>JALAZF010000047.1:4197500-6597500 GCA_022829125.1 Lathyrus tuberosus
CTTGTCTATTTATCACAACTATTTGGTGACTATTTATAAAGGAAAATTACTTTAACTGGGATATGAAAATCCAGCAATGCCATAATTTCCTTTGTAGGGATTTGTCCTGAAGGAGAAAACTTTAACTTAGTGTTGAGCAATGCCATTTTCCCTTAGGAATCTTTCATGCTAAGAGAGGGACAGTGGCGTGGATGTAAATAATCCAGAGGCTTGTCACTTACAGCAATTAGATGAAAGAGGAGTTTTACCAGGATAAGAGATGGGCTACAACTTGGATATTTGAATCAACAAGTGTGCCACTTACATCAGTTATCTGGAATTTAGGGTTTGTTTTGAATGTCTGTTTTGATGTGTGATAACACAGAGAAATGACTTCCTGCAGAGATATTTTGATTTCCTCTGAGGGGGATGTTGATTTTTGTGTGCCTTGATCAAAGCCCAAGGTTGAAGCTAAGAGGTTGATTGACTCCACTAAGGAAGTCCTTATACAAAGCCTAAGAGGAGGCTGGAAAAGACTGACTCAACAAGAGAGTGTTTATCTGTCTTGTACAAAGCCTAAGATTAAGGCTAAAAAGAGACTGAGTCTTTTGGGGATATCATTATACAAAGCCTAAGAGGAGGCTAAAAGTTGACTTTCCGGGGGGAATATTTTGTCTGTCTTGTACAAAGCCCAAAATTGAGGGTAAAAGGGAAACCTGACTCTACTGGTGAGAGGTTTTATCTGTCTTGTACAAAGCCCAAGATTGTGGCTAAAATGAGATTGACTCTGCTAGAGAGATTTATACGGTGTCTTGTACAAAGCCCAAGATTGAGGCTGAAAAGAAACTGACTCTATGGGAAAGAAATCTTTATCTGTCTTGTACAAAGCCCAAGATTGAGGCTAAAATGAGACTGACTCAACAAGAGAGTGTTTTATTTGGTGTCTTGTACAAAGCCCAAGATTGAGGCTGAAAGAAGATGACTGACCCAGCTGAGGATTTTAGGTGTCTTGTACAAAGCCCAAGATTGAGGCTGACCTTACTGAGAAAATCATTATACAAAGCCTAAGGCCCAAGAGAAGGCATGAGAACTTCTAAGAAGCTGAAGGGTCCTTGTACAAAGCCCAAGAGGAGGCTGGGATGCTTTTAGGAAGCCTGTGGGTCCAAACTTAAGAAGAGTTCAAGAAAAGTTTCACCGGGAATAATCTTTTCTTTAGTGAACAGTTCTAGGGTTTGAAGAAATTCAAGAGAGGTTTCACCGGGAATTAATCCTCTCTAGGGAAATGAACTTCTTTAAAAATTTATAATAGTGACAGTCTGAGAAAAGTTTCACCAAGAATAATACCTTTCTCTTTGTTCCATATTGTTTAAGCCCAAGAGAAGGCAAGACTGTATATGGAAATTCCTATGGGAAAACTAGTTTTGACTATATTTAAGAGTGACCAACTGGCTTTACCTAGTTCTAAACCTATTTGCCGAGGAAAACTCTAAGCAGATATACAAGTATATATACAGTTGATATATGACAAGTATTTAAAAGAATATGAAAGAAGGACTTACAGGTGAGCAAGCTTCCATCACAAACAATTATATATATATATATATATATATATATATATATGAAAGCATGTAAATGAAAGCTGATAAAACTTACAGGTGAGCAAGCTTCCATTGTAACATCTGTATGGTTAGTTGTTCAAGAAATTAAAGAAAGTTTTGATAACAACTATGAATTTGAACCTAAATCAAAAGGGAAGTTGTTTTTGAAATGATTGGGGCTTATACTCAAGGAGAGGCCCAGATGAAAAACAGTAACTGTACCATTGATCTGAAAATTGTATCGGGACTTATACAATGACTGAGGCCCAAATTATTGTATTTACAAAGAGGGTTGGGTCTTACAACTCAAGGAGAGGCCCAAAGTGATTTAAAAGAAAAGAGAATGGGCTTATAACTCAGGGAAAGGCCCAGATGATTTTTGTTAAAAGGGTGACGATCGCACCGCGGTTTTAGAAAACACAGTGGGTCTTATACAATGACTGAGGCCCAAAAAGGTTTTGGTTAAAAAGGGATTGGGTCTTACACTCTAATAGAGCCCCAAAGATGTTTGAAAAGATTTGTTAGGGTGATAGTGATCAAAACCCTAATTTTTGGTTTTAAAATGCATTTTAATTGAATAAAAATTCAATTAAAACGATCAAAATTATCAAACATGTGTGAAAAACAAGTTGTAATCTTGGATTAATGTTTGAAAAATCATGTTTCATTCATAAAATGATTTGAAAATAATTTGAATTTGCAAAATCAAGGGAAAGAAATATTTGTAAATGTGTAAAAACAAATAAAAACATAATTCTTTACAAAAATACCAAATATATGAAATAAATAATATTTTTGTGAAACTTTCATGGAATAAAATATTTTAATACTTTTGTGAATTTTCAAAAAAAGAATCAATAAAAAATAATTAAAATTGAGAGAGAAATTAATTTTTGAATTAATTAACAAAAACATGAAAATATGAAAAATGGCAAAATATGAAGGGTAGCAAAAAAGGTTTGGGTGGGGTTTGAACCCACGACCTCACACACAAACACACATGCGCGCTACCAATGGGGTGGTGATACATCCGTGTATCAAAACCACCCCATGTGCATATACGGGGTGCCAAGTTTCTAGGCATGGCCAAGGCAAGGCAAGACAAGTTTTGGCAACTTACGTGAAGCCTCTAACTTTCTCATTTCTCCATGGATTTAGACAAAATTTAGGTGCATCTGGCCTAAAATTTCACAAGGAATCCAATGGTGCTTTTGGAATTTTCAGAAAGTGTCCCTATTTTAAAACCCGATAGTGGTTTCAAAATAGGCCTAGATTTGCATGTTCTATGCTATCTCATGGTACAGGCAAGAATTACATGACAAATTGGTTCAAACACAACATATACAACATGTATGAGATGTTTATGATCAGTGGATATCAAAGGAATGCATAATTCAAAGAGTTCAAGTTGTCATGCACTTACCTCTTGGAGCTTCTTGTGCTAACTGTCAAGATCCTTGTGCCAGAAGTAATCCAATGCTTTGGATACTCTTGATTGATCCCTTATAAGCTTTTAGGATGATCAAAACCAGTTGGAATCCTCAAGAACAAGTTTTAGCTATTTCTTGCAAAAGGGGCAAAAGTGACCAATATGGCAACTCTCTCAAATGGTGTTCTAGATTAGGGGAACTAATTGAGACAGTTTGAGGATGATATTTGGAGTGTGTTTGAGGCCTTGTTTGGTTTTGTAAGTGACTGAATCAAGGCATGACTTGGAAAATGCAGAAAATTCCAATTTTGAGGTTTTGGAAGTGGATTTTCTGATTTTGGTGCGTCAGGTCACAAGTGAGTGTTTGGGCAGCTTAGATATAACATATTGGATGTGTTTGGATCATGAGCTGTGGTGGAATTGCACTCTAACTCAAAAACTCAGAGATGACTTGCAAAAGAAGGCATTTTGGCCTAAAGAGAGTGATTTTGAGGAAAACATCAGTTGTAGTGCTTTGGTGTACTCAAACTAATCACAATTGAGTTCTATTTATAGTGTGTCAAGTTTGTTTTGGCATCAATAGTGAATGGAAGCTGCAGTAGGCCTTTGGCCAATGTTGAGCAAAAGGAATCTCAAGTCTCCTCTAGCCATTGACTTGAGGTTAGGGCACGGGCCTATGGTCCTTTGATTCAAAGCTTATTCTTGACTCATTCTGTTAGGAATATGTCAGTCCATGCCACCTTGGTGTATCCATTGAATGCTTGGAAACAAAATTGGAGTGTTGGCCCCTTTTTAGCCTTTTTAGGTTTGTTATGGCTAAGTGTAGATTATTGGACTTTGGAGGCATGGGGATCAGATCATTCTCCTTTTGTTTTATCCTTAGATGTGTCCAAATGGATGACAAGGCTTGGAGTTGTCCAAATTTTTCAAATAGAGCAAAACACCAAATTATGCCTTGCTTAGGACAATTGGAAATGGTGATTTTGAGGGACTCATATCTCCCTGCTCAGGTTGAGTTATGAGAGGCTCTTGTGATTTTTAGAAAGCCCTCATATGATACAAAACATGTGTGATCATAGTTTGTTTTGAAACTATTTGGATCCAACTGAAAAAACTCCATGAACATTGATGTTCAAGGCTGGTAACTTAGGCAGATTTTCACTAAGTGTTGGAAAAAGTGTCATTTTCATGTTTTTGTGATTTTGATCAATTCATAACTCAAAATCCATAAATAATTGGAGTCTTAGGTAGTTGAAGCATTTGTAGAGCGTAACAAGACCTACAAATCCCGCTTTGGATCACCCAAAATAGTTGCTTGGATCTCAAGTTATGGTCATTGGAAGTTGGTACCAAAACCACTTTTGTTCCATAACTTCGAAAATTTTTGGTTTCTCATGGTTATCCCTTTTGAAAGAAACCTCACTTTTCTTGATTTTTTTAATGAATTACTATCAATACCATACATTAACATTATTTTTGACTTAGGGGAACCATATTTGTGAAAAAACCTAAAAAGTCAAACTTGATTTTGTGCACAGTTGACTTTTTATCGGATGAAATCCAAACTGTGCGATCCTTTGTGAAATCAAGTCCTTAACCTAAATCAAACCTAATGGATGGATTCTATAGATGTTATAGGGTGCATTGAATCATGTCCCAAGATTTGGGAGCAGGTCCTGGTCAAAAGTCAAAGGTACAATTGACTTTTTCTTCAAAACCCTAATTGTGGTCCAGATGAATTTGAAACTTGTGAATCAAGCTTCTTTGGTCAATCCATTGTTGTAAATGGATCAATGTATTCTATTGGAGGCCCTTAAATCATGTCTTGAGGTCTTGGCTCAGGCTTTGTCCCAAAAGTCAACTTAGGGGTGAGTTAGGTCAAGAAGCCCTAATTCCTGATTTTTGGTAAATGCATCCCCTGAGGTTTAATTGACTTGATGATTGGGTCCATGAGGTCCCTTGGAGTATCTTGGGTTGTGCTTTGAAGCATTGGCTCATGCCTAGAGGAAAAATTCCACCTGGAGACCTCAGTCGACCAAAACCCTAATTTGGTGACACTGACGATCTTGAGGCTTGATCCCCTTGGAATGTTGCAACTTTGTGCTTGATTCTTGATGTGGGAGTCCTCTTGATCCTTTATAGGTGTTTGAGAGGTTAGACAAGTTGAAGTTCATGTCATTTTTTGATTGATCCTTTGTCTAAGTGCTCTAAGAGGGCTTGAAACCCTAATTCTTGATTGTGGTGAATGCTACACCATCTTTGAGGAGATTGATGAGGCATGAAGGTGCATCCATATTGTGATGATGACTTGCACAATGATGGGAAATCTTGGTGGTCAAAATTTGGGGTATGACAGTTGTATGTATGTATGTGATTATGTGTGTTTTATTATGTTCAAGTACCCTGCAGTATAGTGTAGAGGCATTAAGAATAGACTCTAAGGTGTTGTATGGGTGTATGAACATTTGTGTAGAGATGGGTGGTGTGGAGAGTAAAACTGATTAGTAATATTAGTCAGTATTTATTTAATTAAAAGGTTAGTATTTATTGAATTAAATAATAATAATAATAATAATAATAATTATTATTTAATTAGTTGGGAATTAGTAATAATAATATAAAATTATAATAAGAGAAGTGGGAGAGGAAGTTAGTCAGTACGTGAAATTTGGAGAAAATAGAAAAAGGAGAGCTAGGGCAAAGGGAAAAGATAGAAGATCACCATTGTTGAGGAAGAAGAACTTGTTGCAAAACTCTAAGGTAAGAGAGGTATTTTTGATTATATGGGGTTTGCATGATGATATATATGAAGGTAGTATTACATGTAGATTAATTTCTCCCTTTTATATGTTTGGAATTGATCCTGAACAATTGTATGAATTGATGTATCTATTGATGAAATGCTTGAAATCTATGAATCTATGTTTGATGAATTGATGAATAAAATGTGTTTAATTCCCTTGAATGATGTGTCATGTGTTAGGTTATGTTTTGGGGTTATTAGGGGTCAAAACTTGGGGTTTGGGGTATATTGCAATGCAGAAAATCGAGAGAGATCGCACAAAATCGCGAGAAAATAGGGGTTTTCTGGGCACTGCTACGGGTAGCCGTAGCAGCCCTATGGATTTTGGCACCAATGACGTTCCCAAAGTGAGTTTTTGGCATAAGAGTGCTACGGGCCGAAGCCGCTGCTACGGGCGGCCGTAGTAGATCCCTGGAATTGGTATTGCATAATTGTTTCGGCAATAACTTTGTAACCGTAAGTCCAATTAAAGTGTCGTTCAAAGCGTTGGAAAGCTAACACAATGAACTACCTTATAAAAATGGGTTCTGTTCTAGAAGTTGATTATTTTTCTATGTGATGGCTTAAATGCAATTATAGTATTTATATTGTAGTGTAACAGAATCCGAATTGTATCGTTGTTGATTTCCATGCTGTAAATTGTTGTTGTTGAGTTGTTACAATATGTATATTGAGCATGATGATTAGTATTGGCGGTGTATATTAACCATGGTGGTGGGTCATTGTGCATGATGTTGTTGTTGCATGTATAACATGTTGCATGAATTGTTGCTATAGTGCTATTGTTGAATGCTTGTAGTATATGTTGGTGGTTGGTGACCAGTTTTGTTTTGTGTCATACCCTTATTTTTAAACCTAAGATTCCACCTCATTTTAATAATTTGCATAGCATCAACCACCTTTTGTGTGTGTCTTTTATGTTTTACTAATCCCATTGAAAATACAAAATATGCCTTGCTTTGCTTTGATTACAAGTTAGATTTTTACATCAAGGAGTTCAAGTGGTTGATCAATCAAGGACTTGTGTGATTTTCAAAATTTTAAAGCTCCCAATTCATTTAACATGATCAAGAGTTTCCCTCCATGCACAATCAAGTTCAAGATTACATCAATGCCATCTCATCAAGCTCAAATTCATCTGATACACCAAATTAAGGTTTTGGTCAAAATCAACTAAGGGTTGACTTTTTGACCAAGACATGATCTCATACCTCAAGACATGATTCAAAAGCCTCAAGTTCATCATTTTAGTCCATTCATGTGTTTGGATTAGCTCAGGAAGTTTCATTTGTTGATAGTTGAAGAATTTGAACTCATCTAATGAAAAGTCAACTATTGTTCAAAGTCAAAGTTTGACTTTTGGAATTTTTGGTCAAATAAGGTTTCCTCAAGTCAATAATCATGAAAATGTGCAAGATGTTTGAATTTAATCAATTTGAGTCAAGAAAATCATTCAAAGATGCAAAATTCCAAAATTAGGGTTTCTTGATTTTTCCAAGTACAAATTTCCATGATCAAGTGACCTACTTTCCAAAGTTGTAACTTCTTCCTCAAGCATCCAATAAACACACTTGAGGGTTCCTCTTAAAGATGTCATTTGATACTTGAATTTGATGAAAATTACAAGCCTAAAGCTTTCCTGAAGTGGAAGTTATTGATGTTCAAAGTTGGAATTTCAAGTTGTTTGAAAACCCAAAACACTTAGAATTTTTTCTAAGTTTTTCACCTTGTTAAGTGCATGACTTTGTGTCCACTTTGTGATCAATTCAAGCCACCATTTTTCATGCCCAAGGAATGTACTTAAAGATGATATTTCATACTTCAATATGGTTGGAAGGTTGAATCAAAAGCTCATGGGAATTGAAAGTTTTGAAGTGCCAAAGTTGAGATCTCAAAGTTATCAAAATTGCCAAAACACTTAGAATTTTTCTAAGTGTCAAACAAATGAAAGATTCAATTTTGATGGCCATTTTTCTCCATTATGCAAATTTATTTTCTTCAAGTGACCAACGTGAAAGTTGTAGTATGTTATGTCCTCTTTCCCATGGTACCAAGAGCATAAATTTCTTTTGCTTGAGCATGAAGTTTCAAAGAGAGGAAGTAGCCATGGTGGAGCTGATTTTCCAAACCAAATTTTCACTAAGTTATGGATCAGTTTTGGTTACACGAATTCAAGACACTTTTTGGCCACTTTTCAAGCACCTTTTTAGCATATGATCAACTAGAAACTTGTTCCATGCCATGAAATCTTCACGTTGATATCAAATTCTGCAGAATTAGATCTTTCTACCAAGGATAAAACTTTGATCCAACATGCTACCATGGATCATTTTTGGACATTGCATGAAAGTTTGTTAAATCAAGGAAACTTGACCCTGAAGCCAAGCAACTAATCCAAAGTATCAGACATAGTTGGTACAGGTTGAAGATCTTGTGAGGCAAAGTCCACTTTAGGAGTATAAACCAAAAATCCATTTTGTGTACTTTTAACCAACTTTTTGGTTTTGATACAAGAACCATCAATCTATGCTAACAACCATGGATCATTATCTGAGCTAACTCACTATAAAAAAAGACTTTGTTCCTTAGTTACAAACACACAAACACACTGCAAGAGAGCCTGAACCTCAGAATCACAGTTTGGCCAAGTTTCAAACCACCGTTGAAGTAAAATTCGAAATTCACAAACTAACAAGAAAAATTCAATTTATCCATCCCAACACCTTCCATATACCGCACATAACTTGTTCAAAGCATCAAAACCAACATGTAACATCTTTAACATATTCATCACAACCTCACTTTTCCAACTTCCAACTTGATTTGGCCAAAGAGATTCAAAGCATTTCAAAGAAAAGTGAGCATTGCAAAACATTCCGGGAGGTTCATAGAAGCTGTAGGGATCATTATTTGGCATCTGGGAGAGCTCTAAAAGAGGATCAAGATTTCACCATTTGGAGGTAAGTTGGCATTTCTGAAACTCCATGTTTTGAGCATCATTTTGATTGTTTCTTGATACCAATATGCTTGCCATGATGTAATGAATGAAATCCCTATGCTAATTATCATTGATTGTTTCTCATTGCCATTTCAATTCATTTTTAGTTTTTTAGGGTTTTTTTGTTCTTTGATTTATTGCGTGAGATAGAGTAAAAAAAATGAAATTAAATAGCATGGTTAGAATTCTCATGAAATTCTGAGTAATTTAGTGTATTAGAATGTTTGATTTGGTTAAGAAATGAGAGATTGACATTTTCATTGTTGATGATGAAGCATGAAGAATACGACAATGGTGGCGGTGCCATTTTTCAAACTTAAAAGGAATCTTAATACATTATTTTATGAATGCGTTACTGAACAGACGTGCCCCATGTGGTGTAGTGGTTGGGAGGTTGGTCTTGTGTGTGTAACATTGAGGGCGTTGGTTCATTTCCCCCCAGCCCCTCCTTTATTTTTTTGCCTACTTTCCTTCTTTCTCTTTCTCCTTCCACTTTTCCTCCTTTTCTTTTATTTCTTTTTTTAATTTAATTGATTCATTCTTTTTTATTCTTCAATATTATTTAAATACTTCATTTTTATTTTAACACAAAAAAATACCAAAAAATAATTATATTTTTTCTTTATATCTTTTATTTTAATTTATACTAAAAAAATCAATTTTCATTCATCTTTTAATTATTCATCTCATTTTATTTTAAACTTTAATCAAAAACATTTTGTTTATTTTATTTTTTCCCTACTTAAAAAACCTAAAATATTTACCCCTTTTTATTTATTTATTAGTTTTCCTTTTCATTTACATATTCTTTTGATTTTAATTTTGTCTAAAATACTCTAAAATTTATGATAATTGTGTTATACCTACTTGTTTCAAATTGTCCAACACTTAGGGTTTTGTTGATTGCTTGTTTGACCTAAAATCCATGATAAACCCTTGTCTCTTTCCTTGTTCATGTGTTAATGATGATTTGTTGATAACATATACCATGCTTGTTATTGATGATTCATGTTGATCTTGTCTTTGTTTAAGTCATGTTCTATATATATCTTTGTCCATGTATTGATGTTATCTTGTTAAAGCATGCCTTGATGAGTGACATGTCTATGCCTCTTGTTCATATATGGATGTTATCTTGTATTTAAGTGGGCCTTAATCAAATTCATTGCTTGTGTACCATGTTTATGATTAATGATTCATGTCCATACTTATGCCCTCTAAATTTGCTCTTTGCTTAGTCATGTGTTCAAAAGTCATGTTGATGTATATATCATGCTTCTCATGCTTAATTCCTTGGTTGAATGTTTATACATATATGCCTTGTTCTATTATTGCCTAATCAAAGGGGAGAGACTTTTGTTGACTTTATGTCATTTGCATATGCATTCTTGTCCTCTTTTGTATCTTTCCTTATTGTATGATCCTTATTACCTTAGATTGTTTACTCTAGGAAGTTTCCTTTAAGTTACTCACCCTTAGATAACTCAATATTAGGTTCCCTTTTCTCAAACTCAAAACCTTTTCAATAGAAACCTTGACATTAGGTCGTTGACTTTTTCAAAACCTTTCTCTTAATAAATGCTTCAAGACATCTTAAGCATATTAAAACCTTTTCATAAAGACTAAAATACACAAACCCTATTCAAACCTTTTTCCACTTGGATTTTCAATTTAAAATCTTTTCAAATTGATTAGACGTTAGTCATTCCTAGTTGAGATGTAAATCTCCTACCCTATGACATTGTTGAGAAATATGTTGTTTCTTTTCCACTTGAGAGAGGTATGTCGTATACATATTGATTATACATCCAAGTTAGAGCCCTTCTCTCAATGTGAAGCAAAGATCCTTCTTCCACATGTTTGTGGTGGATAAGTTGAGTATTCTCCTTAAGATGACAACTTGTCTCTTCTTCATTAAAATCCACCAATAACAAACCTTTTTCAATTTATACCTGAACTACGAGGTTTTGATCCTTCATTGGTACGTAGGCACAATACTTTGTGTCTTGCCAAACACAAAAACAATAAAAAAAAATTCTCTTCTCATCTCCCCAATCAATCAATAGCAAACAACTTTTAGCCTAACACAAATACAACAAGAGGTTTCTATAGGATACTATAGATACTTAGGGTGATATTACCTTCCCTGAGTATAACCAAACCCCGTACCTTAGATCTCTTTATTGCTTTGTTTTACATTGCATATTTATGGGTTTATTCGATCTTTTCCCCTTCCATTGGATAAATTAAAGTTCGGTGGTGATATCTTATGTTTTGTGAACCTAGTTAACTAATAGCTATGGTCTCCGATTCTCACCACGACAGAAATGGAGACTTCACTCGGGACATCCCCAAGAGGGTTTAACCTATCTTGTTATATTTGTGTTATTGTTGTTATATTGTTTGCTATGCTGCTTGGGTTTATTGGTGATCCATATGTGGCGAGGTAAGTCCTAACCTGGACTTTAGAACACAAATAAGTTAGAAGGGTGGTATAGTCAAGAAAGCTTTGAGGGAGTAATCCTGAATAAGCTGAATTGAGATTCCCCTACTCAGTGGGGGCCCTTTTGAGGGTAGTATTTGTTAAACGAGCAATCATGAAGACATTTTCTATTTTCGACAAAGGAGCCCGAGAAGCTAAGGACCCATTGGAAGATCTGAGAAAGTTAGGAAGTTTGATCCTGAGGCTTTCAAAAACAAGTATGGTAGACTTCTGTCTCTCTTGAAGCTCAACATGGTGGATGGGATTCTTGCCACATTGATTCAATTCTATGATCTGGTATATCATTGCTTGCTTGGATTGCCCATTTCTGATTGGGATCCATTTTCTAGTTTGGAAGGGACTCCTAGGATTCAAGCTATTGCAGAAGCCACTCATATGAAGATGTCAGAGATCAAAGCTCACATGGACACTAAAGGAGGAATACTTGGGTTACCCGTTAAGTTTCTAATGGAAAAACCTCATTATTATGCTAGCATGAAGAGCATGGATGCTTTTGAGTCTATTCTTGCCTTACTTATCTATGAATTATTTCTCTTCCCTAATATTGACAATTTTGTTAACATTAATGCCATCAGGATATTCTTAATTGGAAATCTAATTCCTACTTTGCTCGTAGACGCCTACCACTCAGTTCATCTCAGGAATTCCTATAGTGGAGGAATGATTACATGTTGTGTGTCGTTGTTGTACAAGTGGTTTATTTTTCACTTGCATCGGTCTGCTGCTTTTTGGGAACTTAAGGATGGTTTGTTGTGGACACAAAAGATTATGTCTCTCACCCATTCTGATATTGAGTGGTATAGTCATGCTTATGATGAAGTAATGATCATTGATAGTTGTGGTGAGTTTCCTATTGTGCCTCTTCTTGGTACAAAAGGAGGTATTAGCTATAACCCGGTTTTAGCTCGTCGTCAGCTCGGTTACCCTATGAAGGAAAAACCAAACAATATCCATTTAGAGGGTTTCTTCTTTAAATAAGGTGAAGACAACAAAATACATAAGGAGAAGATTGTGCATGCCTGGCATCACGTCCACAGAAAGGGAAGAGCAGTGTTAGGGAAACCAGATTGTGTCTCTTTGGAGCCTTATCTCCAATGGGTACAAGATAAAGCTATCAAGTTGAATATGCCTTATCCTCGTCAAGAGCCTTTGCCCATAGCTACCAGATAACCTACTCTAATCTTCATGATCGATGCAGAGAAGCTTCGGATTGCTTTGACCAAGGTGCATCGAGAGAGGGACGCTTGGAAGAACAAATACTAGATTGTCAATAACGAGAACACATAACTCCAAAAGCACTTGAAGCTGAAGAGTGAAGAAGAACTGCTACAAAGAAGAGGATGGGGCAAGAGGATTTATTTTTCTCTAGCATTCAGTCAGCTCCTATTGCTCAGCAGAGTTCAGATACTTCTCCTCCCTTAGTTACTTGGAAGTTAGTTGTCGACAAGCTTGTGTTGAAGAAGGCTCAGATGGAAGAACAAATCAAGAAGCTCACTAGGAAGTTGCAAGGAGTGATTGGATCTTCTCATGGGATTTCTTAGGATTTTTAGATCCAAGTTTTTTGCATTTTCTATTTTGTTTAGGATTTTTGAAAGTTGTACTTCAATTGTAATCCCTCAGTTTATTAATGAAATGAGTTTTTTGATTATTCAAAAGTGTTACCCATTTTATGATGTTTGCAATATGACTATTAAGTTCCTTGAAAAAATTCATTTTCATTTGCACATCATGCATCATTCAAACATTTTTTCATTCTAGGGACTTATTCATGTCTTCTGTCTCCAATAGTCAAGCTATCACAAGTTCGGTACTCGAGCCAAGTGCAAGTGAAGATTAACAAACTTGAACAAGAAAATCGGGAACTCCAAAAATAGGTAACTACTTTGAAGGCTAATATGGGGCGTCTGATTACTCTAGTTGAAGCCTTACTCGCTGCTCAAGTCAAACTCCTATGGGAGAAGAAGAGGTTACTAAGATCCTCTTAAAGACTCTGAGTTCATTCTTTCCCGAGAAGATAGCAGCCAGTACACCTCATGATCTTGATATGGGAATAAGCCCAGAAGAAGGTGTCCAACAGAGAAGTTTATCCAAAGACATTGATTCGTCCAGTGGTGTAAATAAGTCCGAAAGTGAGTTTCCTAAGATCCAGGACCAAGATGTTGTTTCTTTTCCTCTTAGAAAGCCTAGGAGATCTCATTTCAGACATAATCATCTGCATGGTGACGCTGTTATGAACATAGCACTAGTACCTTCAGCCTATCATCCACAATTCTAGCAGTGACCTCAGCAATCTAATCATTAGGCCTATAAATAGAGGAAGAAGGAGTCTAATGATATTTCGGTGTCTTATGTTAAGTTGTATACTCTCCTAGCGCAGAAGGGGTTAGTTGAGACAAAGGAACCACCTGCTATCCCTAAGATTCATTAGAGTTATTTCAAAGTCGATTCTTTCTGTAAATTTCATCAAGGTGCACCCGGACATGACATTGAAAATTGTTTTATTCTCAAGAAGGAAGTACAAATGTTGGTCCAAGAGGGTATTCTGTCCTTCAAAATGGCTGATCCCAAGGTTCAAGTCACTTAGTTGCTAGAACACGGAGCAAGTTCCTCTGTGCACATGGTTGATTAATGCTTTGGAGTTTAAGGATTTACTTTAGGCCTATGTATTTTTAGATGTTTAGCTCATTTGCTGCTTTTTTCTATATGTAATCCTTCTTATTTGTTAACGCATTTGTTTTTGCATGTAAGAACTTGTTTGTTTTGAATGATTAATGCAATGAGTATGTTTGTCTTTAAGTAATCCATTCGTATTCACTCATTAAATTCTTTTTCTGCTTTATAATGCCAATGTTATCCAATCTCTTGCTGGGGCAGGGAATTGGAGGGAGGATGACAAAATTGAAAAACGCAAGATCTTTGTTTGTATGCTTTTAAATGAAACCCTGCTGATGATGTAAGGCATTGTTTCAAATTCCCAAACACCAGAGATATAAGGAAGATAATCCCTCGTTAACCCCTTTGAGCCTTGAAGTAGTAGTTCCTTTATGTACAAAAACCCTCAATTTTTAACCTGGGCTGGGTAGTTAAGCTGATCGAGCGCCCAGACTTTCAAAAGGCGAACATTCGAGGATTCACCATACCTTCACACATTGCGAAGCTAGGGGTCAAATTCATAGTGATTATCCCTTGACTAGTTAAGGAATGAGGCAGTTACAATCCTTTCAACAAGTCAAAAATGATTTAAAGTCACACGATTTGTTCATAAATTAAAAATGAAAAATCCAACTAAGTAAAAACCTATGAAGGAGATTTAGGAAAAATTAGGGCATCCCGCTGAACTTCGAGGTCAAAAAGACTCAGTCCAAGCAAAAGTTAGGGAAAGATGAAAAACCTGGAAAAAACTAAAAGGATCACAACAAGGAAGGATTACAAAGAAAAATGCTCAGTAAATAACAAATTCGTGTGATCAAACACCAAAAGACAAAAAGGGTGACTGTTATTCCCCATAAAACCTTATTGGGTCTTAAACCATCAATTTCATTGGTTTCTCAACCATATCAAAGCTCCTCTTGAGAGATGAGTGCTCGCGTCGAATTAGCTGAATGTAAGATTGGAGAACATCACGGAGTATGGGTGGGTACAAATAAACTTTGAGACTTATATCCTCTATTTCATAAACCATGAACCAAGCCACGTTATAACCCTCAAAAGACCTAATTGAAGCAGAGTTTATTTCGAAAGCATACTCGATGAGATAACGTTTCCTGACTCTTATGATCTATACTCAAAATTTGTGTTGGCTTTGTAAAATAAAATTAATGTCTTATACTAACTAGTCATTCGATCACAGGTTACTGTGATATCTTTTTAATAAAAACTTCAAGATTTAACATATTTGTCGCATTTAAATTTTTAGAATTTACATTTTTTCTTGCTAACATTTCTTGATATCAAGAAAGATACTTATGAACATCAGTGATAAGCTTAACACTCATTAAACAAGGGCAAGTTGTTTTCCCAGTTGTTGCCTACACATTCTGATCATCCTTAGGGGCAAATTTGAAGACTTAGTTATGCCGAATACAGTCAATCTGGGGCAATTACGTTGAGATTCGATAAATCTCTCTAGAAGTTTAAAGACACTGGGGCATTTTGGATGCCAAGTCTTCTATAAAATCCTCTTGAGATGACTTCTCCCCATAGATCATTTAATCTGGGGCATTGGAGAATTGAATTTTTATCCATTCACAAGAACTATTGTTCGTTTGTGATGATCACCATGCAGTTTAAAATGCAGGACCATATACCTTACACATATTCCCAATTATAAGCCTTTACCCCAGGTAACTATGACATGCTTGACGTGTAACCTAGGAGTTCCTCAGTGGATTTCTTATGAATTAAGTACTCCACAGCGAAGTGGATATTTACTTTATCCCCGGTGAAGCCTCAAGCCTGGTATTCCTAGCTGCAACTTTGATTCAAGTTTCTTTGTTTGTGGGTGATCCTTTCCCAGTAGATCTTTCTTCCCCCCATGAAGTGGAGTTCATGTTATTACCCCTCAGTGGATCTTTGACGATAGAAGATTATTTTGGGTTATCCCTAAGCGAAGTGTCTTCCTCTCCCAGAGAGATTTAAGCCTTGTAGTAGAAATTTGTTCCACCTGTGGCTTTTAATTCATCCCTAGTGATGTTTCCATCCTATTGTGATTGGCCGAGTATCCGATTAAGATGTTTATTTCATCTCCAGTTTACTTCTTTTCGTCTGTTTTGTCAGCATTAAACATATACATGACCTACATTCATTCATAACACATATACATGATACATGTGCATTTCACATTTTCATGATGTAGTCTACTTCACTCACTCTGGCTGTGATTGTCCCCAGGTGATGCTTTGTCCTCTCTCCCAATAGAGTTGTCAGCTTTAAGAAGAAAATGTATATTCTTTCTAATTCCCCCACTGAGCTTATCCCTCGTGGAAGAGTTTTACTTCAGCTCTCATTTCCATCTCTTGGATAGGATAAATCCCCAGTTGAGTTCATTCCTTCTTGGGTAAAGTCTTGTTTGACCGTTTCTCTCCAGTTTATTCCTGGATTGAACCTTGGTCTCTGACAATTGTTTGGTTTCGAATCTCTCTAGGCCGTTATGTAACACCCCATTTTAATTTATTTAATCGTCGTGTGTATTTTGATTGTTTGGCCTTGTTAAGGGTGTGTGTTTGAGTGCGTAGGGTTAATAATAAGATAGTAATGAATAATATGGGGCGTATCCAATAACATTAGAATATAAAGTAATATTATCATTATTATGCTCAATATTATTATTATTATTATTATTATTATTATTATTATTATTAATATGAGTATTATTATTATTAGTATCACTATTAATATTATGCTAATAAAATAAAAATCTGATTTAATTAGTAATATGGTTAGTGGGAGGAATATAAGGAAAATAAACATTTAATCATAATTAGGGGCAGTTTAGCCATAATCTTATTTTTCACAAAGAGAAGGGTTAGAGAAGGAAGAACAGGGGAAGAACAACTGCTAGGGCAATCTCCAGATCCAATTTTCGTAGAATTTTAATCGAGAATTCGAGGTAAGGGGGAGAATGGGTTCAATATAGGTGCTAATACCATATAAGGGTAGTGAGGGTTCCTTCCCCTCTTAAAAATTTTCGTATTGTGTTGGATTCGAATTATCTGCTTGATTGTGTGAAAATCCTTGATATGAAGTTGATATGAATCTGGAATTCGTGTGATTGAAACTCTGCTGGGTTGTTATTGTTTATCTGTTGCAGATTTGGTTTTGTTGCAGGTTGGGACAACGAATTTAGATCGAGAAAATACCCAATTGATTAGTAATGATAGGTGTAAGAGGTAAGATGAAAAATAGGACCTAAAACTGTGGTAGAAACAACTTTAGGACTGATATGGAGTGTGGAAGAGAGATTAAAGTGGCAGAATTCAGACTGATATGAAAAATGGGGATTTTTACAGTCTCTGCCCATACGTGTAACAGGGAAGGCATTACGCGTATGGCTTTGTGTACCAGAGGGTAATACGCGTAACAGACATGTTGTTACGCGTATGGCCAAGTGTTACGAGGGGTATACGCATATGGGGCTCACTTGTGACACGACCCTCTGCCCGTACGCGTAATGGTACGGGTATGGAATCTGGCCTTACGCGTATGAGAGGGAGTACGCGTATTTGGATCTGAAAAGTTGAATTTCTAAGAGAATGAACATCTCTACCCATACGCGTAATAGGTAGGGCAATACGCGTATGGCAGGGCGGGAGGAGAGGCAATACACGTATGATACGCAGCAGGATGGGCGAACGAGCTGGGCAATACGCGTACGGCCCAGGGCAATACACGTATGACCAGCGAGAGTGCAGAATTTTTCCGTTTTAGCGATTTCTTTCCCATTTTCGCGTCCGAAGCGGTTTCTTTTGGTTTGAGAGGTTGGGAATAGATGTCAGAATCTGAGAAATGTAGAATTGGTGATAAAAGTAATTGATTTAGTAATTTAGGTGAATTAATTAGATAGTTAACTAATTATTGGAGTGTGAGGTGTTTTCTGTTGTGGTGCGTATCTTGGTGAATAGATATCTGATGTATGATCAGGAGGATTGTGAGGATGTGTAATTAATATTATACATGTGTGTCATATGCATAAATATTGTCATGAATTCATGGTGTATTGGTGGTGATGACTCATTGCTCAGGAGGAGTGTATGTGGCTCATCTGGACTCCAATGTGGAGTATGGTGGGATAGATCATTGCCAAGTAGGGATGTATTTGATCTATCCGGATTCTATTATGAATCGGGTTTGAATGAACCATTGTGTTTTGGTACCACATGCATTGTGTCAGTTGTTGAGTCACATTGCATCTTTTTATGCCTATTGAATTATGTATGAAGATGACAAGTGTGTCGTGATATTATGTGACTATGTGTGATGGTGTGATTACTACTCTTATCATATATTATGCACTGTTATTTATTGAATGTAGTTCTCACCCCTTTGTCGTTTGTTGCGTCTGTGCTTCTTCGGAAGTACATATAATCCAGGTACTTGAGTGTGCATGGAGTGCGTGTTGCTTGATCGAGTCTTAGGAGTTGCTCTGATACGTAACACGCGATTTTGGGAGTTTTTTTGTCATTTGTTATTCTTTATTGTTTTGTTACGTATCATTCTTTATTTGAAAATATGGTGGACCACGATTTATGTGGATTTTTGGTGTTGTTGGCAAATTACCGTGAATTGAATAAAACATTTATTTCCGCTGTTTTACTTCAGTAATAAAAAGGAGTTTTCTTGTTGGTTTTAATGATGTAACATCCTACTTTTGGTGGTAAACTCTGATTATTTTAGTAATATTTATATATTTTGTAAAATGGGAAAGTGGGATGTTACAATTGGTATCAGAGCAGGTCGGCCCGTCCGGCCAGGTTTAGTAGTAGAGTCTGTCCTTAGAATAGGAGTCGATTGTGTGTTCTAACCGTATATTGATTGTTGAACAGTATGGCAGGAAGGAATGATGCTGCTCTTGCTGCTGCAATGCAAGCTATGGCACAAGCGGTAGAGAACACCAATCAGGTTGGGGGTGCGCAGTTCTGCAACTTAGCACAGTTCCAGAGCAATAAGCCGCCTACTTATGAAGGAGGTATTCTGGATCCTGAGGCTGCACGGAGATGGCTGAAGACTGTTGAGAAAATCTTCAGGACCATGGGATGCAACGATGCTCAGAAGGTACGGTTTGGCACTCATATGCTGGAAGGAGAAGCTGAGGTCTGGTGGGACAATAGCCGCCAGAGGTTGGAAGCTGCGGGTACTGAGATTACTTGGACAGTGTTTCAAACTGAGTTTCTGGAAAAGTACTTTCCGGAAGATATTCGTAGTGCAAAAGAGATTGAATTCCTGGAGCTGAAACATGGTGATATGACTGTTGCTGAATATGCTGCTCGGTTTGAAGAGTTGGTACAGTATTGTGCTCATTACAATACGGAATAAGCTATGACTTTGAAATGCTTAAAGTTTGAGAGTGGGCTGCGTCCCGAGATCAAACAGGGCATTGCTTGTCAGAAGATAAGGAATTATCCAGAAATGGTTAGCAGAAGCCGGATTTATGATAATGACAACAGGGCCCGAATTGCTCACTATAAGGCCGTGAGTGACCAGAAGGGTAAGCAGAGGTTTGGGGGTACTCCTTACAGTGCTCCAGCTGATAAGGGAAAATAGAAAGCTGCTCTGGAAAAGAAACCAAAAGGGGAAGGAGTGGTTCCTGATACTCTCAAGTGTTTCAAATGTGGTGGCGCGGGTCACCATGCTAATAATTGTCTGAATGAAGTGAAGAAGTGTTTCAAGTGTGGGCGACTAGGTCATGTTATAGCAGATTGTAAGGCCACTATGCCTACCTGTTATAACTGTGGAAAAAATGGTCATATCAGCACTCACTGTGAGAAACCAAAGAAATCTCAGGCCAGTGGAAAAGTGTTTGCCTTGGCGGGAGCCCAATCCACCAATGAGGAACGTTTCGTCAAAGGTACTTGTTTTATTAATGATATTCCTTTGATTGCTATCATTGTCACGGGTGCAACCCACTCGTTTATTTCTGTTGACTGTGTGAAGAGATTAGGAATTATGTCGTCTACTCTAGATTAGAGGATGACGATTGAAACACCGTCTATTGGTTCAGTGGTCACTTCCTTGGTGTGTTTGAAGTGTCCGTTGACTATGTTTGGTAGGGATTTCAGAGTGGACTTGATTTGTTTGCCACTCAGTAATCTCGATGTTATTTTGGGGATGAACTGGTTGGAGTTCAATCGGGTCTACATTGATTGCTTTAGGAAGACGTTACTGTTTCTTACTCCTGAAGAGGAAGCATTAGCGGATTCTTTGTCTAGCAGAGAGTTGAGGATGTTGTTGGAGGATGAAGCTAAGATGTTTGCAGTGTTTGCCTCGTTATCTATGGAAAGTAAGACTTTAGTTAATGATTTACCGGTGGTGAGTGAATTTCCTGAAGTGTTTCCAGATAATATTACAGAATTTTCTTCGACGAGGGAAGTTGAATTTACTATTGATCTTGTTCCTGGTACCAGACCTATATCTATGGCACTGTACAGGATGTCTGCATCAGAATTGGCAGAGTTGAAATCTCAGATTGGAGAATTGCTTGATAAGAAGTTTATTAGACCGAGTGTGTCACCGTGGGGAGCTCTAGTGTTGTTAGTGAAAAAGAAGGATGGTAGTATGCATCTGTGCATTGATTACCGTCAGTTGAATAAAGTGACCATTAAAAATAAGTATCCACTTCTGAGGATTGATGACTTAATGGATCAGCTTGTGGGAGCTCGGGTTTTCAGAAAAATTGATTTGAGGTCGGGTTACCATCAGATTAGAGTAAAGGAAGATGATATTCAAAAGACTGCGTTCAGAACTTGCTATGGACATTACGAATATGCGGTGATGCCTTTCAGAGTGTCTAATGCGTCGGGTGTGTTTATGGAGTATATGAATCGTATCTTTCACTCTTATCTAGATCAGTTTATTGTGGTATTCATTGATGACATACTGATTTATTCTAAGTCTGACGAAGATCATGCAGGACACTTGAGAATTGCATTGCAGGTGTTGAAAGATAATAAATTGTTTGCGAAGTTCTCAAAATGTGAATTCTAGTTGAAGACTGTGAGTTTCTTGGGTCATGTTATTTCTGGTGATGGCATAGCGGTGGATCCATCTAAAGTAAGTGCGGTACTTCAATGGGAGCCACCGAAGATAGCGACGGAAATTAGAAGCTTTTTGGGTTTGGCAGGTTATTAAAGAAGATTTATTGAAGGGTTTTCTAATTTTGCATTATCGTTGATGCAGTTAACTAGAAAGAATCAAGCTTTTGTTTGGGATGCGACTTGTGAGGAAAGTTTTGAGGAATTGAAGAAGAAATTGACTACGGCACCGGTGTAAATTCTACCAAGTCCAAGTGAACCTTTTGTGGTGTATTGTGATGCGTCTAAGATTGGATTAGGCGGTGTGTTAATGCAAGATGGCAAGGAAGTGGCATATGCTTCACGGCAATTGAGGGTGCATGAGAGGAACTATCCTTCTCATGATCTTGAATTAGCTGCGGTGGTTTTTGTATTAAAAATTTGGCGAAATTATTTGTATGGATCGAGATTCAAAGTATTCAGTGATCATAAAAGTCTGAAGTATTTGTTCGATCAGAAGGAATTGAATATGAGGCAGAGAAGATGATTAGAGTTCTTGAAAGATTATGATTTTAACTTGAGTTACCATCCAGGGAAAGCTAATGTTGTAGCAGATGCGCTAAGTCGGAAGACAATTCATATGTCGACATTAATGGTAAAAGAAATGGAATTGATTGAACAGTTCAGAGACTTGAGTATGGTTTGTGAAACTACACCGGAGAGTGTTAGGCTGGGTATGCTTAAGGTGAATAATGACTTCTTGGATGTAATTAAGGAAAATCAGAAACTTGATGTGAAGCTAGTGGACTTGATGCCTACAGGAGGAGATGATCCTGATGGTGATTTTAAAATGGATAATGTTGGAGTATTGACATTCCGGGGCAGAATTTATGTACCGGATAATGGGGAATTGAAGAAGGCAATCTTAGAGGAGAGTCACCGGAGTAGCTTGAGTATTCATCCGGGAGCTACGAAAATGTATCATGACTTAAAGAAGTTATTTTGGTTGTCCGGTATGAAGAGGGACATAGCTCAGTTTATTAATGCTTGTTTGACATGTCAGAAATCAAAAGTGGAACACCAGAAGCCTTCGAGGTTAATGCAACCGTTAGAGATTCTGGAATGGATGTGGGACAGTATTGCTATGGATTTTGTTACTGGTTTGCCAAATACGGCGAGGGGCTTTGATGCTATTTGGGTAGTGGTGGATCGACTTACGAAATTCGCATATTTTATACCAATCAACTCAGTTTTCCATTGTCAAAGCTGGCGGAGATTTATATCAGGATAATTGTGAAGTTACATGGTGTTCCGTCGAGCATAGTATCGGATAGAGATCTGAGGTTTACTTCAAAGTTTTGGAAGAGTCTGCAGGAAGCCTTGGGTTCTAAGTTGAAGTTGAGCTCGACTTATCATCCACAGACCGGTGGTCAGTCAGAAAGGACTATTCAGTTGTTGGAAGATTTGCTGAGAGCCTGTGTGTTGGAGAAAGGTGGTGCGTGGGATACTCATTTGCCATTGATCGAGTTCACGTATAACAATAGTTACCATTCTAGCATTGGAATGGCACCTTTCGAAGCTTTGTATGGTAGGAGGTGTAGGACGCCTCTGTGTTGGTATGAGACTGGTGAAAGTGTGGTGCTTGGACTTGAGATTGTGCAACAGACTACTGAGATGATTCAGATGATCTGCGAGAAGATGAAAACATCTCAGAGTAGACAGAAAAGTTATCATGATAATCGGAAGAAAGACTTGGAATTCAGTCAAGGTGATCACGTGTTCTTGAGAGTTAACCCAATGACCGGTGTGGGACGTGCATTGAAATTAAAGAAGTTGGATCCTAAGTTTATTGGACCGTATCAGATCTTGTAGATAGTTGGTGCAGTTGCTTATAGAGTGGCGTTGCCGCCTGAATTTTCGAACTTGCATGATGTGTTTCATGTGTCGCAACTTCGGAAGTATGTATCTGATCCATCTCATGTTATCCAGAGGGATGAGGTGCAGATTAGAGATAATCTTACTGTGGAGGCGATGCCAATAAGGATCGAGGATCGCAATATGAAGCAGCTTAGAGGAAAGGAGATACCTCTGGTGAGAGTAGCTTGGGGAGGACCTGCTGGAGGGAGTGTGAGCTGGGAATTGGAAAGCAGGATGCGAGAGTCGTATCCGGATTTGTTTCCATCAGGTACATTTTCGAGGACGAAAATAATTTAAGTGGGGGAGAGTTCTAACACCCCATTTTAATTTATTTAATCGTCGTGTGTATTTTGATTGTTTGGCCTTGTTAAGGGTTTGTGTTTGAGTGCGTAGGGATAATAATAAGATAGTAATGAATAATATGGGGCGTATCCAATAACATTAGAATATAAAGTAATATTATCATTATTATGCTCAATATTATTATTATTATTATTATTATTATTATTATTATTATTATTAGTATCACTATTAATATTTTGCTAATAAAATAAAAATCTGATTTAATTAGTAATATGGTTAGTGGGAGGAAAATAAGGAAAATAAACATTTAATCAGAATTAGGGGCAGTTTAGCCATAATCTTATTTTTCACAAAGAGAAGGGTTAGAGAAGGAAGAACATGGGAATAACAACTGCTAAGGCAATCTCCAGATCCAATTTTCGCAGGATTTTAATCAAGAATTCGAGGTAAGGGGGGAGAATGGGTTCAATATAGGTGCTAATACCATGTAAGGGTAGTGAGGGTTCCTTCCCCTCTTAGAAATTTTCATATTGTGTTTGGATTCGAATTATATGCTTGATTGTGTGAAAATCCTTGATATGATGTTGATATGAATCTGGAATTCATGAGATTGAAACTCTGTTGGGTTGTTATTGTGTATCTGTTGCAGATCTGGTTTTGTTGCAGGTTGGGACAACGAATTTAGATCGAGAAAATACCCAATTGATTAGTAATGATAGGTGTAAGAGGTAAGATGAAAAATAGGACCTAAAACTATGGTAGAAACAATTTTAGGACTGATATGGAGTGTGGAAGAGAGATCAAAGTGGAAGAATTCGGACTGATATGAAAAATGGGGATTTTTCATAGTCTCTGCCCATACGCGTAACAGGAAAGACGTCACGCGTGTGACTTTGTGTGCCAGAGGGCAATACGCATAACAAGCACGTTGTTACGCGTATGGCCAAGCGTTACCAGGGGTATACGCGTATGGGGCTCACTTGTGACACGACCCTCTGCCCGTACGCGTAATGGTACGCGTATGGAATCTGGCCTTACGCGTATGAGAGGGAGTACGCGTATTTGGATCTGAAAAGTTGAATTTCTGAGAGAATGAACGTCTCTGCCCATACGCGTAATAGGTAGGGGAATACGCGTATGGCAGGGTGGGAGGAGAGGCATTACGCGTATGATACGCAGCAGGATGGGCGAGCGAGCTGGGCAATACGCGTACGGCCCAGGGCAATACGCGTATGACCAGCGAGAGTGCAGAATTTTGCCGTTTTCGCGATTTCTTTCCCGTTTTCGCGTTCGAGCTGGTTTCTTTTGGTTTGAGAGGTTGGGAATAGATGTCAGAATCTGAGAAATGTATAATTGGTGATAAAATTAATTGATTTAGTAATTTAGGTGAATTAATTAGATAGTTAACTAATTATTGGAGTGTGAGGTGTTTTCTATTGTGGTGTGTATCTTGGTGAATAGATATCTGATGTATGATCAGGAGGATCGTGAGGATGTGTAATTAATATTATACATGTGTGTCATATGCATAAATATCGTCATGCATTCATGGTGTATTGGTGGTGATGAGTCATTGCTCAGGAGGAGTGTATGTGGCTCATCTGGACTCCAATGTGGAGTATGGTGGGATAGATCATTGCCAAGTAGGGGTGTATGTGATCTATCCGAATTCTATTATGAATCGGGTTCGATTGAATGAACCATGGTGTTTTGGTACCACATGCATTGTGTCGGTTGTTGAATCACATTGCATCTTTTTATGCCTATTGAATTATGTATGAAGATGACAAGTGTGTTATGATATTATGTGACTATGTGTGATGGTGTGATTACTACTCTTATCATATATTATGCACTGTTATTTATTAAATGTAGTTCTCACCCCTTTGTCGTTTGTTGCGTTTGTGCTTCTTCAGAAGTACAAACAATCCAGGTACTTGAGTGTGCATGGAGTGCGTGTTGCTTGATCGAGTCTTAGGAGTTGCTCTGATACGTAACACGGGATTTTGGGAGTTTTTTGTCATTTGTTATTCTTTATTGTTTTGTTACGTATCATTCTTTATTTGAAAATATGGTGGACCACGATTTAAGTGGATTTTTGGTGTTGTTGGAAAATTGTCGTGAATTGAATAAAACATTTATTTCCGTTGTTTTACTTCAGTAATAAAAAGGAGTTTTGTTGTTGGTTTTAATGATGTGACATCCTACTTTTCGTGGTAAACTCTGATTATTTTAGTAATATTTATATATTTTGTAAAATGGTGAAGTGGGGTGTTACACGTTAAACCTAGATCGATGGTGCATTTATTTTGTACATTTGGACACTTTGTCTCTCTAGGAAGAATCTGTTTATGGATCCCCATTGAAGACAGCCTTTATTCCCCAGCAGTGTTGTTGAAACACTCTCTTGGAATTCATATCAAATAATAGTCTCTTTTTAGGACAGTTTGTCTATCCCCAATGAAGTTATCAGATTACCACTTGATCTTTCCTCAAATAGAATATCTCTGGAAGTCTCGTCAGAGAAGTTTGTTGAAGACTTTTACAAGTGTTTTTCTCTTTATTTGAGATATCATGTTACCATAATTTTATTTGCTCCAATGCAATTTCAAACTATAGTTAGTGATGTCATCCCTAGAGAGCTTATTATTCCAATCTTGCTTCCATCAAATGGCATCTCTCCAAGAGTCCTGTCAGAGAAGTTTGGTGAAGATTCTTACAGATGATCTTCCTCTTTATTTGAGAAATCTATTTTGTAAGTCAACCAGCACGTATCTCCTTTGAAGATCCCCGATGAAGTTTTTATTTTTTAACAAATGGCATCTCTCATAAAAAGTCTCGAAGGGATGTTTGGTAAAGTTTTTATTTTCTAACAAATGGCATCTCTCCGAAAAAGTCTCTAAGAGAAGTTTGGTAAAGTTTTATTTTCTATCAAATAGTATCTCTCCGAAAAAGTCTCGAAGAGAAGTTTGGTAAAGTTTATTTTAACCTTTTCAAGTGGAATACTTGATAAGAAGAAACTGAGACTTGTTCGTGGCTTATGACCTCGAAGCATTTGGGAAGTTTATTTTAACCTTTTCAAATGGAAGACTTGATAAGAAGAAACTGAGACCTGTTCGTGGCCTATGACCTCGAAGCATTGGGGAAGTTTATTTTAACTTTTTCAAGTGGAAGACTTGATAAGAAGAAACTGAGACCTGATCTTGGCTTATGACCTCGAAGCGTTGGGGAAGTTTATTTTAACCTTTTCAAGTGGAAGACTTGATAAGAAGAAACTGAGACCTGTTTGTGGCTTATGACCTCGAAACATTGGGGAAGTTTATTTACCTTTTCTAAATGGATTATTTAGTTAAAGAAGAAGTTGAATCATATTTTGATCATGGAAGCTTATTATTGGTCAGATACCTTTGCTTAGGATACCATATGTTTGGTAGTAGGTAATCTTTCCTTTCAAGTTTATTACCTTTGCTTAGGCTATCAATTGTTTGATAGTAGGTAATACACCTTTCTTTTTTGTACCATATGTTTGGTAGTAGGTAATCTTTCCTTTCAAGTTTATTACCTTTTCTTAGACTATCATATGTTTGATAGTAGGTTAAAAAACTTTCTTTTTTCTACCATATGTTTGGTAGTAGATAATCTTTCCTTTCAAGTTTATTACTTTTGATTAGGTTATCTTATGTTTGATAGTAGTTAATACACCTTTCTTTTTTCTACCATATGTTTGGTAGTAGGTGATCTTTCCTTTCAAGTTTATTATCTTTACTTAAGCTATCATATGTTTGATAATAGGCAATGCATATCTCTTTTGGAGCTACCCTGTGATTGTCAGAGTTGTCAATCTTTCCCCCCAGTAGAGTTGTAGCTTTTCCCAAGTATATTCATCTCCCGTGGCATCATTCCCCATAGAATCATTGTCTTGCATTCACATCACATCATATCATAATCATCAGCATCTCTGTGGCATCTTAGGGCTAAAAATTGTGCATGTTTGTATTTAAGTCTCTCTTATCTCGTCGAGATGAAGATTTCAATCTCCATATCTCCATATTGAAGAAACTTAAATAGGAGCATCTGTCATACCCTAATTTTTAACCCTAAGATTCCACCTCATTTGCATAATTTTCATAGCATCAACCACCTTTTGTGTGTGTCTTTTATGTTTTACTAATCCCATTGAAAATACAAAATATGCCTTGCTTTGCTTTGATTACAAGTTAGAGTTTTACATCAAGGAGTTCAAGTGGTTGATCAATCAAGGACTTGTGCGATTCTCAACTTTTCAAGATCCCAATTCATTAAACATGATCAAGAGTTTCCCTTCATCCACAATCAAGTGCAAGATTACATCAATGCCATCTCATCAAGCTCAAATTCATTTGATGCACCAAATTAGGGTTTTGGTCAAAATCAGCTCAGGGTTGACTTTCTGACCAAGACATGATTTCATACCTCAAGACATGATTCAAAGGCCTCAATTACACCATTTTAGTCCATTCATGTGTTTGGATTAGCTCGAGAAGTTTGATTTGTTGATAGTTGAAGATTTTGAAATCATCTGATGAAAAGTCAATTGTTGATCAAAGTCAAAGTTTGACTTTTGGAATTTTTGGTCAAATATGGTTTCCTCAAGTCAATAATCATGAAAATGTGCAAGATGTTTGAATTTAATCAAGTTGAGTGAAGAAAATCATTCAAAGATGCAAAATTACAAAATTAGGGTTTCTTGATTTTTCTAAGTACAAATTTCCATGATCAAGTGACCTACTTTCCAAAGTTGTAACTTCTTCCTTAAGCATCCAATGAACACACTTGAGGGCTCCTCTTAAATATGGCATTTGATACTTCAATTTGATGAAAATTACAAGCCTAAAGCTTTCTTGAAGTGGAAGTTATTGATGTTCAAAGTTGGAGTTTCAAGTTGTTCGAAAATCCAAAACACTTTGAAATTTTTCTAAGTTTTTCACCTTGCAAGTGCATGACTTTGTGTCCATTTTGTGATCAATTTAAGCCACCATTTTCCATTCCCAAGGGATGTACTTAAATATGAAATTTCATACTTCAATATGGTGGAAAGATTGAATCAAAAGCTCATGGGAATTGGAAGTTTTGAAGTGCCAAAGTTGATATCTCAAAGTTGTCAAAATTGCCAAAACACTTAGAATTTTTCTAAGTGTCAAACAGCTGCAAGATTCAATTTTGATGGCCAGTTTTCTCCATATGCAAATTGATTTTCTTCAATTGACCAACATGAAAGTTGTAGTATTTTATGTCCTCTTTCCAATGGTACCAAGAGCATAAATTTCTTTTGCTTGAGCATGAAGTTTCAAAGAGAGGAAGTAGCCATGGTGGAGCTGATTGTCCAAACCATATTTTCACTAAGTTATGGATTAGTTTTGGTTACACGAATTCAAGACACTTTTTGGCCACTTTTCAAGCACCTTTTCAGCAGCTTTTAATTATTCATCTCGTTTTATTTGAAACTTTAATCAAAAACATTTTGTTGTTTATTTTATTTCTTCCATACTTAAAAAACCTAAAATATTTACCCCTTTTTATTTATTTATTAGTTTTCATTTTCATTTACATATTCTTTTGATTTTATTTTTGTCTAAAATACTCTAAACTTACTGTTAATTGTGTTATACCTACTTGTTTCAAATTGGCCAACACTTAGGGTTTTGTTGATTACTTGTTTGACCTAAAATCCATGATAAACCCTTGTCTTGTTCCTTGTTCATGTGTTAGCATGATGTGTTGATAACATATACCATGCTTGTTCTTGATGATTCATGTTGATCTTGTTTTTGTTTAGGTCATGTTTTATATATATCTTTGTCCATGTATTGATGTTATATTGTTAAAGCATGCCTTGATGAGTGATGTATCCATGCTTCTTATTCATATGTGGATGTTAGCTTGTATTTAAGTGGGCCTTAATCAAATGCATTGCTTGTATACCATGTTTATGATTAATGATTCATGTCCATACTTATGCCCTCTAAATTTTCTCTTTGCTTAGTCATGTGTTCAAAAGTCATGTTGATGTATATATCATGCTTCTCATGCTTAATTCCTTGGTTGAATGTTTATAAATGTATGCCTTCTTCTATTGTTGCCTAACCCAAGGGGAGGGACTTTTGTTGACTTCATGTCATTTGTATATGCATTCTTGTCCACTTTTGTATCTTTCCTTATTATATGATCCTTATTACCTTAGATTGTTTACTCTAGGAAGTTTCATTTTGGTTACACACCCTTAGATAATTCAATATTATGTTCCCTTTTCTCAAACTAAAAATATTTTCAATAGAAACCTTAACATTTGGTCGTTGAGTTTTTCAAAACCTTTCTCTTAATAAATGCTTCAAGACATCTTAAGCATATTAAAACCTTTTCATAAAGACTAAAAGACACAAACCCTATTCAAACCTTTTGCCACTTCGCTTTTCAATTTAAAACCTTTTCAAATATACTAGACATTATTCATCCCTAGTTGAGATGTAAATCTCCTACCCCATGACATTGTTGAGAAAGATGTTAATTTTTTTCCACTTGAGAAAGGTATGTGGCATACTTAATGATTATACATCCAAGTCGGAGCCCTTCTCTCAATGTGAAGCAAAGGTCCTTCTTCCACATGTTTGTGGTGGATAAGTTGATTATTCTCCTTAAGATGACAACTTGTCTCTTCTTTATTAAAATCCACCAATAACAAACCTTTTTCAATTTATACCTGAACTACGAGGTTTTGATCCTTCATTGGTATGTAGGCACAAGACTTTGTGTCTTGCCAAACACAAAAATAATAAAAAAACATTTCTCTTCTCATCTCCCCAATCAATCAATAGCAAACAACTTTTAGCCTAACACAAATACAACAAGAGGTTCCTATAGGATACTATAGATGCTTAGGGTGCTAGTACCTTCCCTTAGTATAACCAACCCCCCGTACCTTATATCTCTTCGTTGTTTTGTATTGCATTGCATATTTTTGGGTTTATTCGATCTTTTCCCCTTCCCTCGGATAAATTAAAGTTCGATGGTGATATCTTATGTTTTGTGAACCTAGTTAACTAATAACTATGGTCTCCGAGTCTAATCGTGACAATGTGTTATAATGATTAAGGTGAAGATCATTATACATTGCATTATTGTTGTTATTGTTCATTATTATATTATTATGTTTTTGCTGTTGAACTGTTATAACATGTATTTTGAGCATGATGGCCAGTATTTGGCGGAGTACATGACTATGCAGGTGTTGGTCTTTGTACTCGATGTTTTTGTTGTTGTTGCATGATTAATATGTTGCATGCATTTTTGATGTTGGAACATTGGTCCATTGTTGTGAGCATCAATCCAAGGAAGTGAGGATTATATGTCGGTAGCTGATTACCGGGATGAATGGAATCAGTGAGATATTATCGATAATGATGATAACAAATTGTGAGCTCAATATCCTATGAGGTAAGGATCGGAGCCAGTGAACCTGAGTGTTCACGTATTGCAATTTCGACAGGAATTGTGATCTGAAAAAGGGATCAGGTTCTGAAATAGGAACCGAATGGTACCACATGCATTTAGTCGAGTTGTGAGTCTCATTGCATTTGCACATTGATTAAATTCGTTGTTATGATTGATGTCTGTTGTATGTTGAATGTTGTTGTTATATGTTGGATGTTGTTGTTATATGTTCGATGTTGTATATGTATGTTGAATGTTGTTGTTGTGTTGGTTATGAGGAATGGGTGATGTGCATGAAATAATCTGTTGCTAGCTTATTATCATGCTTTCCTTTATATAATTATTATATCTCACCCCTTCTGTTTGAATGTTTCCTTTTCATGGGCATTTTGCAGATAACTCGCAGTAGAGGAGTTGATGTGAGTGGAAGCTAGAGTCTTACAATTTTATTTTAGTGTCAGCATCTGCTTTGATGTGTAACACCGGGGTCTTGGAACGTTTGTTTTCTTTATGCTGGTTAGAGATTTTTGGATATCTCCTTTGTGTGGTTTTTTATAATCCTTCTAGAAATGTTATATTAATTTGAATAATTGTCTTAATGCTGAATTTTTCCACTGTTGCAATAAGAATTGAATTTTCAGACAATCTTTCATTATTGTTATTAATATTATTATTTTAAAAGTAGTAGGTGTTACATATCTATTTATATAAGCAGGTTTTTGTTGAAAGGTGGCATCCTAAATATGCTTTTGTGGATATTTACTCTGATTTTATTTAATTATGCTTTTGTGGATCTTTGGCCACAATACAGGTGTTTATTAATTTAAACATGTTTTTGTCAACTCCATTGAATAGGGCATTCAAGGCTTTGGAGTTTCCAAGAGCAGTTTCATCTTCTTCCTTAGGCCAGACCTCTTATGGCTTCAGAGTCTCCTTGCCATCTTCATCCTTAGCAACAGGATGTTCCCAACCCTTGATGACAGCTTTCCATGTTCTGTTGTCGATAGATTTTAGGAAAACTATCATACGAGCCTTCCAATAGTCATAGTTAGTGCCATCTAAGATGGGGGGTCTGTTGATATTCCCTCCTCCTTCCTTGTCCATAGTACCAGAAAGTATCTTCTCTAGATCTAACCTAGAAATAGAGCAGGATGCCTGCTCTAATACCAATTGAAATTCTGGTAATTAGACCCCAGATGTCGAGTAAGATATCACGACACTAGGATCAGGACATTAAGACACCACAAATAATTATGCAGTTAAAGTAAATGGTTGAATGCAAATAACACAGTCAATTGTTAACTAAGTTTGGTGCAACATCATCTACACCTAGGTGCATCCAAGCCAGGAAGGAAATCCACTATGATAGTATTAGTTTGAATTTCTAAACAACCTCTAGTTATACAAACTTTGCACCTAATCACTACCCGTGCTATTTCTATCTAAGAACTCCTAGATATGAGACCCCTCTCACTCCCCTTAATCACACAACAATGATAAAACCAAGAACAATGAACAATAGAAGACACACTTCCAATGACACAAAAATCCACTCTTTCTTAAAAGCTTATGAGTGATTACAACTCAAACACAGTCCAATTCAAGCACCCAAGAGGTACATGAATAGCTCACAAATGAACAATGAATACACTCCAACTCGGATATCAAAGTGTTATAGGAGTGGATCACAAATAATAACAAATACTACTAAACCTTAGAAACTCTTCTTTTCAATACACGGCTTTGATGATGCATTAGGTTTAGAACGGCCCTTGAAATATCTTTTGATCATCATGGGATTGGGCGTAAATCCAAAATAGCAACTGCAAATATTCTGCACAATATTATGCATGAAAAAAGAAACAAAATAGAAAGTTTCCTAAAAAGTCTCTAAGATCCTTTTTATGTAACAAATGTACTGCTGGCATAGAACCTGAGTTCCTAAAATAACCTTCCTTGTATTACGAGAGTGTGTGAACTAAAAACAAATAGAATCTCACACTTTAAAACTAAATCTTCCAAAAAGTAAAACCTTAATCTTCTGGTATAACATGCCATGACATCATGTCACGACATCGTGCTGACCATCAGTGATGTCTGACCAACATGTCAAGACATCTTGCTCGACATCCTGCTGTGATACTTGTTTTATCAAAATTGTCGTCAATCCAAAAATCATAGAACTTACAACTCTCATGGATCTTGAATAACATTAGCATCATGGAGTTTTGGACCTAGTGTTTGACCCTAGAAAAAAGGAGACTTGAGCTTGGATTATTATTTCCATTACCTAGCTTAGGACACTTTGCACACACATGGCTTTCTCTTGGGCTACCTTACAATGAGACCCCTTTATTTCTTGCACACATCCCTTGTATTTTTCATGCACCCCTCTCCCCTTTTGATGTACTTTCTTTACATCTTGCTTTCCTTTGGTTTGGTTTTGCTTGCTATTTATCCATAGGAACTAGGACCAACCTCACCATTTTCTCAAACCCTTGATCCAACATCAAGCGGAATTTTCTCAATAAGACCCTTGATCCAACGTCAAATGGAATATTCTCAAAAAAATCAAAAACCTTTTTAAAATACGATTAGAATTGTGTGCCACGAGCCTTAAGTGGTGGAGAAAGAGAGAGAATGGAGCTTTCCCACCCTCACTTTGAGAATTTTGGACACAAGACGCTTGGCTTCATTGTTTGAAATATTCACCTCTGTCCATAGTCCTTAGTGCAATTCAAAATAAAAAACAAACTCTTTTCAAAACCCTAAAATCAACATCAACTCATCAAACTTTTTTTTACACCTTAAGGCATCATCGTGAAAACCCTTTTTCAAGGTAAAAATTTGAAGTATCAGACATTCCTTGGGAAGAAAATGCTAGAACCGACCTGTTATCCCATTTAGCCAACACCAAGAATCTTAGGTTAAACAAAATGGTAATCCAAGAAACTTTGAAAGCACCAAGCACGAAAATGGAGGAGTTCATGGTATTAGAAAATGCAAAGGGGCTGGATGACACCCATCATTCAATACCTAACTCAAGAAAAGTTTCTAGATGAGGAGATTAAATCTCGACGCATCAAAAGGATATCTTCTGAATATCTCATGGTAGCCGACCAACTATACAAGATGGGCAAATCTTCTCCGATATTGAGACGTGTCACCAAAGAAGAAGTATGGCTCATAATGAAGGAAGTGGATGAAGGAGTGTCCGGAAGTCATATTGGGGGGAGAGCTTTATCTAGAAAGATACTTAAGATCGGGTACTATTGGCCGAGTATGCTACAAGACTATGCACGGTTCATAAATTGTTGCGAGAAATATCATATCTATGTTCCCTTCATACATTCTCCTGTTGAGTTTTTACATTCAGTAATTTCCCCTTGGCCCTTTTACCACTAGGGATCAGACATTCTTGGCCCTTTTCCTTTAGGCGTCAAACAATTGAAATTTCTTATATTTGCAGTGGACTATTTCACCATAGTGATGCTGGAAATGGCAGAGTCATCAATCAATCAAGAAAACATGGTAGGGGATATTAGAGCAAATTACAGAGACTGCTGAAAGTCCAACTAATGAATCTCCTAGTGAAGGACAAGGCCGACCTACAACTAAACCCACTCCTCAGGATGATGGGGTTAAGGATCCAATGTCAGAGGCTTCGTCCCGCACAAGAGGCAGCTGGGGATACTATTGTTGATAAGTCTCCCAATTTTGGTATGCCAAGCCAAGTCCAAAATCCTGTTGGGTCTCCTTTACATGAAGGTTTTCAGGAGTATACTCACTCTTCTCCCAATCCAGGATCACTGTCCCGATCCCAAGAGAACTTCAATGATGTTTCTGATTCGACTTTGCATGCTTTAGAGAAGGGAGGAAATCAAAAGGATCTAGTAGAGGCCTTCAAAAGAGTCATGGATAGCCAAGATGATTTCCATGATGTCTCTCCCACTTCGCTTGGTGATCAGACTGACAACTTTGATGAGCTATTTCAATAGTTGGAGTTCGGGCTTGTCAGATTGGACCTTCTTCAGACCATCAAAGATGACTCTATTGCACTATTTGAGATCTAGGGGTTAGTGATGATGCTAAGTGTCGCGGAAAAAAAATTGAGATTAAGATATTGATTAACTTAACTCGAAAAGCAAGAGTCGCCACCAAACTTTATTGTTTCCAAAGGGAAAAGGGAAAAGGTTGAACAAAACCCACAAAAGCAAAAACAAAAAGAGAGAAATTGGATAAGGGGGTTGGTTATCCAAGGGGAAGGTATTAGCACCCCTCACATCTATAGTACTCCATAGAAACCACTTGCAAATCTGTGTTTATAAAAAAGCTAGGTTGTTTCTTGATTGATTTTCATTTGAGAAGATATTTAGTCATATTTGAGTGGAAAACTCAACTTACTACCTACAAGTATAAGGAAATGAGCATTTGTATCATCTGGATATGGAGAACTTTTACTTGGACTTTCTCATAAGCACGTCTCAACATTCAAGTGGAAAATGTCAATCATTTCTCATCATATTGTAGAAGTATAGTGGTTTGCATCACAACAAAAATAGACTAATATCCAATCTTTCCAAAAAAAGGCTTTTAAAGAGAAGTGCACAAAGGCATAAAAATAAGTTTGATGTAGTTTTTCTTTTTAGAGATTTTGAAAAGAGTTTGGATATGCTTAAGTGTTTTAGCATTTATTAAGAAAAATATTTTATGGATCACTTGACAAAGTGAAGGTTTATTAAGAAAGAGGGTATGAAGTTTGAAAACAATAAGTTTTTGAAATAGGGAGAAGTTTTGAAAATTTAAGAAGTGGGAAGGAGAAGAAGAGACTATCCTAAAGCATGAAATAAAAGGTCTCATTTTAAGGTAGACCAAGAGAAAGCCTTTGTGTATGCAAGTGTACTAACCACAAGTGGAGCAAGCATTTGACATTGGTTAAAACAAGCATCCCTTTCCCTTTGGATTAAGCCACAAGATGAACAAGCACATGAACAGATGAATATCAAAATATCCAGATGAACAACCAAGTCATAAAGCCACAAAGGACATCCAAGTCTTGAAATGAAGGTCACAATGGTCCAGAGGAATCACTATGTCTCAGATGAATCACAAAGTCTCAGATGCCACTAAGTCTCAAATACTACTCTAACCAAAGGGAAAACACTAACTCTTAAGGTCCAAAGTCCAAAAATACTCCTCAAACAAGGGATAGTAACATAAAGTCCATAAGATCAAAATAAGGTTTTTTAGGTTTTTAGTCATTTTATAATGTTTTTTTTTCTCTTTTGAAAAAATAGAAGAAAAAAAGAGAGAAATGAAGGACAAGAATGTAAATGACATGAATGTAAATGACATGAATGTAAATGACATAAATTTAAATGACATAAATGTAAATGGTATAAATGTAAAGAGCATAAAAGTAAATGTTAGATGTTAGCATAATTAATGTGTCAATGTTAGTGTTAATAAGAATTCAGCCGAGTCGGGACAATTTAGCACTATGTTAAGCAATCATAGGTAGACTTATGTAGAAGTCACCCCTATTTGAGGCCAGTCAATAACAATTTATGTGTCAAATATGTTAGAGAACTAACACAAAGTTAGTCTCCTAAAACATGTAGCACAATATCCAAAGCAAAAGCAAAAAAAAGAAGATGAAAAATAAGAGATGAGGCAATGAAATGAATGTTTGGATTATTTAATTCAGCGTCTCCCTGAGGGATTCGATGGGATTAACATCCAACTCATGAGCGCCCTACTCAAGTAGGCCCCTTGGGGTTCACTAAAAGGAAATATAGTTGCGCCCTGACTATCAGCAATTGCTTTTAGCCTAGTGGTAAACGCTAGATCCTTTGTGTGGTATCAAAGCCAAGGTCATGGGTTCGAATCCCCCCAGCTGACACTGGGGGGAGATTGTTTGGATTATTTAATTCAGTGTCTCCTTGAGGGATTCGATGGGCTTAACATCCCACCCATGAGCGCCCTACTCAAGTAGGCCCCTTGGGGTTCACTATAAGGAAATATAGTTGCGTCCTGACTATCAGCAATTGCTTTTGGCCTAGTGGTAAGCGCTTACATCCAATGGGTCTGGAACAAACGCCTTGGTCATGTTAGCTTGAGAAGAATTTCTCAGCTGAACAAGCTTGGTCTTGTCAGAGGCTTGCCAAATCTGAAGTAATCTTCAAATGCTCTTTGTGAAGCATGTCAGAAAGGCAAGTTTTCAAAAACCTCCTTTAAAGCAAAAAATATTGTTTCCACCTCCAGACCGTTAGAACTTCTTCACATTGATCTTTTTGGACCAGTGAAAACTGCTTCGATCAATGGTAAGAAATACGGACTAGTCATCGTTGATGATTACAGTCGTTGGACATGGGTAAAATTCTTAAAACACAAGGATGAGTTACATTCTGTGTTTGCTTCCTTCTGCATCCAAGTACAAAATGAGAAAAATTGCAAAATCATCAAAGTTAGAAGTGATCATGGTGGAGAATTTGAAAACAAAGACTTTGAAAAACTTTTTGACTCACATGGGATATCCCATGATTTTTATTGTCCTAGAACTCCACAACAAAATGGAGTTGTAGAAAGAAAGAACATAACTTTACAAGAAATGGCTCGCACCATGATCCAAGAAACTAACATGCCTAAGCATTTTTGGGCAGAAGCAATCAACATTGCGTGTTATATTCAAAATAGAATCTCTATTAGACCTATCTGGAATAAAACTCCTTATGAATTGTGGAAGAATAAAATTCCCAATATTTCCTATTTTCATCCATTTGGATGTACTTGTTTTATCCTAAATACTAAAGAGAATCTTGGCAAGTTTGATTCCAAAGCACAAAAGTGTCTGCTGTTAGGATACTCTGAACGCTCAAAAGGATATAGAGTTTATAACACAGAATCACAGATTGTGGAAGAATCAATTCATGTTAGATTCGATGACAAGCCTGGCTCTAAAAAGTCAGAGCTAGTTGAAAAGCTTGCAGGTTTGGAAATTAGCTTCTCAGAACCTAAAGAAAAAGCAGATGAAGTCAAAGACCAGCAAGATCCTACATCTGATACCACTGATATAACTCCAAATACTCCACAACAAAAGAAAAGAAGAATATCTACTTCTCACCATGAGGAACTAATTTTAGGTAGCAAGGATGCTCCAATCAGAACCAGATCAGCTTTCAGACCATCAGAAGAAACACTCTTAGGACTGGTGTCGTTGATTGAACCAGCTACAGTTGAAGAAGCTCTTACGGACAAAGACTGGGTTCTGGCTATGGAAGAATAAGTGAATCAATTCGCAAAGAATGATGTTTGGGATTTAGTTCCAAAACCTAAGAATATTCATGTTATTGGAACCAAGTGGGTATTCAGGAACAAGCTAAATGAGAAAGGTGAAGTTGTCAGAAACAAAACACGACTTGTTGCTCAAGGATACAGTCAACAAGAAGGAATTGATTACAACGAAACCTTTGCTCCAGTCACCAGACTTGAAGCAATACGGTTATTAATTTCATTCTCAGTAAACAATAACATCGCCCTATATCAGATGGGTGTTAAGAGTGTATTCTTAAATGGTTATATATCAGAAGAAGTCTATGTCAAGCAACCTCCTGGTTTTGAAAATTCAGAAAAATCAAATTTTGTCTTTAAACTCAAAAAGTCTCTCTATGGCTTAAAGCAAGCTCCCAGAGCTTGGTATGATAGATTGAGCAAATTTCTTTTAGAAAATCAGTTCACCAGAGGAAAGGTTGACACAACTATCTTCTGTAAAACATATAAGAATGATATTCTTATAGTTCAAATCTATGTTGATGATATTATTTTTGGTTCTGCTAACTCCTCTTTATGTGAAGAATTTTCAAAGTTAATGCAAGCCGAATTCGAAATGAGTCTGATAGGTGAGTTAAGGTACTTCCTGGGAATTCAAATAGATCAGAAACCAGAAGCCACTTACATTCATCAAAGCAAGTACACAAAAGAACTTCTGAAGAAATTCAACATGATGGACTGTAATATAGCTAAAACACCAATGCATCCAACATGTGTCATGAGAAAAGAAGAAACAGAAGTTAATGTTTGTCAGAAGCTTTATCGTGGTATGATAGGCTCTCTCTTATATTTAACTGCTTCTAGACGTGATATATTATTCAGTGTACATTTATGTGCTAAATTCCAATCAGATCCAAGAGAATCTCATTTAACTGCAGTTAAACAAATTCTAAGGTATCTGAAAGGTACTACTAACCTGGGCTTGATGTATGAGAAAACATCAGAGTATACTCTCTCTGGTTATTGTGATGCAGATTATGCTGGAGACAGATTGGAAAGAAAGAGCACATCTGCAAACTGTCAGTTCCTGGGGAACAATCTAATCTCATGGTCAAGTAAGAGGTAATCTACAATTGCTCTCTCTACAGCAGAAGCTGAATACATCTCCGCTTCTCTATGCAGTACACAAATGCTTTGGATGAAAAATCAGCTGGAAGACTATCAGATATATGAGAGTAACATTCCTATTTTCTGCGATAATACTGCTACTATTTTCTTAAGTAAAAATCCAATTCTACATTCTAGGGCTAAACACATTGAAATAAAACATCACTTTATCAGAGACTATGTTCAGAAGGGAATCTTATGCGTAAAATTTATTGATACAGACCATCAATGAGCTAATATTTTTACAAAACCCTTAGCTAAAGATAGATTTCTAAATATTTTAAAACATCTGAAAATGGTGTACTACTCAAAATAAGGTTATTTTAGAACCAAATGTGTTAGTCAGAAGAAATAAGTATTTTTAAATCATCAGAACCACTTTTGTCAGAAGTATCTCAGTTCTGATTAATTTCTCTTCTGAGTCAGTTCTGACGCGTCACTTAATTAGAAAATGATTCTTTGCATGTGATTAGATTACATCTAATACACTATATTTACCCAAATCAAACGAACAATAATTTTCTTGGGATTGACTCAAAACTTAATTACATTTATTTACTTATCCCCTGTACGTGTCTATCTCCTAAAATTTTCAAAAACCATTCATATTCCCTCTTTCACTCAAACGAAAACCCTAAAACCCTAATCGCTTTTCCTTTTATATCTCTTTCAAACCAACTCAATCCTTGTTCTCATCCTCTCCGATCCAAATGAATCACATTCAACAAGAAACTGTCAATTTATTCAAAGAAACATAAGCATCTTTGAATCCCTCCAATGGGTCATCATCATCGTTAGTAGTGCCGTCTACTACATCAACAATGTCCACAGCATCTGTGACAGTCACACCATCTTCTTCGCAATCTTCTAAGATAGATAAGAATCATGTAACTCAACGAGAAGCCTCAGTCACCTGTACTCTTCAGAATCTACTTGTACTCAAGGAACTACATGTAGACTTCGAAAATCTTGCTGAAAATGGATTTAATCTGATCGATGATGTGAAAGCTCAAGGTTGGAGCAACTTTTTTGATAGGCTTAAAGTTCCAGTTCTTGAAGCACTCGTCAAGGATTTTTGGAGACAAGCTATCTGTGATAAACTCCATGTCGTCTCCTATGTCTTGGGAAGAAAAATTGTCATCACAGAAAAATCAATTGCTGAACTTTACAAACTAGAATTTCTGAAGAACAAAAGAGTCTATGGAAGGGTCAATAAATCTCTGTTTGTGAAAAAGGTAATCAACCCAACTATCTTCACCAACCATCAAGCAAATAAAACAGAATACAAGAGAGAAGACCTGCATATACATCTAAAAATCTGGCACAAGATCATTCTTGGTTGCATCAATCCAAGACCCTCATCATATGCTGCAGATTATTTCAATGCTAACCAGAAGTATATGCTATATTATTTGTTCACCAAGGAAAGGATGTGCTTACCCTCCATCTTATTTTATCATTCGAGAGATATGGTGAAGAAGACAAGAACAACAGGGGAACCAAAAAGTGATATACCCAAGTACATTCCTTTTGGAAGAATGCTTTCAGACATATTCTATGAAAGCGGTATAGTGGACACTCTGGTTACAGAAGTTCAACACACCGAAGATCTAACAGCAACTCTTGGAGAGTCAGTCAATGCCACAACACTCAAGAATATGAGAATAATTAATAAAGTAAGAGTGAAACCTTTTTCTGTCTCTGAAGACTTATTCAAACGCAGGATCGCAGCACCAGACTATCCTGCCTATTATAAAAGCAACCTCATTGAAGAAATTGCTGCATCTGTAGATGCCCTGAAAGCACGAGGATATGATGTATCTGAAGTCAAGGAGGAAGAAATTGAACTTAACAAAGAAGAAGAAGAGCAAACTAAAGCGGCTGATGAATCTGCTCCTGAACTAACTCTTGCAGAATCCTTCAGAAGGAAAAGAAAGCAAGCTACTGTTATTTCTGAGCCCTTGAAAAGAAAGAAGAATGACAAATCAGAAATCTCCAAAACTACTACTCTAACCTCTACTTTAACGAAAACAAGTAAGTCGATTTCTGATTCATCTGTCTCTAGAGTTGAATCAATTTCTACCTCATCTTCACAACAAACTATCTCCATTTCCACTTCACATCCACAAGTCAGTTTCGAACGTCCATCTTTTTCAATACCACCATCATCAATCTCTGTTCCATAAATCTCCCTTTCATCAATCCAATCCTTAGCAATTCCTACATACACTCCATCAGCAACCACCTCAATCATCCAATCAGACGTGCCTGTCTCACCAATGTCATACACTTCTCATCAAACCACTGATTCCTCGATTCAACACTCTGATAATTCACTTCCATATTCTGAATCTCTAGAGATCGTCACCCCTGAATCTCTCATGGTCTCAGACACTCCAGAAGTGACATCTCCTGCTGATCAACAAATCACTAAACATGCTCCTACTGAGATCGTTCCATCTCAGCAAACACCACCTGAAATGAATTTGCCAAGCCTAACCATGCCTTAGTCATCTATACTAAACCACCTCCAACATATTTTGAAGAATGCGCAAGCCAATTTTATAACAAGGCATTAAGGAAGTTTGCGAACCTAAGAGCAGAACTTAACACAAGTACCAAGCCTTTGGAACTTGAAAGATCTTGTCAAAACTTCCAGAAATGGTTGAGCAGTGAGCTTGTAAGAATTGTAAGCTTCTCAAATGCAACCATCACAGATGGAATTCAACTGGCGAAGGAGAGAGCAGAAGCTGAAGAACGGATCAGGATAGTTAAGTTCCTGGCTACAAAGCAGAAAGAAGTTGAAGAAAAGGTTGCTGAGGAAGCAAGACTTCTTGCAGAAAAAACTGATGAAGAAGCAGAATAGCACAAGAAGCTGAAGCCATGGAAAAGGCCAAGCAAGCTGCTGCAGTTATTTCTACATCTGATCCGGCTATAAAGCGTTTGGAAGATGCAATTGGAGAAATCAGAGAAGAACAACAAAAGTTCAGAAATAACCTTGAGGAACAAAGGACTGTCAATGCTAATCTTCAGGGCATGATTCAGAAGATATGGGATAAGATGTCCTCTGGAAGCACCTAATTCTTATGTCTTTGTTGTCCTTAAGTCCTTAGATCTTTGTTTTTCACCCTTGCACCACTAATCTTTTTGATCAATGACAAAAAGGGGGAGAAATAATATAAATGTGATATATTTTGATTCCATAGTCAAATCTCTGAAAAACGCTGTTTACATGCTAACAGATAAAACTGTTATTTCTATTAGAGTTTTTTTCCTTTTCAGGTATTCTGATCCAAATCAAGCTTTATTAAGAAAAGAAAATCAGAACTCTGCTGAAAAGAGAATCAAGACTAAGAGCTCATGATCTAGTAAAATTAGGGGTAGCCCCAAGCTCATAAATTCATTAAGTCTAAGACTCAGGGGGATCACTTCATGCGAAGAATAAGCCATCTTTAGAATCTGTTATTCTCCTGCACTATATATATATATATATATATATATATATATATATATATCAAAATTGTGTCATCAAAATACATAGTTTTGTCATCATCAAAAAGGGGGAGATTGTGAGAACAAGATTTGGTTCTGCAATTTTATCTCTAAGTTTTGATGATACCAAATGAGTATTTTTGTATGAACAATTTTGTACAACTAATGTTTTTTATTTGTGAGAATGTAAAAAACAGGTTATGCTTCCGTAAATTGGCGCGAACACAATGCTTAAAGTAAAATACTCCGCCTACACACTCTGATATAAAAGGAAAAGAGAACGGGTTCTGAAGATCTGAAGACATAGGTTCTGATCGAACGAAGTCCAGATGCTAAAGTCCTAAGCTCTCTGAATCAAGGTTCTGAAGACCTAAATTAAGTCTCCACTCATGCTTCAACCAAATACTATCAGAAGCCGCTGAAGATATGAAGACAACGCACCAAGCGATCGAGGTTCTGAAAACCAAGTACTAAAGACTCTGAAGATTCGAAGACTTAAGAAACTCAAGAACCTAGCTAAGTTTTCCCTTCTTACTCATGCTCGTAAAAAGCCTCTGAAGTTGAGAAGCCAAGAAGACAAAGCTACATAGTATAGTTGCACCTTAATTCAAGTGAAAATATCTTGGTAATAGTACAACGGTACAATTAAAGATATTCTGACAAAAACAGGACACGCAGCACGCAAAAGTTTTTATCTTTCCTCACGCTTCTAGCCGTCAGCCTAGTTAAGCTATCATGATTACATTTCAACGGCTCTTTATACACGGCTATAAAAGGAAGCAAAAGACTTGAAGAAAGATACACACGAACGCTTCCGCAATACTCTCTCTATCTGAAATCTTTCTTAAGTCATTCTGGTCGAAAACTTGTTTACATTTTTAGCTTGTATAGAAGCATTTCTTTGTAAACGAAATTTATTCAAACTTAGGTTTGTGTTCCATGAGAAAGACCTTTGAGGTTCTATTTCTTGAGAAGTCTAAGTCGTGTGTCTTAGAGGTTGTTCCTTGAGTAAGACCTGTGAGGTTGTATTACTTGAGAAGTCTAAAACTTGTGAGTATTAAAGGTTGTGTTAGTCACCAGCGGTTTGGCTCGTGCATTGTACTGATTTGATTGAATAATGGATTAAGACCTCGTTGAGAGAGGCAAAATCACCTTGGCGGGTGGACTAGACTAGCTTGAGTGTTTCTTAAGTGAACTAGTATAAACATAACGTGTCATTGTGTCGTGATTCAAAAGAGTTTTTATTGATAAAAGAAAGAGTCTAACAAAAGTAAGTTTTAATAAAAGAAACAATTTTATTTTGAAAAACCAATTCAAACCCCCCTTTCTTGAGTTTTTCACACCTTCAATGAAGACTCAAGTAATCACCTAAAGATCATCTATCAACAAGTAAAATGACTCAAAACATGATCAAACAAAGGATAACCTATCTCTGATACAAAGTGTCAAAGAAGATCAGATGAGCATTCATTAACATGTTTGAACCAAAGAAGGTTGAATCGACCAAAAGATCATCAATCAAGGACTTAAAATATTGAAAATATGTTCAACCAAGCAATCATCAAGAGGAAATGTCAAGACATTCCAAAATTTAAATAAAACTAAAATAAAAAAGGATTTAAAATGGAAATTAAAAGGAAAATTCAAAATATGCATCAAAACATCAAATAAATGGTTAAGAAAATTATGAGAAATCAAGAATATTGTAAATAAGTGGATCTCAAAAGTTGGAGTGAAAAAAGTTTCAAAATGATTAAAAATAAAATGAAAAATGAAAATTAAATGAAAAATAAAGGAAAATATCAACTAAATTCAAAAATGATTTTTTTTTAAAAATATGCAAAAAATATATGTGATAGAAAATATTTCTTATGATTTATGAAAAAAAAAGGAGTAAAAAATAATAAAGGAGCTATTTAAAATAAATCATAAAATAAAGAAAATAAATATGATTTAAAATGAAAAAAAAAGCGCTAACGGCTAGTAACGTGCCAGGCTGGGATTGGCTAGGACTCAAATTTGGCACTAAAGCGCGCATCCAGCTTCGTCTTCAACCTTGCTTCAATTTCTGCAAATCCATGAACTCATGTTTTTAGCCAGAATCAATCATGGATTCAGGTTCATAACCCCTCATCATTCATGTCTCTTTGCATCACAGCCATTGATTGGCTCTGAGAAAAGAGAATTTGCTCAAGAACACGAAGAACCCTAACTTCGAAGGTCAACAATGATGGATTCGATTTGAAGGTTGCAGGAAGTTTTAAGCCATGACACTGCTTCAGTTAGCTTTAGAGGAGGCCGATGAGTGATTTTGGGCAAAGATTTGAAGCAAAATGAGCTTGGTTTCATGAAACGGTTAACTGGTTTTTGGTGGTTTCAAGCTCAAGTGTAGCAGAGGTGTTTAGTTTTCTAAAGATTGCAAATGAAGGCAAATCAACCCTCTATTTATAGGAAATGGAATGAGGCCATGATACGTGCGAATTGGAGGAAAACTCGTGTGAATTAGGGTTGGAATTTCACTTTAGCAATCCGTGTGAAATGAAACATGGAATGCGTATGTTTATGATGAAACCAAGTTGTTTTGCACTTGTTCATATGTGTTTCAACATAACAAACAATTTTGCACATCTGCTTGTGGTCCCAACTAAAGATTTGAGTGATTTCAAGTTTCAGGTCATGCGTGTAATGCAAGGTTTAAGGTACTAAGTTTGAGAAACAACACAAAGAAAAGGAAACAACACATATTTTTGTATTTTGAATAAGGTTAGCAAAGTTAGAATGTAAACAAATATAGAAACAAAAAGAAACACAGAGGTTCCTGGTGATCTCCTACAAAGGCAAACCCAAAGAAGGGGAGGTTAGGAGGATACCCTGCTTGAGATTTTGGTTGAAATACAATTGATATGATAGGTGAAATCTTAGGGGTAAATATTAGGGCATGACACTAAGCAACCCAGAGGTTCCAAGTCCTATTGTTGACTTTGTTTTGGACTTTGAGCCTTTCCTGAGCTGGCTGTTCAAGTTAGGAAAAAATAAGAGCCTATCGGTTGACTCAAAAAGAGGGCTGAAATTCTGCATGACCACTAAAAATTAGTTTCTAAATCTAAGATTTGATTTGCTGAACTAGATGAAAAGGCCAAGGCCAAAAACAAGATGGCAACTTTGGAGGCTGATATCCTATCATGGACTTAAGAAATAAACTGGTTCCAAATAAAGGTTGATGTAGCGGGGAAAGAGAAGGCAGAGATAATTGCTTCTGATTTGGCTTCTGTCAACGATAAACTAGTTGAAGTGGCCACACTGGTATAGAGCATGCAAGGAATGCTCGCCTACTAAAAGCATAGGTGGGAGAGCTGAGGGATGTCGACCTCTTGGTCGATAAGAAGCTAGAGTGCAAATTATGCTTAGAATGGTTAAGGAGAAAGATGAAGTCTTCAAAATGATGCTTGTTTGATTTTATTTTTATTTTTTATGCACTTTACATATTGTAAGGAATTAAATTTTTGGCACATCTAAAATACCAGTTTGGCAACCCTTATATGCATTATGCTGATATTTTTATCCTTGCAACATATGATTATACCTTTTTAAGTATTTTCTATTTACTCGTATTACTCAACTGTCAGAAATCAATTCCTCAATATCAAAAGTGTTATTTGAAAACACTTGGTTATTTTTAAATGGTTCCTCCCAATTTGGAGACCAAAACGTATAAGGCTTTATCTCTTCGATCCTTAGGTAATATTACCTTGCATACGTATTCTCCGACCGAAAAATACTTTTGACTTACTTTTCTTATTAAATGCTTTGGCTACTTGCTCCTTTCGTCTAAAAAGAACATCTAAGGTGACTAACATTTCTTCATCCAAGGCGACCAACTCGTCCATCATTATGCTTCAATAATGGTCGACAGTAATTTCTCCTTGCTTTTGGACCCCATTGACTCCAAGTGTATCTCTGTAGGTAGCACTGCATCATGTCCAAAAGTTATTCGAAAAGGTGTATAGTTAGTTGCCTCCTTAGAGGACGTTTGACATGCCTAAAGTGCTTGATCTAACATCTTATGCAAATTCTTTGGCTTTAGACCTACATTTTTTTTATCAGATTAATTATAACCTTGTTTGTAGCCTCGACTTGACCATTTCCTTGAGCGTAGTAAGGGATAGAGGTCATAAGTTTGATTCCTAATTCTGAGGTAAACTCAACCATCTTTCGACTAATAAAAATGGATCCTTGGTTTGTGGTTATGGTCTTGTCATACCATAATTTTTATCCCTAAGATTCCACCTATCATATCATTTGCATCTCATCAAAATCACAGGCGTGGTATCCTCCTAACCTTTATCTTTTTGGGTTTGTCTTTGTGAGAGATCACCAAGCACCCTTTGTTTTCTCTTGTTACCCTTTTGCTTACTGTAGCACCCCAAAATTTGCCCACTTATTTTTAACCTCTAACTGGCTTATGTTTCATTTCATTTTTGCATAATCATCTTTGCATATCATTTGGTTCATAGCACGGGATCAAGGTATATGAGAAATCTCAAGTGGATCACATTCTCCTAACCAGTGCAAAATTAGGGTTGTGGTGAAAAGTCAGTGCAAGTGTGTTTTTTAGCCAAAGTTTGATTTCAAGGTTTTCCATATGGTTTCAATTGTCTAAGGATGGAGTATTGACCATTGGTTCATTTCAGAGGATCTTCAATTGAACAATTGGTTGAGAATCAGTCAGATTGGGGAAAAGTCAACTGTGTAGAGGAAAAAGTCAACTCTTGACTTTTGAGGTCAAATTCATGTTCCTCATCTCAAATATGTCCATTGATGAAGATTTGATCAAGAAATATCAAGAGATTCACAAAAAATGAAAAGATAGGAAAAGTTTCCAAAAATAGAAATTAGGGTTTCCTAATTTGGTAAGTTTTATCAAGTTGAAGGGTCACTTTTGAAGCATTCTTTCTCTATGATACAAACTCCAAATGGGAAATTTCAAGAGGCCTATCAAAAGTTCATCTCAAGAGCTTCAAAACCATACCAAGAACATCTCCATTGGATCAAAATCAAGGGAGATATGATGGATTAAAATTAAGGGTTTCCAAGGCATCTTTGACCAGCCAGGCAAGTCATGGGCGAGCCAGCACGCAGTCATTTCATCAAATAGTTGGTGTGCATGTTTTGTCCAAGTTCATAGCGAATTATCTCCATGATGGAGGCTTCAATTGAAAAAGTGGTCAACATCAATCTTGTTCCTCTTGATCTCCTCTACAACTTTGGTGTTGGGGGAATTTTTCATATGACCAACCATTTGGGAGATATGGTGAGGCAAAGTAGGGTTCCAAACTGATTCATTTCACATGCATATGGGCTGGGCACGAGCAGGTCAAGGTAGCATACCAACTCAGCTATGACCAAACACTTTCATGATCATTTTTAGACATCTCAAGTGATTCTATTGTGATTGTTCCAAACTTCAATCTTATTCTCCACCATGAGATCTTCCCATAGCCCCCAAGATCAATCATTTTCATCCATTTACCATTGAGATATTTCATTCCAAAGTCACCATCATGCTTATGTTGTCATGGCTGCCAAAATAGACATGTCTTGCATTGTTTGTATATGTTATCTTATTAAAGCCATGCATCATCAAAAAACATTGCCATATAAAGCCATGCAACACTCTTACACACATACATGCTTATGTACCCATCCTTTACTTAAAATGTTCAAACAAAGAGAGAGCAAGAAGAAACTTACTGGACAAGTAGCTGCTGCAAACTCAGTGAAACCATCATCACCTTCCATCATGATTATACCATAAGCTTCATGCTCCCTCTACACATGAACAAACCCGAGCCATATTTCACTCTCATTCTCCATTTTTCATTTTCATTTTAACTTCACTCACTTCATAACTAACCTAACCACACTTCTATCTGTTAACCATAACAGTTAAAAGCTAACCTCACAGATAAAAACAAACCTCTAACTGAATTTCGGGGATTGGATTCATTCTTCACTTTTCTCAAATTTTTCACACTCTCTCTCAATTTGCTCTCTCTCTTTCTCTCTCTCTCTCTCTCTCTCTCTCAGCTTCTGGTACGTTGAATCTCTCTACATTCTTCATCACTATTCCTCATCAAGAATCATTAATGGAGTAGGGAACGAAATTGAAGCTGTTACATCAAGTTAATTTTCATCTTCTTCACTGAAATTTGCAAGCAGTTCCAAGCTTATTCATAGCCTTTATTTGGCCAGCACTAATCTCTAAGGATCCAGGAATCTTTCTCCATTGTTCTTGTATTGAAAAGCTCAATCAAGAAGAAGGTTTCATCTCAATTTTCTTGCTCTCTTTCCACTCAGATTTAAGTTGTTTTTGTGTGTTTTGGAGCTCAATAGGAGCAATGTAACCTCTGGCTAGTTGATAGGTACCATAGGTGCATAGATCTCCAATGCTAGGGTAAACTTGAGACCTTCGATTTGCTTTGTACATGCTATGTTTGTGAATTATAAGGACGAATTCGTGATCTACGTGGTGAGAGGAGCATTTTGATGTGTGGTTTGTGAATTTCTGGAGAGATGTGAACCTGACCACGACGGAGGCTCTCCGGAGAAGACGACCGGAGTCTTCTCCGGCCACCTGGGTTCATCAACTCACCTAAACCCTAGCCATTTATCAGATTAAGTCATGACCGTTGATGCATTTTGATCCAATGCACATGAATGTGCCAGCACATTAATGAGGAGGCTCTCCCTCACGTGCTTCATTTTCTGGTCATGTTTGGTTCCACGTGTATGGTTCATCATATCTGAGCATGTGCTTACACGATGATTCACTTGATTTGCTTACTTTCCTGATCATCATGTGTTGACTGGATCTTATGGCTCTCCCTGAGTCAACCTTTTTGACTGAGCATATGGTATGCACTTCAGGCTTGCACATGTTGGATCTGACACTCTTTGATATTTGCACCTCCCAGTCCTAAGCCCAATGCATTTCTGAACTAAGCATTTGCTTTTGATGCACCCCCTGCTCATTTTTATTTGTTTTTTTAATTTCTTTCCATAATTGTTTGAATTTTATTTTCTTAAAAATACTTGTGAACAATTAAAAATTCCAAATAAATTCATGAAGCATCCTTGCACATTTATCTAATTTTTGACAATTGATTTTTCCATTTTTGGATTATTTTGCTATTTTTCATGAATTTTCCATTGTGATACATTTTGTATGAGGTTTGTTCATGACACATGATGCATTGATGAATTGTTTACCATACTTATGAGTTGAATTTTGACATGAAAATTGATACTTTCTTTCATGACATATTGAAGAACTTCATGTAATTTTTGTGGATTGATAGTTCCTGGATTGGCTGGAATTTTGGTAAAATAAAGGTTATTCAATGTTGATGTCAAGGTGCTGATGTTGTAACATTGAAGTCTTAACACTGGGTTGTGTTAAGTTGTTAAATGCTGAAGTTGGATGTCTGATGTCACACAGGTGACGTTGTAACATCAGACCTGCAGAATTAATAACAGCAGGATATGTTATTAGGGCACGCGTATTAGCTGGAATTGTGGAGAGTGGTTAACTCATTGGATGAGAATATCTTGGGATAGATATTTTCTGTTACTTGGGAGATTTGATTGCAGGTCTGTTGGAGAATTAAAAGGTTGAAGATTTAAAAAGATTTTGGGGATAAAATCTGTTTTGAAGATTCAGTTTTAATTAACAAATCTGATCAAATATTGTGATAAGTCCAAGCCCAATTCAGGAGCTATATAAAGCGCACAAGACCAAAGGAAAAAGTACAGAAAACATTCAGAAGATCAAGAGCAGAAGGCTTAGTGTCTAGAGTTTGTTTAAAGTACTTGTATTTACACTATTCTAGGGTTTGAATAGGTGTTGAGTTTCTGTCCTCTCTAAAACTGTGAAGCAAAGAGAGTTGTGTAATTTGATCGAAGCTGTGAAGTAAGATCAAGGGTACTCAAAGTGGTTTCTTTGAGTGTTTGTAAGGGATTGAGTGGTGTTCTCATACCTAAGTGGTTTCTTAGGTAGGAAGTCATTAGTAGAGTATAAGTTTAGGAGATTGTCAACGGGTCGTTGAGTCTGTAAATTATATCTACAAGTAGTGAATTCCATCCCTGGCTTGGTAGCCCCCAGAGTAGGTTGGTTGTAACCGAACTGGGTCAACAATTCTTGGTGTTATTTTACTGTTATTGCTGTCCATTGTGCAGAGTGTGTTGTTGTGACATCACACCTTAACATCACACGTCTGATACCAGAATTTCAATTGGTATCAGAGCAGGCATCCTGTCTGTCTCTGGGTGAGATCTAGGGAAGTTACTTTTTGGTGTAAAGATGGACAAAGAAGTTGGAGGATTCGTCAACAGACCCCCTATTTTGGATGGATCCAATTATGACTATTGGAAGCCAAGGATGACCACCTTCTTAAAATCCTTGGACATTAGGGCTTGGAAGGCTGTTATTAAAGAATGGAAAGCTCCTGTCATGTGTGAGAAGGATGATGCTGGCAAAGATAAAGAAGGCACCTCTAAGCCAAAGCCTGAAGAAGAGTGGACCAAGGAGGAAGATGAGCTTGCCCTTGGAAATTCCAAAGCCTTGAATGCTATCTTCAATGGAGTGGATAAGAACATCTTCAGGTTAATCAATACCTGTGAAGTTGCTAAAGAAGCATGGGATATCTTGCAGGCTACTCATGAAGGAACATCTAGAGTCAAGATGTCAAGACTTCAGATTTTAACATCAAAATTTGAAAGCCTGAAGATGAAGGAAGATGAGACTATTCATGATTTCCACATGAGTATTCTTGAGCTGGCCAATGCATCTAGTGCTCTTGGAGAGAAGATGTCAGATGAAAAGCTTGTGAGGAAGATCCTTAGGTCCCTACCTAAGAAGTATAAGATGAAGGTTACTGCCATTGAAGAATCACAAGACATCAGCAAGATGAGAGTTGATGAGCTCATTGGATCTCTTCAAACCTTTGAGCTTGGGTTGAATGAGGAAGAACCAGAAAAGAAGCCAAAGAGTATAGCCCTAGTGACAAATGGTGAAGAAGAGAAAGGGAAGAAATCTGAATCCCAGGAGGATCTGTCTCAGGCCATAGTGATGTTGGCAAGACAGTTCACCAAAGTTTTCAAGAGAATGAATAATAATAACTCCAGGCCTAATGTCAAGAACATGACTTCTGACACCAGCAAGGATGAAGAGAAAACTGCCCAAGATAAAGGAGTGCAGTGCTTTGAGTGTGAAGGGTATGGACATGTCAAGAAAGAATGTCCCACCTTCTTGAAAAAGCAGAAGAAGGGCATGACTGTTTCCTGGTCTGACTCTGATAGTGAAAGTGAAAGCGAGTCAGCAAAGCATGTGAGAGCTTTAACAGGAGCTGTGGTATCTGATGATGATTCTAGTGATGGAGAAGTAACTTATGAGGAGTTGGCTTCCACCTATCAAGAGCTGTGTTTAAAAAGTGCTGAGATTTGTCAAGAAAACAAGTGCCACAAGCAACAGATTGCTCAGGTAGAAAATGAAAAGACTGATCTTGAAAATGAAGTGGTGCTAGTTAGATCTCATCTTGATCAAATGACCAAGTCTGTCAGGATGCTGAGCTATGGCACAGACACACTTGACAAGATTCTTCAGTCAGAAAAAGCTGCTGGAGACAAAGCTGGGATAGGTTATGTGGCTGAGGACAAGGGAACTTCAGAAGAAAGCACTTCAGGTTCAAAGAAGGAAGTGTCACAACTTTCATCTCAACATCAGCCAAAGAAGCAGGATCTTACCCCTAAGAAAGCTGATGTTTCCCAACCTAAGAAGATTGAGAAGAAGACTGGTCCCTATCAGAAGAGAAAGCAACCACAGGGAGTTAGTCAGTATATGCCCCCACAATACCATGAGAGCATGCAAGCTGCTAAGATCAAATAGCACATGTCTCATCAGATGTCTCAACATCAGGACAACTGGTATGGTTATGGGTATGGATACACCAATGATGTTCCTTATATATATGGAAGAAGAAAGCCACACCATCATGGGAGACAATCCAGGAAACAACATTCTCAGCCGTCTTATGGGAGAAGACATCAACATAATAGATGGCAGGGCAGTTATGGTAGGAGGAGACCACATTATGGATGGCAGCATAAGCAATCTCATCATGGCAGAAGATTCAGAGATGAAAGGATGAGATGCTATTATTGTGGAAGATTTGGACATATGCAGTACTCTTGCTACAAGCTGCAAGGATACCCTCAAAACAGATGGAGAGAGCACATGCCCAAAGTTGTTAAACAATGGGTACCTAAGGAGAAGGTGAAGTGCTTATTGGCTCACTTGGATGACAAAGAGGCTAAAGAAGGAACATGGTATTTTGACAGTGGGTGTTCCAAGCACATGTATGGATGTAGATCCATGTTTGATGATCTTAGACCTAGCCCCTCTCATGAGGTCATATTTGGCAATGGAGGAAAAGGTGTTGTTGCAGGAGTTAGGAAAGTGCAAGGTGATGGTAGACCTGAACTTGACAATGTTATGTTTGTCAATGGCTTAAGTGTAAATTTGATCAGCATAAGCCAGTTGTGTGATAAAGGTTACAGGGTAAACTACACTAAGGATGAGTGTGTGGTTTCTGATGAACATAATCAGGTTATTATGAAGGGTACCAGAACCAAAGACAACTGTTATCAGTGGACCTCTCTTGAAGGAGATTCAATTAGTGATGTACAAGTTGATGTTATAACATCATACTATGACATCAGGATGCTGAAAGGTCACTCAAAGTTAACAAGTTCAGATGTGAATGTTTTAAAAGGAAAGTCTTTATGGAGGGAGAAAATTAGTAATTGGTATTTAAAGAGTATTCAAAATCAGGCGCCTTACTATATTAATACTACATCAAGACTTACCAAAGCATTCTCATCGCAACGTTTCATCTCCCCAAATCTCAATAAAATAGAAGGTTCTTCTCCAAACCTAGTTTGTCACAAAGGAACGATGTCTGTCCCTTCCAAGAACTCTGAGCAGGTACGAACTAGGGTTTCTTCCGAAGAACTCATTTCCAGTGCTCTTCCCGAGTCAGGTAACCCTAAACCCTCGACAACGGTGAATAAACCTGAAGCTAGGTCATCATCCTCTCAAGCTGTTGAGGAGAAGTTTGATGTAGACGAGCATTTGGAACAGCTTGCCACCAAAATCCTTGAGAAGGGGATACGGGTGAAAGGGATTTCCGTCCCTCTAAGGCAAATGCCTGTTGAACAAGTCGACTCTCAAGGAGAGGACAAAAATCTTCAAAGCCAGGCCCTTAGTCAAGAAGCTGAAGGTGAAGATCCTGATGACACTGATGTTAGTCTTGATGTCAGAACATCATCCCCTAGGAATGAAAGCCACAGGGGTAAAGGGAGGAGGCAGATTCTGAGAGTGATGCTCAAGACATCAACCCTGCTACAAATCAAGTGCCTGATAACACCTCATCTCACAGTGCCAGAAGTGCCTCCTTGTGGAAGTGTGTGAGCCTAAGAAAGGTAGCTCTGAAAAGAGAGGTTGTAGCAAAGGACTTAGAATCTACTGAAATTATTGACCTAATTAAGCTTGCTGGTCTCATAAGGACTGTGTCAGGGTTGGCTGATTGCTATGATAGACTGGTCAGGGAGTTCATAGTGAATATACCTGAAGCGATAAATGACAGTAAGAGTCGAACTTTCAGAAGAGTCACCCTCAGGGGTAAGTGTGTCTGGTTTTCTCCTGAGATGATCAATCCCTACTTAGGAAGAAATGAGGAAGATTATGGGGAATTAGAAGCCTCCAACAATGTTATATGCAGAGAAATCACTGCTGGTCGAGTAGATTTTTGGCCCGTAGAAGGAAAGCTGTTAGCCAGTTTGTTGAGTGTCAAATATGCTTTTCTGCACAGAATAGGCATTGCCAACTGGGTTCCTACTAGTCACAAGACCACAATTTCTGTTGAATTGGGGAAGATAATCTATGCAGTTGGGACAAAGCAAAGAATTGACTATGGCTCCTACATCTATGATCATACTATTAAGCATGCTGCTACAAATGCTGTGAAGATGCACATTGCTTTTCCCTCTCTTATTTATGGGATTATCGTGTCTCAACATCCTGGAATTCTATAGCATTCAGATGTAGTATGCAAAAGGAAGCCTGCCTTGTTACTTCATTACAAGTTGAAACATGTTCCTAACAATGTCAAGACATCTGCTTCAACATCACAACAGTCACTAGCCAAGACTGGGGTGATTACAGAACTAGAGGAGGCTTGCAAGGAGTTAGATGAAGTCATAAGAGTTAGTACTGAAAGGAAACAAAAATTTGAAAGACTTGTCATGGCTTTGAGATTGGCAACAAAGGAAGGTGAAGCTGTCAACACAAGGAAGGATGCTATTGATGAAGACGATAATGATGATCTCAGCTCAAAAGATTCAAGCTTTTAATGATTGCCTTCTATTTTAGTAGGGTTAGCTTTATTTTCTGTATTTGTTTTAGCACTTAATGTGCTTGGTTTTGTAACTTGAATTTTGTGCTGTTTTATGCACTGTTTATGTTTTTAGTCTCCTTCTATGATTTGTTTTGCCTGTTTACTAACTGAGAGGCTAACAATGAGAGCTAGGGTATACTGACTATAGTTAATAGGGCTTCTTATAGAAGTTTGACTAATTATGGCTAAAAAGGGGGAGATAGGTAAACATAGCCAAGAGGATTATTGCCATATGCTGCTAATGTGATGCAGAGATTAAGGGGGAGATAGATTGATGCTGCTAAAAGGTGTTTAGTTGAAAAGTTGTAATGCAGTTATTGAGGGAAGATATCATGACATGTGAAGAGTGCAGCCAAGCAGACATCTAGGGGGAGTAAATTGCTGCACATTATGAGCTACTGAACAGCTGTGATGCTGGTTCTTGTTTTCAAGGAGAAGCACCAATTGGCTGTTGTCAATAATGAAGATGGTGCTGCAGCAGATCAAGTAATAAAGACTATGCAAAGTGTCAAACTGCTGCTAATGAGTTTCAAATTGATTGAAGATTATTCCGCTGCTGAAATCTCTGAAGGTGCAGAGTGCAGAAGTTGATTGCAGAGTGCAGAAGTTGATTGCAGAGTGCAGAGATTGTTTTAGCCAAAATTAGCCAAAGGGGGAGATTGATAGTTCCTGGATTGGCTGGAATTTTGGTAAAACAAAGGTTATTCAATGTTGATGTCAAGGTGCTGATGTTGTAACATTGAAGTCTTAACACTGGGCTGTGTTAAGTTATTAAATGCTGAAGTTGGATGTCTGATGTCACACAGGTGACGTTGTAACATCAGACCTGCAGAATTAATAACAGCAGGATATGTTATTAGGGCACGCGTATTAGCTGGAATTGTGGAGAGTGGTTAACTCATTGGATGAGAATATCTTGGGATAGATATTTTCTGTTACTTGGGAGATTTGATTGCAGGTCTGTTGGAGAATTAAAGGTTGAAGATTTAAAAAGATTTTGGGGATAAAATCTGTTTTGAAGATTCAGTTTTAATTAACAAATCTGATCAAATATTGTGACAAGTCCAAGCCCAATTCAGGAACTATATAAAGCGCACAAGACCAAAGGAAAAAGTACAGAAAACATTCAGAAGATCAAGAGCAGAAGGCTTAGTGTCTAGAGTTTGTTTAAAGTACTTGTATTTACACTATTCTAGGGTTTGAATAGGTGTTGAGTTTCTGTCCTGTCTAAAGCTGTGAAGCAAAGAGAGTTGTGTAATTTGATCGAAGCTGTGAAGTAAGATCAAGGGTACTCAAAGTGGTTTCTTTGAGTGTTTGTAAGGGATTGAGTGGTGTTCTCATACCTAAGTGGTTTCTTAGGTAGGAAGTAATTAGTAGAGTATAAGTTTAGGAGATTGTCAATGGGTCGTTGAGTCTGTAAATTATATCTACAAGTAGTGAATTCCATCCCTGACTTGGTAGCCCCCAGAGTAGGTTGGTTGTAACCGAACTGGGTCAACAATTCTTGGTGTTATTTTACTATTATTGCTGTCCATTGTGTAGAGTGTGTTGTTGTGACATCACACCTTAACATCACACGTCTGATACCAGAATTTCATGGATTTTTGAGAGCAATTTTGGTTAATGTTTGAATGCCATATTTGTACATAATCCTTGTGCTATTTGAGTGAACTTGTGAAGCATGTTTGTGCATGATTCTTAATGAGTTTTGGTCCATTCCTTTGAGGCATGTTTACTTGCTATTTGAATTCTAATTCACTTGCCTTATTCCAATTTTCTTGTCCTCTTAACATGTTCTTGGTGAATTCATTAATGCACCTTTGTTTGTGTGAATGTTAGAGAATGTGCTAGGGTTTGATGTGCATTGTATGCAACCCTCTTTGATACTTGTTGAGACCACTTGATACATGTTGTATGAATATTATAGGTCCTCATTCTTAAATTATAGGTCGTTACTTGTTCATCTTGGATTGACTTGTATGCACTTATTCAAACTTGAATTGTTTTGTGGACTTGTGCTTATCTTCTTACATGTCTTTGATGGTTTGTTTTCATTAATGCTTGTGTGATCTTGAATGTCCAGTTAAACTTGATTCATGTTCTATTTTTGATCATTCTCAATCATATAACATGATTTCTAATTGCATTTTGCATGTCTCCTAAGTTCATAAACATGTGAATACTTGTTTTACTTTACTTGTGCATGTTTGCATATACTTTTGAACTTGCATTAACATGAGACTTATGTGTACTTTGTGCGCTCATCTTTGAATTTTAAATGTTATCTCATATGTCATATGCTACTAACTTGCATTCATTTCCAAGTATGTTCATCTCGCATCTTCATTCTTTACTTATGTTACAAGTATGGATAAATGTATGAACTTGTATGGTGTTTGCTTTCACTTCTTCTTGCTTAATCATTCTCCATGCTTGCATTCATGACTCACATGACATCTTAATGACATCTCCATAAATTTATAAATGTCATTTACTTATGACTTTAATGTTTGCATGTGCATTTATTCATGTTCATGATTCATAGGCCTTCATCTTGCATAGTTAGTGTATAAATTGCATTTGTATGATCTTTTGATGCATAGTTTGACATTGGTTGCATTCTTTTGGCATGTTAATCTTAGTAGGATATCTTGACCTATACCTACTGACCTTGGAGGGTCCTTAACCCTTAGGAATCTTTTCTTTTAGTTTAAACCCGGTGTTCTTCTTAAGTTGTTTTCTTAAGACAACTAGCTTTGTTTGGTTTACTTTTTTGTCACATATATTCAATACTTGTGTTGATTTGGTACTATCCTTTCATGTAGGGGCAGAGGTAAGACATATGAGTATGTGGATGTTTATCCATGCTCATTTCTCCTTTCATCTCTCATCTCTTTTACTTCTATTTCTCTTTTGTGTGTGGATTACATGTTGTAATGCTTGATTGTGTAGAACTTCTTCACATCCCTTTGGGATCCTAGCTCATCCTTAATTTTTTATTAAGGTGAGGTAGGATAAGCATTAGGTAGTGTTATCCCTCTCTCTTATTTAGACTTAGGTTGTTCTTAAATCTCCCCTTAGGTCCATCTTTTGCATGATAACTCTAGGATAGAATTCCCCTTAGTGTTTTCCTTTCTTTGAGTCTTCTCTTCTCATCTTATAACCTTCTAAAACACTTAACAAAATTAACGTGTATTGTGCATGAGCCTTACACGTGGGAGGTGAAGAATGAGGGGTTTCCTCTCATTTTTCTAGAGTGTTTGGTGGACATTCCATCTTGGAACGATTTGCTAAGCATTCGTTCCTATGTCATAGACTCCGGTACAATGCAAGTTATGAATTAACTTCAATCCACTTTTGTCTAAAAAACACAAACAAATTCGAAACCTTTTCATCCTTCGGGATTGTTAAGTTTCAAATCATTTTCAGAAAAGGTCACTTTACTTCCGTCTCGTCGCAAATAGGCATCGACCCTAACTGTCGGACGCGAACTTAACGTCGCTCATAAAAAACACTAAGACCATGTTAGGTCGAACTACGACTGCTTTGATTTCCTCTCTCTGGTTAGATTGAGGATACATAGGCACAAGACGACGATGTCTTGGCGAGCAACCTCCCCCCTTAGTTCGTGTCCGAACTACGTTGACTCTGACTTTCCCATTGCACGAGGGAATACATAGGCATAGGACGACGATGTCCTATCGAGTCACTTCTTTTTCTTTTCTTCATCGTTTCTTCGTTCTTTTCTGTTCCCGTTCCTTACCCTTTCTAGTAGCAGTGGAGCTCCAGATGACGACACCCTTTGATTGAGACAACAAGCGTGGATCCCATAGAGTACGATGGACGCGTGGGGTACTAACACCTTCCCCTCACGTAACCGACTCCCTTACCCATTTCTCTTGGTCGTGAGACCATGTCTTTTCCCTTCCCTCAAGTTTACACAGTGTTTCCTTTCCCTCTCTTGGGATAAATACACATTGCTGGCGACTCTGTTTCTGCTCCACTTTCGCGTTTGTACCTAGATGAAAATCCCAGGAGCGACAGCTGGCGACTCTGCTGGGGACTGGTTGACCTCTTGCTGGTCCATCCCTTTTGTGAGTCAATCCTAGCGCTTGTCTGTCTTTAATTCATTGGGTGTTTACTGTTGTGCTTTATTTTGTTGTATATTATTGTATTACTGTATTTTACTGCATTTTATTGCATCTCATTGTTATCATGTGCTAGACTGTGCTGTGATATACTGGTTTCTCTATTGGCGGGTTGGGATTCTTTGAGAGATAAGCCCTATACACATGCTTGAGTATGTACTTAGGACTAGAGTGGAAAGTAGCGGGACCTACACGCCGTCTTGGTACGTTTGGTGTTCACGAAATTCACATCCAGACGAGGTTATCTTGGGAGATATTCTAACGTGCGTGTCTTGCACATTTCAGGGTGTTGATCTAGAGAGCTGTCGACTCTGGCGACCGTTTCCCCGAGGACTCGGTAGAGGCACTCCTCCCAAGAGGTAGTAATGGCAGACCAGAAATGGAAAACCCATTATACTTCTTGATCCGAGGACCCGAAGCTGGGAACTTATATAGGATGACCTTTTTTAGGGGAATCAGTTGAGACCTCCTCGATTGATGATGATGCCAAACCAAAAATGGTGAACGTGTCATCATTTCTCGACCTGAGAGTCTGTGATATTGAGGATCCAGTTTTCTAGTACCCACATGTGAGAGGGGATGGGTGTTTGCAGGGTTGCAGGTAACCGTAACTTTCATCCTACCTGGTATTATGGTTCTCTTATCAGTGTGAACTTATCATCTTGGTATTCTGGTTATTCTAGTATTCTGGTTATTCGAATATTTTGGTATTCTGGTATTTTCTTCAGAATAGACCTATGAACTTATCCAGTCATCAGCACATCAGTTATTCAGTTTATGTGGCAGCCTTGATCCCATGTATGTTGCATCTGCATCATCATTTTTTCATATATGTTCTTGTATTTCCAAGGATCTTAACTTTGAGACTAGTTGCAGAGCATTTCCATTTTTTTATTGTGGTTTGTATGAGAAAAACTTGAAGCAAAGCAGAATGATTCCTTGGAAATATTCGAACATGGCATTTGCATTGCATTTCCATACTCATTTGCATAACAAGTGTTCGAGGCTGGTTATTCTTGTCCTGATCTGGTCTTCTTCAGAATTGCAGACTTAACTTTTCAAGCCAGTTAGAAGTTGATCATGGAGCAAATTTGAGCGGAATTGAGGAAAGTACAAAGCCAAATGGGGCAGTTTATGGGGAAAATGCAAGCGTTGATTCAAGACCAGAGAATACTGAAGGAAGAGGTCAATCAACTGAAGACACAGATGAGCCTGGTTATGGAGGTCGTGAGAGGTGTGCTAAACAAAGATAATACTCCCATTCCTGAAGCTGCAGCTGGAATTGTCTCCCCTCCATTGTTTAAGGGGTCCCTCCCAAAAAGTGAGCAGATTGCCACTGTGACCATCCCGGTTGTATCTCCACAACCGGGAAGTGCTCCTCATCGGTGTCAAGATAGACCAAAGATGAACCGACACTTTGAGACTCCACCAGTGCCATATTCTCATCTATTACAACATCTCCTTCAGTTGCAACTAGTACAGAAAAGGACTCTGGCTCCTCTTACTGGTATTCCCCCACTGGGTTATGATGCAAGAGCTCACTATGATTTCTATTCTGGTGCCCCGGGGCATAATGTGGAAGATTGTAGGGCCTTTCAGCATGCTGTCCAGGATCTGGTCGATTTGAGGGTAATTGAATTCACACCGGGTGGCGTAAGCATACAAGGTGGTCATACTCTAGCTGTTGAAAAAGAAGTGGATATCCCTGTTGCCTCTCCAAAAGCTACATCAAGTCAGGAGCATTTCTTACAGTCCTTGGCCTTAGAATCCCCACGTCCGCAACTGCTGCCTACTCCTTGATTAAGTATGAGGGGAAAAGCGCCTGAGCCAGAGGAATATGTAAATCAGAATCAACAGCAGGATAGTTCCCAAGGGGGTCGACGGAAGCCAAGAAATAGACAGTTTGCTGTACTACCAAAGCTGTATGGTCAGATATTGGCGGAGCTAGTTAAAAGAGGGTTGATTGTGCCAAGGAAACCAGATCCGATCATTTCTCCATATCCACCAGGGTTTAATGCCAATGTTTGATGTGGATACCATGCTGGGGCACGGGGGCATTCAACTGAGGATTGTAAGGCGCTCCCGCACAAGGTGCAAGATTTGATTGATGCAGGGGTCATTACTTTCACTGTGGATGGTATGTATTTCAATTGAAGATTCCCAAATGAGCACTCAGGCTGCAAAAACATCATCAGAAGCAATAAGTCCAGGCAGAGTCAAGTCTCCTCAACAACGGCAGTCATCAGTTTCTTTACTGCATTTTCATATGTAGCTTTCATTTGTTGGTTTAAAGACTGTCTGCATGTAAAAACTTTTTTGTGTTTTGAATGTTGATTTTATTGTAATGAATGTGTTGTTCTTGAAGTAATTTACTTTTATGCACTCATATCATGTTTATATGCACTGCAATTCCAACTTTCTTGTCTTGAACTCTTGAGGGAGGATGATGAAGTGAAAAACGCAAAATCATTGGTTGTGTGCTTTTGGATAAAACCCTGTTGAGGATGTACAGGCATTGTTTCAAATCCCTAAACACTGGAAATATAAGGGAGATAGACCCTCGTCAACCCTGTTGAGCCTTGAAGTAGGAGTTTCCTTTCGTACTAAAAAACCCTCACACTTAACCCAGGGCAGGGTAGTTATCAGTAATTTGACCGAGCGCCCAAATTTCAAAAGGAATGTGCATCTGAGGATCCATTATCTTTCTTTCCTCATATATCAGGAGGTCAAGGGGTATGAGACCACAATGGTTATCCATCAACAATCAAGGAGTGAGGCAGTCACAGCTCTTTCAAACAAGCCAGACAAGTCAGTGTCACACGATTTGTTCAAAAAAAAAAGAAAAGAAAGAAAGCCCGCTAAGTCGAAACTTGAAAACAAGCGACTTAGGCAAAAGTTAGGGCATCCCGCTGGACTTCAAAATCGAGAGATTAAAAAAGAATCAGTCCAGGCAAAAATTAGGGAAACGAAAAAACAAAAGAACGAAAAAGCGAAAAACAAAAGGATTACAAAAGAAAATCCTCGAGCAAGAACAAAGTCTTGTGACTACGAACAAAAGACAAAAGGGGGTGACTGTTACTCCAAAACCTCATTGAGTCTCAAACCATCACTTTCATGGGTTCCTTAGAGATCACAAAATCTTTTTGAGAGGCGAGCGTTTGTGCAAATTAGTTGAATGTAGGACTGGAGAACATCACGAAGAGTGGGTGGGCACCGGTAAACTTGGAGCCTTAAATCCTTTTTTTCTCAAAACCGTGAACCAGGCCACGACACAACCCTCAAAAGTCCTAATTGAAACAGGGTTTATTTCGAGAGCATACTCCGATGATATAGCGTTCCCGACTCCTTTGAGTTGTGCTAAAAGATATTGTCGGTATTGCATGTGCATGCGTTCTTTCATTCAAAAATCAATGTCGTATCCTAAGCAGTGATTCGTTCACATGGCTTTGAGACAAATTTTCAATAAAGACTTCAAGATTAACATGTGTATTACATTTGAATAATCATTTTCAGAATAAATATTTTCTGCTTGCATACATTTGTTTGACATCAAAAAAGCTTACATGATGAACATCAGTCGAAAAGCTTGATCCTGCCAAGTTGAAATGCTTAAGGACTCTAGAGGATATGCTGCTGAAAGACTATGTGGGGCAAAGGCGTTCCCAGCTAATTGTGTTGAGATGTAACCAATCTGGGGCAATCATGTCGAGATTCGATAAATCTCTCCAAAAGTAGTGTAATCATGGGCAGTCACGTTGAGAAATCTCTTCAAAGCTTAGCCAAACTGGGGGCAACCACGTTGAGATCCGTTGAATCTCTCCAAAATCGTTTAATATGGGGTAATTAGGTCGATTTGAAAAATCTCTGTAAGATCAGTCAGGGGCAAAGTTTCTTCAAGACTAGGGGCAGGCCACCTCTAGAGCATGAGAAGTTGTCCACTCCTAAAAATTGTTAATTGAAAGTACCTCTTCAAAGTTTAGAATACTGGGGCAGAGTATTTTTCAAGTCATTACAAATCCTTTCGAGGTAATTTACTTCATGGATTATGAAGTCTGGGGCAATTGCGTTGAGATCTGATAAATCTCTCCAAGAGTTTGAAGACCTTGGGACAGTGTGAATGCTCGGTCTTCTATAAAATCCTCTTGAGATGATTTCTTCCTTTAGACCTGGTGGTCTGGGGCAAGTGGAGAGTTCAAAGGACCGTTTATGACCATAGAGACAGGTCAGGCTGGGTAACAAGTTTGTTTTCCCCAGTAGAACTTATTCTCCCCAGCAAGAGTATAGAGGATTGTGTTCCCCAGCCGAAGTCATGGTTGGTTTATTATTCCCCAGCAAGTAGTCAGAAGTGGATTGCTCCGAGGTGAATGTAGTTGTATCTCCAGCAGGAAATGTGTTGGATGTCTTTGAAAAGACTTTAATTTCCCCACAGAGTCTGGTACTCACTTTCCTCAGCAGGTCAGGAAGTGTAATTCCATCAGCAACGACATGCTCTAATCCCCAGCAGGGTAAAATCTTTCCTCCAACAGTAGGTTAAGCTCTATGATATCCCTCTTCAAGTTTCGTTGACTTTCCTCCCCAGCAGAGTTGAGGTTTCATCATCCTCATCAGACTGTCACTCTCCCCAGTCAGAGTACAAAAGATTGTTCCTCAGCCAGCATCTAAAGTGGATTGCTTTAGGATGGATGTTGTTTTGTTACCACAGGAGACTTGTAGAACGTATTCCCGAGACAAAGATGTTGTCTTCCCCGCAGAGTATTGGTGTCTGCTCCCCTAGGCCAGTCAGGAAACCTGTTTTCACCAACAACAGCAGGATAAGGGCGAGGTCATTTCCCCAACAGCAGGTTAGGTCCATTGGTGTCCCCAACAGGTCTAGCATTTGTGATTTGTCTCCCCAAGTAGAGTTTGATGGCAGTCTTTGCAGCAGGTTTGATCAGCGATGGCTGACATCCCCAGCAGGTTTTAAGTCCAAGTGATATTTGGCACTCTTCCGATTTAGGTCGTGGTTTCCTTTTTTAAGGAGTTATATATAATCCCTAGCATAGTGGATTTTCTTTTAGATTTCATCTCCAGCAGAGGTGGCTGATCAAAGGATTTGTTCATTGTGATCCTTCTCAGCAGAGTTCTTGGACTCAGAGGACAATTTATTTTGTCATCCCCAGTGGAGCTGCCTTCATTTTCAGCATTTATTTTGCTGGAGCGTTTCTTTTTGCATTGCATAAGCATCATTTGCATGGCATCCCCCCAAACGCGTAACATTTCCATTTCGTATGGAGCATTACGCCATAGAAAAATTCAAACATATGCATTCGAAGCATAAGCCAGGTTTGATACTCTCTTTGCCAGTTTTCTTCCTCAGCAGAGATGGCATAACCCAGGAGATTTTATTTTATCCTCGGTGAGGTCGCCGAGGGATGTGTTCATCCTACCTGTGCTCCCCGGCAGAGTCTTCTATTTAGACTTCTCCTTTCCCCAACGGAGTCATCTAATCTTTGGGTTATAAGTCCGTTGATTTTACATCTCGCCCTTTCGGTTCACGACCGTATCTTTGTTGGGAGTTTGCCTTTGATTGGCCAATCTCTTTTGTAAACCCAGTTCTCGCCTGGTAGTCAGTTCTCGCCTGACCTCTCTTGTGAAATCCAGTTCTTGCCTGGTAGTCAGTTCTCGTCTGACTTATTTCGTGAAACCCAGTTCTCACCTGGTAGCCAGTTCTCGTCTGACCTATTTTTGTGAAATCCAGTTCTCGCCTGGTAGTCAGTTCTCGTCCGACTTATTTCTTGTAATCTAGTTCTCGCCTGGTAGTCAGTTCTCGTCTGACTTATTTCGTGAAATCCAGTTCTCGCCTGGTAGTCAATTCTCGTTTGACTTATTTCGTGAAATCCAGTTCTTGCCTGGTAGTCAGTTCTCATCTGACTTATTTCGTGAAATCCAGTTCTCGCCTGGTAGTCAGTTCTCGTCTGACTTATTTCGTGAAATCCAGTTCTCGCCTGGTAGTCAGTTCTCGTCTGACTTATTTCGTGAAATCCAGTTCTCGCCTGGTAGTCAGTTCACATCTGACTTATATCTTGAAATCCAGTTCTCGTCTGGTAGTCAGTTCTCGCCTGACATCTCTTTGGTAAACCTAGTTCTCGCCTGGTAGTCAGTTCTCGTCTGACTTATTTTGTGAAACCCAGTTCTTGCCTGGTAGTCATTTTTGGTCTGACTTATTTTGTGAAACCCAGTTCTCGCCTGGTAGTCAGTTTTCGTCTGACTTATTTTGTGAAACCCAGTTCTCGCCTGGGAGTCAGTTCTCGTCTGACTTATTTTGTGAAACCCAGTTCTCGCCTAGTAGTCAGTTCTCGTCTGACTTATTTCGTGAAGTCCAGTTCTCGCCTGGTAGTTAATTTTCGTCTGACTTATTTCATGAAACCCAGTTCTCTTCCTCAACAGAGATGGCATAACTCAGAAGATTCTATTTTACTTTATCTCCAGTGGATTCGTCCTTCCTATAGTGGTACATTTTAGTACACCCCTGCAGAGTTGTCTGTTTAGACTTCTCTTTTCCCCAACTTTGATTCCAGATAAATTCGAGGGTCGTAAAATTGTGGCTTTTATCCTTTGCTGTCCTGTTATCCCCAGCGAAGAACGCCTTCGGTCGGTCTTCCTTTTCGAGTTCGTCTTTGGCCGTACTCGTATTATTTTATTGGGTGGAGCGCCTTCGGTCGGTCTTTCTTTTCAAGTTCGTCTTCGGACGTCCTTGTATTATTTTGTTGGGTAGTCCGCCTTCGGCTGGAAAACACTCTATTTCATTGTCCCCGCAGTTTGCAAATTTCAGGGTTCTTTTGGTATTCAATCTCCGTGTATTCTTGAATGTCTGAAAGTTGTTGCTATCATACCTTCAGGACCAAGTTGATTGAATAGGGGCAGCTGTAGCACCCCAAAATTTGCCCTCTTATTTTTAACCACTAACTGGCTTATGTTTCATTTCATTTTTGTATAATCATCTTTGCATATCATTTGGTTCATAGCATGGGATCAAGGTATATGAGAAATCTCAAGTGGATCACATTCTCCTAACCAGTGCAAAATTAGGGTTGTGGTCAAAAGTCAGTGCAAGTGTATTTTTGAGCCAAAGTTTGATTTCAAGGTTTTCCATATGGTTTCAATTGTCTAAGGATGGAGTATTGACCATTGGTTCATTTCAGAGGATCTTCAATTGAACAATTGGTTGAGAATCAGTTAGATTGGGGAAAAGTCAACTATGCAGAGGAAAAAGTCAACTCCTAACTTTTGAGGTCAAATTCATGTTCCTCATCTCAAATATGTCCATTGATGAAGATTTGATCAAGAAATATCAAGAGATTCACAAAAAATGAAAAGATAGGAAAAGTTTCCAAAAATAGAAATTAGGGTTTCCTAATTTGGTAAGTTTTATCAAGTTGAAGGGTCACTTTTGAAGCATTCTTTCTCTATGATACAAACTCCAAATGGAAAATTTCAAGAGGCCTATCAAAAGTTCATCTCAAGAGCTTCAAAACCATACCAAGAACATCTCCATATCAAAATCAAGGGAGATATGATGGATTAAAGTTAAGGGTTTCCAAGGCATTTTTGACCAGCCAGGCAAGTCATGGGCGAGCCAGCATGCAGTCATTTCATCAAACAGTTGGTGTGCATGTTTTGTCCAAGTTCATAGCCAATTATCTCCATGATGGAGGCTTCAATTGAAAAAGTGGTCAACATCAATCATGTTCCTCTTGATCTCCTCTACAACTTTGGTGTTGGGGGAATTTTTCATATAACCAACCATTTGGGAGATATGGTGAGGCAAAGTAGGGTTCCAAACTGATTCATTTCACATGCATATGGGCTGGGCACGAGCAGGTCAAGGTAGCATGCCAACTCAGCTATGACCAAACACTTTCATGATCATTTTTAGACATCTCAAGTGATTTTATTGTGATTGTTCCAAACTTCAATCTTGTTCTCCACCATGAGATCTTACCATAGCCCCCAAGATCAATCATTTTCATCCATTTACCATTGAGATATTTCATTCCAAAGTCACCATCATGCTTATGTTGTCATGGCTGCCAAAATAGACATGTCTTGCATTGTTTGTATATGTTATCTCATTACAGCCATGCATCATCAAAAAAACATTGCCATATAAAGCCATGCAACACTCTTACACATATACATGCTCATGTACCCATCCTTTACTTAAAATGTTCAAACAAAGAGAGAGATAAGAAACTTAGTGGACAAGTAGCTGCTGCAAACTCAGTGAAACCATCATCACCTTCCATCATGATCATACCATAAGCTTCATGCTCCCTCTACACATGAACAAACCCATGCCATATTTCACTCTCATTCTCCATTTTTCATTTTCATTTTAACTTCACTCACTTCACAACTAACCTAACCACATTTCTAACTGTTAACCATGACAGTTAGAAGCGAACCTCACAGATAAAAACAAACCTCTAACTGAATTTCCGGGATTGGATTCATTCTTCACTTTTCTCAAATTTTTCACACTCTCTCTCTCAATTTGGTCTCTCTCTCAAAGCTTCTGGTACCTTGAATCTCTCTGCATTCTTCATCACTATTCCTCATCAAGAATCCTTAATGGAGTAGGGAACGAAATTGAAGTTGTTACATCAAGTTGATTTTCATCTTCTTCACTGAAATTTGCAAGTAGTTCCAAGCTTATTCATAGCCTTTATTTGGCCAGCACTAATCTCTAAGGATCCAGGAATCTTTCTCCATTGTTCTTGTATTGAAAAGCTCAGTCAAGAAGCATGTTTCATCTCAATTCTCTTGCTCTCTTTCCACTCAGATTTAAGTTGTTTTTGTGTGTTTTAGAGCTCAATAGGAGCAATGTAACCTCTGGCTAGTTGATAGGCACCATAGGTGCATAGATCTCAAATGCTAGGGCAAACTTGAGACCTTCAATTTGCTTTGTACATGCTGTGTTTGTGAATTATAAGGACGGATTCGTGATCTACGTGGTGAGAGGAGCATTTTGATGTGTGGTTTATGAATTTCTGGTGAGATGTGAACCTGAGCACGGCGGAGGCTCGCCGGAGAAGACGACCGAAGTCTTCTCCGGCCACCTAAGTTCATCAACTCACCTAAACCCTAGCCATTTCTCAGATTAAGTCGTGACCGTTGATGTGTTTTGATCCAATGCACATGAATGTGCCAACACATTAATGAGGATGCTCTCCCTCACGTGGTTCATTTTCTGGTCATGTTTGATTCCACGTGTATGGTTTATCATATCCTAGCATGTGCTTGCACGATGATTCACTTAATTTGCTTACTTTCCTGATCATCATGTGTTGATTGGATCTTATGGCTCTCCTTGAGTCAACCTTTTTGACTGAGCATATGGTATGCACTTCGGGCTTGCACTCGCTGAGCCTGACACTCTTTGATATTTGCACCTCCCAGTCCTAAGCCCAATGCATTTCTGAACTGAGCATTTGCTTTTGATGCACCCCCTGCTCATTTTTATTTGTTTTTTTTATTTCTTTTCATAGTTGTTTGCATTTTATTTTCTTAAAAATACTTTTGAATAATTAAAAATTCCAAATAAATTCATGAAGCATCCCTGCACATTTAACTAATTTTTGACAATTTAATTTTCCATTTTTGGATTATTTTTCTATTTTTCATGAATTTTCCACTGTGATACATTTTGTATGAGCTTTGTTCAAGACACATGATGCATTGATGAATTATTTTCCATACTTAAGAGTTGAATTTTGACATGAAAATTGATACATGCTTTCATGACATATTGAATCACTTCATGAAATTTTTGTGGATGAATGCCATATTTGTGCATAATCCTTGTGCTATTTGAGTGAACTTGTGAAGCATGTTTGTGCATGATTCTTAATTAGTTTTGGTCCATTCCTTTGAGGAATGTTTACTTGCTGTTTGCATTCTAATTCACTTGCCTTCTTCCAATTTTCTTAGCCTCTTAACATGTTCTTTGTGAATTCATTAATGCACCTTTGTTTGTGTGAATGTTAGAGAATGTGCTAGGGTTTGACGTGCATTGTATGCAACCCTCTTTGATACTTGTTGAGACCTCTTGATACATGTTGTATGAATATTATAGGTCCTCATTCTCATATTATAGGTTATTACTTGTTCATCTTGGATTGACTTGTATGCACTTATTCAAACTTGAATTATTTTGTGGACTTGTGCTTATCTTTTTACATGTCTTTGATGGTTTGTTTTCATTAATGCTTGTGTGATCCTGAATGTCCAGTTAAAATTGATTCATGTTCTGTTTGTGATCATTCTCAATCATATAAGATGATTTCTAATTGCATCTTGCATGTCTCCTAAGTTCATAAACATGTGAATACTTGTTTTACTTTACTTGTGCATGTTTGCATATACTTTTGAACTTGCATTAACATGAGACTTATGTGTACTTTGTGTGCTCATCCGTGCATTTTAAATGTCATCTCATATGTCATATGCTACTGACTTGCATTCATTTCCAAGTATGTTCATCTTGCATCTTCATTCTTTACTTATGTTACAATTATGCATAAATGTATGAACTTGTATGGTGTTTGCTTTCACTTCTTCTTGCTTAATCATTCTCCATGCTTGCATTCATGATTCATATGCCATCTGAATGACATTTCCATACATTTATAAATGTCATTTACTTCTGACTTTAATGTTTGCATGTGCATTTATTCATGTTCATGATTCATAGGCCCTCATCTTGCATAGTTAGTGTATAAATTGCATTTGTACGATCTTTTGATGCATAGTTTGACATTGGTTGCGTTCTTTTGGCATGTTAATCTTAGTAGGATACCTTGACCTATACCTACTTACCTTGGAGGGTCCTTAACCCTTAGGACTCTTTTCTTTTAGTTTAAACCTTGTTTGCTTCTTAAGTTGTCTTCTTAAGACAACTAGCTTTGTTTGGTTTACTTTTTTGTCACCTATATTCAATACTTGTGTTGATTTGGTACTAACCTTTTATGTAGGAGCAGAGGTAAGACATATGAGTATGTGGATGTTTATCCATGCTCATTTCTCCTTTCATCTCTCATCTATTTTACTTCTATTTCTCTTTTGTGTGTGGATTACATGATGTAATGCTTGATTGTGTAGAACTTCTTCACATCCCTTTGGGATCCTAGCTCATCCTTAATTTTTGATTAAGGTGAGGTAGGATAAGCATTAGGTAGTGCTATCCCTCTCTCTTCTTTAGACTTAGGTTGTTCTTAAACCTCCCCTTAGGGCCATCTTTTGCATGATAACTCTAGGATAGAATTCCCCTTAGTATTTTCCTTTCTTTGAGTCTTCTCTTCTCATCTTATAACCTTCTAAAACACTTAATAAAATTAACGTGTATTGCGCATGAGCCTTACATGTGGGAAGTGAAGAATGAGGGGTTTCCTCACATTTTTCTAGAGTGTTTGGTGGACGTTCCATCTTGGAACGATTTGCTAAGCATTCGTTCCTATGTCATAGACTCCGGTGCAATGCAAGTGATAAATTAACTTCAATTCACTTCTGTCTAAAAAACACAAACAAATTCGAAACCTTTTTATCCTTCGGGATTGTTAAGTTTCAAATCATTTTCAGAAAAGGGCATGTTACTTCCGTCTCGTCGCAAACAGACATCGACCCTAACTGTCGGACACGAACTTAACGTCGCTCATAAAAAACACTAAGACCATGTTAGGTCAAACTACGACTGCTCTGATTTCCTCTCTGGTTAGATTGAGGATACGTAGGCACAAAATGGCGATGTCTTGGCGAGCAACCTCCCCCCTTAGTTCGTGTCCGAACTACGTTGACTCTGACTTTCCCATTGCACGAGGGAATACGTAGGCATAGGATGACGATGTCTTATCGAGTCACTTCTTTTTCTTTTCTTCTTCATTTCTTCGTTCTTTTCCGTTCCCGTTGCTTACCCTTTCCAGTAGCAGTGGAGCTCCAGATGACGACACCCTTTGATCGAGACACCAAGCGTGGATCCCATCGAGTACAATGGACGCGTGGGGTGCTAACACCTTCCACTCACGTAAACGACTCCCTTACCCGTTTCTCTTGGTCACGAGACCATGTCTTTTCCCTTCCCTCAGGTTTACGCAGTGTTTCATTTCCTTCTCTTGGGATAAATACACATTGCTGGCGACTCTGTTTTCGCGCCACTTTCGCGTTTGTACCTGGATGAAAATCCTGGGAGCGACACTTACTTACATTATAACATTGCTAACCTTATTAAAAATACAAAAAAAAAATGTGTTGTTTCCTTTTCTTTTTGTTCAAGGTAGGGGATTGCAATCAAAGGATCAAGTTTGGTTTCTAAATTAGTGTTTTGGTGCCCAAAGTCAAAGTCTTGGTCAATAAATGGTTCACAAGAGATCTCATCTCAAGGCATGGCTTATAATCCTAGGTCACATTCATGTCAAGCTTCGTCCAATGCCATTGAATCAAGAGAAGTTCAAGTTTGGTGCATGATTTCAAAGATGATTCAAGTATGGTTCATGTGTTTATTATCATGTCATCTTCATCCAATTTCCTAGCAATCATCTAAGATCATTCAAGTTTTCCTCATTTGGTGTCCAAGTGTTCGTCAATGGGAATTTGGATGCAAGAAATGGCAAGAAATCTCAAGTTGGCACATGTTTGGTTGGCCTAAAATCAAGTATGGCATGTCACTTGGTCCAAACACCATAACTTTCTCATTTCTCAACATTTTTGGAATCTACTTTGAGCCAAATGTCACATTTGAACTCCTTTAGAACTTTGTTTCAAGGGTCAAACGTCAATTCAACCTCTAAGTCCATCAAATTTGGGATTTGCTCAGTTGCCCATGTGTGCACAAAAGTAGGCCCAAGACATGGTCAACCTAGTGCCTGGCCTAGAATTTCAGGTCATGACCCCAACTTTGAGATTATGCCATTTGCAATCTAAGCATCATTTTGATGTTATTCTTTTGCATTGAACTCTTTACAATGCAAGGAACATTTGGCACATACAAAAATACAAAACGCACGAGCCAAATCTATTTGGCCTGGCTTCAAACATGACTTCATGAGCTCTACTTCTTCCGCAAGTTTCAGGTAAAAAAATTCACGCCAACTTCACATGGGGACACCAAACATACATGCATTTGATTTAGTGATGTAAAATGAAGCAAAACGTGTTCAAAAGAACTATGCCACCTCAATTGTTCACGCATTTCATATCTCACTTGGATCAAGCTAGCAATTCACGATTTGAGATCCAAACCCACACGAGTCTTGCTCAATTCACACGTACAAGCTTCATTCATCCTTCCCTATAAATAGAGTCAGGTTCCTCCTTATTTCCCAAGATTAGAAAGCCACAGAAACCCTGCAATTTTCTCTGCAACATCTCTCCAAAACCAGTTAACGGTTGCACTTAACCAAGCTTGTTTGATCTCATTTCTTTGCCCAAAAAGCTTCACCGACATCCTCTGAATCTTCTCCAACTGAAACAAAGCCTTGAGATCAAGTTAATTGCTCTAACAGTTTTCACCATCTTCAACCTCGAGCTTCGATTTGGACAAGGTAGTTTGAGTAAAGTTACTACGAAAATGAGTTACCATTTGATTTGTCTTGCTTCGTTGATCAAAAGCCTGCTATCCTTGTATACTTATCTTTTACTTTTAGCATTTAATTTTGTTTTAAAGATTTAGGGCTCATCTAGTTTCTGCTCGAATTCTCCATATTCAAGGCCAGTCAATGGCACCTGAGGGTGGAGATAGCAACGATGAAGGAAGATAATTGAAACACATGTTTGTTTTGGCTGGAATCTTAGAGTTGCAGAGGTCATGGTTTGACCTAGCTGGAGGTTGAAGACGAGCAACTTCTCTTTCCATTTTTGAATTTTACCAAGAAAGTTTGAATTCAACCAATCATGGTCTGATGTGCATTTTTTTTAATTCCTTTGACCGTTGTAATCTAGTGTAGTGATCATATGGTTGAATTCTCTTTGACTTTAAGTCCTGACCATGTGATCTGATGACTCGGACTTTAGTAATCAGATCTGATGGCTCATGCTTTTTCGCTTATTTTAATTTTGTTTTAATTAGTTTTTAAATTCCTTTTTCTTTCAAAAATCATTAAAAATAGCTCCTAACTCTTTTTTTACTCCCATTTTTTTCTTAAATCCTAAAAATTATTTTCTATCTGATTTTATTTTTTAAAATCATTTTTAGAATAATTTTTTTTCTTATTTTCTTTTTAAAATTTCTTTTTGCATTTATTTTTCTACCATTTTCAAACCTTTTTGGGTTCCAACTTTTGAGATCTCATTACTTGTAATATTCTTGATGTTTCTCATTTTTTGGCAATTTATTTGATGTTTTGATACCTCTTTGGTATTTTCCATTTAATTTCCATTGTAAATCATTTTTAAAATAATTTTTTTATTTTTTATTCAATATTTTGCTTACCTTGATCTTGGCTCTTGTTGATTGCTTGGTTGAACATATTTTCAATATTTCAAGTCCTTGATTGATTGGTCCTTTGGTTGATTCAATCTTCTCTGGTTCAAACTTGTTGATAAATGATTATTTGATCATTTTTGACACTTTTCATTAGAGATAGGTTACCTCTTATTTGAACCATGTTTTAAGTCTTTAGCTTGCTGATAGACGATCCCAACATGTTTTCCTTAGATCTCTCCCCCTCCTTCTCATCTTCTTCTTCTTCTTTTTTATTTTTGTACGATTGTGTGACATTGTTTTAGGAGGCTAACTTTGTGTTAGTTCTCTAACATGTTGACACATAAATTGTTATTGACCGACCTCAGTTATGTGCGATGTAACGCCCCAGTTTTGTCAGTTTTGGTCTTTTATTTTAATTGAGTCGTTTGGATTATTTTATTTTTGACTTTTATGTAAAAATACGTTATTTTTCGTCGTGAATATATTTTATCGGGTTTTGGGAACGTTGCGAGATATTTGAGTGTAGGGGTATTTTGGGCATTTGGGTGTATTTTGTTAAGTTAGTAAAGAAAAGAAAAATAGAAATAGAGAGAAAAATAGTAGAAGAGAAAGAAAGTAAGAAAAGAAGAAAAGAGAAGAAAAGAGGAGAAGAGAGAAATTGGAGAAAAAGCTTGGGAAATCAAGAGAACAAGTTTTAGGAATCGATTAATCGGGTAAGGGTGTGAAACTCGATTATCTTATTGTTGTGTATGATTATGTATGTGTGGTTGCGTGTTGTATTGTCTCGTTCGGTGTTTTTCGGATATAGGTCGAAATCGTGTAATCGAGTAGAAATCGATGTTTTCACGGACGGAATTCGATATAATTTGTGTTGTATGATCTCTATATGTGTATGAACCATTGCTAGTAATTGTTTTGCTGATGGAAATGATTTGGGGATGAAAATGGGAAATTTTGGGGTTGGAACAGTGCAAACACGCAGCAGAATTTTTCTGCTTCTGGTGCAAAGCGCCGGGCGAAAGGCCCTGAGCGCCGGGCGATGCGTCTTTTTCGCCAGGCGGTTTTGAGAGGCGCAGAGGTGCCAAACTTCTGCCTCTTTGAATTATTTTGGGGTTTTGGTGTCGCCTGTGCTTCGCCGGGCGAAGCAGAGGCGAAGCGTGTTTCGCCGGGCGGTGAGCATGCTTCGTTGGGCGGTTAGCTGTTTTTGAAAACAATTTTCCTTTTTTTAAAATCCATATCTTTCGAACCGTAGTTCCGATTTGAGTGATATTTATATCGTTGGAAAGCTTATGAAATGTACTTTGGGGGATGATGATTTTGGAATTGTTAGCCGATTTAATTATGTCGGAAAAATTGGGAATAGTGTTGGTGGTCGACTTTTGTCGTTATACTTGTACGTGATTGATGTATACTGTGCAAAGTGATGTTGTATGATGTGTAATGTACACTGTACTGTTAATATGAATGGTGTATGGATTGTGTTGTGGTGTGATAAGAATACCTATGTCGATGATGATTTATGGCCTAAGGGCAAGAAAATACTATGTGTGGTATTTGATGATAAATGCATGATTATGAATGTGTGTATGCATGCAATAGGAATGTCATGAGTCATTGTATGCCAAGCATCATGATATGTATTGTGGAAACGTCCTGAGTGGCGGTTTAATTCCTGAGGGAATTTGCTATAACATCGTGTGCCTCGAAAATATGAGGCGATGCCTGAGGACCTAAAGCGATGGTTGTAGACGATCGTGTGCCCATGATGGGACTTAAAGCGATCCATAACGTCGTGTGCCTCGAAAATATGAGGCGATGCCTGAGGACCTAAAGCGACGGGTGAACATCGTAGGCCCGACGGGGTGTTACTTGAGATTCTCAATAACGAGCGATGGTTCCAATAGTTCCTGAGTGAACCGGTGATGAGACATGAGAAACATTGGAAGTCGGTACCGCATGGCATGTGCATAGAGTCGTTGTGTCGGTCTCTGTGTAATTGCATAATCATGGATTAATTGTGTATTTTGATTGTGAATGTGAATAATGTGATGGAATATGTATAATTGTGTGATGAGGGGTGTATTATGTGTGATTGACGTGTATTGGTGATGAATACCTGATAGTTGTACTGTGTTATGTTTTATTCGATTGTGGTGCATTTGTGGTGAGAACTTTATACTGGTGTATTTTATGTTAATATATAATTTTATTCAACGGTATTATGATTGTTTTTCTCACCCTTCTGCTGTTTTATAATGCTCTATGAGGCATTGCAGATTAGAGTTGCTGGAGGTCTTTTTGTGAAGCTTTGCGTCTTCATTCTTTGGTCGGTCGGCTCTGATATGTGACACCGGGTAGTTAGGGTGGCCGTGTTGTGATTATTGGTGAATTATGTATATATATCTTTTGACTTGTACATGTATAACTCGATGTATGACAACTTTCATGATATATATATATATATATATATATATATATATATGTTATTCAGTTTTTAGATTTTCCGCTTTTATTCTAAAATCTGAAATGTGGGTGTAAGGAACTGAGTTCCTCCGTTGATTGCTACCCCACTTTTGCATATCTAAATGAGCAGGTGTTGTATGTTATGTTTGTTTCAAATTGATGTGATGCTCCTTGTCTATGCCATGTTTTCAAATGTACTCTGATGAATTTTCGAATTTTTATTTACCGCTTTATTAGCCTGGGGGTATAGATAGGGGGTGTTACATGCGACTTCTACATAAGTCCACTTACGATTGCTTAACATAGCGCTAAATTGTCCCAACTCGATAAAATTCTCATTAATACTACTATTGACATATTAATTGTGCTAACACTTATGTCTTTACATTTATGTCTTTTACTTATGTCTTTACATTTATGTCATTTACATTCATGACATTTACATTATTGCCTTTTATCTTTATGTCTTTTATCTTTATGCATTCTTTTCCATTTTTATTTCAAAAAGAATAAAAAACATGATAAAATGGCTAAGACCTTAAAGAACTTTGATATGATGCTTTGGAATTTGTGTTACTATCCATTTCTTGAGAAGTATGTTGGACTTTGGACCTTAGGATTTAGTGTTTTCCCTTTGCTTGGAGTGGTATCTGAGACTTTGAGATTCATCTGAGGGTTTATGATTCATCTAAGACCTTGTGATTCCTCTGAGATCTTGTGATTCCTCTGGACCCTCTGATCTTCAATTCAAGACTCGGATGTTTCTTTATGTTCATTTTCTCGCGTGCTTGTTATCTTGTGGCTCAATCCAAAGGGAAAGGAATGCTTGTTTTCATTTGCACATGCACACACAAAGGCTTTCTCTTGGAATACCTTACAATGAGACCTTTTATTCTATGCTATTTACTTTATGCTTTAGGATAGTCTCTACATCTTCTTCCCAGTTCTTTAATTTTCAAAACTTCTTCCTATTTCAAAAACTTCTTGTTTTAAAACTTCACACCTTTTTCTCAATAAACCTTGACTTGGTCAAGTGATCCAGAATATCTTTTCTTAATAAATTCTAAAATTCTTAAGCATATTCAAACTCTTTTTAAACTTATAAAAAAGACAAACCTCATCAAACTTCTTTTTGTGCCTTTGTGCATTTTTTCTTTAAGAGCCTTTTTTTCAAAAGATTGAATATGAGTCTATTCTTGTAGAGATGCAAACCACTATACTTTTACAAGATGCTGAGAAATGAATGACATTTTCCACTTGAATGTTGAGATGTACTTGTAAGAAAATCTAAGTAAAAGTTCTCCATATCAAGTTGATGCAAATACTCATTTCCTCATACTTATGGGTAGTAAGTTGAGTTTTCCACTCGAATACGACAAAATATCTTTTTTTTTTCTTTTCACTTAAAATCAATCAACAAACAACCCAACTTTGTATAAACACATATTTGCAAGTGGTTCCCGTTGAGTATAATGGATGTGAAGGGTGCTAATACCTTACCCTTGCATAACCAACCCCCGTATCTAGATCTCTCTTTTTTAGCTTTTTGCATTTTGTGGGTTTTGTTTGACCTTTTCCCTTTTCCCTTTGGAAACAATGAAGTTCAGTGGCGACTCTTGATTTTCGAGTTAAGTTAATCAATAACTTAATCTCAATGATTTTTCCCGTCGTGACAGGTCACAAGAATCCTGAATCTATAGATGGTGTGACTTTGGATAAAACTAATCACAGCATCCTGGTCGACATTCACAAAGGCACTGGTTTGACCCATTTGGTAAAGTAGTCGATGCCTACTAAGATATACTTGTGACTTTTGGATGATGCCAACCTAATTTCACTTATAAAATCTAAAGCACAACCTTTAAATGGCCAAGGTTTGATTATTGTGTGTAGTTCACTGGCTAGGACATTCTGGATCCCTTAGTGCTTATGACATTCCTATAACCCTTTGGAAAATTCTATGTAGTGTTTCAACATTGTGGGCCAATATACCCCTTGTTGAAACAACAACCACTTCATTGTGTGGTCTGCTTGATGGGTGCCACATGATCCACTATGAGCATTGAATATTTCCAAATAAGCTTCATTTTTGGTAAAGCACTTAAGTAACACACCTCTAGGAGTCTTTTTGAACAACTCATTTCCAATGATAACATAACTTAATGCCTTATATATTATCTTTTGATATGTTGATATCGTCAAATTTTTCAGGAACTCTATGAATGGTCTTCTCCAATCATCGTTTGACATATTGTCAATGGTGAAAGTTTTGACAATTTTGGGATTTAGGTTTACCAATCCCTCTACTTCCCCCAGTTTTGTATTTTACAATTCTAGGGCAAGTACACTGGTCAAAATCAATTTGACTTGGACTTTGATCAGATCTTCCAATTTTTCTTTAGAGACTCTGTATCTTGAGGTTATCTCGGCCAAATCATTGGCCTCTTGATTATCAATTTGTGGTACATGTTTAATGTCGATCATGTCAATTTTCCTCAGCAACAAGTTCTCTTTGACAAAATACATTACTAAATTATCGTTAATGCATTTGTACTCTTTTGTCAACTGTCTTACCACTAATTCTGAGTCTCGTTTAATCTCGACTCTTTTTGCCGCCATGTCTAGCAAGATCAAAATGCTTCTTATCAAGGCTTCATATCAGCCTTGTTATTAGAGCAACAACCATTAATTTTGAATTTATACTTAGTTGGAATTCCCTAAGGGGATATAATCAGAATTCCAACACTAGTTCCTTTGGCATGACTAGAACCATTGAAGTATAACTTCCATGCCGATTGGTCAACATAGTTTTGCACTACTCCCGCCATTGCATGATCCACTATGAAATTAGCGATAATTTGGCCTTTCATGGCTTTTAACGGCACGTAAGTTAAATAATACTTTGTTAAGGCGAGAGCCCATTTACCTATTCTATAATGAAGAATTGGTTTCGAAAACACATGCTTAATAATACCAAAATATGAATAAACATACACATTTTTTGGTTTAATGTAATACTTCAATTTCATACATGAGAAATACAAAGAAAGGTACAACTTTGTTATCAAGCTATACATAGTTTCCTCATCGCTTAACAGTCGACTAAGATAATATTTGTAGCTTTCGACGCCATCATCATCTTCCTGGACCAACATACTGCCTATTGTCGAGTCCGACGCAGAAATATACAATTTCATACTCTTATATCTCATAGGACGTAAAAACATGGGAGGCTTTGACAAATATGCTTTGATATCATCAAATTCCTTTTGATGTTCAGATTCCCATTTAAAACCTTCCTCCTTCTTTAAACGCAGCAACGGTGAGAATACCTTTGTCTTGCCGCTTATATTTGATATGTGTCGTATCTCGAAAAATGAGAACGACCTCGCAAAGCACAATCGCCCGCAAGATAGACTTTAACAGAGTCGTCACTGATCGTTATTTATTCCCATGGAGGGAAAAGGAAAATATCGAATAAAATCCCTAAAAGAAAAGGACAAAGATACGGTCATCAGAACCAATATCTGAGTTCGGGAGTCGGTTACGCAAGGGAAAGGTATTAGCACCCCTCACGCCCTTTGTACTCAATGGGAACCATTTAGTTAGGGTTGAATGAACATGTTAGCTTATGTTAGTTTCTAATCTTTTACTTATTTGGGATAGAAAATGGAGAGAAGAGAAATATCTTTGAATTTTATTAAAGAGAAAAGGGACCTAAGGGTTTTTATTATTAGAGTGCTCACCAAGACTTCGCAGTCAAGTGCCTTTGTATCCTTACAAGGAAGAAATCAGGGCAATTGTAGTATGGGTGAAAGTTTGTTGGTTGAGTTTAGCGAAATCTAAATTGTATTAATTAACATAAGAACTTTGTTTTACCCAAAACAAATGAGAAGCAAACGTTTAAACTACTTTGAATGGATTTACAAATCTCATTCACGCCACTTATCTCAACTCAATGGATGTAGGCAAAACATTGCCCTAGTGTGTATTAAGACAACATACCTTTCATTTTTGAAAAGATTCTTTGGTTTTATTAGATGTCTTGAAGTTTTCTTTAAGAAAATACACTTGATGACAATCAAGGTTTGTTCCTAATTATGAAAAAAATTTGATCTCTTGATGATAATCAAGGTTTGTCCATGAATTTGAATATGGTTTGGATGCATTTTAAGAATGGCGAATATTTGATGATAATCAATTATTCAAGGAGTTACGTCAGAGTGCTTAGACTCTAACATTCCTTTCATTCAAGATTGACTGAGAAAATTGTTTGTAGACCATGAACATTGATAGTGATCAATGGTTCAAAGAGTTGTGCTAGAATTCTAGATTCTAAGACCCTTATTGGTCCAAGTCCTTTATAAAGTACTTTAAGGATGAAATAAAGAAATAATTGGCTATCCCAATGTGCGAGGCTTGAGACCAATCTTTCAAGGGTTTTGTCAGAATGCTAGATTTTAACAATCCTTTTCTTTCAAGTTTATTTTAAAAGAGTTTTGATGTTCTTTAGAGGTAATTTAGTGATCCTTAAAGAAGGAAGGAAGTTTGAGAGGGCACTTGACAAAGAGCCAAAGTTTGGTTAAAACAAAGGTTTAAGTTTGAAGAATTAGAGTTTGGATTGAGTGAGGGTTAATGAACATTTGATGACAATCAATTATTCAAAGAGAAGGAATTATGGTTTGATAAAGTTTAAGGTTTGTTGAGTAAAGGCTATGACAAAGTTTTGGGTTTGGTGAATATTTGATGACAATCAACTATTCAAAGAAAAAGAATTAGTGAGGGTTTAATGAGTAGGGGTTATGACAATAACACACCTATTCATATATGATTTACAAATCAAAAGAAGTAAAAGCTTGTTCCCTAGGATTAGGTTAAGAGGAGATGAGTTGACAAAGTCATGAGGGGGTAATTATGAGAACAATCACACTGAAGTAAACATAAAGCTCACAGGCTACTTCGATGAAACATCTTCTAAGGATGACTTGACAAAGTCATAAACATAAACATGTTAACAAATAAGATAAGCACTTAGCTCACATGGATGAAGCATGATCAAAGAATGACTTGATAAAGTCATATGAACACAAACAATGTTGAACATCAATAGGCAAACATTAAGTACATATGGATGAGATATCAACAAAGAATGACTTAACAAAGTCATATGAAAACAAACATGGTTTATTAAATTCACACTTGGGGTATAGCTGACAAGTTCTCATTCCTCACAAGGTTCATCTCATAAGATTAATTTAAACATGGTAGAGAAAGTCAAACATGCTTCTCAATCAAAACTAGGTCAAGAAAGTTTTTATCAACGTGCATAACATTCATTAATTCAAAATATTTAGACTAAACAAAATGATCAAGCATCCAAATTCCATCATGTATGGATAAAAAAAAATCATAAGTTAATCAAAAATATACACCAACAAATTAATCAAGGGCATTTAAATTTATGAACAAAATCAAAGGCATTTACAATTAATTGTATGATTAAACAAAATATACAAACAAATTAATCAAAGAAAATATAAAGAAATAAAATCAAAGCATAAATAGATAAAATCTTAATAAATAAATAAAGAAGAAATGAAAATATTTTTGGTTTTAATAACTAATAATTGTCTTTGATTTTTAAATATCAAAAAATAAATAAATAATGCATATAAATTAATTAATATTTCTTGTGATTTTTAAATGGGAATAAAAAAATAAATGAAACAAAATAATGTTTTTGGTATTTTTTAAAGTATTTAAAAAAAATAAAATGGAATTTTTAAATAAAAAAAGAAATTAAATGGAAAAAGAAAGAAAAGGGAAAATAAAAGAAAAAAAGAGAGAAAGGGGGGGGGGGGGGGGTATGATTCGAACTACACAAACACAAGGACCAAGCTTCCAACCACTGAGCTAGATGAGGCACGTTTAACATGAATATACGCCCATAAAATAATATATTAAACAAACTTTTAAAACTGAAAAAATGGCGCCACCCATCTTCTTCTACCCCGTGCTTGTTCAAGAGCAAGGTTGTTAAAATCGCAATTTAAAACCTAAACTCTTATATTTTATGTTTCTAGGTCGGCATTTGATGTTAAATTGCAGGTAAAAACATTTTTAAGTAAAATCGTATACTGTAACGATTTTACACAATTTAAATCTCTTTGAAATCTTAAAAATCATGTAAAATGTTTGGATTTTACTCTTTGATTTGATTTTACTTTTTTTTTCTTGAAATTTTAAAAAGCTCAACCCAATAAAACTTCTCCAATTTTATTATTTTATTCACTTTAAATAACCTATTTTTTTCATTAGACATTATAATTTTCATTTACGAGAGCATTGAAAATTAAAAACTGTTGAACCCTAATGTACTACTCATGACCAAAATTCCCTCATCTCCATTCTGTTGTTGGCCATCGCTGCCTTTTCTCTATCTCGATCATCTCTCACTATTGCGCTTTGGCTATCATTAAGCAAGGTAAAATTGTACCATTTCAAAAAGAATTTGACTTTTGTATGCGACACAATTTCTTTTCTTTTTGTTCATTACATTTTTGTAAGATGTAGTTCTCCTTATAGTAAAACGATTTATATATAGATATAGTATGTACAATTTTTAAAGTTGTATAGTTTATTTTTTCCAATTACCATAATTCTTACATGTTGTTGGATATGCATATATAAACGCATCTATTAACTTTTTGCATTAAGTTACATAGTCAGAGCATAAATTTAATATATATTTAATATTATTTTAATATGAGGTCAATTCTATGATTTTATGTTTCGATTTTACTTAGCCAAAATGATTTAAGGTAAAAACTCGATTCTGACAATCTTGCTCAAGAGACAACAATGGAGTTTTAAAAACCAAACTCCCTCATTTTGGATTCAAATACAGAAAAAGAATATACCATTTCACTTGAAATTCAACAAGGATTCCAAATATGCGTGCATCTTAAATTTATATTGGCTCTATCTCATGAATTTCTTAAAAAAACCAGAAAACCCTAAAAATTTCAAAATAAAATTAAACGTCTAATATGCACAACCAATGGCCAAGAGCTTAGGGCTTTTACTCACTACATCATGGCAAGCATATTGGTATCAAGAAACATTCAAAATGATGCATATAACATTAAGTTTCAGAAATGAAAGTTTACCTCAAAATGAAGAAATCGTTTTTTTTGCCTTAGAGCACTCCCAGTTGCAAAATGATGATCCCTACAGCTTCTATGAACCTCCATGAATGTTTTACAATGCTCACTTTGCTTTGAAATGCTTTTAATCTCTCTGGCCAAATCAATTTGCAAGTTGGAAAAGTGTGGTTGTGATGAATGTGTTAGAGCTCTTACAGGTTGGTTTTGATGCTTTGGACAAGTTATGTGAGGTGTATGAAAGGTGTTTGGATGAATAAATGATGAGGAAAGTGGCTGGTTTGTGAATTTCGAATTTCACTTTAATGGAGTTTGAAACTTTGAAAAATTGTGATTCTGAGGTTCAGGCTCTCTTGTAGTGTGTTTGTGTGTTTTGTTGAAGAATGAGAGCTCATTTTATTGTGGAATTGATAAAAAAAGAATCCATGGTCAATGGCATTGTTTGGTGGACTTTGGAGTAAAACCATAAAAGTGGACAACAAGTACAAAAGTGGTTCCTTGGTTTCCTTGGTTTCTAGCTCCTAGTTGACTTTGCTCACAGGTTTTTCTCAGCATATTCAAGTTGTTCTAATGTTTATATTATGCCCTTAAATCACGGAAAAGGTTTGTGTGATTAAAGGTACTTTTCATGCATTTCCCAAAATCAACTCATGTTGGCATGTTGGATCAAGGTTTTCCATGGTGAGTGAAGATCAAATGCTACAGAATTTGATATCAACTTGAAGATTTCATGACAACGAAAGAGTTCCAAGTTGATCACATGCTCTGAAAATGCTTGGAAAGTGGCCAAAAGTTTCCTTGAATTTGTGCAATTGAAATTGATCCATTACTTAGTCAAATTCTGGGTTGGACAATCAGCTTCACCATGGCTACTTCCTCTCTTCGAAACTTCATGCTCAGGAAAAAGAAATTTATGCTTTTGGTACCAATGGAAAGAAGACATAAAATACTACAACTTTGATGTTGATCACTTGAAGAAAATCAACTTGCATCACAGAGAAAACTGGCCCTCAAAATTGAAACTTTCAGCTGTTTGACACTTAACTTTGGCACTTCATAACTTCCAATTCTCATGAGCTTTTGATTCTATCTTTACACAATATTGAAGTATGAAATGTCATCTTTAAATAAATCCATTGGGCATGAAAAATGGTTTCTTGAATTGATCACAAAATGGTCACAAAGTCATGCACTTGACAAAGCTAAAAACACTTAGAAAAATTTCTAAGTGTTTAGGATTTTCAAACAACTTGAAACTCCAACTTTGAACATCAATAACTTCCACTTCAAGAAAGCTTTAGACTTTTAATTTTCATTAAATTGAATTATCAAATGCCACCTTTAAGAGGAGTCCTCAAGTGTTTTCATTGGATGCTTGAGGAAGAAGTTACAACTTTGGAAAGTTTGTCACTTGATCATGCATTTCCATACTTAGAAAAATTTTAAAACCCTAGTATGACAACTTTGCCTCTTTTCTCTTGATTTTCTTGATTAATCATGATCTAATTCAATCATTATTCATATTTCCATGATTATTGACTTGAGGAAATCAAATTTGACAAAAAATGTCAAAAGTCAAACTTTGACTTTAACTTTGTATTAGATGTATTAAAATCTTGCAATTGTCAATGAATCAAACTTCTTGAGCTAGGTAGATCATATGAGTGGACTCCAAAGATGTATTTGAGGGATTGAGACTTGATGATCTTGAATAGATGCCATCTCAAACTTGATTTTTGATGGAGGAACTCTTGATCCATGAATGAGTAGAGTGTTTTTAGTTGGTCTTCTTGATGTTATGCAAGTGATGCAACTAATAATTATGGAATCTAGGGGTAAAATTTAGGGTATGACAGTTACCCATATTTAAATAAATTTAACGGATGGTGTGAGTGATGACAATCCTCATAAAATCAGGATGAAAGGTATTTAAATATAAAAGACCTGACATTTTTCCCCTAGATGCAATGATATGCCATGCTATGGACAGACAAACTTTCTTTTTTATATTTGGTTTTCTAGGCATACGGTGGAATGAAATAAACCCTAGCATGATCTTTTGAATATATGATGAATGATGATAGACATGTGGGGAAAATTGAGACAGGTGTGGTGGTGATCCATAGGAAAATGTCAATAACAATGGGTGAAGACTCACTGGGGATGACAAACTGCTAGGGAAAAGATGCCGGGACATATTCAAAGTGATCCAATAATAGGTTCATACATGACCTGGCGACGCTTGGGAATATAGCTGACAATACTGGAGTCTTCTGACAAGAAAAAAATTCCATAAAAACAAGACAAGGTTAGGAGTCTGCTGACAAGAAGAACATCCAAAAAAACAAAACAATAATAGGGGTCTTCTGACAAGAAGATCATCCAGAAAAAGGGTGATGACAATTCTTTACGAAGAAATTAATCAATCAAAACATCATTGGAGTTTTCAAATAAGAATAACATCCAAGCTTTTGGAAATTCTTTAAAATGAAGAAATCAAACAAAATGACCTTCAGGAACCATCAGGAAAATATAGGGTAATTAAACTCTTATGTATGTGCCAATTACAATTGGACTTGGACCGCAAGCAAAAGTTATGACTAACTTCTAACAGATTGATGCCTAGTTATGGATGGACCTTAAATACCAATTACAATGGGATTTAAAAAAAAAAGTCATGACAACTACAAATGACCAATGACGATTGGATTTGAAAACAAGAATGAAAGTTACGATTGACCAATAACTATTGGATTTGAAAGATAGTTACAACTGACAAATGACAATTGGATTTGAAAGACAGTTACGACTGACCAATAACAATTGGATTTGAAAGACAATTACGACTGACCAATGACAATTAGATTTGAAAGACAGTTACGACTGACCAATAATGATTGGATTTTGAAAGCAAGAATAACAGTTACAACTAACCAATAACGATTGGATTTTGCAAATGCTGACTCTGTGTGGATATTGGAGAGTTTGTGGTGACTCTTTTATGGAGGTTATGATTCCTTAACACCAATACTCAATCAAAATGTCACATGCTAGACACTGCTTGTGGAGAGTTTATCAAACTTGATAATGATATCATGATCAATGGATCATTCCAGAGGATTGGCAGGTTATGCTCCATGGAGATCTTTGTCGTAATGATCTAGGAGTGCTTTCGCAACTTTGAGATTTTCAGAAAAACAAATGACTTCCTCTTAATCTTCCCATATGTCAAAGAAAATTGTGTTTTTTTTCAATGTGTTTGTTTTAAAACCTTTTCAATTTCAAAAATTCATTATTAATAAATAAATGACATTTTGATAACAAAGGAAAGCAGAGAAAAACACATATGACAAAATTGATAGACAAAGTTTGTATTTATTTAAGAATGGTAGCACGCAAATAGCGGTGCTCCATGGAATATTACATATTGAAAATGGCAACGGGGAAAAGGTCTACATTGAATCCAATGACCACTAATAGCCCTAATAACTATGACTTCCCAAGACCTTGCTTCTGAAAAGAACAACTGGATTGATATTCCGCCTTTAACTTTTCTTGTATTGATAAACACCGTCTAATGTCGTCTTTGCCTTTTGTCCCGAATTTTTGCTTGGATTGCACTTTGGGTTTTCAATCCACCGGGACGCTCTTTTTTTTCCTAAGCCACCTTTTTTCAGGTTTTCAACTTAGCGTGCTATCATTTTTTTTATTTTATCCCTAACTTTTTTCTGGATCGCCCTTTCGGGTTTTCGATTCACCAGGATACCTATTTTTGTCTAAGATGCCTTTTCAGTTTTTTGAGTTAGCGGGCTTTTATTAGGCATAATATTTTTTTACTGCATCAGAGTTCACAGGGTGTGTGAGCTCTTCACCATCCAAAGTTATAAGTATTAAGGAACCTCCGGAGAAAACTTCCTTCACAACATATGGGCCTTCATAGTTAGGAGTCCATTTCCCACGTAAATCTTTGTGTACTAGAAAAAGCTTCTTAAGCACGAAATCATCTTCTTTGAATTCACGGAGATGAGATTTCTTGTCGAACGCCCTCTTGAGCTATTTCTGGTACAACTGTCCATGGCACATAGCGGTCATACGCTTCTCATCAATGAGGTTCAATTGGTCATATTTTGTTTGGATCCAATCAGCTTCTTCTAGCTTGGTTTCCATCAAGATTCTCATAGATGGTATCTTAACTTCGATTAGGAGACCTGCATCCATCTCATACACCAAGGAGAAAGGGGTTACCCCTGTTGAAGTACGGACTGAGGTATGGTATCCATGGAAAGCAAAGGGTAGCATTTCGTGCTAGTCCTTGAAGGTTTTCACCATCTTTTGCAGGATTTTCTTGATGTTTTTATTAGCGGCTTCAACAACTCCATTCATCTTAGGAAGATATGGGGAAGATTTATGATGCTCGATCTTGAAGTTCTCACATAACTCTTTCATTGTCTTGTTGTTCAAATTTGTCCCATTATCTGTGATGATCCGGTTTGGAATTCCATAGCGGTAGATAATCTATTTCTTAAAAAATACAGGCAACCAATTGTTTTGTTACATTAGCGTAGGAAGCAGCTTCTACCCATTCGGTGAAGTAATCAATTGCAACAAGGATGAAGTGATGACTGTTAGAAGCATTGGGGTCTATTTCCCCAATCATGTCAATGCCACACATTGAGAAAGGCCAAGGTGATGTCAAAACATTCAACAGCGTTGGTGGCACATGCACCTTGTCAGCATAAATTTGACACTTGTGACATTTTCTGGCATAGTTGAAACAATCATACTCCATGGTCAACTAGTAATAACCAGCTCTCAAAATATTCTTGGCCATGGCATGCCCATTAGCATGGGTCCCATATGATCCTTCATGAATCTCTTCGATCAATGGGTCTTCTTCGTGTTCATTCATGCATCTGAGCAGAACCATGTCATGGTTTCTCTTGTATAACACATCATTGCTTAGGAAGAATTTAGATGCCAACTTCCTCGAGGTCTTTTTATCCAAAGTTGTTGCATTGGCTGGATACTTTTGATTTTGCAAGTAGTTTCTGATATCATGAAACCAAGGTTTCCCATCAGCTTCTCTCCAGCCAATTAACAATAGGCTGGCGCAGTTTTTCGTTCAATCTGAATGAGCAGTGCGTCATTGAGGAATTTGACTTGATACATTGAGGCTATTTGATTTTTTGATTTTTCGTCAGCTATTTGATTTTTTGTTCTTGGAACATGACAGAAGGTGATTTCATCAAAGTACTTTATTAACTCTACGACGTAGGCATGATATGGGATCGACTTGTCATCACGGGGTTCCCATTCACCTTTGACTTGGTAGATTACCAAGGTCGAGTCTCCACATACTTCAAGGATCTTGATTCGGAGGTCAATTGCAGCTTCAATGCCCAGGATGTATGCTTCATATTCTGCTATATAGTTTGTGCATTCGAATCACAACCTCACTGTGAAAGGAGTATAGCCACCATTGGGATTCATCAAAACAACTCATACACCATGTCCAATGTAATTGGAGGAACCATTAAACATGAGTTTCCATCGGGAATCTGGTTCAGGTCCTTCGTCAGGGCCTGGGATCTCACAATCTTTTACAACCATAATGCACTCATCAGGGAAGTCAAACTTCAACGGCTCATAGTCTTCAACTGGCTGATGTGCAAGATACTCTGATAATACACTTCCTTTAATAGCTTTTTGGGTCATGTACTAGATATCGTACTCGAACAACAACATAGGCCAACGGGAAATTCTTCTAGTTAAAGCTGGCTTTTCAAAGATGTATTTGATTGGATCCATCTTCAAAACCAACAAAGGGGGTGTGGGAAATCATATATTTCCTGAGATGTTTGGAAGCCCATGCTATAGCACAACAAGTATTTTCAAGAGTGAGTATCTGGATTCACAATTGGTAAACTTTTTGCTCAAGTAATAAATAGCATGCTCCTTTCGACCGATTTCATCATGTTGTCCCAGTACGCACCCTATGGACTCTTCAAGCATAGTCAAATACATAAAGAGCGGCTTCCCTTGAATAGGTGGAATCATAATGGGAGGCTCTGGCAAGTAATCCCTAATCATATCAAAGGCTCTTTGACAGTCAAGATTCCATTCAACCGCTTGATCCTTGCAAAGCAACTTGAATATGGGCTCACACGTAGCAGTCATATTGGAGATAAACCTAGAGATATGGGCTCTCTGACATGTTTTTCAGTACGTGGAGCAGGCATCTCTTGTATTGCTCTGACTTTGTCTAGATCAACCTCAATTCCTCGTTGACTAACGATGAAACCAAGTAGTTTTCCAAATCGAACACCAAATGTGCACTGAGCAGGATTCAAACGTAATCGGAACTTTCTGAGATGATAACTTACATTATGTGAGATATTTAATCATTTTATACTTGAATTTTAGGGTAATTTATATCTTGAGTAATGTCATTTATTTAAGTTTTAAGTTGCTTTAGTTAATTTAGAATCGAGCACGCTAGGTGCTCTCTTTTGTCATTTTTATGTGTTTTGTGCTTGTGCAGAATTAGCTCAGGTGTCGAGTACTGTCACGCCAGGAATCCATGAACACCATCCAGCAGGCCTAAGTTAGAAGATGCTAGTATGAGTTCTTAGCTGCAATGCTAATGCTGACGTGGCAGAGATTTGAGAAGAAAATAGGGCAAAGTTGGAGAAAATGAATGGATAAGGATGAAAGCTACAAGACAAAGGAGAAAATTAACGGGTAAGGACGAAACACTACGAGACAAAAATCGAAAAAGTTATTTTTGGCCTATTGGTGATGTACCGCTGCTGCTCCTACATTTCTGCTGCTCCTGCACTTCGGCCAAAGTGTCATGTTGTCTCCCATGTGCATTGTACTATCATAGTACAACATAAAGGAATATGCTTTATTTTTTGGGCTTAAGCTAATGGATCATTGTAAAGGCCCAAGAACCAAAGAGAGACAATATGCAGTTGGAAACCCTCTATAAATAGATCTGCAATGCAATGAAGAAAATAGTTTTGAAACTTGGAAAATTTTGCAAAAGTGAAATAAAGGAATACAAAGACGAAAAGGCGTGGGGAGGCGTGGCATAATTCATCACCTGCTGTTTAGCAAATTGCAAGTGATTAAAGTGCCACCCTTAGGTTTATCATTTCTATCTTCTTTCTTAGGAATGTTTAGATTAAGATTCTTCTGTATTGTGCTTATTTTTCCCATTATGATCTAAACTTGCTTTGTTGGATAATGTGAAGTTTAATGAATTTGTAATCTTTTGAATGTTATGAATGTGTTGTCTTGATATATTTTGCTCATGTGAATTTATGCTATATATTTATTCCTTTGTCTGGCCACCTTAGGAGTAGATAATAGCTTGTTAATGTTGAAAGATCCTTTGACAAGTGGAACTCATAAGTAAATATGATTAAAAATAGTAGGACAGAGATATTCACTAGATTAGCTACTTTAGAGATAAAAAGTTACACTCATAGGGGAACTTCCGAATAAACCCAGACATGCACCAAAGTTACAAGTGAGGCTTAGAGATTTGTCCCCTTGCTTTGATGTATATGTTTATGATGTTTTAGAGATACACCTTAAGATCATATTCTGACCTCATATGTCATGACATAACACATCAGAAGCATACATTAGATGAATTCATTAAATGGAACATTGTCCAACATATTATTTCACTATTTGTTAACTTTAATCATCTTCTCTGTTTTTTTCACTTTCTTAACCATGTGACACACACTATTATTTTATTACCTTTGCTCATGTTTAGTTTACAACTTCTTGTATGAAAATCATTATGCTTAATATAATCTCTGTGGGATCGCTACTTTTTCTTATCACTTGCTACTAATTTGACCGTGTATACTTGCACGTATATAAATTAGCCATCAAGTTTTTAGCGCTGTTGTCAGAGATTGTTTCATTAAGATTTTGATTTTTCATTGAAGTTTGTAAAATTTACATTTGAGTATTTAATCTTTTCTGTCTTTTAGTCACACGACAGGTGTGCAAAAGTGTTGCATGAGTTGATTATTTTTGCATAGTGGAGGTCAGACAAACCACTGTTTTGGCTGTTCAATTGGCTGAAATAACCAACATGCTAAAGTCCTTTGTGATGCCACCTGGCATGACAATACCTACACCACTGAATGTTGTGACTTATGACTCTGATTTTTCTTGTAGAGGATGGATGAATCACCATAGTTCTTCTCCAAATGCAAATGTGACAACTAATGGAACTAACACGTTGGAGTCTATTTTGAAAAATTTCATGCAAGAAACAGAGTCACAATTTCAAGCTCAAAGGGAAAATTATAAAAAAAATTGGAGACTCAAATTGGAAAAATCACTACATCTCTAAGCTCATGGGAGTATGAGGAACCAAAGCCCACTAATATACCAGAGGAAGAGACTCTAGAAGCTGAAATAGAATAGCCCATTACAGTCACACAAAATGTTGATTCATCAAATCCAAATACGAAGAAGGTGACGTCATCTGTCACGTCACCTGCACAAAAGATTCCACTTTTGTCACTTCAGAATATTTCAGTACATTGTGTTCTCAAGAATGAGCATTGGAAGGCCTTTGTTTCCTCCCTAAAACTAAAGAAAAGAAGCTGGAATTAAATGATGCTACTATCCGGGAGGCGGCCTCTGTCATGCCTCCAGAGGTTGAACAAAGTTAGATGAAGGAAGTAGAGAAACTGTGGAAGAAGAGAAAAAAAAAGTCCCAAAAATCTGGAATGAGGAAAACTAGTAGGCTTGTAGCCTGACAGGTATTTCTCACTTAACCTACCAACCATTTCATGATTAACTTTAATTTATGTTCTTAGTTACTGTTTTGTCCTGTCGTGCCATAACCCATTAGCCTAACAGTGAGAACATTGTTATTGCTTTAAGTTTGGGGGTATGACACCTTTTTGCTGCTGCTTTATTTTAATTTCCTTTGAATTAATGATTTATTTTCATTTTGTGTTAATGCGTTTTAAAAAAAGAGAGAAATAATGATTAACCAAGTCTTGAATCAGTAGAATTTAAAAAAAAAATAGCTTAGAAGATTTTTCATTGGATTGTTGAAAAATATTGGAAACAAAGTCTTAATAAAAAATCCATGCATCTTCTTGTGATTTTCTTATTACCTCTGTCACGCCTTTAGTAGTCAGAAAAGTAGTTAGCCTCTTAAGAAGTTTAAATTGTTCTAAAGTATGGAATAAGATTCATTGTAGGATTTAGTTTAGGGGAGGAAAACACTAGTAAAATAAGGCTAACACAAGGATCTACTGCATCAACTAAAATGTTAAGAAAAAAACAAAAAAGTGTTCAAAAAAATAAAAATGCCAAAGAGCATGATGAATAAAGTTCTTGTGCCCGAAATTGGAGGAAAAGTGGATGTCTTCACCATTAGTAACAGGTTGGACTCATTACAAGTGAGATCCTGTCAGGTGAAAAGGTGGAGCATCTAGCAAAAGTTACTAAGAAAAGTGATGCAAGTAGAATCCCCAAGTTCAAAATGAACCAAAAAGCCAATACATACAGTAAGCTAGTTAATCCCCCCTCGTGAACTGAAAAATGAAATCTTGGAGCATAGGATAGATTAAATAAACTAAGATTTAGGCTAATTATCTTGAATGAAGACTTCTGGCATGACAAGCAACATCATGGGTTATACACACACGCATCAAATGAGCCAAAATATGATAAATAATGAGTTGAGAAAGATTCTGGTTGTAAGAAATGTACTGGTGATTTAAAGATTTTGTGTGGTTGTTATTTCTTTTTGATGTTATCTTTCGCATCACCTGAGGACATGTAATTATTCAAGTTTGGGGGTGTGGTAACTTACTTTATGTGAGATATTTAATCCTTTTATACTTGAATTTTAGGGTAATTTATATCTTGAGTAATGTCATTTATTTAAGTTTTATGTTGCTTTAGTTAATTTAGAATAGAGCACACTAGGTGCTCTCTTTTATCATTTTTATGTGTTTTGTGCTTGTGCAGAATTAGCTCAGGTGTCGAGTACTGTCACGCCAGGAATCCGTGAACACCATCCAGCAGGCCTTAAGTTAGAAGATGCTGGTATGAGTTCTCAGCTGCAATGCTAATGCTGACGTGGCAGAGATTTGAGAAGAAAATAGGGCTGAGTTGGAGAAAATGAATGCATAAGGATGAAAGCTACAAGACAAAGGAGAAAATTAACGGGTAAGGACGAAACACTACGAGACAAAAATTTGAAAAATTGTTTTTGGCCTCCTCTGATTTACCGCTGCTGCTCCTGTAATTCTGCCACAGTGTCATGTTGTCTCCCATATGCATTGTACTATCATAGTACAACATAAAGGAATATGCTTTATTCTTTGGGCTTAAGTTAAAGGATCATTGTAAAGGCGATGGGATGCGTGATAGAATTCATCACCTGTTGTTTAGCAAATTGCAAGTGATTAAAGTGTCACCCTTAGGTTTATCATTTCTATCTTCTTTCTTAGGAATGTTTAGATTAAGATTCTTCAGTATTGTGCTTATTTTTCCCATTATGAGCTAAACTTGCTTTGTTGGATAATGTGAAGTTTAATGAATTTGTAATCTTTTGAATGTTATGAATGTGTTATCTTGATATATTTTGCTCATGTGAATTTATGCTATATATTTATTCCTTTGTCTGGCCACCTTAGGAGTAGATAACAGCTTGTTAATGTTGAGAGATCCTTTGACAAGTGGAACTCATAAGTAAACATGATTAAAAATAGTAGGATAGAGATATTCACTAGATTAGCTACTTTAGAGATAAAGAGCTACACTCATAGGGGAACTTCTAAATTAACCCAGACATGCACCAAAGTTACAAGTGAGGCTTAGAGTTTGTCCCCTTGCTTTGATGTATATGTTTATAATGTTGTAAAGTACACCTTAAGATCATATTCTGACCTTATATTTCATGACAGAACACATCAGAAGCATACATTAGATGAATTCATTAAATGGAACATTGTCCAACATATTATTCCACTATTTGTTAACTTTAATCATCTTCTCTGTTTTTTCACTTTCTTAACCACATGACACACACTATTATTTTATTACCTTTGCTCATGTTTACTTTACAACTTCTTGTATGAAAATCATTATGCTTAATACAATCTTTGTGGGATCGATACTTTTTCTTATGACTTGCTACTAATTTGACCGTGTATACTTGCATGTATATAAATTAGCCATCATGAAACACTCAAAAAATTTTTGCAAGTGATCCATATGGTCCTCTTCACTTTGGGATTTAGTGATCATGTCATCAACATAAACCTCAATATCTTTGTGCATCATATCATGGAAGAGAGTGACCATCGCTCTTTGGTAGGTTTCCCCTGCGTTCTTGAGAATGAAAGGCATAACCTTGTAGCAGTACATTCCCCAAGGGGTGATGAACGTAGTTTTTTTCATATCATCAGGATCCATCTTGATCTTATTATAGCCTGAGAATCCATCCATAAAGGAGAAAACAACAAACCTAGTAGTGTTGTCTAACAGAGTATCAATGTGTGGCAGAGGGAAGTCGTCCTTTGGACTAGCTTTGTTTAAATACTTATAATCAACGCACATCCTAACCTTGCCATCCTTTTTGGGTACAGGCACAATGTTGGCTACCCATTGAGGATACTTTGAGACTTCTAGGAAATTGACATCAAATTGTTTCTTGACTTCTTCATGAATCTTCAGAGCCATATCTGGTCTTATTTTTCAGAGCTTCAGCTTCATTGGTGGGCATGCTGGTTGAAGTGGTAGCTTATGAACAATAATGTCGGTATCCAGGCCTAGCATATCCTAGTATGACCATGTAAACACATCCATAAACTATTGTAGCCGCTTGATTAATCTTTCTTTGACGCTTTCCCCAACCGTGACTTCGATCTTGATCTCTTTCTTTTCTTCCTCTGTGCCAAGGTTGATTGTCTCCACCGATTCTTGTTGTGGCTGGAGGGCTGTGTACTCGTACTAGTAGCCTTTCTAATTCATCGGGGGATATCACAATCTTCCTCACTCTCTTCTTCCTCTTGGTAGATAGGGAATTCAAAGTTAAGAGAGGATGTAGGGTCATCAGTTTCAACGGGTTCATTGGTTATTCTGCATGTTTTTGAATGATTGCTTTTTATTAAAAGTGGAAAATAAGGAATACAAAAGGAAAAATTCTTTTTTAGTAGTTTTGAAAAGATTTCCATTTTCTTTTTAAAAAGTGAAAGAAAAAACAATAAACTGAACAACAAGAATTTAACAAAAATGCCTTTGATTCATCATGATGATTTTTTGAAAATGGAAAAGGTGGCCCTACAACATGATCCATTAGACTTGGGTAGAGCTAAGGAAAAAAAACAACAACAACTTTGACAAAGGAATGATTTCGGGGATCTCAGTTGCCTCCCAATTAGTCAGAGCCGCTTCACACTGATACACCAAATTTGATATGTCTCCATCTTCAATGCCTTCTTCAATTGCATTGACTTGATAACCTGCACTGATGAATACCTCTTGGATGCTTCCCATTCGGTCCTTTGCAGGAATCAGTGTGCCTTGCTTGACAGATGGCTTGTACCCCACACCAAAAAGGTCCCTCTTCACGCTGACGTCAATGACTTGTCCCCAACCTTCAGGACTACCGTTCTCAATTGTTGGTATTGTACTCTTCAAAGATGCAAATAATGGTTTGGCATTCTCCACCGGTTCTTCCACCTCCATAAAAACGACACTGGCTATCTCAAGGGCTTGGAAAGAAGTTTCCAAAGCGTCTTCATCAGCCTCAATGTAACAGAAGGAGGAGAGGTTGCTCACCATGAGATCCTTTTCACCAGGGATGATCACCAGCTTATCGTCGACAACAAACTTCATTTTTTGATGTAGAGTGGAGGTTAATTCCCTTGCAGCATGTATCCATGGTTGCCCCAATAGGAAATTGTAATTAGGATTGATATCCATGACTTAAAAGGTGATGTTGAACGCATGCAGACCAATCAAAATGGGTAAATCTGTTTCACCAATGACAGTTCTTTGTGACCCGTCGAATGCTTTAACGATTAGTGCACTTGGTTTCATTTCTGCTCCTTGGAAAGCCAATTTGGCAAGTTTCCTCTTTGGTAGAACATTGAGAGAAGATCCAGTGTCCACCAAGACTCTGGCTAGAGTATCCTCTTGGCACTTCACCGATATGTGCAACGTACGGTTATGATTCTGCCCTTCTTTTAACAACTCTCCACCATTGAAGCTCAAAGTATTGCAAGTTGCGATGTTGGCGATTACTCCATCCAATTGGTCGAGTGTTATATCCTGGGTAATATGAGCCTGTGCTAGCACCTTATGTAATGCACTCCTATGGGTCGGGGAACTCATAACCAAAGACAGAATGGAGATCTTCGATGGGGTTTGGTGCAACTGATCAACAATTTTATAATCACTCTTCTTAATGATTCTTAAGAATTCAACATCTTCCTCGGATTGAACCACATCCTTATCTCTATTAGGCACTATATCTTTAGTTTCAATTAGTGGTACTTGAGGAGTCACATTAAACTGAGGAGCGTAGATTCGGTTGCTGCGGGTCATCTTGCTTGTTCCTGCAATGTTGGTTATATCAGTACTATCAATCTTCAAACCTTCATCTTGTTTAACTTTTTCATACTCTTGGTCAATGACAGTCACATTGTACTTCCACAACACTTCCTTGGTACTTTCATAGGGGAAAGGACTAGGCATGTGAACAACCAAAGGTGTTGGGTAATCAACTGACTGGACAACCTCTTTACTTGGATACGTTATCACAATTGGCTCTGGTAGATTAAAAATTGCTTTGGCAAGTTAAAGACTGGCTCTGGAAAATTGAAAGCAGGCTCAATCACTGCTATTTCATCCCTCTTCGTACGTCTACTCACTTGTAACAACCCTTGGTCAATCAAATCTTGGATGTCTCTTTGTACCATCTCACATCCTCTTGGATGGATGGCGCACTCTACACAGTCTTTATGACAAACCTTCACCATTCCAGCTTCTACTAACTTGGCATGGAATGCTAGCAGAGGGGTTTTGATATTCTTAACATCTCTGATCAAATTCTTGTCAGACGCTTCATCTATCGCATTAACAGCTCCATGTGTAGGTAAAGGATTGTTCTTGACATTCGGCCCCGATTCTGTGAATGAAAGGATTTTCTTTTCTATCAACTCTCTTACAATGTGCTTCAAAGCGTAACATCCCTCCAACTCATGTCCATGTGCACCCTCGTGGAAAGGGCAATAATCATTTGGGTAGTAATATGGAGGTAGAAGATTAGGTGTTGGACCTAAAGATCTAGGAGTCACAAATCCTCTTTATAGTAGAGAAGGATACAACTCAGTGTATGTCATCAGAATTAGACTGAAAGGAGGTTTGCCACCTTGCCTTTTGTTCTAAGCTGGCACATTTTGACGAGGTGCCTGAGCTCTTGGTTGTTGATAAGCTGGAGCTGGAGGCGCTGGTTGATATGCGAGAGCTTCCTGCGCGGGTTGTTAATAAACTGGTGCTTGTTGCACTGGTCGGTACATGGGTATAGATAGCTGATTGAAAGATGGCGTAACAGCCACCACATAGGGTTGTTGAGCATGTTGCACAAGGTAAATGGGTTGTTGCTGAGTGAAGCGTTGTTGCTTTTTCCACGACTGATTTCTTCCTCGGCTAGATGACACAACATTCGTCTCACCTTCTTTCTTCTTATGTAAGTTTCCAAAGAACTTTTTGGCATTTTTGTTGTTGGAAGTTCCAGTTGTACTGACTATTTTCCATTCTTTTAAGTCGAGCTCGACTTTAATTCCCACAGCAACCAAATCGGAAAAGTTTACTGATAGACTACCCACCATTCTTTCATAAAATGCTGGTTAAACTATGTTTGTAAACCAATCTGCCAATTCCTTCTCTGCCAATGGTGGCTCAATTTGAGATGTCATTTCCCTCCATCTTAGGGCATACTCTTTGAATGATTCGGTATCTTTCTGAGACATGTTCAGTAATTATCTCCTATCGGGAGCCATGTCCATATTGTACTTGTAATGCTTTATAAAAGAATCAAACAAGTCCTGAAAGTAGCGGATGCGACTTTGATCAAGGCTCAAGTGCCACTTAGAGGAGGCACCCTTTAGGCTATCTTGAAAACAATGGATCATGATCTTGTCTTTTTCCACTTGAGCAACCATTTTTCGATAATACATGATGAGATGACTCTTAGGACAGGTAAGGCCTTTGTATTTGTCGAAGTCTAGGGTCTTGAACTTAGTAGGAATCACAAGACCGGGTACCAAGTACATCTCCCTAGCAGCGGTACCAAAAACTTGGTCTCCCTCCAATGCCCTTAGTCTATCTTCAATAGTGGTGTCATTCTTATCATTGCCTCTCCTATTTTCATGTCTCTCTTCCTCCTTATTAGACATGTCTGGAATATTATAAACCTGTTGATCCTTAAAATATGGTTGCACTCGAGTGTGAGCAGCTGGAGGTGCAAAAGTAGGGATTACATGGTGAGCCTCGGTAGTTAGAGGTAGAGGGACGACTTGTTGAGTAGATTGGCCAGCAACAGAGGGTATCTGAGATTGAGGTGTGAAACTAGGAGGTAAACAAAAAGGAGACCATGTGGTAGGAACCGTCACTATTGGTTGGGGATCAATCACTGGACCGGTGACTTCTGAGACGACCGTTGGTTGTGTATCCATTTTAGTTTGGATGACTTGCAGCATCTCCATCATATGACTCATGCGTCCTCGTATGTCTTCAAGTTCTTTGTTGACCCTCTCCATTTCTTGTTCTTGTTGCCATTCTTCGTCGAGCGTAGGCCCTTGTGTTGTATTGGTGTTGAGGACTCAGCGTGAAACAATTGGAGGGGAGACAACTAAAATGAGTTTTTATTTTGACATATGCAAATGTGATGACATATGCATGGATGCAATGTTTATTATGCTCATTTTATTTTGAGGGATTCTTTATAAACTTTACATTTGTTAACACAAATTTGCAAGTAAATAAGAACAGGACGAGATGGCAAAGTTTAGAACTAAAACACTCATTCATTCAATAGAAGCAATAGTATAGAGTACAAACGGATAATGAACTGAGCCAACAAACAACAATACAGGAAATCAAAATACAAGGATAAAAACAACAATCAGAAAGTCTTCCTCATCTTGCACTCTTCAAGCTCTTTCAACTCACTCTTGAACCTTATTATCATCCTCTCACAAAGCAAAATGAAGTGAATAGCTGAAGGAGGAGCATTGTCATCCTCTAGATTTCCCAAGTCCATTTCCAACTTCAAAGAAAAATCTCTAGCTATCTCATTGCAAAACCTTATCAAGCCTTCAAATTTGCACGGTACTTGATGGCAGTAGGCTGAAGGAAGTTGACGGTATTTTCATAAGTAGTCAGTATGGCTTCCAATTTCTTCTTTTCATCCAACCAATCCCTACTTTGGCCTTTCAGAGTCTTGTATTGGGTTTTCCAATGCTCCCCTAACCCCTTGCTAATTACTAGCTCATAACATTTTTCTTTCCATGCTGTAGGAATAATCCCACAAGTGTTCAACGCTTGCAATCTGAGGATACGCTCATGATCCAATTCAACCATACACTTTCAGAAAAGTTCTTTCAACTCTTCAATCTGAGCCTTCAGTTGAACCTTTAATTCCTTCTTTTGCTTGGTAGCTGAATACCACCAACACTTCCATTCTTGTGCATTTATTTTAGCTTTTTCCAACTGCTCATGAACTGACTCCAACCTAACATTAGCTTAATCTAAGCACTCCAAGACTTGTTCCTTAAGATCTTGCTCCACCTTGTTCTTCTTATTACTTTCCTCCAACAGCTCTTTTCTTTTATTAAATTTCCTTTTAAGAACCATGTTCTCTCTAGTTGTTTTGTTGAGTTAAGACTGCAGATCTTCATTCTCTTTCCCAAGCCTAGCCACCATGGCTCTAAGTTCTTCTACCTCTTCGATAGAAATAGGTACAGGTTTGGGTGAAGGAGACCTTGGAGGAATTTCTATGGAGAACTGAAGCTTCACAACTTTGACCCTTTCTAATACCCAGTGCTAATAAGGCACATCACCTGCTTTTGATATCCTCGATCCCTTAGTATGAACCTTGTCCCAAGACTAGATGATCCTATGGAGTATAGCTGGATCATTGGCTCCCATATCATTCAAAATCACTTCCGCCAACTCTTTATCATCGGCTTCCCACGCATAGGGTGTCCAAGTTGTCGCAGAGCTAACATAGGGTTGTATCTAATGTAACCTTTAGAACCTATTAGTGGTACATTTTAGAAGTTTCCACAACTGATAATGATCTCATGGACATTGAGCTTGTAACGGTACCAAGGAATATCAGTACTGGACAGAGACACCAACAACTTAGCCCACTCCCCACTGGACATCTTACTCACACATGCATTAGGCTTGAACACACATGCAATAAGCCAATTGTAAAGCAGAGGAAGATAGCATATCAGTGCTCTATTTCTCTTCTCGTGGAGAGCATGCAAGGTATGGAAGGTGTCTGCTAGGAGTGGATGAACTAAACTTTGTTTTTCTTTCCACACAACCCAAAAATGTTGATGACAACACTAGCCCATAAATGAGCAGGGCTAACACGTTCGCCAATGTATCCCATTGACGTGTTAGAAACAACCTCTCAGCTTCTTCTTCTAAGAAAGCTCTCAAAAAACCATGGAAGTTCTCCCTCTTTTTCCAATTAGCTAAAGCATTAGGAATGGGGATGTGAAGTGCAAGAACTAGCTCCTCTACATCAGGTTTCTGACCAATCTTGTTGTAGGGTGTTCTTCCTTTCATGGTAAAACCCAAAAGTCTATCAAATTCTTCCAAGGTAGGACTCAATTGAAAGTCTTGGGATAGGAAGCTCCGAAGTGGAGGGTCGTAGAACTGGGCCAAAGCAGTGATGGTAGGAATCTGGACATCTATTGTGAGGAGATCCAAAATGTGACCAAACCTTCCTTGTATAGTAGACCTAAAACATAGGGGAAGCTCTTTCAAGAGTCTCAGTATGTTGGTAATGTCTGGCATTTTTGCTTTGAGTGGCAATGGTTTTCTTCTGTCTGAACTCATTACAAACTTCTTTGTGCTAATAACTGTTTGTTACAATGATTCCCTGAAAATAAATTTTTTATGAGTGTCCTGATGTTATGAAAATGCTCATGAATGCATGGTGATCAGGTTTGGGATAAGATAATCAACTCTCAACTCCCTATTTGGTAGGCTTCTTAATAGACAGTTCTACAAGAATTACCCTTTAAATCTACTCACAATATAGTTTATATGGTTGATGGATAAGGTTTTTAGAGTCACGGACCTTAGTCATATCAACGTCATGCGACATGCTAGCTGTCTTATAAAGGTCTCTTATGAGCGGGGTTTTCATATTGGTCGCAACAAGGAGAAATCATTGGAGTTCAATATTGCGCAACCACCAAAGCAGAAACTGGTTCCAAGAGGAGGGACCTAGAGTCATGGACCCTTCATGAATCAACGTCAAGCGACAGGCTAGCTGTCTTATAATGAGATCTACGAATAGGACTACTCTAGAGGAGCTTTCATGCTAGGCACACAAGGAGATTGCCCTTGATGACTAACACTAATAACTACTACAGCTAACTTATGTTTTCTCTCTTCTTTTTCAAAAACTTGGGTGTAGAGCTTTAATCATAGTATCAAGTCCCAAAACCCACACATGATGTATATAGAAACATAACAATGCCATAAAGCAATAGATAAAGAAAGCATATAATCAAAGAAGAATAAGAAACAAACAAAGCTAACACACATACGAAAACCTAACTAAACTAGGCTTGACTCACTTGGGGTCTCCCTATTAGAGTCACCATCTGCCGTACCTCGAAAAATGAGAACGACCTCACGAAGCACGATCACACGCCCGCAGAATGGACTTTAACAAAGTCGCGAACGATATTTATTTATTCCCATAGAGGTAAAGGAAAAATATAAAAATAAAACCCCTAAAAGAAAAGGACAAGGATATGGTCATCACAACCAATATATGAGTTCGAGAGTCGGTTACGCAATGGGAAGGTAATAGCACCCCTCACGTCTGTTGTACTCAACGAGAACCATTTAGTTAGGGTCAATTGAAAATGTTAGCTTATGTTAGTTTCTAATATTCTACTTATTTGGGATAGAAAAGGGACAAAAGAGAAATATCTTTGAATTTTATTAAAAAGAAAGGGGACCTAAGGGTTTTTATTATTAGGGTGCTCGTCGAGACTTCGCAGTCAAATGCCTATGTATCCTTACAAGGAAGAAATCAGAGAAATCGTAGTTTGGGTAAAATATTTTTGGTTGATTTTAGCGAAAGCTAAATTGTATTAATCAACATAAGAACTTTGTTTTACCCAAAAAAAATAAGGAGCGTACGTTTAAACCACTTTGAATGGATTTACAAATCTCATTCACGCCACTTATCTCAACTCAATGGCTGTAGGAAAAACATTGCCCTAGTGTTTATTATGACAACATACCTTTCATTTTTGAAAAGAGTCTCTGGTTTTATTAGATGTCTTGAAATTTTTTTAAGAAAATATGCTTGATGACAATCAATTTTTGTTCCTAATTATGAAAAAGTTTTGATCTCTTGATGATAATCAAGGTTTGTCCATGAATTTGAATATGGTTTAGATGTATTTTGAGAATGATAAATATTTTATGATAATCAATTATTCAAGGAGTTATGTCAGAGTGCTTAGACTCTAACAATCCTTTCATTCAAGATTGATTGAGAAAATTGTTTGTAGACCATGAACATTGATATCGATCAATGGTTCAAATAGTTGTGCTAGAATGTTAGATTCTAACGACCCTTATTTGTCCAAGTCCTTTATTAAGTGTTTTAAGGATGAAAGAAAGAAATAATTGGCTATCCCAATGCGCGAGGCTTGAGACCAATCTTTCAAGGGTTTTGTCAAAATGCAAGATTCTAACAATCCTTTTCTTTCAAATTTATTTTAAAAGATTTTTGATGTACTTTAAAGGTAATTTAGTGATCCTTAAAGAAGGAAGGAAGTTTGAGAGGGCACTCCACAAAGAGGCAAAGTTTGGTTCAAATAAAGGTTTATGTTTAAAGAATTAGAGTTTGGATTGAGTGAGGGTTAATGAACATTTGATGACAATCATTTATTCAAAGAGATGGAATTAGGGTTTGAGAAAGTTTAAGGTTTGATGAGTAAAGGCTATGACAAAGTTTAGGGTTTGGTGAATATTTGATGACAATCAACCAATCAAAGAAAAGGAATTAGTTGAAGGTACGAGAAAGACACAAGAAAGGGGGGGGTTTGAATTGTGTTTTCACTCTTAAAAACTTTTCGCCTCTTATTGTTAAAGCGCTGAGAGAATGTCAGAGTTCGTTGAGAGAGTCTGACTCGATATGCATCCTTCAGATCTTGCAATGCATAAAGCATAAGGAACAACAAGAGTCTGAATAAGATATGCATGATTCAGAGCTTGCAGTGCGGAAGCTTATCTAAGTCAAGTTGCAAGGTTCTGATTTGTTTATGTAAGGTTCTGATAATTAATAGAAAGACATAAACAACAAATCAAAGCATAAGCAAGAGTAAAGAACACACGATATATCCTGGTTCACCTGGGCCATTCTCAAGCTAATCCAGTCCACCCTTCCAAGGTGATTTCGCCTTGAGCATAAGGACTTAATCCACTATAATCCAATCTGATTACAAATACACGGGCAACAGCCGGTGACTAACAACCTGCACAACCGCAGTTGTGACTAACCCATAATGAACCATTCAGGGATTCAACTTAATGAATATAACGAACATTAACCCAATAGGTTCCAATCTCGCAAGATCTACTATCAGGATTTCACAGCTAAACATTCAGGGATTCGTCTCAACGAATATAATGTTTACTGACCATATTTCAGGATTTCCCACAATGACACCAAGTCATTGTCTTCTCCAGTCTCCGGTCACACTGACCACTCGAGGAATCCTAATTCACATAGAATTGGTTAAACTGGAGATTACAATGATGCTTCTTTACAAGCAGATAACTCCTAAGATTAAGTACAAGAGAACACACAAGTGTTCAAGCAAGATGTGAGTAACAGCTCCTTGCTATCTTAAAATTCTACAAATATGTATGTTAATTTGACAGTTGATGACATCTTATAGATCTTATTCTTCTTCGTCTTCTTGGTTGAGCAAGCTTCGAGCAATAACTCCTTGCTTCAGATCTTCAATGTAGCTCAGACAAGAAGGTGGTTGATGACTTGCCTGATTTGCAATGTTGTCTCCTTCATCAACAACTTCTGTTTTAAATGTTGTTGTTTTGTTGATTTATGATCTTGAGCTTCAACAACAATGATCGTGTGTTAATGGTGATAACATTAGATATTAAGTGTTACAACGAGAGCTCATTATTGTGGCTATCATCACACAGACTTGATCGATTATGTAATTGATACAACAAAAATCGACACCTTCAGAAGCATTTCGTCTTTTCTTTTATAGCCATGTAAAATAGAGCCGTTAAAGAGTCGTTGGCTGTTTGAAAAGATTCGTTATACAATGATGAAAGTTGTACTGTCATATCTTCTTTTTACTGTAGAAGAAGTGTTGGGATAGGTCATTTAGAACGGTGCACCGTCATTGCTAACGGTAACATTTGTCTTCAAATCTTCAGAGGCTTCTGATGGTAATTAATTGAAGCATGAGTAGAGACTTTGTAACTGGGTCTTCAGATCTTTCAAGTCTTCCGTCTTCAGAACTTGTCCATTAAGAATCTGTCTTCAGCACTTGTCTTGAAACCCGTTATCTTCACTGCTTCAAGTCTTCAGAATCTTCAGAACCTTGTTCACTCTGAACGCTGTCTTCAGAGTCTTTAGCACTTGACCTTTTGAACCTTAATCTTCAGAGCACTTCAGTCTTCAGAATCTTTATGCACTTGGTCTTCAGAGCCTTCATCTTTCAGAACTTCAAGTCATGAGAATCTTCAGCACTTCGGTTTTCCACAAGATTATCTTTTTCAGAAAATTTTCTATCTTCAGAATCACAACCACTTTCAGAGAGCATCCACAAGAGCATTGCAACAGAATATCAGCATTCTTGGATCTAACTAATTATGATTAGATACAGAAGCATACTTGCTTCTTGCGACTTGTGTCGCACATAGTAACTTCGCATATAATCAATTACGCTAATCTGGCTGGTGCTTGTTAGATCTGATATCTTCTATGATTATAATCTGCACACAACACACGTTAGAACATAAAATAGTTCTTTCACAAATAGGCATTGTTATCATCAAAACATAGAGACGACTTGCAGAGACAACTCTTGCTCTAACATTAGTGAGGGTTTAATGAGTAGGGGTTATGACAATAACACACCTATTCATATATTATTTACAAATCAAAAGAAGTAACAACTTCTTCCCTAGGATTAGGTTAAGAGGAGATGACTTGACAAAGTCATGGGGGGTAATTATGATAACAATCACACTAAAGTAAACACAAAGCTGGCAAGCTACACAGATGAAACATCTTCTAAGGATGACTTGACAAAGTCATAAACACAAACATGTTAACAAATAAGATAAGCACATAACTCACATGGCTGCAGCATCATCAAAGAATCATTTGATAAAGTCATATGAACACAAACAATGTTGAACATTAATAGGCAAACATTAAGTACATATGGATGAGATATCAATAAAGAATGACTTAACAAAGTCATATGAAAACAAACATGGTTTATTGAATTCACACTTAGGGTATAGCTGACAGATTCTCATTCCTCACAAGGTTCATCTCACAAGATTAATTTAAACATGGTAAAGAAAGTTAAACATGCTTCTCATTCAAAACTAGGTCAAGAAAGTTTTTATCAACTTGCATATCATTAATTAATTCAAAATATTTAAACTAAACAAAATGATCAAGCATCCAAATTCCATCGTGTATGGATTAAACAAAAATCTTAAGTTAATAAAAAATATACACCAACAAATTAATCAAGGGCATTTAAAATTATGAACAAAATCAAAGGCATTTACAATTAATTGTATGATTAAACAAAATATACAAACAAATTAATCAAAGAAAATATAAAGAAATAAAATCAAAGCATAAATAGACAAAATCTTAATAAATACATAAAGAAGAAATGAAAATATTTTTGGTTTTAATAATTAATAATTGTCTTTAATTATTAAAGGTTAAAAAATAAATAAATAATACACATAAATTAATTAATATTTCTTGTGATTTTTAAAATGGGAATAAAAAAATAAATGAAACAAAATAATGTTTTTGTTTTTTTTTTAATTATTTTAAAAAAAATAAAATGGAAGTTTTAAATAATAAAAAAAGAAATGAAATGGAGAAAGAAAGAAAAAGGAAAAAAAAGAAAAAAAAGAGAGAAAGAGAGAAAGAATGAAGAAAAGTGAAAAAAGAAATAAAAAAGGGGGTGAGTATGATTCGAACCCACACACCCTCAGACTACACAAACACAAGGACCAAGCTTCCAACCACTGAGCCACATAGGGCGCGTTCAACATGAACATACACCCATAAAATAATATATTAAACAAACTTTTAAAACTGAAAAAATGGCGCCACCCATCTTCTTCTTCCCAGTGCTTGCTCGAGAAACAGCAATGGAGTTTGAAAAATCAAACTCCCTCGTTTTGGATTCAAATGCAGAAAATGAATATACCATTTCACTTGAAATTCAACAAGGATTCCACATATGCATTCATCTTAAATTTATATTGGCTTTATCTCTTGAATTTCTAACAAAACCAGAAAACCCTAAAAATTTCAAAATAAAATTAAATGTCTAATATGCACAACCAATGACTAAGAGCTTAGGGCTTTTACTCACTACATCATGGCAAGCATATTGGTATCAAGAAACATTCAAAATGATGCTTATAACATTGAATTCCAGAAATGAAAGTTTTCCTCAAATGAAGAAATCGTTTTCTACCTTAGAGCACTCCCAATAGCAAAATGATGATCCCTACAACTTCTATGAACCTCCAGGAATATTTTGTAATGCTCACTTTGCTTTGAAATGCTTTGTGTAACACCCCATTTCTACCCATCGAATAATAATAAAACAGAGTTTCAAAATTTCAACACTCAAATAGGATGCCACATTTTCAACTTAGAAACAACGACATTTAACCGCATAAACATGGATACATAACACTTAATACTCAGATGAACATAATTCAATTTTTGACACAAAACAACTTTATTAATACGCAGCGGATTCATAAATTCAACTGAAATACCATAACATCTGGTTTGATTCAAAATAACTCTAAGTCATCAGGTCTTTAATGAAAACCAACTTAAAATTCAGCAACAATACTAAAATCAGTAATAAGGAAAACAATCGTTCATCCCCCCGAGTGTTACATATCAGAACGACGACACCGACTCGAACTAATGAGGGTAGACAGCCTTCACACCGAATTACCTGTAGGATGGCGTATAAACCATCACCATACACAGAAGGGGTGAAATATCAAACAATATAATCAGATATATGATAAATAATATATTAGTTCAGATTATATAAAATCATCACTTCTCAACATTAGCATCAACATCAAACCACAACACAACAACAATTTATGCAACATGGAATGCGACTCATCAAATACACATGCATGTGGTACCATTGGAGCAAAACTCCCAACTTAGAAACTTGACAATTAATATTGACGTCAGCAAGGTATAAGCCTTCAACTTAAATTTTGCCAATCCAGGCCAACTTACCGAGCACCAGCTCCAACTTGATATGCGATGTATGCAACTCAACATGAATATCATAATAACAACAATAATAGTTATGTAACCACACAACAACAAATCAACATTGGTCATAGGCCTACAACTTAACAGCAACAATGAATCAACATTGGCCATAGGCCTACAACTTAACAGCAACAACAAATCAACGTTGGCCATAGGCCTACAACTTAACTCTTGCCACTAATAAGGCAATGCAACAAAATTCATACCAGCAACTTCACAACTTAAACACGACGATATCACGGCAACTTATATCCTACTCTGTACTAACCATCTTATATCACAAACGCTTCTCGAATTTATACGGACAAGACTTCTAAAACCGATTAATTATTCTCCGACTAAAATTACTAATGTTTCTGTTCTGCTTTAATATTATTACGACTATTCTGGTACTGTTATTATACAACAAGTTATGCTATGATTAATCACTATTCTGCTTTAATTATCCTTCTAATAAGTTATCACTGCTACTGATACTGAAAATCACCTCCTGCTAATTCATGTCCTTTCTGCTAAATTTTTCAATTAATTAAAACTAATAGTGACTATGTGATTTTCCTGCTAATTCACAAATTATGTTTTTCTTGTATCACCCTGTTCTAATTTCTGCTAAACTCACATTGTTTTACTGTTATTAACATAATAATTTACTAACATAACAATTTACTGCTAAACATGTTAATTTTTCTGCTAAGCATAATACCTACAAAACACTTCCTCTTACTGATACAGGTGGCTTGCGCCACCAACTCTCTCAAGCAAAGGTGGCTTGCGCCACCATTTACTATCCAACCAAGGTGGCTTGCACCCCTATTCCCTAAGCAACAAGGTGGCTTGCGCCACCCTTTATCTAAAAGGCCCAGGTGGCTTGCGCCACCCTTTTTAAAAGGGCAAGGTGGCTTGCGCCACCCTTTATCACACACAGGGGTGGCTTGCGCCATCCCCCCCCTTTTTTTAATCCAGTTCAGTTCGAACAATTCCAATTAAATCCCACCACAGACCCAGAACAACAACACATATGGTTTTAGCAACATCAATTTCTTCACCGAAACAGCGATAATAACCAGATACGACAACAACAGAAAAATCGGTATAATCTCCGACACAATTCACACATCAGCGACAATTTTATTCAAATCCAAATCCCACATATTATTCATCAATTAACCAGTTATAGAGTCAGAACCCCACCCTTACCTTGGATTGAAGGTTGCTCTATGACTCTCCGATTGAACCTAGCTTTTGCCTTTCTTTTTCCTCTTTTCCCTCTTCTCTGCAACTTTACGTAACTTCTCCCAAAACCTTATTCCTTTCCTAAGGCTACTTCCCACAATTCCACTTAAAACCCATTCTTCCTTATTTTCCTCCACAATCCCACTACTAATACTTAGTCTTCCTCATTTCTCTCTCACCCAAATACTAATTAAATCATATTTTAATTAATAATAATATTAGGAATAATAATAATAATAATAATAATAATAATAATAATTTCCATCACCTATTTAATTAATTCAATATTCAGCTATTATTATAATTAAATAATTACTAACTAAAATAATCTAATTAGTCTTAGTCCCTACACCACCAATCTCTACGTTTTTGGTCACACACCCCTACTACCTTAAAGATAATTCTTAAGGCCACTACCCCTTACGATGGCTACACCAAAAACAGCCAAAACACACCAAAACACACGATCAATTACATCAATTCACAATTATTTCACGAATAATAATTAAAATAAAAACGGGCGTTACAACTCTCCACCACTTAGAATATTTTCGTCCTCGAAAATTTACTCGATACAAACCACTCCAGATACGTTATCACATCCAACTAATCAACTCTCATGCCACGTATGGCAATAACATGAATAACACAATACAACAATACACCTTATCAATGACAACAACAACAAGATGAAACGTTCATGCGATGCACTCTACGACCAACTCAAAACACCAAGAATAATCACATTAAGAACACACAGGTTCACTATAAACCAGAATACAACACGGTCGTTACCATCGCCATAGGCAACACTCCCCTAATTCCCCATCGTAGGAATTAACTACTCCCACTCGAACCATCACCATAGGTAACGAGGCAATAACAAAGATAAGAACACAAAAGGCCATAACACAACATAATCGTAACCAAACTACCGACATCGTTGTTACCCATATAAGAACCAACTGCGCTACACCACGCTTTCGCTGCGCACTCTGAGTACTCACAACTATCTAATCTACCAAGTTTACATCAAACTTCAGACCATCAAAGCAGACATAAGAAAGGACTTTTGGCTTAACTCATCGGAAATTCCAACCAACCAGCATTCTATACTCTTGTGATTACTGAATACATCGAACTCCGATTTCATAAAAATAATACCTCCGAGTATTCAACACAATTACAACTGCAGCCAATTCCAAATCTTGAATAGGATAAATACTTTCATGAATCCCCAATTATCGTAAAACATAAGCTACAACTTTACGATCTTGTATTAACACGTTGTACAAACTCATCATAAACACCTACCAATGCCATAACAGCAACAATGCAGCATTCCAACAGCATAAGCTACATGTGTCCAATTAATCTCAACAAGATAAATCATCTCTTTCACTCCCAGACCGCGCTAAGCAGGATCTATGAATTCTGCAGGAAAACCCTGCGAAAAACACATGTCCTGCTGCGACTTAACACTTTCCATTTACTTCCTCCTTGGTTCATCTCTATAATGCTTCAAGTCTCATGCCAATCGGATTCTCGATTCATCACAAATCAAAACTCAAGTTATCCCGAATACAACTGGGAGTTTCCATACTACTCACCGATCAACTCGCAACCTCATGCTATCATCCCCGAGTCCGCCTCATCTTCCTATATAGGAATTTGCATTGACTAATTGAAACAATCCTTAAGCAATTGGCTCAACTCCGATCAATTCACTGTACATACAATCTCAGTTGGCAAGACACATCTATTCCATCCAACATTATTCCGTCTACTATCAATAAGATATTAAGGGTGATCAGTTCCTCAATTTTTTAATAGACAGCCGACAACCATAACAGTGGCATAAATCATCATTACCCAACTACAATAGCATCCTTTACCTTGTGCTCAAAGTTACCTAAGCATAATGCTCCACCATCTCTCTAAGGCTTACAAATGTTTTCTTAATTTTCTTATTTTCCACCTCGTCAATGATACAAAAAGTCCAAAATCCAGTACATATTCTCCTATACACGCTCGTAGCATAACACATTTGCTGAATATTCTCCAAACACCGGAACTACTACGATACCAAGTACAATCCAAATTGATTTGCTCCAATCGAACCTTTATTCAAGTTAAGAACTTCAACAACACTAACCAATCCTTCGCCTTTCCTTTTATCTCAGAACCCCTATAAGCCATATGGTTTCACACTTGATTCTGATTCAAATCACACTCTCAATAGTACCACCTCATCATCTGGTTGGTGATACAAACTTCCAAAATTTTCCCGACACATGTCGACACCATATCAACAATAACACACAGTCCACTTTACTATTTAACCTTCCTCAAAGAAATCTATATTCTAATAATTCTCCACTGGCATACGCCGCATCTCTATGTGCTCCTTCGATATACTTACCTCCTTCCTATTCCCAAACATTTTTCACTTGATCTTATCTTACTCGTCTCTAGTAATAATCGTTCAACTTCTAACACAACTATCTCTTTCAATACAGACCTCCCAAACACAAAATTATATTCCAAAATGAAGGGAATTTCATGTAGATTTCGGAACTTCAAGAATCGCTTAAATCTGAGTTACGAGTCAAAAGTTATCGTCTGTGTAATGGCGACTGATCCAGAAATCCCATATACATACTTCCACCAAAATCAGCATCAGACCCAAATATTCAAACGCATTTTTCTCTCTCTTCAAAAACATTTCGGAGACAAAATTTATATGCAAACTATAGGAAATTTCGTAAACTTTCCAAAAAATCCAGATTCACTTCCATCGGAGTTACGAGTGAAAAGTTATACCCCTTTTTCTTAAGGCTGTTCCATAATTGCGAAAATGAAAATTGAAATTGGTGAACATGAGTTCTACCTCTCTCTCTCTCTCTTGCTTCCGAGATCCTCCAACTATCCTTGCTTTTCACCCATCTCTGAAAATCATCCGACTTCAATCCAATTATACTCAAGACATACTAGTCTACCAGTTGATCCATCGAATTATCATTTTCTTTGGAGTGGATCCTTATTCTCAATCGTCTCTTTAATCCGCCGTCGGTAGTCTACGCACCTCTCAAATAACTGTTATCACCCACATGCGCTCATATAAGCTCTATTCTGGAAGAGTTTTATTACTCGCTTAGCAGGTAAAAACATCATCTCCTAACTGTCTCCAAACTCTGATCTACACTCTAGAGGCCAATCGCAATTATCGGCCCGTCCTCCCTCAAAGGCATCTCAAACTTGACCGATAAGAATCATAAGTCCATACTCTCGTCGGTTCGCAACATAGTTCCAACAACATTTGCACTCTTGCAATCAATATCACCTTAATCCAACTTCACATACCATGAACATTTTCGGGAAGCAAGCTTCTCCCCCACTTGTTTCAAACCGACTCCTGGAGACAAACGGTTAGAAAACTAATAAGCAAGTACCGACAGTGTTTCACACACATGCCGCGTACTAAGGAACAAACAACATTAGACAACTTGGCCGGACGGACCGACCTGCTCTAATACCACTAATGTAACACCCCATTTCTACCCATCGAATAATAATAAAACAGAGTTTCAAAATTTCAACACTCAAATACGATGCCACATTTTCAACTTAGAAACAACGGCATATAACCGCATAAACATGGATACATAACACTTAATACTCAGATGAACATAATTCAATTTTTGACACAAAACAACTTTATTAATACGCAGCGAATTCATAAATTCAACTGAAATACCATAACATCTGGTTCGATTCAAAACAACTCTAAGTCATCAGGTCTTTAATGAAAACCAACTTAAAATTCAGCAACAATACTAAAATCAGTAATAAAGAAAACAATCGTTCATCCCCCCCGAGTGTTACGTATCAGAGCGACGACACCGACTCGAACTAATGAGGGTAGACAGCCTTCACACCGAATTACCTGCAGGATGGCGTATAAACCATCACCATACACTGAAGGGGTGAGATATCAAACAATATAATCGGATATATGATAAATAATATATTAGTTCAGATTATATAAAATCACCACTTCTCAACATTAACATCAACATCAAACCACAACACAACAACAATTTATGCAACATGGAATGCGACTCATCAAATACACATGCATGTGGTACCATTGGAGCAAAACTCCCAACTTAGAAACTTGCCAATTAATATTGACGTCAGCAAGGCATAAGACTTCAACTTAAATTTTGCCAATCCAGACCAACTTACCGAGCACTAGCTCCAACTTGATATGCGATGTATGCAACTCAACATGAATATCATAATAACAACAATAATAGTTATGTAACCACACAACAACAAATCAACATTGGCCATAGGCCTACAACTTAACAGCAACAACGAATCAACATTGGCCATAGGCCTACAACTTAACAGCAACAACAAATCAACGTTGGCCATAGGCCTACAATTAACTCTTGCCACTAATAAGGCAATGCAACAAAATTCATACCAGCAACTTCACAACTTAAACACGACGATATCATGGTAACTTATATCCTACTCTGTACCAACCATCTTATATCACAAACGCTTCTCGAATTTATTCGGACAAGACTTCTAAAACCGGTTAATTATTCTCCGACTAAAATTACTAATGTTTCTGTTCTGCTTTAATATTATTACGACTATTCTGGTACTGTTATTATACAACAAGTTCTGCTATGATTAATCACTATTCTGCTTTAATTATCCTTCTAATAAGTTATCACTGCTACTGATACTGAAAATCACCTCCTGCTAATTCATGTCCTTACTGTGACTATGTCATTTTCCTGCTAATTCACAAATTATGTTTTTCTTGTATCACCCTATTCTAATTTCTGATAAACTCGCATTATTTTACTTTTATTAACATAATAATTTACTAACATTACAATTTACTGCTAAACATGTTAATTTTTCTGCTAAGCATAGTACCTACAAAACACTTCCTCTTACTGATACAGGTGGCTTACGCCACCAACTCTCTCAAGCAAAGGTGGCTTGCGCCACCATTTACTATCCAACCAAGGTGACTTGCGCCTCCATTCCCTAAGCAACAAGGTGGCTTGCGCCACCCTTTATCTAAAAGGCCCAGGTGGTTTGCGCCACCCTTTTCAAAAGGGCAAGGTGGCTTGCGCAACCCTTTATCACACATCGGGGTGGCTTGCGCCACTCCCCCCCCCCTTTTGTTTTAATCCAGTTTAGTTCGAACAATTCCAATTAAATCCCACCACAGACCCAGAACAACAACACATATGGTTTTAGCAACATGAATTTGTTCACCGAAACAGTGATAATAACCAGATACGACAACAACAGAAAAATCGGTATATCCAACACAATTCACACATCAGCGACAATTTTATACAAATCCAAATCCCACATATTATTCATCAATTAACCAGTTACAGAGTCAGAACCCCACCCTTACCTTGGATTGAAGGTTGCTCTATGACTCTCCGATTGAACCTAGCTTTTACCTTTCTTTTTCCTCTTTTCCCTCTTCTCTGCAACTTTACGTAACTTCTCCCAAAACCTTATTCCTTTCCTAATGCTACTTCCCACAATTCCACTTAAAACCCATTCTTCCTTATTGTCCTCCACAATCCCACTACAAATACTTAGTCTTCCTCATTTCTCTCTCACCCAAATACTAATTAAATCATATTTTAATTAATAATAATATTAGGAATAATAATAATAATAATAATAATAATAATAATTTCCATCACCTATTTAATTAGATCAATATTAAGCTATTATTATAATTAAATAATTACTAACTAAAATAATCTAATTAGTCTTAGTCCCTACACCCCCAATCTCTACGTTTTTGGTCACACACCCCTACTACCTTAAAGATAATTCTTAAGGCCACTACCCCTTACGATGGCTACACCAAAAACAGCCAAAACACACCAAAACACACGATCAATTACATCAATTCACAATTATTTCACGAATAATAATTAAAATAAAAACAGGCGTTACAACTCTCCCCCACTTAGAATATTTTCGTCCTAAAAAATTTAATCGATACAAACCACTCCAGATACGTTATCACATCCAACTAATCAACTCTCATGCCACGTATGGCAATACCATGAATAACGCAATACAACAATACACCTTATCAATGACAACGACAACAAGATGAAACGTTCATGCGATGCACTCTACGACCAACTCAAAACACCTAGAATAATCACATTAAGAACACACAGGTTCACTATGAACCAGAATACAACACGATCGTTACCATCGCCATAGGCAACACTCCCCTAATTCCCCATCGTAGGAATTAACTACTCGCACTCGAACCATCACCATAGGTAATGAGGCAATAACAAAGATAAGAACACAAAAGGCCATAGCACAACATCAACGTAACCAAACTACCGACATTGTTGTTACCCACATAAGAACCAACTGCGCTACACCACGCTTTCGTTGCGCACTCTGAGTACTCGCAACTATCTAATCTACCAAGTTTACATCAAACTTCAGACCATCAAAGCAGACATAAGAAAGGACTTTTGGCTTAACTCATCGGAAATTCCAACCAACCAGCATTCTATACTCTTGTGATTACTGAATACATAGAACTCAGATTTCATAAAAATAATACCTCCGAGTATTCAACACAATTACAACTGCAGCCAATTCCAAATCTTGAATAGGATAAATACTTTCATGAATCCCCAATTATCGTAAAACATAAGCTACAACTTTACCATCTTGTATTAACACGTTGTACAAACTCATCATAAACACCTACCAATGCAGCATTCCAACAGCATAAGCTACATGTGTCCAATTAATCTCAATAAGATAAATCATCTCTTTCACTCCCAGACCGTGCTAAGCAGGATCTGTGAATTCTGCAGGAAAACCCTGCGAAAAACACATGTCCTGCTGCGACTTAACACTTTCCATTTACTTCCTCCGTGGTTCATCTCTATAATGCTTCAAGTCTCATGTCAATCGGATTCTCGATTCATCACAAATCAAAACTCAAGTTATCCCGAATACAACTGGGAGTTTCCATACTACTCACCGATCAACTCGCAACCTCATGCTATCATCCCCGAGTCCGCCTCATCTTCCTATATAGGAATTTGCATTGACTAATCAAAACAATCCTTAAGCACTTGGCTCAACTCCGATCAATTCACTGTACATACAATCTCAGTTGGCAAGACACATCTATTCCATCCAACATGATTCCGTCTACTATCAACATGATATTAAGGGTGATCAGTTCCTTAATTTGTCAATAGACAGCCGACGACCATAACGGTGGCATAAATCATCATTACCCAACTACAATAGCATCCTTTACCTTGTGCTCAAAGTTACCTAAGCATAATTCTCCACCATCTCTCTAAGGCTTACAAACGTTTTCCTAATTTTCTTATTTTCCACCTCGTCAATGATACAAAAAGTCCAAAATCCAGTACATATTCTCCTATACACGCTCGTAGCACAACACATTTACTGAATATTCTCCCAACACCGGAACTACTACGACGCCAAGTACAATCCAAATTGATTTGCTCCAATCGAACCTTTATTCAAGTTAAGAACTTCAACAACACTAACCAATCCTTTGTCTTTCCTTTAATCTCAGAACCCCTATAAGCCATGTAGTTTCACACTTGATTCTGATTCAAATCACACTCTCAATAGTACCACCTCATCATCTGGTTGGTGATACAAACTTCCAAAACTTTCCCGACACATGTCGACACCATATCAACAATAACACACAGTCCACTTTACTATTTAACCTTCCTCAAAGAAATCTATATTCTAATAATTCTCCACTGGCATACGCCGCATCTCTATGTGCTCCTTCGATATCCTTACCTCCTTCCTATTCCCAAACATTTTTCACTTGATCTTATCTTACTCGTCTCTAGTAATAATCGTTCAACTTCTAACACAACTATCTCTTTCAATACAGACCTCCCAAACACAAAATTATATTCCAAAATGAAGGGAATTTCATGCAGATTTCGGAACTTCAAGAATCGCTTAAATCCGAGTTACGAGTAAAAAGTTATCGTCTGTGTAATGGCGGCTAATCCAGAAATCCCATATACATACTTCCACCAAAATCAGCATCAGGCCCAAATATTCAAACGCATTTTTCTCTCTCTTCAAAAACATTTCGAAGACAAAATTTATATGCAAACTGTAGGGAATTTCGTAAACTTTCCAAAAAATCCAGATTCACTTCCATCGGAGTTACGAGTGAAAAGTTATACCCCTTTTTTTTAAGGTTGTTCCATAATTGCGAAAATGAAAATTGAAATTGGTGAACATGAGTTGTACCTCTCTCTCTCTTGCTTCCAAGATCCTCCAACTATCCTTGCTTTTCACCCAACTCTGAAAATCATCTGACTTCAATCCAATTATACTCAAGACATACTAGTCTACCAGTTGATCCATCGAATTATCATTTTCTTTGGAGTGGATCCTTATTCTCAATCGTCTCTTTAATCCGCCGTCTGTAGTCTACGCACCTCTCAAATAATTGTTATCACCCACATGCGCTCATATAAGCTCTATTCTGTAAGAGTTGTCTTACTCGCTTAGCAGGTAAAAACATCATCTCCTAACTGTCTCCAAACTCTGATCTACACTCTAGAGGCCAATCGCAATTATCGGCCCGTCCTCCCTCAAAGGCATCTCAAACTTGACTGATAAGAATCATGAGTCCATACTCTCGTCGGTTCGCAACATAGTTCCAACAACATTTGCACTCTTGCAATCAATATCACCTTGATCCAACTGCACATACCATTAACATTTTCGGGAAGCAAGCTTCTCCCCCACTTATTTCAAACTGACTCCTGGAGACAAACGGTTAGAAAAATAATAAGCAAGTACCGACAGTGTTTCGCACACATGCCGCGTACTAAGGAACAAACAACATTAGACAACTTGGCCGGACGGACCGACCTGCTCTAATACCACTAATGTAACACCCCATTTCTACCCATCGAATAATAATAAAACAGAGTTTCAAAATTTCAACACTCAAATAGGATGCCACATTTTCAACTTAGAAACAACGGCATTTAACCGCATAAACATGGATACATAACACTTAATACTCAGATGAACAAAATTCAATTTTTGACACAAAACAACTTTATTAATACGCAGCGGATTCATAAATTCAATTGAAATACCATAACATCTGGTTTGATTCAAAACAACTCTAAGTCATCAGGTCTTTAATGAAAACCAACTTAAAATTCAGCAACAATACTAAAATCAGTAATAAAGAAAACAATCGTTCATCCCCCCGAGTGTTACGTATCAGAGCGACGACACCGACTCGACTAATGAGGGTAGACAACCTTCACACCGAATTACCTGCAGGATGGCGTATAAACCATCACCATACACTGAAGGGGTGAGATATCAAACAATATAATTGGATATATGATAAATAATATATTAGTTCAGATTATATAAAATCACCACTTCTCAACATTAGCATCAACATCAAACCACAACACAACAACAATTTATGCAACATGGAATGCGACTCATCAAATACACATGCATGTGGTACCATTGGAGCAAAACTCCCAACTTAGAAACTTGCCAATTAATATTGACGTCAGCAAGGCATAAGCCTTCAACTTAAATTTTTCCAATCCAGGCCAACTTACCGAGCACCAGCTCCAACTTGATATGCGATGTATGCAACTCAACATGAATATCATAATAACAACAATAATAGTTATGTAACCACACAACAACAAATCAACATTGGCCATAGGCCTACAACTTAACAGCAACAACGAATCAACATTGGCCATAGGCCTACAACTTAACAGCAACAACAAATCAACGTTGGCCATAGGCCTACAACTTAACTCTTGCCACTAATAAGGCAATGCAACAAAATTCATACCAGCAACTTCACAACTTAAACACGACGATATCACGGTAACTTATATCCTACTCTGTACCAACCATCTTATATCACAAACGCTTCTCGAATTTATTCGGACAAGACTTCCAAAACCGGTTAATTATTGTCCGACTAAAATTACTATTGTTTCTGTTCTGCTTTAATATTATTACGACTATTCTGGTACTGTTATTATACAACAAGTTCTGCTATGATTAATCACTATTCTGCTTTAATTATCCTTCTAATAAGTTATCACTGCTACTGATACTGAAAATCACCTCCTGCTAATTCATGTCCTTACTGTGACTATGTCATTTTCCTGCCAATTCACAAATTTTGTTTTTCTTGTATCACCCTATTCTAATTTCTGCTAAACTCACATTATTTTACTTTTATTAACATAATAATTTACTAACATAACAATTTACTGCTAAACATGTTAATTTTTCTGCTAAGCATAGTACCTACAAAACACTTCCTCTTACTGATACAGGTGGCTTACGCCACCAACTCTCTCAAGCAAAGGTTGCTTGCGCCACCATTTACTATCCAACCAAGGTGGCTTGCGCCCCATTCCCTAAGCAACAAGGTGGCTTGCGCCACCCTTTATCTAAAAGGCCCAGGTGGCTTGCGCCACCCTTTTCAAAAGGGCAAGGTGGCTTGCGCCACCCTTTATCACACACAGGGGTGGCTTGCACCACCCCCCCTTTTGTTTTAATCCAGTTTAGTTCGAACAATTCCAATTAAATTCCACCACAGACCCAGAACAACAATACATATGGTTTTAGCAACATGAATTTGTTCACCGAAACAATGATAATAACCAGATACGACAACAACAGAAAAATTGGTATAATCTCCAACACAATTCACACATCAGCGATAATTTTATACAAATCCAAATCCCACATATTATTCATCAATTAACCAGTTATAGAGTCAGAACCCCACCCTTACCTTGGATTGAAGGTTGCTCTATGACTCTCTGATTGAACCTAGCTTTTGCCTTTCTTTTTCCTCTTTTCCCTCTTCTCTGCAACTTTACGTAACTTCTCCCAAAACCTTATTCCTTTCCTAATGCTACTTCCCACAATTCCACTTAAAACCTATTCTTGCTTATTTTCCTTCACAATCCCACTACTAATACTTAGTCTTCCTCATTTCTCTCTCACCCAAATATTAATTAAATCATATTTTAATTAATAATAATATTAGGAATAATAATAATAATAATAATAATAATAATAATAATTTCCATCACCTATTTAATTAAATCAATATTTAGCTATTATTATGATTAAATAATTACTAACTAAAATAATCTAATTAGTCTCAGTCCCTACGCCACCAATCTCTACGTTTTTGGTCACACACCCCTACTACCTTAAAGATAATTCTTAAGGCCACTACCCCTTACGATGGCTACACCAAAAACAGCCAAAACACACCAAAACACACGATCAATTACATCAATTCACAATTATTTCACGAATAATAATTAAAATAAAAACGGGCATTACACTTTGAATCTCTCTAGACAAATCAAGTTTCAAGTTGGAAAAATAATGTTGTGATGAATGTGTTAGAGCTGTTACTGGTTGGTTTTGATGATTTGGACAAGTTATGTGAGGTGTATGGAAGGTGTTTGGATGAATAAATGATGAGGAAACTGGTTGGTTTGTGAAATTCGAATTTCACTTCAATGGAGTTTGAAACTTTGTAAAATTATGATTATGAGGTTCAGGCTCTCTTGTAGTGTGTTTGTGTGTTTTGTTGAAGAATGAGAGCTCCTTTTATAGTGGAATTAATCAGAAAAGAATTCATGGTCAATTTTATTGTTTGGTGGACTTTGGAGAAAAACCATAAAAGTGGACAACAAGTACAAAAGTGGACGGAAGGTCTCTCAGAATCCTAAAAGGTCGGAGGGGTTAAAAGTGTTCTAAAGGTCTCTCCAAATCCCAGACTCCCAGGTCAAAAATAATAACGCCAGAACGACTACTCGCATGACCTTAGTACCTCCCAAATGGGGCCTCATCTGAGCGGGATTCTCATGCCAACCTAATAAGATTTAACGTCTATAAGTTCAATCATGACTATACCACCATCCTAGCTTAAGTGCACTCAAGTCCGAGTAAGAGGCTTATCTCACCACACAGAGATCACCAAGCACCCAAAAACAAAACCAATGAAAAAAGCAATAATAAACACAATTAAACAAGCTAGGCTTAACCCTCTTAGGGACTACTCCCTAGCAGAGTCGCCAACTGTCGACGTGGGAAAAATTATTGAGCTATTGATTAACTTAACTCGAAAAGCAAGAGTCGCCACCGAACTTTATTGTTTCCAAAGGGAAAAGGGAAAAAGTCAAACAAAACCCACAAAAGTAAAAACCTAAAAAAAGAGATCTGGATTCGGGGGTTGGTTATGCAAAGGGAAGGTATTAGCACCCCTCACATCCGTTGTACTCAATGAACCACTTGCAAATATGTGTTTATAAAAAGGCTGGGTTGTTTGTAGATTGATTTTAATGAAAAGACATCTTGTCGTATTCGAGTGGAAAGCTCAACTTACTACCCACAAGTATGAGGAAATGAGCATTTGCATCATTTTAATATGGAGAACTTTTCCTTGAACTTTCTCTCAAGCATGTCTCAACATTCAAGTGGAAAATGTTAATCATTTCTCAGCATATTATAGAAGTATAATGGCTTGCATCACTACAAGAATAGACTAATATCCAATCTTTTGAAAATAGGCTCTTAAAGAAAAGTGCACAAAGGCACAAAAAGAAGTTTGATGAGGTTTGTATTTTTTAGAATTTTGAAAAGGGTTTGAATATGCTTAAGTGTTTTGGCATTTATTAAGAAAACATATTTTTTGAATCACTTGAAAAAATCAAGGTTTATTAAGAAAAGGTGGGAAGTTTGAAAATAAGAAGTTTCTGAAATAGGGAGAAAATTTTGAAAATTTAAGAAGTGGGAAGGAGATGAAGAGACTACCCTAAAGCATAAAGTAAATGGTCTCATTGTAAGGTAGCCCAAGAGAAATTCTTTGTGTGTGCAAGTGTACTAACCACAAGATGGAGCAAGCATTTAACATTGGTCAAAACAAGCATTCCTTTCCCTTTGGATTGAGCCACGAGATGAACAAGTAACAGGCACAGATGAATCTCAAAGAAAAAACCAGATGGACAACCAAGGTCACTAATCCATAAAGAGCCTCCAAATCTTGAATTAAAGTTCGAAAGTCTCAGATGAATCACAATGTCTCAGATACCACTCAAAGCCAAGGGGAATATTAATTCCTAATGTCTAAGGTCCAAATACTCCTCAATAAAGGGATAGTAACACAATGTCCAAATGATCAAATTGAAGTTTTTAGGATTTTATCCATTTATCTTGTTTTTGTGCTTTTGAAATAAGAAAAACAATAAAAGGAAAAAAGTAAAAAAGCCAGAACAAAAGGCATGAATGTAAATGACAATGAATGTAAAATGAGATAAAAGTAAAGACATAAAAGTAAATAACATAAATGTAAAGAGCATAAAAGTAAAAGTTTAATGTTAGCACAATTAATATGTCAATGTTAGTGTTAATGAGAATTTAATCGTGTCAGGACAATTTAGCACTATGTTTAGAAATCGTAAGTGGACTTATGTAGAAGTCACACCTATATGAGGCCGGTCAATAATAATTTATGTGTCAAATATGTTAGAGAACTATCACAAAGTTAGTCTCCTAAAACATGTAGGACAAAAGTTAAAAATAAAAGAAAAAAGAGAGATGGAGAAGAAGAGAGATGAAGGCCATCATGTAGGGATCAACTATCAACAAGCCAAAGCCTCATAGTAGGATCACATAAGGGATAACCTATCTCTGATGCAAAATACGAAAAATGATCAGATGATCATTTGTTAGCATGTTTGGATAGAGAAGATTGAATCAACCAAGAGATCATCAATCAAAGATTTGAGATGTTGAAGACATGATCAACCAAACAATCATCAAGTGCCAAATCCAAATATTCAAAAATATGAATAAAATGAAATAGAAGTGATTTTTAAATTGATTAAAAATGGAAATTAAATGGAAAATTCAAAAGATGCACCAAAAGGTAAAATAAATGGTTGAGAAAATTATGAGAAGTCAAGAAAAATATGAATAAGTGAATCTCAAAAGGTTGGATGCAAAAATATTTGAAAATGATTAAAAATAAAATCAAGAATGAAAATTAAATGGAAAATTGAAGAAAATATCAATTAAATGCTAAATGATTTTTAAAAGTTATGCAAAAAAAATATGTGATAGAAAATAATTTTTATGATTTAAGAAAAAAATTGGAGTCAAAAGGGTCAAAGGACTAATCAAGAATTAATTTGAAAAGTTAATAAAAGAGAAATAGAAAAAAAAACTAGAAAAAAATTTGAAAATGGCGCCAATAGCTCGAAAATTCAAACAAAAAAAATATGATGGCACGCTCCTATTGTATGAAGAATTTGAATTTGCCACGAACACGCATGAACTGGCTTCGTCTTCAGCCTCCATCCAATTTCTGCAACATCATGAACTCGTATTTTTAACATGAATCAACCATGGATTCAGCTTCCAAACACTTCATCGTTCATGTCTCTCTACATCAGAGCCATTGATTGGCTCTGAGCAGAGACAATTTGCTCAATAACATGAAGAACCCTAGTTCTTAAAAGTAAAATTAAATGATGGATACGAAATATAAATTCAAGGTGATAGAGGGATTTTGATCAGTGGAACAAGACGAACACGCTAGTAACTTGTTTGCTCAGAATTGTTACTTGTAACTACCTTCTTAGTTGAAGCTTTGAAGGTCAACAACGGTGAAATCGAGTTGAATGTTGTAGGAGGATTCAAGCCACGACAATGCTTCAGTTAGCTTCAGAGGAGGCCAGTGATGGATTTTGGGCAAAGAAACAAGTTGAAACAAGCTTGATTTGGAAGTTTAGATCTCTGGTTTTTTAGAGGTTTCGTTCTCAATGGTTTCAGAGTTTCTTTGGCTATCATAACTTGGAAATGAAGGAAAAAAGATTGATTGGTAAAATAGCAAGTGTACTGTTTTTCCTCTGTAGTAATGAGGGATAAAGTCCCAAATGTCGATCTCAATGACTGCTTGTCGATACAGAATTCTGAGTTTAATTCAACTAAACAAAAGCTTGGAGGTTTTGGTGTTGTTTGGTAAAATTAGAAAAGCAATTGCACATAAAATAAATAAAGTGATTGAACAGTTGAGAAAATATATGAGTAAAATATGCTAGAGATGGTGTATGATCCGATTCAGTAACAACTCTGAATTAACACTGCAACAACTTATTTTAATTAATTAATTACCGGTTCTTTAGGGTGTTTACTCCTAAGTCCTTAGTGAGAAAACCTTTAATCGTTCAACCTAATTCCTATGTCCATAGAGAATTACGGATGAAATTAAGCATTCAATTATCAAGAATATTCAGGTTTCTATAGGGTATCCCTAGTCCTAGGTGATATCTACTATAGAATACTCTCAAGCAAAACATTAACAACGACGGTTCAGCCTAATCGTTAATCGTAAATCAAACTCGTTTGTCCGACAGAGCAAGGATTAAGAATAGAAAGAGAATAAGTCAATTATGTAAAATAGAGTGTCAATGCAACAATAATATCAGAGTCATTACAGATCCAAATCAAGAACACCCCCTAGCATTAGGGGGTTCAGCTACCCATAATATTCAATGAAAACAAAATACAAAGTTTATACATTACAGATACTAAGATGAATTTGAATCTTCAATCACTTCCGTTCCTGAAAATCCGCCTTTCACCAAAGCTTCTGTTTTCTCCAATATTTCTCTCTGTAAAATTTTTTGTTCCAAGAAGAAGAAGTCCCAAATAATATCCAAAAACCGCTTAAATAGAAAAGATCTCCCCTGTTTTCCTATTCCCTTAATGAATCATATTGAATTCCATAATAAAATCAGGTCTAAAAATAGCCAAATCAAAAATTATTGCCAAGTCTCACCGAAAAAGGAAAGTTTGAAAAATATCACACGCATGCCTGCTACGGGTGGCCGTGGTAGGCCGCTGGTTCTTGTCTTGCCAAATGGGGAATGGGGGTCATCTCTGCTACGGCCAGTAGCAAGTGCTACGAGTGGTCGTAGCAGACCACTACCTGGCTCTCTTGACCTTCTTTGAAACTAGGGTTTATCAGGTCTTCTGCTACGGCCCGTAGCATGCACTACGGGTGGCCATAGCAGACCACTGTTCCTTGGGCTATTCCTTCCGATTCTTTGCATTTCTTCACCGTTTTTACTGAAATCCTTCTTGAATATTTATTTGAACCTAAAAACAATAAAGAAGCACAACCAAAGCATAAAATGCGGAAAATGGAAACAAATTGATAAAAACAGTGACAAGATTAAATAAATTTAACGGTAAACGACGGTGCAAAAACCACTTTTCAAACTCCCTCTAACTTAGATTGTTGATTGACCTCAAGCAACAAAGCTTGCATAATCAGTTTTTGGACCAAGCATATCAGCAAAGAAAAGAGCACGTGAAAGACAAAACATACTGGTACTCATACATGAGACTCTTGTTCAGATAAGGTCAAGGATTAGTTCTTCCAGAATTCACATGACGCAAAGAGTTTTTGTGAGAACATCACACCCAAGCTTCCCTTTTGGATACCTCTATAACTATGCTCTGTACTTAAGTTTCATCTCCAATATTCCTCCCTTTTCATTCAGCCAATCACATTAAAGCAATAGGAATTATGATGATCATCACATGCACAAGATTGATAAAGATTTGTTGTTTAGACACCCAATACATTGCACGTTTATTCACCGATGAAATTTTCAAAACTTTTATGTTTCTATATTGTCCTTAGTTGGACGACGTTTGGGTTTCAACCACCGTTGGGCTGAATAACCGGGTGAGGGTTACCCAACTTATAGGGTTAGTTGCCTTTTACCGTCTTTTCATCATTCTGGGGCCAAATTTATTAGCTTCTCAACCAATCATACATGCATGTGAATCTAAATTATGCCCGACTATCAAGGAAAATAATCCAGGAGTACTTCTCAGGATCCAAGTACTATGGTACAAATCTTCACGTTAGACTCGTATAACCTTTTGGGAAACCTAGGGCGTTCAAACAAAAACCCCTTTTTGTTACACTATTCTGGTTTCCTACCCTCAACCTTTCATCTCTTTATCTCTATATACTATTCCTGATTTCTTTGAAATCAAAGCTCTTGTAAAAAAAACTTTCCGGTCAAAATTTAGGGAAGACTTCAAAGTGTGGTCTTTTCGCAAAACAGACAAACAAACACAAACAAACAAACAAACAAACATATGAAAATGAAATAAAACAACAAAAGCAGTAAATCCCCCCCCCCCCAAAAAAAACTGAACTAAACATTAGCCTCAATGTTATAGAGCAAGAGAGAGAGGGGTGAATCACAGTGATTCTTACTGAGGGGGCGGAGGGAAATGCAACATCATTTACTGTATCATAGCTTGCACATTTACCCAACACAACTCCTTGCCTAGTTTACTCAGTTCTTACGGTGCCAAGCTCGGCTTGTACCCACGCCCACCATTCTTGATCCATTGTGGAAGGTTTGGTTTCTTGTTGGGTCTGATGCGGGCTTGGAGGTACAAATTGCTGTTGGAATGTAACATCTTCTTCCATAGCGGTTGTTGCTCCTGAGGATTTTCATCCAGGTACAAACGCAAAAGTGGCGCGGAAACAGAGTCGCCAGCAATGTGTATTTATCCCAAGAGAGGGAAAGGAAACACTGCGTAAACCTGAGGGAAGGAAAAGAACATGGTCTCGCGACCAAGAGAAACGAGTAAGGGAATCGGTTATGCGAAGGGAAGGTGTTAGCACCCCATGCGTCCATCGTACTCAACGGGATCCGCGCTTGTTGTCTCGATCAAAGGGTGTCCTCATCTAGAGCTCCACTGCTACTGGAAACGAGAAGGAACGGGAACGGAGGAGAACGAAGAAACGAAGAAGAAAAGAAAAAAAAGTGACTCGATAGGAAATCTCTCGTCCTATGCCTACGTATTCCCTCGTGCAATGGGAAAGTCAGAGTCAACGTAGTTCGGACACGAACTAAGGGGGGAGGTTGCTCGCCAAGACATCGCCGTCTTGTGCCTACGTATCCTCAATCGGACGAGAAAGAGGAAATCAGAGCAGTCGTAGTTCGACCTAACAAGGTCGGTTAGTGTTTTTTATGAGCGCGTTAGATTCGCGTCCGGCAGTTAGGGTCGATGCCTGTTTGCGACGAGACAGAAAATAACGTGCCCTTTTTTGAAAATGAGTTTGAAACTTAACGATCGTGAAGGATGAAAAAGGTTTGAGTTTGCTTTGTATTTTTTAAGACAGAAGTGGTTTGAATTTAGTTTGTAACTTGCATTGCACCCAAGTCTGTAGCATAGGAACGAATACTTCGCGCATCGTCCCCAACAGGACGTCCACTAAGTACCCTAGAAGAATGAAGGGAGACCCCCCATACTTCACTTCCCATATGTAAGGCTCATGCGCAATGCATGTTAATCTTTTATTAAGTGTTTTAGGATTGTTATGAGATGAGAAGAGAAGACTCAAGGAAAAAGAAAACACTAAGGGGAATTATATCCTAATGTTGTCATACAAAAGGTGGCCCTAAGGTTGAGTTTGAAAGGGAAACTTCTACCTAATTTAGCATGCAAAGGGATGCCTAATGCTAATCCTACTCCAAGCTTAATCGAAAACTAAGTTGGACTAGGTAACTCTAAGGGAGTGAATCCAAAACTTAAACAAGTCTTGAGATTCAAGGGAAGAGAAAGAGTGAAAGAGATGAAGAAGGAAAGAAGAAAATGAGCAAAAACAGCAGCTACAACAGCGCATCTGCAACAATTCAGCAGTAAATCCAACACCAAATACCAAACAGCATTCTACAACTCATGTTCACCACACAAAGGAGGTGTAAAAGCCGAACAGCAGCACATATAATAGCACATGTGCACATAAACAGCAGTAGAAACAGGGCAGCATGTTATACATTAATAATTCACTCATAGAAAAGCAAACCTGCATCAAGCATTACATTTCACAATTAATCATGATCACAATCACGTCATACACCATGGTACACAATACTTGAATTCATCATGAAAGAATGCACATCATTTGATAATGGACAAATTAATTCGAATATGCATTTCATGGAATCAAAAGCAAACTAGCATGCACAACACCATTCCTGCAACATAAGCAATAATCCATAATCAACATGCTCAAGAAGTGTGCGTAACGCGTTTATCGCACCAAGAACGCAACATCGCGAACATAAACATTTATCGATTGAAAACCAAAAGTCGCGTGTCAGAAAATTGTGTTCATACAATGGTGTGAGGTGCAACAGCTCAAGAATGATCCACAAATCATCATCATATCAATCCATAAAGTTTAGACATGTAAAGGATCTCAAACAAGCAAGAAAATGTAAGAAAATTACATTCTGAAGCAGTGGTAACCGGTTAGCAGTTACGCTGCAACCGGTTACACAGTTCAAAACAGCCTGAAAATACGCAATAAAACAACATGTTAACCGGTTACAACATAACTGCTAACCGGTTACACAGCAACAGAATTAAAAAAAACAGCCCCAAAAGCACTTTTCAGTAACTTATCACTTCTCCAAACACCTGCATGTTAGGCGATCTCAATATGCACGAAAATTGCATCTCAAGACCAGCAAAAACACATCAATTAACAAACAACAACAGTCAAATCCACAATCCAATGGATCAAACACAACAAATTCAAGATCTACATCATGAACAAGCAAAATAAGCTAAAATGAAAAGTAGATCTGAAATTCACCAACCTACAAAGCTGAGAATTGCTTTTGTGAGTGTTGATAAGCTGCAATAGATGAATATAAGCAAGAAAACTAGAGATCCAATGCTATCTTCACCAAAAAATGCAAAATAAATGCAATGTGATGAACTTGCTTCAAGCTTCTCCAAAATCACTTCCAAGAACTTAGATCCAAAAGCAAAACAGTAGCAAAATTAGAATTCCTTCAAGAATTAGTGAATGGATAAAGGTTTAGTTCCAAGATCAACAAATTTCAATGCAAAATTTGTTGAACTTTGATGGTGGAACTTTGAGTGAGGGTTTTGGAATGAGAGAGAAGTTGAGAGAAAATTGGAGTGAAATGTGTAGAAAATTCAGAAAATGGATCAAAGTTATGTGAGGTTTGGAATGAATTGATTTAAATATAAGCTAGGTTAGAAATTCAAATGTGGTTTAGAGTGAGGTTTAGTGGGTGGAAATTAGGGTGAAAAGTGGATTAGGAAAGGAAATGAGGAATTAGAGTGGAAAATGTTGGAAGGAATTTGAATTTTGGGTGGAAAATGATGAAAATATCAATTCTAGATCCTTCCTACACGTGCACATGCCAAGCACATGATCACAAATGATGCAAACTAAAATTTTCAAATTTTGCCCAGAGTAACCGGTTATAGCATATCTGCTAACCGGTTACTCAATTCAAAAACTGAATAAATACGCAGAAAAACCACAGGGTAACCGGTTATCAGATACGCTGTAACCGGTTACACAGTGCAAATTTTGAATGTTGGCGCCTTTTGGAGGGAAACTTGAAAAAGGGACTTCTGACAATTGTTTTGAAACCATTAAGCCTCTGAACCCCAAAACTTGGCATTGCTACTGAGTAACACTGAAACACACTTGAAATATGCTATGAATTCCGTTTTGTACTCGAAATACTGCTGAAAATAATCGTCTGGTGCTGAATCGCTGATCAAAAAATGACTGCCAGAGCTTCTGATTGTCAAAATGTCTAATGGGCAAAATAAATGCTCAAAAAGACTTTGAAAGCTATCTGCTTGGCTCTGAACATTGTTGGAAATGATACTGGAACTGATGACGCCATGAGCTACTAAAAGATACCTCGATCCCATGCTCAACAGAAACTATGCAAATACAGAAATGACGATGCAAATGAAACGAAGCATAAGCCAAAAAGGTTAGAAACAAAAGGGTAAATTTTGAGGTGTTACAGCTGCCCCTATTCAAACTTCTTGGATCTGAGGGTATGGAAGCAAAGGCTTCCAGACGGTCGAGATACATGGAGATTGAATACCAAAATAACTGCACAAATTTGCGTCCTGCAAAAGGAGAGACGACTCCGCTGGGGAACAAGTAACAAAAAGTGTAAGATCATAACACGGACGAGTGTCAGAGACCAATACGGACGAAGTATTGAAATGGATTGAAACAAACACGGACGAGTGTTGAATGTGCTCGGGATAACCACAGACGAGTGCTGAACGAATGAAGATGAATCATTAAAGAAGTCAAAACCAACACGGACGAGTGTCTAAAGGTTCACACACGGACGGGTGCTGAAAGAACATGGACGAGTGTTTAAGGTCAATACGAACGGGTATTGAAATAAAGGTTCAAACACGGACGGGTGCTGAAAGGAAGGTTCAAACACGGAAGGGTGCTGAAATAACACGGACGGGTGTCTAAGGTTCAAACACGGACAGGTGATGAAAGAACACAGACGGGTGTCAAAGGTCAATACGGACGGGTATTGAAAGAACACGGAAGGGTGTCAAAGGTCAATACGGATGGGTGCTGAAAGTACACGGACGAGTGTCTAAGGTTAATACGAACAGGTATTGAAATAAAGGTTCAAACACAGACGGGTGCTAAAAGGAAGGTTCAAACACGGACGGGTGCTGAAAGAACACAGACGGGTGTCAAAGGTTTAAACACGGATGGGTGCCGAAGGGACACGGACGGGTGTCAAAGGTCAATACGGACGGGTATTGAAAGAAAGGTTCAAACACTGTGTCAAAGGTCAATACATACGGGTATTGAAATAAAAGGTTCAAACACTGATGGGTGCTGAAAGAACACGGACGGGTGTCAAAGGTTCAAACACGGACGGGTGATGAAAGAACATGGACGGGTGTCAAAGGTCAATACGGACGGGTATTGAAAGAACACAGACGGGTGCCAAAGGTCAATATGGACGGGTATTGGCTAAAAAGGTTCAAACATGGACAGGTGTTGAAAGGACACGGACGGGTGTCTAAGGTCAATACGGACGGGTATTAAAATAAAGGTTCAAACACGGACGGGTGCTGAAAGGACACGGACGGGTGTCAAAGGTCAATACGGACGGGTATTGGCTAAAAAGTTCAAAAGGCAACCTTACTGGGGATTGAAAAGCTAAACCGAACACAGACGGGTGTCGAGAGAACACGGGCGAGTGTTTAAAATCAATACTGACGAAGTATTGAGGCAATGAAAAAGAACACGGACGAGTGTTAAAAGAACACAAACGGGTGCTGAAAGAACACGGACGAGTGTTTCCCGCTAGCTGATTTGAGGGGATGAACTAGAAGAGCGATGACGAAGACGGACGAAGGCGTAATTTCAAGCCCAAGATTAGTAGAATCAACAGATCCACCAAGATGACTCCGCTGGGGAAGAGAGAAATCTAAACAAACAACTCTGTAGGGGAGTATAGAAAGGAACAACAGTAGTAAGGACGAATCCACTGGTTGCGGTGTACTGTCAAACAACATCTCCTGAATGACATCTATTTCTGCTGGGGAAAGAAACTGGTAACAGATATCAAACCTGGCTTATGCTTCGAATGCATATGTTTGAATTTCTATGGCGTAATGCTCCATACGAAATGGAAATGCTACGCATTTGGGAGATTTCCATGCAAAAATGCTTATGCAATCCAAAAAGAAGCGCCTCAGCAAAATAAATTCCGAAGACGAAGGCAACTCCACTGGGATGACAAACTAAATTGTCTTCTGAAATAAGAGACCCTGCTGAGGAAGACTTCACTCTGCTGAGGAAGGTCATAATCACGAACTCTGCTGGAGATGAAGACTCCGAGAGAAGATCCACTCTATTGGGGGGATAAAAACGAATATTGGAGGTGGAATCCCAAAGAGAAACTCTCTCCGCTGGGGATTACCAATGACTTCCATCGAAGACATAGCTCAGCACCTGGATTTGAAAAAATGCCAATAACAATTGGACTTAAGACCTGCCGGGGGTATCAACCGCTGTTGAACAATCCATTGAGAAGATCCCCACCAAACTCTGCTTGGGGAAATAAATCGATAATTCCGATCCTGCTTGGGGATACTACTGGGCTTAACCTACTGGTAGGAGTCATCTATGTCTTTGCCTGCTGAGGCGTATCTGCCATTACTATCAATCTGCTTGGAGGACGATAATTGACGGCATCGACTCTGCTAGAGGACAACATCCAACTTACTTATCTGTGGGGATTAAATCATACCGTTGCTGAAGAGAAAAATATCTCATGACTGGCTGAGGAGAATGAGTGCTCAGGCCCTGTGGGGAAAATTACATCTTTGTCCCAAGAAGATATTCCATAAGTCTCCTGTTGGGGATGCAACAGCGTCAACCTCTGATTATTTGCTGAAAAAGTGATAAATCAATCACGATAAAAGCTGGGAATTAATCTTTTGTACTCTGCTGAGGAAAATAATCCTCAACACCTTGGCTGGGGAAAATAACAACCTGCTGAGGAGGATGAACTTTTCAATGTCGAGGAGAGTAGCTCTACTGGGGAAAAACAAACTTGTTGCCCTGCAAACAAAATCAATAGAAAGTTCTATATGCAAAAAGGCTACTTCGATTACCATCACAACGACCGTTGCCTAAGCAATTTCCATTGTTTTCTGATATGCTTCGCAAAGCTTAACATTTTCGCATGCAATGTTTTATCAAAATATCGGACGTTTTCACAAACAAAACAGCAAAAGTAAAAACACCAATGGAAAGCTTTTGAGTGAAATGAAAATTTTATTGAATGAATTGGCTTGTAAATAGGCGTTTACATTCGGAAGCAATTCTTGAAAAGAGGTAATTGCACAAAAGTAAAAGAAAATACACATGTCGACAATGTGGGGAACAGACATCCACCATGATTCAATTCAGTTATGACCCAATATGCCTTGCTTATCCGCAGATGCTTTGGCCTTCGAAAAGGCTGACTGGACTGATTCCTTTCCTTCAAAAATTCCATGCATCCAAAGTGCTCATAGATCGAGCGCAGGTCATAGACGTTTGCTTTTAAATCCCTAACTTTTGCCTGGATCGCCCTTTTTGGGTTTTCAATCCACCGGGATACCCATTTTTGCCAAAGTTGCCTTTTCAGGTTTTCAACTTTGCGGGTTTATTCTTTTTTCTTTTTATCCTTAACTTTTTCCCGAACCCTTTTCTTTTTATGGTTCGCCGTGATGCCCCTTTTTTGCCTGGACTTTCTTTTTGTGTCCAGCGGGTCTCTTTTATGCAAAGTATTATTTGACTACGTCTGTGTTCACAAGGGACGTAAAATCCTCACCATCCACAGTTGAGAGTAATAAGGATCCATCAGAGAAAACCTGCCTTACTACATATGGCCCTTCGTAGTTTGGAGTCCATTTGCCCCTGTGATCTGTCTGAGGAGGAAGGATCCTTTTCAAAACCAAATCACCAGCCTGAAAACATCGAGGACGCACTTTCTGATCAAAGGCTTTCTTCATCCTGCTCTGATACAATCGACCATGTGCAACGGCTGCCAATTTTTTCTCTTCAATAAGATTCAGCTGATTCAGTCTGGAACGCACCCACTCAGCTTCATCAAGCTTCACGCCTGCCAGAATTCTTAAAGAAGGAATCTCAACCTCTAATGGTAGAACTGCTTCCATACCATATACCAATGAGAAAGGAGTTGCCCCAGTTGATGTGCGTACCGAAGTACGATAACCATGTAAAACATAAGGCAACATCTCATGCCAGTCTTTATAGGTCACTACCATTTTCTGCACAATCTTCTTGATGTTCTTATTTGCCGCTTCAACAACCCCATTCATCTTCGGGCGATAGGGAGAAGAATTGTGATGTTCAATCTTAAAGCTCTAACATAGCTCCTTCATCATCTTGTTATTCAAATTTGAACCATTATTAGTAATGATTCTCTCCGGGACTCCATACCGGCAGATGATGTCCTTCTTTATAAATCTGGCTACCACTTGTCTGGTGACATTGGAAAATGAAGCTGCTTCCACCCACTTCGTGAAGTAATCGATGGAAACCAAAATGAAACGAAGCACATTGGAAGCAGTAGGTTCAATCTTTTCGATCATATCAATGCCCCACATAGCAAAGGGCTAAGGCAATGACAATACATTCAGAGGAGTAGGTGGTACATGCACCTTATCAGCATAAATCTGGCATTTATGACATTTTCCGGCGTATTTGAAACAATCAGATTCCATAGTCATCCAATAATACCTCGCTCTCAGCAGTTTTCTGGCCATAGCATGCCCATTGGCATGAGTACTGAAAGATCCTTCATGGACTTCTTCCATCAACAGGCTTGCCTCGTGTCCATCAACACAACGTAGCAAGACCATGTCAAAGTTTCTCTTGTATAACACGTCATCTTTATTCAGAAATAAATTTCCTGCCAACCTCTTCAGAGTCTTCTTATCTTTGGTGGATGCACCCCTTGGATACTCTTGACTCTTCAAAAAAACCTTAATATCATGATACCAAGGTTTTCCATCTGATAGATCTTCAATTTCAAACACAAAGGCTGGTCTATCCATATGTATGATTCTGATCGAAGGAGTTTCATTCCAACGATTCACTTGATACATTGAAGATAGTGTTGCCAACGCATCTGCCATCTGATTCTCCACCTGAGGTATATGATGGAAATCGACTATGTCAAAGAACGGTAACAACCTTCTGGCATAGTTGTTATAAGGCACCAAGTTCGCTTGACGAGTTTCCCATTCACATGTAATCTGATTAACTACCAACGCGAAATCACCTTAAACATCGAGGTTCTTGATTCTCAAATCAATTGCTTCTTCTAACCCCATGATGCATGCTTCATACTCTGCCTCATTATTGGTGCATATAAACGCTAATCGGGCAGTGAAGGGTATATGAGAACCCTGTGGAGTCGTAATGATTGCCCCGATTCCGTTACCATATGAATTAACAGCTCCATCAAAGACCAATTTCCACCGGGGTCCAATTTCTGGTCCTTCATCATGCAAAGGCTCTTCACAATCTTTCATCTTCAGATACATAATGTGTTCGTCAGGGAATTCAAACTTCATCGGTTGATAATCCTCAATTGGTTGTTCAGCGAGATATTCTGACAGAACACTTCCCTTAATGGCCTTTTGGGAAACATATTGAATATCGTATTCTGTCAGAACCATCTGCCAACGGGCTATTCTTCCAGAAAGTACCTGCTTTTCAAATACATACTTGATCGAATCCATCTTTGAAATCAAGAGGGTTGTGTGGTTTAACATATACTGCCTCAAACGCTTAGCCGCCCAAGCGAGTGCACAACATGTTTTCTCCAGCATCGAGTACCTTAACTCACAATCAGTAAATTTCTTACTCAGGTAGTAGATGGCAAGCTCTTTTCTACCTGACTCATCATGTTGACCGAGCACACACCCCATTGAGTTCTCAAGAACCGTAAGATACATAATCAATGGCCTTCCTAGCACTAGCGGCATAAGGACCGGAGGTTCCTGCAAATACTCTTTTATTTTTTCAAACGCTTTTTGACAATTCTCATTCCACCTGACCTCTTGATCTTTTCTTAGCAACTTGAATATTGTTTCACACGTGGCTGTAAGATGAGAGATGAATCTAGCAATGTAGTTCAACCTCCCTAAGAAACCACAAACCTCTTTTTCTGTTCTTGGTTTAGGAATTTCTTGTATAGCTTTTACTTTAGCAGGATCAACCTCGATGCCTTTTTCGCTGACAATAAAACCCAGTAACTTTCCAGATCTCACCCCAAAGGTGCACTTGTTCGGATTCAACCTCAGTCTGAACTTTCTCAACCTCTCAAAGAGTTTCTGGAGATTCACCAGATGCTCCTCCTCTGTTTGTGACTTCGCAATCATGTCATCAACATAGACCTCGATCTCTTTGTGAATCATATCATGAAAGGGAGTCACCATCGTCCGCTGATATGTTGCCCCAGCATTTTTTAATCCAAAGGGCATCACTTTGTAACAGAATGTTCCCCATGGTGTTATGAATGTCATATTCTCCATGTCCTCTAAGGCCGTCTTGATTTGGTTATACCCAGAGAAGCCATCCATGAAGGAAAACACAAAATACTGAGCAGTGTTGTCCACTAGCACGTCAATGTGAGGAAGCGGGAAGTCGTCTTTTGGCTTGCTCTATTCAGATCTCTATAATCAACGCACATCCTGACCTTTCCATCCTTCTTAGTTACAGGTACAATATTAGCAACCCATGGAGGATAATTTGTTACAGCAAGAAACCCAGCATCTAACTGTTTCTGAACCTCTTCTTTAATCTTGATAGACATTTCCGGTTTTGTCCTTCTCAGCTTCTGCTTAACCGGAGCACATTATTTTTTGAGCGGCAGCTGGTGTACCACGATGTCAGTGTCGAGCCCAGGCATGTCTTAGTAAGACCAGGCGAAGATATCCACATACTCTCGGAGCATTTCAATAAATCTTCCCTTGACAGTATCTTCCAAAGAAGCCCCAATCCATACCTTTTTCTTTGCGTCCTCGGTTCCCAAGTTAACAACCTCGATCTCCTCCTGATGAGGCAGAATGACCTTTTCCTCCTATTTTAACAGCCTGGCTAATTCCTCTGGTAAGGCACAATCTTCATCAGTCCCCTCTTCAGCCTGATATATGGGATTATTGAAGTCATATCGAGCCATAGCTGAATCATGATGAGTGGAATCTAAACCAGAAAACCGACATGATTGATGATTTTTGTTTAATATGGATGCATCAAACAAAAACACATTGCCATTTTGTTGTGGTTTTAATGCAAAAATAAAATAAAAAACAGAAAAACAGGGATCAAAACATTTGAATACGGAAACGTCCTTTATTAATGATAAAGAAAAAGCATACAAAAACATTCAAGCCCTACAAACAAGAATCACTACGTCTTGGGAAGAACGTAGGATTAACATAGATGACAAACAGGAGCAATTACTCTGGTTCGGTCACTTGAATGGCTCTCTCTGAAGACCAGTTGTGAAGACTTTGACCTGGAACACAAGGGCGGATCCAACTATCCATATCACAATCACTATCCCCATCTTCATCAATAGCATTAATTATGTCAAAGAACACACCGACACTGGTGAAACAAAATGGACCATAGAACTTGGGAGGCTCTTCTGGATGCATGGGTGGCTTATAACCCAGTCCATGAGTATTCCGCTTTTCCTGGACATCAATAATCTGACCCCACTTTTGTGAACCGTCGGCTTCAACCACGCCCGAGCATCCTTGAAGGAAGACATAGAAATCTCCGGCTGATGTACTACTATAGGTTGTCCACCACTTCAGATCGGCTGACTTCCTTGAGAGATTCCTCAGGGATCTTCACTGCTTCAAAAGCCTGACATAGAGTTTCATGTATTTTGCCATCTACCTCCACATACTTGAAAGTAGATAGCTGGCTTATCATGATATCCTCTTCTCCACAAACCGTCACCACATGTCCGTCTACCATGTACTTTAACTTCTGATGCAATGTAGACGTCACAGCCCCAGCACTACTAATCCATGGACGACCCAGCAAACAGCTATAAGCAGACTGGATGTCCATGATATAGAAGGTAGCATAGAAAACCTCTGGCCCAACCTTAATTGGTAGCACAATCTCACCGAAAACAGACCTCTTCGAGCCATCGAAAACGCGCACCACCAAATCACTAGGTGTGCATATCAACCCTCAGGTGTCCACCTTCATCAAGGCTTTCTTAGGTAGAACATTCAAAGAGGATCCAGTATCCACAAGCACATGAGACATCAACGATCCACGACACTCAACAGAAATATGCAGGGCATTATTATGGTTTCTCCCCGCTGGGGTCAAGTCAACATCAGTAAAACCCAAACCATTTCCCGCATTAACATGGGCCACTACCCCCTCCAACTGATTAATTGAGATTTCCTGGGGTACATAAGCAGCATTCAGTACTTTCAGCAGTGCATTTCGGTGTGCCTCGGAACACAATAACAGGGACAAGATAGAAATCTTGGACGGAGTCTGATGCAATTGATCAACAATTTTATAATCACTTTTCCGAATCAGTCTCATAAACTCTTCAACATTCTTAGATAAAGAATTATCAATTGGTTTTGCCTCGGAATCATTCACCACTAGCGCTTGCACAGAATTATCTACAACCTGTTTTCCTTTGTCTGGTCTAGAACTATGAGCTTGATCATTAGAAGGGATAAAGACCCTACCACTTCTCGTGATAGCCCCTGCCTCATCACTGTTTTCAACACAAGAGTTCACTACAAAAGTTCCCACCAGTTCTTGTTTCTACCCGTTGACAAACACTTCAGCACCATAATTCCAAGGAATAGCTTTGGTGCTCTCATACGGAACAGGTCCAGGAGTGGTGATAATGACCGGCGCTGGTCTCGCCGGCGCTGAAATAGTTATCGCCTTAAAAGGGATAGTAACAGTGGCAACCTCATTCTTTTTGCCGGTAACTTCCTTCTGTTGGTCACACCGGTCAAACTGCAATCGACCTTCATCTATCAACTTTTGAATTTCTGATTTCAACAAACCACACCCATTCATTTGCGACATACAATCTGAACAATTCTCATCACATCCGAGGGACACCCCACCCCTCAATAACCTCTCCTTTACCACCATCAAAGGAGTCTTTAATTCATTAACATCCATAACCAGATTCAAAGATTCATTCTCCTCTAACACATCATTAACCCTTGGCCCACTGTGGTTCGACATTGGATTTTGAATGACATTTGGCACGTCGTTTGAGAAGTTGATGGCCTTCGAATCCACCAAATATTGGACTTTATGCTGAAATGTCCTACACCTTTCGATTGTATGCTCAGGGGCACCGGAGTGAAAATCACAATGTGCGTTAGCATCATAGCCCGGAGGAAGCCTCCCTGTGGGTGGAGCCAGGGTGCGGAGCTTAACTAAACGCAACTGTAACAAGTGTTGCAACAATTGAGCATAAGACATAGGCGGCTGATCAAAATGTCTTTCAGCGCTCCTTTGACGGTTCTGATACTGGCCGGGCTGCCTATTCTGGCACTGATTAGGGGTACTCCTCTGCTGCTGAGGTGCAGCCGGAATAGTTACAGAGGCAACTTGCTGATTATAATTCTGGCATTGCTTCCCCTTACCTCGGTAAGATGACACAGAATTTGCTTCCTCTTTCTTCTTATAATTCCCATAAGGTTTCTTCCCCTGACCAGAAGACGACCCATCATTACCTGGTACTTTCCCAGCTTTGATTCCACCCTCTAACATCTCCCCAACCATGATCAAATCAGCAAACTTGCCTGACATGCATGGTAACCTTTTTCATAATAACGTCCTGGCAAAGTATCCATAAACAGATTCAGCATCTCATTCTCCAACATGTGCGGCTGCACCCTTCCCGCTAGCTCACGCCATCTCTATGCGTATTCCTTAAAGCTTTCACTGCCCTCTTGAGACATATTCAGTAGCTGGGTCCGATTGGGAGCCATATCAGTGTTATATTGGTATTGCATGATAAAGGCCTCGACTAATTCTCTCCAATTACAGACATGGCTGTCCTGACAGAAATGCATCAGGAGTTTCTCATCTTTAGAGTACGCGACCATCTTCCTTGCGTATGCTCTGACATGCGTCTTGGGACAGGTGGTACCATTGTATTTCTCAAAAGTGGGCACCTGAAATTTGTGCAGAATTATAACTCCGGGAACCAGCCCCAAATCCTCCAAATCCATTCCTACAGAATTCTGATTCACCACTCCCCTTAGTTGTTTTCAATCAATCTGAACCTTTGATCATTGTCGGCCTGAGGACCAGTATCCCCGCCTGGCATAGAGAAAACATCATCTTGCTGGTCTTCAAAACGACGACCATGAACAACACAAACACTTTCTCCTCCCACAACAGAAGGAATCACAAGCTGCTCTCCTCCGCCCGGAGGGATCACAACACCAGGAATGGGGATCTCTACGCCCCCAGGACCTCCCTGAGCACCGTTATCAACAACGCCATTATGGACTCTTCCATGAAGAACCCCATCTTCATCCACTCTTGCCACTAAGGGTTGGACCAGAGTCCTCAGTTGCTCTTGACCTTGGGTAACACCTTGCATCAGCTCCATGAATTGGGCCATGTGAGCTTGCATGGCGGCCATCTCTGCTTGCATTTGCTCCATAATTCTCCTCTGGTTTGATCTAGTAGAATACCGGTGAATTGGCTGGCCTGCAATCCAGAACTGTAACCAAATAAAGGTTAGAAAAACCTGGGACGAGAACCTGTTATGCAAAAATGATTATGATTATGAAAATGAAAATGCAAAATGCAAACAATCATATTTGAACAATTCCGGGACATATCCGCTTTTATTCCAATCCATGAAACCGGGCAAGGGATCAGACACACTATCTGAAAATAAATCCGAACCCAGAAATACTACTGAATCAAGCCATGGGGACAAACCCTCTCTGAAAACCAGAACTGGCAGAGCACAGATAGTTGAACCAAATATTCCATTATAAAAAATAAAGTAGTTCCTACAGACAAGTTCAAACAAAATCAAAGGTGACTCCATCAACAAACTTGATGGTAATCCCAACAAAAAGATAAACAACAATATCAACTACAACTCAATTCCAAACAAACTAGCTTCAACTTATTCAAGAAGGTCTAAAGTGTCAGGATGTGCAGGTTGCTTTATCAGCCCTTTGATCAGCTTGTTTCTTTTGGCAATTTCTTGGTTTAATTTAGCAATCTGCTCTTCAGCGTTGTTGTCTTCGTGCCTCGACTTCTTAACCCCCGGCTTGCAACTTGAGCTCTTTAATTTCCTTCTGGGCTTCTTTCCACTTGCCGGAGTAATGATTTTTCATTGCTTTCACTTTCTGAAGTTCTTCTTTCAGTTCTCTATTCTCGATCTTGACCTCTTCCCACATCTCCTGATATATGGTAAGCTTGTCCTCTGCTTCAGTCAAAAGCTTCTTGTTTTTCCTGCTAGCTTTACCTGATGATTCGGCAGCCATACTGACCTTTTTGAAGTGCTGAGCTCTGTCGGCAAAATCCTTCTCTCTTTTTTCTAGACGCTCTATCATGTCTTGAACTTTCCATTTCAACTCCAAGTTGTCATGTAGAGCGTTCTGTAGCTGACTACTCATATCAGAGTTTTCCACCCTCAGATCAAATACCAACTTTCGCTACTTGTCGAATTCTTCGAGTGGTACCGTGAGTCTCTCTTCCACAATCTCTGGATACAACGGAGGAGCCCGATCAAAAGGTAAATAGAACTCTTCTACCCTCTTCTTTATCCATTCAACATATGGAGCGAAAGCTTGATTATTGGGTTTACCCAGGACGGTTTTACCTCTCTTCTGTCTACTGAGCCAAACTTCAGAAGCCTTCTGTGCAATAGCCACACCATCAGTCATATGAAAATACAAAGATTCTTCCAAATCTTTTTCAACTGGAGGATCTTTCAGGGCGCACGCAAACTGCCTGATAGCCAAAGACGGGTTGTAGTTAATACCTCCTTCTCTTTCGATTAAGGGTACATTAGGATACCTTCCACAACTATGCAAAATGCCAGTCCCCAATAATCCCTTATCCACCCAAAGAATATCTTTAGCAGCTAGGCCCATCAGACGCTTACTCCAATCTAGAGAAGTTTTTGCATCCACAAAAGCACCTGACCGAGGTAAACGGTTGGCAAACCACTTGTAGAAAAGAGATGCACAACAACAAACCACCCCACCTCGTCTTTTCTCATTCCTGTTGTACAGGGCGTAGTGAAGATCACCTAATAAAGTTGGTACCGGATTCTGAGCTGTAAATATCTGAATAGCATCCGTATCGACAAACTCGGACTCATTAGGGAATAACACAATGCCATATATACAGAGAGCCAATATTGCATTGAAAGTTATCCACCTCTTCTCCTTAGCTTCCTCTCGAGCCCTCTTTACCAAGTACTCTAAGTGATAGCCTCGAAATTTTCCTTTGCGAGAAAAATCAGCGTCTAATGTCGATTTTCTCAAATAAAGAGCCTCAGCCAGCGCTTGGAAATCACAGTCTCCTTGGGAACCACAGAAAGGAACACCTCATTGGATAGGAATTCTCAAGATGTTAGAATACTCTTCTAGGGTAAGAACTAATACATAATCCGGCATCACAAAGCAACTTTAGGAAGGATCATAGAACTGCATCAAGGTGTGTAGTCCATTGTATTCATACTCACTAAGGCTCCGAACCAGGGATAATATCCAACCATACTTCTCTTTAAAGACCCCCAATACTTCTGGACTAACCATACTCAGTAAACTGTCCAACAGACCAAGAGTGAGCTTCGGGAACTTGTAGATGATGATGTGCTTCTTACCCCTCTTAGTCTCCATCCCTATGAATGCCCTCTGACTGGAATCAAAAGACTGGATACTACCTGGAAATGCAAAAACATGAATGTTAGAAAAATGGAATGCAATACGAAGCATGGGATCAAAGTTCCACACGAGCTGGATGCACTATACTGACTGAACAATCAAAGCTCTGTACCAAAACCCAGAACAAAAGTAACCACAATGATAAAACTAGCAAACCAGGTAGGTTGAAGGTCAAAGTCACCTGCAAACCTGCAAACTCCCATCCCCTCTCACATGTGGGTTCTAGAAAATGGGATCCTCAGTCTCAGATTCTCGATTTCAGAAGCAATAGTACATTCATACCTCAGGGTACAATAATATCGCCAAACAAAGAGGTCGTCCACTGATTCCCCCAAAAAAGGTCATCCTATAGCAAGTTCCCAGCATTGGGTCCTCGGGTCGAGAGTCGTAATGGATTTGCCATTTCTGGTCTGCCATTATCGTTCTCGGGAGGAGTGTCGTACTGAGTCCTTGGGAATGGTCACCAGAGTCGATAGTTCCTCAAGAGAATAACTACTGGTCTGTATCAACATACAGTAGTAGATATCTCCCGATAGAACCTCGTCTGATTGTGGGGATCTTGATCACCCGCACGTGGTCAACGCCACAGGAGCGTCACGCCTACCCACGCTAATACCTGTACATGCTCAAGCCTGGGTAGTGGGCTTATCTCTCAGAACCTCCCAACCTGCCAAACAGAAAACCAACACAGCACAGAACAGTTCAGCATAATAATGAAATGCAATGCAATAAATGCGGTAAAAATAGTAAAACAGTAATACAGTAATATACGGCACAACAGTAAACACCCAATGAAAATAAACAAACAAGCGCTAGGATTGACTCGCAAAAGGGATGGACCAGCAAGAGGTCAACCTGTCCGCAGCAGAGTCGCCAGCTATCGCTCTCGAGGATTTTTATCCATGTACAAACACGAAAGTGGTGCAGAAACAGAGTCGCCAGCAATGTGTATTTATCCTACGAGAGGGAAAGGAAACACTGCGTAAACCTGAGGGAAGGAAAAGAACATGGTCTCGCGACCAAGAAAAATGGGTAAGGGAGTCGGTTACGCGAGGGGAAGGTGTTAGCACCCCACGCGTCCATCGTACTCAACGGGATCCATGGTTGTTGTCTCAATCAAAGGGAGTCGTCATCTGGAGCTCCACTGCTACTGGAAACGAGAAGGAACAGGAACGGAGGAGAACGAAGAAACGAAGAAGAAAAGAAAAAAAAGTGACTCGATAGGACATCTCTCGTCCTATGCCTACGTATTCCCTTGTGCAATGGGAAAGTCAGAGTCAACGTAGTTCGGACACGAACTAAGGGGGGATGTTGCTCGCCAAGACATCACCATCATGTGCCTACGTATCCTCAATCGGATGAGAAAGAGGAAATCAGAGCAGTCTTAGTTCGACCTAACAAGGTCGGTTAGTGTTTTTTATGAGCGAAGTTAGATTCGCGTCCGGCAGTTAGGGTCGATGTCTGTTTGCGACGAGACGGAAAATCACGTGCCCTTTTCTGAAAATGAGTTTGAAACTTAACGATCACGAAGGATGAAAAAGGTTTGAGTTTTCTTTGTATTTTTTAAGACAGAAGTGGTTTGAAGTTAGTTTGTGACTTGCATTGCACCCAAGTCTATAGCATAGGAACGAATACTTCGCACATCGTCCCCAACAGAACGTCCACTAAGTACCCTAGAAGAATGAAGGGAGACCCCCCATACTTCACTTCCCATATGTAAGGCTCATGCGCAATACATGTTAATGTTTTATTAAGTGTTTTAGGATTGTTATGAGATGAGAAGAGAAGACTCAAGGAAAAAGAAAACACTAAGGGGAATTCTATCCTAATGTTGTCATGCAAAAGGTGGCCCTAAGGTTGAGTTTGAAAGGGAAAATTCTACCTAAGTTAGCATGCAAAGGGAAGCCTAATGCTAATCCTACTCCAAGCTTAATCAAAAATTAAGTTGGACTAGGTAGCTCTAAGGGAGTGAATCCCAAACTTAAACAAGTCTTGAGATTCAAGGGAAGGGAAAGAGTGAAAGAGACGAAGAAGGAAAGAAGGAAATGAGCAAAAACAGCAGCTACAACAGCGTATCTTCAACAATACAGCAGTAAATCCAACACCAAATACCAAACAACATTCTACAACTCATGTTCAGCACAAAAAGGAGGTGTAAAAGCCGAACAACATCACATATAACAGCACATGTGCACATAAACAGCAGTAGAAACAGGGAAGCATGTGATACATTAATGATTCACTCATGGAAAAGCAAACATGCATCAAGCATTACATTTCACAATTAATCATGATCACAATCACGTCATACACCATGGTACACAATACTTGAATTCATCATGAAAGAGTGCACATCATTTGATAATGGAAAAATTAATTCGAATATGCATTTCATGGAATCAAAAGCAAACTAGCATGCACAACACCATTCCAGCAACATAAGCAATAATCCATAATAAACATGCTCAAGAAGTGTGCGTAACTCATTTATCGCACCAAGAATGCAACATCGCAAACATAAACATTTATCGAATGAAAACCAAAAGTCACGTGTCAGAAAATCTAGGCATCACTCAACCTTAAAATTAAAAATAAATGGCATCACATAAATATAAATTCAAAGCACTCTTTTTTTCCATGGAGTTCCCTAAATGCCACACTCGATTGATCCATGCTCCAAAAAATCTAGGCCTATGAGGAGTTAACCATGTGTCTCTTACGTAATCAATAATTTGACTATAATCAACACATGTTTGCTCAAATTGATGCAATCGCTGCTTGTACTTAACCTTATCATTGGCACATACAAGATCAATCAATAGTGCATTTGTCTCATCTTACATATCATTTACAACATATTTCTAGCATTTTGAACCAACATTTTTGTTTATGTGGAATCGACAAAGCAAATCAATTGTTCTTGGAAACACAACTTCAATTTCTTTCATCAAAGCAAGATCTATATCGGTTAAAATCACTTGTTTACATAACCCTTTCTTAAGAAATAATTGTTTTAGCTTATTTAATACCTAGTAAAAATCTCAATCTGCTCAGCTTCCATGTAGGCAAATGCAAGAGAAATGTCAACTCAGTTGACATCATACAACCGATTTCAAACCAAGGTTGTATTTATGTGTTTGTCTTGTATGTGTCTTATCCATAATTAACATAATAAGAAAGATATTTAACAACTTAACTGAATCTAAGTGGAACCAAAAATATCTCTCATAACATTTTAGTAACCTTTTCTTCTACACTAATAAACACAATATGTATCATCTATCAGATTAAACAAATTTTGTATCTCAGATCTAAGACATCTGATCATTTTTATTTCATACTTTTATGTTTATGTATTTGTGTGATCTGAGTGACATTCTCAGGACCTCACTCTTGCAGTGAGAAAAGGGTGTGTCTGGGGTAGAACATGAAACTTTAGTAAATCATCAGCATGTTTATGCTCATTTGTACTTAGACGCCTAACAAACACATGACCTTCAAATCTATTAGGTAATTTGTGGTTGTGAAGTTCACATTTTTTATCAATCTTCCATCTTGAATCATCTTTAGACAAAGTTGACCAAATTTTGAATGCACAACCACATTTTTTTAGTAGTTGTTTGTGTTATATTATCCACTTTCTTGTACTTGTCACCTATATCACAACCAATATTATTTTGTAGATTCTCCCTCTCTTTTCTATTTCGGTACCTAGTCGTGTAATGACGACAATACTTTAGTCTAATTCCAATCTCCTTAAGCCACTTTATTACCCTTTCTCATGTATCAAATTCAAGTGTAGTTAAGAATGCATCAATGGTATCTACATGTAACCGATTTCATCAGATAGTAGCGAGATCTTCATATCTATAAAGCATAAAATAAAATAAAAGAAATAACATGTTAGAATACTTATGTGTGAGTAATCAGATGAACAAGACTTGAATACATCATAATACTTAATATCAAATTATCCGCTGAAGTTTATAATACCGAATAATTGTAATGCAATTTATCTGGTAAACATGAATGCATACCAAAAAACTTGACTAAAAATAATTTGATGACTAATGCAATGAAGAAAATACGTACTGAAATATTGAACATGAAATAATTTGATAAATTGTTGTAGGATTGCACTTCCATCAAATTCGAAAAGGTTAAATAGGAGAGTAGAAAATTAAAAACATATAAATACTATATAAAAAAGTTAAAGTCGTCATTTTTTATTTTTACGTTTTTGAAAGATTATGTGTCTTTTGGATTTGTTTTTTTTTTATTTTTGAATTTTTACTGAATTTTTGAAGAATTTCACGAGCTTTTAGCGGTTTTGGGGGGAATCTATGGATTTTTAACATATTTTAAAAAAATTTCCGGATTTTTCAAATACACTACCAGATTTTTCAAAAAAGTATGAGTTTTGACTAGATTTTTCATCAAGTATATGAGTTTTTACTAGGTTTTTGTTCTGGACTGTACCAATGGCTAGGCATGACCCAATCCACTTCTTCCCCCAGAACGGCCCAATTCCCTAAGCCCAATCCTCGAAAGGCAGAGTTTACCTTTCTGCTCTCCAACCGGGCAAGGATTACATCGCTCCTCCCCGGTACTGCTTCCCGTCACGCACGGCTTCACTAATCCCAGGACAACTGTGGGCAGATGCCCGGAACTACGCCTTTGCCCGACATAACGGCTAGTTTTGGGCAGTTACCTATTCTTCGGGAAACGGTTATTTTGCCTCGTAAATAGGGACCATGGGCCACGCGCTGGGGGCATTATATAATCCCTCTCACTTGAGAGGGTCAGGTATCCAATGTTCATCCTAAGAACACACTTTGTACTTGCCCCTTTTCCTCTGACCCTCTCTTACTTGAGCGTCGGAGTGCCTTGCAGGTACACCCCCTCCTCTCCTACAAGCATCATCATCTGCCCTACGCGAAGGCCGCGACGATCCAATATGATCACCTCCGATCAGTGGCATCGTATGTAGGAACCTAGCTTCTCCCTCTTTTGATTCAAGATCCCCTCTTTTTCACTTCGAAGACTAAAGCTCTCTTCAAACCTCTTTCGATCATCATGGCCTCCACCAAGAATGATACTGTTGTCGTTATTATCCCCGATAACGCCGACCACATCCCCTCCGAAGTTGCTTTCCCGGAGACAGATCATCGTGACGGGAAAACCGCCTCCCCTACCCCCGATGATGTGAAACCTCGAGGACTGGCTGTTGACCGTGTTTTTGAGCCTATTCCGGTTCCACAAAACACTGACTCCAGCACGACTGCTCTCATAGCCTCCCTCAACAGATCAAACCTCTTGATCTTCCAGCAAGGTGAAAAGATCAACGCTCTCGACCACGTCCTCCAGGAGCGCCTGTCCTCGGAGAAGCCTCGTAGCCTGTCTCCTCGTCCTAGGTCTCCCCCTCAGAAATGGAGACGTGACAGGTCCAGAAGCCTCTCCCCAGAGAGAAGACGATTAAGATCAGAAGAGCCTGTGTCTGATCTTGCACGAAGACGGCGTCAGTCTCCTCTGCGAAATTCAAGACGTTCCCCTGCGTCAAAGAAATCCAGACCCTTAGAAAAGTACGAGCATCGCCGTTCGCGCAGGCATTCTCCACGACGAAGCAGGAGTCGTGGTCGTAGCCATTCCTTCTCCCGTTCCCCAAGCACAAGCAGTGACGATGACATTCATGACCCCCTCTCACAGGAGATCATGGACACCAGGATTCCTCGCGGGTTGGAAAAGCCCCCCGCTTTAACGACCTGTGACGGGACCTCCGACCCCGGCGAGCACATAGAAAACATTAAGGCAATGCTCCACTACCACAACGTGAGTGGGGCCATAAAATGCAGATTGTTCCCCATCACCCTCAAGAAGGGGGTCATGGCTTGGTCCAAGCGCCTTCCCCGAGGGTCAGTCACATCGTGGAGAGATTTGAAGAGTCAGTTTGCCCAGCATTTTACGGCTTCTCGACGACATCCCAAGTCGGAGGCCACCTTGGAAGCTATCATACAGGGCAGGGACAAGTTCCTGCGGGCATATATTGAACGGGTTAACAAAGAATCCGTGGAGGTCCGTACTACGGACCATATGAAAAAATATCTTCTCGAGAAGGGCTTGAGACCAAAAAGCGAGTTTTACAAGGCCGTCGGAATCGAGACTCCTCGAACATTAATGGAACTTCTCCAGAAAGCTGTAACGTACATACAGTACAAAGAGAAGGAGGCCACATACAATGCCCGGGACACAAGAGATCGTAAAAATACCCTGACACTAAGAAAAGATGAGTCGGAGACATCCCGGCAAGGAAAAGAGAGGCGACGAGACGATCGCCCCCGAGAAGGTAAAGGGCATGATGGCCGATTCACGGAGTATACCCAGCTCACCACTCCTCACGAGCGCATTCTCTCCGAATGCATCAATACGGAGTTCAAGCAGGGAGACGTCAGGTTCCCTAAACCGACGACGTCCAAAGGCAACGTGGATAAAAGTAAATATTGTCGTTTCCACCGCAGCCATGGCCACACGACCGAGGACTGCGTGCACTTTAAAGATGCTATTAAGATCCTCATCAAGGAGGGTCATTTGAAGCAATATATCAAGAAAGGTGAGTCTTCAAAAAGGGAGGCGTCAGATTCAAAGAAGGAAGCAGAATCATCCCTGTCTAGTCCTCCCCAGCAGGTCGCTATGACCATCACGCGACCAGAGGACTTTACCCTCCCAGACTATTTTGAGGAGCTGTCCCAGGTGTTCGCGCTCAGCACTTGGGAAGCATTCCCTGCAGCCATGGTTATCTCTTGCGAGGGGTACAATGAGCTGACAGTGGGATCTGTTAAGCAAAAGTTCGAGCAGCTTATTGATTGCAGCCCTGACCGGCTATCCACACTTGAGCTGCCTGGAGGCTCTCCCAACTAGCACATTTCCTTACTCATCAGGGCAAGATTAGCAAGCACCGACGTCAGAAGGATCCTGGTCGACCAGGGTATTTCGGTGGACATAATGTACACTGGCCTATTTTGGTCCCTCAAGCTGGACCAGAAGAACCTCTCACCATACGTGGGATCCGATTTACAGGGGTTCAACGGAGCCACGGCCAGATCCTGGGGGAACGTGGAGCTCCTAGTCACATTTGGGGAAGAAGAGGCGTCCAGGTCAATTAAGATCCAATTCCTTGTGATAGACTGCCCATCACTGTACCAGTGCATCTTGGGGAGACCGGCCCTCGCAGAGTTAGTTATTGTCCCTTCAACCGTCCACCTCAAGTTGAAGTATTATACGGAGAAGGGTCACATTGCGACATTGCACGGGGACATAGAGGCTGCCCGCATATGTTTTGAGGCAGCGACCTGGGGACAAAACCAGATTAGTGCAGCACCCAAAACAGCCAAGCGGGCACAGGAGGAGGATCATCCATCCGAAGATGGCCAACCGGACAAGAAGCCGGCACTCCCTGTATATACTATCGACCTTGACAGCCAAATTTCAGAGGAAAGCGAGGGAGATAGTAGTGAAGGTGCGACGACCACTTCCTCCACGTCAGCCCTCGTGCGACTAGTTCCAGACGGGGAGTTTGAAGTCATCGCCTTCAGCAATAACCCCAACAGAGGGTGAAGATTGGTGTTGGACTGCCCGACGAGGTCAAGCAACAGCTGTAGAAGTGCCTGGATGAAAATGCTGATTTGTTTGCTTGGAGTGCCGCAGACATGCCTGGCTTGGACCCAGAGACCGTATGCCACCATTTTACCATCGACCCTGCTGCCTATGTCGTCGCGCAGCGCAGGTGGAAACAATCCGACGAAAAGGCACAGGCTACCGAAAAACTTGTACAAGACCTCTTAGAGAGGAAATTCATTTCGGAGGCCAGGTGTACAACCTGGTTATCCAATATTGTACTTGTTAAAAGCATAGTGGAAAATGGCGCATGTGCATTGACTATACTGATCTCAACCGGGCTTGCCCGAAAGATGCTTATCCCTTACTGAGCAAAGACAAACTCGTAGATAACTCTGTAGGTTTTAAACTTTTGTCCTTCATGGACGCCTATTTAGGGTACAATCAAATCCCTATGGCCGAAAAGGACAAGAGGTACACCACATTCATGACTTCCTCAGGGAACCATTACTATAATGTAATGCCCTTTGTTATGAAAAATGTTGGGGCCACATACCAGCGCATGATGAACAAGGTCTTCCGATCAAAGATCGGAGACATGCTCGAAGTTTACATGGACGATATGATCGTGAAACCCCAAGAGGAATCCGACCATATGGCCCATTTGCAAAAGGTCTTCGACCAGGCCAGGAAGTGCAAAATACGCTTTAATCCAGAAAAATGCACCTTCGGCGTGCGTGCAGGGAAGTTCCTCGGATTCTACCTCACCGAAAGGGGAATAGAGGCAAATCCAAACAAGTTCCGAGCATTCGCAGAATTTCCCACGCATAGGTCGACGAAATCCATCCAATCTCTCAACGAGATACTCGCGTGACTTTCTCGTTTCGTGGCCAAGTCTGCTCAGCACGCCCTGCCGTTCTTTAAACTCCACATAAAGGAGGCCAATTTCGAATGGACGAAAGAGTGCAGCACGCCCTTTCCCACCTTAAGTGAGCCCTGTCCGAACCTCCTGTGCTTTTGCGACTAGAATGCGGGGAGACCTTGTACCTATATCTCCCTATCGCCAATGAAGCCATCAGCGCTGCACTCATCCGCGAAACAACTGACAGGCAAAATTCCATCTATTTCACCAGCAAGGCCCTGCAAGGGCCAGAAATCAGGTACGTGCAGATAGAGAAAGTCACCCTTACCCTCGTTACCGCCGCGAAAAGACTCAGACACTACTTCCTGGCCCACACCATAGCAGTACGCACGGACCAACCCATCAGGCAGTTGCTTTGCCGACCATACATGGCCAGCGGGATGCTCAAATGGTCCCTGGAGTTATCAGAATTTGACATTCATTATAAGGGCAGGAAGGCACTCAAGGCACAAGTTCTGGCCGACTTTGTGGCGGAGATGACACCTCCATCATCCCCGCCAAGCGGAACGCAGAGATTGACCATTTACGTGGATGGAGCATCCAGCCCCTCAGGTAGCGGCGCAGGTATCATCCTAAAAAATGAGGAAGGAATACTAATCGAAGTATCTCTAGTCATGTCCTTCCCTACGTCCAACAACTAAGCTGAATATGAGGCCCTCCTCGCGGGACTACGGTTGGCAAAGGACGTGGGCACCAAGGAGGTAAAGATTTACACAAATTCCTACCTCGCAGCATCCCAAGTACGGGGAAAGTTTCAAGCAAAGAACGACTAGCTAGTCGAATATTTAACACTGGTGATGGAGAGAATCACCAAGTTTGACGCGTGGGAAGTCCAACACATCCCATACGAACAAAACATGCAGGCAGACATCTTGTCCAAGCTGGCCAGCACCAGGAAGAAAGGCGGCAATAAATCCATCGTGCAAGAAATACTCGCCCGACCCAGCATCGAGAAACCGTCGCAGCTACCCGATGTCAACGCCATTAGGGACAGTCACTGTTGGATGACCCCCGTGTACGATTACCTCACCAAAGGGGAGCTGCCCGAGGACAGCAAGGAGGCCAGCGTGACTAAACGGCGAGCATGCACATACATGCTGATTGAGGACAAACTCTACCGACGAGGATTTTCCATCCCCCTCCTGAAATATATCGAGGAGAAAAGTCCCCGAAATCCTCCAAGAGATCCACGAGGGTATCAACGCGCAACATTTCAGAGGGAGATCATTGGCATGAAAAGCCCTGCGGGCAGGATACTATTAGTCGACCATGCAGCACGACGCCAAAGAGCACGTCCAAAGTGTGACCGGTGCCAGCGCACGGAGACATGCACCTGGCACCCCCCAACGAGTTGAAGACTCTATCCTCGCCTTGACCCTTTGCCTGGTGGGTGATGGACATACTCGACCCCTTTACAATGGGGTCTTATCAAAACAATTTTTTTATCATGGTCGTCGACTACTTCACCAAGTAGATTGAGACCGAAGCCCTCACCAAGATCACAGCCTTCAACATACTCCGCTTCTACAAAAGGAACGTCCTCGCGCGACTCGGGTGCCCTAGGCCCTGGTGACCGACAATGGAACCCAGTTCACGGACATGAAGTTCCAAGACTTCGTCGCCAAATTAGGCACGAAGCAACACTTCATCTCCGTCGAGTATCCCCAGACTAACGGGCAAGCGGAGGCCGCGAACAGGGTAATCCTTCGTGGCCTAAAGCGAAGGTTGGGCAAAGCCAAAAAGAGATGGGTTAAGGAGCTATATAGCGTGCTCTAGACCTACAAAAAAACACCGCACTCTACCACCAGGGAAACCCTTTTCCGACTAGCTTACGAAACTGAGGCGGTGATACCGGTGGAGATCAGGAAACCTTCCGGACGAACGAAGGCCCCCCTCGACGAGGAGATGAACGACGAAGCCTTGAGAGAAGAGCTCGATCTAGTCGAAGAGATACGGTCGGGGGCAGCTCTTCGTGAAGCTTCGCTGAAACAAAAAATAACCTTGCGCCATGATGCTAGAGTCGTAAAGCACGACTTCCCCATTGGCAGCTTAGTCCTGCGCAGAAACCAGAAGGATTCGCGTGAAGGAAAGCTGGCTGCGAACTGGGAAGGACCCTACATGGTCAAGTCCAAAACGGGCACTGGAACCTACTATTTAGAAACTCTGGATGGAGAACCATTTACTCGACCATGGAACGCTTAAAAGCTCAAACAATACTACAGTTAGAACCAACTACGAGGTCGGACTAACTGCCGACGAGATCTCCCCTAAACTGGGAGACGGCTCGGTCACAAGATCGTGCCCCGGTGTAAGCACGATCCATTTTACAACGCCGGCCAGTTTCTACTTATGGTACGAGTAGACTCTGCCCATAACAGGGATACCTTAATCGAGCTCCGCCGTTGCCACACCAATTAGGCAGAACACCCAGCTCATGATGGGAACCGTCCAAGCCTATGAGATTAGTACCTCAACCGAGATCCTAGTCTCATCACGGGCGAAACCACTTCCCCGGCCTGTGGAACACATCTACATCGAGCAATTCTCTAAATCAGAAAACAAATCACGGATCCCTGTTGCAGGCACAAAAGCTTATCAAGCAAAAGTAAAACACTTAGAAAAATAAACAATGAAAGCCATACATACAAAACCGGCCATACTGACCGGACACATACATAAATAAATTATAGTGACCACAAGGGCCACAAGTTGTGCATGTTATAAAGCAAGGGGTTCGTGCCCCCGAAGAAAATAAGGTACATCTAAAAAACACGGTACACAGGCCGGATACATTACAACAAGAAAACTGAAATTATTCTTCCATCTGCTCCGGCTGATCCTGGACGAACACTGGCTGATCGGGGATAGGTTGTGGCGACTGGGTCTCCTCGGGACCGGCGTGCTCAGCACCAAGGTTGAGAAAGTCAGGGAGAGTTATCTTTCCGTTCTCCACACGGCCAAGAAAGTTGGTACCCTCGGTGGAGATCTGGACGTCGGGGTTCACCAGCCTGAGCTGGGCCATAGCATTCTCGAACGATTCTTCCCTAATGGAAAACAAATCCTCTTCCGTCCGAATAATACGAGTAACTATCTCTGCCCTGGTCTTCAGTGCCTTCATGTCTTCAGGCTCATCCTCGGCCGGAGCCCTTACTGTCCTCAGCTATTCGATCAGCTCCTCGACTGCCTTCTTCTCTGCCGCCAGCGTGGCATTCTCCCCCTTCAAACTGGTAGCCTTCTCGTTTGCCTTCTTCTTGGCATCACCAGCTTCCTTCGCTTCTTCCTTGGCCTTCCTCTCCGTCTCTTCCATAGAGGCTATGGTAGCCCGGGCAGCTCTGAGCTCGGACTCAGTTGAAGAATCCCCCTCAGCATAGATCGCCGGCATTTCCAGAACTATGACCAGTGCATAGGCGTCCTGCGCCACCAACGCCCTCTTGCTCAGACGATCCATGCCCTCCAATTGGAGATACTCTGCCCACGGCACAACCAGGGACGTCCCCTCGAAGAATTTTCTATCAAGAATACAAGGAAGAAGCTCAAACTTCCCTTTCTCGAATGCCCGGCTGAGGTCCACTATTTCATTGGCCCTGGACCACTTAAACCTTGAAGCCAAAGGCAAGGGGGATCCCAGGGCAGGAGTAGGCGAAGAGCTCCCCGTAGCCGGATGAGAAGGAGGAGGAGCACACTGGGCAAATCGAGTCTTTGGAGCAGCCGCCCCGGGCTTGTTCCACGCAACAACATTTCTCGCCATTCTTTCGTGGGTGGAGGGCATCTCACCTGCGAAGACACAACAAATATATTAGACGGCAAAGAAAATATAGTTTGGGTAAGTGAAAATAACTAAGAGTACCGAGCAGCTTATAAGCGTCCGCGGGAGTCTTGCACTCCAAAACCGCATTTGTATTAATGTATCGGTACTCCACCCGCTGGCTACCATCCTCCTCAAAAATAGGACTCTTCTTCTTCATCCAACATTCAGCAAGTCTAAAAGAATTCACATAGTTCACCAGCTTATCGTAGCCGGCCAGATCCTGCTCATCTAGCATGTTCGGCTGAGTAACGTAACCATTGGGCTCCTTAGAAAAATGACTCCCATTCCACTGAAATGGAAATTTGAACTCTCTATCCCAGATCAGCTTCCCGTTCTCGTCGCGTATGTCATTACCATTCTCATCAATCGGCACCGCCCAGACATACGTGTTGTCCTGGGCCCTCTGCGACACAGGCTCTATAATGTAAAACCTCTCCTTAAATGTCTGGATCGACTCCGAGAAGGGTTTGAACAACTTTCGGAGTTGCTTCAACGACACCCAGCCATATCTCCTCCCCGTGACCTGCCGCTAAAGATGGAATATGGTGAAGAACAAAGGCAGCGTGGCTCCTACCTTCAGGAACTCACAGGTTAACTCGAAGGCGCGGATGAACGCCAACGAGTTGGGATGCAGCTGTGACAGGGCCAGGTCCAGATGTACGAAGACAGACTGCTGGAAATCAGTAAAGGGCAGCCTCAACCTCAGCTCCTTAAAGGAATGTTCATACATGGCGAATCTCTCCTCGAAATCTGAACAGATCCGGTCGTCTTAGGAGGGGAAATTCACCTTCCATTCCCCCTCCGGTCCAACATCTGTGAAAACATCCCCAGTGAAAGTCGCAAAGATGGATTCATGCTCGGCAGGCTCAGCCACCAACCACTCCTCTGCATGATTCTCTTCGAGCTCCTCCCCGACTTCGCTGGGGACAGTTGAAGCTTCTGTGCTACTGCTCTCCAAGGAGCTCTCCTGGGACGAATATATTAAATTTCCCCGTCGGGCCCTGTCGCCATCACCTGAAAAGCAGAGAACAAAAGTGAATTCGACGCAAAATCAAATCCACCCTTCCATTGCTAGTCAAGTGAAAGGGCGCGCAAAGGGCCGAGGATGTCGTCCCCGGCCTAAGCCCTAAATGAAACAAAAATACAAGAGTCTCCCATAAGGAGGTGCTCGGGGCAGATCCCTCACACAACGAGGAGCTTCCTCGAGTCACTTCCCAGTTTCCATTTGAAGCTTCACCGAAAACTTCAAACGTTCATCGGAAACTTCAAACGTTCACTAGAAACTGAGTAGCCACTATGGTTACTTAGGCGTCATCATCGCAACGATGCCAGAGACCGCCCTACTCCTAGTTCTCTAAAGGACTCCAGCGGCCACGTAAGCAGCATAAGATGGCCCAGCCATCGTCCGCCACCAACAACCGCTAGGAAAACACCACTATGTCTCCTAAATCTAACCTAACCGCATGAATTCTAAAATAAAAATGAAAAACCTAGAAGAAGACAAGGAGTTGGATGACTTACGTGGTCGGAGAAGTTGAAAGGAAGTGCTTGAAGCTTGTACAGTGGTTACGGCGGCAGACGACGACGGCGGCAAGATATGTTCTCTGAAGAAGACAAAGAAGAAGAAAGAGAAGCGAAAATATGAAATGGCCAGACTCTCTCTCCTTTTATACTGCTAAGGAGCACGTGCAGAGGCACGCCCAACTAGGTCATAATGGCTACAGACTAGCCATCATTGCCTAGTTACTGTAGCACAGGGCTCGAGGCACACGTGGCGCCCCAACATTTCAGTTTCTCCTAACCGTTGGTCTCCCTGTATGACGGGCAAACCAGACGCGGTCACGAGCCTTACGAATACCTGGGCCCACAGGCACCACAAGACAACCCCCTCCGTCACTAAACGACGACTCTATTACAGTTCCCCGGAACAACAGGCTATACTGAAGTCATCACTCCCATGCTCGGGAGTAATGACTTGAGGGGCTCCTCTTCTGGACTGGACCAATGGCTAGGCATGGCCCAATCCACTTTTGCTCCCGGAATGGCCCAATTGCCTAAGCCCAATCCTCGAAGGGCAGAGTTTACCTTTCTGCCCTCCAACCCGGCAAGGATTACATCGCTCCTCCCCGGTACTGCTGCCCGTCACGCGCGGCTTCACTAATCCCAGGACAGCTATGGGAAGATGCCCAGAACTACGCTTTTTCCTGACATAACGGCTAGTTTTGGGCAGCTTTCCTGACATAACGGCTAGTTTTGGGCAGTTACCTATTCTTCGGGAAACAGTTATTTCACGTCAAAAATAGGGACTGATGGCCACGCGCTGGGGGCATTATATAAACCCTCTCACTTGAGAGGGTCAGGTATCCAATATTCATCCTAAGAACATACTTTGTACTTGCCCCTTTTCCTCTGACCCTCTCTTACTTGAGCGTCGGAGTGCCTTGCAGGTACACCCCCTCCTCTCCTACAAGCATCATCATCTTCCCTACGCGAAGGCCACGACGATCCAGTCTGATCACCTCCGATCAATTTTTTAAAAAAATCTATGAGTTTTTACTGGATTTTTAAAAAGTATATGATTTTTTATCATATGTTTCAAAATATTGAAATTCTGGTACCAGATGTGTGATGTTAAGTGCGATGTCACAACAACACACTCTGCAATGGACAATGCAATAACAAGCAATAAATCAACACACAGAATTGTTTACCCAGTTCAGTTCAACAACTTAATCTGGGGGCTACCAAGCCAGGGATGAAATTCACTACTTGTAGAATTAATTTACAGACTCAACAACCTAGTTGACAATCTCCTAAACTTAATTTCTACTAATGAACTTTCTACCTAAAAGACCACTTAGGTATGAGAACACTACTCAATCCCTAAAACCTCTCAAAGATCAAACACTTTGAGAAACACCTTGATCCTGCTTCACAGCTTTGATCAAGTTACAAAACTCTCTTGCTTCACAGCTCTAGAGAGGACAGATTACACTCACCAATTCACTCTTGAATGGTTAACACAATACTCGAACAAAGACAATGCTTAACCTCCAGTAAAAGCTCTCTATCTTCTGTCTAGTTTTCTGTGTCGTCTTCCTTTGGTTGATGCGATTTATATAGCCATCTGAATTGGGCTTGGATCCTATGCAATATCTGACCTGGTTTGTTATTTAAACTGAATCTTCAAAACAGATTTTATCCCCAAAATCTTTTTAAATCTCAGTCTTTAAACCTCCCTACAAATCTGCATCAAATCTCTATGCAACATAGAATATCTATCCCAAGATATCCGCATCCAATGAGACTAACAGCTCTCCTAATATCCAGCTAAAACGCAAACCCTAACAACATCACTAAACCTGATGTTATTAATCTTTTGCAGACCTGATGTCACAACATCGCATGTGACATCAGACATCCAACTTAAACACTTATTATTATCCAATGTTAAGACATCACCCATGTGACATCAACATTGAACAACTTTATTTTACCAAAATTCTAGCCAATCCAAGAACCAACAATCTCCCCCTTTGGCTAATTTTGGCTAAAACAATCTCTGCACCATCAGACACTTCAGCAGTGGATAAACATGAATATTTTACCAACCTTCACAACAGCATTTCTTCATAACAGCTTCATAATGCTTTCAGCATGCTGCACACACTCCAATACTCTGCTACATACTTCAGTACTAACTAGTAGCAGCATTTCTTCAAACAGCTGCACCAACTTCAAACACTAATCAGCAGCATCGACTTCAAACACTAATTAGCAGCATAGGGCAAGCTCCCCCTCAAACCAAGGATCAGCATACCAGCAACTATTCAACAACTCTCCCCCTCAATATCTGCATTTCAGCATCACACTAATTGCACTCCTTAGCATTGCACAATGACTAATTCTTCTTCTTGGCATTGCAACACCTTGACTAAATCTTGGCTAACTCTCCCCCTTTTTAGCCATAATTAGACAAACCTCAACATGTAAGTCCTACTCACTACAGTTAGTCCTAAACAAGCTCTCATTGTCAGTCTAAAGTCAGCAAGACAAGACAAATCATTGAACAAAAACATAAATAGTGCATAAACAGGCACAATATTCATATTAGGCACATCAAGTGCAGAATCAAAAATAGCACAAAAAATAAAACTAAACTACTATCTAGAAAAAGAAGCAAGGAAACTAGTCTTTATCAGAGCTAGCACCATCTCCACCATCTTTAGTTTCTGAATTTTCAGTATTGACATTAGCACCTTTATCACCATCACCTTGTTCCAAGGATTTTATCAGCAGTTCTATCTTCATCTTTCTTGCTGTGCTGGTACTAATGACCTCATCAAGATCTTTGCAAGTGGCCTTCAGTTCTTCAAGTAATTCAGCCTTGGTACTCTTTTTGCCACCAGCATCTGATGTTACAATAATGTCTGGAACATGATGTCTAGCAAATAACTTAGGATGCAAGGACAAGGCTGACTCCCTCTTGCAAGCTATATCTGAACTTGTTAAAGTTTCAGGATGTTGCTCCAAGATGATTCCACAAACAAGGGATGGGAATGCTATAGGTAGCTTGATATTATTTGTTTCAGCATGTTTCACCACTTGCTCAAATATGTAGCTTCCATAGTCAAACTTGATCTTCTTCCCAACAGCATAGATAAACCTACCCAATCCAACAGCTATTGTTGTCTTGTGGTTTGTTGGCACCCATTTGGTCACTCCAATTCTGTGAAGAATGGCATACTTGATGCTAAGTTTACTAGCCTTCAACTTCCCTTTCAATGGCCAAACCTTTACCTGACCAGCTGTAATTTCATTATCAGTCATCTCAAGTTCACTATACTCTTCATCATCTCTTCCCAGATACTTGTTGATAGTACTAGGAGAGAAATTAATGCACTTTCCTCTCACATAGACTTTTATGAAATCAATGCTCTTTTTATCAGCAAATTTTCTAGAAATGTTGACAACAAATTCTTTGACAAGACCCTCATAGCACTTAGGGAATTTGGTCACAGTCTTCACCAACCCAGCCTCATTAATCAGCTCCATAATATCCTTCATCTCTAAAGCTTCTTTCCCAAGCTCCCTCTCTAGGGCTAGTCTTCTCTGACATACAAATTTCCACATTGATGCACTGCTGGCATAATGAAAGGAAATGTTGTCAACTGGTACTTCAGGGACTTTGTCAGAGATTCTCTTCAAAATTGTTTTTCTGACAGGTGTGATGTCTTGAACATCATCCTCAACATCAAAGTCAGAATTAGAATCTTCCCTTATCTTCCTCTTTTTGGAGGATGTAGCAATCTTGCTCCAAGGTTTTGTAGGACTAACAACAGATGTCTTTTTCTTCTTGACTTCAGCAGTCATCTTAGGAGAAGATTCCACAGTCTTTCCTTTCTTATTCTTCAATCTTTTGGCAATCCCAGAAACAGCATTACCAATTACATCATTGTCAGATAAGTCAACAACATCCACCACATCAGCATCCTTCTTGCCTCTTGGACTAGGGGTAACATCTCTAGCAGGTGATGTTTCAACGTCTTGTTCAACAACAACTTCCTCTTCAACATGCGTATCCCTTTCTCTTTCAGCTTCTGCTTCTTCTGCAGTCCCCTCTTCTGTAGAAACCCTAGCTTTATCTCGCGAGGAACTTTGTGAGGCAGATTTCTTTGATGGAGAAGACATATGTTTTGACATGGTTCCCTTGATGCAGTATAGGTTCAGAAATAGATGATTCTTCTTGTTGAAGGAGACGAACAGTCGGGAGATATGAGTTTTGATGAAACGTGATATTGCTACAATAGGGAATGATGGTCTAAGGTATGGCGCCTGATTTTGTGTATCCCTTAAAGACCAATCAATGAGTTTCTCCCTCCAAATTAACTTTCCTTTTAAAAATTTAAAAGGATTCACATTAAGAGTAATTAACCCTAATTGACTTTTCAGCAGACTTTCACACTTGTTGTCACAATCTGATGTTACAACATCAACCTTAACATCCCCAGATAAGCTGTCCACTTGAGGTACCCATTGATAGCAATTATCTCTGGATCTTATTCCCTTCATTACTACCTCATTTTCTTCATTAGTTATCACACACTCATCTTTAGTGTAGCTGGCCTTATATCCATCATCACAGAGCTGACTTATGTTAATCAGGTTAGCACTCAACCCTTTAACAAGAAGCACATTGTCAAGATCAGGTCCATCATGACACTTCACTTTTCCAACACCTTTCACCACCCTTTTCTCTCCATTTCCAAAAGTAACATCAATTAAGGCGCAAGAATTGACTTCCACCAATTGGTTTTTGAATCATGTCATGTGCTTTGAACAGCCACTGTCAAAGTACCATCCATCCTTAGCAGAGTGTCTATCTGAAAAGTGAGCCAATAGACATGTAACCTCAGCCTTAGGAACCCACTGTTTAACAACCTTGGGTCTATTCACCTTCTGTCTGGGTTGAGGGTTAGACTTGGGATAACCATGTAGCTTGAAATAAGAAAACTGCATGTGTCCAAATCTGCCACAGTAAAAGCACCTAACTCTGTCTTCTCTAAAGTGGTTAAACCTTCTGCCACCTTGATGATGATACCGTTGTGGCTGCCACCCATAATGTTGTCTTCTTCTCCCATAGTTTGACTGTCTTCTATGGTAAGGATGCTGTCTTTTTGGCTGTCTTCTATGGTTATGAGGCTTCCTTCTTCCATAATAATAAGGCACAACACTATTATATCCATATCCATACATGTTTCCCTGATGTTGAGACATCTGATGGAACATGTTCTGTTTGAACCTAGAAGCCTGCATGCTCTTATGATATTGTGGCGGCATATACTGCCTAGCTCCAGAAACATGTGCCTTCCTTTGATGAGGACCATGAGCATGCCTCTTCCCAACATTTTAAGGTTGTGGATGAGCAACCTGCTTAGGTTCAGGATCCTGTCTCTTTGTGTGATGTTGAGATGTTGGTTGAGACATCTCCTTCTTGGTTCCTGAAGTGTTTGCTTCAGCAGATACCTTTTCCTCAACCACAAATCCTATGCCTGACTTATCTCCATCAACCTTTTCTGTCTGAAGGATCTTATCAAGTGTGTTTGTACCACTGTTTAGCATCCTAACAGATTTGGTCATATGATCAAGATGAGCTTTGAACAATAAGACTTCATTTTCCAAATCAGCTTTAGCAGTCTCAAGCTGAACAATTTGTTTCTTCTGTTTTTCACTTTCTTGACAGATTTCTACACTCTTTAGACAAAGCTCTTGATAAGTGGATGCTAACTCCTCAAAAGTCAGTTCCTCATCATTTGAATCACCATCAGAAACGACTGTACTAGTTAAAGCTTTGACATGCTTGGCTGACTCTCCTTCACTTTCACTGTCAGAGTCTGGCCAAGAAACTGTCATGCCTTTCTTCTGCTTCTTCAGGAATGCGGGGCATTCTTTCTTAACATGTCCATAACCTTCACACTCAAAGCCATGAACACCCTTGTCTTGAGCAATCTTCTCTTCATCCTTCTCCTTAGACTTGTTGATGTCAGAAGCGATGTTCTTGACATTTGGCTTGAAGTTCTTGTTCATTCTTTTGAACACCTTGTTGAACTGCCTTCCCAACATAGCAATGGCCTGAGATAGATCCTCCTGGGATTCAGCACTATTCCCTTTCTCTTCTTGAGCATTTGAAACCAAGGCTATACTCTTTGGCTTCTTTTCAGGTTCTTCCTCATTTAACCCAAGCTCAAAAGTTTGAAGAGATCCAATGAGCTCATCAACCCTCATCTGGCTGATGTCTTGTGCTTCTTCAATGGCAGTCACCTTCATCTTGTACCTCTTAGGAAGGGACCTAAGGATTTTCCTTACAAGCTTTTCTTCTGACATCTTTTCTCCAAGAGCACTGGATGCATTGGACAGCTCAAGAATACTCATATGAAAGTCATGAATAGTTTCATCTTCCTTCATCTTTAGACTTTCAAACTTTGATGTCAGAAGTTGAAGTCTTGACATCTTAACCTTTGAAGTTCCTTCATGAGTAGTCTTCAGGATGTCCCAAGCTTCCTTGGCAACTTCACAGGTATTGATCAACCTGAATATGTTCTTATCAACTCCATTGAAAATAGCATTTAAAGCTTTGGAATTCCCAAGGGCAAGCTCATCTTCTACCTTGGACCATTCTTCTTCAGGTTTCAGTTTTGAGCTGCCTTCTTTTTCTTTCCCAGCATCATCTTTCTCAACAACAACAGGTGCTTTCCATTCCTTAATGATAGCCTTCCAAGCCCTGCTATCCAAGGATTTCAAAAAGGTAATCATCCTTGGCTTCCAATAATCATAATTAGAGCCGTCCAAAATAGGGGGTCTGTTGATAAATCCTCCAACTTCTTTGTCCATCTTTACACCCGAAAGTAACTTCCCTAGATCTCACCCAGAGACAGACGGGATGCCTGCTTTGATACCAATTGAAATTCTGGTACCAGATGTGTGATGTTAAGTGCGATGTCACAAAAACACACTCTGCAATGGACAATGCAATAACAAGCAATAAATCAACACACAGAATTGTTTACCCAGTTCAGTTCAACAACTTAATTTGGGGGCTACCAAGCCAGGGATGAAATTCACTACTTGTAAAATTAATTTACAGACTCAACAACCTAGTTAACAATCTCCTAAACTTAATTTCTACTAATAAACTTTCTACCTAAGAGCCCACTTAGGTATGAGAACACTACTCAATCCCTAAAACCTCTCAAAGATCAAACACTTTGAGAAACACCTTGATCCTGCTTCACAGCTTTGATCAATTTACAAAACTCTCTTGCTTCACAGCTCTAGAGAGGATAGATTACACTCACCAATTCACTCTTGAATGGTTAACACAATACTCGAACAAAGACAGTGCTTAACCTCCAGTCAAAGCTCTCTATCTTCTGTCTACTTTTTTGTGTCGTCTTTCTTTGGTTGATGCGCTTTATATAGCGATCTGAATTGGGCTTGGATCCTATGCAATATCTGACCTGATTTGTTATTTAAAACTGAATCTTCAAAACAGATTTTATCCCCAAAATCTTTTTAAATCTCAGTCTTTAAACCTCCCTACAAATCTGCATCAAATCTCTATGTAACATAGAATATCTATCCCAAGATATCTGCATCCAATAAGACTAACAACTCTCCCAATATCCAGCTAAAACACAAACCCTAACAACATCACTAAACCTGATGTTATTAATCTTCTGCAGACCTGATGTCACAACATCGCATGTGACATCAGACATCCAACTTAAACACTTATTATTATCCAATGTTAAGACTCAATGTTAAGACATCACCCATGTGACATCAACATTGAACAACTTTGTTTTACCAAAATTCTAGCCAATCCAAGAACCAACAAATATATATGAGTTTTTACCAGATTTTTCAAAATGTCTATGAGTTTTTATCAGATTATTTAAAAAATGAGTTTTTCTAGAGATTTTAAAATGCACTACTTGATTTTTCAAAAACCTATATGGTTTTACCTGATTTTACAAAATACACTACCAGATTTTTCAAAAAAGTATGAGTTTTTATCGGATTTTTCAAAACACACTACAATATTTTTCAATAAAAAGAGTTTTTACCGGATATCTAGAAAAATCCAGTATATATCGGGTTTTTCAAAAACTCTGGTAGTGTTAATTTCGATTTTTTGTATATCAAAATGAACTAATGGATTTTTCAAAAAATCCAGAAAATTACAAAACATACCGAATTTTTCAACTTAGACTACCAAATTTTTCGTTCGCTTTTTTTTTGTTAAATTTTAATAAAGGTATTTTTGCCAGTATAAAAATACGTGGAGGTGGCAGAAAAAAATCTCCGTGTTGAATAAAAAAATTTCAATAGACTTTGGTTTGAAAGAAAAATGTTATTCTAGCCCAATAAGATAAGCCATGTATCCACACATGTGACTTGGTAGAGTAAAAAAGAAAGGAAATTTTTTATCCCACCCTATGGGGTAGAAAATCACCATATGGAAAATCGATAATCCCCTTTAGATTTTGGAGATGCATCTCCAGACGCACCATGCACCACCTTATGACACATCAAATGAGTCTCACCCCATATTAAAAAAAATTATTTCGAAGATGCATCTTCGGGTATTTTCATAAAATATATCGATATTTGAGAAACCCAATGGATATTCTGGATATGCATCTGTGGAGGTTTGGGAAGGAATTGTGAAATTTCTATCACCTTTGCATGTCAGATATTTCTGGAGATGCATCTCCGAAATAAGTTTATTAATTACTCACCTGCATGATCACAGAGCCATACTGGTTTTCTACTCAAAACTCTTTCCAAAAATCCTTTCATTCTCAATCAACATTTTCACTCCAAATCTTCATTCTTATGTTTCATCACATCAAAGAGAGCAAAAGAAGCTGAAATTTCAGGTAAATATCATTTATATTGAGCCTCATTTCTCACATTAAGCTTGTTTTTAGTCTGAAAAATGTTCGTTTAATTTGGAGATGCATCTTTGTAGGTTGTGTGTTCTCATTTTTTCAGCTCTATTTACAGTATTAGCAGTCTTTGAGTTTTTTTTATTGTAACTGTTTTCATTAGATATGTTGCACCCTAATGTTTTTCCCAAACTTGTGTCTCCAGATGCCAAATGTGTTGTTGTGAACGAGGTAGATATTGACAACCAATTTAAAAATAAGCAAGAGTTTGAATTTTGTTACCGTGTGCTTTAATGGAATCCTACGGAAGCTCCAACCTGGGATTTAGTATGGTAATCAGAAGATTTGATAATGGTTCGGATAGAAGAGGTGCATTTGTGACAATGACATGCGAAAGAAATGGTAAATATAGAACTTCTCTCTGAAATTTTAAACAAGATGACACTGATTCAAGAAAATGTGAGTGTCCCTTTAAGTTTTGTGGTTATATGCTGAAAAATAGAAATGGAGATTTAATGTCATATGTGGTTTACATAACCATGACTTATGTGAAAAGTTAGCGGTCATCCAATTGTGTGTTGCCTAATTCCATAAGAGAAGGAATGTGTTTTAGACATGACATCAAATCTAATTCAACCGAAAAACATACTTGCAACTTTGAAACATAAAAGACCAAAAAATATCTCAAATATCAAGCAAGTGTACAATACTCAGTACCAAAATAACAAGTTGTTAAGGGGTATAAAAGTGAAATGCAACAACTATTGAAACATTTGGATGATAACAATTATGTTTCCAGGTACATTATGTGCGAGGATGAAGTAACCGTTAGAGATATATTTTGGACTCATCCTCATTCCATCAAGTTGTTCAACATGTTTCCTATTATGCTCATCATTGATTCAACGTATAAGACCAACAAGTAAAGACTTCCACAATTGGAGATGGTTGGTGTTACCTCTACAATGAAGACTATTCTGACGAGTTTGCATTTCTAGAGAGCAAAAAAGAGGAGAATGTTACTTGGGCTTTAGAGGTGTGTCGGGAAATTTTGAAGGACCAAGAAGAGATGCCAAAAGTAATTGTCACCGACCATGATACCGCTTTGATGAATTCGGTTGTAAAGGTATTTGCTACTTCTTATGCATTACTTTGTAGGTATTACATAAAAAAGAATGTGAGAAGTTGGGTTAAACCCGCGGTAGGGACAAAACAGATAAAGGCTGAAGATGGAAAAATAGTGAAGGTGGGTGTGATAGTGGAAAAAATAATGGATACATTGAATTTTATAGTAAATTCTTCTACTAAAGAGTTATATGCCAATTTTGTTATACATTTCAAAAACGTGTGCAAGAAATATCCATATTTGTTAAAATATGTTGAAGGCACAATTCTGGACCAGTTGAAGGAGAAAATTGTTTATGCATGGACCGATCAGGTTATACACCTTGGGAATACAACAAAAAACCGAGTTGATTATGCCCATGCTACATTGAAGAATTGGTTGGGAAATATTAAGGGTGGTTTCTGTATAGATTGAGACTCTATGAACCAAATGATCCAGAACCAGCATAATGAGATACAAACATCATTTGGTCGGAGCATCACAGTTTTGGAACACAGATTTAAAGATAACAATCTTTATTCTCAGTTGGTCGACAACATATCTTGAGCAGGTTTGAATTATATTTTTCATTAAGATAAACGAGCTGATAATGTAGGATCCGATAGTGCAAAGTGTGGTTGCACAATTGTGAAAACCTATGGTCTCCTATGTGTTTATCTAAAAGCAAAGAATGTGAAACTTGGTAGCCCGTTAAGAATGGATGAAGTTTTTCAGTCACTAGAAAAGGCTTAGGTTTGATTATGATGGTGTCATGAAAGACAGTAAATCAAATATCTCTATCTTGAGCGAATGTGGAGTGATACAAGAGAGATTTTTTAAAGTCGATAGCAATATGAAACTCCACATCAAAGAACAATTGAGGATGATTTCTTATTCAAAAACTACTGACTTGAAACCACCGTCTCAACTGGTACAAAAACAAAAGATGCTCCGAAGAAGGTCAAGGCTACATCGAGTGACAATTCAACGGTGCAGTCTCCTTCGTATTTTGAACATGTTGACAAATTTTTTCTAGACTCACCAACTCCAAAATCTCAAAAAAAAAATGTGTTCTTAAAGGAGCTCATATTAGCAAACCACCTCATTCATCGCCTCCACCAAAAATTCAATTCATTAACGAGATTTCATTTTTATGCACAAATACATCGAACGAATCGTCAATGTTGAGGGTGACGGTAATTGCGGCTTTACTCGATAAAGGATAAGAAAATCACACACTTTTCCTCCATTAACTTATCCATAAGTTGAGGACCCATAAAGAATCATACACGCGACTTTACAGTAAGAAAGAAAATTTTGATGCAGTTTATGAGTTTCTTGTTCCTTACATTAGTGGACCGACACCAGAGGAAAAATGGATGTGCTTCCCTGAAATGAGTCATCTTATAGCAAGTACGTGTGATAGAGTGTGTATTGATCTTACAAGATACAGTTTTTTGAAAGAAGAAAAAATTTTCCCACTGCACACCGCCCCACCTCAAAATCCAAATGATCGTATTATATGTATTAGGTAGCTTTCAAAATCACGACACTTTGTTCAAGCTTATTTGAAACCGGGATACCCTATACCACTTACATTAGTGGAGTGGACACCTCATTCAACAATAAAAGTTGAGACTTTGTCGGACTGATTTCTGGAAAGGATGCAAGAGTTCACCAAATTGAGCAACATTGAAAGAGAATAAACTGCACAAAATTCAAAGGGGGGGACCACCCATACTTATAGATTTAGCTGGTGACAAATCTTTCGATTCGTTTTAGTTTTTCGTAATCAATTAAGTGTATGTAATTGTGTATTAATATTAATGAAGTGTAATATATACAATTTCTAATATTTTAATACATTATGATGTTTTCCAAAATATTTATTCATTTTCCTAACAAAACACACAATTTCTATTTTCTGTTTGGTTCAGAAGAGGTTCTGGAGATGCCTCTCGGGAGTAAGACAATAGGGTGGTACCAGAGATGTATCTCCAGAACCTCCACTGATACATGATAGAGTTTTGAGGTCCATATTTGTCTACAACTTCTATAAATTTAGGCTCTTGTTTTTTATTTCACTCAAACAGAAAATGTCATGAATGTCACAAATAAACATCATATGGAATGTCGCAAATGTCTCCTTTTCCAGCGCGACACCCAAGCAAAATTTTAAGATCAATGAGTACACGTTTTTGTGGATCTACAATACAAAGTGCATAATCTCCTACCTTACAGATATAATCGAAAAATTGTGAAGATCAAGTACCATTCACCGTCAATTAACAACGAAGGCAAGATTGAGTTCAACATCTATGAGCTCAAGACAGATGCAAATGTAAGGGCTCTGGGGAATACATTTTTTCGTTTCTAAACAAAATTTCTAATCGATGTGGAAGCGACGATTTCAAGATCAGTCGAAGATATTGTGAAGATGTTGAAGCGTCCACCAGGATATTGAAATGTAATATTTGATTTTATGTTAACATCACCTATGTAGTGGTGATTTTATGTTATGAATGGAAGTTTCATTTTGTCAAAATACAATTTTCTAATTTTCTGCTTCTGTTTCTATTTCTGTTTCAGTATATTACGAAGATGCATATACGGACATATTCTGAAGCATCTCTGAATTACAAAAGACACACTTTTAGGACGTCACTCAAAATTATTGTAGAAATTGATTCACGAATCCGGTTTGATCACTTCTACTCGTGTTAACCATATTTAACATGCAAAATAATAAACTGTTAAACAACCTGAGGCGTGTAAAATACACTGTCCTTAAGGATTTGTCTGCCTCATAAGCGCAAATCCCGCATGATTCAACAGGTTCTTCCCAAATTCTCAATAAGACTCTGAGGCATCAGAACAACAAGAAGTTATCTCTAAGATGACTGGAAGATGTAACCAGGAATATAAGAAACAAAAAGGTTTTCAGCCATTCTATGTATCAATATTTTTCATTTCTATATCATGTAAAAAATGGTAGGGGAATAGTTATATAAAAGAGAGAAAGATTGAGTAAAATGATTTGACTAAGTCTAGTAAAACGAATTAAATATAATTATTTGACCAAGTCAAACTATTATAAACGATAAAATTAATAATAATAATAATAATTAATTAATAAATATTGTAAAAATATTTTTCTCATATTTGTCTTTCAAAGATGTGACAAAATTTATTTAGAACTTTTGAAATATAATCAAAATTTGCAACAATCCCCCACATATTTCAAAAGTTGTAAAAATAATAATAAAAAGGAATTTTCTGGATTAACATCATGGATGTGATGCATTAAACTGGTGTAGCAAGCTATATGAGCCAACTCTAGAATGATCCGACTTCACATAAATAGAGGATATTACCTCGTTAATCAGTAGCTACTTTGTACACAAATTAGACAAACACATATTTCTCTCATAAATAAACATTGACTAAGACGTATCTAAGTCAATCAATCTCATATACTAAAGTCTATAACAATAAACTTGGTCTCTGCAATTAATTATATACAGGTCTGCTTAGATATCTAAGCGACATCACCTCCAACGAGAATATCATCTCAATGAAGATATAAATAAATTCTCATAAATTTATCATACATGTCTATTTGAATGACTTTCAAATGACAACACTATCAATGATGATAAATATAAATATAAATATGTATTATGTAGGTCTGCTTGAATGACTTTCAAGCGACAATTTTTCATTAGATACACTATGCCATAGAAGGTAAAAGACAGCGCTTTTTTGGCTTTTAACAGTGCTTAAAAGTGCTGCCTAAGGTGGCGCTACTATAGGTAAAGACAACGCTTTTGTTTTATGCAAAAGCGTTGCCTTATGTAGGTCTTTAGCATCGCTTTTTCTGGAAAAGCGCTTTCTAAAGTGGGCCTTTAACAACACTTTTTCTAGAAAAGCGCTGTCTAAAGTGGGCCTTTAGCAGCGTTTTTTTCTGTCCTTTTATGCTTTCTATTGGCATCTTTAGGCAACGCTTTTTCAGGAAAAAAACGCTTTCTATTGTCCCCCTTTAGACAACGCTTTTTGAAGCGCTGTCTAATGTATTTTTTATTTCACTTTAAGGCATCACTTTTAATGGAAAACACTTTCTATTGTGAACTATAGGCATCGCTTTTTCTAAAAAGCGATGTCTTTTTTTCACGTAAATTGTGCTTTTTAAAAGCACTTTTTTATAAATCAGAATTTAGGAAGCGTTGCGCTGCCTATTCTTTCTTTTTTAGAAAGCATATTTTTGGAAATAATACCATAAACCTATATAATTCAAGCCTTTATTTCAAACACATAGGCATTATATGACATTCAACTAGCCTTTATTTCAACACATAGGCCTTATATTTCAACCATTGAGCCTTTATTTAACAAACAAGCTTTTATTCAAACATATGCATTATATACTATTATAATCCAAAATATATACACCATTATAGTTCAACACATAAACCATTTGATATAAATCAACACAACAACTTTCATACCTTATATGATTCTTTTCTCATTAAAGTATTCACACAATTCCTCCTTGATTTCTTCCATTTATCTTTCGAGTAATGAGCACACTTGTATTCATCAAAGTACTACATAATAAAACATAACATGCATGATTTAGTTAAATGTAATAAATTATATGAAATATTCGATAAATATTAAAATAAATCCTAAGTTATAAATCCATACCATGATTGGAGTCTCTATTTGATCCAAATGAAGGATTTCTCTCATAAACCTCAAAACGTAATAACCGTAATCTATACTTGTATTGCTCTAACAAAATAAAAACAAATAAGAATATATAGTTGTCTTGTTTTATCAAGTATCATAACAAAGATTAGAATGAAAAAGATACAAAGATTAGAATGAAATTAGAATGAAAAACTAACCCGTTTCCAGTATTATACGTGCGGGAGACACGAAATAGAATCCCTCGCATCAATTTGTCACAAAAACCTTAAATAAAAACATAATAAACATTAGACTATTTTCATTGAAATGTGTAAATAAATTGTTCAACTTATTAAATAATAGACACGAAATAGTACCTTTTGCACTAACGTCTCTTTCTTTTCTTGGTTGGAATATGTTCTACTCGTCTCTTAACAACACGGATGGTTGGATTGATCCAAATACCCTCATTATGATCATTTCTAATATATGATTCATTTGCTATAATATTCTCATCTTGATCGTTTCTAGTAAACGATTCAATCTCAACATCAATATCACCTTGATCTCCAATGTTTTCATCAATTACTTTGTTAGATAAAAGCACTATAGACCATTTCGTACTTGTCGGATCAGTGACATAGAACACTTGTTTAGCTTGGAGGCTAGAATAAAAGACTCATCTTTGTACCCTACCCTATTAAGATCCACTTGCAAAAATCCTGACTTATCCATTCGTAAGCCATTATTATTTTCAACCCACTTGCAACTAAATATAGGAACCTGAAACTTCTCATAATCAAACACCCAAATGCGCTCGATAACCCTAAAATATGACAGATTTGCAAATTTGGAGTTTAAGTCCTTCGCACTTGAAATGTGCATTGCTTCAACTACCACGGTGACACCACTATTTTGCATAGTATTTTTATCATCTTGTTGTTTGGTATAAAACGTGTATCCATTAATTGCGTATGCGCTATAAGAAAACACAACCTGACTTGGACCATATGCTAAACATCGTAACCTTTCTGTTTTTGAAGCGGGATCTGAATAATACTTTGAATATATATATAATCCTTAAACCAAGGTATAAAACTTCGATTGTGCTCTCGTACCATCCAATTTTCATTTCTATACGGATTTAAACCTCGGAGAACATCCTTGTGCATTTCAACATACAGCTCAACCTCGTTCTCATTGTGCAGAACATACAAATGCACTTGATCACGTTCGAACCTTGATATTGTCACAACTTTATTTCTAATTAACTTTTTTCCTTCCTTTTTTCGACAATATGAGATTTGGAGAGTCCAATTGATTGAACATTGGACAGATATTCAGAACAAAACTCAATCACTTCTTCAACAATGTATCGTTCAGCAATACAACCCTCGGGTCGACTTCGGTTTTTCACATACCCTTTTAATATTTTCATATAACGTTCAGAAAGGTACATCCATCTCATATAAGCTGATCCACATAATTGTGTCTCTTTCACAAGATGTACAACTAGATGCACCATTATGTCAAAAAACGAGGGTGGAAAATACAGTTCAAGCTCACACAAAGTAATAACTATTTCTTTTTGCAATGTTGGTAAGATCGCAGGATCGATCACCTTATTGCAAATAGACTTGAAGAAAGAACACAATTTAGTTATTGTGCTTCTTAATTTTTCGGGCAGAATAGAACGTATACCTATTGGTAGAAAATGTTCCATTATAACATGGCAATCATGCGTCTTTAAACTCTTTAACTTGAGGTATTTCATAGACACAAGTCTTCTAATATCTGAAGAGTATCCTTCTGGAACTTTAACTTCACTTAGAAACTTACACAATACTTTTTTCTCCTTTCTAGATAGAGTATAGGCAGCAGGTGGTAGATATGTTTGACTTTCTTTCTTCAAGGGTCCTAATTCAGTTCTTATCCTCATCGCTATCAAGTCCTTTCTTGCTTTAAGGCCATCCTTAGACTTTCCTTGTATATTGAGTAACGTACCAATAACACTGTCAAATACATTTTTTTCAATATGCATAACATCGAGAAAATGTCTTACATACAACGACTTTCAATATGCCAATTCAAAAAAATTGACCTCTTCTTCCACCCACTCTTAACAAGCGTATGTGCAAAAGGCTTGCCAAAGTGAATACTCACATCTTTCACCTTTTCAAAAATTTGATCACCTGTCAATATAGGTGGAGCTCTACCTTGTTCTAGGGCTCCATTGAAGGCTTTTCTCCACCCACAGTAATGATGATTAGAATTTAAGAATCTACGATGATCGAGAAAGACATTCTTCTGACCAAACTCTAATCGTGTCCAATCTGTTTTATCTTCACAAATAGGACACGCACATTGACCTTTTATGCTATACCCTGATAGATTTCTGTATGCTGGAAAATCATTAATTGTGCCAAACAACATCGCCCTCAAGTTGAAACTTTCTTTCCTATATCCATCATAAACCTCGACACCGTTCTCCCACAAAGTCTTTAAATCTTCGATTAAGGGTGTCAAGTATACGTCTATGTCATTCCCTGGTTGTTTAGGGCCAGAAATTAACATAGATAACATCATGTACTTATGCTTCATACATAGCCTTGGAGGTAGGTTATAAATCATAATAATCACAGGCCATGTGCTATGTGAGATACTTTGAAGACCGTGTGGGTTCATTCCATCAGTAGATAATGCCAAGCGAAGGTTTCTTGCTTCTTTTCCAAATTCAGGATAATCATTATCAATTTTCATCCACTGTGGTAAATCTGCCGGATGTCAAAACTTTCTGTTGTACCCCAAATTTTACCCCTTAGATGTCATATCGTCTTGCACCTACATTTAGACCTCAATCATGTATGCATTGTTAACTAACCATTTCTTTTTTTGCAAGTTGCTTCTTTTTATTGTGAAAGATAGGGTTTACATAAAAAGGACAAGAGCTCCCTAAGACATCTTTTGGCCCCGAGTGCAACCCGTCGAATCTACATGCATCCAAGAAGTCATTCTTAACAAGAAATCAAGTGTTTTATCAAGACAAGACAACCATTGCCTTGCATGTCAAGCAAAGTGTGATCCCAAGTATTGAGACATCATTCCATGTGTTAGGGGACATCCTTGGAGCCACCTATGAGTCTTGAAAAACTTTCTTTTGAGTGCAAGAATTTTTCATTTGGATAAATATTCATCAAAATGCAACATCTCAAATTGGCGTCATGGAAGGGTTAAAATTTGGTAACTTAGAATTTTCTAAGAATGCTCTTGTGACATTTTCTTTTTTTCACGGACATGTGACTTATTTCAATTTCCATGGGGTCCAAAAAATATTGTCATTTGAATCAAGGTCATAAAGTTGAAAGTTTAAAGTGGTATTCACGTAAGGTTGTAGTAGCAAGGCATTAGGCACTTAATCCATCTCATGTGCCTCTTATTATTATTTTAAAAAAAAAAAATCTGAAGATGCCTTGCTTGTAAAACAATTTTCGTGAAGTCACTAAATACAACCTCTTTGAGCTCACCCTCTCCTGACGAAGCCAAAAGCTTTCTGAGACCCCATAGTGGATTGATGAAATAAAATTGTTCAGCACAAGAGACCCGTGTTCATGATCAGAGAATCTACAATTCTCAATTCCAACTATTACCTCTGTTCACTTTCTCTCTCATGGCACAACTAAAAGAGTTTTTGGAATAAAATTCAAGGGTGAAAGTAGCAGGCCTGCACCATATCCTCCGCTGCATTTGTTCAGCAAATGAAGCATAACGATCTCCAAGGTTGACTGAGATCAACGGCTGAAAGAAGTGCTACACAAACCCTAATTTTTTCTCCTATGGACAAATCATTTACCCACTGTATCTCCAAGGCACGAACCAATTTACTTCGCCTATAAAAGGAGACCATTTCTCCTTTGTTCACCACACAACAAAAAACACCGAGCAAGATACAAGAAAACTCTCTCAAAATCTCTCCAATTCTCCCTTTCTTAGTTCTGCAAGTGATCTTCAAAACTTCAAAGAACTTATCATTTGCAGTCCTTCTGTAAACACTTTAAACCCTCAAACCTCCAACATCTTAACCCCCAAAAACTTGTGATTCTTTCTGTGAAAGAGGGTTGGCTCTGTAGCAGTTGAGGAAGGAAAGCTCATCCATCATTTCCAGAAACCAGTACCTGTGAAGAAGCAGTGGACTCTTTCCACTAGGTATCACTCTATTTCACTCTATTTTTTTTACGATGATGGTTTGCTTCATATTTGTCTCATATTGTTATCATATTGGTTATCTTATTATTATCTGATTCTGTGTTGAAAATACCATGATCATTCTGCTCCATATTGTTATCACGTTGTTATATTCGTTATCTTGTTATTGTCTGGTTATTGCTGGTTTCTGTGATAAAATCATTAATATGTTAGTTTTGTTTTGTTAATCGTTAATTGGATTCGTGTTTGTTTAAAAGAAAAATGAACAAAAAATAAAAGAGTTTGTAGTGGCGTTCGCCAGCATGTTTAAGTGGCGTCCGCCACACCATTACTAAAGAAATATATAATAAAATAAAATGTTGCATGCTCCACCAAAAGAAAAATAATAAAATAACACATACACGCACCAAATGACTCACATGGCGCCAGCCATGGCGAGGGTGGCGCAAGCCACGTTGTCTTGGCATGGCGCCGGCGACATGAGAGGGTGGCGAGTGCCACCTTGTGGGCACTTACTTTTTTTTTCTTTTTTTCTTTATTCATTTTATGTATTTATATTTCATTGCTATCTCTTTTTTATTTTCTCTTTTTCTAACCTTTTCAAAAAAAAGAGCAATAAATATATTCCTAATTTCATTTTATATATTTTTTACTTCTTTTTGTAAATAAAATCAACTATTTTTCTGGAAGATGTTAAAAAACGTTTCTTTGAAGTATTGTTGTAACTTGTGAATTTTATTTGAACTTTGTTTCCTGACTTTAACAAACTTCATCATTAGAGTGTTGTCTATTTTTTTTAACCTCTGTTTCTAGTTGCACAACTCTAAATGCTTTTGTTTTCAATTTGTGAATGCTTCTCTGCCATATTTGGTGTATGTATGTGACCACTGACTTTAAAGTGAGCTGTTTTGGAAGTATGCTGTGATTCATGAAGCTTTGTGTCCTAACTTTAACAAACCTTACCATGAGAATATTATCTTTAATTTTGTTCTCTGTTGAAGTTGCATGACCTAAATCCAATTGTTTCTTGTGCCTTCTCTGCCGTACTTGTCATATTTACATGATCACCCATTTTTTATGTTTGCCATGTTCACACTTGCAAGTTCACTTCATGTGTTGATTAAATGCTTACTGTTTGGAATTCTTGAACTCATATGTTTCATTGTATTTCAACCCCACAGTAACTCTTGTTTACAAGATGTTATTCTTCCCCTTCCTTCCAAAGGAAAAGTTTTTCTATTGACCTCAAAGTCATAGAAAGCTCATTGCTACCTTGGACCTCATAGTCTTAGGCATCCTTCCCTCCTTGACCTCTTAGGCATAGGATCCCCTCTTGACCTCATAGTCATAGAGTAATCTATTCAACCTTGACCTCATAGTCATAGGTAAAGCCTTGACCTCATAGTCATGGCTCTTCCCCCTTTGACTTCATAGTCAAAGTCTCTCTATTGACCTCATAGTCATAGATAGTTCATTACCACCTTGACCTCATAGTCATAAGTAGCATCTTCTCTAGACCTCATAGCCATTCAATCTTACAACTTATACTTAGAGAGTTTCGTAAACTCTAAATGAGCTCATACTCATTTCCCCCTTGGAACTTTGGCCATGGTTAATGGCACCTCTTCCACCCTTAGTTAGGTGAACTACGGTTGCTCTGATTCTTTAGTAAGATACGTAGGCACAAGATGCGACGTCTTGGAGAGAAAACTTAGTATACATACCCCTAGGTCTTCACCTTACCCTTAGCAAGCAAACATAACATAACACAAACTAACCAAGAGGTTCTTGTAGAGTACTATAGATATTAAGGGTGCTAATACCTTCCCTTAGTATAACCAACCCCTGAACCTTAGATCTCCCCCTTTAGGTTTTCTCGATCTTGAACCTTTCCTTTAGATAAATCAAAGTCGGTGGTGAATTCAAAGAAATGTGATGCAAGCTAATTAATAGCTTGTTATCCGATTCTCACCTCAACAGAAATGGCGACTTCACTAGGGATCAATTTGAGGGTTAAGCCCACCTTGTTTTTGCTTATGTTATTCATGCTTGCTTGCTATATTTGTACATATCTGTATATTTACCTGTATATATGTTTTACTTGAGACCTTCTGTTGGCATGGTGCTATTGAGTGGTGAGATAAGTCCTAACCCGGACTTGAAAGCACATATGATAGGATCGTGGTGTAATCAATAGTCGGTTGTTGGGAGTAGTCTCAACAATTTATGGCATATGATGACCACACTCAGATGAGGTCCTTTGGGATTGTTGATGTCTGATGTGAGCAGTCACATTGATATTACTTTTTCAATTGGGAGCCAAGGATTCTGAGGACCGTAGTTACCTTCACCCCACTTGGCCTTTTAGGATGTAGTGCGGTGGTTACGAGGGAGTAAGTCCTAAGTAGTTGTTACGCGATACTACACTCAGACGAGTTTATCTTGAGAATATTATTAACCCGCGTGAATAGTCATGCAGGCCGATAATATCCGAAGGATTTACGTAGACTCTGGGAACTTTTAGAACCTTGTTCTACAATTGACGAATCCATAGTCCACACCTTGTTGGGATGGGTAGACCATAGCTCCATTCATGAGATCTTTAAACCTAAGATTTGTGCGCTATGTACATATATATGTATATTTTCCCATGTTTGCGCATTGCACACATCTCATTGCATCCATTTTATTAGTTTTAAGGAACTCAGTCATATTTTCCTTTGAAATCATAGGTATCATGGATATCGAGAAGAGAAACACTAAAAAGTTCAATTTCAAAAGGCCCAAATTAGCAAAGCTAAAGAAGTTAGCAACCTTGGTGACTGGACATGAAAATTTCCAAAAGAGATATGGAAGACTAATTGGCCTTCTTAGAACTGAAATGGAGGAAGGAATTCTTGACACCTTGGTCTAGTTTTATGATACTCTCTATCATTGCTTCACATTCCCGAATTACCAGCTGGTTCCAACCTTGGAAGAATACTCTCATTGGTTTGGCTTACCTGTGAAAAAACAAAGACCTTTCAGCGGTCAGAAGAAAATCCCTACTCCAAAAGAAATTGGTGAGTGTATTCACTTAGATGTGTCAAAGGTCAAGCCTCACATCACCACCAAGGATGGCATCAAGGGACTACCATCTAAGTTCTTGTATGAAAAAGCTTGTCAATTTTTTAATGCAAACAGTATTGCTTCCTTTGAAGCAACCTTTGGTTTATTGGTCTATGGTCTATTTTTGTTCACCAATGTGGAGGATTTTGTCGACGTCAACGCCATCAGGATCTTTATTAGTGGAAACCCTGTGCCTACACTACTTGGTGATGCTCTCCATTCTGTCCATCATAGGACTCGTCAAGGGAAAGGAACTATTTTATGTTGCGCACCATTGCTTTACCAGTGGTACATCACTCGTCTGCCTCGAACATCTGAATTCCAAGACAACCCTGACAAACTTCATTGGTCTCAAAGGATCATTTCTCTTACTCACAACGACATCTTTTGGTATGATCCTGTTTATGACAAAAATGTACATTGATAGTTGTGGACCATTCCCTAACGTAGCACTTCTTGGTATTCATGGTGGGATCAACTATAACCCTGTTCTCGCTAGACGCCAATTTGGATTTGCACTAAAAGAGAAGCCTAAGAGCATTCATGTATCTGGTTTCTTCTACCTTAATGAAAAGGCCACTAATGAAACCAAGAGTGGAGTCTGGTATGCTTGGGACAAGTTCCACGAAAGCACCAAGAATGAGCTGGGAAAAAGAAACTGTGTGTCTTTGGAGCCATACCTTCAGTGGGTTCGATCTCGAGGCCATGACCTCAAGATGCCCTATATTCCCAAGATACTTCATCATCCAAGTATTATACCCCCATCTGCTATTCCCATTGAGCGCATGGAAGAATATCAAGAAAATCTAGCCAGGATGAAGCTTGAGAGGGACACGTGGGAGTGGAAATATCATATCGTCTGCATCGAACAAGAGGAAATGAAGGAAAATATGAAAGAGAAGGATGACCTGATCGAATGGCTGGAAAGACACGTAATTGATGAACCTTTGGCACAAGAGAATTTATTTTTCTCTAGCATAAAGCCCACTGCTAGCACTCATGAGTATGCTAATGTTCCTCTGACATCTGGTGCATGGAAGGGAATTGTCGACAAGTTGATCACCGAGAATTACCAGTTGAAGAAACAGAAAAGAAGACGTGAAGCAGAATGCTCCTAGATAGAGTTTCTTTTTCTAGGCCTAGCCTTTGTTGCTATCTTATTGTATTTTGGGGTATTTTGAAGTGTACTTTTAAGTTGTAAACCTTTCTCAATATCTAATGAAATGAGACTTATTTCACAAATCATCTTTGAGTTCCTTAAAACCAATCATCTGCATTGCACTTTGCATATTTTGCTAAGTTATCAAGGTACTAACTTTATTTTGCAGATTTTGTAGACATGGATGCTGCAGGAAAGAATGTTTGGCCTTACTCCTTTGAGCTTCCCGAGCTTGAACAATTGTTATGGTTGGGTGACAGAGTCGCAGACCCATCAGCTTTCGCTGATAAGTATGGGTGCCTTCTTCCACTAATGAGACTGCCAGTAACCAAAGGGTCCCTTGAGGTTTTGGTTCAGTTATACCATCCAGCTTACCGTTGCTTCCTATTTCCTGAGTTCCAGCTGGTCCCAACCTTGGAAGAATTCTCTGCTATGATTGGAATCCCCATCAGGAAGGCTCCAATTTTCTCTGAGATCGAGGCAATGCCTTCTATTAAAGAAATTTCCATGGCTACGAAGATCAGAGTATCGGATATTCAAGCTAATTTGACCATCAAAGGAGGGAGACACAGACTCCCCGCTTTGTTCTTGCTAGCAAAAGCCCTTTATTTCAAGAACCGAGGAAATGAGGCACTGTTTGAATCAACCTTAGCTCTGATGATCTACGGTTTATTTCTGTTTCCAAACGCCAAACATTGTGTGGATGTCCAAGCCATTCAGATATTCGCAATCAACAATCCAGTCCCAACTTTGCTTGCGGATGTTTACCACTCGGTCCAGACCAGATACTCAAGAGGTTGTGGGCCAATTGTCTGTTGTGTAGCCCTGTTCTATAAATGGTTCATCTCTTATCTGCCAGAGACTTTGGCTTTCTGGGGGGTTGAAGATTGTAAGATATGGTCCAAGAAGTTAATGGAATTGAAGCATACTGATATCGAATGGTATGACCCGACAGATGAAGGAATTACCATGATCGTTAGCTGTGGGGATTGCCCCAATGTACCGTTGATGGGAAGAAAGGGTTGTATCAACTACAACCTTGTCCTTGCTCGCCACCAGCTAGGCCACATGAAGGTAGGACCTCTAGCCAATGAGGACATGCATATGATGTACTATGAAGAAAACAAAGGTTTTGAAATGAAAATGCAACTTGAGCGCGTTTGGCTCCAGATTAATAGGCGATTGTGGAGGGCTGAATATTCTGTCACCGAGACTCACCTGCAATGGTCCCGTGACATAGCTCGAGTAATGAGGAATCCATTTCCTCGTCACGAAGCACCATCGGAGACCAAGAAAAGGATGGTGGATGCCCTGACTGATTTGTTTCTCGAAAGAGAAAGGATCAAGGGTCGTATTGAGGAGCTTATGAAGAAGATCAATGAAGAGGAAGAGACAGCCACCAGTGGATCCAATTTCTAGTCCTTTAAAGTTAATGTTGTTGTTTCTTTATTTATTATTTCCTTTCGATATTGTTGTTATTTCCTTCCTGTTGTGGGTAAGTCCCTATTTTATTTGTATTCAGAGCACGAAGATACTCTGCTCTTGATGTAACGACTGCCAGATTTTCTTAATGAAGAAGATATTTTGACAAAAGGTTCCATTGCCTATATTATTTGCAAAATTTATTTGGTTTCTTGATAGTTTAGCTTGCATTTTCATGTGCATTCTCATGTGCATCATATCATATCATATGCATTCTCTTCTTTGGTTTTGTCTAATGTCGCCTTGTTATCTCAGAACCGTCACACTGAATCCTAAGCACGAATACAACACTCGGGCCCAAGCTCGATTTAAGATGTCAGAAGCCTATGATGAAATGGACCGAGTCAATAATGAATTAACAGAAATACGAGGTGGAATAAGGCAGCTTTTGGAAGCTGACAACATTTTGAGAGCAAAGATGGATACCCAGGCCACTGTGGTCTCCGAGATCATCACCACTACAGTAGAACCTCCCTCCATTCCTATTGTAAACCCTACTTTAGGTATGCCATTTGACTTCATCCGCACCACATTTCCTCAATCTACTCAACAGACAGTACCTCTGATTAACGAAACTCAGCAGGTTATTCCTACCTTTGCTCCACCAGCGGTGCAGACACAAGCCCGTCCTGTTTTCCATAATCACCACCCTTATGACTACATTGATGTATCTGAAGAGAGGGATGACCAAAAGAAAAGTTAAGAGAGAGCGTCGAGACAATGCAGAGGAAAATAAAGGCTATGGAAGGAAGTAACACCTTTAGCACTGATGTCAAGGACATGTGCCTAGTCTCAGACTTGGTGATTTCCTCTAAATTCAAGCTGCCGAACTTTGACTTATACTCAGGCGCCATGTGTCCCAGATCACACTTGATCATGTATTTCCGAAGAATGGCTGCCCACGTGCGTAACGACAAGTTAATGATACATTGTTTTTAAGATAGCTTGAAAGGCGCTGCTGCTAAGTGGTACCTAAGTCTGGATCAATCTCAGGTCCACTGTTTCCAAGATGTAATGGATGCTTTTGTGAAACATTACAAGTACAATCTGGATCTAGCCCCTGACCGAAGACAATTGCTAAGCATGACCCAAAGCAGCAGCGAATCCTTTAAAGAGTATGCACAATGGTGGAGGGAAACTGATTCTCAAGTTGAACCACCCTTCACTGAGAAAGAGCTGGCAGACTGGTTTATAGATACAGTGAAACCAAAATTTTACGAAAGAATGATTAGCAGCGTCAATGCCAATTTCACTGACATCGTCGCAGTTGGTGTAAAAGTAGAGGCCGGGTTAAAAAGTGGGAAAGTAGTAAGTTCTGCAAGCAGTTCAACCAGCAATAATGTCAAGAAGGCTCCCAGTAACTTTCACAAGAAGAAAGAAGGAGAAACCAATGCCGTCATAGCAGGGAGGAAGAAAAACCCCAGATGGAAACAACTGACTTGCCAACAGCAGGCAGGTCCTAACTTCTCTCAGCAACCGATCTACCTAATTCAATATGCTCAGCAACCTTACATAGCAGCCGTAACACCGACTTTCAATCACTAAGCGATGCAGCAGGCACCGGCTTATCAGCAGCCAGCTTATCAGTAGATGCAAAATTCCCAACAATATCAGAGACAGCAAGCTCCTCAGCAGAATATTTCCTACAGAAGACAGGGAGGAAAACCTTCGTTTCCATCCATACCTATGACTTACACTGAGTTGTATCCTTCTCTAGTGCAACAAGGTTTAATTGTCACTAGACCTATGGGTCCACCCTCAGAGAGATCTATGATGTTCCATAATTCGAATGTTACTTGTGCCTTTCATCAAGGGGCAGCTGGTCATGATTTGGAGGGTTTCCTTGCTTTGAAATATGTGGTAAAAGGTTTGGTGGAGAGGAAGATCTTGTCTTTTGCGGATAATCAGCCAAATGTGAACAGCAATCCATTGCCCACACATGGGGCCACCATGCCATTGAAGACGAGAATAATGAGGTGGTATTAATGGATGCCTCAAAGATATGGACTCCTATGAAGATCTTCCATGCTAATTTATTCGAAGCTGGGTTGGTCAAAGCTTGTCATAGTAATTGTAAGGGTTGTAATATTAATATCAAGGGTTGTCAACTGATCCGAGATGACATCCAGGGTTTGATTAATGAAGGATTTCTACAAGTGTTCAGTAAAGGAAAAAAGGATGAAATTGCGGTGATCGAGCCTGTGTTTAACCTGCCAAAGCCAAGAGAGCAGGTGCCTATGTTCAATATGCCTAAGTCCGATTCTGTGGTGCCTGTGTTTAATAAACCTGTACCAATTTTCAACAATCCTGAGACTGTTATTGCTACCGCTGCCAATCACTCCAAGCAATACGATACTCGACATCCTATTCCATTCAGGTTCAGAGGAACTAAAGTTGTGCCATGGATCTATGAGAACATTATGGGTAACAAAACCCGCGGAGAAGTGGTTCCAAGGAATGAGGTGGGAACCGTTGTTGAAGAAGTAGTTCCAAGGAATGAGGTGGGAACTACTGAAGATGTGACAAACATAGTTGGAACGGGGAAAATAACCCAAAGCGACAAAGTTTACACTCCTTTATTCAAAGAGACTATGCCCAAAGAGACCGTTGTTTTTGTACCCCCTAATGACAAAGGAAAGGAGGTAGTTAATAAGGAAGAAGACGAGGAGTTCCTAAGAATCATCAAGAGGAGTGATTACAAGGTGGTAGATCAACTTCATCAGACCCCATCCAAGATTTCAATCTTGTCTCTAGTAGTGAATTCACCTGTCCACCGAGCAGCTCTACAAAAGGTACTGGCCCAGGCACACGTGGCCCAAGATATTACTGCAGGACAATTCGACCATGTCATCACCAACATTACAGCTTGTAACACTCTCAGTTTCAGTGACGAGGAGTTACCTCGAGTAGGAAAGAACCATAACCTGGCTTTACATGTGTCAGTGAAGTGTCAAGAAGATACATTGGCCAGAGTTCTTGTGGATACCGGTACATCTCTGAATGTGCTATAAAAAATAACCCTTGAAAAGCTGACTTACCAAGGAGCTGTAATGAGACCCACTTCACTTGTTGTTAAAGCTTTCGATGGCTCGAGAAGATCGGTGATGGGAGAGATCGAGTTGCCTATTTTGATTGGTCCTCAAGTGTTCAATATCCTCTTTCAGATCCTGAACATCAACCCTGCCTACAGTTGTTTGTTAGGTAGACCTTGGATCCATGAGGCCGGCGCCATAACATCAACCTTACATCAAAAAATGAAGTTTATAGCTGAAAAGAAATTGGTTATCATACATGGCGAGGAAGACCTGATGGTCAGCAATTTGTCCTCTTTCCGTTACATTGAGGTTGATGAAGACGCTTTGGAAACTTCTTTCCAAGCTCTTGAGATAGCAAATGTTGTTATGATTGATGATAACAAGCCAGTGGCCTCCAATGACTCATCTTTTACTTCCTTCAAAAGCATTCAATCTGCCCTACAGAATGGTATACCGGAAGGCTGGGGCAAAGTCGTCGAAGTCCAAGAGAGAGAAAAGTACCAAGGGTTGGGTTACAAACTAACTCTTGAGGAAAAAGTTGCTCTGGCCACGGGAAGACTGAAGACAATTCAAGAAATGTTCGTCAGTGAAGGACATCAAGTCTATGCCATCATCGAAAACGCTGAAGGCGAAGACATCGATCATTTGGTTTTTCAGTGTGACGTCGCTTTGAGTAATTGGGAATCCATTGAGATCCCTACTTTGTACCCTATGCTAGAGTAATTTGCTTGCTTTTGTTGATGTTTTCAAATTCCGTAGCTTTGCCCAAGGCTATCGGATTATTTTGTATGAGCCACCACTTTTAACTCTTATTAATCAATGAAAGTGATTGTTTTGTTAAACTCTCTGTCTTTATTTTACTGTTCTTTTGCTTTTAAGGAAAATGGAAATCTTTTCAAAACTACAAAAACATTTTCTTTTTGCATTTGAGTTTTGTGCATTTTAATAAAATAAATCCCTCCATCATGCAGAATAAATCCCAAACCCATCGTATTCAGTGACCCTAATCTCACTATTGACTTTGATTCGCCTATTTATCAAGCTGAGGATAAGGAGGATTATGAGGTCCTCGATGATTTGGCAGAAATGTGTGAGTATCAATACACAGAGCTTCAACCCCATGAGGAACGGGTTGACATCATCAATCTTGGTACCGAAGAGAAGAAGAAAGAGGTCAAGGTTGGGGCAACACTTGGGGCAGAAATCAGACAACGGCTAGTACTGCTTTTGAAGGAATATGTGGATATGTTTACCTGGTCTTATCAAGATATGCCTGGCTTGGATACAGACATAGAGGTTCATAAGCTACCGCTCAAACCCGATTGTCCTCCGGTGAAACAGAAGCTTCGTAGAAGTAGACCTGACATGGCTTTCAAGATCAGAGATGAGGTTAAAAGGCAACTAGATGCAGGTTTCTTGGCAGTTTCAAAATATCCCGAATGGGTAGCCAACATTGTGCCAGTAATGAAGAAAAATGGTAAAGTACGAATGTGCGTAGATTACAGGGATCTCAACAAAGCCAGTCCTAAGGATGATTTCCCTCTACCACATATTGACAATCTGGTTAATACCGCTCGATTTGCAGTCTTCTCATTTATGAATGGCTTCTCAGGCTATAATCAGATCAGAATGGATACGGCCGACATAGATAAAACCACATACATCACCCCATGGGGAACCTATTGCTACAAAGTAATGCCTTTCGGGTTGAAAAACGCAGGGGCAACTTATCAAAGAGACATGGTGACTTTATTCCACGACATGATCCATAGAGAAATTGAAGTGTATGTGGATGATATGATTGCTAAGTCTCAAAGTGAAGAGGAACATTTGGGCCATCTTCTGAAGTTATTTAAGAGACTCCAAAAGTACCAGCTGAAGTTGAATCCTTCCAAATGTACCTTCGGTGTCAGATCAGGGAAATTTCTCGGTTTTATTGTCAGTTAAAGAGGAATTGAAGTAGATCCTGGCAAGGTGCGAGCCATTCAAGAGATGTCAGCTCCGTAGACTGAGTCTCAAGTAAGAGGATTTCTGGGCCGTTTGAACTATATCTCCAGATTCATTTCCAACATGACTCCTACTTGTGAACCAATTTTCAAATTGCTCCGCAAAGATCAGACTGTAGAGTGGAATTCTGATTGTCAACAAGCTTTTGAAAAACTCAAGAATTATCTGCAAGAACCACCGATTTTGGTTCCTCCTGTTCCTAGAAGACCTCTCTTCATGTACATGACTGTTTTAGAAGGGTCCATGGGTTGTGTCTTGGGCCAACATGATGAAACTGGTCGCAAAGAGTATGCCATCTATTACTTGAGCAAGAAGTTCACTGATAGCGAAAGTCGTTATTCACTGCTTGAGAAAACCTGTTGCGCTTTAGCATGGGCCGCCAGACGTTTGAGGTAATATCTGATATGTCATACTACTTTGTTGATCTCAAAAATGGATCCAATAAAGTATATCTTTGAGAAGACTGCTCAAACAGGAAGACTTGCTCGTTGGCACATGTTATTGTCAGAATATGATATCCAATATGTTGCTCAGAAGGCTATTAGGGGAAGTGTTTTATCAGAGTACCTCGCTGATCAACCTGTTGAAAATTATGAACCTCTCAAGTTTGATTTCCCTGATGAAGACATCATGGTGGTAAAGGATTGCGAAGAGCCAGGCCCTGACGAAGGTCCTGAACCCGACTCTAGATGGAAGATGATGTTTGATGGTTCTTCCAATTTCAAAGGACATGGTGTGGGTGTTGTATTGATGAATCCCGACGGCGGTTATACTCCTTTCATAACAAGGTTAGACTTTGAATGTACGAACAATGTCGCCGAGTATGAAGCTTGTATTTTGGGTTTAGAAGCTGTAATTGATCTCAGAATCAAGATTCTAGAAGTTATGGGTGATTCAACTTTGGTTATCTATCTAGTCAAAGGTGAATGGGAAACTAAGGATAAGAAACTGATCCCATATCGTGCTTATATTGTGGAAATGATCAAGTACTTTGATGAGGTTACATTTCGTCATGTTCCTCGCTCGGAGAATCACATTGCTGACTCCCTAGCCATGCTAGCTTCAATGTCGCAAGTCAGGTTTTACAATGAAGCACCTCTCATCAATATCGAGCGCAAGATCGAACCCGTTTATTCCCATTCAGTTGAAGAAGAGATAGATGGAAAATCGTGGTTTCACGACATCATGAATTATCTGAAGACTCAAGAAAATCCTGCCGTCTCAAAGGGATGCTCATGGAAAATGGGAATCTAACTATGAGGGTCCATTTATGGTAAAAACTATGTTCTTAGGTGGCTCCTTATTCCTCACAACGATGCATGGTGAACAACTCGCACACCCTGTAAACACTGACTCAGTACGAAAATATTATGCCTAAAAAGCCCGCTAAGTTGAAAACCAGAAATGGCGACTTAGGCAAGAAAAGGGTACCCCGATGGGTCATAACCTATGAAGGAGACTCAGGAAAAAGTTAGGGATCAAATAAAAAAAGAAAGAGCTTGCTAGGTTGAAAACCCGAAAGGGCGGCCTAGACAAAAAAGAGCGTCCCGGTGGACTGAAAACCCGAAAGGGCGGTCCAGGCAAAAGTTAGGGACAAAGGCGTTTCACTGTGTTAGACCGGGTTGTCACCTACCTCCAAGAATTCATGAAGAAACTCAGTTTTTGTTGATCCTCATCAGCAGCAAAGATTTTAGGACTCTTAGTCATTAGGGAGGATAGTGGTCACTGAATATGATGTAACCTTTTCCCAAAATTGCCATTTTTCAATTGTAATGTTCCATGGAACTTCGCTATTGGTAAGTCACCATTCTAATGAAATCAGATTTTTGAGTCATTCTTTCTTTGATGTTTATCACCGCTCTTTTATTTTCCTTGTTATGTAAAACTTCACGTATTCATTAATAATGGTTTTGAAAGCGGAATATGTTTTGAAAAGTCTTTTAAGAAAACACAATGAAATATAAATTTTTGCTTTGGCGTTAGGGATAATTCAGTAAAATCAATTGCTTCCCTCAAAACTCTGGTTATGACGAAAACACTGATAAATCATTCAAGATTATCATTGAAAAAAAAAAGACTGACAAATACTTCCCTGAATTAGAACATTACAATAATGACCAAATGCTATGATATAAAGGGATTCTCCCTAGTATCTTCACAGATGTTTTTTGAGAATGTGAAACTTTATTTCCCCAGTGAAGTAAAGACATTTCTGGTTTGGCTCCAGGGCTGTTTATCTTCAGATTTCAGTGTGACTCTTTGCAGTTGTTGTGTCTTTCCTGCCACTCACTTTTCCCAGTCCGTCGTCTCGTTAGAGTTGTCTCTTGCATATCATTCGACATTTGCATCATACCATAGCATTGTACATCTTTGCATTTATGTGTTTTGGTTTGTTGGGTCCTTATCTCCCGAGACCTCTTTTTTGCTGGTTTGTAGACTTTTTGTCTGTGTCTTGTTTGCATCCGGTCTTTACCTGCGTGCGCCAGATTTTTTACTCTTTGATCACTATTCCCCAGGAAGTTTTACCTACAAACCTCGGTATTGACCCATCTGATACTTAATCTCCTCATATGGAACTTAAAATCCAGCTCATACTGGTATCCCAAAAATCTAGCTCATACTGGTATCCCAAAAATCCAGCTCATACTGGTATCCCCAAAATCCAGCTCATACTGGTATCCAAAAATCCAGCTCATACTGGTAACCGAAAATCCAGCTCATACTGGTAACCGAAATCCAGCTCATACTGGTAACCAAAATCCAGCTCATATTGGTAACCAAAATCCAGCTCATACTGGTATCCAAAATCCAGCTCATATTGGTAACCAAATCCAGCTCATACTGGTAGTCAAAATCCAGCTCATGCTGGTACCTAAAAATCCAGCTCATACTGGTACCTAAAAAAAAATAGCTCATACTGGTACCTAAAAATCCAGCTCATACTGGTACCTAAAAAAACCAGCTCATACTGGCATCCAAAAGTCCAGCTCATACTGGAATTCAAAAGTTCAGCTCATACTGATAGTCAGAGTCTAACTCATATTGGCCCAAATCCAGCTCATACTGGTATTCTTCCTAAACCTAATCATGTTGTTATCCCAACCAACTCATATTGGTACCCTAGTACGATCATTAATGGCTCATTAACCCTATTCCCGGTTAAAGTCCAGTCATTTTTTCATCTGACGCGCAAAGTTTGTCTCTGTCGTTTCTGGCTTTTCTTGAAGATCCCGTTTGAACTCTTTAGTATAAGAAATCCCAAAAAATCCTTTGTTGAGGTCTATCCTTTTGTTTCAAATTGATCCCCAGTGGAGATCATGTCTTCTTGCTGGTTTCATGCCCAGTAAGAGTGTGTCTTTTCCCCGGTGTCGTCCAGTCACATATGAACCTGTCGTCTATCTCTCTGGATCTTTCCCCAGTGGAGAATACCTCTATGGCTCCTATCTCCAGTAAGGATCCGTAAGGGTCTCCCTCTTTTACCTTTCTATCCTCAGAGCCTCCCCAGTGAGTATCTGTTGTCGGTTAGCCTGTATCCCCAGTGAGTTTTCCTCATGGATACTAACCTTCATCCTTCCCCGACAATGCCCGCCTTCGGTAGTTTGCTCTTTATCTCTGGTGTCCTGTTTGCCTGCATTCTTGCACTATCATGACATCATATCATCATACTAGAGTTCATAGCATGTCAACATATGCACGTTAGTTACCTGTCCTGAGCATCTGCATTCCATCTAAGGGCAAAATTTTTGGTTTGCTATATTTAAATACCTTTCACCTTGGTGTCCCGAGGATTTCCATTCCTCGTGCCATCCGGTAAAGGTATTTAAATAGGAGCAACTGTTGTACCCCAAATTTTACCCCTTAGATGTCATATCATCTTGCACCTACATTTAGACCTCAATCATGTATGCATTGTTAACTAACCATTTCTTTTTTTGCAAGTTACTTCTTTTTATTGTGAAAGATAGGGTTTACATAAACAGGACAAGAGCTCCCTAAGACATATTTTGGCCCCGAGTGCAACCCCTCGAATCTACATGCATCTAAGAAGTCATTCTTAACAAGAAATCAAGTGTTTTATCAAGACAAGTCAACCATTGCCTTGCATGTCAAGCAAAGTGTGATCCCATGTATTGAGACATCGTTCCATGTGTTAGGGGACATCCTTGGAGCCACCTATAAGTCTTGAAAAGCTATCTTTTGAGTGCAAGAATTTTTCATTTGGATAAATATTCGTCAAAATGCAACATCTCAAATTGGTGTCATGGAAGGGTTAAAATTCGGTAACTTAGAATTTTCTAAGAATGCTCTTGTGACATTTTCTTTTTTTCACGGACATGTGACTTATTTCAATTTCCATGGGGTCCAAAAAATGTTGTCATTTGAATCAAGGTCATAAAGTTGAAAGTTTAAAGTGGTATTCACGTAAGGTTGTAGTAACAAGGCATTAGGCACTTAATCCATCTCATGTGCCTCTTATTATTATATAAAAAAAAATCTGAAGATGCCTTGCTTGTAAAACAATTTTTATGAAGTCACTAAATACTACTTCTTTGAGCTCACCCTCTCCTGACGAAGCCAAAAGCTTTCTGAGACCCCATAGCGGATTGATGAAATAAAATGGCTCAGCACAAGAGACCTGCGTTCATGATCAGAGAATCTGTAATTCTCAATTCCAACTATTACCTCTTTTCACTTTCTCTCTCATGGCACAACTAAAAGAGTTTTTGGAATAAATATTGAAGGGTGAAAGTAGCAGACCTGCACCATATCCTCCGCTGCATTTGTTCAGCAAATGAAGCATAACGATCTCCAAGGTTGACTAAGATCAACGGCTAAAAGGAGTGCTACACAAACCCTAATTTTTTCTCCTATGGACAAATCATTTACCCACTGTATCTCCAAGGCACGGACCAATTTGCTTCACCTATAAAAGGAGATAATTTCTCCTTTGTTCAACACACAACAAAAAACACCGAGCAAGATACAAGAAAACTCTCTCAAAATCTCTCCAATTCTCCCTTTCTTAGTACTGCAAGTGATCTTCAAAACTTGTAAAGAACTTATCATTTTCAATCCTTCTGTAAACACTTCAAACCCTCAAACCTCCAACATCTTAACCCCCATAAAATTGTGATTCTTTCTGTGAAAGAGGGTTGGCTCTGTAGCAGTTGAGGAAGGAAAGCTCATCCATCATTTCCAAAAACCAGTACCTGTGAAGAAGCAGTGGACTCTCTCCACTAGGTATCACTCTATTTCACTCTATTTTTTTTACGATGATCGTTTGCTTCATATTTGTCTCATATTGTTATCATATTGGTTATCTTATTATTATCTGATTCTGTGTTGAAAATACCATGATCATTCTGCTTCATATTGTTATCATGTTGTTATATTCGTTATCTTGTTATTGTCTGGTTATTGCTTGTTTATGTGATAAAATCATTAATATGTTAGTTTTGTTTTGTTAATCGTTAACTGGATTCGTGTTTGTTTAAAAGAAAACTTAACAAAAAATAAAATAATTTGTAGTGGCGTTCGCCAGCATGTTTAAGTGGCGTCCGCCACACCATTACTAAAGAAATATATAATAAAATAAAATGTTGCATGCCCCACCAAATGAAAAATAGTAAAATAACACACACACACCAAATGACTCACATGGCGCCAGCCATGGTGAGGGTGGCGCAAGCCACATTGTCTTGGCATGGCGCCAGCGACATGAGAGGGTGGCGAGTGCCACCTTGTGGGCACTTACTTTTTTCTTTTTCTTTTTTTGTTTATTCATTTTATGCATTTATATTTCATTGCTGTCTTTTTTTTTCTCTTTTTCTAACCTTTTCAAAAAAAAAGAGCAATAAATATATTCCTAATTTCATTTTATATTTTTTTGACTTCTTTTTGTAAATAAAATCAACTCTTTTTCTGGAAGATGTTAAAAAACGTTTCTTTGAAGTATTGCTGTAACTTGTGAATTTTATTTGAACTTTGTTTCCTGACTTTAACAAACTTCATCATTAGAGTGTTGTTTGTTTTTTTAACCTCTGTTGCTAGTTACACAACTCTAAATGCTTTTGTTTTCAATTTGTGAATGCTTCTCTGCCATATTTGGTATATGTATGTGACCACTGACTTTAAAGTGAGCTGTTTTGGAAGTATGTTGTGATTCATGAAGCTTTGTGTCCTAACTTTAACAAACCTTACCCTGAGAATATTATCTGTAGTTTTGTTCTCTGTTGAAGTTGCATGACCTAAATCCAATTGTTTCTTGTGCCTTCTCTGCTGTACTTGTCATATTTACATGATCACCCATTTTTTATGTTTGCCATGTTCACACTTGCAAGTTCACTTCATGTGTTGATTAAATGCTTACTGTTTGGAATTCTTGAACTCATATGTTTCATTCTATTTCAACCCCACTGTAACTCTTGTTTACAAGATGTTATTCTTCCCCTTCCTTCCAAAGGAAAAGTTTTTCTATTGACCTCAAAGTCATAGAAAGCTCATTGCTACCTTGGACCTCATAGTCTTAGGCATCCTTCCCTCCTTGACCTCCTAGGCATAGGATCCCCTCTTGACCTCATAGTTATAGAGTAATCTATTCAACCTTGACCTCATAGTCATAGGTAAAGCCTTGACCTCATAGTCATGGCTCTTCCCCCTTTGACCTCATAGTCAAACTTTCTCTATTGACCTCATAGTCATAGATACTTCATTACCACCTTGACCTCATAGTCATAGGTAGCATCTTCTCTAGGCCTCATAGCCATTCAATCTCACAACTTATACTTAGAGAGTTTCTTAAACTCTAAATGAGCTCATACTCATTTCCCCCTTGGAACTTTGGCCATAGTTAATGGTTCCTCTTCCACCCTTAGTTAGGTGAACTACGGTTGCTCTGATTCTTTAGTCAGATACGTAGGCACAAGATGCGACATCTTGTCGAGCAAACTTAGTGTACATACCCCTAGGTCTTCACCTTACCCTTAGCAAGCAAGCATAACATAACACAAATTAAACAAGAGGTTCCTGTAGAGTACTATAGATATTAATGGTGCTAATACCTTCCCTTAGTATAACCAACCCCCGAACCTTAGATCTCCCCCCTTTAGGTTTTCTCGATCTTGAATATTTCCTTTGGATAAATCAAAGTCGGTGGTGAATTCAAAGAAATGTGATGCAAGTTAATTAATAGCTTGTTATCCGATTCTCACCGCAACACTTTCCATCAATAATTCTTTCATCTACATGCCAAGTCAAGTGTCTTGCATCGGTTTCACTACGAAACATGCGTCTAATTCTCGGAATTATAGGAAAATACCATAAGACTTTTGCTGGAGACAACTTTTTCTTATATCGAGATACACCGCATTTAGGACACTCATTTAACGTTGCATACTCGGTTCGAAACAAAACACAATCGTTTGGACAGGCATGTATCTTATCATAGCTCATGCCAATAGAGCACAACATCTTTTTGGCCTCATATGTTCGATTGGGAAGAACATTATCCTCTGGAAGAATATCTTTCATAAGGGCTAATAACTTTGTGAAACTTTTATCCGACCAACCATTGTCCGCCTTTACGTTGTACAACTTTAATACCGCAGACAATCTTGTGAATTTAGTGCAACCATTATACAACGGTTTCTCTGCATCGCTTGCCAACCTCTCAAACATTTTGGGACAATCCTTAAGATCTTCTTCAAGTGCTTCTGTAATCTCTTCGACTCAATCACAATCTATGTATCTGTGCAATTGTCGTTTGAAGCATAGGTCATATTATCCCCCGATTCAACATTCCCGTTACTTTTCTCACCATGCAAATTCCAACATGTATAACTTCGATCAATTCCATGCCTCATTAAATGCGATGCCAACTGAATCGCGTCAACCCGACTCCCATAACAGCAATCCAAGCAACGACATGTCATTCGACTGGGGTCTTTGGCATGCGCAACAACAAACTTAACGAATTCTGATACCCCATTCTCATACTCTTTCGACAATCGACTTGAAGACATCCATTTCTTATCCATGGTTTTTTCTAATTAATCTAAACAACAACAAAATAAAAACTATTTACCTGTAGGACAACCAAGAGATATCGGAGAAACAAGTCAAAGTCTCAAGAATCAATTAATTTCAACAATTTTATTTTCATTTTCAAAGAATAGGACACTCATCCTGGAATAAAGAGGATACTATTTTAAATTTGTATCTGTTGTATTAAGTGCTTTTTTAATAGATAAACGCTTTTGTCTCTCTTCTATCAATCAATCAATCAATCAGGATGACATTGCTTCATCTGGTAAAAAAATGGTGAACAGTAATAATTTGAAAAGGAAGCACGTTGTACACACTAGTGAAAGCATACTACACTCCACATACAACAATTTCACAAAACAGATTTTTCAATATTCATGCTAACCGTTTCAAACTAACTACACAACTAACTTAAAAGCTCATACCCGAACTGCATTTTAAACTTGGTTCAAGCATTTCACCAAACATTTGGTGTGAGAGTTACGAAACAACAAATATTCTAACCAACATTGTATCAACAACAACAAAACCAACATTGTATCAACAACAACAGAACCACATTCAGAAAATACAGAACCACATTTTATCAACATTGTATCAACAACAACTACAGAACCAACATTGTATCAATAACAACAATAGAAGTAGCATTCAACAACAACAGTGGCGAGAGAGAACGAAAATGGTACATACCTTTTCTTCTCCTTCGTTTTCCGCTTCTTCTTCTTCTTCTTATTTCAAAGAAAACGAAAATAGCAGACGCGAGAGAGAACGATGGTGGTTGGAGAAAGTACAATGGCGGTCGGAGAATGATGTCGGTCGGAGAAAGTTCAGTGGCGTTCGGAGAAAGGAAGAACAGTCGCGAGAGAGAAAGGAGTGAAAACGATTAGAAAAAATGATTAGGGCTCTTCTAAAAACAAGCGTGTTTTTATTTTTTTAATTATTAAATGACCTAAGGCAGTGCTTCTGGAAAGCGCTTTTTTAGGTGCTAGATTTAGCAGCGCTTTTTCCTTAGAAAGCGCTTTCTTTTCATTGGCCTATAGCAGCGCTTTCAAATGTGGGGCCAATTTAAGGACATTAGCAGCGCTTTTCAAAAGCGATTTCTAAGGTTACCCTTTAGCAGCGCTTTTTAAAAGCGCTTTCTAAGGTTATACCTTTAGCAGCGCTTTTGTAAAAGCGCTTTCTAAGGTGGAGTCTATGTACGGCCTTTAGCAGCGCTTTTAGAAAGCGTTTTCTAAAGGTAGCCTTTAGCAGCGCTTTTTTTTAGCGAATTTTTTTCAAAACTTATAGCAGCGCTTTGTGATAAAAGCGATGTCTTTGTAGTGCTGGCAAAAGCGAATTTTGGCGTAGTGATAAAAAATAAATAAATATAATTATATATTTATTTTTATTGGAAGCATATTAAATTATCATCATTGTATTAATTTAATACAATGGCTCAACAACTCAAACTATATCACAATCCACATTTCTTCTCAAATATTTATGTGATTGAAAATCATTATCAAAATATTTTATAATACTTTTTAAATAAATTAATCACCAACTTTTAAATAAATTGAAAATTTATATCCGCACTATAAACAATGTTACATCAATTTTTTTCTGTTCATAAGTATACTCGTATATTGCATATTAATTCAATAAAAGTTCAAAATAAATTTCACTTAGATATTTGTTCTCATATGATCAATTTCAATAAGTAGCATCATATTATTTAAATACAATGACTAATCCACAAATACCACATGTAGTAATTTATCATATCTCAAATATTTTATGCTTCTACCAAATACTCCAAATATATATAGATAACTATTAAAATTATTTCGAAATAATAACATTTCAATTTCACTTATTTTTCTCATTCATATCATATATGTATCTAAAAAATTACTTGTTATTTGTAAAATAATTAAGTGTTATTTTACAACTAAATAAATCATCTCAAATACATCCCATACAATATTTAAATACTATAGACATGCATCAAATTAAATTCTTCTAACATAACTATTGTTTGCATGCCCCCCAGAATAAAATATATTTGGCTTAAATTAAAAATACGCGTATCACTATATTTTATCTTCACAAAAATTAATGTTATAACAAATATTTTTAAATACTACACAATTAACTCAATTAATTAATTAGAATAAATAATATTAAACTCTACTTAATTAATATAATTGAGAATTAAACTCGATCATATCTACTAAAGTATATTAATGGAGAGTAAATACTTATATGGGTAATGCTTAAGGATCATTAATTGCATTAATATGTATTATAGGAGAGAGAAATTAAGTGTATTATATGTATTAAACAAGAGAGAAAGTGAATGTCTTATATGAGAGAAAAAGTTGATGTATTAAATTTATTTGAGATAATTAATAATTAAGTATATTTAATTATCACTTTTTCTAAAAGAATTTAATGTGAAAAGTATTATTTAATACACCTTATCCAGTGCCCCAGGGGCACTGGTTAACATTACCCTTAAATTTAATATTATAAATACTTGTCGTTAAATTTTACATAGGCATTTCACAAAATTAAATATTTCATATCAATTATTTAATCATAATAGAAATAAACATGCATTCAAAACTATATAAATACACAACTTTTATAGAGATCATATTCATTGCTATCATAAATTATAACTTTATTTTAAAAATGTAATTATAAAACTATAAGAATTATTTTAAATAAATATAAAAATAAGTTAAATTTATATTTTAAAAACTTCATTTATTTACTTATAATTGTTTCTCTAATGTTACAAATTAAATCTAATAAATATTAATCATAACAAATATTTAATTCTATAAATAATTAATAGTAATTAAATTATAATTATATACTTAAAAGACCAATTAATTCACAATCATGCGAGAAATTTATTTTAATAAATATAATTAGTGTGTAACTAATGTATGAAATAATTACAATAATATTCCTATAATTTGTTACTAACGGTGATATTATAGTGAAATAGAAATCTGTTATTCACTTTTATTATATAGAAAAACTATTTCAATGTGATAACATAACTTTAAATCAATAATAAATATAATAATTTATGTTTAATATCTAATAAGTGGTATTGAAAATTTTAATTAACAAAGATCTCTCAACAACAAAAATAATATAAAATCATAATAATTCTTTAATAATGTTTTTCATTTCTTTCTCAATAAAAATAACTTTATATAATAACTAATATAAAAATAAAATAAACAATCATATATAATTTAATTAATTTTCATGAACTTAATATTAAGAAGAATAAAAAAAAATTATCCAAGTTAAAAGAGTTCATTCTATTTTCCCTTCAAAACAAAATTTCTTTAAGTAGAGTTTTAGTTTTTTTATAATTTGTCAGACAAAGTATGGATGAAAAATAATACAATTCACACAAAAACCTTTAGAACCATAAAACTGTTTTAACAAACATGAAACATATAAAAAATATAACAAGAGTTTGAAAATATAGAACGTGAAATGTTTTAACAACATTAACTATGATAAAGCGTAAATCCTTAAGATTGTTGTAGAAATTGATTCACGAATCTGGTTTCTACTCGTGTTAACCATATTTAATCTGCAAAATAATAAACTGTTAAACAACCTGAGGCGTAATCGCTAATTCCCCTGGATTCAATAGGTTCTTTCCATATTCTCAATAAGACTCTGAGGCATCAGAACAACAATAAGTAATCTCTAAGATGATTAAAAGATGTAACTAAGAATATAAAAAACAAAAAAGTTTTCATCCATTCTATGTATCAATATTTTTCGTTTTTTTATGGTGTAAAAAATGGTAGGGGAATAGTTATATAAGAGTGAGAAAGATTGAGTAAAATGATTTGACTATGTCTAATCAAACGAATTAAATATAATTATTTGACCAAGTCAAACTATTATAAACCATAAAATTAATAATAATAATAATAATATTAATTAATTAATTAATTAATATTGTAAAATATTTTTCTCATATTTGTCTTTTAAAAATGTGACAAAATTTATTTAGAACTTTTAAAATATAATTAAAATTTACAACACAAATTGATCTAAATCATATATATTTGAGGAGCTATCAAAAAAGTATCTCTAAAGTTTAAGAGAATTTTAATATTTTCACGCAATATTATAGTAATATTACTATACATAGAATAAATTAAGAAATTAAAAAAAAAATGACGTGACTTGTTGTTTCGGATTCCCATATTGTATATACGCATAAATGGAGAATATTGCACATTTAAAAATGTTGCAGGAATAAAATCTACTTAATTATCTTTTCAAAAAAGTCTACCTAATGTAGTTATAGAAAGGTATTATATTAATCATGCACTCCTTCCGTCTCACAATAGATGTTTTTTTTGAAATTTTTACACTTTTTAAGATAATGATTAATTGTGTTGATTTCAATGATAAAACGAGTGTTATTTACTAAAATAACCTTATTAATAATAGATAGTGGAAATAAATGAATTAAAATACAATAAATAAGGGTAAGTTAGTGGAAATAAATAATAAATATTACATTGGTATTCTAAAGGGACAAATAATTTGAGACAAATAAAAAAATAAAAAAAGACACCTATTGTGAGACAGAGGGAATATTCTTTTTATTAAAAGAATTATAATTTTAATATTAAGAATAATTAAAATTACTAAATGCAGGATTTAAAGATTTTCCACATCTCTAAGTGTTCTTAATAGGGTTTGGAATCATTGTAAAGAAAAAGTTGGAACCTAATCAATTTTTCAAACGCAATTGAAGATTTTATGTAGAGAAAAATAGTCACAGAATATGATTTAAAAATTTGATATACTATTATTTATCTTTTGTGCCTTGATATCTAAGTAATCTCATATCTCAATTTCTGGTGGATAATTCAAACTTATAGTAGATGTTACTACATTTCTAAGAGGTTTAATTAAGCACTTTCATTCTTGACTTTTGTGTACAACTTCTTATTAATGATTCATAGAGCAATTTGTGAAAATGATTTCATTTCATCAAAAAATGTTTAAAGGAATCCAAATCAAAATTGGACTTTACTCTTTTTTTTAATCTTATTTATAAGCAATATTTTTTTAATATTTTTTATCTTAAATATAAATAAATATTAATAAATTTAAACACAATTAATCTAATTAATAATAAATTAATAATTATGTATTTTTATAATCACAATATCATATAAAATGGATCCAAGGAGGATCACAACCCATAGGATTACATGTAGTAAAGCATTCTAAATGAACTTAGCCAAACCACAACAAGAGCAACCAACGAACTACTCAAGTTTATTTTAAGAAATTTTTGTACCATTCATAGTAATTTCATTTAGGTTTATTAGAATAAGAGGGATCTAACCATCACCAAGAGAAATAAACAATTTTATGAAAGACCTCTTTAGGGATTGCTACGGCATCGTTGAAAATAACCTGGTTCCTTGTCCATCATAGGCACCAATAAGTTGACAACCAAATCAAGCAAGCGTTTGATTTAGAATCTTTCCTAATTATATTTAGGAACCAAACAAGTAGGTAATCTATCGTATTCGTGACAGATGGAATAGTGTTGCAGTGAGAATCGGATAACAAGCTATTAATTAACTTGAATCACACATCTTTGAAATTCACCACCGAGCTTTGATTTATCCAAAGGAAAGGGTAAAGAACAAAAACCCTAATAAGAGAATCTAGGTTTGGGGGTTGTGTAGCGAGTGATTTTTGGATGTGGTTGCGAAGCACGGTCGCTCTAGTACTACAGCTCGATTCATTTTTTATCCTATTGAAGCTGATGAAGGAAGGGAAATAGATGTCTCCAACTAACCCTGCTTGCATACTGAGAATAAACAGTCAAAACTGTTGGTTTACAGATGCTACAAAGATTCGGGGTCTCTCCTAGGTTATTTTGTCGAAAGGGGGTGTTTTAGGCTATCGGTTGAGATGTTAGAACGGATGTATGAAAGTATGGGATTTTGGGTTTTTGTTTAGTGTGCTCGCTAAGATTTTTCTTTCAATTTTATGCCTACGTATTCTTGTTTTTTCCGAAACAGGGAAATCAGAGCGATCGTAGTTCCTCCTATTCTATGGGAGGAAATGGTGTTTTGGTGTCTTGTTCAAAGCCCAAGACGTGAAGCGAAAGGTAGTTTGTATCTTGTTCAAAGCCCAAGATGTGAAGCTGAAGGATCTATTTGTATCTTGTTCGAAGCCCAAGATATGAAGCTAAAGGGTTTTGACTTTAGAGAGAATTTGTCATCTCTAAAGAGGTTTGTTTGTCACAACTGTTTATAAAGGAGAATTACTTTAACCGGGATTTGTGAATCCGGCAATGCCATAATTTCCTTTATAGGGGATTTTCAACCTGAAGGAGAAGACTTTAACTCAGTATAGAGAAATGTTATCTTTCCTTAGGAATTTCTCATGCTAAAAGAAGGACAGTGGCATGGATGTAAATGATCCAGAGGCTTGCCGCTTACAGCGATTAGATGAAGGGGAAGGAGTTGTTGATGTTTGTGTACTGTGAACGAGGCACATATTTGATGCTAAAAGGTTGATTGGATCAACCAGTGGTTTTCTTATACAAAGCCTAAGAGGAGGCTAATATGTGTCTCGTACGAAGCCCGAAAGAGAGGCTAAAAGGGTTTACTCAACAGGAGAATCTTTTATACTCAACAAGAGAGTGTTTTTGTATCTCGTACGAAGCCCGAAATGGAGGCTAAAAGGTGATTGACTCAACAAGAGAGAGTCTTTTGTATCTCGTACGAAGCCCGAGATGGAGGCTATTTGACTCAACAAGAGAGTCTTTTGTATCTCGTACGAAGCCCGAGATGGAGGCTAAAATTGTTAGCTCCGCTGGGGAGAATCATTGTGCAAAGCCCAAGAGGAGGTTATGGTGCTGTTTCAGTTGAGTGACAGGTCTAATATGCTGATTTAAAGAGAAAATCAGTTCTTATATGAGTAATGTTTGCACTCAGGGATTTGATTCGAGGATCGGGGTTATTTCCTGTTTCTTTAAGGAAACGGGAAATCCAATGGGTATTGAGACTATCCGAGTCCACGGGTTTTCTTCCTATTTTTGAAGGGAGTTTGAGAATGTCTTTGAGACTCAAGAAAATTAGACTGCCCAAGTCTAGAGTTTCATCTTTTGTACTATGCTTTGAGAAATAGTAATAGACTCTTGGAAAGACTGTTCTATTAAGATGACTGATTTCTGTTCCTATACCTCTAGGAGGTTGTCGGGACAATTTGTACGAAGCCCAAGAGGAGGCTGGAAACTTTTAAGAAGCCGATAGGTCCTTGTATGAAGCCCAAGAGGAGGCTGTCATTCCCGGAGGAAGAATCATTATACGAAGCCTAAGAGGAGGCTTTGAATACTTCTAAGAAGCCGACGGGTCCTTGTACAACGCCCAAGAGGAGGCGGGGATGCTTTTAGGAAGCCTGTGGGTCCCCAAACCCCGATAAATTCAAGACAGGATATTCACAAAGAATAGATCAAGCCAGGAAAGTTCGAGAATTTGGAAGAAACTCAAGAGATGCCATTCACGGAGAAAAGATCATCTCTGGGGAGTAGAGTTTCTTGACAAGTGTTTTTAAGAAGCCTGTGGGTCCCCAAACCCCCAAGAAGTTCAAGACAGGCTATTCACAAAGAATAGATCAAGCCAGGAAAGTTCGAGAATTTGGAAGAAACTCAAGAGATGCCATTCACGGAGAAAAGATCATCTCTGGGGAATAGAGTTTCTTTGACAACTTCTACGAGTGACAGTCTATGAAAGGGTTCATCGAGAATGCTTCCTTTCATGTCTCCATATTGTTTAACCCCAAGAGGAGGGAAGACTGCGTCTGGTAATCCTATGGGGATCTAGTTTTGACTATTTAAGAGTGATCAACGGGCTTAATGCTAGACGGAGTTGCCGGGGAAACTCTAAATATCTATACTATTATTACACAGTTGATATGAGTTTATGAATGAATACTTACAGCGAAACAACCCCACAATACAATTATATGTATATGAAAGCGGTAAATGAAAGCATATAAACACTTACTCGGTTGTAGAGCTTCCATGCTGTTTGGTTAGTTGTTCAACAAAGAAAAATTGAAAACAACAGTATATTCAAAATCAAAGGAGAAAGTGCTTTAAAAAGAAAATTTGGGGCTTACAACTCAAAGAGAGGCCCAGGGTTTTATCAGTGAGCGCACTGTTGTTTGAATTTGTACAGGGGGACTTATACAAGTGACTGAGGCCCAAAAATTATTTGTTGTACAAAGGGATTTGGGTCTTATACTCTCTCAAGAGGCCCAAAAGGTTTAAAGAAAAAGAGATGGGTCTTACTACTCGAGGGTAGGCCTAGATGATTTTTAAAAGGCGACGATCGCGCCGTTCACTTGTACAGAGGGACTTATACAATAAGTGAGGCCCAAAATGGTTTGTACAAGGGATTTTGGGTCTTATACTCTATTAAGAGGCCTAAAGAGTTTTAAAGAAAAGAAATGGGTCTTACTACTCGAGGGTAGGCCCAAGATTTGTTTTTCAACGGATGATGATCGCGTCGAACTTTTTTTGAAATACAACGGGACTTATACAATAAGTGAGGCCCAAAATAGGTTGTATTTACAAATGGGTTGGGTCTTACACTCTATTAGAGGCCCAAAAGGTTTTGAAAATGATTTATGAGGGTTGAATTAATCCAAAAACCCTAATTTGTTTTCAAAATGTATTTTAATTGAATAAAAATTCAATTAAAATTATCAAAATTGTTTAACATAGGGAAAACAAATTGTGATCTTGGATTAATGCTTCAAAAATTAATTATTGACCTACAAAATAATTAGAAGTCATTAAAAGTTGCAAAATCAAGGTGGAAAAAATATTCAAAATGTCAAAAACAATTAAAATATTAATTCTTTGCAAAAATATCAATTATATGAAATAAATAATATTTTTGGGATTTTTTGGGAAAATAAAATATTTTAACATTTTTGTGAATTATTAAAAAAATAATCAACTCAAAATCATTAAAACTCAGAGAGAAATTAATTTTTGAATCAATTAAATAAAATCACAAAATTCAAATATTTGAATTTGTGAAAATGGCGCCAAGAACAAGGGCAAGAACACGCGCGTGTTCTGAGTTTCCCAGATTTGCATTTTCCATCCAATCTCACTGAATACTTGATCATATCATACAATCCACATAGCAATCAACTCGTTTCAACCTCACGATCATGTCTATGGCAATTAATTTCATTTAAATTAAGCATAAAACAAGAAATCACGAAAAATCCTCAAGAACCCTAAATTCTGCATGAAGGCTGGGATTTTTGATACCCGATTCAAACAAAGCAATTACTTGAGGGGAAATATTCCATGCATGATTATGAACATTTGGCAAAAGTATTGTGCGAGGAAATATGCATAGATTGAGATATGACCAAGTTTAGGCTTACCTCTAGGTCGTGACAGCAAGTTCAAAGTAATTTCTGAGTTGGAGGTGTTACAGATGAGTTGTGATGATCTGAACAGCTTCCCTACACCCTATGGAGTGTGTTTGAATGCTTGGACTGGATGGAAATTGGCTAGATCACTTTATGGCATCTCAACTGCAACTTGGTTAAAACCTTGAGCAATTGACAGGTGATTCTAAGAAATCAGTGTTCCAGATGTTGTTTAAGTGTTTGATCAGCCCACATATGATGTATGTGAGGTGTGTGTGTGTGTGATTGGTTTGAGTGGAATTGCTCTCTAATGAAAAACCCGATAGTGACTTGCTAAGAAAGGCATTTTTTAGAGTGAGCAATGGATTTTGAGAAAGGCAAGTGTTGTAGGCCTTTGGTGTACTTAAACTGATCACAATTGAGCTCTATTTATAGTAGAGCAAGTTTGTTTTGCAAGGAATAGTGAATGGCAACTGCTGAGTAGGTTTGGCCAATGTTGGCAAATGAAAATCGAAGTCTCCTCTAGCCATTTACTAGAGGTTAGGGCACAGGATGCTGGTCCCCTTGGTCTTGGATAAGTCTTGACTGAATTCAGTTGCTAATAGCTCAGTCCATGCCACCTTTATGCTTCCATTGAATGCTCCAATCCAAAATTGGAGTCTTGTCCCTATTTTAGGCAATTCTAGGTTTGGCATGCTATTTTTTGTTCCAAGGACTTTGGAGGCTTGGCTCAGTGATTGTCCCCTTTAGATTCAATCCTCAGATGTGCCCAAAGTGATGACAAGGCTTGGAATTGGCTGATTTTGGAAAATCGAGCAAATGTGCAAAATTCTGCCTTGCCTTGGCAGATTTCAGCAAGGCAACTTGCCAATGTCATATCTCATGGCTCAAGTTGAATTTGGTGATGTTCTTGGCCATTTTGGAAAGCCCTTACATGATACAACAACTGTTTCATCATATTTTATTTTGATAATTTTTGGATCCAAGTGAAAAATGTCCCTACATTTGGAAAAAGTAAGGCAAAATCTGACTTAGTGAAATTTTCAGCAAGTGTTGGAACAAAGTGACTTTTCTTGATTTTGATCACTCCTAACTCAAAATCCATGAGGAATTTGGACATAGGTCAGTATGAAGCTTTTGTATAGGGCAATGAGATCTACAAATCAAGCTTTGGATGGAAAAAATGGCTTTATGGTTTAGGAGTTATGATCCTCCAAAGTTGGTACCTTTGTCACTTTTTTTCATAACTTAGAAAATTTTTCTAAGATTTTATGGTTACCCCTTTTACAAGTTATCCCATTTTCTTTGATTTTTCTTGATGAATGATGATTCAAATCATACATTAACATCATTTTAGGGTTAAAAATCTATTTTTGTGAAAAATCTCAAAAAGTCAAAGTTGACTTTTGTGCACAATTGACTTTTGTCCGATGAATTCCAAACTGTGCAATTCTTCAGGAAATCATGTCCTTGACCTAAATCAAACTTGATGGACATGTTCCATGGGTGGTATAGAGTTTATTGAATCATGTCTTAGGGCTTGGGAGCATGTCCTGGTCAAAAGTCAAAGTTACAGTTGACTTTTCCCGCGAAACCCTAATTGTGGTCCAGATGAAATTGAAACTTGTTGCTCAATCTTCTTGGATCAATCCATTGTCCCAAATGGACCAATATGGTATATTAGAGACCCTCAAATCATGTCTTGAGGTCTTGGTTCATGATTTGTCCCAAAAGTCAACTTAGGGGTGATTAGGTCAAGAAACCCTAATTCCTGATTTTTTATGTATGCATCCCTTGAGGCCAAATTGACTTAATGATTGGGTTTATGAGGTTCCATGGAGCATATTAGGTTATGTTTTGGATCTTTGGCTCATGCCCATAGGAAAATTTTCACCTGGAGGCCCTGGTCGATCAAAACCCTAATTTGGTGACACTGGCGATCTTGAGGCTTGATCCACCTAGAAGGGAGCATCCTTGTGATTAATCCTTGAAGTGGGAGTCATTTTGATCCTTTGTGTATGTTTGAGAGTGTAGACAAGTTGAAGATCATGTCATTCCTTGATTGATCCTTTGTCTAAGCACTCAGAGAGGGCTTGAAACCCTAATTTTGATAGTAGTGAATGCTCACCCATCTTTGGGGAGACTGATGAGGCATAAAGGTACATCTATATTGTGATGATGATTTACACAATGATGGGAATCTTAGTGGTCAAAATTTGGGGTGTCACACTAAGGTAAAGACCTAAGGGTATATATACTAAGTATGCTCGCCAAGGGTGAAGGAGGAACCATTGATTATGGCTAAAGTTCCAAGGGGAATGAGTATGAGCTCATGTAGAGGTTAAGAAACTCTCTAAGTCTAAGTTGAGATGGGTGAGGTGGATACTCAAAGTGATGAGTCCACATAGAGTCCAAGAACTATACTTAATTCTAAGTTGTAAGATAAGTGGCTCTTAGGAGGCCAAAAGGAAAGTATCTCATGACTATAAGGTCAAAGAGAAGGTGGCCATGACTATGAGGTCAAAGCTGGTATCCTATGACTATGAGGTCAAGGAGGGAGGTGGCTATGACTATGAGGTCAAAGCTGGTAATGAGCTATCTATGACTTTGAGGTCAATAGAGAGATTTTCCTTTGGAAGGAGTGGGGAACTACTTTAGAACAAGAGTTGAATGAACCGTATGATTTCAATGGTTCAAAGACAGTAAATATTTAATCAATATATGCAATCAACTTCCAGGTATGAACATGGTAAACATGGATGAGTGAACATAAGTAAGATATAGATAACATCCTCAAAGTTTTGAAATCAAAGACATATCAAGTGATGAAACTTAGCGACAGAGCTAAGACATACAGACAACAGAATGATTTTATTCCAGTCAAGGAACAAACATCACATATGCCATAGGATATTCAAAAGATTCTTAAAAAATTTCAAGAAACAATTGGTGGTTTTCCATAAAAGAGTCTAAGAATAGAATATAAAGTAAAGCATATTTTTTGTTTTGAAGTTTTGGAAAGAAAATGAAATAAATATGAGAAGAAAAATTATGGAAGAAAAATTAAGGCATTATGGCAGTCGCCACAATTTCTCATGGCAGATGCCATGATTTTTTTATGGCAGGCACTATTCAAACTTATGGCAGGCGCCATATGCCTTATGGCAAGCGCCACCTAGGCATGGCCAGTGCCATCATACCATGGCCAGCGCCATATTCTTCATGGCATGTGCCATGATTTTCTTCATGGAAGGCACTATTCATCATGGCCAGTGCCACACCTTGTGGCCAGTGCCATCAAAATATATAGTGAGTGCCACGATCCTCTTCTCTTATTCAGTTTTCAAACAACAACCATAAACCCAGTTCACGATAAAATCAAACAAATTCAAACATTATGACATTATGATTCGCAATATATTTTCCAGAATGAAATATTAACATGATAATAAATATGATAATATCATGGAGCAATGATCATGGCATCTGAAAATGAAATAAAAAAAAAGTGAGTGTTACCTAGTGGAGATGGTCCACTGCCTCTTCACAGGTACGTATTATGGAGAAAAAAATAGAGCTTCTTCTCCTTCAAAGTACCAGTTGCTGGAAGGTTTGTGGTGTTGGACGGTGGAAAGCTTGAGCCAAAATTTCGGCAACAATGTTCTTGTAGATTTTCAAGAATAAGTGAGGGAGAAAAGGAAAAGAGTATTCAGTCTCTGTTTGGGGTGAATCTGGTGTATCCTGGGAGAGGAGGTTAAGCCTCTATTTATAGGAAAATATGGAGAGCTTGAGGTATGGTCAGATTTCTCATTTTTCCAAGTTTGCCCTTTTCCATGTTTTGAGCTGGCTAAGATTTGAAAAATCTTCAAGGAACAGTGACTGATCAGAATAGGGTAGGTTTGCTTTTGTGTGCTGATGGGATTTGGAGCAGTAGTGCAAGCTTCAAGGAGAAAAGAGGAGACATGCTTTTGAAAAGTTTTTCTTTCTTCTCATCAAACCATCCACTTGTATTTATTTCTGTTTAAAATATATTGTTATTTTTTTAAGTGTAGCTTGCAAATTGTGGCAATCGTCACATAATCATCATGGCAGGAGCCATGTTCTTCCTGTGGAAAGTGCCACACATCCTCCATGGCAGGCGCCATGCTTTCTTATGGCAAGTGCCATGTATCTTTCATGGCAGGCGCCATGCATCTTGTGGCAAGTTCCATGCATTTCATGGCAAGTGCCACCAAAGTGTGGCCAGTGCCATGACTTACTTTTTTCTTTTTTTTTTTTGTCTTTCTTTTCTTTTTTTTAAAACAACATTCACAAATGCCTTGGTGATCTATCATGCTCTAAGTCAAATATTGAACATGTTAAGATGGAATGTGACATGAATACTCCATTTGGGCCAATAACATCAAAGTCAGAGGCTTGACTTTGTCAGTCAAAACTCTAATTTCCTTCAGGAATTCCACTGGATGATCTTTGAGGATCTTGCTTCTTCAATCTCTTCCAAGGTCCATAGATGGCCTCCAAGGATGTCCAGTATCATGTGGAATCATGTCCCAAAGCTTGGAAACGTGTCTTGATCAAAATCAAAGGCAATGGTAGACTGGTGCTGATAAAATCCTAGTTTGAGGCATAGTGAATCCCGTGGCTCAAGGCACTCGTAATAGGAACCAAACACACTTGATTTCTTGTTGAATTTGACCTCTAGGATGCAGGTGAGCTCAAATGGTTGCATTTGGAGCCTCAATTGTCCCTCTTGAACAAATGATATTCACACACCACTCTCAATCAATTAGGGGACACTTGTGATGGTTGTATGGAGCCAAAGAATGTCTTAGGAGACCTTGAAACATGTGGGAATCTGGCTTATTGACTTTTGTCCTCTTTCCTGTGTAAACGTTGGCTTTCACATAAAAGAACAAACTATCAAGATATGGTGGTTAGTTAACAATGCACATATGATTGAACCTTAAATGTAAGTGCAAGATGTTATGACGTCTAAGGGGTAAAATTTGGGGTACAACAGTTGCCCCTATTTAAATAGCTTTACCGAATGACACGAGGAATGGAAATCCTCGGGACATCAAGGTGAAAGGTATTTAAATATAGAAAACTGGAAATTTTGCCCTTAGATGGAATGCAGGTGCTAAGGACAAACAACAGACATGCATATGCTGACATGCCATGAACTTCTAGTATAATGATATGATGCCATGATAGTGCAAAGATGCAGACAAACAAGACACCAGAGATAAAGAGAAAATAACCACAAGTGAGCTTTACTGGGGAGGGATGAAGGTTAATATCCACAAGGAAGACTGATTGGGGGATGCAGGCTAACCAACAAAAGAGACTCACTGGGGAGACTCTGAGGAAACATGAGGATAGAAAAAAAAAAGGGGGAAACCTCTCAGATCCTTACTAGAGATAGGAGCCAGAGAGGTGTTCTCCACTGGGGAAAGATCCAGGGAGATGGACAACAGGTTCATATGTGACCGGACGACACTAGGGAAATAAGACACCTTCTTGCTGGTCATTAAACCAAAAAGCATGCATGATCTCCACTGGGGATCAATTTGAAATAAGAGGATAGACAACCAACAAAAGATTTTCTGGGGATTTCTTATACTGAAGAGTTCAAACGGGATCTTTAAGAAAATCCCGAAAAGATGGAAATAAACTTTTGCGCGCCGAATGATGGAAGATATTTGATAATGACTGAACTTTAGTTGGGAATAAGGTTAATGAGCCATTAATGATTGGACTTGGGCACCAATATGAGTTGAAATAAACATCTCGACAAGGATGCTTATGCTCATGCTAACAAAACAGACAAGACGCGAAACTGGAGATAAAATAAACATCTCGACAAGGATACTCAACCAACTTCATCGGATTGGACCATTATTGGGGATGAATATGAAGAATTAGCAACTCCACTTCAAGATTACAACTTTCTCTGGTGAAAAGAGTACTCCACTTTGTATAGCATCATGACTTCACTAGGATTGCCATCATGAGCTTGATTTATTTACTAGATGAGAATTGCCAAGATCAACTGAAGTAACAGCTTACTGGGGAGCTAGCAAAAGATGTTACAAAAGTTGAATAGTTCTGCATAACTCATCTGCCCCAAAGTACATAGTCTGTCAGAAGAAAATATCAAGAGGATTTTACAGAAGAATTGGCATACAAGGTGTTTCAATATCTTCCAACTCTTGGAGAGATTCATGAATTTTGGCATAACTGCCCCAGATTCTGCGTTTGCACCACAAGTTCCTTGAACTTGTGCTTCAAACTGGTTGTTGACATCTGGGGAACAAACTTGCCCCGGTCAGCTTGGTTGATCTATGAAGGGAATGTCCCAGACTAGTTGACCTTTGAGAGATTTGTCGAATCTTGGTCTGATTGCTTCTGATTAACTGGTCTGTGAGGATAAGTTATCAAAAGGATTTTACAGAAGAATTGTCATACCAGATGCTCCAATATCTCCAAACATTTGAAAAGATTCATGAATCTCGACATAACTGCCCCAGTTCAACTGTATCCGCAATACAAAATCTTTTAGACTATGGTAGAAACAACTGGGGAACAAACTTGCCCCTGCTGGTAGGTCATTGGAGTCCAAACTTGTCATAAGATGACCTCGAGAAGGTTTACCCCAATATTCTGAACTTTTGAAGAGTTATGCCCCTGACTTAATAGCTCTTGGAACGGTGGATTGGCAAATCCTCATACTTGGTCGCCCCTGGCTGAGCTTCTTTTATCAAGTAAAATTCCCTAGCCGGCTGCATTTGTTGGGATTCCCTTGATATTGAATTGTTTTGCAAATAAGTATTGTTCATTCAAAATTGGCAGTTTCAATGCAAAATTCATGCAAGCTTTTGAAATTAAGGTTTTTATTGATGAAACACACACAGTGGAATCATTAAATAACCAAAAACAAAGGTGGATCTAACCACTTATGGCCTGGCAGATGAAGTGATCAACACACGCAATTAGCAAAGATCATTAAGAGTCAGGTTAATCAACCTTGTTGTAGTATGCTTTCAAAACAACCTTACCTCAATTAGGTCTTTTAAGGGTTGTAACGTGGCTTGGTTCACGGTTTTATGAAACAAAGGATAAAGGCTCAAAGTTTATTTGTCCCCACCCAATCTTCGTGATGAACTCCAATCCTACGCTCAGTTAACTCAAGCTATACATTCAGGTTCCCATTGGCTAGGAATGATGATAGTTGATGATGATTCTGACACCTTGGATAGTCATTACTCCTTTGTAGAATTCGGTTAACCTTTAATGCTGAGGTTTTGAGACCTCCTATTGTCTTCACTGAGGTTATGAGACCTCTTCTTTGTCTTTACGGAGGTTATGATACCTCTTCTTGTCTTTGTTGAGGTTATGAGACCTCTTCTTTTTTGTTGTTGTACAAGCCCTTTTGCATAAGGCAAAGTTTTGGGCTTCCCATCTTTCTTGGCTTTTGGCCTTAAAAGGGACTCGGCTCATTCTTCGATTAAAGATTTCTCAATGATCCTTCCTTATTTGTCACTTTAGGAACAACCTGTACAACATTTATTCACTTGATTAGAGAGAGCTGGCTGGTGTCTTGCATGAAGCGCTTGCATTCGAATGCATAACCAAGTTAAACTGAGCACTACCCTGCCACAAGGTTAGGATTTAAGGGTTTTTTGTGCAAGGAAAGAAAACTCCTACTTCTAGGCTCGAAGGGTTAACGAAGGATTCTCATCCTTATTTCTCCAGTGTTTGGGATTTGAAACAATGCCTTACATCATCGACAAGGTTTAATCGAAAGCATACCACAGTAATTACGGATAATATTTTCATCATTCTCCCCAATCTTTATTTAAACAACAGTTTGATGAAGATAAGTGGGTGGAAAAGAAAATTCTTTTTGTTTGATTTTATGAAAATGAAAGAAAATGAGTGAACACGAATGGATTTAATCCAAAAATGCATAAACATTTCATTAATCTTGCCAATTTGAAAGTACAACAGCTCATAAGCAAATACAATTCAAACATGCAAAGAAAAATACAACAAAATGCTGAAACAGCCAAAAGATTGTCAGTTTTAGAGACTTAGGCTTTCCTTTCTTGATTTTCCAAACTGAGACGATCATCTTCAGAGTTGACTGTCGAGATCAGTCTGAGAATCATCTTCACATCCACTCTCAGCAATTTCTTCCACTTCAGAGTCTGATGAATCCACTTGATCAGGTGAAGGATTGTTGATTTGAATGCCTTGAGGCGTGAATGAGATCATATTGGAGTCAAGCAGAGCCTAAACCTTGTTTCTGAGCACTCTACAATCTTCAGTTGAATGCCTCTGTGCCCTAGCATGGTAGTCACAAAGGGCGTCAGCGTCAAAGCCTGGCGGGTACGAAAAAGGCACTGGATCTATTTCCTTTGGCACTATCAATCCACCTTTGATTGAATCTGGCAAGAACTGACTGTATGGTATTGGCAATGGAGTGAAATTCCTCTCTGGCTTTCTTGGCCTTTGTCGTGCATGTTGACGTAGCTGACGACGGTAGGACCGTTGATACTGAGGAGGTTTCTGATTTGGAGAAGAATATTATCTCTGTGGAGAGGATGGTATCTGACGCTGAGACCCAAAAGATTGTTGAATCTGAATACTTGAGTTGCATGAGCGTTGAGGTATTGGAGATTCCCATGTGGAATTACTTTCTTTCTCCCATTCTTCTTTAGAAGTGACAATTGATTCACTCTCACTAACTGGGATGTTCGAGATGTCTCAGATTTTTTCATTCTTGAGACCGCTCTCAATGCGCTCTCCAGCTATTACCAAGTCAGAAAAGTTCGATGTCGCAATGCTAAACAGTTTTTCTCGGTATGGACTTTGCAAAGTATCCACGAACCAGTCAACTAACTCCCTATCCAAAAGTGGTGGTTGGACGCGAGCTGCTATTTGTCTCCACCTCTGAGCATATCCTCTAAAGGACTCATTGTCTTCTTGATATAAGTCTAGCAAATGCAAACGAATTGGAGTCAAGTCAAGATTGAAGTTGTATTGCTTCACATAGGCATTGGCTAAGTGACCATGATTGGATTTGATCGCTCTCTAGCTGCATATACCAATTCAGTGATGCTCCACTCAGACTGTCTTGGAAATAGTGGACCATAAGCTCGTCATTGCGGACATGTGAAGTCATTCTTCTGCAAAACATCACCAAATACTGCTTCGGACAACTATCCCCTTTGTACTTCTCAAATTTTGGTGTTTTAAACTTAGGAGGCATCACAAGGTCAGGTACCAAACACATGTTCAAAGCATTCAGGTCAGCAGAGGCACGACTCTTAATGGCATCAAGTTTTTCTTCCAAGGCGCGACATTTTTCCATTATCTCAATGTCTCGTGGATCCTTGATTTTCATCACAGGGAATAACTCTCGGGAATCTGGCTCAGAGAATGCGAAGCTATGATATTCCACGACATCAATTGAAGAGGAACGTCCATCTCGGACAAAGGCATGTTCTTGTATAACCTAATTCTCAACAGGAATCTGCACAGGTTGAGCTTAGGCAACATTGTTCACATAAGTCCTTTGAATGTTGTCATCTCTCTTTGACGAGGCAGTCATAGCTTCCGTAATCCGATTTAACTGATTTTTCAACAAGTCAAAATACGCTTTGGTCACAAACTGGCTCTGCTCTTCTGAGTTCATGTTCCTTCAAAAGCTACCTCAAGTCCAATGGTGGAAGGACTAAGGCTGAGAAATGTAAATGTGACGCAATACTAATGTAAGCCAAATGGTTTTAAGGAACTCAAAGGCAAGTTGCAAATATCCTTTTTTGAAAGCTGAAGAGTTTTGCTTTAAAAACCATGATCTTTATAGATTTTTACAAAGGAAAGAACATCTGAGTTCCTTGAAACCAAATGGCTATCATGAATGGATGAATGTATGCACACACACATACAGATATTCACAACTATGTACAAGCAAACAAGGGCCTAGATTTGAAGATCACGAGCACGGAGCTATGGTCTACCCATCCCCAAAGATGCGTACTATTGGTTTTCCATCTGCATAACAGGGTCCTAAAAAGTTCCCAGAGTCGACAACCCATCTTTCTAATATTATCGACTTCCCGAATGACTCGGTAATCAATAATATTCTCAAGAGAATCTCGTCTGAGTGTAGTATCGCGTAGCGAGCAATTCGGGAATAGACTCCCTCATAGTCCTCGCACTACATCCTAAAATGGCCAAGTGAGGTTAGAGATAACTAAGGTACTCAATATCACGGGCACCTAGGTAGAGAGTAGCACGTTTTCACAAATGGATTCTTTCAACATGACTAGACTCTCAAAAGGGCCTCAACTGAGTGATGGTGTCTAAAGTTAACTTTTTCGGGAATCGACTCCCTCAAAGCCTCCTTGAATACACCATCGTCCTATAATATGTGCGCTCAATTTCGGGTTAGGACTTATCTCACCACTCAATAGTAACACCCTGTTAAACACAAGATCCAAGCATAGACAGGTATATACATATATGTACAAATATAAAAGCAAAACATATAACAAACACAAGCAAAACAAGGTGGGCTTAACCCTCAACTTGTAATCCCCAGTGACGTCGCCATTTCTGTTGCGGTGAGAATCGGATAACAAGCTATTAATTAACTTGAATCACACATCTTTGAAATTCACCACCGAGCTTTCATTTATCCAAAGGAAAGGGTAAAGAACGAAAACCCTAATAAGAGAATCTAGATTCGGGGGTTGGTTATACTAAGGGAAGGTATTAGCACCCTAAGTATCTGTAGTACTCTACAGGAACCTCTTGTTTATGTTTGTGTTATGTTATGTTTGCTCGCTAGGGAATCTGCTAAAGGCTAAGGTAAAGACCTAAGGGTATATACACTAAGTATGATCGCCAAGACATCGCATCTTGTGCCTACATATCTAACTAAAGAATCATAGCAACCGTAGTTCACCTAACTTAGGGTGAAGGAAGAACCATTGACTATGGCCAAAGTTCCAAGTGGAATGAGTATGAGCTCATGTAGAGTTTAAGAAACTCTCTAAGTCTAAGTTGTGATTGGTGAGGTGGATACTCAAAGTGATGAGTCTACTTAGAGTCCAAGAACTCTACTTAATTCTAAGTTGTAAGATAAGTGGCTCTTAGGAGGCCAAAAGGAAAGTATCCCATGACTATGAGGTCAAAGAGAAGGTGGCCATGACTATGAGGTCAAAGTTGGTATCCTATGACTATTAGGTCAAGGAAGGAGGTGGTTATGACTATGAGGTCAAAACTGGTAATGAGCTATCTATGACTTTAAGGTCAATAGAGAGACTTTCCTTTGGAAGGAGTGGGGAACTACTTAAGAACAAGAGTTGAATGAACCATATAATTGCAATGGTTCAAATACAGTAAACATTTAATCAATATATACAATCACCTTCCAGGTATGAACATGGTAAACATGGATGAGTGAACATAAGTAAGAAGGAGATAACATCCTCAAAGTTTTGAAATCAAAGACATATCAAGTGATGAAACTTAGCCACAGAGCTAAGACATACAGACAACAGAATGATTTTATTCCAGTCAAGGAACAAACGTCTCATATGCCATGGGATATTCAAAAGATTCTTAAAAATCTTCAAGAAACAATTGGTGGTTTTCCATAAAAGAGTCTATGAATCGAATATAAAGTAAAGCATATTTTTTGTTTTGAAGTTTTGGAAAGAAAATGAAATAAATATGAGAAGAAAAATTATGGAAGAAAAATTAAGGTAGTATGGCAGTCGCCACAATTCCTCATGGCAGGTGCCATGATTTTTTTATGGCAGGCACTATTCAAACTTATGGCAGACGCCATATGCCTTATGGAAATCGCCACCTAGGCATGGCTAGTGCCATCATACCATGGCCAGCGCCATATTCTTCATGGCAGGTGCACTGATTTTCTTCATGGCAGGCACTATTTATCATGGCCAATGCCACACCTTGTGGCCAGTGCCATAAAAATATATGGTGAATGCCACGATCCTCTTCTCTTATTCAGTTTTCAAACAACAACCATAAACCCAGTTCACGATAAAATCAAACAAATTCAAACATTATGACATTATGATTCACAATATATTTTCTAGAATCAAATATTATCATGATAATAAATATGATAACATCATGGAGTAATGATCATGGCATCTGAAAACGAAATAAAAAAAGTGAGTGTTACCTAATGGAGATGGTCCACTGCCTCTTCACAGGTACGTATTTTGAAAAAAAAAATAGATCTTATTCTCCTTCAAAGTACCAGTTGCTGCAAGGTTTGTGGTGTTGGACGGTGGAAAGCTCGAGCCAAAATTCTTGCAACAATGTTCTTGCAGATTTCCAAGAATAAGTGAGGGAGAAAAAGAAAAGAGTATTCAGCCTCTGTTTGGGGTGAATATGGTGTGTCCTGGGAGAGGAGGTTAAGCCTCTATTTATAGCGAAATATGGAGATCTTGAGGTATGGTCAGATTTCTCATCTTGCCAAGTTTTCCCTTTTCCAAGTTTTCCTTCGTGCAAGTGAGCTGATATAGATTTGAAAAATCTTCACGGTACAGTGACTGATAAGAATAGGGTAGGTTTGCTTTTGTGTGCTGATGGGATTTGGAGCAGTAGTGAAAGCTTCAAGGAGAAAAGAGGAGTCATGCTTTTGAAAAGTTTCTCTTTCTTCTCGTCAAACCATCCACTTGTATTTATTTTTGTTTAAAATACATTATTATTTTTTTTAAGTGTAGCTTGCAAATTGTGGCAATCACCACATAATCACCATGGCAGGAGCCATGTTCCTCCTGTGGCAAGCGCCACACATCCTCCATGGTAGACGCCATGCTTTCTTATGGCAAGTGCCATATATCTTTCATGGCAGGCGCCATGCATCTTGTGGCAAGTGCCATGCATTTCATGGCCAGTGCCACCAAAGTGTGGCCAGTGCCATGACTTGCTTTTTTCTTTTTTTTTTTTTGTTTTTCTTTTCTTTTTTTAAAACAAAATTCACAAATTCCTTGGAGATCTCTCATGCTATAAGTCAAAGATTGAACATGTTAAGATGGGATGCGACTTGAATACTCCATTTTGGGCCAATAACATCAAAGTCAGAGGCTTAACTTTGTCAGTCAAAACCCTAATTTCCTTCAGGAATTCCACTGGATGATCTTTGAGGATCTTGCTTCTTCAATCTCTTCCAATGTCTATAGATAGCCTCCAAGGATGTCCAGTATCATGTGGAATCATGTCCCAAAGCTTGGAAACATGTCTTGATCAAAATCAAAGGCAATGGTAGACTGGTGCTGATAAAATCCTAGTTTGAGGCATAGTGAATCCTGTGGCTCAAGGCACTTGTAATAGGAACCAAACACACTTGATTTCTTGTTGAATTTGACCTCTAGGATGCAGGTGAGCTTAAATGGTTGCATTTGGAGCCTCAGTTGTCCCTCTTGAATAGATGATATTCACACACCACTTTCAATCAATTAGGGGACACTTATGATGGTTGTATGGAGCCAAAGAATGTCTTAGGAGCCCTTCAAACATGTGGGAATCTGGCTTATTGACTTTTTTCCTCTTTCCTGTGTAAACCCTGGCTTTCACATAAAAGAACAAACTAGCAAGATATGGTGGTTAGTTAATAATGCGCAGATGATTGAACCATAAATGTAAGTGCAAGATGTTATGACATCTAAGGGATAAAATTTGGGGTACAATAAATTGGTAGCCCCAACCAGTTTCTAACCTCAGCCCACACTAATTTAGCTTTAGGACAGTTGATAAAAACATGGTCAAGATCTTCATCGTCAAGGAAACAAATGACGTATACTTTGTCATGAGGATTTGGGATTACTCCTCTATGCCCAAGATTTAAACGCGGTGACAAACTTTTCAAGATTAACCTCAAGCTGAAGACTTTGGTTTTCAATGGACTTCTAGTAGACAAAAAAAGATGCAAGGCCATTTGTGTATGCTGGCCCAATTCAGAAGCACCTGTGCTTGAATTAACAATATCATAAAGAGGCTTCACGGTAAATATGTTCATCGCTCCATAAGGACAGTCTATACTATCCTCCAGACCACGGTGTATAGCAGCTTCAAACAGCAGCAATGTGTAGCACCCCAAAATTTGCCCTCCTTAATTTAGTACTAACTGGCTTATGTTCCATTTCATTTTTGCATTATCATGTGTGCATATCATTGGTTCTTAGCATGGGGTCAAGGTGCCTGAGGCAAGTTCAAGAGGAGAAGATGTTCTTCAAAGGGTCAAGCAAGAAAGTTCAAGTGAATCACTCTCTCCTAACCAGTGTAGAAACTATGGTTTTGAGATTCTTGGGTTTATTGCTCCAATGGGAAAGCTTCTTGGGTTTTTATCATCACCAAATGGCATATCTTATCTTTGTTGGAGAGGATACACGTCATATTCAGAGGAATTTGGATTTGGAGACTGTGTTATTTCCTCCTAGACTGAGGGTACCTAAATTAGGGTTTGCTTTAAAGACAGTTTACTTCTGATTTTTTGGGCAGGACGTGATTCCATGGTACTCCTTGGGTCCCTAAGTATCTAGGGATGGGAGGTTGTCCATCAGTTTGGTTCAGGAGAGATTTAATTGGCCAATGGATTGTAAATCAGGTGAATTGGTTAAAAGTCAACAATGAGAGGGGAAGTCAACTGTGAAATTTTGAGGTTCTCTCCAAGGTTTTCAAGGTCTCACATCCTCATATGGTCTTCAAGGGTCAAGATTCATGCCATTTATCAAGAATCAGGAGTTGGTGCAAAAGTTGCTAAATATGGAAATGACCTATAATTTGAAAGTTTCCTTTTTGGGCAAGTTCTTACACTGCATTCAACTTGAATTTTCATCATCAAATAATCTCCAAATGAATTTTTCTCCAACATGAAAGTTGAATATATTTTTCTCCTCTTTCCAACAAGTACTAGTGGGTCTCCATATCATTTGTGAAACTCATGTTATGACCAAAAGAAGGAAAAGTGGTTTTTAGGGTTTCATTTTCACAACTTTGGCATAGTGACCTATAATTAATTCCATTGCTTCATGTCACATGCTAACATCAAAGGGCACTCCTCAAGGATCATTTTAGGCCTTTGAATCAAGTGAATCCATGGTGTATTTATCACTTATTCTCCATTATTTAAAATTGCCAAGTCATTAAAAACTCATGAATCAAAATGTTTCAAGTCCCAATTTCAATGTGGGTGTGATTAGCAATTAGAAGTTAAGTGATCCATCATGAAATGTTTGAATATCCATGCATGGAAGAGGGTGTACTTGACATTATGTGATTTTCTAAAATTGCCCAAAACTCTTTAGCAAAGGAATTTCCAAGGCCCAAACCATTATCAGTGAAAAACCCTAGAGTATTTAAACTCATTCATGCACTGGTTAGGTAAGAGAACACGTGATATTTGGAGGAGAAAAAGTTTCAACGCTAATTCTTGAATTCATTGAATCTCTCAATCCACAAGGAGTTTTCTCAAAATTCTTTCACAACATTCATCCTTGGGATCCCTAGAGTACAAATCGCCCATCTTTGGAAGCTAAAAGCAAGGATAAAGGGTTGCACCATCTCAGGTTAGTGATGATTTTCACGATCCCAAAACTCAGTTCTTAAATATGTATATTGATGTGTGATGTCCACTGGTTATTCTGATGTGTTTACTTTTGAATTTGAACGTGTGGATTGGTTGTAGCATGTGTTTAAAGTTTGGAACCCTAACCTTTTTCTCTTCGTTTTTTATTATGCACTAATGGTTTGTGATTTTGGATGACATATCCGTGACCCTCATGAAATTCTGGACAAAATAGTATAGGCCTTTGCATTTTTTGGGTTGTTTTAGGTTGCAGGTGGCTGTGGACGGTGGCCGGAGCTAGGGCTCCGGCGACTGGTGCGGTGGTCCGGCGAAGGGAGGGTTCCAACGAAGAAGATGAAATCAAGGCCATCCATTCTGTTGATCCAACGGCCAATACATTTCCACGCGTGTTTTTTTTTGTTTTTATTTTATTTAATCTTGTGTACATTACCCCACCATTGTTATTGTGTACGTCCAACCATGTTTTTTATTTTGTTTACTTTTTATTTATGTTGACTAACCCTGGGCGTCTGATCCATCATGTGGCCATTAACCTGCCAACAAATTAAAAAAGTCACGTGCCTGGCACATGGGAGAATATGGTATGCTGGGCAATTTGGTGCACGCGTGTGTTTGCTTGCTCTGGTGTGTTCTCTAATCATGACCGTTGATCATCATTACTTTGTGATTTGGTTGACTTAATAAGACGCGTGAGATCAATCCAAGGGTAGGTAGTGAGTCAACTGGTGGACTGAAGTCCACACGTACTCCCCTTTTATTTTATTTTTTTTTTCTGATGGATTTAGTGATTGGGCTTACTATCTGCGCCCTCCCTCCTGAGCCCATTAGCCTTTTCAACGTGTTTTTCTTACTATCTACACCCCCTTGCATTTTTCATTTATTTATTTTATCTAATTATATTGTTTTCATTTTTAATTATTAAAAATAGATTTTTTAATTAAAAAATTACGAAAAAATTCATGCATCATAATTACCATTTTATAAAGTTTTCCAAATTTTATTTTTTATTTTTATTTTATTTTTTATCATCTAAATTAAATATTTGTTTATTTTCTTTTTGAATTACTCATATCATGCATACTCAAAATTGTTTATTTTATTTCTCTGCATCCATAAAACATTTTCAATCCATTCTTTTTGCATTTGTTAGATAATATTATGAAGTGCATTAAAATATTTTTCCCTCATTTTTAAAATCATTTCACATTGCGTTTTAGTCCTTTCTTTTTGCATATTGAACCCTACTTCTCATCTGAGCTTTGCATAATTGTTTGAGTGACTAACATCTTGAATTTTTGCTGGAGTTTTTGATATGTTGTTTGCCTCTGGTTGAGCAATGTTGATATTTATTTTGGTAATTTTAGAAGTTGTTTCTCTAATTATTTGATTGCTTTCACTTGAGATCTTCTTGTATGCATATTTCTGATCATGCTTGAGTTTTTGTTTGAGAAGGCACTTGTGCCATTGCTTGGGGGTTTGTTTCTTTGATTTCTTAATTCATGTTTGGTTGTTATTGGTCACTTGATTGCCATTGTATGTCTTTGCTTGGGTTTCATCTATCTCATTTCTTTTACTTATGTCTGTTTCGTACTAACCTTTTATGCAGGGACTAAGGTAGGTTATTTGAGGGTATGGATAAGTATCCATGTTCACCCTTATTCTTTCTTTCTCTCATCCTTTCCTTTCTTTAGGCTTAGGTTGTCGTCAAACCTCACTAACCGTAGGTCACCCATGCATGATAACATTAGGACTCTTAGTTCCCTTTAGAGTTTCCTTTGTGTCTTCTCTCTTCTCATCTCAAACTTCTTGAAAACACTTAATAAGAATAAAGTGTATTGCACACGGGCCTTAAGCGTAGGGAATGAGAAATGAGGGGCTTCCTCTCATCTTTCTAGAGTGCTTAGCGAGCGTCCTGTCTTGGGATGATGCGTTAAGTATTCGCCCCTGTGCCCTAGACTTTGGTGCAATGCAACTTATGAACTAACTTAAGTCACTTCTGTCCTAAAAAATACAAACAAACTTCAAACCTTTTTGTCCTTCGGGATTGTCAAACTAAAGGGTATTTTCAAAAAGGGCGTGTTACCTTCCGTCTGAGTCGCAAACAGGCATCGACCCTAACTGCCGGACGCGAACTTAACGTCGCTCATAAAAAACACATAAAAGAACTTGGTCCGAACTACGTTGACTCTGAATTCCCCATTGCACAAATGGGATACGTAGGCCTAGGACGTCGACGTCCTACTGAGTCGGTCTTAGTTTTTCCCTCCCCGTCTTAGTACAGCCCTAGATGATAGTATAACTCACCCTTAGATTAGACAACAAGCGTGGATCCCATCGAGTACGATGGACGCGTGGGGTGCTAGTACCTTCCCCTCGCGTAACCGACTCCCGAACCCAGGTTATGGTTGCGATGACCATTCCTTTCCCTCTTCCTCAGGTTTATGCGGTGTTCCCTTTCCCTCTCTTGGGATAAATTTACACGGCTGGCGACTCTGTTTTTCCGCGCCACTCTCGCGTTTGTACCTGGATGAAAATCCTGGGAGCGACAGCTGGCGACTCTGCTGGGGAATCTGGTTGACCTATGCTGGTCCATCCCTAAGCGAGTCAATCCTAGCGCTTGCTTGTCTTTGTTCTCTTTGGGTGTTTTGTGTATGTTTTGCTTTATTTGTTGTATTTTATTTTTACCGCATTTTCTGCATTGCATTTCATTTTTATTACTGTCATACTGCTGTGTTGTGTTAGTTGTTTCTGTTTTGCAGGCTGGGTTGTTCTGAGAGATAAGCCCAATACCCAGGCTTGAATACACCCTAGGACTAGAGTGGAGAGTAGTGGGACCTACGTGTCCGCTTGGTACATTTGTGTGTTCATGAAATTCACAACCAGATGAGGCTATCTTGGGACGCATCCTAACGTGTGTGTCTTGCACATGTTGGGATGTCGATCTAGAGAGCTATCGACTCTGGTGACCGATCATCGAGGACCTTAGTGGAAACATCCCTCTTTAGTGGTGACAGTGGCAGACCACATCCTGTTGCAAACCCATTCGTACCCGAGGGCCCACTTTGGAACTCGCATAGGATGACTCATATCCTTTGAAGAGAATCAGTGGAGGCACTCCTCGATTGACGATAGTACTGTACCCCGAGGGATGAATGTACTATTGTTTCTCGACCTCAGTGCCAAAGCTGAGGACCTTTTGTTTTGGAGAATCAGTTGAGGCCTCCTCAATTGATGATGATGCCAAACCAGAAATGGTGAACGTATCATCATTTCTTGACCTGAGAGCCCGGGATACTGAACATCCTAGTACCCACACGTGAGAGGGGATGGGTGTTTGCAGGTTTGCAGGTAACCGAAACCTTCAACCTACCCTATTTTTCTGGATTTCTCATCAGTGTTTAATTATCTGGGTTTTTGGTTACCTCAGTGGTTCGGTATTTTGGAATTCTGGTTTTCTGGGTTGTGGTTCTCATTCACTTAACAGCACAGCACATCCAACAGTGTTGCCTTGATCCCATGTGTGCATTTGCATCATCATTTTGCATCCTAACATGTTTATTCATTTGCAGGGTTGCATCCTAACCTTGATTCTGGTTCCTGAAGACTATCGAGGATGAGTACTGAGAAGAAAAAGAATATCATAGGATACAAGTTCCAGTCACTTATTCTGGATCCGGTTCACAAGGTTATTTCTATGGCAGAACCTGGGGAATTGGCACTTGTGGACTTTTGATGACATGTCGTAGTTCTCTTTCTCTCTATTGTATTTGGATCACCACCAGGCTTGTTGGTTGGGACCTATGTTTTTGTGTTCAGACTTGTTACCTTGGATCGTGATTGTTGACATCTGGTTTTCCTCTGGTTTTCTTAATATATGAGCAGAAGTCCCGTTCTATCTTATTGTTAAACTAGAATCAAGGGGTGGATCGTCCTACGGATATTCAAACATGTTCATTTGCATTTGCATATTCATAATCATTTTGCATAACAGGTGTTTATCTCCGGTATTCTTATCTTGTTCCAATCTCAGAATTGCAGACTCAACTCCTCAGGTCGTTCAAGAGTTGATCATGGAGCAAGTTCAAGCTGAGTTGAGGGAAATGCGAGGCCAGATGAGGCAATTTGGGGAAGATATGCTCCAGGAGCAGAAGATGCTGAGGGAGGAGATCAATCGGATGAAGACTCAGATGGGTTTGATCATGGAGATTTTGAAAACAGTGTTAAAGAAGGAAAACAGTCATGTGCCCGCTTCCACAACAGAGGTCCTTACTCCTCCCATCTCTTTGGAATCTGATTTAAATCGTGGATTACCTCGTGAATCTCTTCCATAAGCGGAAGTTCCAGAACTTTCCCAACAGCAACTAGGTCTTGGCTCCCAAGAGAAGCCCAAGGGCAAAAAGTGTACACAGGGACAGAAGAAGTCTAAAAGAGTTTTTCATCCGCTCCCTATGCCATATTCTCAACTATTGCAGCATCTCCTTCAGTGGCAACTGGTACAGAAAAGGACTTTGGCTCCTCTCACTAGTAATCTTCCACCAGGATATGATGCAAGAGCCCATTGTGATTTCCATTCTGGGGCACCAGGGTATACTATGGAGAAATGTAGGGCCTTTCAGCACCAAGTCCAGGATTTGATTGATGCAGGGGCAATTGAGTTCAAGTCGGGCGGCCTGAATATACAAGGTGATGTTACTCCAATTGTTGCAAAAGAAGTGGAGACTCCTCCCCTCTTCGCAGGATCTACCTCATGTCATGGACTTTTTCCACAACCTTTTGCTGCAGAAGCTCTACGTCAGCAATCTTTGTTTGTGCCTCAGCCAAGTGTGGAAAGGAAAGTGCAAGCGCATGTGAGACGCCCAAATCAGCACCGACAGCAGAATTATCAGCAACAGAGGCCCAAGAGGATATTTGATCCTATTCCTATCCCTTATAGTCAGTTGTTCGCTCGTCTGCTCAAGAACTCTCTGATTCAAACGAGGAGTACCACGCCGGTACCGTACCCTATTCCTCCGGATTATGACATGACTACTAGATGCGAGTTCCACTCGGGAACGTTTGGGCATACGATTGATAAGTGTAATGCATTCCAGCACAAGGTGCAAGACCTGGTAGACTCAGAGATCATTGTATTCACTGAAGATGATATGTATATCAATGGAGGCCTCCTTTCTCAAATGAACACTCAGTCTGCAAGTACGTCCAGACAGAATTAAGCTTCCTCAGCAGTGGCAATCTTCAGCTTCTTTACTGCATTTTCATTTGTAGTTTTTCATTTCTTGTCAAAGCATTGTATGCATGTAAGACTTGTTTGTTTTTTTATGGTGATATTAATGCAATGAGTATGTTTTCCTTGAAGTAATCCATTCGTGTTCACTCTTAAATGTTTATATGCACTGCAATACTGATTTTCTTGTCTAGAACTCTCGAGGGAGGATGACGAAATAAAAACGCAGATTTCTAATGGTACGCTTTTGGATAAAACCCTGTTGAGGATGTACAGGCATTGTTTCCAATTCACAAACACTGGAGGTATAAGGGAGATAGACCCTCGTTAACCCCTTTGAGCCTTGGAGTAGGAGCTTCTTTCGTACGAAAAAACCCTCATACTTAACCCAGGGGCAGGGTAGGCGTCAGTTAGTTTGACCGAGCGTTCAAATTTCAAGGAGAGTGTGCGTCCGAGGAACCATTACCTTCTATCCCACCATTAAGAGGTCAAGAGATGTGAAACCACAATGGTTATCCTTCAACAATCCAGGAGTGAGGCAGTCACAACCCTTTCAAGTAAGTAAGACAACCAGTGTCACACGCTTTGTTCAAAAAGGGGAATAAAAAGGAAAGCCCGCTAAGTCGAAACTTGAGAACAAGTGACTTAGGCAAAAGTTAGGGCATCCCGCTGGACTTAAAAATCGAAAAAACTCAAAAGAGTCAGTCCAGGCAAAATTAGGGATCGAAAAAAGGCAAAAGAAAGAAGAAGCGAAAAGCATTACAAAAGAAAATCCTCTATAAGAACAAACTCGTGTGATTACAGACACAAAAGATAAAAAGGGGTGACTATCATTCCAAAACCTCCTTAGGTGCCAAACCATTAGTGGCATAGGTTCCTTGAAAATCATAAACCTTTTGAGAGATAAGAGTTTGGGTTAGATTAACTGAACATAGGACTGGAGAACATCACGGAGAGTGGGTGGGCACCGATAAATTTTGAGCCATAAATCCTTTCTTCTGAAACCGTGAACCAGACCGCGTTACAACCCTTAAAAGTCCTAATTGAAACAGGGTTTATTCCGAAAGCGCACTTCAACAGGATAGCGTTCCTGACTCCTATAAGTTGTGCTAATAAGACTTATTGGTATTGCATGTGCGCATTGTTTTGCCATTCAAAAATCAAGGTCGCATCCCAGCTAGTGATTCGTTCACAGGGTTTTGCGACGTATTTTCAATAAACTTCAAGGTTAACATAAGTGTTGCATTAGGATTATCATTCTCATAAATAACTTGTTCTGTTTGCATACATGTGCCTAAACATCAATGGCAGCTTACACAGTGAACGTCAGTCAAGAAGCTTGATCCTGCCAAGTTGAGATGCTTGAAAGACAATCATATCAAAGGGCATGTTGCCAAGAGACTCAGTGTAGAGTGGGCTCTCCCCAGTAAGTCGTGTTAAGATGTAGCCAATCTGGGGCAGTCACGTCGAGAAAACTCTCCAAAATTCAATTATTCTGGGGCATTCATTCTAGGATCAGGGGCAAAGTCACTTCAAAGCTCATAGTGGGGCAGGCCACCTCTAGAGCATGGAAGATCGTCCACTCCTGAAAATGGTTAATTGAAAACACCTCCTCAAGGTTCAAGATACTAAAGCAGAGTATTGTCAAGTCGATACGATCCCTTTCGAGGTGATGTACGTCATGGATTATGAAGACTGGGGCAGTTATGTCGAGATATGATAAATCTCTCCAAGAGTTTGAAGACCCTAGGGCAGTACGAACGCTCGATCTTCTATAAAATCCTCTTGAGATGATTTCTTCCATTAGACCTGGTGGTCTGGGGCAGGTGAAAAGTTCAAAGAGCCGCTTATGAAAATAATGACAAGTCAGGTTGCAGGGCAACAGGATTGTACATCCCCAGCAGTTGGCTCTCCCCAGCATTGAGATTGCTCCTTCCCCAGCAGGACAAACTTTCCTCAGCAGAGCAGACCGCCCCCAGCAGGAGACTTGGGAAGTATTCTCTCCGGATCAAGACGTTATTTCCCCACAGAATCAGGGTGTTCACCTTCCCCATCCAGTCAGGAAGCGTGCTTTCACCAACGATGTCATATTCTAATCCTCAGTAAGGGGGGAGTAAAGTCGTTCTCTCCACCAGCAGGCTAAGTTCAGTAGTATCCCCAAGCAGGATGGTATTATGACCTGTTTTCCCCAAGCAGGATGGTATCATGGGCTGGTATCTGAGCCCAATTGGATATTAGCAATCCTCAGCAACGAACTTCCGATTCCATTATTGGCGTTCATTCTCAACTCCCCCAGCAGAGGGAAATCTCATGTCTTAGATGTTACCTTTGGTGAAAGACAGGTGTGGCCCCCGGTAGCTCTTTCAGGATTACATCCCCAGCATAAGTTGTTGATCCGAAGAGTCGATCAATATGACCCTTCTCAGCAGAGTTCCTGAATTCAGAGGACAATTTATTTTTGTCATCCCTAGCTGAATTGGGTTTTTCTCTCCGGCATTTATTTTGCTGGAGAGACCCTTTTTGCATATCATAAGCATCCGCATTGCATCCTCAAATGCGTAGCATTTCCATTTCGTATGGAGCATTAAGCCAAAATTCAAACATATGCATTCGAAGCATAAGCCAGGTTTGATGCTTTATTTTCCAGTTCTCTTTCTCAGTAGAGATGGCATAACTCTGGAGATTTTGGAGGGACGCGTTCCCCATACTTGTGCTCCTCGGCAGAGTCTTTTATTTATACTTCTCCTTCCCCAACGGAGTCATCTTGACTATGGATTTTGAGTCAGTTGGGAGTTTGCCTTTGTTTGGCCCTTCTGTGAAATCCCGTTCTCACCTGGTAGTCAATTTTTGCCTGACATATTTTGCTGGCCAATTTCCCTTTATCAGCAGGGATGGCATTTATTTTGCTAGTTCTCTTTATCAGCAGAGATAGCAGATTTTCTTCGTCAGTTCCCTTTATCAGCAGGGATGACATTTATGGTGCTAGTTCTCTTTGTCAGCAGAGATAGCAATCTTCTTCGTCAGTTCCCTTTATCAGCAGGGATGGCATTTATTTTGCTAGTTCTCTTTGTCAGCAGAGATAGCAATCTTTCAGATATGTTCTTCATCAGTTCCCTTTATCAGCAGGGATGACATTTGTTTTGCTAGTTCTCTTTATCAGCGGAGATAGCAATCCTTTTGAAGATTTCTTTCGTCAACTCCCTTTATCAGCAGGGATGGCATTTGTTTTGCCAGTTCTCTTTATCAGTAGAGATAGCAATCCTTTTGAAGATTTTCTTTCGTCAGTTCCCTTTATCAGCAGGGATGGCATTTGTTTTGCTAAGTTCTCTTTATCAGCAGAGATAGCAATCCTTTGAAGATTTTCTTTCGTCAGTTCCCTTTATCAGCAGGGATAACATTTATGGTGCTAGTTCTCTTTATCAGCAGAGATGGCAGTCCTTTGAACATTTCCTTCGTCAGTTCCCCTTATCAGCAGGGATGGCATTTTGCTAGTTCTCTTTATCAGCAGAGATGGCAATCTTTTGGAGATTTTCTTCGTCAGCTCCCTTTATCAGCAGGGATGGCATTTGTTTTGCTAGTTCTCTTTATCAGCAAAGATAGCAATCTTTTGAAGATTCTTTTCGTCAGTTCCCTTTATCAGCAGGGATGGCATATTTTGAGATTCTTTTGTCAGTTCTCTTTATCATCAAAGATGACGTAACTTGGGAGAGTCTGTTTCACCTTATACCCAGCATACCTGACACTCGTCCGTATTGTGACAGTACAATATTCACGGCTAATTCTCTAGTGGAGGATTGCAAATTTCTGGGTTCTTTGGTATTCAATCTTCATGCATCCCGATTGTCTGAAAGTCGTCGCTATCATACCCTCAGGACCAAGTTGATTGAATAGGGGCAGCTGTAGCACCCCAATATTTGCCCTCCTTAATTTAGTACTAACTGGCTTATGTTTCATTTCATTTTTGCATTATCATGTGTGCATATCATTGGTTCTTAGCATGGGGTCAAGGTGCCTGAGGCAAGTTCAAGAGGAGAAGATGTTCTTCAAAGGGTCAAGCAAGAAAGTTCAAGTGAATCACTCTCTCCTAACCAGTGCAGAAACTAGGGTTTTGAGATTCTTGGGTTTATTGCTCCAATGGGCAAGCTTCTTGGGTTTTTATCATCACCAAATGGCATATCTTATCTTTGTTGGAGAGGATACACATCATATTCAGAGGAATTTGGATTTGGAGACTGTGTTATTTCCTCCTAGACTGAGGGTACCTAAATTAGGGTTTGCTTTAAAGACAGTTTATTTCTGATTTTTTGGGCAGGACGTGATTCCATGGTACTCCTTGGGTCCCTAAGTATCTAGGGATGGGAGGTTGTCCATCAGTTTGGTTCAGGAGAGATTTAATTGGCCAATGGATTGTAAATCAGGTGAATTGGTTAAAAGTCAACAATGAGAGGGGAAGTCAACTGTGAAATTTTGAGGTTCTCTCCAAGGTTTTCAAGGTCTCACATCCTCATATGGTCTTCAAGGGTCAAGATTCATGCCATTTATCAAGAATCAGGAGTTGGTGCAAAAGTTGCTAAATATGGAAATGACCTATAATTTGAAAGTTTCCTTTTTAGGCAAGTTCTTACACTGCATTCAACTTGAATTTTCATCATCAAATAAGCTCCAAATGAATTTTTCTCCAACATGAAAGTTTAATATATTTTTCTCCTCTTTCCAACAAGTACTAGTGGGTCTCCATATCATTTGTGAAACTCAAGTTATGACCAAAAGAAGACAAAGTTGTTTTTAGGGTTTCATTTTCACAACTTTGGCATAGTGACCTATAATTAATTCCATTGCTTCATGTCACATGCTAACATCAAAGGGCACTCCTCAAGGATCATTTTAGGCCTTTGAATCAAGTGAATCCATGGTGTATTTATCACTTATTCTCCATTATTCAAAATTTCCAAGTCATTAAAAACTCATGAATCAAAATGTTTCAAGGCCCAATTTCAATGTGGGTGTGATTAGCAATTAGAAGTTAAGTGATCCATCATGAAATGTTTGAATATCCATGCATGGAAGAGGGTGTACTTAACATTATGTGATTTTCCAAAATTGCCCAAAACTCTTTAGCAAAGGAATTTCCAAGGCCCAAACCATTATCAGTGAAAAACCCTAGAGTATTTAAACTCATTCATGCACTGGTTAGGTAAGAGAACACGTGATATTTGGAGGAGAAAAAGTTTCAACGCTAATTATTGAATTCATTGAATCTCTCAATCCACAAGGAGTTTTCTCAAAATTCTTTCACAACATTCATCCTTGGGATCCCTAGAGTACAAATCGCCCATCTTTGGAAGCTGAAAGCAAGGATAAAGGGTTGCACCATCTCAGGTTAGTGATGATTTTCACGATCCCAAAACTCAGTTTTTAAATATGTATATTGATGTGTGATGTCCACTGGTTATTCTGATGTGTTTACTTTTGAATTTGGACGTGTGGATTGGTTGTAACATGTGTTTAAAGTTTGGAACCCTAACCTTTTTCTCTTCGTTTTTTATTATGCACTAATGGTATGTGATTTGGATGGCATATTCGTGACCCTCATGAAATTCTGGACAAAATGGTATAGGCCTTTGCATTTTCTGGGTTGTTTTAGGTTGCAGGTGGCTGTGGACGGTGGCCGGAGCTAGGGCTCCGGCGACTGGTGCGGTGGTCCGGCGAAGGGAGGGTTCCAACGAAGAAGATGAAATCAAGGCCATCCATTCTGTTGATCCAACGGCTAATACATTGCCACGCGTGTTTTTTTTTGTTTTTATTTTATTTAATCTTGTGTACATTACCCCACCATTGTTATTGTGTACGTCCAACCATGTTTTTTATTTTGTTTACTTTTTATTTATGTTGACTAACCCTGGGCGTCTGATCCATCATGTGGCCATTAACCTGCCAACAAATTAAAAAAGTCACGTGCCTGGCACATGGGAGAACATGGTATGCTGGGCAATTTGGTGCGCACGTGTGTTTGCTTGCTATGGTGTGTTCTCTAATCATGACCGTTGATCATCATTACTTTGTGATTTGGTTGACTCAATAGGACGCGTGAGATCAATCCAAGGATAGGCAGTGAGTCAACTGGTGGACTGAAGTCCACACGTACTCCCCTTTTATTTTATTTTTTTTTCTGATGGATTTAGTGATTGGGCTTACTATCTGCGCCCTCCCTCCTGAGCCCATTAGCCTTTTCAACGTGTTTTTCTTACTATCTACACCCCCTTGCATTTTTCATTTATTTATTTTATCTAATTATATTGTTTTCATTTTTAATTATTAAAAATATATTTTTGCATTAAAAAATTACCAAAAAATTCATGCATCATATTTACCATTTTATAAAGTTTTCCAAATTTTATTTTTTATTTTTATTTTATTTTTTATCATCTAAATTAAATATTTGTTTATTTTCTTTTTGAATTACTCATATCATGCATACTCAAAATTGTTTATTTTATTTCTCTGCATCCATAAAACATTTTCAATCCATTCTTTTTATATTTGTTAGATAATATTCTGAAGTGCATTAAAATATTTTTCTCTCATTTTTAAAATCATTTCACATTGCGTTTTAGTCCTTTCTTTTTGCATATTGAACCCTACTTCTCATCTGAGCTTTGCATAATTGTTTGAGTGACTAACATCTTGAATTTTTGCAGGAGTTTTTGATATGTTGTTTGCCTCTGTTTGAGCAATGTTGATATTTATTTTGGAAATTTTAGAATTTGTTTCTCTAATTATTTGATTGCTTTCACTTGAGATCTTCTTGTATGCATATTTCTGATCATGCTTGAGTTTTTGTTTGAGAAGGCACTTGTGCCATTGCTTGGGGGTTTGTTTCTTTGATTTCTTAATTCATGTTTGGTTGTTATTGGTCACTTGATTGCCATTGTATGTCTTTGCTTGGGTTTCATCTATCTCATTTCTTTTACTTATGTCTGTTTCGTACTAACCATTTATGCAGGGACTAAGGTAGGTTATTTGAGGGTATGGATAAGTATCCATGTTCACCCTTATTCTTTCTTTCTCTCATCCTATCCTTTCTTTAGGCTTAGGTTGTCGTCAAACCTCACTAACCGTGGGTCACCCATGCATGATAACATTAGGACTCTTAGTTCCCTTTAGAGTTTCCTTTGTGTCTTCTCTCTTCTCATCTCAAACTTCTTGAAAACACTTAATAAGAATAAAGTGTATTGCACACGGGCCTTAAGCGTAGGGAATGAGAAATGAGGGGCTTCCTCACATCTTTCTAGAGTGCTTAGCAAGCGTCCTGTCTTGGGACGATGCGTTAAGTATTCGCCCCTGTGCCCTAGACTTTGGTGCAATGCAACTTATGAACTAACTTAAGTCACTTCTGTCCTAAAAAATACAAACAAACTTCAAACCTTTTTGTCCTTCGGGATTGTCAAACTAAAGGCTATTTTCAAAAAGGGCACGTTACCTTCCGTCTGAGTCGCAAACAGGCATCGACCCTAACTGCCGGACGCGAACTTAACGTCGCTCATAAAAAACACAAAAAAGAACTTGGTCCGAACTACGTTGACTCTAAATTCGCCATTGCACAAAGGGGGTACGTAGGCCTAGGACGTCGACGTCCTACTGAGTCGGTCTTAGTTTTTCCCTCCCCGTCTTAGTACAGCCCTAGATGATAGTATAACTCACCCTTAGATTAGACAACAAGTGTGGATCCCATCGAGTACGATGGACGCGTGGGGTGCTAGTACCTTCCCCTCACGTAACCGACTCTCGAACCCAGGTTATGGTTGCGATGACCATTCCTTTCCCTCTTCCTCAGGTTTATGCGGTGTTCCCTTTCTCTCTCTTGGGATAAATTTACACGGCTGACGACTCTGTTTTTCCGCGCCACTCTCGCGTTTATACCTGGATGAAAATCCTGGGAGCGACTCAATGTTAAATCGATGCATTGGCTTTCCACTTCAGCGTCCAAATCCAAATTCAAAGCCTCCAAGTCCTATGCTCATTCGTCTTCCTCCCACCTGCCACAAGCAGACACGGAAATGCATTTGTTTCCAGAAGCATCGAACAACAAAGGAAAAGTGTGCCTCAGTGAAACTGAACCAATCCATTTTGAATCCCAAAACGAAATGAGTATTCTGTCCCCCAACTTCCATGACAGAAGGTTGAAGAATCTAACATTCTCTACGTTATCTACAAGCCGCATTAGGTTCTTCCACCAAGAGGACTCAAGACAGACATTGCGTTTAACGTGTTTGACTAAGATTCTTATCCACAAATTTCCGTATTTAGCTTCTAGGATTCCCAACCACAGAGCATTTGTATCATGAATACAACGCCAAAGCCATTTAGATATCAGTGCCATGTTAAATACATCGACGTCTTTAATTCCCAACCCTTCAGCCTTCTTTTGTTTTCAAATTAACGACCAACGCACCCACGATATGTGTTGTTTGTCTAACCTCCCGGTCCATAAGAACTTCCTTTGTAGGGTTTTGATTTCCTTGATCACCTTGGTTGGCGCTTTATAGAATGATAAATGATGAATCGGCATGTTGGTTAGCACTGAGTTAATGAGTGTTATCCTACCGCCAATAGATAAAAGATTTCCTTTCCATGAAGAGAGTCTATTCTTGATACAATCAATAACCGATTTCCAAAAGGAAATCCTTTTGTGGTTACCTCCAATGCATAAGCCAAGAAACTTGAAAGGGAGCTTGCCCGTCTTGAAAGTTAAGAAATGTGAAGCTGCCAAAAGGAAGGAGTCTTCTACCCCAATTCTATATAGACTACTTTTCCAAAAATTAATTTGCAAGACAAAAGTTAATTCAAAGCCTCTGAGTACAAATTTTAATCCCCAAAGGTTCGACCATGAGCTATCATATGCTATAATGGTGTCATCTACGAACTGAAGTAAGTTTATAGGAGGATGATCATTCAAGCACACACATGTTAAGTAGTTAATAGTGGCATCCCTTTTCATCAAGCATGCTAAGCATTCAACAACCAAGGAAAATAAGAAAGGTGAAAGTGGATCACCTTGTCTTAACCCCTTCGATGCCTTGAAATCTTTAGACGGACCCCCATTGACCAGCACGGATAAATAGCTATTGAATATCATACCTCTCATCCACTATAACCATTTTTCATTAAAATTCATAGTCTGCATTACCTTATGTAAGCAATCCCAGTCCACACAATCAAAAGCTTGTACGAAGTCCACCTTTAATAACATACAACTTTTCTTCCTTTTAATGACATAATCAATGAGCTCATTTGCTACTACAATTCATCAAGCATTTGTCTCCCCGGGATAAAGCGGTTTGGGACGGAGAAACAAACTTACCAATGATTAAAATAAACCTTTTAGCTAAAAGTTTTGAAAGAAAAATATAAATGCTTCGTATAAGGCTTATAGGTCTGAATTCCCCTAAGTTCTGTGGGTTGTCTGATTTGGGAATTAACACAATGAATGCTGAGCACATAGCCTTTGGAAGACGACCTGTCAAATGGAGCTCTTGCAGGTAATTAACAACATCAACTTTAATCACATCCCATCACTTTTTATGAAAGACGGGTTAAATCCGTCAAGTCCAGGGCTCTTGTTCCCGTCACACCCATTTAAAGCTTCAAGAATCTCCTCATATGTGAAAGGCTCATGCACTAGATCATTGTCTTCTTGAGACAACTTTGACAAATGAGTCATGTCCAGGTTCGGTTTGCACATTGCAGAACACAAAAACTTGACTTCAAAGTAATTCTTGATTGTATCCTTTATCTTGAGCACATCCTCTTTTCCTGCAGAACCAATATTATACCCTGAGATAGTATTTTTCCTCAGCCTTGATTTCACCATTTAGTGGAAGAACCTCGAGTTTTTATCCTCTTCTTTCACCCAATTTTATCTTGATTTTTGGCATAACAAGCTTTCCTTGAGATGAAGCTTATTCCAAATTTCAAGTTGGGCCTCACTCCTTCTAATTAAGGTTTTCTCAATGATGAGTTCGCCACCTTCTACCATATCATCTTCTATACCATTAAGAATCGCTACGTTCTCATCAACCGTTAAGTCCACCCAACCAAATACGTGTTTGTTCCACCACCGAAGCCTCTCCCTGAATCCTTTTAACTTTGCAGCAAGAATACAACTAGCATTACCTGATACAATGATAGATACCCAAGCCTCTTTCACAAAATCTAGAAACTTTGGATGTTCAAACCTAGCTTAAAAGGTTTTGAATAGTTTTGGATCCCAGTTTGCATTATTGGAATAAAGCCACACTGGTCTATGGTCTGAGATGTTCTAACAACAACCTTTTGAGCAACCACATTCCACTTCCTTATCAAAAAATCAGACAATATAATACGATCAAGCCTGCTCCTATCATTCCCACTAGAATTGAACCAAGTAAACATGTTCCCTACAACAGGTAAATTGATCAGGTCCATTGCATCAATGAAGTAAGAGAATTCTCCCATTTCAACAAGATTTGGACGACCCCTGCCATTCCTTTCTGAAGTTGTCTTGACTGCATTAAAATTACCTCCAATCAACCATTCCCCCCGGAGGAAAATTAGCTTTCAAATTGAGCAATTCAGACCAAAGTAATCTTTTACCCAAAATGTTGCACAAGGAGTATATGTTTAAAATGAAACAGTTCGTACCTTTCCACTGTCCATACACACCCAGATATCGTTTTCCTTTAAAATTAAACAAGGGACGGAAAAGGCTCTTCTTCCAAATTATCAATAATCCCCTAGATTGACCAATTGAGCCAGAAGCGGACCAGTCAAAATCATCATTACCCCATATAGATCTTTCCAATTTATCATCAAACACCTTAATCTTCGTTTCTTGAATCAGACAGAATCAACTTTTCCTTCATTAATAAGTTTACCAACCTTTCTTCTCTTCAGCGAAAAGCCACACCCGCACACATTGAAGCTTAATAGATTCATGGAACCCTGATTTCGATCGCCCTTTTTTCTTCAAAGATTCTTCTATCTCTTAACTCAAAATCTCTGATTATACCCTCAAAAACCTCGTCGTCATTGTTACCTTCTATTCCCAAATCCTTGATTGACTTTCATATTTTAGCTGGAACATCTTCCAATGCCTTCTTGACTCTTGTGTTACCTTGATTAACGTCGGAATCGGTTACGAATTCACAGCAGAGGATGGATCCTCTAGAATATCTCGATGAGGCCTTCTCCACCGAAGAGGGAGTGGATTCTCAGGAAGTGGATGAGAGTGTTTTACAGTAATTATTTTATATAAAATCAACTTAACTATTATGTAAAAGTTATTGTTTTACTTATAACTAAAGTCTAATTAGTAATACTATAGAAACTAATATTTCATTAATATTGAAAATAATTACAAATAAAACTCTTTATAGATTTAATTAGAGATAACAAAATGAGTTTTATTTGTTGAGTATATTCATTTTACCTAAACTTTTTGTAAGGTGTATTGAAGTGTTACACTCGCAACCTCTAATAACTCTGATTCCTGATCTTATTTTTTGCGACCTTTTATAAATACAAATATTAAAAAGAAGTTTTGCAATTTTTAATTTTTATAACCGCAAGACTTGCATATCCGCGCTCATTTTTCATACATTTTTTCATAAAATAACCTAAAATTTTAAACTCACATCCTTAATTTAATTATGCTAGTTTTGTCCAATCCTATTTTCTTTGCCAACTTTTGTGAAACATAACCGATTGCCATCCATACATTTAAGTCTAATTTGAAATAATAACTTTAATAAATTTGAAGAGACGCTTATCTTTTAATATAAATTCTTTTTTAAGTAGTTTATTGACTGAAATTTACCTTTTTTTTTAAATGAATAAGTGGAAATAAATTTATTTTTTTAAAAGCAATCTATATTATTACTTGTCATTTAAAGAAATAGAACTTGGGAAAATGCGAGGAATGCATGAGGACAAATAATTGATTTGGTATGTTGGTTGACATTTATGTTAGTTTGCTATTATCCTAATAGGGAGAATCCTTCCAGCCTTATCTTAAAGCATCTAAAGGATCACATAATGTAAGATCAAACGGAATTGTAGAAGAAATTAACATCAACAAATATAAAAAGTGAGACAGAATAATTATCAAAACATATAATGATTCCTTTTCGTACCCATGTGGCTATTATAGTATTTATTTTGTAACAAATGATAAATAATTTCCATTGTGCGGTTACACAATCAATTAAGCTAGACATGATAGCGTACGAAATTCAATGCATCAATGTCGCCGATTATGAAAATGAAATTATTATAATCAATCCAATAGGTATTAATACTCTGGATCTGTATACCATGCTTCTCAATGGGAGGACAAATGAGGGTGCATCAAGTTCCTTGAAAGATTATGAATAAGCAAGTAAAACATTTAAAATTCTAACTATAAGTCATGCATATCTTATTGAAAACAAAACAGATTCAATATTATCTTATCATAATAGAGTTGTGAAATATACATCTCCTTTTTCATATCATAAAAGGTGTCATTAAACAGCGGTAAAAATATCAACTATTTAGAACACATATCTAACCAGGAGCAACATTTTCTTGTCGGAAAAAAACAACGCATAAAAAAAAAAAAAAAACATAATAACAACACAAGAGATTAACGTGAAAATTTCAAAATCGGAAAAAAAAAACTACGACCATTGTCAAATGACAACCAGAGAATAATACTATGTGAAAATTGTTACAACACATAGACTACCCTCAACCACCACAAACCCTCAATACACCCACACTCTCCAAAGCAAATATTTAACTACCTCTCACAACACTCTTAAACAAGAGTATAAGAGAAAATAAAAAGTCAAATACAAGCTTAAAGTGTTTTTTACAGGTGCAACTTGAAATGAAGAACTTGAATTCTATATATAACATTTGACTCACACTTCCTTCACTAAACTAAGCGATGTGGAACTTCAAATAACTTATTTCATTGATATATATATATATATATATATATATATATATATATATATATATATATATATATATATATATATAGCCTTGAATTCTCTCTTCATTCACAAAACTAAGCAATGTGAGACTTTTGTAACATGTATATTTTTAACCAACCCCAACAATCTCCACCTTGATTGAAAATAATACATAAGTTTTCATTGTCTTCACCGACAATCATACTCCACCATAAAGAGTATAGTTACTTGAAGCTACATCACTCCAAGAATTTCACATTGTCTTCACCGACAATCATAGTTTTCAAAAAACTATCATCCTCCACCTAAAGAAGAGTATACTTCACTTGAAGTTAAACCACTTCAAGAGTTTTTCCATGTCAAAAACCAGGTTGAATCTTTGTGGTGCAACTTCCTTGTTGGCAGGAACCTCTTCAACCATCGACATAATCTCACTACACACTTTGCATTAATGCCCATGTGTTAATCCGCTAGCAATAACTCGTCATTTTCCATGACAGCGGAAATGTCATGAGGACACACTTCTCAATTTTCAGAGAAGATCATCCTCTCTCACAGCGAGAGAGGCATTGCTAGCATTTGACTCAGAGCCCTTCTCTGACATAGCCCCATCAGGACACTTATACTTTATATATGTCCAAGCTTTCCACATTTCCAACATCTCACACTCGTTTCATTGTTTTTCTTCACATACGACCTTCCTCTAGCAACCAACACTGAGTTTGATGAAGTATTCTCCTCACCCTTCAATCTTTTTTCTTCAGAAATAATCTTACTAGCAACTTCTTCAAAGCTCAAAGTTTCCTTCCCATATATTAAAACATGTTTAATATGCTCATAGGAAGATGGAAGAGACCATATGAGTCTCAAAGCTTCATCTTCATCATCAATCTTGACTCTAATAGTTTCTAATTCAGAAACAATACCATTTAGAACACTTAGATGATCAAATACTTTCGTATGTTCATCCATACGCAAGCTATGAAACTGCTCCTTCAACAATAAACGATTTGATATACCCTTTCCTTGATATAGCCCTTCAAGTTTCTCCCAAAGCTCTTTGGCTGACGACTTACCAAGAACATTCGCAAGAATATTCTTAGCCAAAGACATGCAGATTGTACTCGAAGCTCTCAAATTTAATTCCTCCCACTTCTCGTTGTTCATGTTGGAAATGTTTCCTTTCAACGCCTTGTGTAATCCTAATTGTATCAAAACATCTTTGACTTGAATTTACCACAAGGCAAAGTTAATTATTCCATCGAATTTCTCTAAGTCAATCTTCACTGCACCTGAAAAACTTGACATTTCAACCAAAACCTTCCCTGCCGCAAAACAAAATTTTCCTAACCAACACAGAGTATAAAATTTCTTTTTTGATGTGGAAGATCAGCCAAAACTGCAACCACAGAGCATACTAAAAATTTATACCCCACCAAACCAAGGCTCTAGATACCACTTGTCGAGAAAAAACAAAGCATAGAGAAAAAAGAGGAACACAATAACAACACAAGAGATTAACGTAGAAACTCCAAAACCGGAGAAAAAACCACGACCGTTGTCAAATGACAACCAGAGAATAACACTATGTGAAAATTGTTACAACATATAGACTACCCTCAACCACCCCAAGGCCCCAATACACCCACACTCTCCAAAGCAAATATTTAACTACCCCTCACAACACTCTTAAACAAGAGTATAAGAGAAAATAAAAAGTCAAATACAAGCTTAAAATGTTTTTGACTGGTACATCTTGGAATGAAGAACTTGAATCCTATATATAACATTGGACTCCCACTTCTTTCACTAAACTAAGCGATGTGGGACTTCAAATAACTTGTTTCATATATATAGCCTTGGATTCTCTCTTCATTCACAAAACTAAGCAATGTGGGACTTCTTTAACATGTATATTTTCAACTAACCCCAACATTTCTTCCATAAAATGAATATTCATCTCAACGCGTTTCTTGCAGTGTTGAATGATATTACCTGATAAGTATATAACACTAACAATGTTATTGTAGACCAAATTGATTTTCTGAAAGGATACTAAAATTCTAAGTGTAAATTTCTAAGCCAACAAGATACTCTGCTTTAATAGTAAAATATGATAGAGTTGATTGTCATTTTGTAGATCAAATAATTAAATTATTCCCAAGGTAAACACATTAACCGAACGTGGACCTTCTAGTGTTCCGACATCCTCCTTAGTCAACATTAGTATATGTGGTGAGTTTATTAACTAAGGAAGGATGGAAAAGCAAAATGTGAGTAATTGTACCTTTAGTGTACTGAATATTTCGCTTCAAGATAGTCATGTGTTACATTCTTGGAACATGCATAAAAAGACATGCCTACTGAATGACATGAGAAATATCATGTCTTGTAAAAATTAGATATTGCAATGCTCCTACAAGGCTTCGATGTTCAAAGGGATCATGATATGGGTTGCTTGAGGTTCCACTAAGTTTTGCTTTTGTATCCACTAGGGTAGAAATTGGTTTGATATAAGACATAGTAGCTCATAACTTAGAAGGCTCAAATCTTTCACATCAAATTTGAAACTTAGTTTATACATGATGGACTCACAGAGGGTGTCTGATTATGCAGTAAAGATGATATCATCCACATAATGAAGAATGTATGTTGTGTCTTTTCTACTATGGTAGATGAATAAGTAATGATCACATACACTATGAGAAACCTTAAGTATAGCAACAAATTTTGTAAATCGTTGGTAGCAAGCATGAGGTGCTTGTTTGAGACTATTGTTGCGGTAAGAATTAGATATCAAGCTATTGATCAACTTGAATCACAAATATTTAAAAATTCACCACAGAACTTTATTTTATCCAAGGGAAAGGGAAAAGATCGTATAAAACCGTAAGTTGCAATGTAACAACAATGCTAAGAGATTTTAAGGTTCAGAGGTTGGTTATACCTAGAGAAGGTGTTAGCATCCTAAGCATCTATAGTATTTTATAGGAACCTCTTGCTAGTATTTGTGTTATTGCTTGCTATTGTTTTGTGTTTGGGTTTTATTGGTGAGGATAGAAACCTAAGGATTTATTACTAAGTATGCTCGCCAAAACTTCGCGGTCTTGTGCCTACATATCCTTACAAGGATGGAATCAGGGCATTTGTAGTTCACCTCACTAGGGATGAATGAACACTTGATTATGATCAAGGTTCAATGGGTGAGGTAAGTGTTATGGCTTTAACACTTACATGACTTTCACAAAGTCAACAAAGTTGTAAATTCTACCCTAAGTCTAAGTTGAAGGACTTAAAGACTCTAACAAGGTCAAAGGGAAGTTGGGTATTGTTAAGCTACTTATGACATTAAGTCAATGATGTATTCTTTCCCTTGGATTTGGAAATAAAAGGTGACAGAGAGGATGGAAGCTAATAATCTAACATCACTTGGGGAATAATTTTATAAAGTTAAAAGAGCATGAACAAATGAATGAGATGAATAAGTATGACATTCAAACATGATATCATTGCAAGCAATTTAAAGTAACATTCAAACACAAAGTTAAAGCATATGGTAACAACCAAAGCAAAAGAATAGATGTGAAAACATCTAAGGTAAAGACTTGACAAAGTCATAAAAGACAAAGGTAACAACCAATGAACATATTCAGAGTTTAAAGAATTTGCAAATTAACATGGTGACAACCAAGGTAAGTGCATACAAGCATAGATGTTACAACACCTAAACATACATGACGTATAGTTCTAACAAGACTAAAGCATCATAGATGACAAGTTTAAGTACATACTAGAGCAAGCATGTATTAGGGTTTACTAACACCACTTAATCATGAATACAAGACAAGTTGTAACAACACTCAATCATGAATACAATTTAACATAAACAAGTTGTAACAACACTTTAGACATGGATAAGATGAAGTAAAACATGTATAAGTTATAAAAACATTTAAACTTGGATGAGAATAAAGTTTAAAGTTAACATGTATAAGTTATAAAAACATTTAAACATGGATGAGAACAAAGTTCAAAGTTAACATGTATAAGTCAAGACATTACTTAACATGAAGAAGATTCAAAGATGAAATAAGGCATGTATAAGTCAAAGCATTACTTAACATGGTAACAATCAAGATTCAAGGTAAACATGTATAAGTTAAAACATCATTTAATCATGAATACAATTTAAGACATTTAAGACAAGTAAAGATAACAACCAAAGCATACTTGAGCAAAGAGACATGTTCATGACAATAACATATTGGATGGATGATGCAAGCACATAAAGGATGACATGTGAGCATGCATGTAGATTACAAACTTTAGTTTAAACATCATGTGAACAACTTAAGACATTACTTGAACATTTAATCATGGATACAAGTTGAACATGTTTAAGACAAGTAGGTAACAACCAAACATACATGTTGTGAATTCAAACATGGTCTTAAACAAAAGGGAAACATCACAAAGAGTTTGACATACAAGCATTTATTCAAAGGCATGTTAAGACAAAAACAAGTGTTTAAGAACACCTAAACATGATATGATATACACAAAGGAATATATGCACATCAAGGTTCACGTAACCATGGGAAAGAGTCACATATCAAAGACAAAAAGGCCAAGCAAAAGTCTCATGGTATAATCAAACTTTCAACATACATTTATAGGTAAACATACACTTAAAAATGTATCAAGATCAAGTTAAATCAAGGATGCAAAAGTTCACAACATCATGTAAGGTTTATACAAGGTGTAGGAGGTTCATGCAAGTCAATATGCGCAAAGGAAATCAAAGGAGTCAAAGGAACACCTTAAGAATCCCTAAAATGTAACTCACTTAAAACACTCATAAGTGCAAGAAAAATAAATATTTTTTGAAATTTATTTTTACAAACAGAAAGTAGACATGTTCATGAGCATTTAGAAAAAAGAATGGCTCAAAAATCATTTGGGATGAAGAAGTTATGGAGGTTTGAACTTGTAAAGAAAATGAGAAAAATAAGTGTCAAAAATAAATGGAATGGTCTTGGTGGGTGTTGAACCCATGCTACTGAGCTTGTGTATAAAAATAATACCAACTGAGCCAATGCGCGCTTTGCGAATAATGATAGAAGCATGAATATATATTTAAAACACACTTGAAAATGAAAAGAAATAAAAAGAACTAGGGAAAGGGGGATTCTAACCCCAGTTCTTACATTCAAACATACACACACGCGCAGGCCAAGAACCACTGGGGTGGTGATACATCCATTGTATCACCCATATTTAATAAAAGATAAACCAAGTTATGACCTTGAAACTTGACCAAATGCGCCATGGCTGAACATCATCATCTCCATCAATTTTCAATTTGCAAAAACCACTCTAACTTTCTGAATACTCCATGAAATCAAATGAAATAAAAATCAAACTTGCATATTTTTCCACAAGGAATTCAGTGGTACAAATGAAATTGTCTAAATGTGCTTCTAAATCAAAACACGATAGCAAAACCTCAATAAGCTCACACTTGATATTTCAATGGCACAGTCACATTTATTGAGAATTAAAGGCCACTAATGGATGAAACACATCACAAACATGATAACAAATAGATTCATGTTTAATGTACATCAAGATATGGTATGGTTTAAAGAGTTTAAGATATGAGGAAACTTACATCTTGAAGAAAACTTGAAGTCTTCACAAAAGCAATTACAGAAATGCTTTGATGATTTGGACATCTTCAATACACCTCTAAAGAAGCTTTGAAATGCTTAGTAGCCCTTGGAATCCCTTGGAACAGAATATACCTTCCTTCTTGCAAATGTGTGAAAATTGTCAAAATGGAACTTCAAGTAAATGAAGTTACAAATGCAAAGTGAGGTTTGTAATAGCTTAGGAGTGATTTATGGAATGTGTTGGAAGTGTTAGATGCTTTGGAAATGGTCTGGATCGGGTTTTGGGTAGCGAAGTGCAAAAAGTCAACAATTTGAGGTTTTGAGGGTTGACTTTCTGTTTTTGCAGGTTTGGGATGAAGGTGAGGGTTTGGACACCTTCAAAATATGTTTTGTGGTGTGTTAGGACAGTTGGATTGATGGTTTGAGGTCTTCCACTATTTTGATAAGTTTGATACAAGCATTTTGATTACAATGAACTATCACACAATAATTCCCTCTGTTGATGCAGACACTCAAACTGCTTACAAAAATAAGATCTCTAAAGATCTTGATCCAATAACCTTGTTATCCTCAATAACTTGCTCCAAGTATTCGTGTGTGGCAATCCATATGATCCCACAAATTTCTTGTTTGAGCGATTGCCATTAGCCAAGTATTCATTGGACAACTCTCAACTTTGTCTGCGGGCAATCTTTCTTCAATGTCACCAAATATGGACAACTTCTATCTCCGCCTTACGGACCATTGATATTTGATCTCTCCAAAGTCTTACTTGGAACATATTGAAACTTTATCCTTGGTAGATAACAACAAAGACCAAACTGTATTCAAGAAACACTACTATAAAAAGTAGATACAACGACGCCACCATTACCACGATCCTTCAAAGGAGCGTGGTGATATCTCTAAATTTAGACGCCTATATATATTTTTATTTTTTAATTGAACATTGATAATTTATTACTATGGTTTTCTAAAATAATCGTGGTGATGTCAGTTAACATTTCATGAGTTCGACTCTCAGCGCCTGCTAATTCGTGATTTCTTCATAATTTAGCACCATCTTTCATTTTTATTTAAAAAAAGAAAGATATACCATTGCGGTTATTTAAACTAATCGTTTTGTTATCTTTTCTATTCAGTGATGAAATGGAGATGAATGTTGTTGTTGATGTTGATGTTGCTGCAGTATTTAGTGATGAAATGGAGATGAATGAAGGCTTAGCTCAAAGAATAGCAAGCTTCAATGCAAATCTTGCTAAACTTTAATGGTTAATGAGCTTTTGTGAGGTTTAGGGAAGAAGATGATGATTGTTAAGAGAGAGTGTTGTGGAAAACTAAGAGAATGTAGAGTGAAAATTCAAAGCAAAATGAGAGAATGGAGATTATGGCCAAAGTCCAAAAAAAGTTTTTTTTTCTTATATAGACCATAGGTTTGGAGTGAGTGGAGGCTTGGAATTTGGTATGGAGGTAGTTAAATGAGGTTTGGAACTTGGTTTCGAGTTAGTTAGACCCAACTCAGTTAGTTATTAGTTGAATCGATTGGGGAATCTCAATGCAACTCAAAGACTGATTGGTCCAAAATGAGTGAACATGAGAGTGTGTGATGAGCCTTATTGATGATGAGGTAGTGGAACAAATGTAGCTGATATTTTTGGTGTAATCATATATCGAGAACCTTCTACAAGATTCTAGAATGAAGTATGCCAAAGGAATGGGACAGAAGCTGGTAGAGTGTGGAGAAACAACTATTATAGGCCACTTTCAACAGATGTAACCGGTTACCCTGATCCTGGTAACCGGTTACTAGTGCCAGAATGCACCATCCCTGGGCTGGTGAAGAGGGTGTAACCGGCTACACAGAAATGGGCAACCGGTTAACACAGTCAAAAACCCATTTTTTTGGCTTGGACTGAGGTGATTTGGCCATGGCTCCATGCTTTGACCCTGTGCTTGGATAGATAGACATAGAAATCCCTCTGTTTTGCCTACATTGATGCTTTGACGACTTTTGTGGGATACAATCAAACATCGTCGTGCCAATATCAATTTCATAGCCTCAAGACATTCTGGGAATTTTGATATCCCTACCATAAATCCACAGATAAAAATGCCGATGTGTATGTTGTGAATGCAAGTGCACACATTTATGCAAAAGGGAAAAAAAGTTAGACAGGAGAGGTCAAATTTTGGGGTACGACAATTATTTTCTACCACATATATTTTTTTCATAATTTTTAAATTTTTTTTTTGCATTTAATCCATACTTTCTTCTCATTTTCATTTAATATTCATTTTTCATTTTATTTTGATCATTTTCAAATCTTTTTACATCCAACTTTTAAGACCTTTCTATTTGCAATATTTATGACTTCTCATAATTTTCTCCACCATTTATTTGGTGTTTTGATGCATCTTTGGAATTTTTCTTTTATTTTCCATTTAAAATCTTTTTTACTTAGATTTTCTTCAATTTTGGGAAGGTTTTGAACTTGTCTCTTGACGATTGCTTAGTTGAACATATTTTCAATATTTCAAGTGTTTGGTTGATGATCCCTTGGTTGATTGAACCTTCTTTGGTTCAAACATGTTAACAGATGATCATTTGGATCATGTGTGACACTTTGCATCAGAGATAGGTTATCCCTTAATGATCATTGCTTTGTGGTCTTTGACTTGTCGATAGATGATCCTCAGTTATTGCTTGAGCTCTCATTTCACTTCCTCATCTCTCTTGTCTTCTCCATCTCCTTTCTTCCTTGTTTTAACTTTTGTGTTATATTGCTTTACGAGGATGATTTTGTATCATTTCTCTGGCATATTTGAACACATAAATTGTTATTGACCGACCTTAGATAGGTGTGACTTCTACATAAGTCCACTTACAATTGCTTAACATAACGCTAAATTGTCCCGACTCGATTAAATTCTCATTGATACTAACATTGACATATAAATTGTGCTAACATCTAATATTTACTTTATTGCTCTTTACCTTTATGTCATTTACTTTTATGTCATTTACATTCATGGCATTTACATTCTTGCATTTTATCTTTATTCCTTTTATCTTTATGCCTTTTATTTCTTGCTTTCTTATTTCAAAAGAACAAAAAAACACTATAAAATGGCTAAAACCCTAAAAGATTTAATCTCTCAAACTTTATGTTACTATCCCTTGCTTGAGGAATATTTTTTACTATGGGCTTAGGACCTAGTACTTTCCCTTTGCTTGGAGTGATATGTGAGACTTTGGAGTTCATCTAAGACATAGTGCTACACTTGAGACTTTATGATCCTCAATTCAAGACTTGGATGCTCTTTATGGCTTGGTGACCTTAATTGTTCATCTGGTTTTTGTTTAATATTCATCTGTGTCTGTTGCTTGCTCATCTTGTTGTTCAATCTAAAAGGAAAGGGATGCTGGTTTTAACATATGTCAAATGCTTGCCTCTTCTTGTGGTTAGCACACTTGCATACACAAAGGCTTTCTCTTGGGATACCTGAAAATGATATCGTTTAATTTATGCTTTAGGATAGTCTCTTCTTCTCCTTCCCATTTCTTAAATTTTCAAAACTTCTCTCTATTTCAAAAACTTATTGTTTTCTAACTTCACACCTCTTTCTTAATAAATCTTGACTTTGTCAAGTGATCCAGAAAATCTTTTCTTAATAAATGCTAAAATACTTAAACATATTCAAACTCTTTTCAAAATTCTATAAAAGACAAACATCATCAAACTCATTTTTGTGCCTTTGTGCACTTTTCTTTAAGAGTCTTTTTCAAAAGATTCTATATGGGTCTATTATTGCAATGATGCAAACCACTATACTTCTACAAGATGCTGAGAAATGACTGACATTTTCCACTTGAATTTTGAGATGTGCTTGTGAGAAAGTCCAAGTAAAAGTTCTCCATATCAAGATGATGCAAATGCTCATTTCCTCATACGTGTGGGTAGTAATCTGAGTTTTTCCACTCGAATATGACAAAATATCTTTTCACTTAAAATCAATCAACAAACAACCCAACTTTTATAAACACAGATTTGAAAGTGGTTCCCGTTGAGTACAAAAGATGTGATGGGTGCTAATACCTTCCCCTTGCATAACCAAACCCTATATCCATATCTCTTTTTTGGCTTTTTTAGCTTTTTGTGGGTTTTGTTCGAGCTTTTCCCTTTTCCCTTTGGAAACAATAATATTCGATGGAGACTCTTGCTTTTCAAGCTAAGTTAATCAATAGCTTAATTTCAATTTTTCCCGCCGTGACACATAGGTCCTCGGTGATGCTTACGATTTTCATCACCATTGGGATGAATTTAGCTATTTTATAAAAGTGACACACAAGTATATGAATTGAGGGTGCCTTGTTAAAAACCCTTGCCATTGCAAGGGAAAAGAGTGCTACCCGCAATTTTTATTCAAATAATATCATTACATAATGTTTAATTATAATGCAACCTAAGGTTGGAAAGATTCTAAGTCCTCGACATTTCTAATCCTTCTAAGTTATCGAGTTTGTAAGCTCCATTGTTCAGTTTCTATGTGATCCGGTAAGGCCCTTCCCAATTTGTAAGCTCCATTGTTGAACCTTCTGGACATCCTCTACTTTGCTGCGCATTCCCTCACATGAGCCATTCTTCTGTTTTCTTCAATAAAATCGGCCGAGTTATCCAGCCCTTCCACATTAAGATCGTTGTCAAAGTTCAAACGATGCCAAGTCGAAGGATTGACTTCTACTGGTATCATCGCATCATCCCTATACACTATTCGAAAAGGTGTCTCCTTAGTGATTGAGTGAGTAGTAGTGTGATAGAATCATAGGATTTTGTGCAAATACTCAATTCAAAGCCCATTTGCTTCATCCAGCTTCTTCTTCATGTCTGATAGGATGATCCTATTTAAGGTGTGAGAAAAACACAAGAAAGGGGGGATTTGAATTGGGTTTTCCAAAATGAAAGCTTTTCGTGCTGCTCAAACAAAGATCACAAATAGAATAACAATAGAGAAAGACACACTATATATCCTGGTTCACTTGAAAGTTATTAAGTTAATCTAGTCCACCCGCCAAGGTGATTTTGCCTCTCTCAAGTGAGGTCTTAATCCAATATAACCAAACTGATTACAACTGCACTAGCAACTGCTGGTGACTAACAATACACAGACTAACCGTCTCTTCTTAAGGCTTCTGACCAAACTGGTCCCTTAAGGAATTAATTTCTAAGACACACTAGTCCTAGACTTCTCAAGAATTCTGACCTAACCGGTCTCTCAAGGAAATTAAACCACTGTTTGAAAATACAATGCACAAGCTAATTGCAAGTGACTAACAACACTAAAACTGACTGTCTTAGTCTTCCTAAAGCTTCCGACCTACCCGGTCCTTTAGGGAACACAAGCAACTGTTTGTTACAAAGGTTTATTTATAATAATGATGCTTCTACACAAGTAGAGTAAACACATTTTTAGCTCAATCTATCTTAGAGCGAATCTACACAGCAAAAATAATCTTCTTCTTTATATTATGGTGCTTTACTGTTCACTCATAAATTTCTCCATTTCTTGAGTTCCTTCTTCATATGAATCAGTGTTTTTAATATTTCTCTTTTTCACACTGAGTGTTACATTTTTCCGTGCCTGGTTCGTTGAATGATCAAGTCTATATATAGCAAAAAAAAGATCTGTTGAAGGGCAGATCAGTAATATCAGAAGAGTACTGGCGACTTGAAAGAATATCGTTATGCTGGGGTGAAAATCGTACACTGAAATTGTCCTTTGTACCACCAAATCAGGGTAGTGGAATGGTAGTGGAAAAGAACGCTTTTGATTTGTACCATGTACTATTTTCCCACACAACGTTTGCTCTTCTTCTATTCATCAGCGGCTTCTGAGTTGATATGATTGAAGCATGATCAGAAGAATGAATCATTAGGTCTTCAGAGTCTTGAGTCTTCAGAACTTGTTCAGCAGAACCTTGTCTTTAGAATCTTCAGCACTCCTTCTTCAAAACCCTTATTCTTTAGAATCCTTAAGTCTTCAGAGTCTTCAGAACTTCGTTCAGCACAACCTTGTCTTCAGAATCTTTAGCACTTAGTCTTCAGAAGTTGACGACTTTATAAGATAAATAGGCTTGAGAAGTAGAACATTAGAGTCACGCTCAGAGGTTAGAATCCAAGAGACGTTACAGCAGCAACATAGTGTCTTCTTAGAGTCTTTCTGACGCACAGTAGACCTGCAGCAATCTTGCTTATTTACGCAGAAGCTACCATTGAGAATTTTAGAGTGACATAGCACATGATCTTTATCAGAGTCAGAACCTGTTTGTCAAAACCATCAGAATAACAAACGTTAGAGTACCAAAATTGTTCTCACACAAATACTTCATTGTTATCATCAAAACATAGAGATAAGATACATAACCAAATCTTGTTCTTACAATTTCCCCCTTTTTGATGATGACAAAACCATGTATTTTGATAGAACAATTTATACAGGGTAATCACCATAGCTGACAAATTCAGATTTTAAGCTCTCAGCTCCCCCTGAATTTGTTAATCTTAAAATTTCATTTATACTTGTTCAGAGTCTCCCCCTGATCCCAAGACTCACAAAATAAAATTTGAGTTTTTCAGAAGATAGCAATAGAGAAGGAATACTTCCCTACAACAACTCATCAGAGTCTGACTAGAACACTAGGTCTTCATCTCAGAACCTGGTTACTATCAGAACTTTGATAAAAAATCAAAACTTGATTTTGAGTCTGATTGGATGATGTCGCGCATCTCATATCAAAACTTCTTATCAGATCTTGATGAAGAATCACAACTTCTTAAGTATCAGAGTTTGATTAGAATTGACTTCTCTTTTGTCAATCTTTTCTTAGATTCACCAATCTTGTCAGATTCAGAGCCTGATTGATTTTATCATAATATCATCCGTTGCAGAGCGTATCTTCTGAAATAGTATCTTTGAATCAGAGAATTGACTTGACATGTTTTCAAAGAGATTTCAGCTTCTGACGCTTGAGTCTGAATTTCATACTTTTAGAAAGTTTACAACTTTTGAACACTATGATATCAAACAAGATTTCTTGACTTTCAGAAAGTTCACAACTTCTGAACAGTATTGGAACATATGTTTGAATAAACATATATTCTCAAAGTGTATAACTTCATAACCATGAATTATCAGAGTTGAAATTATCCATAAGAATTTCAATCTTAAGAGAGTAGGGTCTTTATATTCAACCTGTCTAGAATGCTAAGTGAACTTTTTCAGGGTTCCTTAATTGAAACATCAAACAAACGGTTAGTTGCAAAAGCATTATTTGAAACATCAAACAAACGGTTAGTTGCAAAAGCATTATGTAATGTTTGAGTTCGAGATTCTGAGAATAGGTACTATCAAAATCATTTTACTTTCTCCCCCTTTTTGTCATAATCAGAAAGATAATGCAATAAACAGTGAAATATTATGATAAATATGTGAGTAAGAGATTTCTAAAATAGACTATAGTACTCATAAAAACTGTTTCATTAATAATGGATTGAAATACATTGGCATGACTCAAACACAAATCAAACATAGAGCATCCTAGAGATGAGACAGAAAACACAAGGTAGGACATGTTAAAGATTAACCATCAAAGACTTCACAATTTTTCTTCAACATACCATTTTCTAGACCATCTGTCTTGACAAATTCAACAATTCCTTCTTTAAAGAAGATTTCAGATATGACCTCAAGAAGGTTCTCATCTCCTTGGAAAGTGATTAGAGACATGATGAGAAGATTTAGACAGTAAAGATGATTTTGAACTAGTAAGATCAAACACTACAGAACATGGGAGGAGAAATGAAATATATATATGTAGGAAATGAGAGACGTGACTGACTAAGAAAATGACATAGGTCAAGATGTGTATCATGCATAATATATGCCAAGGACATAGTGGAAGAGTAAGAGACAAAGAATATCAAGGATAGGAAATGAGTGTAGTAGTATCTTAAAACAGAATATCCAAAAGGTCACAAATAAGAATACGTTATTTATGTTTTGACAGGAGTCAATAACTATGAATAAATGTATACTTATAAGTGGTAATTGAAAATTGACACATAGTAAAGACAGAAGAAAGTATATCTTATTTTCAAGAAAAACTTAACTCACATACGTCTTATCATTTATGAATGCACAGTCATAGGGGAATGCGTAAAGATTTTAGCCTATTCTCGAGAAGTTTACGTAACCCAATGAGTCAAACAGTTGTTACCATTATCATTCACACGTTATCAAAATTTTAACTAAATCGTTTTGATTTGAAAGAATTTAGATAAGTTAAAGTTAGTCATTTTCTTCCTTTTTATGATAATCATTATGGAATGCAGTATGACAAGATAAAGAGAATAATGAAAGCACTTCATTGATAGAACAACAAAACGCCGGAGCACATTACAGGAACAGAATCATAAGATAGGAAAATAAACAATAACGAGGACAACGGATAGGAAAAGCAATGATAAACGGAAGAAAGATCAAGCAACCAGCAACCAAAAGATCGAACAGTGATGAAACGCATGCCAAACAGCTATTAGAGATCTCTGATGATGGTTTCATAATAGTTCATGGGAGAACACCATTCAGTATCGAGTTTCTCATTCATTCCAATTTGTCTTAAGTGAGCAACAACACCTTGGAGATCAAGAATGTGAGAAATAACTCTACTGTAAGGAATCTGAAATGATAACTCCACTCTTGACGAAACAATTTCTCCTTTTAAGAAGTTGAATATGGATTGAGGCAGATTAATCTTAATCTTGGAGATTAAGAATAAAATAAAAAGCTTATCCATAGCAGAGAGTCGTCCTGTTCCCTTTTCCCTGGATCTAAATTTTTTCCCATGATTTGGTACCATATTTTAGCCTCAGGAGTGAGAGAAGAGGGACTGTCAGCAGGTCCTTCTTGAAGATAGATGATGTGAATATGTTTAGCAAATTGGTTATTTCCTCTGTAGTATTCAACATATTCACCATCTTCTTTGCATTCAATAGCTTGAGAGATGATTGAGGAGTTGATCATGATGGGAAATCCATATACAGTAGACAGAATGCAACAAGTATCAGATTCATATGCTAGGATGCCAGCATTGGCCCAGAATTCTTTTACAAGAGCTGGATAGATAGGTCCGTTGAGAATTCCAAGATATCTGTCCCAGTCTTAGTAGATGATGTCTGAGAGAATGTTGGTATGACCATTTTCAACAAGATCATTAAGATCAATAGAGTACTCTTTCAAGAGATCCAAATCAGAGATTTCTCCTCTAATGTTTTTAGAAGACATCTTGAAAGTAAGAAGGATAGGAGCGAAAAGCAAGTTTAGAAACGAATGACTGATTATATGGTATATAGAGAGAACAAAGAGTGATAGCAATAAATAACACTAAATACTGGATGACTTGAGATAAGAAATTCATCATTTCCAATACACGGGATACAAACAAAAACAAAGAATGATGAAGGAGTGTATCAGTCTCCAAAAGATTATGGAATAGTATACGTTATTGATATTATGACATTAATCAATAAATGTGAATAAGTGTATACTAAAAAATGAGAAGGCAGATTCTGACAATGAATAAAGGAGGGAAGACCAGTGTTCAGTCCCAAAAAATCTTTGTCTTACATACATCTTTATGAATGCCTAAAGAGGAAGGAAAACGTAAAGATTTAAACAATTTTCGAGTAAATTTTCAAATCTAATGTGTTAAACATGATATTAAGGAATAATAGGTAATAATTACTTGAACCCTAGTCTCACAAAATCACAACGCTCGAGGTGTCTTTTCAATAGAAGATATGATTTGATTTTGGACACGTTTTGATATCCTCAGAGTCTGGAAGACCAAAAGGTTTCCATCTGATCAGAGACACTTCTGACAAAGCATCCTCTGATGACTAAGGTTAAAACAAATGCTATTTAGTTTAAATGAAAATCTGATTTCTTCAGACTCTGACTAAACACATCTGATTCTGATGAAATCTTACTTTGGACAGTAGTCCATTTTCAGATGTTTCAGAATAACTAGAAATATATCTTCAGCCAAGGGTTTTGTAAAAACATCAGCCCATTGATGGTCTGTATCTATAAATTTTAAACATGAAATTCCCTTCTGAACATAGTCTCTAATAATATGATGTTTAATTTCTATGTGCTTAGCCCTAGAATGTAAGATTGGATTCTTACTTAAACAGATAGCAACAGTATTATCACAAAAGATAGGAATGTTACTCTCATGTATCTGATAATCTTCTAGCTGGTTCTTCATCCACAGCATCTGCATACTACATAGAGACATGGATATGTACTCTGCTTCTGCTGTTGATAGAGCAATTATTGATTGCCTCTTGCTTGACCATGAGATCAGATTCTTCCCAAGAAACTGACAGTTTCCAGAGGTGCTTTTTCTTTCCAATCTGTCTCCTGCGTAATCTGCATCATAATAACCAGAAAGAGAGTACTTTGATGTTTTCTCATACATCAAGCCAAGGTTAGTAGTTCCTTTCAGATACCTTAGAATTCTTTTAACAGCAGTTAAATAAGATTCTCTAGGATCTGATTGAAATCTAGCACACAAATGAACACTGAAAAGAATACCAGGTCTAGAAGCAGTTAAGTACAAAAGAGAGTCTATCATACCACGATAGAGCTTCTGACAAACCTTTCCACTTACCTCTTCCTTTTCCAGAATATATGTTGGATGCATTGGAGTCTTAACTGGTTTATAATCCATCTTGTTGAATTTCTTCAGAAGTTCTTTGGTGTACTTACTTTGATTAATGTAAGTAGCCTCTGATTTTTGGTCGATTTGAATTCCCAGCAAGAACTTCAATTCACCCATCAGACTTATCTCGAATTCTGCCTGCATTAGCTTAGAAAACTCCTTCTCATTGAGCTTGTTTCTGAATACCCATTTAGTTCCAATGACGTGGACACCTTTAGGCTTCTGAACAACATCATTCTTTGAAAACTGGTTAAGTTCTTTTTCCATCACCAGAATCCAGTCTTTGTCCAGTAGAGCTTCATCAACAGATGTTGGCTCGATCAAGGACACCAAACCCATAAGTTTTTCTTTAGAAGGTTTAAAGGCTGATCTGGTTCTGATAGGAGCGTCCTTATTTCCCAGAATCAATTATTCTGGGTGTGAAGTTGCAACTCTGCTTTTCTTTTGTTGTGGAGGATCAGTGGGAGCAACTACAATATCAGAAGTAGGAGCTTCTGAATCTTTGATTTCTTCTGCCTTTTTCTTAGGTTCTGAAAAACTGATTTCCAAATCTGCAAACAACAGTTCCAGAGCCAATGATCTTTCCCTTATGATTTCCTCCGAAATCAATGACACCTCCAGACTTAAGTTCCAAATTTTGAAACATATGCCTTTCTCCTGTCATGTGTCACGAGCATCCACTGTCCAGGTACCATGACTGGTGTTTCAATGGCATCATCAAGGATGTCTCTGAGTCTGAGTCTGAGTCTGATTCTGGTTCTGATGACACTTTGTCTTCTAACTCTCCAGAACCTTCATTGTCACTTGTTGCTACAAGTGCAATATTTGCTTGTTCTTCATCAGATTCTTCTTCATCTTCAGAATCATAGTCATCCCAAGTTGCCATTATACCTTTCTTCACTTTGGAGAACTTTTTCTTAGGCTTCTTGTCTTTCTTGAGCTTTGGACACTCGTTCATGTAATGATATGACTCATTACACTCATAGCAGGTGACTTCTTTTCCAGAGTTCTATTTTTTCTGTCCAGATGATGACTCAGAGCGGCGTTTGATTCTTCTAGATCCTCTGAAGATTCCTTGTATGTGCTTCTAGAGCTTCTTGATTCTTCTCGAGATTAGCGATAGCTCATCTTCTGATTCTTCATCAGAATCTTTTGATTTTTCCTCAGCTTGATAAGCCATTGCCTTTTCAGGTTTAGACTTAGGAGTAATAGATTTACTCTTCTTCTGAGGTTCATCTTTTTCCAGCTCTATTTCATGACTTCTTAAGGAACTAACAAGTTCTTCAAGACTTATACTATTCAGATCCTTGGATAGCTTTAGAGCTGTTACCGTAGGCCTCCATTCAGAATGCCTCTTATTTCTGAATTAAGGCAAGCGCCTTTGTCTCCTTAACTTGAACATTTCCTTCATGAGTCATTCTCAAGGAGTCAAGAATGGATTTGGCAATTTCTCTGTTTGTTATCTTCTCATACTCAGTATAAGAGATAGCATTTAGTAATAAAGTTCTTGCCTTATGATGATTCTTTCTTTTGTTGGTTGGTCATAGCGCTTCTAGACACTTTAACACCTGTAGCATCAACTGGGTGAGTGTAGCCATCGACTACAAATCCCAAAGATCTACTTCATAACCAAGAAAGAAACTTTTAATTCTATCTTTCCAGGTGTCAAACTTTTCACCATCAAAGACTGGTGGTTTGGCACTGTAATGATCTTTCTCTTCAGTGGTGGTATTAGCAGAAGCCGCCATGATATCTCACACAAATAATGAATCGGTACTGAACATTGTTAAGTGCTGATAAAACGTTTATCACAATCAGAACCGGAGCTCTGATACCAATTAAAGGTGTGAGAAAAACACAAGAAAGGGGGGTTTGAATTGAGTTTTCCAAAATGAAAGCTTTTCGCGACGCTAAAACAAAGATCACAAATAGACTAACAATAGAGAAAGACACACTATATATCCTGGTTCACTTGAAAATTATCAAGTTAATCCAGTTCACCCGCCAAGGTGATTTTGCCTCTCTCAAGCGAGGTCTTAATCCACTATAACCAAACTGATTACAACTGCACTAGCAACTGCTGGTGACTAATAATACACAGACTAATTGTCTCTTCTTAAGGCTTATGACCAAACTGGTCCCTTAAGGAATTAATCTCTAAGACACATTAGTCCTAGACTTCTCAAGAATTATGACCTAACCGGTCTCTCAAGGAAATCAAACCACTGTTTGAAAATACAATGCACAAGCCAACTGCAAGTGACTAACAACACTAAAACTCACTGTCTTAGTCTTCCTAAAGCTTCTGACCTACCCTGTCCTTTAGGGAACACAAACAACTGTTTGTTACAAAGGTTTGTTTAAAATAATGATGCTTCTACACAAGCAGAGTAAACATATTTTTAGCTCAATCTATCTTAGAGCGAATCTACACAGCAAAAACAATCTTCTTCTTTGTATTGTGGTGCTTTACTATTCACTCATAAATTTCTCCATTTCTTGAGTTCCTTCTTCATTTGAATCAGTATTTTTAATATTTCTCTTTTTCACACTGAGTGTTACATTTTTCCGCGCCTGATTCGTTGAATGATCAAGTCTATGTATAGCCAGAAAAAGACCCGTTGAAGGGAAAATTAGTAATATCAGAAGAGTACTGGCGACTTGAAATAATCTCGTTATGTTGGGGTGAAAATCGTACACCGAAATTGTCCTTTGTACCACCAAATCAGGGTAGTGGAATGGTAGTGGAAAAGAACATTTTTGATCTGTACCATGTACTATTTTCCCACATAAACGTTTCCTCTTCTTCTATTCTTCAGAGGCTTCTAAGTTGATATGATTGAAGCATGATCAGAAGAATGAATCATTAGGTCTTCAGAGTCTTGAGTCTTCAGAGTCTTCAGAACTTGTTCAGCAGAACCTTGTCTTCAGAATCTTCAGCACTCCTTCTTCAGAATCCTTAAGTCTTCAGAGTCTTCAGAACTTCATTCAGCAGAACCTTATCTTCATAATCTTCAGCACTTAGTCTTCATAAGTTGATGACTTCAGAAGCTAAACAGGCTTTAGAAGTAGAACATCAGAGTCACGCTCAGAGGTTAGAATCCAAGAGACGTTACAGTAGCAACATAATGTCTTCTTAAAGTCTTTCTGACGCACAGTAGATCGGAAGTAATCTTGCTTCTTTACGCAGAAGCTACCATTGAGAATTTCAGAGTGACATAGCACATGATCTTTATTAGAGTCAGAACCTGTTTGTCAAAACCATCAGAATAACAAACGTTAGAGTACCAAAATTGTTCTCACACAAATACTCCATTGTTATCATCAAAACATAGAGATAAGATGCAGAACCAAATCTTGTTCTTACACCTATTTGCTGCATTCGCCTGGATATTAGCTTGAGGGTGTTCGACACACACAAATCAGTTGTGACACTACTATGGAAAACACATATAATGATGGTTGCAAAACACATATAATGACAATTTCACGCCCGTTGTTAGGTAACGCGTGATTTTATGTATGGTGGTTTCCACAACGAGTGTGTGACCATTGCAATAAGCAAGGTAGCGTGCTACCTATCATAATGGTTATATTAAATAACCATTGTGATATATATATAGTTCATGGATTCGAAACCCAACAGCAGCATCAATTTATTTGGAAATAATTAACATTTCACCACGGTTACAGAATATAACCATTGTGAAAAGTACCATGAGTTTATTATAAAATATAAAAATTGCTTGTTTTTCCTTACACCTCACTAAACATAAACAACCATAAAAATTAAAGTAGAAGATAATAATTTGAAAAATTAAATTATTCTTAAAAAATAATTTAAACGAACTAGTGTTTTTCAAATTGCATTCATACCGTAACTCATCTCTTGCTTCTTAACACATAGTATTTGATTCAATGCCCCAAATTCTTCAAATCAACAGTTCATTCCTAATTTATTTTTCAAAGCATCAATATGTTGACTAATTCTAAATCATCATCATCACTATCATCATCATTATTTTAATCAATGATGAAGATTTTTATGATGACGACGATGAAGATGATTTAATTTCTCGACACATTTGATGTTTTGCGATATAAATTAATAGAGAATGAACCATTCCTTTGAAGAATTTGGGGCAATAAACCAAGTTTTACGGGTTAAAGAGCGATATAGATTAATATCGAGATGGATGCAATTTAAAAATCATGTTTGATCTAAGTTGCATTTCAAATATAACTTAATTTTCAGATTATTATTTTCTAAATCACTTTAAATGAATGCATGTTCAATGAAGGGGGTGAAACAAACAATCTACATACATTATAATAAACTCAACAACAACATATACATCAACAAAATAGCAACAACATGCCTTTTATTGAAAAGATTCGTGGAGTGATCTGAAGTTGATCTACTTTGTGTTGCCATGAAGAAAAAGTACAAGGTGGATGAAGCTTTCAAAATTGATTCATACTTCTTGTACTATTTCTCTATAGCAAAACAAAGCATTTATGAACCACACCCATAATATGAGTTAACCTGTTTTGAAAACATAAACTAGCATTAATATTATAACTTAACAAGCAATAACAAAGAATTTAGGAAATAAATCATGCCACAACAAAAAGCGGCATGCTAAAATAAATAAGTAGTACACTGTACTATATTATTGCATCTACAACCACAACATAACTAGCATTAACATTGTAACATAACAAGCAACAACAACCAACAATACATTGTTAACCCATAAAGGAAGTAAATCATGCCACGACAAAAAGCAGCATGTTAACAATAACTAACAACAACTACCCATAGCAAATCAAAAACTTGTCAACAACAACAACTAACAACAAATCATGTAAAACATAACAAGGTCTTCAATCTTCATGCCTAGTTGAATTCCTGCTATTCTCAAGGTCTTCATAGTTCTCAAGATTTTCATCTGATTTAGAATCAACTACATCCATATTCATAAGGTCATTCATAATATCTTCTACCTTCTTCATCTTTTCAAGGTTAAGATTCTTGAAATGAATCTTCTTATAGCCCGTTCCATCAGAAGGTTTGATCGGAAAAATAGCAAGTGTACTATTTTTTTACCGATGTAGTAATAGTTGGGGTTATCCCAAGAATCGATCTCTCGAGGACTGCGTGTAATTATAAGTGCAGATGCTATTTCAATGAAACAAAAATGCCTTTAGGGTTTGTTTGTTTTGAAACTTATAATAACAATTAAGAAAATAAGCAGAATGAATAAAATGACTTAAGCAAATATGAGAAGCTATGCTAGGAGAAGTGTATAAATTGCTCTGCAATAAACCCAATTATTATTCAAAGAGACATGCCTCAAACCTTAGCTTACCCAATCTTATTAGTGTTTTTCCTTAATTCCTTAACAGAAAAACCTTTGATATTCTCCCTTGGCCCTAATTCTTTAGCAATCTTAGAATAACATCAAGCAATAGTTCTGATAAGATTTTTAAAAGTTATTGTGGGGTATCCTCATTCCTAAGCAATATCTACCGCAATATTATTTTACAAAAGCATTAGGGTGGTTTGTCCGACCTAATCCTAACGTGAATCAAATTCAATTGGTCCGATCGAAAAAGCATTAAGAACATTGCAAAATAAAAGCTTAAAGGAAAAAGGCATAATCTCATAGAATGATTCAAAATAGGTTCATTACATTGTGATTTAGGGACACCCTAGCATTGGGGGGTTTAGCTATTCATAATATTAAAAAGAAATACAATATAAAAATTAGACATTACAATAGTAATCGGATGATTTTGATCTTCAATTGTTAGCACTCATGAAGAATCTCCCTCCTCCAAATCACTAGATCGCATGAAACTCTAACGTAAAATTGTTCGTAAAAGCCAAAGTGTCTCTTCTCCTTCCAAAAACTAGTCTAAATAGTCACAATTCACTCAGATCAATTGGAAATATCCAAAACACCCCCACAGCTTAATATATAGAGAAAATAAGAAAAAATTCAGGAAATCAGCGTCAATGCTGACACGGGCCGTGTCAGACAACACTTCTGGCCATGTCAGCTTGCTGGATTTTATAATCGAAATTGTTTCGATCATAACTTTTGATCCGTAAGTCTGTTTTGGTCCCCGTTTGAAGCGTCGGAAAGCTAATGAAGAGAACTACAACATAGTTCAGATAAGAAACTTGGTTGTCCAATATTTTTCCATGTTTTTTTGAATTTTAGGTCCAGGCATCCTCTACTTCCTTCCAAAAACTCTTCTAAATTCCCGGAACTTCCATTTTCTTCGCACGAGTCCTTTGGGGTTTTCCACTCAGACCTGAAACCATCGAAAACTACCAAACCAAAGCATAAAATGCAACATAATTGAAATAAAACAACAAATCATAAAATGCGAGAATAAAATACGACAAGTAAAATTGACTTCAAAACAATGAAAATACAAAAAAAGTGTTACCGATTTCGCGGATTCATGCAGAATAATTGACAGAAAACTAGTAAAAATGGTGACCGATCAAGGTTCAACAACAGTAATGTGTTCCCTAACAAATTCAGCTTCTTTGGATTTGTTCAACCATAACTCCACCATATCAATGACCTCTTTTGCAACCTAAATCTTGTGGATAAGTCTGTTGATCCCACTATTCATGATGAGAGAAGGATATGGAATCGAAAAATACAACAACAACATACAACAACATAAAATTACAACAACATACAACAAAAAAACATAAACTCTCGAATAAGGAAGAAGAAGAAGAATACCTTTATGTATGAAGCGAGAGCTAATGACGAAGAAAAGAGAAAATGTGTGTTAGGTTTTTGCTGTGATAGATACAACGATATTGTCAAGAAGGGAGAGCTAATTCACTTATATTATAAATAAGTAAACAATTTCACCATGGTTATTTTAAAAAAATGAGATGCAATGTAATGACTTTCACAACGGTTCTCACTATCAACCGTGGTGACATGCATTTCCATTTTAATTTATATATTATAATTATAAGGACAACGTCAATTGTAACAAAAAAGTAGAAAATTGTTGAAGTTAGGATTCGAACCATGTCACTCCTTAAATGTATAATCACGGTTTATTAGTTTGACCGTAGTGCAATGTATTTTCATAAATATAAATAAAAAAGTGCATCCACAATTGAGGTATTACCACGGTTAACAAACTGATCGTTGTAGTTTAATGTGACAAAAGGTCTATTTTGTAGTAGTGTGAATGTCGAGGTGCCTGCTAAATTCTATAACAGTCAATCTCAGAAACTCCGTGTTGTTATCGGATACAATGATTCCTAGTAAACTAAAATGACATATGACATTTCTCCAGTAAAAACGTCATACCCTTTCCGTCGTGATTCGGGATATAACATCAGCCTCCACCCACTTGGTGAAATAGTCAACTACAACTGTGAGAAACTTTAACTGCCCGACAACTAAAGGAAATGGGTCGAGGATGTCTGCTCCCCACTAATATAAAAGCCAGAGGGATATTATCGAATGTAATAACTCGGTGGAGATTGGATGAAAGGGGCATAAATTTGACACTTTTCTCAACGGTTTACAAATAATGCACAATCTTGCAGCATACTCGGCCAGTAATACCCGATCCTGAGTATTTTTCCAGATAAAGCTCTTTCTCCAATATGGCTTCATCATACTCCTTCATGTACTTCCTTCATTATGGGACCTACTTCTTCTTTGGTGACACATCTCAACATCGGGGAAGATCTACCCATCTTATATAACTGATAGGCTACCATGAGGTATCAGAAAAATATCCTTTTGATGCGTCGTGCCTCGGTCTCTTCATTTGGTAACTTATCCTGTGTTAAGTATTGAATTATGGGTGTCATCCAACTCTTTACATTTTCCAGTACCATCTCCTCCTCAGCTTCCGTGCTTGGTGCTTCTAAAGTTTCTTGGATTACCGTCCTGTTTAGCCTCATGCCCTTAGTGTTAGCTAATCGGGCTAACATATCGGCTCTAGTATTTTCCTCTCGGGGAATGTGTCACCATAAATTTTGTGAAACCTTTGGCTAGTTTAGAGCTCGTCACAAATATTTGAGCAATAAGGTATCCTTTGTCTAAAAATAACCCTTGATTTGACTAGCTATCAATTTTTAGTCGGTTCAGACTAATAATTTAGAAACTTCGACTTCCTCGGCTAGCTTCAAACCAGATATCACTGCTCCGTACTCTGTTTGATTGTTAATGGCTTGAAAACTGAATCAAATACATTTCTCTAGTATTAATTCCCCTGGTCCTTCTAGCACTATTCATGATCCATTACCCTTAAGGTTAGATGAGTCGTACACACATAAGATCCATTGTTCTAGTACTTCCTTCGGGATGGGTGCACTCAATTCTATTAAGAAATCTGCTAGCACTTGTGATTTGATGTTGTTTCTAGGAGAGTATGTGATATCATACTCGGATAATTTCACTGCCAATGCCACTATTCTACCTTCTAGATCTGGCTTCTTCAAGATCCGTTTTATAAAGTAGTTTGTCTTGACTATTATAGGATATTCCTGGAAGTATTGTCTGAGTTTCTTGGAGGTCACTACTACTACCAAAGCTATTCTTTCAATCTTCTGATAACAAATTTCCCCTCCTTAAGAACGTTTTTGAAAAATAGACCAGTTTTTCTTCGTCATCTTGTGGAATTGAAACATTTGCTGGATAAGAACCTCTGGGTAATGATGTTTTCTCTTTTGGTACTCGCCGTTACTAATCCATGTCTTGTGTAACATCATTGTGTCCTTTTTCTGATAAGATTCTTATTCTTGTAGGAATTTTGTTTAGTTCTTCTTCTTCTTCTTCTTCTTCTTTTCTTCCTAATTATATGTTGATTAAACCAAAACTGAGATGAGTTCCTCAGTTTATTCTTCTTTGAATCAGTTGGTTGTCATCAATGAAAAGTTTGTGGATTTTGATGAGTAGCTTAAGATTGGTTTCAACTTCTGGAAGACTGTTTCTAAACAAGGTTGGAATGGCTACATTGATATGCTCTGTGGTTTCACTTATCCAAGTCTTGTCAAAGAGTTTTGGATTAATGCCTCCATTGTTGAGCTGAATTTTGAGTATGCTATTATGTCTTGAGTAACTGGTGTTTCTATTAGAGTAACCTCTAAAGCGATTGCAAATGTAATTAATTGTGAGGAGATTGGAAGAATCCCAAGAACTCTTGTTTGGGAACACTATCTTCCTACTTGGCATATCTTTGTAGATCCATCTAATACATCAGAGGTCTCAAATATTCTTCCTGATGTTGTTGTTTGGAATCAGATTTTGAATTCAAACTTACTTCCTAAGGATAAATATTTAGACCTTGTGGACCCTATTGAAAAAGATTTGCGTCTACTTCTTAATTCAGATTCAAAGATTGATCTTACCTAAGTTATGTTTGACCATCTGAAAAGGTATATTTCTTCTTTTCAAAAGGAAAAGACCTTCTCCATTCCTTATAGACGAGTTATTTTTGAGATACTTGTTCAGCAGAGGGTTAACATAAGTTCTGACGCTAGTTCTTCTAAGATTTGGAGAGACAAGTTTGAAGCTATCTATGAAAGATTCTGATGTTAGATTTCAGCATAGTTGTGCTTTGTATTCTTTTGAAATATCTGTAGTAAGCTTCTTATTAATAAATTCAGAGTTTGTTCATGCTTGTGTTCAGTTTTAAACTGTTGACTATTTATTCTAAGTTGTTTATGAGAATCTAAAATAAATAGGTAAAAGTACTCAATGTTTGCAACTTATTTCATTAGTGGAAAGGAATCTATTATAAGAAAATTAGATGATTCTGGTATGTTAGATTGGCCTTAAAGATCTACCTAGGATCATCTGACATGTTCAGACTATCTAGGTAATCTTTCCATTCTTCCTTGGAAAACTCCATAGTCTCCTTTCTCAGCTGGTGTCTGCGTCTAGACCCAGAAGATCTTCTTTTGGTTGTCTTCACAAAAGATGTTGTTGAAGAGAGCACTTCTGAAGCAGTCTGCTTACTTGCAGATCCTTCAACTACTGCTTTACCTTGGTTTGCTTGAGTTGTTGCATTTAGTAATGCTACCTTCCTGAAATCTCTCTTTGGAACCCAGATTTGCTTTTGCTTGTACATCTTAGTGTTTTAGGGATTAAGTGATGATGGAAGAAATCTTACTTGAGTCATATTTATAGATGTGATATTTACATGGTCTTGAGTTTAAAATTATTTAAGTATTGGTTAAATCTTATCAGTACTCTAATAAAAACTCTTGGAAATGTTATCTAGCAGTCTAACCTATTTAATATTCTCTAAACAACTATGAGTTAATGTTTGATTAGTTTTACTGATGTTTGTGTTGTCAGTTTCACTTTGCTAACGCTCCTTCAGAAAGTCGCAAGGTTAGCTGGATGATTGTTGCATACTATGTAAATAAATAATTTGCTCAAAACATCTTTCATTAATCTTGTCAATGGATTACAAAATATTCCTAAAAGGAAAATGGATGAACCAAGAAACAGATGGTTCTATGTCATTCTTTTTCTACAAAATCAGTAGCTACCATAATCAATATCTGGTTCGTATTCTACACTATCTTCCATTTCTGGCTTTGGAACCGCAAGTTGGTCAAACATCTCGTTGAGCCGCTTCCTTCCTGTTCTCTTCATGATCTTTCTTCGTGGTCTCATACCAGCTTATGAAGGATCCTTCTTGTAGGGTTATTTTGGAGCTGCTGATGTTGCCTCATCTGAAGTAGGTTTTGTAAGAAGCACATAGTCAGTAGTGGATGATGCAGAAACAACTTGTTTTTGAGGTTTTTGGATTTTTCGTCTTGTTAGATGCTATGAGATCTCTATTACCACTGATTTCTTGTTGCTCTTAAATGATGACTCCATTACTCTTGAAGATGTTGTTTAAAATGAACTAGGTGTTGGTCCTTTTTATTGTAGTTTCTGAGTATCCTAATCGTTGGAATAAGATCTTTTGCTTGATTCTAGAGACTTTTTTTTACCAATAACTAGTTTGCACAATCCTCAATGACCCTTGTTACTTGATTACTTTTCTTTCTTGGAGACTAATCAAGTAATGATGATCTGAATTGCATTAATTAGTGGAAATTATTTTCCCTTCCTTCTTTTCTTATTTTTCCTTCTTTTATATCATTCTTTTTGATGCGACAAAAGGTGGAGAAATAATAGTTAGTATTTAAGTGGAAAATGAACCCATTGAGTACCCATTCAGTTGTACATATTGGTCATTTATTTTCTTGTTATTTACTTTTTGTTTTGGTTACCTAGCCCAGGGCATATTTTAACTTCATTGTACATAGAACTAAGTAAGAGCTTACAAACCTCAGACTTAGTCTATCAAACTCAGAAGAAGCTTACAAACCTCGTATTTTGGTGATGCCCAAGGAAGTTAAAAGGGAAACATATTTTAACTTTCTTGTACATAGTGCTGAGTAAGAGCTTACAAACCTCAGACTTAGCCTACCAGACTCAGAAGGAGCTTACAAACCTCGCATTCTGATGTTGCCAAAGAAAGTTAAGATATTGTTATTTTGGTTTTCTTAAATATGGAGTTGAGGGGGAGCTTGCAAACCTCAACCTTGGAACTGTTTGACTCAAGGGGAGCTTACAAACCTCAGACCCTGATGTTACTAAGAAGACTCATTTATTTTTTCTTAAAGGTAACAGAACCTCTTGAAGACTCAAAGGTTAAACATGTTACACACTGGATTCAGAATCTGTTGTGCATCCATCTTCAACGTCTCTTGTACTATGGGGTAAAGACAAAGACACTTGATCAAGTTACTTCCTCAACGACTAGTTTTTTGTAAAGGCTATAAATATGGCTGAAAGTTCTTGCTGAAGCGAAGAACAAGGATTCTCCAGATGAAGGAGTAGCAAGATCAAGTAATTATCAACTCTATTGTAATATGCAGATGTTCTGTTTGTAGGTTGTAATTGTAAAAGCCTTAAGATTTCTTAAACATTATATATCTTAGAAATCTTAAGTGTTTTAGGTCTTTGTTATGGTGATTTCACGTACCTCTGATACTTGTATCATGTACACCTTGTTCTCTATCCTGTTGTGCCTGTTCAACAATTTAGATCAAAGTCTCTTGCTATGTGCTTGAGCAAAAGTCTTGTCTCAGTGGGATTCAAGTAACAAGTCTTAAGCCAAGATGCTTGAGCTACGTAGGTTTCCTGCTATATGCTTGAGCTGTAAGAGTCTTAATCAACAAGGCTGATTGAGCAGAAGTCTTGAGCCTAGATGCTTAAGCCACATAAGTCTCATTGCTTAAGTGCTTGAGCTGCAAAAGTCTTATTCAGCTAGGGTTATTGAGCAAAGGGGGAGTCTTCATCTGAGAGGCGTGAGCAGGAAGTCTCAAGTGTTGCTTAAGTAAGAAAGTCTCAGTCTGGATGGCCAGAAGAGCAGGTGGCTCGTTCAGAGGATATGAGCAAGGAAGTCTCAGTCTGGATGGCCGGAAGAACAGGTGGCTCGGTCAGAGGATGTGAGCAAGGAAGCCTTAGACATGTGCTCTAAGCAAGAAAATCTCAGATAGTTGGTTTGAGCAAGTGTAAAAGACTTATGCAGAAGCATAAGCGATTGTAATCATGAAATAGTTATAATGAAAATCTCTTGTGAGGTAAGGGGGTTGGAGTACTCTCAGTTAGGGGAGGAACCAGGATAAATCTTTTGTGTCTTATGTTGTTATTTGTTTACTTCTGTTATATCCGCTGCCAATGAATTAAAACAGAATCTGAACACTAGTTCTGATTCTGAAACTCCTATCAGAAGTTAAATTAAAGAAAACGCGAAACACAATTCAACCCCCTTTCTTGTGTACTTTTCACACCTTCACAATCATGAAGGCGTTTAGTACCCGTTCTATATGATTATTCATATTCCTCGGCCACAGTTACTCTGAGACCGAACCCAACCTGCTATGATTTGGTAGTGCTACTTTACCCTGACTGGGCCCGACCTGCCTAGGATCATGTTTATCCGTCTTGCTTGCTCTTGTATTTGGCTCGCAAAAGCTTGGACCTAGGGAATTCCAGGATGTGCACAGTTGAACTAGCGACTTAAATTATTCATTGAGTTTTATATTGTGCATTCAATAAGTTGGAATTATACTTTTCAAATCAGTCACACTCCAAACAAGTTCCTTCTTATTACCTCTTAGGACTCTCAACAGTTTTTCTTCCTCCTGAGTTGATAGAGAATTAATGATGATGGTTGGTTGTAACCGTTTTTCACCCAAAAAGACTTACTTTAAGTGGTTTGGAAGCTCTTTTAATTAAAGATCCTTTTGAATGTGTATTGGACTTTATTGCTCATTACCACCTAATTCTTCAATCTTTCTCGTGGCTTGCTCAACCTGTATAGGTTGAAGTAAACATCTTGCTACTTCTATATCAGATTCATTTTCAACCTTTCCAATAAAATTAATAATAACTCGATTCATTGGTGGTGAAGGTGTTTTTGCTGCACTCACCTCTTAAATAACTTTTTCCCTTATGTTAATTCTATGACACTTGGGATTCTCTTTATGATGTTTTATCACTTCAAACACATTAAACACAAATTTTTATTTGTTGAATCTCAATATTAATTCTCTTAATTTTACATTAATTAGAGCTCTACATGATTCTAAGAATGGTCTACCTAACAGTAGTGGTGTTTCAGAGTCTTCTAACATATCAAGAATAATAAAATCTATTGGAAACAATAAATCATCCACTCTAAATAGTACATCTTTGAGAACTCCATATGGGTAAGTGATATATCAATCAACTAACGTTAAAGTCATTTGAGTTGGCATATGTTCCCCACAATTTAACTTTCGCATGACCAATAGTCATTGAACCAATAGAACATAGAATAATAAATCTACCTGGATTAGTGATTTTGGGTGGAAGCTTTCGTTGAATTATTGCATTTCACTCTTCCACCAAAGCGATATTCGCGTCATACTTTATTTATGCTTCCGCGATAAGAGCTCATTCATAAATTTAGAATAAATTGGCATATGTTTGAGAGCTTCACATAATGGAATATTAACTTGTATTTTTGTCAACATCTCCATGAACTTTTTGAATTGACCCACTTCCATTTATTTATGTGGTGTCTATTTCAAGATAGGGTATGGTGGTTTGAAATAGTCAAGTAGCTCTGAGTTAGGTTCATTCATGATCTGTTTCTTGGTCCTTCTCAATGGTGAGTTTCTATCTATGAGTTTTTTAAGGGTATCCCTCCTAACTTCTCCTTCGTGCATCACCTCACTTTTTCTCTCTTTAATTTTTTTTCTCAACCTCTTTTTCACCTACTACCTCTTCTTCACACTTTTTCTCACCCTTACTTGTTTCTTTTCTCTTATCACTAACCTTTGGGTTTGAAGGTAGCACTCTATTTCTCAACTCAATGACTTTGCAACTTTCATTTTTTAGGTTATCTATAGCATTTCAAACAAATTCCCCACTTGAACTAGCTTGTGCTACCATTTGTCTAGATAATTGACATGTTTGCATCTATAAATTTTGGATGGAAGCTTTAGTGTTCTTAATAATGGTGTCCTGACTCTTGGTAATTTCCATTTGGGTTTTAAACGTTGCTTTCTAATTCTTTCCTACTTACTCATAATTACAAGAGTTTCGTACAATCACAATATCCAATTTAACACAAAAAATATATAAAAATCTTCTTTCTGGATCTTTGACTTGCACACGTCTACGAATTGCACTCTTTGCGAAATATTCACACGAAATCATCTCTAATCTTCCAACCCCAACAACCTGCTCCTATGTCTCCATTCTACGTCAATTTTTACTCGATCCCACCAATATCTTGAGCGTTGGTCTGTTCGAAGATTCATAAGAACTCACATCTTGTCTATAAGCTTTCACATAGCACTACCAAGGTGAACTTGGAGAGAATAACCTTCTTCTTTTCTACAAGAATTTTCAAAATCAGCCACTACACCACACGCCTTGCGAAAGCTCTGAAATCTTAACCAAATCCTCAAAGAAACGTTAAGTTCAAAAACGAATCTCCTCAACAATCACTAATTAAGCTCCAAAAAATGAGATATAGACCCATACAACGATGGAGAAAGAATAAGGTAGAAGATGAAAGAAATTGTTTTTAAGTGTTCAAGAAAGAATCAAAACTCTTTTGAAAATATGAAAGAAAAAGTGGTTTGTGAGTTTTGAAATCAATTTTAGAAATGTATGTTTTCTAAAATTGTGAAAGTTTTTGAGAGAAAATGATTTGTATATGTGTTAGAGATCTAGCACAAAAATTGAGTGAAAAATGATGTTTGATTCGATTCACTAGCAAAATGTATTATTTGAGTCAAAGAACAAAGTGATTTGAATAAAGATATGAAACATATGAGAAACCCATATGTATGATTCGTGTCATGATTTAAGTCATGATTCGAGTAATGAAAATGTATGATTCAAATCAAATGTGATAGTGGTAAACCATGGAAATGGAATCTTTCATGATTCGAGTCAAATGATTTGAATCAAATGGCGCTATGATTCGAGTCATATGCAACAAAACCATAATCGTTTAGGTAGCAGAGACATGCAACTTCAAAAAAATATTTCAGAGTGATTGGAGGATGAGGTTTCTGAGGTGAGTGCTCTTTTAGATGCCATTGGTGATGAAGATGAAGAGGTGAAGAAGAAAATTTTCTTTAATAACGCCTAAGTATGATTACAAGAGAAAGTAAAATGAAATGAAAATGAAGATTAGAAAATACTGTTTTATAGCCACTACCTAATCAATTAGAACAACTTTCTATTCGATTAGGTTATTGAATGCATGTAGTTAGCTATTGTAACTAGCCGCTGCATCGTTTTCCAATGATTTAATTGATTATCTCTTCTACCTAATTAATTATCATGTGTAGGGCACACCAGATTTGAATTTTGAACTCTTCTAATCGATTATGTCCTGAGTCTAGTCGATTAGTTAGTGTATTTTTAGCTTCTTTGGTCCTTTTGGGCCTTGGGTTCAACCTTGGCTTTGGCATAATGCTTTTTACACCATTTTCATCCTTTTTCCATCCGTTTCTTTGTAAAATGCTAAAAGCACATATATTTTTAGTAATAATAATTTTTAACTTATGAGGAAATCACATATGAGTCAGAGACTAACCTGCTAAAGCTGGATTATTAAAACTGACCCAATGCCTCATCCAAATCATTCCAGGTATCCAATTGCGGGTGAATTCTTGTTGGATATGAGTTCAGAACTCGACCCAATAGGTTGGTAATATGGTGTCTGATCCAAAATTCAAATACTCATAAGGTACACAGTCCCCAAAACATGAGGCTCGTGGAGGCGTGATGCTTAAGATAGAGGCCTTGAATGCATCTTTAAGAAACCTGGGATGTACAATCGTCAAGTAATAACTTAAAAGTTCATATCCACAAAGATTGTTCCAATTTCGACTAAACAATATTATCATACTAAGATTGTTAACTTAGAGATTTCACATAAGACTTTGTTTGCATATATGGAATAAATTAGATTAAATAAGACAATGATTAAAACCAATCAGGCATTTTCAAATCCTTTATCTGTCACTATTTGATAATTGCATATATTCTCTAAAATTTCTTCTCTGATAGAACGATGACCTAACAAATTAGTTATGACCAATTTCTTAGTTTATAATCATCTCTTTTAATTACAATCCCCTAATGTCTTAGTTGAGTTTGTAATAAAAAAAAGTTTTACTGAACATTTATTTCTACTATTACAATCGAATAATTCAATATGTCTACCATAATTATTGATTGAATAGTTAAATTAGATAGAGTTTCAAAAGTTGTGGTTGATAATCAATTTTCACTTGAATTCAATTCATACATTCTTCAACATATAAAAGACTTTATGCATCATAATTTCATTAAATAATACTCAACCATTACATTATTTAAATAGCGTAAAATCAATTAAAACGTTGCAATTACATTATTAAAAAGATGCTACAAATACCAACAAAACTCTGATATGACATCTTGTCATTAAAATAAAATTTATAAATGACATTAATTTCTCAATTGGCTATGGTCATTTAAAATATCAATATAGACGCTATATATTAAAGTTATTCAATATCGTACTACTACTGTTATATGCAAAACTATGATACATAGATAGACATCATCAATCCACTTTTCAATCTTCCAGTAACATTATCTTGCACAAGTGTCCAGGTGAGTTGAAATTTATATAAAGCTAGCAAGATTCGTAATCCTAGGTGCTTCAAGAAAGGATCTTGTAACAACATGGGAGAATCGTACGATGAAAAGAAATTTTGGGACCAGTTTGAGAAAAACAAAAGGCAAGTGAGTGGGAATGGCATAATATTTGTTTCAACGTGGGATAGATCAGCCATTTATCTCAAAAATCCCTCCGTGACTTTGGCCCATGGATTGAAAAAAACAACAATTACAGTAGAAAAAAGTTTGTTTGATTGATTAATTAGACTTTTGTGAGGAAAATGATTGATTAGATTTGATAACGAACCTTTTTAGCATGTTTTCAGTCCCGTTAAATCCTTAGTCATTTCTATATCACTCACGGGTCTATAATCATATAAATTTTTTAAAAAAATTGTTTGTTGTTTAATGAATTTAATTGATTTGGACTGAATTTTACACTGTCAATTAATCATTCTCATGTATTCCGTCAAATCAAACTGTAAATTTTAAGTGACTGATATGATATTACAGATTGTTAAATTTCTATTGAATGACATTGTAAAAGTTTGTTTGATTGATTAATTAGACTTTTGTGAGGAAAATGATTGATTAGATTTGATAATGAACCTTTTTAGTATGTTTTCAGTCCCGTTAAATCCTTTGTCATTTCTATATCACTCACGGGTCTATAATCATATAAATTTTTTAAAAAAATTGTTTGTTGTTTAATGAATTTAATTAATTTAGACTGAATTTTACACTGTCAATTAATCATTCTCATGCATTCCGCCAAATCAAACTGTAAATTTTAAGTGACTGATATGATATTACAGATTGTTAAATTTCTATTGAATAACAATGTAAAATTATTTTACAGTCTTGTTTAATATCTACAAATGGATTAAGGATCTTCATTTCCTCAACTAATTTAATGTTGAGTGTTAGAGAGTTTCCTCAATTGATTGGAAAATACATAGTTTAATTTTTTTAAAATAAGCTCTTAGGTATTTTTAAAAGTAAATTATACATTCTTTCTTAAAAGATACTTATATTACACTACTCTTCCCTCTTGTGTTAAAATAATACACATTTCTCTCATCTTATTCAAAATATATTATTTCATACTCCTCCTTTTGATAAATACTCATCTTACACTGTCTTCCTCCCTTGTGTTAAAGTACATGTTCCTCTTCTCTTTTATATAAAGTATATTACATTTCTCTCGTAAGAGATATTTATCTTACATTATCTCCCCTTTTAATTTTTTGTTGTTGTCTAGTAGTCTAGTTAGAGAATTACCTACCTTTAAAGAAGAATAAGTTGAATACCATCCCTTTGAAAATGTACTCATGCAATCACATGCTCCTTAAAAGTGAATAAATTATACATCCACATTCCTCTCTGAAAAAACATATTAGAAAAAACAACACTCTCCACCTCTAAAAATTGACAATTACATTATTCATCCATTTTAGATTAAAATTTATATTTTCGTCATTCTTTTATAAGGTACTCTCAATCTATTGTTAAATATTTTAGTCTAATTTAATATATTTAAACATTTATGAGGAAACCCTCTTAAAACTACTCCAGTCATGGTCAGCGTGGTTTGTTCATGCAGTAACTCGTTTAGTTGGTCACTTCTAATATTTTCCTCATTTTCACCTATTAAGTCTGTCTTGGTGTTGATAGGGAGTTTCCCTCATAATTATTGTGGCCCTTCCTCAATGTTAATTAATATGATTAGTCATTCTCATTTGCTCAATCTTCACTCTGCGGTAATGTATGCAACTGGTAATTTGTTTTCTTCTCCATGATCGAAGTTTCTCTATCTTTTAGCCACTTGAACCAATTTTCTCCTTCTCATTGGCAGGTTTTCTTCTTCTTGACTCTTTTCCTTAGATCTAATTTTGTCTCGAGAGAGGAATTTGAACAATTTTCCTTTCTTAATTAAATCTTTGACAACATCTTTCAGTTGTACGCATTTTTTTATGTTATGGATTACACATGTGGAAATGACAATATTGAAAGTTTGTGCAATACGAGGTAAGCCTGTGATCCAAATTAGTGGAAAGCGTGTGATCCATTAGATAAGGGAAAAACAAGTCGACACGATCCTCCGTTGAAAAGTTCAACATAAAAGTGATACTAATCAAGGGCGCCAACGATGAGAGGATGAAGTACTTGTTAAAACTAGTAGTCCAACTAAAGTCCAAATTTCTCAAAAGTATTGGAACTAGGGCCACTAAACCTTCAACAACTTGGGCGAGCTTCGCAAATAATGGTAAGACGGGCCGCTAAAAAGAAGGAAGAATGTAATATACTCATATTTTAGGGGATGAAAGTGTCATTTTTTCTAATATGTTTTGTTGAAATAAAGGATGTAAGTGTATCATTTATTTACCTTTAATTAGTGTCAAATTGTATGTGAGTGGGTTTGTAACCGCAACATTTACTTATTTTTCTTTAAGGGTGAAATTATGACCACTAGATTACTAGACTAAATAAAAATAGTGAATAAGTTTTTACACTAGTGAGAAGTTTCACCCCTAGCTAAAATGTTTTATCATATAGTGAATGTAATATATTTTGCATAAAAGAAAGAGAGTGCATATTTTAACATAAAAAAGAAAGGAATATAATAGCATTATCTCTCATAGAGAGAAGTGTAATATATTTTGCGTAAAGAGAATGAAGGAAACACAAAAAAAAGAGTAATGTGATATAAGTATTAAAAAAAGGGTATAATTTATCTATTTTTAATTTCGGTTGGGTACATAAAAGCAAAATTTATTTTAAATTTAACTTTATTCAAAAGTAAATTAATTTATAAAAATAACATACCACATATTAAATCAATGCAATGATAAGAATGTGTAAATTATATAGTTTAAAATTTTGTCACAATTAAATTATACTCCTAGTTAAATAATTTTTTTTAACAGAATGTGAAATAGCTTAATTAACATATATTAATTAAATTAAAAATTTAATTGAAATACACTCCTAATGTAAAAAGATTTTACATATTCAGTTAATTTTAAATGTTAAATGTTAAAAATAATTTGACTTTTATTTTAATTATCTGCAAAATAATATAAACAAATAATAGTGATGAATTAACTATATACATTTTTTTACACTAATAATACATAATAATTAATCTCTTAAATTAAACAAATACAAGCAATCGATTAAATATATATCACGGTTAGAAATCTCCAAACCTTAGATTGAATATCAGCCAAATTTTTAGAGGAATATTTGGTTTATCTTTTTATATGTTTAATTAAGGCAATTCAATTTCACTTTATGAGTGAAATAATAATAATAATAATAATAATAATAAACAATTAAAATTATTAATTTATTATACAAGTGAAAGTTAAACCCAAAAAAACAGAAAGGTTAACTATTCCTGGAGGAAACGATGGTAATTATCAAAGGCGGTGGCGGGAACAGCCACCGTGACCCTGACGCTGTCTCTTTCACCCTTCACCGGCACAAACAAACAGTACCTTTCGTTGCAAATGGGCCCCACAAACACCGGCTTCTCCATTCCAAGCTCAACTCTGTCCAGACCCATCCTCGACCACTGCGTCAATATCAACACACCCACCAAGTCAGGACTCGCTCTTGACTCGGACACCAACTCAGCCACCCTCTTCACATATTCACTATCCACTCTCTCCTTTGCTTTCTTCACCAAAACCGACCCGTACCCAATTCCTTTTTCTCCCAGTTCCCGCGCACTCGCCTGCGCGCATGCCATTACGATTGCATTTCCATAGTATCCATCGGGTATACCCGGTTTGACCCGGTTCCTCACGTTTACGCTGAACAATAGCTTCAGTATCTGGTTCGGCGGGAACCCCACTGCTCTCGCCCAGCTCCTCCACACGTGCGCTGCAAGCACCTCAAACGATGTAAAAAACAAGTCAGCGATTTGACACGTGCGTCGAGCCACACCTTTGAGTTCGCTTAATCGTCTCTTATCGAATATAACACAAGTCGGCCTGAGATTATTCGTGACACGGTTCATAAACCCGCATAGATCCGGTACTCGGTTGAACTCAGGGTGGCTCGCAGAATCACCGCGAGATATAGGTGGAACCTTGAACACATGACGATCCCAAACCGGTTTCGGTTTCGGACATCCTCGTTTTCCGGAAGCCAAATCCGCGACATAGTTGAGAAATTCAGCCCCGCCGATTCCATCGCAGATACAGTGATTGATCCCGATTCCTAAAGCCGCACCACCGTCGGATAACCATGTCAACTGAAGAATCAGCGGAGGCGATCCATTGAGAACGTCAGGGACGCTAAGGGACAAGAGTTTCCTCCATTGCAAAACAGTTTTCGGAGCTTTCTCAAATTCGTTGACAGTATAACGGTCACTAACCGCTTCGATGAAAATCGCGCCTTGTGCTCGACAGAACACCTCGAGGCCCGTACTATTCGGGCTGGGCCGCACCCTCCCAGCCAATGGATAATAAGCAACCAAAGCTTTAGCTAATGCAGCTTTCAAACGAGCAGTGGTTGCCACCTTGTCGAGGCCCGGGCCGGGCGGGTAAACTAAAAGATATTCTATGGTGAATCGGAGAAACAGTTGAGAGTCTAGAGATGAAAGTAACATGACACATGCCGGTGTGGGCTCTGAAGGGGTCACCACCACAGCTTCTTTAACACGCACCAAACTTCCCATGTGATTAGTTTACTTTGAAGCTATGATAAGAATTTGAAAGACAATGGAAGGTGGAGAGAATTATTAATTAACAAGTTTTTTTAGAAAGTTTGGGTTGTGAATTGTTTGGTGTTAATTTAAAGAGAAGAGAAAATGGAGGGAGGTTTTAATTTTTAAGGGGGACCCCGGGCTGGTTTGTGTGTCTAACTGTGAAAGATTTGTGGAAAGATTCTGTGGGCATAACTTTACGCAAGAAAATGAATAACAAAACAAAAATAGTAGAAACAGCTGTGATGGATTTGGTTTGTGTCTGTTAGGCGAACCTATGAAATGGCAATTGGCTACTCATTTCACTATCACTACTGGTACTGGATCGAAATTAAATTTATCAACACGTACCCAAATTCCTTTTTCTGTTTGTGACAAGTTAAATGATTTGGCTGGTTGGTTGTTACTTCATTTCTCATATAATGTATGTCTCTTTCATTTCCATGTTGCTATACCTAGTACAATTCTCATGCACCTAATTTTTGTGTGGGCACTATTGATGTAAGAAAGTTTGAAATAAAGGAGCACTACAAAAAAACATTGGCAACATTAAAAAATGTCTGTGAGGCTGAATGCACTTCTATAGGGCTGCAGTTCAAGTTTGTTATTTCCTGATTTCAAAAGAGCATTTCACATTGTTCCTATTGTTATCGATGCTTTATTATGTTCTTTTCCAATGGCTAATAAGCTATGACGAAATTGGGGTAACTTTCATAGTGGTAATGATCCGGGTAGAAATTTAATGATGTAATAGTGTATCAATTAGTTAGAAAAAGGTACTCTATCCAATAGAAGAAATTGGTGATTTCTTAATATACCATCTAAGTTTCTTAGACACCATGTGAAATTTCATTTTTGCCTCCAGATTCCGGATTTGCACATCCGGACGCACCAAATTTTTAAAAAACGCTGATATGTTCCGGATGTGCACATTCGGAAGAATTCCGGATTTGCAAATCCGGAAAAAATCAAAAGAATTTCATAAAATCATTTACTTCTAAATATAATTAAAGCCAATATAATTAAAATTCAACATAATTAAACTTAATATAATTTTTTCAATATAATTAAATCCAATATAATTAAAATTAATATGATTTATATTGAAAAAAATTAATCATATTAAATATCATATTAATTTTAATTAATATAGATTTTAATTATATTGGATTTAAGTATATTGAAAAAATGATATTAATTTTAATTATATTGAATTTTAATTAGATTAGATTTAATTATATTTAGAAGTAAATGATTTTATGGAATTCTTTTGATTTTTTCCGGATTTGCAAATCCGGAATTCTTTCGGATGTACACATCCGGAACATATCAGCGTTTTTTAAAAATTTGGTGCGTCCGGGTGTGCAAATCCGAAATCTAGGAGCAAAAATAAAATTTCACATGGTGCCTAAGAAACTTGGGTGGTGTATTAAAAAATCTTCAAGAAATTTTACATAAAAAAGAACGATAAAAATGTGTTGTATTTGAAGGATTATATGGAATGTTTAGAGTTGTGGTTTTTGGATAAATACAGTAGTAATCTATTTACTCAAACCCAAAATTGATGTATTTATAGAGATCCATTGGATCTAAATTCTTGAATTCAGGAAGTCTGTTATTCTCCTATTTCTCTTAGAATGTGTTTGGATGAAAGATTTTAATGAGGGAAAATAATTTTTTGAGAAAATTTGAAATAACTTGATCAAAATTCATTATTTGGATAAAAAATATGGAGAATTATTAAAATGATGTAAATTTATGGAGTATTTTATTCATGTTAAATTTAAGAAATTTAAAATGACAATAAAAAGTAAAGAATTTCAAATTGCTTATTAACTTTATATAATATGAATGTTAAATTGTTTATTATTAATTTTTCAAATTTTGCAAGATGGTCCTCATATTTTATGAAAATTTCAAATTCACTCCCAAAATTTTCAAAAAATTGTAAATTAGTCCCTAATAATTTTTAAATTTTACAAATTGGTCCCTTCAAATTTCCAAAAATTATAAATTGGTCCCTATTTTTCATATTTTAAATTTGACTCAAAAGCTTTAAAAATTATGAAAATGACCCCAAATTTTTTACATTGAATCATTTTAATACTCCATCTAAACAAAAGAATTTAAAAATGAATGAATTTCAATTGAATCATTTGAATTACTTAGAATTTTAAATTCCTTAAAAATTCTCAAGTTCCTCATCCAAACACACTCTTGTTTGGATGAAGGATTTTAATGAGGGAATGTAATTTTTTGAGAAAATTTGAAATGACTTGATCAAAATCCATTGTTTGGATAAAAAATATGGAAAGTTGTTAAAATGATGTAAATTTATGGAGTATTTTATTCATGTTAAATTTAAGGAATTTAAAATGACACCAAAAAATAAAGAATTTCAAATTGCTTCTTAACTCTAGTTAATATGAATGTTAAATTGTTTATTATTAATTTTTTAAAATTTGCAAGATGGTCCTCATATTTTATGAAAATTTCAAAGTTACCCTCAAAATTTTCAAAAAATTACAAATTAGTCCCTAATAATTTTCAAATTTTACAAATTGGTCCCTTCAAATTTTCAAAAATTACAAATTGGTCCCTATTTTTCATATTTTAAATTTGACCCAAAAGCTTTAAAAATTATGAAAATGACCCCAAATTTTTTACATTGAATCATTTTAATACTCCATCCAAACAAAAGAATTTAAAAATGAATGAATTTCAATTGAATTATTTGAATTACTTAGAATTTTAAATTCTCTAAAATTTCTCAAATTCCTCATTCAAACACACTCTTAGGAACGTAGGATACGTGGAAATGTTTTTCTACTATAACTATGATGGACATGGTTTTCTTCTTTGACTGACTCATCTATCACGTTTGCATATGAAGTCACGCCATTGCACATGTTCATGGGATTGGTCAAATTTACACTTGATAACTCAAGTCTAATATGTGTGTCTTACGATAAGTTGTAAGGATCTAAGGGTATCACTAGTACCCGTTATTCTTGCTAAAATACTAAAAGGTTGACTTCATCGTTATACTTCGAGGAGAATCTTAAATGAATAGTTAAAATGCCTGTTTTGTGTATGATGACTGTCTATCGGTTGTCCTCCTGTTTTTTAAGTATTCCTTATTTATAGGTCTCCTTGTGTAACGCCCCTATTTATTTATTTAATTTATTTTTCGTAAATAGATTATGTGTTATTGAATGAATTGTTGATGCTTTGGTGTGTTGAGGGATCCTTTGGTAAAAAGTAGTGGCTTTAAGGTGTAGAACTTAAAGTGTTATGGGTGTGCGAGTAAAATTGTAGAGGTTGGGTGGTGAGAGTAAAAATAATTATTTGATATTAGTTAACATTTATTTAATTAAATAATAGGTGGATATTATCTAAAATAAATAATTGGTGAAAATTATTATTATTATTTTAATTAGTTGGAATAAGTTATAATGATAAAATAATAATAAAATAAGAGAAAAAGCGAAGTGGAGGAAAAAACTGTCAAATACGTGTTTTGGAGAAAAGGAAGAGAAGGAGAAGAGTGTTAGGGCATAAGAAGAGGAACCTCCGTTAGAGAAGTTGCAAGCTCATCATCTAAGGTAAGGGTAGGATTTCTGTTCATATAGGGCTTGGCATGATAATATGTGGGTGGGTTCTATCTCTATATGCTTGATTATCTCTTTTCTCTATGTTGTGATTAATTGATGTGAATTGTTGCAATTGTGTGTGTGTTGGTTGATCAGTTTGATTGATGAATTGTGATCTTGCATGATGATGTTGTGTTGGTAATTGTTTGTTAAAAAGTATGTAATTGGTGGAATTGCATAATGATGGATGTTGTGTTGTTGAAACTATTGCGAGTCAGAGTCGGAACTCGAGTAGGTGATTTTTTTTATAAAATTATGGGGTTTTGGGACTTTTTAAAAGTAATTTTTGTGTGGAAAAATGTGGTGAATGATTGGTATGAAAAGTGAGGTTTTGAGATGGGTTAAAAATCAATTTTCGTATTGATAAGTTGCAGAAAAGTGTTTCTGCTACAGGTGTAATCGGTTATCGGGATTGGAATAACCGGTTACACTATTGAAAAATGTGCTTTCTGGGTAAATTGAGGGGGTGTAAATGGTTATCAGAAATGGTGTAACTGGTTACACTGTGAAACAGTGGCTAGGAAGTGGTGTGGTTATAAGGTGTAACCGGTTACACTGGGAAGAAAATTTGTAAAAACTTTGAAAAATCATATCTTGAGTTTCGGGTGTCCAATTCGGGTGCCGTTCGAAACGTTAGGAAGCTGACGCGATGAACTTTATTTTAAAAATAATTGTAGTACCTGAAATTAATTTAACTGCTACATGATGGTGTAGATGATATGTGGTGTTTATGTTGTGGTGTGCAATGTATGTGAATGCATTGTTGTTGCTGATATATTATTCCGTTGTTATTGTCGGAATGTTATAACATGTGTTTGATGTGTTGGTGGCAAGTATGGTGGAGTATATTGATTAAGGTGAATGTCAATGTACTCTGTTGTTGTTGCATGTCTATTATGTTTCATGTATCATGGTGTTGGACGGTGGTCCGTTTTGGTGAGCCTCAATCCTATGGTGATGATAACGATATTGATGTGCTCTGATCCTAGGAGGGGATTGGAGCGAGTGAACCTGATAGTTCACAATATGGTACCACATGTATTGAGTAGTCATAGAGTCTCATTGCATTTGCATATATATATATATAGGGTTATGTTAATGCACACCCATGTAGGTGTGCATTAGCAACATACACCTTAGTGTATTTTTGTATGGGGCCCACCAATTTTGGGTGGGACCCACATTAGAAAGATGAAGAAAAAAAATAGAAAGAAAATAGATGTAGTGTATTTTTGTGTGGGCCCCACCAATTTTGGTATATATATATATATATATATATGGCTTAATACCCTTTCAGTCCCTTATCTTTACCTCGGCGTCCATTTTGGTCCCTTAATTTTTAAAAGTTTCAACTTGATCCTTTTATCTTTTAAAAAGAAACACGTTAGTCCTTTCTGTTAGATCTGTTAGTCAAAGTCAAATTCAGGGTCCATTTGGCATACACGTGGCTCTGTTGTGGCATATGCTCATTATTCATGGTCCGTTTGGCATACACTTGGCGCTGATGTGGATATGCTCATTAAAAAGGTTGCCAAAATTTTGCACACACGAAGATTCGAACCTTGGTCCACTTGGTTGCCAAGCATAATTCTTTACCACTGGTCCACTTTCCTCATCATAATTAATTTTACACATTAAATATATCAGCCATTTCTAAAGAATGTTTGATGGAGATGATTAATTATTACCAAGCATTCTACATTTATAGCTCTTGTAGAGACCACCCACTCAATATTTAATCAGATTAATTTTGTTTTGGAATCAACAAGGCTACTCCAAAGTAGATATGGTGAAAGCCCAGGTTCATGCAAGTGGCATCTGAATCCTTATGCAAGATGGCCATAATTTTATGGTTCAGATGAATATATTCTGCAGGAGGAAGGTAATAAATTTTTAATGAATTTATTCATATCCAACACTCATTGTTGATGTTTTATTGTATTTAATAGGTTACCGTGATTATTGACGCAACACCTTTTGCTTATCAATATGCCCTTCGGATTATCTCTTTCGTGCTATTAAGTGATGGGTAACAGTCTCTTGCCTTTTTTGTTGTCGATGTTGGGTGAATTACATTGAAATGTACTTGTGTCTCCAAATGTGAAAGTTGGTTTGTTTACAGATTGGTCGGTGGCCTCGTCATATTCTTTAAAGGGGTGGACTTGAATGATTACTGCTCTTGGTGCCATTATATAACTAGTGCCCCTTTGAGCTGTAAACCAGGCTACATTTCTTATGAGGTGAGTGGTGCTACTACTTTCATATATGGTTAATTTATTTGTCAAACAAATTTTCTTAGGATGATTTAATGCTTGAAAATCTCAACAATTAAACTTGAGTTGTTACTGATGCTAACATTTTTGTGTAATGCTGTAGGATAACTAGATTGGAAACCAACTTAGCGTGACATGCATGAACAATGGGAGAAGTGGCATTTTTCCGCTGTCAAACCTACATATACTCAGAAGTTAACCCAAAATATTAGCTTTTATCTAATGAGATGTGATATCCTCACCCCGAGGTTGTTTGAGGTCGGGGACGACTGTGAGCAAAACGAGCCCCATGACTTGTTCTTTTATCATTCGGAGCTGCTCGGCTTTTCTTCTTGATGTCTTCTATCTTTTTTGCCATCAGACCTCCTTTGTAAGATATCTTTTCTTCAACTTGGGTGTCAAACCCCCTGGTAATTCTCTGTCTTGTTGCAAATTCTTTGTCATAGGGTACTTTTTTATTTTGTTCAATGACTCAGGTGCAACGTAATAGGATCCTAACAATTCATGGGCTTGCTTGGCTCCGACCTTCTTAACACCATCTGATTTTTCGCTTGTTCCTAACATAACAACCATGTTTGTTATTCTTGCTCCTATTAAGCCTTATGTTTGTACAGTTACTACGGGAAACGCATCTGAGATATCCCACATTCCCTTGCCTTCATCTTTCGAGGACAGACTGATGTTCGTTCGAGGAATCTGTGGTGACGGAGTGTCACTTGCCATCGTAATTCCATTGATTGTCAGCCGACCTTCTAGCATCTTTTCTTTCAAGTTAATATCTATTGAATTAACTTTCAGTTGCTCATCTTTGATGGGATCTTTGGCTTGATCCTTTCTTTTGAGTCCCAGGCTATCCTTGTAGCACTTACAGGCTATTCCCTAGTCGCCCTTTATTATTCCTACTCAGCCGTTTTCTAGAGGGTATTTCAACATGAGATACAACGTAGACAATACCGCCTCTAGAGCATTGAATGATGGCCTGCCAATAATAATGTTATAGGGAGATGCAACATTAACAATTAAATACCTTACCTTTATATTTTTCACATTATCTCCACTACCAAAAGTCGACATTATAGGTAGATACCCAATCACATGCACATGTTCTCCGGAGAATACCACCAAGGTATCTTTAAACGATAACAACTCCGAGGTATCAAAATTCATTCCCTTGAATGCATCCCAGTATAAGACGTCTACTGAACTCTCGGGATCTATCAACACTCGTCTCACGCTCCAATCCTGAATATGAACCTTGATCACCATTGGACCATTTTCATGAGCTAATATTCCCTCTTAATCCTTTTTTGGAGGAACTTACTGCGGCCGAGCTTTCTCTTTCCTTCGAAGGTTACCTCTGTTCGATGTGCATAACTGACCGGGCATATCTTCTTCTAGATAAAGTTGTCTCCCCTCCTCCATCGAACCCTCTTACAATGGTGTTAAGCGTATGGCGAGCTACCCGAGCTTCACAGACTTTTTCCGTATTCTTTCCTTTCTTATGTACCAAATTTTTTGTGTCGTCTACTCGAGGAGAACTCCTCAATTCCATGACTGCCCTTTTGTGTCCTTGACATATGACAACAACCTGCTCCTCTGGATCAAGACTTTGATTTTCTTTTTTAACGGGTGACAGTTTTCGGTATGATGTCCGCGAATTCTATGGTATGCACACCATGAATTCTCATATTTTTCCCATTATTGCATGTACCCCTCCTTTTGAGCACTTTGGTGTGGGAAGTAGATTGAGATGACATAATTCCTTTAAGATATCTGATCGACGAGCATTTAATGGTGTATACTCTATTTCTCTCTCGAATGGGTTTCGGAACGGTCTCGGCGCCGACCGATCTTTGGCTCCATTTTTAGAGTATTCCCTTTTGTGCCCCAATCCTTCCTCTCTAGTTCGCGCTTTCTCTTTGGCATTCTGGGATCTTTTTTCCATGTTACTCTCCTCTTCTTTGATGTAGCACTCTGCCCGAGTAATAATTTCATCCATGTTAGACGCCGACTTTTGTGCTAAAGATTCATTAAACTATCCGACCTTGAGACTGTGTTGAAATGCTCTGATGAACATTTCCTAGTTTGGGTGGGATACTTTGATGGTTTTCTCGTTGAACCTTGATAAATATTCTCATAGAGATTCCAAGTATCCTTGTCGGACACTAAACAAACTAGTAGTTGACACCTTCTGGTGCTTGCTTACCGAAAAACGTAGTATCATCTTTTTAGTTCATATCTTGATAACTAATGATTGAGAATCTGGGGAAGCTTATATACCATTTGGAAGCTTCTATAATTACCATTGGGTTATTGATGGCAATGATGTGTTCCTGTGGGTCGGTCTTACAATCAAAATACACTAGTGGTGGCGGTTTGAAATTCTATGGAACTTGATCGTCCCTAATACCTTCTAACAGAGGTTGGGAATCCAAGGATTCATCCTATGCCTCTCCTTCTTGTTGACTTTGATATTGTAGAACCTCGACACTGTCTTGCAAAGTTTTGTTTTGCTGGAAGAGGGCCTCTGCCACTGTCAGCAACTGGGTTATATCTGGTGATGGAGGTGAATCACTTCGATTGGGAGACAATCTGGACATTTTATCACTGAATTTCTAATGATGGTGATAAGTTTTTTGTGTGGCCTAGGTAAGTTCTACTGGGACCCCACAATGGGCGCCAAATGTTCTTGCTAAAACACTAAAAGGTTGACTTCCTCATTATACCTCTAGGAGAATCTTAGATGAATGGTTAAGGTGTTTGTTTTGTGTATGAGTATTGTCTATCTGTTGTCCTCCTATTTTTCAAGTATTCCCTATTTATAGGCCTCCCTGCACTGGTACACCTTTTTGTAACGACCGCCTCTTCAATGATTGTAACTCTCCAGTCCTAATGCGTTTTTTTCGTGACCGTCCATTGTGTCCTTTCGCATGGAATCCAAGCTTTATCGTCGCCCCGTCTTGTAGGACCGAGACAGATCTCGGTACGTACAAGGTCGGCTCGTCTTTTATCTTATTTGGTTACTCTTGTCCGGGATCCAACTTATAAGTAAGCGTATGAACTTCCGATCATACCCCGCGTTAAAGGACTTAGACCTCGGTTGGTCAACATAATTTTCGTGTATGTACACCCGTCTCACATTTCATCATGCGACTTATGGTATTCTCCTGTACCCAATGAACTTTGCATTATTTCCTCTAGACCCTCTTCCTTTAGGCTTGATAAACTTATATCAGTATAGCGCCCAATAAAATTAAACAAATAAAAGTTACAAACTCTTTTGGATAATTCTATGATTGTTTGATCTCATGTAATGGTAGTGCGGCTAATAATTCTATGAAGAAATTGTTATGCTTATTTACCTTTGGTTAATAGCAGAACTACCACATTTGTTTATATGAATTATGTTTTCCTTTAAAACCTAAATTTGTATGTTTCATAGGAAATAGATTATTCATCCACTTAACATCCCTAGATTTTTTACAATACTGAATTTGTGAGGTATCATCTTGCTCCTTGTTCATTCTAGGATCTTTAAATTGAATGCCTACGTTTTAGGAATTATTTAGAAGTAAAAATATGTATGTGTTTATTGGTGTTGAAATGTAGTTCAAATCTAGAAACTTTAGTGAGTTACTTGTGGTATAACTGAACATGGCAAGTTTTTTTGAGAAGTTTGGAAATAATTTTATGGGAAGCTTCCACTTCTTGAAAATAAGAAATGGGATAGATGAATCAAGTAAACAAAGGTAATTTTTGGGTTCCAATAAGTCATGAAAAAGGTGAAAACAGGTTTGCAAGATCTTTTCAATGATGCATCTAATGTTCAGGTTGGTACACATAAAGAACCGAAGAAGAAATATTTCAAGGCAATGTCCTTCATCCATCAATGTGTTGATACTTTAAATTTTCACAAAAAAATGAGAATGTTACTTCATCAAAGGAGACATGGAAAATTCTTGAGAAAGGTCATATTGGTGTTGACAAACTCGTGAAGGTTTGTTTATAAACACTGAGAAGAAAATTTAATTTTTTGCAGAGGGAGAACAATGAGAAAATTGTTGAGTATCTTAATAAGATCACACATGTTGGTGATTTATGAGCTTGTAGGTACTGGAGCTATGATTCCTTGATCCTTTGAGTGATCAAAATGGTTTTGATGATGACTCTGATGTTTGGTTGAATCACGTTAGTTGATAAGTTTTTGGATCATGTTGATTCCTAGTGATATATTTCCAACTGTCTCTGATGATGTGACTTATCCTAAAGTTATCTCAAGCATCACCAGGGAGAAGATTCAAGATTCTAATGATGTGCTAAAGGCAAAGATAATGCACCAAGGATCTTGAAATTTCAAATTTGTGAAAGAGATCAAGTGTAAAAGCACGCTTGATCGGTTGTGCATTTAGCGTCGTGTCTTAGTGACCAGAGTATTGTAAAATGGTGGAGTAACTCATAGGTTACTAAGGAAAACTCTTACACATTCACAAAAATGTTTTTTTAAGGACCTTTTTATAAATAAAATCACCTAAAAATATTTTTCGCATATAGCTAGTTGATTAAAACTCAAATAATTAATTATTAGTGAAAACTTCACAGAATAATCGATTATCCAATAGACCTAATCGATTTTATCAATTGTAATGCCTCATAATTTATTATTAGGGCTGATAGTTGATTAGTAATAGTGCAATTTGAAACTTTCCATTTTTGAACTACATAATCAATTAATGGATATGCATAATCGATTATGAGCATTAAAAAGCCCACTAATTGATTTCATTTTAAAGGTACATTTTTATATAAGGAGAACACCTCCTCACTATTTCTCACACCATAATTCTATTTTAAATCATCTCTCTCGCTCTCTCTCTCTCTCTCTCTCACACACACACACACACACACACACACACATACACACAATGTTTTACTTTCCTTTACATTTCTTTCCTTCTATTTTCCTCTTATATATCTATTTTTAACAATACTAACACAAATTGTAGTTTTTAGTAATTAATCTTAAAGTAATCACAATTTTTGAATACCACAATATCTTATCCCTCTTGTTAAAGATTAATCATTCCAGGAGGAAGGAAATGACTCCAAGTTATTCACTAAAAAAAACCTTTATCCTTTAATGGACAAGGTATAGTTTGTGGAAAGAGAAAATGAGAATATTCATTGAGGGGATGAATCATGGTATTTAAAAAGTTATGAAAGAAACTTATTAATAAAGATGAAGGTGACAAGAATGATAGTAAAAGTCTTGCCCTAAAAGTCACAAACACAAAAGATATAAAATTAGAAGATAAAGATAATGAAATTAATGAAGACATTAAACTCATGCTTTGGAAATTCATAAGGCACAAGAAATAATCTTCAAAGCTTTAGAAGAAAATATCCACATTCATTTATATATGCTACCAATGCTGAAAGAAAGGGCACATAAGATCAAACTCCCCTCAAAACTGGAATCAGAGAAGATTCAAGAAACCTCAAAAAAGAAAAAAAAAAGCCAAAATATCTTAGGATAACTATGATTTGGAGTCCTTAGATGAGGAAGAAGCCAATATATGTCTTTTAGAAAATCACAAAGATAACGAGGTAACTTCCCATTTTTCTTATCATGACTTGTTTCGTATTTGCAAGAAGTTAAATAAAGAACCAAGTAAATTGAAACAAATTGTCTCCAATTTTAAAGAAACCATTTCCTTACTTGAAATTGAAAATCAAAACCTTATGGAAGAAGTGGAAAATCTTAGAGAAGGACAAAGTGTCTCAACTCAAATATTTTCCCCTTCTCACAAAGTATCAGTTGAATATGACTATTGTAGTTAATGTGATAGTTTGAAAAATAAAAATAAAAATTTTCAAAACAAACTTGCAATATTCACTAAAGAAATAGACAACTTGAATATCCTTCTTCTAAATAAAAAAGTATCATACAATAAGGTCGACATAGGTTAAGAACCTGGTAATAATGTTAAGAAGTTTGATAGAATTTGTCATGATCATACAACCCTTAAACGTAAAACTCTTAAATGTAATTATTGCAATAGAAATGACCATGTTACTCTTTTTCACTTTATCAAGAAAATAAAGATGGTCATACTCCCTCATAATTTTTTATAGAAAACATCATGAACATAAAATAAAAAACATTCATACTTTATCTTATATGTGCAATTATAATCCTGAAATACATTTGCAAGGTTCTAGTTATACTAGTTTTCAACTATTTTACCAATAACGTGATTCTCTTAAAGTCTCTTGGTTGATTGTAGAGTTTATCCTACAAAACCTTTATTTGGTTTTCGATACTAGACGATCAATATATCGTTCATGGTTCATGATCCTAGCATATGAAAAGTTTGACTTTTGGTATTAGGGACCGGCCTTGTAAAATATCTTAGACGATTGTAGTAAGGTTCTTGGGAATAATATGCTAAAAGATCAACAAATAAAATTAGTGGAACTCTAAAAAATTTTGTTTCTTAGGGAGAGGATTAGGCCAAGAGATCGATCAAACCTCTATAAATACTGGTGCAATTTCTCTCAACTCTCTCTCTTTCTCTATCTCTCTCTCTACTTTCATTCATTTACTTTCCTTTATATTTCTTTCCTTCCATTCTCTCTTTCTCTCTCTCTCTCTCTCTCTCTCTCTATACTTTCATTCATTTACTTTCCTTTATATTTCTTTCATTCATATACTCTCTCTCTCTCTCTACCCCTCCCCTTGTTCTTAGAGTCACTTGTTGAACACGTGGCAACAATAAGTTTAAGAGTTGTGGTGAAGTTGTTTCTGATCAAACCATCATGAAAAAAGTTATGCACACTCTCTCCTTCATGTTTATTATATTGCAGTGATAATTGAGGAATCGAAATATCTATTTATAATGAAAGTTGAGGAATTGTAGTGTTCTTTTAAAGCACATGAACACATGGTTCTTTAAAGAACCAAAGAAGGAGTAACTGAGTTGGCTCTGCAAACTCAAATATCCAAAAAATTTGTGGTTCAAAGTGGATAGAATATGACAATTCCAAGAAAAGGGATATCAGAAAGATATCTCCAAGAAAGATGATTGGCATAAATATTCTTTAAGAAACAATAGCTCCCATCGAGATAAGAAACAAAGAGCATTAACTGTTATACAATGAGACTCTCATGGCTCAATGTGATATTAACTCTAACTTAAACCTTGTTATCTTGATGGAAATAATAAATGATGAACTTTGAAGTACATATGACTGGTATTTGGACACATGTTGTTCCAATCACACGACAAGTTGTCAAAAATAACTTGTCATTTTTGATGATTCAAGAAAGAAAAAGATAAGATTTTTTTTATATAAAAAATCTCTCAATTAGAGAGATTTGGTGATGTTTTATCAAAGTCAAGAAAGGAAATCAAGTAGCCACCACTGGTATGTTGCATGTTCCAAACATGTAGAGCGACTTGTTGAGCATTTCCAATCATTTAAGAAAGGTTTTATCATGCACCTTTCCAGAAATAAAATAGAGGTATTGAATGCACATCAGAAAACTATTTTGAGAGCTCAATTTTTCTCAAAATACAACTTTTCAAGTTTATACAAATGCAACAGATTTCCAGTATATCGCTTCAGAGGAATTCAAACATGATATTTGGTTATGGAAACTCACGTATGGACGCCACAATTTTAAGATTCTATGTACCTTAACGTTAATGGAAATGGTACATGGTTTGCCCATAATCCATTAGCATTTAAACATGTACACAAACTACTTGATATGCAAGCAACCAAAAATATATTTTTTGTTATGGATTCCAATGAGAGCTTAAAGTAAACTTGATGTGGTACATAATGATGTTTCCAATTCCTTTGACTTAGTGTCAGTGAGAGGGAATCAAACTTTGTTTCCTTTGTGGATGATTTTAGTAATATGACGTGGGTCTATTTAATAAAAATCAAAGATGAGGTACTCCAAGTTCTCAAGAAGTTTAAGGTGATCGCAAAAAAATAAACAAAAAGGCAACTCAAGATTCTCTAGACTGATGAAGATGATGATTACCCTTCAAGAGATTTTGAACCTTCAGTGAATATATATGAATTCAACACGAGTTCAGTGTGTGGAACTACGTGCTTGCAGGTTCAATCAAGAAGTATACAAAACTAATGTAACAATAGAATGTTGATTTTTGGCTTAATATTCTTTTGGCTCCAGAATGTTAATCTCAGGGTTCATTTTGGTCCCTTTACTTAAAAAAGGTCCATATTAGTCCATTAAAATTTTCAAAACATGAAATGTTAGTCCTTTTCGTCTAATTAGCGGCGGAAAAACTAAAAATCCGGTCGCTAAATTCGAGTTAATTACACGGACTAACATGATATGTTTTGAAGAGTTAAATGACTAATAAGGTCCTTTTTTGAGTTAAGGGACCAAAATGAACCCTGAGGTTAAAATACATGACCAAAAAGGCTATTAAACCTTGATTTTTCCTTCCAACTAATATTAATCCCAAACAATGTAAACACAAAACCCAAAAGGACTTTCTAGAGTCTATATTTCCAACATAGTCTGTAACACCCCAAAATCAGTAGAATATTTATTTAATTGATTTATTATAAATATTCATATTTTTGGTGAATTTTGGATGAATTATTGTGATGTCTGATGTCTTGATTATGGGGTATTATGATGTTAAGGGGGGTACTGAGAGTACTTTAAAAGTATGAAGATTATTAATATTATTTTAGTAATAATAATGTGGAATTATGTGAAATATTACTATTATTACTATTATAAATAATTAAGTGAAACATTAGGGGCAAGACGGTAAAATTTGATGAGTTTAGTGAGGAAAAGGTTGGAAAAGTCTATTAGGGGTCCTAGGGGTAAGTTGGACAAAAGAAGAAAAGAGAGAGGTGTTGCGGTGAAAATCGGATAACAAATTATTAATTAATTTGCATCATATTTCTTTTACAACCGACTTTGATTTATCCAAAGGAAAGGTTCAAGATCGTTAGAAAAACCTAAAGGGGAAAGATCTAAGGTTTGGGGGTTGGTTACGCCTAGGGAAGGTATTAGCACCCTAAACGTCTGTAGTACTCTACGGGAACCTCTTGTTAAATGTTATCTTATGTTTGATAAAGGTTCTATGCTAAAGGTTAGTTAGCGGGGGAAGTGATAAATTCATTATGATGAATATCACTAAGAGTTGAGGAACTCTCTCCCAAAGCTAGTTGTAATTTCTATGGCTCTGATGAGGCCACGAAATTGAAGTTAACCTTCCTTTGGAATGGGGGAATATAATAGTTATAAGTTACTAACAAGATAACAAGTTAATATAAACATGACGACATAAAAAGATATGAATAAATAAAGAGAGGAAACAAGATTAAAATGTCAATTTAGGAACATACATGAGACAAAGATCACACATGATGAATAAATGGCAAGATGAATATGAAATGTAATGAAGACTTAATAAGCATTTATAAACCAAACATGCATAAAGGTCTTTAAAATAATATTTTTACTAATTTCTTTTTATTTATAAAAGATAGATTCAATTTGGAGAACATAGCAAGAAAAACGGAAGGAAAAGGATAAAAATTGAATAAGTTAGGATAATTTGAAAATTGAAGCACAAACTTGAAAAATAAATAAAAACAACTAAGTGATAAAAAGAGGAAATGGCATTTGGAGGGATTGAACCCATGCCATCTCGACTGCATCCCAAAACTCCCACCGATAGGCCAACGTGCGCAGTTAACATGTGAAAGGTAGCATAAATATATATTTCATGATAAGCGAATTTCAGAAAAATAAATAAAAAGATTAAAAAGGGAAAAGGAAGGGCGCCCCTGGGGTTTGAAACCAGGACCCTTTGTATACAATCCACAACCATAGCCACTGAATCAGGGCGCACGCCTTAAGTAAATGCTGGCAATATGCATATATAAATAAAACAAGCGAAAATGATCAGAAAAACAAAAGGACTGGGCGAGGATCGAACCCTGGTCCTGTAGGCGAAATGGCAAGGCAACGCATATGTTCTGCCACTGGAGTGGCCGTTACATCCATTAACAAACTCGCTTCAATAAATACACATACTAAACATGCGTGGATATCCCAAATTAACAACACAAACCCAGCAATGCCCAATCTGTTTGCGCAAGAAGTACATCCAGGCCATGCCATTCATTTACACAGACAACATAAGCAGGGACATAAGCATTTAATCAAATTCCATCAACACATGAATTACCAAACAAAAACTAAACAATGCCAACACATACAAACCAATCATCCAAATAAATTCTTATATTGGCAATGTGAACAAACAGCAAGAACAAGGCAACAGTTCAAGAACATATAGTGTGACAATTTCAAATGCAACTGTTACAACAATAGGCACATAATACATTCAATTGAAAACCATGAAAAGGTAGATTTGGAAAACAGTAATGGCAAGGAAATTAAACAAGACAGACGTGGAAACATATTGGCAGCAGTATATTACAAGTCAGTCTTGTCATAAGTCAGCAAGCAGTAGCAAGGTAACATAAGCAGACTGGATGAAAACATGTCATAGTAGGGCAGCAAAATGTAATGCATATGATATTCATATGAAACTCAAATAAGGATGCAACAGATTACAGCACGGCATTGTGAAAACAGCAAAGTTAGTGCAAACATCATACATAGAGATTAAGAAAACCAAGGCAAAAACAGGCAGCAGGCATAACTCCCACAGAGATAGCATACCAAGACAGTGTAGGACATAACAACAACTCATGCAACTTAAACACACATCAAAGCAAGATTTCTAGAGTAAGCATCCAGTCATGGTTAAGTGATGATTCATGTATCAAGGTAGAACAGGGCAGACTGAGTCAAATGTAATGGCAATGCAAATTTACTTAGGTTCATGGTAATGTAAAGCAACAATCCAGATATGACTGTACATACATAGTATCATCAAATTTCAAGTAGCAGTTAGGCATGAACATCAAACATACAAAACAGCTACACATCATGTTGATATAAGGAAAAGTAGTCAGGTTACAGTAATAAGTACACGCACCTCATGATGGACAAAAGCTCTTAAAAAAAAACCACACACATGTATTCAAGACAGGATAGAACATGTTATAGCAATCAAATTCCATCAGATGGTATCATTCGAATCAAGCACATGATATAGTACGAACAGTTTGAACAACAATCATATAAATGCACGTGTAAGACATACATGGATTAGGTTTAATGCATAAGACATAATAGCAACAAGTCTTCTCAAGTATAGGCAGTGGCATAACATCATAGTCCCAACTTGAACAAAACCAAATGGCACATCATCAAGCATACATGTACACCAATGAAGAACATCATTTACTTTATAAGTTCAAACCATAACAACATATTTAAGCACATATAAGCAAAGGTAGGACATTTTCAAGACAGTATGACAAACAAACTCATACAGTCAAACATTATGATATCACAGAGGTAAAACTTAGAAAGCATATCAAACTTAACAATGCTAGTATACACATCGTGAGCATAGTATAATCACAAGATATGGCTTGGCTGTTATTAGTTCAAAGAAAAGCTTTAACACATACAATTTGAAATGGCATAGCATGGCAGACTGTAGATCAACTAGGCATGTGATAGAACAACCCAAGACAACACATATCAAGGTTCAATATTCATATATTGCAACAAACTCAATCCAAAAGAAAGTGATACAAGTCAGTGACTTGCACAGGCTAGCAGGCTAAACAAAACACATGCTCATACAACAACAAATGCAAAGGCAGTGGTGTGTACAGAGCTTATCAATCTTAAAACAGCAAAACAACCATAATGACAAGGCTACAAACATGGCTGAATAGGCAAACACGCTCTTATATTAGTGGTAGCAGAAAAAAAAAACACTCATGCTTAAGTAAAAGATCAGGCTAACATAGATCTTCAGACATAGCTTGAGGTAACACCAACTATATCAACATTAACCAAAAGTGAAATTGAGACCATGACATATGGTGAAGAGAGTTTATCAGGCATAATAACATGAGTATTTAGAGTCATATAGAGGACTAAACATCCATTAACCTCATCATCCAAGCAAACATGAATAGGCTAGCATTTCAAACTTCAATTTAACACTATAACATCAAGATAGAACTTACAAGACTAACAGTCCTCATGACTTCAATCATGATGACATATTAGACACAAATTACTTAATAAGGCGTATAGGTATCCTAGTAAAAAAATGAGTCGTTTACAAACCAACAGTCAAACATTCAAACATACATTAGCAAAATGAGAAACACATATGAAGACTATGGAATATGACACAATGATATCAAGCAGATGTGATTTAAATAAGAAGGGAGAAAATGATACCAAGTGAGTGATAATACACTGTCTTCAGATATGCAGATTCCCTTATTCCACAATGCTCCAAAGACAAATTCCTTCATCGAGTGCTCACAATTTATGAAAACTTTAGAGTATATTTCGTGAGAATTATTGATGATTTGGGTTAAAACTGAACTCCTTTATATAGGCTGAGATATGGGCCGGGTTGAACTCATCCATGGATCCAAACTTGGTGGCTAGGGTTTTGAAATTGAATTGCTTCAAGGGACAGACGCTCCCTCCTTCTGACTTGCAAGGTAGAAATGGAAAGCATCTCCCCATCTTTCTTCGCTATCAGCCTATGTATGCATTTTTTTGGAAATTGAGGGTAACGTCGCTCTGCTCTTCTCGCAGATAGCACAGACAATGACTAGAACGGAAGGTTGAATCCTTGCTTTGTGCCAATGAAATCTCATGAAGCAAATGAGGCAATATTAGGGCAAGATGGAATTGAATTATGGCGCCACGATTTGATGGAACGAATTCGAATTAAATTTGCAAAGGGTTGAAAAGAATTGTTTTCTCTGCAAAAGTTGGAAAAGAAACGAAGAGAGGAAGAAGGAAACTATTCCCCAAACGCGTGCCATATTCCCATTGGTTAAAAACAAACGTTGAAAAGTCAAAGGAAAATAAAGCATTCTGATTGGCCAATGGTTTTATTCATTCTCCAATAAAAACTTTCCATAAATCCAACAAGACCAAATGAAAGAAAAACCACTCGTATTGTTTTCTTAACTACACTTAAATGACATTTAACATATCACATTTAAATCAAAGCTTAATATTATATATTTTTAAAAGAAAACTAATGATAATTAATAAAATCTGGCTCAATTTCAATTAATAAATTATCTTGAAATTAAAATTAAGGTAATTTGAATAAACTTAACCAAAATAATAAAAAGGTAATTAATTCAAAATCAAACAAATTAGACTAAAATTATACCATCAACTAAATTAACTAATTACGCTACTAATCAATTAAAATATAAACACAAGAACATGTTAAAATTAAATCAAGATAAAATAAAATGCTAAATAAATCAAGGCAAAAAAATAGATAAAGAGAAATTTAAGATAAAATAGAGAAAATAAAATCACATAGCATCTAGCAAAAAGATGAGGGTAAAATTTGGGGTACAGCAGTTGCCCCTATTTAAATATCTTCACCTGATGACATAAGAGATGAAAATCTTCATGTAATCAACAGTGAAAGATATTTAAATACAGATAACCGAAAATTTTGCCCTCAGATGCACACACATGCAATGCAACAGACATGATGCCAAGGAGATGCAAGAAAATGCAGACACAACAAGACACCAAGGGGCAAACAGGAAGCAAAAAGATCACAGAGCTTCACTGGGGGAAGGATGAAAGTTAGTATCCATGAGAAACACCTCACTAGGGATACAAACTAACAAAAGAGACCCAACGGGGAAACTCCAAAGAAAAACTGGGGAAAAGACCACAAACAATCTCCACTGGGAAAGAAAACCAGGGAGATTGACTACCGGGGGCACAACAAACCCACATTCTTCCTGGGCATGAAACCAGGAAGAACAACCTGATCACTAGGGATCAGCCTAAAAAGACAGACAACCAAGCAAAGACTTCATGGGGATCTGAGCTGAAGAGTTCAAAATGGGATCTTCAAGAAAAGCCAGGGAAACGGAAACAAACCCTGCGCACCAGACATGAGTCTTATGAGGTCGAAGAAATTTGTTCCAATAAGCTTAGCTTTAAAGTAAGTTTTCAAAAAACTAAAGGTAAGGGTTCAATGTCCGACACGATTTGAACAAAGAACAAGTTTTAAAACGAGAAGACAGTGCTTGACACGATTCAAACAAAGTTCAGGTTCAAGTTTGACACGATTCAAACGAGAACAATTTTAAAACAAGCAGACGATGCTTGACACGATTCAAACAAAGTCCAAGTTCAGGTTTGACACGATTCAAACAAGAACAAGTTTTAAAATAAGAGGCAATGTCCGACACGATTCGAACAAAGAACATGTTCAGGTTTGACACGATTCAAACAAGAACAAGTTTTAAAACAAGCAGACGATGCTTGACATGATTCAAACAAAGTCTAAGTTCAAGTTTGACACGATTCAAACAAGAACACACAAGACAATGCTTGACACGATTCAAACAAAGTCAAAGTTCAAGTTTGACACGATTCAAACAAGAACAAGTTTTAAAACAAGAGGCAATGTCCGACACGATTCGAACAAAGACTCTGTTCGTGTCCGACACGATTCGAACAAGAACGGTTTTAAAACAAGAGGACAATGCTTGACACGATTCAAACAAAGTCTAAGTTTAAGTTTGACACGATTCAAACAAGAACACACAAGACAATGCTTAACACGATTCAAACAAAGTCCAAGTTCAAGTTTGACACGATTCAAACAAGAACAAGTTTTAAAACAAGAGGCAATGTCTGACACGATTCGAACAAAGACTCTGTTCGTGTCCGACACGATTCGAGCAAGAACGGTTTTAAAACAAGAGGACAATGCTTGACACGATTCAAACAAAGTCTAAGTTCAAGTTTGACACGATTCAAACAAGAACACACAAGACAATGCTTGACACGATTCAAACAAAGTCCAAGTTCAAGTTTGACACGATTCAAACAAGAACAAGTTTTAAAACAAGAGGCAATGTCCGACACGATTCGAACAAAGACTCTGTTCGTGTTCGACACGATTCGAACAAGAACGGTTTTAAAACAAGAGGACAATGCTTGACACGATTCAAACAAAGTCCAAGTTCAAGTTTGACACGATTCAAACGAGAACAGTTTAAAAATCTTTAATGTTAAACTTCTTGGGGAACAACAGAAGGTTTAAAGATTAAAATCTGGCGCGCAAAGGTTAAGACCGAACAAGCACGACACAAAGCAAACCAGGAATGTCTTTACTTCGCTGGGGAGATAAAGACAGATGCCAACACAAGACCACAAGCAAAACAAAGCACAAGGAGGCGAAGATGCTAGGGTATGATGCATATGCTTAGCTATATGCTAGAAACGACACGAACGACGCAAAATAGGAAAGAAGAAAGGATAACACAAGCCAACACCCTGAAACCCAAACATCAAGGATAACCAGGGCAATCTTCTTTCCTCTGGAGATGGCAGATCCATGCCAAAAAAAATACTGTACTGCTAACTCTTCCTGCACCGACTTGATTCCAAACCGTCTTAATTCCAGAGTAAGACTTAGTTTATTTTATGTTTTCTTAGAAATTGCAACATTTCCGTTTTCAAAATCAAGTGAAAATGACAAAGTTTTGCAGAATAAAGATGATAGTACAATAAACAAGAAAATGGCTCAATAGCTGCTATTCATTAAAAAATGGTGACTCGCCAAATAGCAGAGTCCCATGAAATATTACAAATGCAACAAAATGGCAATTTGGTAAAGGTTACATTGTATTCAATGACCAGTAACAAACTCTATGGACTAAAACTCTAACAGCTGACTTCTCTGGGGATTCCCAGATACAGGTGAGACGTCTTTCAAGCATAATACTTCCGTACCGAATCTGCATTCACAGGGTGCGCAAGCTGTTCACCATCCATAGTTGTAAGAAACAAAGACCCTCATGAAACGACTGTCTTAACTACAAATGGTCCTTCATAATTGGGTGCCCATTTTCCGTGGGCGTCTCTTTGTGAAGGTATAATCTTTTTAAGTACCAACTCGCCTACTCAGAATTCTCGAGTGCGGACCTTTTTATCAAATGCCCTTTTCATCTTCTTCTGGTACAGTTGACCATGACACATGGCTGTCAGGCATTTCTCGTAAATTAGATTCAACTGATCATATCTTTCTTGAACCCATTCTGCTTCATCCAATTCGGTTTCCATCAATATCCTTAAAGAAGGTATCTCAACTTCTATGGGGAGGACATCATCCATCCCATATACCAGAGAAAAGGGGGTTGCCCCTGTTGAAGTTCTAACTGATGTTCTGTACCCATGTAGTGCATATGGCAACATCTCGTGCCAATCCTTGTATGTTTTGACCATCTTTTGAAGAATTTTCTTGATATTCTTGTTCGCAGCTTCGACCGCTCCGTTCATCTTTGGATGATACGGTGAAGAGTTATGGTGTTTAATTTTGAAGTTGTCGCACAGTTCCTTCATGGTTTTGTTGTTCAGGTTGGTCCCGTTGTCAGTTATGATCCTGTTGGGGATCCCATAACGACAAATGATGTTGTTCTTGATGAAGTGTGCAACTACTTGCTTAGTCACATTGGCGTATGAAGCGGCTTCCACCCACTTAGTGAAGTAATCAATAGCCACCAAAATGAATCGATGTCCATTAGACGCTTTAGGCTCAATTTCCCCAATCATGTCAATGCCCCACATAGAGAACGACTAGGGCGATGATAGCACATTCAATAGAGTAGGAGGGACATGCATTTTGTCTGCATAAATCTGACACTTATGGCATTTCCTTGCATACTGGATGCAATCAGTTTCCATAGTCAACCAATAGTATCCAGCCCTTAAAATCTTCCTAACCATGGCATGTCCATTGGCATGGGTGCCAAAAGCTCCTTCGTGGATATCATGGCTCAGCAAGTCTGCTTCTCTTTTATCGACGCATCGTAGTAAAACCATATCATGATTCCTTTTATATAGTACACCATTGCTAATGAAGAACTTGGCTGATAGTCTTCGTAGAGTCTTCTTATCAAGAACGGAGGCGTTGGCTGGATATTCTTGGTTCTTTAGAAAGTTCACAATATCATGGAACCAAGGTTTGGCGTCAGATTCTTCTTCAATGGACTGACAGTAAGCAGGCTCGGTTCTCCTTTCAATACTGATTACGGGATCTTCATTGATAAATCTGACTTGCCACATCGAAGCCAGTGTTGCTAAAGCATCAGCCACATGATTCTCAGTATGTGGCACATGACGAAATGTTATCTCGTCAAAACACTTAATCAACTCCAAAGCATACACCTGATAAGGGACAAGCTTCTCATCTTTTGTTTCCCACTCGCCCCTGATTTGGTAAATGACTAGGGCAGAGTCACCCATGACTTCAAGAAAACAGATTCCAAGATCAATTGTAGCTTCCAGACCCAGAATGCACGCTTCATACTCAGCAATATTATTTGTACATCCAAAATCCAACCTGGCTGTAAAAGGGGTGTAGCCACCTTCAGGATTAATTATAACAACACCCACTCCATGTCCCTTAAAATTGGATGAACCATCGAACATCATCTTCCACCTATACTCAGCTCTGGGATCTTCTTCAGAGCTGGACCCTTCACAATCTTTTACTGCCATGATGTCCTCGTCAGGGAAATCAAACTTGAGCGGTTCATAGTCTTCGACTGGTTGATCGGCAAGATATTCTAAAAGAATTCTTCCTTTAATGGCCTTTTGAGTGACATACTGAATGTCGTATTCGGATAATAACATGTGCCAACGGGCAAGTCTACCTGTTTGGGCAGGTTTCTCAAAAATGTACTTTATCGGATCCATCTTGGAAATCAACAAGGTAGTTTGACAAATCAGATATTGTCTTAGACGTTTGGCGGCCCAAGCCAGGGCGCAACAAGTTTTTTCAAGTAATGAGTAACGACTTTCACTATCTGCAAACTTCTTACTCAGATAATAAATTGCATGCTCCTTCCGGCCAGTCTCGTCATGCTGTCCCAAAACACAGCTCATAGACTCCTCCAGAACAGTCAAATACATAAAAAGAGGTCTTCCGGGAACCGGAGGAATTAGTATAGGAGGTTCTTGGAGATAACTTTTGAGTTTCTCGAAAGCTTGTTGACAGTCAGCATTCCATTCTACTGGCTGATTCTTACGGAGCAATTTGAAAATTGGAGCGCATATTGGAGTCATGTTGGAGATGAACCTGGAGATGTAATTCAAACGACCCAAAAATCCTATGACTTGAGACTCGGTTTGAGGAGCTGGCATTTCTTGAATGGTTCGTACTTTGTCTGGATCCACTTCAATGCCTTTCTGGCTAACAATGAAACCCAATAACTTCCCTGACCTGACTCCAAAGGTACATTTTGGAGGGTTTAACCTCAACTGGTACTTCTGAAGTCTCTTGAACAATTTCAGCAAGTGATCTACATGTTCCTCTTCATTTCGAGATTTGGCTATCATATCATCCACGTACACCTCTATCTCTTTGTGGATCATATAGTGAAACAAAGTCACCATAGCCCTTTGGTATGTTACCCCGACGTTCTTTAATCCAAAAGGCATAACCTTGTAGCAATAAGTGCCCCACGGGGTAATGAAGGTGGTTTTATCCATATCGGCCGGATCCATTTTAATCTGATTATAGCCTGAGAAACCATCCATAAATGAGAACAAGGCGAAACGAGCTGTGTTATCTACCAGTGTGTCGATATGGGGTAGAGGGAAATCATCCTTGGGACTAGCTTTATTAAGATCCCTGTAGTCCACACACATTTGTACCTTTCCATTCTTCTTCATAACAGGGACAATATTAGCTACCCACTCTGGGTACTTGGAAACTGCCAGAAATCCGGCATCCAACTGTCTCTTAACTTCATCTCGAATCTTGAGAGCCATGTCGGGATGACTTCTACGAAGCTTTTGTTTTACTGGCGGGCATTCAGGCTTGAGGGGTAACTTGTGGACCACAATATCCGTATTTAAACCAGACATGTCTTGATAGGACCAAGCAAACACGTCCACATACTCTTTAAGGAGCGTAATCAACCGCTGTCTGATTTCTGGTTTCAGTGATGCCCCAATCTTGACTTCTTTCTTCTCATCCTCAGTGCCAAGATTAATGACATCCACCTGCTCTTCATGAGGCTAGAGATCCATATACTGGTAGTCACATATATCTGTTAGATCCTTGGGCACCTCATAATCCTCCTCCTCCTCAGCTTGATAGACAGGGTAATCGAAGTCAATGGTAAGAGCGAGGTCATTGAATACAATGGGTTTATGATTCATTCTGCATGGTAGAATGACTTATATTATTAAAATGTACAACAACTCAAGAACATGCAAGATGAAGATGCTTTTGTTTGAAAAGATTGCCATTTTTTAGAAATAGAATGCAATAAAGTAAAGCAATAAAATTTTAGCAAAAGAGTCATTTCATTGATTTAAAGTTTGAAAACAGAGGCCCGTACAAAACAATCCACTAGCTTCGGGCAAGACTAGGGGGATGAAAACAACAAATCTAAACAAGTTACTCTGGTTCCGGGTACAAAGTTGGGATCTCAACAGACTCCCAATTGCCTAATGCGCCTTCTTGGCGAAAAATCAAACGATTAATGTCTTCGTCTTCTTCAGTACTTCCTATGATTGCATGGACTTGATGTCCACCTCTGATAAATGTCTCTTGCACAGTCTTTATCTTCATTCTTCTTTCTCTTGTACCTGAAGCAGCCTCCTCTTCTAGAGTTGGTCTGTAACCCAACCCTTGGTGTCAGATCCTCTTCTCAATCTCAATCACTTCACCCTAACCTGCGGGCACGCCAGGGCAGACTGGATGCTCTTATATGAAGCAAAAGATGGATATTCTGTTACCATTGGCTTCTCATTGTCAATCATAACTGCGTTAGCTATTTCCAGGGCTTGAAAAGAGGTTTCCAATGCATCCTCATCAGCCTCAATTTAACGGAAGGATGACAAGTTACTAACCATCAAGTCTTCTTCCCTATGGACGATGACCAGCTTGTCGTCGACCACAAATTTCATCTTCTGGTGTAAGGTTGAAGTAACAGCGCCTGCCTCGTGAATCCAAGGTCTCCCAAGTAGGCAGCTATAGGCAGGGTTAATGTCCAAAACCTGAAACAGAACATTGAATTCCTGGGGTCCAATCAGAACTGGCAGTTCAATTTCCCCCATCACGGACCTTCGTGAACCATCAAAAGCTTTGACGATTAACGATGTGGGTCTCATGATCCCTCCTTTGTATGCCAGCTTGTCTAGGGCCCTCTTTGGTAAGACATTCAGAGAGGATCCCGTGTCTACAAGAACTCTAGCCAATGTGTCCTCCTGACACTTCATTGATATATGCAGAGCAAGATTGTGTTTCCGACCTGATTGGGTCAGTTCTTCATCACTGAAGCTGAGCGTATTGCACGCAGTAATGTTAGCGATAACGTGATCAAATTGTCCAGCGGTAATGTCCTGGGCCACATGAGCCTGAGCCAATACTTTCTGTAATGCTAATCGGTGGACCGGTGAATTAATCAACAGGGATAAAATAGAAATTTTAGACGGAGTCTGGTGAAGCTGGTCCACGACCCGGTAGTCACTTCTTTTTATTATCCTGAGAAACTCCTCATCATCTTCCTTGGAGATCACTTCTTTACCTTTGTCATTGGTAGATATACGCACATCACCTTCTTTACCAGACACTTCTTTGTTCATAGGGGTATAAACCCTCCCACTCCTTGTCATTCTTCCCGTCCCTACTATATTAGACACATTCTTCTCATCAGCCCCCACCTCTTTCCTTGGGACTGGTTCTTCTATAACGACCCCCAACTCCTTCCGTGGGATCATTTCCTCCTTTTTCTTACCACCTATAATATCTTCGTAGATAAATGGTAATGCTTTGGTTCCTCTGAACCTGAACAGGACTGGTCTTGGGAAATTATTTTGCCTGTCGTGATTAATAGGGGAAATAACTTCAGATTTGTTAACTCTTGGAACTGACTGTTTAAACACCGGACTCACGGTACTTGCCCCTGGATTGTTGAACACAGGGACTACTGACATGTATTCTTCTTCCTCAAACACTGGTACTTGTTTTGGTAAATTGAACACCGGTTCAATTACTGCTACTCTGCTTTCTTTTCTGAAAACTTGTAAAAAACCTTCATCGATCAGTCGCTGAATATCGTCTTGAACCAACTGACACCCTTCACTACTACCCTCACATTCTCCACAACCATCATGGCAAATTTTGACCAATCCGACACTGAATAACTTAGCATGAAACATTCTTAAGGGAATTTTAATCTTTGCTGCATCTGAGATCAATACTTCCTCATTCTCGTCCTCGACAACATTAGTTGATCCATGAGTTGGCAAAGGATTATTCTTCATATTTGGCGGGTTATTAGCAAAAGATAGAATGTTCTTTTCTATCAAACTTTTCACCAAATTCTTTAATGCCAAACACCCTTCTAAATCATGGCCCACTCCCCCTTGATGGAAAGCACATGTTGCATTAGGGTTGAAGTACTGCATAGATTTTTCAGATGGTGGCCCCAATGGCCTGGTGACAATTAATCCTTGTTCCACCAAAGAAGGATACAATGCTGTATACGTCATCGATATGGGTGGGAAATTTGGTGTTACCGCCTGTCTTCTTGGAGGGGTATTTTGCTGTGGCGCTGGCCGCCTCGGCTGCTGGTAGTTCTGATTTTGATTCTTCGGCCACTGCTGCTGGTTATGTGGCTGGGAAACAGGAACTTGTTGCATTATCTGATGATTAAAAGTGGGCATAACAGACGCCACGTATGGTTGTTGCGCGAACTGCATAGGGTAGACTGGCTGTTGAGGAAAACTAGGACTTGGTTGTGGTCGGAATAGAGATCGTTTAGGATTCTGCCTTTTCCCTGTCATAATAGCATTAGTCTCGCCTTCCTTCTTCTTATGAAAATTACCTGAAGACTTCTTGACACTAGCGCTAGTGAAACTGTTAGGTGAACTGGCTACCTTTCCACTTTTCAGACCTGCCTCCACTTTCATGCCAATTGCAATGATATCAGAAAAATTGGCACCGATATTACTAATCATTTTCTCATAGAATTTTGGTTTTACAGTGTCTACAAACCAATCAGCTAATTCCTTCTCAGTCATTGGTGGTTCAACCTGTGATGCAGTCTCTCTCCACCTTTGAGCATATTCTTTGAACGACTCAGTGCTCTTCTGAGTCATGGTCAATAGCTGCCTACGATCAGGAGCTAAATCCAAGTTATACTTATAGTGCTTTATGAAGACGTCCATAACATCTTGGAAACATTTAATCTGATATTGGTCTAAGCTTAGGTACCACTTTGCGGCAGCGCCCTTCAGGCTGTCCTGAAAACAATGGATCAATAACTTATCGTTATCCATATATGCCGCCATTCCTCGAAGATACATGACCAAATGTGCCTTAGGACTGTAGCGAGCGATTTTGGATGCGGTTCTTAAGCGCTGGTCGCTCTCTGCGGTTTGAGCTTTGACTATAGTCGATTCATTTTTTATCCTATTGTGAGCTGAATAAGGAAGGGAAATAGATGTCTCCAATTAACCCTGCTTTGCATACTGAGTTTAAACAGCGGTCTGTTAGGTTACGAATGTTATCAATGTGGGTGGCCTTTGTACTGGTTATTTGTATTTTCGCCAATACTGTTTTCTTTCTTTTTTACCTGGGCAGAAGGTTTCTGGCGGGGAACAAGGATTAGGATGTTAGGACTGATGCTTTTGAATTACTGCTTTTGATTGATGGAGATATGGGATTTGGTTTTTTTGTTGATTGCGCTCGCTAAGATCTTTTCTTTCGATCTTATGCCTACGTATTCCCGTTTACCGAAACAGGGAAATCAGAGCGTTCGTAGTTCCTCCTATTCTATGGGAGGAAATTGGTTTTTTGGTGTCTTGTTCAAAGCCCAAGACGTGAAGTGAAAGGTGGTTTGTATCTTGTTCAAAGCCCAAGATGTGAAGTTGAAGGTCTATTTGTGTCTTGTTCAAAGCCCAAGACGTGAAGCTGAAAGATCTCGGCTTTAGAGAGAATTTGTCATCTCTAAAGAGGGGAGAAGGAGAATTACTTTAACTGGGATACACGGATCCAAGCAATGCCATAATTTCCGAAGAAAGGGTTTTAACCTGAAGGAGAAGACTTTAACTCAGTGTAGAGCAATGCCATCTTTCCTTAGGAATTTCTCATGCTAAAAGAGGGACAGTGGCGTGGATATAGATGATCTAGAGGCTTGCCGCTTACAGCGATTAGATGAAGGGAAAGGAGTTGTTGGTGTTTGTGTACTGTGAACGAGGCACAACTTTGATGCTAAAAGGTTGATTGGATCAACCAGTGGTTTTCTTATATAAAGCCTAAGAGGAGGCTAATTTCCGCTAGGAAAATCATTATACAAAGCCTAAGAGGAGGCTATTTTGTGTCCCGTACAAAGCCCGAGAGAGAGGCTAAAAGTTTTTGACCCGACGATAGAGTCTTTGTGTCTCGTACGAAGCCCGAGATGGAGGCTATTGTTTGTTTGACTCAACGAGGGAGTTTTTATGTGTCTCGTACAAATCCCGAGAGAGAGGCTAAAACGTTGTTTGACTCCGCTAGGGAGAGTCATTGTACAAAGCCCAAGAGGAGGCTATGTCAGTTAAGTGACAGGTCCATTATACTGATTTTGAAAGAGAAAATCAGTTCTTATATGAGCATCACTGTACTCGTGGGTTAGATCTGATGATCGGGGTTGTTTCCTCTTCTTTGGGGAAACTGGAAATCCAAAGGGTATTGAGATTGTCCGAGTCTGCGGGTTTCCTTCCTATTTAACGAAGGGGTCACTTGAGAATGTCTTTTGAGACTCAAGGAAGTTAGACTGTCCGTGTCTAGAGTTTTATCTTTTGTACTATGTTTTGAGAAACAGTAGTAGACTCTATGAAAGGACTGTTCTATGAGGATGACTAGGTTCTATTCTTATACCTCTAGGAGGTCGTCAGGACAATTTGTACGAAGCCTAAGAGGAGGCTGGAAACTTTTAAGAAGCCGACGGGTCCTTGTACGAAGCCCAAGAGGAGGCTATCATTCCTGGAGGAAGAGATCATTATACGAAGCCTAAGAGGAGGCTGTGAATACTTCTAAGAAGCCGTAGTGTCCTTGAATAATGCCCAAGAGGAGGCCGATGCTTTTAAGAAGCCCGTGGGTCTATCATCTCCTTTCCATTAGGAGAGATAACTCTTTTAAAGATAAAAACCACTGGTAAACGTGCGAGGTTTACTATCTAGCGACTTTTAACCTTTAAAGAGGGTTCCTTAGTTAAGGTCCAAGATTATGACCGTAGTGGGTACCCAAACCCCGAGACATTCAAGGCAAGCTATCCATAAGGAATAGATCAAGTCAGGAAAGTTCGAGAATTTGGAAGAAACTCAAAGATGCCATTCACGGAGAATACATTCATCTTGGGGAGTAGAGCTTCTTGACGATTCCTAAGGAGGACAGCCGAAGAGAAGACTGTATCTGGTGCTCCTATTGGGGATCTAGGCGTCTATTTCTACGAATAAATGAAACGGCGTCACCTAGTTCTAGACGTAGTTGTCGGGGAAACTCGAAATATCTATACTATTATTACACAGTAGATATGAGTTTATGAAAGAAGACTTACAGCGAAACAGCCCCACAATACAGTTATATATATATATATATATATATGAGTTTGTGAAAGGAGACTTACAGTGAAATAGCCCCACAATACATTTATATAATATGAAAGCAGTAAACGAAAGCGATAACCACTTACTCGGTTGGAGTGCTTCCATGCTGTTTGGTTAGTTGTTCAACAAAGAAAGATTGAAAACAACAGTATATTCAAAATCAAAGGAGAAAGTGCTTTGAAAAAGAAAGATTTGGGGCTTACAGCTCAAGGAGAGGCCCAGGGTTTTATCAGTGAGCGCACTGTTTGAATTTGTACAGAGGGACTTATACAAGTGACTGAGGCCCGAAAAAGGTTTTCTGTACAAAGGGATGGGTCTTACACTATCTCAAGAGGCCCAAAAAGGTTTAAAGAAAAGAGTGGGGCTTATAACACGAGGGTAGGCCCAAATGATTTTTCGTTTAACAATGGCGATCGCGCCGAGATTTTCTTTTAACGCAGAGGGACTTATACAATAAGTGAGGCCCAAGATGTTTTGGTTAAAAGGGGGATTGGGTCTTACACTCTAATAGAGGCCAAAAGTGTTTTGAATGGGTCTTATATCTAAAGGAGAGGCCCAGATGATTTTTATTTTTAAACGGGCGACGATCGCGCCGTTTACTTGTACGGAGGGACTTATACAATGAGTGAGACACAAAAGGTTTTTGTACAAGGGGGGATGGGTTTTACATTCTCTCAAGAGGCCCAAAAAGTTTTGAAAATGATTTATGAGGGTTGAATTAATCCAAAACCCTAATTTGTTTTTCAAAATGTATTTAATTGAATAAAAATTCAATTAAAATGATCAAAAATTGTTTAACACATGGAAAACAAATTGTGATCTTGGATTAATGCTTCAAAAATTAAGTATTGACCTACAAAATAATTAGAAAGCATTAAAAGTTGCAAAATCAATGTAGAAAAAATATTTAAAATGCCAAAAACAATCAAAATATTAATTCTTTACAAAAATATCAATTATATTAAAAAAAGAATCAACTCAAAATCATTAAAACTCAGAGAGAAATTAATTTTTGAATCAATTAAACAAAATCACAAAATTCAAATATTTAAATTTCTAAAAATGGCGCCAAGAACAAGCTGAAGAACACGCGCGTGTTCTTGGTTTCTCAGATTTGCATTTTCTATCCAATCTCCATGAATACATAATCATATCATGCAATCCACATATCATTATGCTCGCCTCAACCTCACGATCATGTCTATGTACTTTAATTTCATTTAAATTAAACATACAACAAGAAATCACGAAGAGACCTCAAGAACCCTAATTTCTGCATGAAGGCTAGGATTTTTGATACACGATTCAAACAATGCAATTAATTGAGGGAAAACATTCCATGCATGATTATGAACATATGGCCAAATTATTGTGCGAGGAAATATGCATAGATTGAGAGATGACCAAGTATGTGCTTACCTCCAAGTCGTGACAGCAAGTTCAAAGTGATTTTTGATTTGGAGGTGTTACAGATGAGTGGTGATGATCTGAACAGCTTCCCTACACCCTATGGATTGTGTTTGGATGGTTGGACTTGATTGAAATTGGCTGGATCATTTTGTGGCACCTCAGCTGCACTTTGGTTAAAACCTTGAGCAACCAGCTGGTGATTTTGTGAAATTGATGTTTCAGAAGTAATCTAAGTGTTTGATCAGCTCATATGTGATGTATGTGAGGTGTGTGAGTGATTGGTTTGATTGGAATTGCTCTCAAACTCAAAACCCGATAGTGACTTGCCTTAGAAGGCAAAATTGGAGTGAAAGAAGAGATTTTGAGGAAAGCATCTGTTAGATGGCTGTGGTGTACTCAAACTGACCACAATTGAGCTCTATTTATAGTAGAGCAAGTTTGTTTTGCAAGTAATAGTGCATGGCAGCTGGTAAGTAGGTTTGGCCAGTGTTGGCAAAAGAAAATCCAAGTCTCCTCTAGCCATTGACTAGAGGTTAGGGCACAGAGCTTTGGTTCCCTTGGTCTTGGATAAGTCTTGACTGATTTCAGATGAGAATGGCTCAGTCCATGCCACCTTGATGGTTCCATTGAATGCCTCATTCCAAATTTGAAGTCTTGTCCCTATTTTGGCCATTCTAGGTTCAACATGCTATTTCTTGTTCCATGGACTTTGGAGGCTTAGCTCAGTGATTGTCCCCTTTAGATTCAATCCTCTGAGGTGTCCAAGTGGATTGGAGCAATTGAATTTGGCTGATTTTGGCAAATCGACCAAAGTTGCAAATTCTGCCTTGCCTTGACAGATTTCAGCAAGGCAACTTGGCAATGTTGTATCTCATGGTGTAGGTTGAATTTGGCAATGTTCTTGGCCATTTTGGAAAGCTCTTACATGATACAACAACTGTTTGAACAAGTTTGGTTTTGATCTCTTTTGATTCCAAGTGAAAAATCCCCCTACATTTGGCAAAAAGTGAGGCAGAATCTGACTTAGTGAAAATTTCACTAAGTGTTGGAAAAAGTGACATTTTCACTTTTCAGCCACTTTGATCACTTCATAACTCAAAATCCTTAATGAATTGGAATGACTTGTAGTTGAAGTTTTTGTAGGTGATAATGAGGGCTACAAATCCATCTTTGGATGAGAAAAAATGGCCTTGTGGTTTAGGAGTTATGGTCCTCCAAAGTTGGTACCTTTGCCACTTTATTTTTAACTTATAAAAATTTCTAAGTTTTATGGTTACCCCTTTTACAAGTTATCTCACTTTTCTTGATTTTTCTTGATGAATGATGATTCAAATCATACATTAACATCATTTTAGGGTTAAAAATCCATTTTGGTGAAAAATCTCAAAAAGTCAAAGTTGACTTTTGTGCACAGTTGACTTTTTATCAGATGAATTCCAAACTGTGCAATTCTTCAGGAAATCATGTCCTTGACCTAAATAAAACTTAATGGACATGTTCCATGGGTGTCATAGGGTATATACAATCATGTATTAGGGTTTGGGAGCATGTCCTGGTCAAAAGTCAAAGTTACAGTTGACTTTTCTCTTAAAACCCTAATTGTGGTGCAGATGAAATTGAGACTTGTTGCTCAAGCTTCTTGGATCAATCCATTGTTCCAAATGGATCAATATGGTATATTAGAGACCCTCAAATCATGTCTTGAGGTCTTGGCTAATGGTTTGTCCCAAAAGTCAACTTAGGGGTGAATTAGGTCAAGAAACCCTAATTCCTGATTTTTGATGAATGTGTAAGTTCCTGGATTGGCTGGAATTTTGGTAAAACAACAAGGTGTTCAATGCTGATGTCATGGTGTTGATGTTGCAGCATTGAGTCTTAGTACTGGGCTGTACTAAGTTGTGAAGGTTAACTATGTTTGATGTCATGGGCTTGATGTCATAACATTGCACTTAACACTGGGCTGTGTTAAGGTTGCTAGTTGCTGAAGTGGATGTCTGATGTCACATAGGTGATGTTGTAACATCAGACCTGCAGAACTGAAGCTAATGACAGCATGGGCTTGTTGTTATTAGGGTCGCGTATTAGCTGGAATTGTGGAGAGTGTTGACTCGTTGGATGAGAATATCTTGGGCTAGATATTTTCTGTTACATGGGAGATTTGATTGCAGGTTTGTTGGAGAATTAAAAGGTGGAAGATTTAAAAAGATTTTGGGGATAAAATCTGTTTTAAAAGATTCAGTTTTTAATTAACAAATCTGATCAAATATTGTGACAAATCCAATCCAAATTCAAGGAGCTATATAAAGCGCACAAGACCAAGGAAGAAGGTACAGAAAACAGATTGAAGATCAAGACCTGGAGGCTTAGAGTCTAGGGTTTGTTTAGAGTACTTGTAATCACACTATTCTAGGTTGAATAGGTGTTGAATTTTCTGTCCTCTCTAGAAGCTGTGAAGCAATAGAGAGTTGTTGATTGATCGAAGCTAGGAAGCAAGATCAAGGGATCTCAAAGAGGTTGTTCTTTGAGTGTTTTAGGGGATTGAGTAGTGTTCTCATATCTAAGTGGTTTCTTAGGTAGAAAGTCACTAGTAGAGTATAAGTTTAGGAGATTGTCAACTGGTGTGTTGAGTCTGTAAATTATATCTACAAGTAGTGAATTTCATCCCTGGCTTGGTAGCCCCCAGACGTAGGTAGTTAGACCGAACTGGGTGAACAATTCCTTGTGTTTTCCTGTTGTTTATTCTGTCCATTATTGCAGAGTGTGTTGTTGTGACATCAGACCTTAACATCACACGTCTGGTACCAGAATTTCAATTGGTATCAGAGCAGGCATCCTGTCTGTCTCTGGGTGAGATCTAGGGAAGTTACTTTCTGGTGAAAGATGGACAAAGAGGTTGGAGGATTCGTCAACAGACCCCCTATCTTGGATGGCTCAAACTATGAGTATTGGAAGCCTAGAATGACTACCTTTTTAAAGTCATTAGACAGCAGAGCTTGGAAGGCTGTCATCAAAGAGTGGAAAGCTCCAGAGGTATGTGAGAAAGATGAGGCTGGCAAGGATAAAGAAGGCACCTCAAAGCCAAAACCTAAAGAAGAGTGGACCAAGGAGGAAGATGAGCTTGCCCTTGGAAATTCCAAAGCTCTAAATGCCATATTCAATGGAGTGGATAAAAATATCTTCAGGTTGATCAATACCTGTGAAGTTGCTAAGGAAGCTTGGGGTATTTTGCAAGCAACACATGAAGGAACATCGATAGTCAAGATGTCAAGACTTCAGATTTTAACATCAAAATTTGAAAGTCTGAAGATGAAGGATGAGGAGACCATTCATGACTTCCACATGAATGTTCTAGAGCTGGCAAATGCTTCCAGTGCTCTAGGTGAGAAAATGTCTGATGAAAAGCTGGTGAGGAAGATTCTTAGATCCCTCCCCAAAAAATACAAGATGAAGGTTACTGCTATTGAAGAGTCACAAGACATCAGCAAGATGAGAGTAGATGAGCTCATTAGATCTCTTCAAACCTTTGAGCTTGGGTTGAATGAGGAAGAACCAGAAAGAAGCCAAAGAATATAGCTCTGGTGTCAAATGATCAAGAGGAAGAAGGGAAGAGTTCTGAATCCCAGGATGACTTATCTCAGGCCATAGCAATGCTGGGAAGACAATTCAACAAAGTGTTAAAAAGGTGGAACAATAACTACAAGCCTAGGGTCAAGAACAGTTCTTCTGACATCAGTAAGCCTAAAGAGAAAGATGAAAAGAAGCCTGCCCAGGATAAAGGTGTTCAATGCGTAGAATGTGAAGGGTATGGACATATTAAGAAAGAATGTCCCACATTCTTGAAGAAACTGAAGAAGGGGATGTCAGTCTCCTGGTCTGAATCTGATAGTGAAAATGAAGATGAGTCAGCAAGGCATGCTAGAGCCTTAACAGGAACAGTTGTGTCAGATGATGACAGTGATGAAGAAATAACCTATGAGGAACTAGCATCTACTTATCGAGAGCTGTGTTTGAAAAGTGCTGAAATTTGTCAAGAAAACAAGTGTCACAAACAACAGATTGCTCAGCTTGAAAGTGAAAAAGCTGATCGAGAGAACGAAGTTATACTTGTTAAGTCTCAATTGGAGCAGATGACAAAATTTGTTAGGATGATGAACAGTGGTACTACTAATCTGGATAAAATTCTTCAGTCTGAGAAAGCAGCTGGAGATAAATCAGGAATAGGATATGTGGCCAACACTTCAGGAACAACAAGAGAGATGTCTCAACCTGTGTCTCAACATCAACCCAAGAGACAGAATCCTACATCAAAGAAGAATAGTCCTCAGTCTCAAGGAGTTAGTCAGCATACGCCTCCCCAATTTCACAAGAACTTGGAGACTGCTGGGTGCAATCAGAACAGGGTTCATCATCATAAGAACAGGAATGGAAACAAATTCAACAAAGCTGTTCCTCATTGCTATGGAAGAAGGAAGCCACATCACCATAGTAGACAACCTAAGAGATAACATCATCAGTACATGAAAAGACAACTCAACTATGGTATAAGAAGACAAAAGTATGAGTGGCAGTCACAGCCCTATCAAAGCAGAAGAAGATGCTTCTACTGTGGTAGGATCGGGCATATCCAGTCCTCATGCTTCAAGCTACATGGTTATCCTAATCCTGCTCCTCAACCCAAAGAGGTAAGAACTAAAGTGGTGAAGAAATGGATACCTAAAGTTATCAGCTTGATAGCTCACACCTCCTTAAGGGTTTCTACCAAAGATGACTGGTATTTTGACAGTGGGTGTTCAAGACACATGACTGGAGTAAAGAATCTGCTCGTTGATGTGAAACCTCAGACTTCTGGCTACGTGACATTCGGTGATGGAGTCAAAGAGGAGATAAAGGGGATTGGCAAACTAAATTGTGCCAATGCTCCCAGACTGGAGAATGTCCTACTTGTTAAAGGACTAGCAGCAAATTTGATTAGTATCAATCAACTATGTGATCAAGGATTCAAAGTAGACTTCACTAAGTCTGAATGTGTGGTCAAAGATGACAAAGGAGAAGTAATCATGAAGGGAGACAGGTCAAAGGACAATTGCTATCTGTGGGCACCTCAAAACTCTGAGTCATCCACGTGTGTGCTTGCTAAAGAAGATGAAGTCAAAATCTGGCATCAGAAGTTGGGACATCTTCACCTAAAGGGAATGAAAAGAATGATCTCCTCAGAGGCAGTCAGAGGGATTCCTAAACTGAGCATTGAGGAAGGAAAAGTGTGTGGAGACTGTCAAAAAGGAAAGCAGACAAAGATGTCTCATCCGAAGCTTCAACATGACACCACCTCCAAGGTGTTGGAGCTTCTTCATATGGATCTGATGGGACCCATGCAGGTTGAAAGTCTAGGTGGAAAGAGATATGCTTATGTTGTCGTGGATGACTACTCAAGATACACTTGGGTAAATTTCACCAAAGACAAATCTGAAGTGTTTGATGTCTTCAAAGAGCTCTGCCAAAGACTCCAAAGGGAAAAGGAGAGTAAGGTCATCAGAATAAGAAGTGATCATGGAAGAGAGTTTGAGAATAGCAAGTTTGAAGAATTTTTCTCAACTGAAGGAATAAGTCATGAGTTTTCATCACCTATCACACCTCAGAAAAATGGAGTTGTTGAAAGGAAGAACAGAACTATACAAGAATCGGCAAGAGCAATGATTCATGCCAAGAAACTTCCTTATCACTTCTGGGCAGAAGCCATGAACACTGCCTGCTATATTCACAACAGAGTTACCCTAAGAAGAGGGACTTCATCTACTCTGTATGAGCTGTGGAAGGGGAGGAAACCAAATGTCAAATACTTTCATGTATTTGGAAGTAAATGTTATATTCTGACTGATAGGGAGCAAAGAAGAAAACTAGATTCCAAGAGTGATGAAGGAATCTTTTTGGGATACTCTACTAATAGCAGAGCTTATAGAGTCTTCAACTCCAAAACCAAAGTTATGATGGAGTCTATCAATGTTGTGATAGATGATGAAGATAAGCAAGAAGTTGAGTATGTTATAGAAGATGTTGAAACACCTGCTGGTGAAGCATCTCTTGATGTTGAAGAAAGAAATACCTCTCCTGGTACCACTAATGCTGAGCCTGAACAACCTCAGAAAGATCCTTCAATCAGAATCCAGAAGGACCATCCCAAGGAACTAATTATAGGCGATCCAAATTCTGGAGTAAGAACTAGATCTAGAGAAGTCATTGCTAGCTCATGCTTTGTTTCCAAAATTGAGCCAAAGAATGTCAAGGAAGCTTTGACAGATGAATTTTGGATAAGTGCCATGCAAGAAGAACTGGAGCAGTTCAGAAGAAATGATGTCTGGGATCTAGTGCCAAGACCAGAAGGAGTGAATGTTATTGGAACAAAATGGATCTTCAAAAACAAGTCGGACGAGCTTGGAGTAGTTACAAGAAACAAAGCCAGACTTGTTGCACAGGGTTATACTCAAGTAGAGGGAGTTGATTTTGATGAGACTTTTGCTACAGTGGCTAGATTAGAATCCATCAGGCTTCTCTTAGGTGTGGCCTGTAACCTAAGATTCAAGCTGTTCCAAATGGATGTGAAGAGTGCCTTTCTGAATGGCTATCTGAATGAAGAAGTCTATGTTGATCAACCGAAAGGATTCACTGATCCAAACTTCCCCAATCATGTGTTCAAACTGAGGAAAGCTCTATATGGCTTAAAACAAGCTCCAAGGGCATGGTATGAAAGGCTAACAGAATTCTTAACGGCTAGTGGATATAGAAAGGGAGGGGTAGACAAAACCCTGTTTGTCAAAGAAGAAGGCGGAAAGTTGATGGTAGCCCAAATCTATGTGGATGACATAGTATTTGGGGGAATGTCAGAAGCTATGGTCAAACAGTTTGTTCAACAAATGCAATCTGAATTTGAAATGAGTTTGGTGGGAGAACTCAGCTACTTTCTTGGACTACAAGTCAGAAAAATGGAGGACTCTATCTTTATTTCTCAGAGCAAGTATGCTAAGAGTACAGTAAAGAAATTTGGCCTGGATAAAGCAAATCACAAAAGAACTCCTGCTCCTACACATTTGAAGTTATCCAAAGATGAGAATGGAGTGAGTGTGGACCAAAGCTTGTACAGAAGTATGATTGGGAGTTTGCTATACCTCACAGCAAGCAGACCTGACATTTCATTTGCTGTTGGAGTGTGTGCAAGATATCAGTCTGATCCTAAGGTAAGTCACTTAAACCAAGTAAAGAGGATTATGAAATATGTGAATGGGACAAGTGACTATGGGATGCTGTACAATCATAATACTGGAATTGAGTTAAAAGGATACTGTGATGCTGATTGGGCTGGAAGTGCAGATGATAGGAAAAGCACTTCAGGAGGCTGTTTCTTTCTAGGGAATAATCTGATTTCCTGGTTCAGCAAGAAATAGAACTGTGTGTCTCTCTCAACTGCAGAAGCTGAGTATATAGCAGCAGGAAGTAGTTGCTCTCAGCTAGTGTGGATGAAGCAGATGTTGAGTGAATACAATGTCGAGCAAGATGTTATGACTTTATACTGTGATAATTTGAGTGCCATTAACATCTCTAAAAATCCTATACATCACAGTAGGACTAAGCACATAGATATAAGACATCACTTCATAAGAGATCTGGTTAAAGATAAAATCGTTACCTTAGAACATGTAGCCACAGAGAATCAACTGGCTGACATATTCACTAAAGCCTTAGATGCAAACCAATTTGAAAGATTAAGAAGCAAATTGGGAATCTGCATTCATGAAGACTAAATTTGCAAAAGGGGTTGTGGGCAGTTGGAGGTTCTGGGCTTGTGTGTAGCCAACTGCCAGGAGATAATTGTCTAATTATGGCTAAAAAGGGGGAGAGTTAAAAATTGCCATGAGGAGAAGAGTAGTTGCTGCTAAAAGAATAAAAATAAAAGGTGTTTAGTTGAAAAGTAATGATGCAGCTGTGGAGGGGGAGTATAGACAGCATGGTTGTGAAGCTGCTAGTAAAGAATTCATAGCAATTGGAGAATGCAGCAAAGCAGGCATCAAGGGGGAGATGTGCTGCACATTATGAGCTACTGAACAGCTGTGATGCTGGTTCAAGTTTTTGAGGGGGAGCACCAATTGGCTGTTGTCAATAATGAAGATGGTGCTGCAGGAGATCAAGTAATGAAGACTATATGAAGATTGTCAAACTGCTGCAAGTTAAAGTTTCAATATATTGAAGATATTCCGCTGCTGAAGTCTCTGAAGATGCAGAGATTGTTTTAGCCAAAATTAGCCAAAGGGGGAGATTGTAAGTTCCTGGATTGGCTGGAATTTTGGTAAAACAACAAGGTGTTCAATGCTGATGTCATGGTGTTGATGTTGCAGCATTGAGTCTTAGTACTGGGTTGTACTAAGTTGTGAAGGTTAACTATGTTTGATGTCATGGGCTTGATGTCATAACATTGCACTTAACACTGGGCTGTGTTAAGGTTGCTAGTTGCTGAAGTGGATGTCTGATGTCACATAGGTGATGTTGTAACATCAGACCTGCAGAACTGAAGCTAATGACAACATGGGCTTGTTGTTATTAGGGTCGCGTATTAGCTGGAATTGTGGAGAGTGTTGACTCGTTGGATGAGAATATCTTGGGCTAGATATTTTCTGTTACATGGGAGATTTGATTGCAGGTTTGTTGGAGAATTAAAAGGTGGAAGATTTAAAAAGATTTTGGGGATAAAATCTGTTTTAAAAGATTCAGTTTTTAATTAACAAATCTGATCAAATATTGTGACAAATCCAATCCAAATTCAAGGAGCTATATAAAGCGCACAAGACCAAGGAAGAAGGTACAGAAAACAGATTGAAGATCAAGAGCTGGAGGCTTAGAGTCTAGGGTTTGTTTAGAGTACTTGTAATCACACTATTCTAGGTTGAATAGGTGTTGAATTTTCTGTCCTCTCTAGAAGCTGTGAAGCAATAGAGAGTTGTTGATTGATCGAAGCTAGGAAGCAAGATCAAGGGATCTCAAAGAGGTTGTTCTTTGAGTGTTTTAGGGGATTGAGTAGTGTTCTCATATCTAAGTGGTTTCTTAGGTAGAAAGTCACTAGTAGAGTATAAGTTTAGGAGATTGTCAACTGGTGTGTTGAGTCTGTAAATTATATCTACAAGTAGTGAATTTCATCCCTGGCTTGGTAGCCCCCAGACGTAGGTAGTTAGACCGAACTGGGTGAACAATTCCTTGTGTTTTCCTGTTGCTTATTCTGTCCATTATTGCAGAGTGTGTTGTTGTGACATCGCACCTTAACATCACACGTCTGGTACCAGAATTTCAGAATGCATCCCCTGAGGCAAAATTGACTTGATGCATGGGTTCATGAGGTTCCATGAAGTATATTAGGTTATGTTTTGGATCATTGCCTTGTGCCCAGATGAAAATTTCCATCTGGAGGCCCTGGTTGACCAAAACCCTAATTTGGTGACACTGTCGATCTTGAGACTTAATCCACCTAGAAGGGAGCAGCTTTGGGCTTAATCCTTAAAGTAGGAGTCCTTTTGATCCTTTGAGGATGTTTGAGAGATTAGACAAGTTGAAGATCATGTCATTCCTTGATTGATCCTTTGTCTAAGCACTCAGAGAGGGCTTGAAACCCTAATTTTGATTGTATTGGATGCTCACCCATCTTTGGGGAGACTGATGAAGCATGATGGTTCATCCATATTGTGATGATGATTTTCACAATGATGGGAAATCTAAGTGGTCAAAATTTGGGGTATTACAGATGCCCCTATTTAATCTTCTTGGACCCGAAGGTGTGAATGACGAAGGTATTCGGGCATTCGGGGTGCAAGAGGATTAAATATCGGAATACCCAAAATTTTGATGGTGGTTATGAATGGTAGCTTACGCATTCATCTTCTTTAGCTAAGCAATGATGCTTAGAAAAGGTAAACTTCCCCTCGATCCTGGTTTCCTACCAAGGAACTGGTCTTAGTTGCTGAAATAAACTTCCCCTCGATCCTGGTTTCCTACCAAGGAACTGGTCTTAGTTTCTAATGTAAACTTCCCCTCGATCCTGGTTTCCTACCAAGGATCTGGTCTCAGTTTCTTTTGAAATAAACTTCCCCTCGATCTTGGTTTCCTACCAAGGAACTGGTCTAAGTTTCAGAAATAAACTTCCCCTCGATCCTGGTTTCCTACCAAGGAACTGGTCTTAGTTTCTTTTGTCAATAAACTTTATTGACAAGGGACGCTATTAGTAGGGGGTTTTCCCTCAAACTTCTCGCCGAATTTTCCTGGGGAGACGCCATTTGAGTGGGAAAAGATTTGATGTCAGACTTGCTGGGGAACCCATTCGTCTGAATTGTAGAGTTGTACAAACTTCTCCGTTGGAGACGCCATTTGTCGATTCTACTGGGGAAAGCGAGTCTCTTGAGAGACCGTTTTCGTTTGGGGTTACATCATACTTTTCTCGGGATCTTCCCGGAGAAATGCCATATGATGGGATCCAATTTTGAGGTGCCAATGACCTTCTCATCAGTGGTTTTTCGGAGCAAAACTGGCGTGCTGCCGAATCTCTGATCACGAGGCTTTCTCTGTGGATTTTCCTTAATCCGGGAAAGCAAGGATATCATCTTCAATGGCGAAGAGTGATGTTTATTAAAAGTTTTCTCTGGCTTTTCAAAGGTTCAAGTTATCAAAGTGGCCAAGTGCCGACTCTGATCTAAAGATACACTGGTGGCGAGATTGTGCAGACGCAACACTTCCTGACGAGGAAAGAACTGACAAACTCGATTGAGAAAACTATTTATCACTAGGGGACAAGACCGGCTAGAGTGATAACGATGCAATATGAAATGTAAATGCAAATAAAAAATGCATGAAGTACGTATGTATATGCTGACAAAATAGACGCGACATACAGACTAATGGATGAACACAATTGGATACTCGGCCATCGCGGGGCAAAGAAGTATCGTTGGTTCAAAATAGCAATTCCACCTTGCTTAGGAGAGATAGTCCCGTTGGGAGCTATGTTGATCGGGCTTAGGAGATGAGAACTCGGTCGAGGATGTCAGACGAAACATGGTCTCTGACATTATTGATCCTTCATTCAGGAGTACTGGTCTAGAAGGAGTACTTTGATTCTGCACTTTGAAGTTCTCTTACTTCGGGAGAAGCGATCGATGTTCTTCTGATGTTCAACAGTCAAAAGAAATGCCATCTTTAATTTAAAAGCAGAAAAAGTTTAACAAGTAAATTTATTTTTGTTTTATTTCAAGAATCGCTGATTAAATTCAAACAACGTCGTTCTGTAAAGCTAAAACAAGTAAAGAATTACAAACAAAAGCACAAGGGCTCAAATTTTATTGATAAGATGGAGATCAGCCAAACGCGTGATTCCAAAGAGTATATACAAAGTTAGAAAATGGTAATTTACAGGGAAAAGGGCTACATTGAAACATAACGACCACTATCCTTCTACCAACTTTGAATTCGGGACATCCTGAGCTTCTGTCGAAGATGACCTTTGACTGGAGATTTCCTCCGATAGATGATGCAACTGCTGCTGAGGGACTTGCCTCTGTTGAGCATAGTTACTTGCCATTATCCCTAACTTTTGCCTGGATTGTACTATGAGATTTCCAATCCATCGGGATGATTCTTTTCATGTCTCTAACTTTTTCCTGGATCGCCCTTTCGGGTTTTCAATCCACCGAGACGTTTTTTTTTAGTTTTAGGCGAAGTATTTCTTGACTATATCAACATTCGTGGGATAGGAAAATTCCTCTCCGTCCATGGTTGCAAGTCTCAAGGCGCCGCTTGAGAAAGCTTTCGTGACCACATAGGGGCCATCATAATTTGGGGTCCATTTGCCTCGAGAATCAGTGAGAAATGATTGTATCTTCTTGAGCACAAGGTCTCCTTTTCTGAAGATACGCGGTCGGACCTTTTTGTCGAACGCCCTTTTCATTCTCTGTTGATACAACTGACCGTGGCATAGTGTCGTGATTCACTTCTCTTCGATCAGGTTCAGTTCGTCGTGTCGACTTTGACACCATTCAGCTTCGATGAGCTTAGCTTCCGTCAATACCCGGATTGATGGGATCTCTACTTCTATGGGGAGCATTGCTTCCATGCCATATACTAGAGAGAAAGGGGTTGCCCCTGTTGAAGTGCGGACAGATGTTCGATAACCGTGAAGAGCAAAGGGTAGCATTTCGTGCTAATCTTTATAGGTTACAACCATCTTTTGAACAATCTTCTTGATGTTCTTGTTAGCCGCTTCTACCGCTCCGTTCATCTTGGGTCGGTAGGGAGATGAGTTATGGTGTTCGATCTTGAACTCTGCACACAACTCCTTCATCATCTTATTGTTCAATTTAGATCCATTATCAGTAATGATCTCACTTGGAACACCATAACGGCAGATGATATTGTTTTTGATAAATCGGACCACCACTTGTCGGGTTACATTGGCGAATGACGCTGCTTCGACCCACTTGGTGAAATAGTCAATGGCTACCAGGATGAACCGATGTCCGTTTGAAGCCTTGGGCTCAATCATACCAATCATATCGATTCCCCATATGGAAAATGGCCACGGGGAAGAAATAACTTTGAGATGTGATGGCGGTACATGAATTTTGTCGGAGTATATCTGACACTTGTGACACCTCCTCATGTACTTGTAGCAGTCGGATTCCATGGTCAACCAATAATACCCGGCCCTGAGAATTTTTCTCGCCATTGTGCGTCCGTTGGCATGAGTGCCAAAGGATCCTTCATGAATTTCTTTCATGAGCATGTCTGCTTCTGGTCTGTCGACGCATCGGAGCAAGACCATGTCAAAATTTCTCTTATAAAGAGTGTCACCGCTCAGGAAGAAGTTTCCAGCCAATCTTCTGAGGGTTTTCCTGTCTTTTCTGAGTGCCCCAGATGGGTACTCTTGTTTCTGAAGGAAGCATTTGATATCGTGATACCAAGGTCTGTCGTCTATGACTGCTTCAATCGCGAAGATGTAAACGGGCCATTCAAGGCGCATGATGTCGATCTTAGGTATGTCATTCCATCAACCTACACTAATCATGGAAGAGAGAGTGGCTAATGCATCAACCATGTGATTCTCATCACGAGGGATGTGATGAAAGTCGACTCTGTTGAAGAAGGGTAACAACCTCCTTGCATAGTCTTTGTAAGGAATCAATCCTGATTGGTATGTGTTCCAATCTCCTTTTATCTGGTTAATAACCAGGGCTGAATTGCCGTATACGTCCAAGTTTTTGATCCTTAAATCAATCGCTTCTTCGAGACCCATGATACATGCTTCGTATTCGGCCTCGTTGTTCGTACATTTGAACGTAAGTCTGGCAGTGAAAGGAATGTGGGAACCCTGAGGGGTAACAATGATTGCCCCAATTCCATTTCCATAATGATTGACTGCTCCGTCAAAGATAAGTCCCTACTGGGAACCTGGTTCTAGCCCTTCACTGGGTAGCGGTTCATCGCAATCTTTCATCTTTAGATACATGACATCTTCGTCTGGGAAGTCAAACCCGATTGATTCTTGATCGTCAATCGGTTGATGAGCTAAATGATCGGCTAAAATACTTCCTTTAACGGCTTTCTGAGCACGGTACTCTATGTCATATTCTGATAGTAACATCTGCCAACGGGCAATCCTTCCCGTGAGAGCAGGTTTTTCGAAAACGTACTTGATTGGATCCATTTCGGAGACCAACCAAGTAGTATGACGAATCATGTACTGGCGAAGACGTTTGGCTGCCCAAGCCAAAGCGCAACAAGTTTTCTCAAGCATTGTGTACCGAGTCTCGCAGTCGGTGAATTTCTTGCTTAGATAGTAAATGGCAGACTCTTTCCGTTTAGTTTCGTCTTGTTGGCCAAGTACACATCCCATTGAGTCCTCTAGGACCGTGATGTAAATGATCAGTGGTCTCCCTTCCACTGGAGGTGATAGAATCGGAGGATTCAACAGATATTCCTTAATACTGTCAAAGGCAGTTTGACAGTCTTCTGTCCAAACGCAATCCTGGTTCTTTTTGAGTAATTTGAAAATCGGCGCACACGTCGCGGTCATGAGGAATATGAATCTAGAGATGTAGTTCAAACGTCCCAGGAATCCTCTGACTTGTTTTTCAGTTTTCGGAGAAGGCATTTCTTGAATGGCCTTGACCTTGTCAGGATCAACTTCAATTCCTTTCTGGCTGACGATGAACCCTAGTAATTTCCCCGAACGGACACCGAAGGTGCACTTGTTAGGATTCAAGCGGAGCTTGAATTTTCTTAGACGTTCGAACAATTTTGACAGATGTTCAACGTGCTCCTCCTCTGTTCTTGATTTTGCAATCAAATCATCGACATATACCTCGATTTCTTTGTGTATCATGTCATGAAACAGAGTAGTCATGGCCCTTTGATAGGTTACCCCGGCATTCTTCAAACCGAACGGCATTACCTTGTAACAAAAGGTACCCCATGGGGTAATGAACGAAGTTTTCTCCATGTCTTTCGGCGCCATTTTGATCTGGTTATAGCCCGAGAATCCATCCATGAAGGAGAATACTTTGAACTTTGCTGTGCTGTCAACCAGCATGTCAATGTGTGGTAAAGGAAAGTCGTCCTTTGGACTTGCCTTGTTTAGATCTCTGTAATCAACACACATTCTGACCTTTCCATCCTTTTTGGGAACGGGTACGATGTTGGCTAACCATTGAGGATATTCAGATGTAGCAAGGAAACCCGCGTCAATCTGTTTCTGTACCTCCTCTTTGATTTTGATGGCCATGTCCGGGTGAGTGCGTCTCAACCTTTGCTTTACTGGCGGACATTCCGATCTCAACGGTAAGTGATGTTCCACGATGCTGGTATCCAACCCTGGCATATCCTGATAGGACCAAGCGAATACATCGGGGAATTCTTTGAGAAGCTTTATCAAACCCTCTCTGGCAGTTGGACTGAGCAGTGCTCCGATCCTGATTTCTTTTCTCTCTTTTTCTGAACCCAAGTTTACCGTTTCCAACGGCTCTTTGTGAGGTTCAATGGACCTTTCCTCTTGTCTGAGTAGTCGGGAGATCTCTTCTGGAATTTCGTTGTCATTTTCTTCTTCAGCCTCGAATACCGGGAACTCAAAGTTGGGAGAAGGCATTGGATCGTATGTTTCAACGGGGTTTAAAACAAGCAATCCGCATGACGTGATGATTCGTGTTTAGAAGAGATAGAGAAAATGTAAGTGTGTGCAGTGTTTTGATTTTACTGCTTGTTTTTATTATTGAATGTTTTTTTTTTAGGATTACCATTTTCTGAAAAAGCAAAAAGAGAAAACAGCAATTAATGCGGAAATTACAGAACGACATTATTTTATTAATGAACAAGTCGAATCTTGAAACTACAGCCCTATAAAACAAAACTCACTCGCTTTGGGCAAAGCGAAGAGGGAAATTTACAAAAAGCGAGCCCTATCAAAACATCCGTTTCACCTAGGCAGGGTGAAAGGTTAAAGATGGCAATTACTTTGACTGACGAACGACCTTCGGAACCTCGACGGTAACCCATTGGCGGCGAACTCCTCGGTGAATCACAAAGTCTGGCACCTTCCTTGATTTGTCTTCAGAAATGACGCTGATTTCTGGTGGAGTAGGATCATTGGAATCTGTTTCCCAGGCAGAATTGTCGTAGGAGGATTCCTCTGTTGCATTTTGCATAGCATTGGTGCTCTCAGCTGTATCTCCCCATCCAGTTGACTGGATATCTTTGAGCCTGATACGAGAACTTTCGGGAGCAGTGTACTTGACCATAAAGTCGTATTTTCCACTTGGTTGTCCCAGAGTGTCCCAAACTTCTTTGGAACTGGAGAAGTCATCCCTCTCGATGACGTTGACCTCAGAAAAAGCATAGTTGATGAATTCTAGTCCTGCAAACGTTGCAAATTCATCTTCATGTTGAGTAGCTTCTGAATGACCTGAGTGTTGATCCCATGACATGATGGGGACACAGGTATTCTGTTTAATGATGCTCAGCTGAGTCTCATTGTTCGGCTGACTCTCTTGCCCCAAGTTTCCTGGGTAAGGCTGCCACATTGGCAGGCCATCCATTGGGCCATAGTAATTGTGGTCAAGGTTGTCTTTCAACAGAGTGTCTTCCTCTAATGAATTTGGCGGAGCACGACATCCTTCCGGATCACAATCTCCGTAGATCATTTCGACATCTGATCTTGGTATAAATCTCGGACTTTCTGTAGGAAAGAAAAAAGGCACAGGCACCTCTTCCTGAGACATATAGCCGTCCTTGTTAAGGTAGGACTTCCATTCTTCATCTGTGTCAGAGGGATCTTCCTCATTAATAGCATGAACTGTCTGAGACACTGGGTGAAGAAAACCTCCACTGTGGAAGAAGTCTTGAAGGGGATGAAGACTTTCATCGTTGGCGGCTGTCTGGGTACAGGTCGCAGAAAAACCAAGACCCTTCTTTGTTTTATTGTCAATAGGAATGACAAGCTGTCCCCATCCGGCTGTATCGGTACTCTCGACCGCTTTGATAGCATCGTTGTATGAGGAAATCGAGGTTCCTCCTTCAGATTGATCGTTCTTGCTCACCGATAGTGCTTAGAACTGAGTTCCAATAACCTCCTCGGGTTCTACACAAGTAGATGATGATAAGTTGCTCACAAGCAAGGCTTGTTCCCCACAAACCGTGACAAGTTGATCGTTCTTGATGAACTTTAGCTTTTGGTGGAGGGTTGAAGTAACCGCTCCAGCCTGATGTATCCAAGGTCTTCCTAATAAACAACTGTATGTTGCCCAGATGTCCATGACCTGGAAAGTGATTTGGAAAGTGTGAGGACCAATAGTTATGGGAAGATCATCTTCGCCGATAACTGTTTTTCTGGATCCGTCGAATGCTTTGACGACGACCTCACTGACTCTCATCGGAGGGCCTTTGAATGATAATTGCATCAAGGTGGACTTCGGCATAACATTTAGGGCTGACCCTGTGTCTACCAGTACTTTGGCTAAAGCATCGCCCTGGCAGTTAACTGTAATGTTGAGCGCCATGTTATGACGGCGACCCTCTTCAGGTAATTCCTCATCACCAAATCCCAAATTATTGCAGGAAGTGATGTTAGAGACAATGCTATCGAATTGTCTGATTGTTACATCCTGTTCCACAAAGGCTTGCTCCAAGACTTTCTGTAGAGCCTCTCTGTGTGCTTCTGAACTGAGTAACAGTGATAATACTGAGATCTTTGAAGGAGTCTGTAACAGTTGATCAACAATGTTATATTCACTTCTTTGGATGAGCTTTAGCATCTCATCTTTGTCTTTTGAAAAGTCGGGATTACTAGATTGACCGACTGGTGGATCAGGAATTTCTGCCTGAAGTTCCTTTTCTTTGTTGGATTCTCCAACCCCTCGGTTGAAGATTCGACCGCTCCGTGTTACACGACTGATGTCTGCAATGTTCACGACGGAGGGTAATGGAATTTCCTTTCCATTCTCGATTATTGTTGCACCGTATTTGTAAGGGATTACCTTAGCTGATTCATACGGTAGTGACCCCGGTAGATAGATGACTATGGGAACCTTCTGATTTTTCTGACCATCATAAGTAACCTTGATCCGTTCCCGGTTGGGAACTCTAGATTCGTCAAGTAGAGGGATGATGGCAAAAACATCCCTGGTCCTGTGATGACCAGAGATCGTGACAACATCCTCAACTTGCTCGACAAGGTAGTTCGGCGACCAAATGATGGGTCCTGAACCTGGATATGGACAAATTTCTCCATGATCGACCTGACCCTGAAGAGCTGCTCTCACAAGGTAACACCCTTGGTTACTTTCCGAACAGACGCTGCAACTGTCATAGTTGTGTGGTGGCACCTGGCCACGCCCACTTTGAATACAATGTAACTTCACTAGGTTATCTTCCATTGATCGGATATCCTGACTTTGACGACGAGTAGGATTCCTGTGATTGATACTAATCTGCTGAGTATCTTCGTCCATATAGATTGGCATCCACCAGTGATTTAACAAGTGCTGAAGTGCCTCCTGGACAAGGGTACAACCTCGATCGTTTTTGCAACCTGCTTTACAGTTTTGATAATCATGTGATGTTAAGAATCCGAGTCGGACCTGCTCAGCATGTAACTCCACCAGGTTGGTATTCATCACGCGAATGTCAAAGATCTGAACCATGTTGATTTGATAGGAGTTCCTATCATGGTAGTCTTGGATCCATCCAAGATCCATCTGACACTGGAGGGCCTCTTGTATGAAAGAGCATCCCTGTTTGTTTACCGAGCAAATCAGACAGGAACTGTAATCATGTCGCGGCAGATTATGATACTGGGTTTGCCTTGAGTGCATCGCCACCAAGTTGACATTCATCGCACGGATGTCGTGGTTTTGAATGACGTTGGAATTCGTGTAAACCATGTTAACTCCACGAACTCGGTGCTCTTGGATCCATCCAAGATCCATTTGTTCCTGTAGAGCTGCTTGCACTACAGAACATCCCTGGTTGTCTTTAGAGCAGATATCACACTGGTGATAATTATGAGGTGGCACATGGCCATATCCACTCTGTCTACAATGCATCTTGACCAGATTGGTCCCCAATGAGAGTACATCGTGAATTTGATAGACATTGTTGGTCTCTTTCTCAATCAGATTGACTGCAGTTTTCTCATGTTGAGGCAGCGGGTTCGTAAGAACATTAGGATTGGTATCTTTGAAAGATAAGAGCCCGCTCCTAACAAGCTTTTGCACGTCGGACTTGAAATTGAGACAAGTCTCAATGTTATGCCCTGAACCTCCTTGATGATAAGGGCATGTTTGATCCGCTTTAAACCAAAAAGGCGGATTTTCTGGCACTGAAAGGGGAGACTTAGTCTGAATGTGCCCCTTAGCCAGCAGTAACGAAAACAGCTCTGCGTACGTTACGGGTATAGGATCAAATCCTGGTGGCCGTATTGTACGGTTGTTGTTATATGGAGGACGAGCCTGCTGAAGAGGCTGTTGTGTCCTTTGTTGGTTAGGTTGGCTCTACGCAACCTGAGGTTGATACATAGGAACAGGCGCGGGGCCGATAGCAGGAGTAACAGATGCTACTGGCTGATAACGTCGCCTTTGCTTTCCGAGAGAGATATTCCCAATATCTTGCTCTTTTTTCTTAGGGAGAGCACTACCGTATTTTTTAGTACCGCTCGTTGATCCAGTGTCTTTTACCAAACGTCCTTCTCGGACGGCTTCCTCAAGACGTACACCCATGCCGACCATTTTGGTGAAATCACTGGGTGCACTGGCAATCATTCGGTCATAGTAAAATGAGCTTAAGGTCTTTAAGAAGATTTTTGTCATCTCTTTTTCCTCAAGAGGTGGACAAATTTGAGCGGCAATTTCACGCCACCTTTGAGCATACTCCTTAAAGGTTTCCTTTTCCTTTTGCGACATCGATCTGAGTTGATCTCTGTTGGGTGCCATGTCCAAATTGTATTTGTATTGTTGGACGAAGGCAGTACCAAGATCTCTGAATGTACTGATCGTAGTACGGTTTAAACCCATGTACCATTTGAGTGCGGCACCGGTTAAACTATCCTGGAAGTAGTGATTCAGCAGGTCCTGATTCTCCGTCTGAGCTGACATCCGCCGAGCGTACATCACCAGATGGCTCTGAGGGCAAGAGTTACCCTTGTATTTTTCAAAGTCGGGCACTTGGAACTTGTGCGGGACTTTCACATTTGGGACCAAGCAGAGGTCTGCGGCGTCCTTTCCAAATAGATCCTGACCGCGAATGGCTTGCAGCTCTTTCTGCATTTCCAAGAAGGTGTCTGTTGAACCTGTCCTTCCAGGACAGTGTGCACCACAGGGGGTGGTACCGTGACTACGGTGTAGCGAGCGATTTTGGACGCGGTTCTTAAGCGCTGGTCGCTCTCTGCGGTTTGAGCTTAAAACTACAGGTCGATTCATTTTTTATCCTATTGTGAGCTGAATAAGGAAGGGAAATAGATGTCTCCAATTAACCCTGCTTGCATACTGAGTTTAAATAGCGGTCTGTTAGGTTACGGATGCTATCAATGTGGGGGGGCCTTTGTACTGGTTATTTGTATTTTTGCCAATACTATTTTCTTTCTTTCTTTTACCTGGGCAGAAGGTTTCTGACGGGGAACAAGGGTTAGGATGTTAGGACAGATGTTTTTGAAATACTGCTTTTGGTTGATGGAGATATGGGATTTGGGTTTTTTGTTGATTGTGCTCGCTAAGATCTTTTCTTTCGATCTTATGCCTACGTATTCCCGTTTACCGAAACAGGGAAATCAGAGCGTTCGTAGTTCCTCCTATTCTATGGGAGGAAATGGGTGTTTTTTTTGTGTCTTGTTCAAAGCCCAAGACGTGAAGCGAAAGGTGGTTTGTATCTTGTTCAAAGCCCAAGATGTGAAGCTGAAAGGTCTATTTGTGTCTTGTTCAAAGCCCAAGACGTGAAGCTGAAAGGTCTTGGCTTTAGAGAGAATTTGTCATCTCTAAAGATTGGAGAAGGAGAATTACTTTAACTGGGATACGCGGATCCGAGCAATGCCATAATTTCCGAAGAAAGGGTTTAACCTGAAGGAGAAGACTTTAACTCAGTGTAGAGTAATGCCATCTTTCCTTAGGAATTTCTCATGCTAAAAGAGGGACAGTGGCATGGATGTAGATGATCCAGAGGCTTGCCGCTTACAGTGATTAGATGAAGGGGAAGGAGTTGTTGATGTTTGTTTACTGTGAACGAGGCATAGCTTTGATGCTAAAAGGTTAATTAGATTAACCAGTGGGTTTCTTATACAAAGCCTAAGAGGAGGCTAATTTCCGCTAGGAAAATCATTATACAAAGCCTAAGAGGAGGCTGTTTTGTGTCTCGTACAAAGCCCGAGAGAGAGGCGAAAAGGTTTTGACTCGACGATGGAATCTTTGTGTCTCGTACGAAGCCCGAGATAGAGGCTATTATTTGTTTGACTCTACGAGGGAGTCTTTGTGTCTCGTACTAAGCCCGAGATAGAGGCTAAAAGTTTTTGACCCGATGATGGAGTCTTTTATACTCAACAAGAGAGTGTTTTTGTATCTCGTATGAAGCCCGAGATGGAGGCTAAAAGATTTGACTCAACAAGAGAGTCTTTGTATCTCGTACGAAGCCCGAGATGGAGGCTATTGTAACTGTTTCAGTTGAGTGACAGATCCAATATACTGATTAAAAGAGAAAATCAGTTCTTATATGAGCATCACTGTACTCAGGGATTTGATTTGAGGATCAGGGATATTTCCTTCACTTTGAGGAAATGGGAAATCCAAAGGGTATTGAGACTGTCCGAGTCCGCGGGTTTCCTTCCTATTTAACGAAGGGTGCTTGAGAGTGTCTTTGAGACTCAAGGAAGTTAGACTGTCCATGTCTAGAGTTTTATCTTTTGGACTATGCTGTGAGAAACAGTAGTAGACTCTATGAAAGGACTGTTCTATGAAGATGACTAAGTTCTGTTCCTATACCTCTAGGAGGTCGTCGGGACAATTTGTACGAAGCCCAAGAGGAGGCTGGAAACTTTTAAGAAGCCGACGGGTCCTTGTACAAAGCCCAAGAGGAGGCTATCATTCCCGGAGGAAGAGATCATTATACGAAGCCTAAGAGGAGGCTGTGAATACTTCTAAGAAGCCGTAGTGTCCTTGAATAATTCCCCAGAGGAGGCCGATGCTTTTAAGAAGCCCGTGGGTCTTATCATCTCCTTTCCATTAGGAGAGATAACTCTTTTAAAGATAAAAACCACTGGTAAACGTGCGAGGTTTACTATCCAGCGACTTTTAGTTTTTAAAGAGGGTTCCTTAGTTAAGGTCCAAGATTATGACCGTAGTGGGTACCCAAACCCCGAGACATTCAAGGCAAGCTATCCACGAGGAATAAATCAAGTCAGGAAAGTTCGAGAATTTGGAAGAAACTCAAAGATGCCATTCACGGAGAATACATTCATCTTGGGGAGTAGAGTTTCTTGACGATTCCTAAGGAGGAGAGCCGAAGAGAAGACTGTATCTGGTGCTCCTATTGGGGATCTAGGCGTCTATTTCTACGAATAAATGAAACGGCGTCACCTAGTTTTAGACGTAGTTGCCGGGGAAACTCAAAATATCTATACTATTATTACACAGTAGATACGAGTTTATGAAAGGAGACTTACAGTGAGCTGCCCCACAATACAGTTTATAATATGAAAGCAGTAAATGAAAGCGATAACCACTTACTCGGTTGTAGTGCTTCCATGCTGTTTGGTTAGTTGTTCAACAAAGAAAGATTGAAAACAACAGTATATTTCAAAATCAAAGGATAAAGTGCTTTGAAAAAGAAAGATTTGGGGCTTACAGCTCAAGGAGAGGCCCAGGGTTTTATCAGTGAGCGCACTGTTGAATTTGTACAGAGGGACTTATACAAGTGACTGGGGCCCAAAATGGTTTTCTGTACAAAGGGATGGGTCTTACACTCTCTCAAGAGGCCCAAAAAGGTTTAAAGAAAAGAGTGGGGCTTATAACACGAGGGTAGGCCCAAATGATTTTTCGTTTAAAAATGGCGATCGCGCCGAGGTTTTCTTTTAACGCAGAGGGACTTATACAATAAGTGAGGCCCAAGATGCTTGGTTAAAAGGGGGATTGGGTCTTACACTCTAATAGACGCCCAAAGTGTTTTGAATGGGTCTTATAGCTCAAGGAGATGCCCAAAGTGTTTTGAATTTTTAAACGGGCGACGATCGCGCCGTTTACTTGTACAGAGGGACTTATACAATGAATGAGGCCCAAAATGTTTTTGTACAAGGGGATGGGTCTTACACTCTCTCAAGAGGCCCAAAAAGGTTTAAAAATGATTTATGAGGGTTGAATTAATCCAAAACCCTAATTTGTTTTCAAAATGTATTTAATTGAATAAAAATTCAATTAAAATGATCAAAAATTGTTTAACACATGGAAAACAAATTGTGATCTTGGATTAATGCTTCAAAAATTAAGTATTGACCTACAAAATAATTAGAAATCATTAAAAGTTGCAAAATCAATGTAGAAAAAATATTTAAAATGCCAAAAACAATCAAAATATTAATTCTTTGCAAAAATATCAATTATATGAAATAAATAATATTTTTGGGATTTTTTGATAAAATAAAATATTTTAACATTTTTGTGAATTATTAAAAAAAGAATCAACTCAAAATCATTAAAACTCAGAGAGAAATTAATTTTTGAATCAATTAAACAAAATCACAAAATTCAAATATTTGAATTTGGAAAAATGGCGCCAAGAACAGCTGAAGAATACGCGCGTGTTCTTGGTTTCTCAGATTTCCATTTTCTATCCAATCTCCATGAATACGTAATCATATCATGCAATCCACATATCGTTATGCTCGTTTCAACCTCACGATCATGTCTATGTACTTTAATTTCATTTAAATTAAACATACAACAAGAAATCACGAAGAGACCTCAAGAACCCTAATTTCTGCATGAAGGCTAGGATTTTTTATACACGATTTAAACAATGCAATTAATTGGGGGAAAACATTTCATGCATGATTATGAACATATGGCCAAATTATTGTGCGAGGAAATATGCATAGATTGAGAGATGCCCAAGTTTAGGCTTACCTCCAAGTCGTGACAGCAAGTTCAAAGTGATTTTTGATCTGGAGGTGTTACAGACAAGTTGTGATGATCTGGACAGCTTCCCTACACCATATGGATTGTGTTTGGATGGTTGGACTTAATTGAAATTGGCTGGATCATTTTATGGCATCTCAGCTGCAACTTCACTTCAAACTTGTGTGGATGGCAAGTGATTTTGAGATTTTGATGCTCTAGATGTTATGTGAGTGTTTGATCAGCTCATATGTGATGTATGTGAGGTGTGTGAGTGGTTGGTTTGTGCAGAATTTCTCTCAAACTCAAAACCCGATAGCTACCTTGCTAAGAAAGGCATTTTTGCCAAGAGAAAGAGATTTTGAGGAAAGCATCTGTTAGATGGCTTTGGTGTACTCAAACTGACCACAATTGAGCTCTATTTATAGTAGAGCAAGTTTGTTTTGCAAGGAATAGTGCATGGCAGCTGGTAAGTAGGTTTGGCCAATGTTGGCAAATGAAAATCCAAGTCTCCTCTAGCCATTGACTAGAGGTTAGGGCACAGAGCTTTGGTCCCCTTGGTCTTGGATAAGTCTTTACTGATTTCAGATGAGAATGGCTCAGTCCATGCCACCTTGATGGTTCCATTGAATGCCTCATTCCAAATTTGAAGTCTTGTCCCTATTTTGGCAACTCTAGGTTCAACATGCTATTTCTTGTTCCATGGACTTTGGAGGCTTGGCTCAGTGATTGTCCCCTTTAGATTCAATCCTCTGAGGTGTCCAAGTGGATTGGAGCAATTGAATTTGGCTGATTTTGGCAAATCGAGCCAAAATGCAAATTCTGCCTTGCCTTGACAGTTTTCAGCAAGGCAACTTGCCAATGTCATATCTCATGGTGTAAGTTGAATTTGGCAATGTTCTCGGCCATTTTGGAAAGCTCTTACATGATACAACAACTGTTTGAATTAGTTTTGATCTCTTTTGATTCCAAGTGAAAAATCCCCCTACATTTGGCAAAAAGTGAGGCAGAATCTGACTTAGTGAAAATTTCACTAAGTGTTGGAAAAAGTGACATTTTCACTTTTCAGCCACTTTGATCACTCCATAACTCAAAATCCTTAATGAATTGGAATGACTTGTAGTTGAAGTTTTTGTAGGTGATAATGAGGGCTACAAATCCATCTTTGGATGAGAAAAAATGGCCTTGTGGTTTAGGAGTTATGGTCCTCCAAAGTTGGTACCTTTGCCACTTTGTTTTTAACTTAGAAAAATTTCTAAGTTTTATGGTTACCCCTTTTACAAGTTATCTCACTTTTCTTGATTTTTCTTGATGAATGATGATTCAAATCATGCATTAACATTATTTTAGGGTTAAAAATCCATTTTGGTGAAAAATCTCAAAAAGTCAAAGTTGACTTTTGTGCACAGTTGACTTTTTATTAGATGAATTCCAAACTGTGCAATTCTTCAGGAAATCATGTCATTGACCTAAATCAAACTTGATGGACATGTTCCATGGGTGTCATAGGGTATATACAATCAGGTATTAGGGTTTGGGAGCACGTCCTGGTCAAAAGTCAAAGTTACAGTTGACTTTTCCCTTAAAACCCTAATTGTGGTGCAGATAAAAATGAGACTTGTTGCTCAAGCTTCTTGGATCAATCCATTGTTCCAAATGGATCAATATGGTATATTAGAGACCCTCAAATCATGTCTTGAGGTCTTGGCTCATGGTTTGTCCCAAAAGTCAACTTAGGGGTGAATTAGGTCAAGAAACCCTAATTCCTGATTTTTGATGAATGCATCCCCTGAGGCAAAATTGACTTGATGCATGGGTTCATGAGGTTCCATGAAGTATATTAGGTTATGTTTTGGATCATTGCCTTGTGCCCAGATGAAAATTCCCATCTGGAGGCCCTGGTCGACCAAAACCCTAATTTGGTGATACTGTCGATCTTGAGACTTGATCCACCTAGAAGGGAGCAACCTTGTGCTTAATCCTTGAAGTGGGAGTCCTTTTTGATCCATTGTGGATGTTTGAGAGATTATACAAGTTGAAGATCATGTCATTCCTTGATTGATCCTTTGTCTAAGCACTCAGAGAGGGCTTGAAACCCTAATTTTGATTGTATTGGACGCTCACCCATCTTTGGGGAGACTGATGAAGCATGATGGTTCATCCATATTGTGATGATGATTTTCACAATGATGGGAAATCTAAGCGGTCAAAATTTGGGGTATTACATACGGCAGTAAGTCTTGGTGCCTCCCGAAGTTTGTAACCTTCAGGAGTCTTGAGTATGCCCCTGGCATCTTCGCTTTCCCGAAGTTTGTAACCTTCAGGCCTAGCGGCTTCTGTTGCGATTCCCAGATCTTCAGTGATCGGCGGAACATATCCTTCGGGGATATAGTTAACAGGCATGCCCCAAGGACGATCTTTCGGCATCTGATACCTAGGATCATACTTTTCTATGATGGGCGTTGAGGTGATCTCTGAGATCACAGTTCTTTGTAGCTGAGCTTATGCCATGGCTTGTATGTCGTTACGAAGCTTTCTCATATCCTCTCTCAGAGCGTCGATCTCTTCTTTCAACTCTCTGTTTTCTTCCTCAAGATCATCCATCTTTTTCTGACGATTGGCCCGAGTATTATACTAATGAGACAGTTTGACTCTAGAATCGAGACACAAACGTGAGATTCGTAGGGAAGAAGAATACGCGATGTGAGAATGATGAATGCAATGATTATATTAATTGTTTTTTTTTTGTTTAATAAAAATAAACTTCGACAATTAGATTGCAAATATCAAACAGTGGGGAAACCCCTTTTTATTGAATTCCAAAGGATTACAGAAATGGAAATACAGTAGATTACAAAGTGCAGAAACAGAAACCTAAACTAATGGGTCCCGAGTCCTCTTCTTTCACCGGGGCGCTTGGGCCGTTGTCGGGTTGTCATTCCTTTGCCAGGTGAAAGGAGCGAGCAAATTCCTTTGGTTATCTTGATTCTCTACAGCGTGCTGCTCCAAAATTTCAATCAGAGCATCTTTCTCTTTTAGTAGTTGCTGTATTTGGATACACTCTACGTCGAGGGTGCGGTACTTGTTCTTCTAAGATCTTCTTTCCTTTTGAACTTTGTTGAGAGTAACCTGAAGCTTTTCAGTTTCCGTCATGAAGTACATGACAGTTTCCCTCAGTGGAAGAATTCCGTAACGAGGATAAGGCATCTTTAGCTTGAGAGCTCTAGTTTGTACCCAATGGAGATAAGGTTCCACCGAGACACAGTCCGGTTTTCCCAGAGACTCTCGTCCTTTCTTATGAACCTGTTTCCAAGCTTGCACTATTTCCATCTTTAGTGCTCTGTCATTTTCTCCTTCTTTGAAGAAAAGGCCTTCCAGATGAACACCCAGTGGGATGTGTCTCATCGGGTATCCAAATTGACGAAGAACTAATATCGGATGATAGTTGATTCCTCCTTTAGTTCCTATGAGGGGTACGCTGGGGAAGTCTCCACAACGGTCAATGATTCTGATTCCCTCATAAATCCTATTACACCAATCTATATCAGAATTGGTGAGAGATATGATCTTCTACGACCAACGTAAGACACTCTTGCAATCCCAAAAAGCAGCAGACTTGGGCAAGTGAGAGATAAACCATTTGTAAAGCACAGGTACACAGCACGTGATCTCCCCTCCGCTGTACAAATTTCCTAAGTGTACAGAATGATACGCATCTGCGAGCAAAGTTGGCACAGGGTTTCCAATGAGAAAAACCTTAATAGCGTTGATATCGACGAAGTTATTGATGTTGGGAAACAAAAATAATCCGTAGGTGAGCAAGACAAAGATGCTTTCAAAAGCAGTCCCGTTCCCTATACTAGCGAAGTATAGAGCCTTTTTTGTCAAGAACTGGGCTGGCAAACCTTGGATGCCACCCTTAGTGGTCATGTGAGTCCTGACCTCAGACTCGTCCAAATGAATTGCTATTGCAATAGTCTGATTCTTTGGAATTTCTTCCAGTCCAGAAAATGGAGCTCAATCAGTGATATGTAAATCAGTCAGATGAGAATACTCCTCCAGCGTTGGTGATAGCTGGTAATCCGGGAACGTGAAACAGTGATAAACCGGATCGTAGAACTGAATGAGCGCGTCCATGATCCCCTTAATCACATGGACTCTTAACAGTGGTAGCAAACCACCGTGCTTGGCTCTAAAAGCCTCTGGGTTAACGATCATCCTTGCTAACTTTCTCAAATCCTCTAGCTTTGGAACCTTGAAGGTATACTGGCGAGTTCTCCTTCTACCGAAATCCATTGATGCAATCTTTTTCTCTGATATTTGCAATCACAGTCTTAGTTTAATTTGAAAAACAGAGAGACTGGAAGAGAAAGTTTTTTGAGTGTTTTAATGTTTTATTAAATGGATGCATGAATGCAGCACACAAAAACATAGAAAAAACATGGGGTCAAAGGGTCGTTGTCATGAAGTCAAGGCTCTACCCATCCCCAAAGGTTTATACTAAGGTGATTTCTGTACCTGTACTCATTATCATCAGCTCCTCCCAGGAAAGCAAAACAACAAGCGGATCGCCAGCGAGTTGTAGAGCAATCTTAGAGTAAGTGCCATTCACCGAGAATAGATCACCAGCCTCAAATGAGGGTAGTATCGCGTAACAACTATTTTCGATAGTTTCCGCACTACGAAAGGGTTTGGCTCCTCAGCTTCTCAGACTTAACAACCGGCCCATTGGCTAGAAGAGTGAATGGGTTGCGTTGGTCAGCCTCCACTGAGGTTGATGGTCGACCCCGTCGCCATCACTTATCTTAAGTGTATACTCAATCTTTCCACATACGGTATCACCCGCATTCCCAGTAGCAGAAAAATAAACACGTATAGCAATTAGGAAAAGCAGTATATATATTTGTCCTAATCATCCTAGACTTATAAAGCTATGATTCCTAAGTTCCTGACAGAAATGGGTTCCCCGGCAGAAGCCCCAATCTGTGGTATTCACACAAGTGAAGAGAAAAAAGGTTTGTCCAAGGTTTTCACCTTAAACGTTTAAGAAAGAAGATTTGGCCCCACGGTGGGCACCACTTTTCTGTAGCGAGCGATTTTGGACACGGTTCTTAAGCGCTGGTCGCTCTCTGCGGTTTGAGCTTTGACTACAGGTCGATTCATTTTTTATCCTATTGTGAGCTGAATAAGGAAGGGAAATAGATGTCTCCAATTAACCCTGCTTTGCATACTGAGTTTAAACAGCGGTGTGTTAGGTTACGAATGCTATCAATGTGGGGGGCCTTTGTACTGGTTATTTGTATTTTCGCCAATACTATTTTCTTTCTTTTTTACCTGGGCAGAAGGTTCTGGCGGGGAACAAGGATTAGGATGTTAGGACTGATGCTTTTGAATTACTGCTTTTGATTGATGGAGATATGGGATTTGGTTTTTTTGTTGATTGCGCTCGCTAAGATCTTTTCTTTCGATCTTATGCCTACGTATTCCCGTTTACCGAAACAGGGAAATCAGAGCGTTCGTAGTTCCTCCTATTCTATGGGAGGAAATTGGTTTTTTGGTGTCTTGTTCAAAGCCCAAGACGTGAAGCGAAAGGTGGTTTGTATCTTGTTCAAAGCCCAAGATGTGAAGCTGAAGGTCTATTTGTGTCTTGTTCAAAGCCCAAGACGTGAAGCTGAAAGATCTCGGCTTTAGAGAGAATTTGTCATATCTAAAGAGGGGAGAAGGAGAATTACTTTAACTGGGATACGCGGATCCGAGCAATGCCATAATTTTCGAAGAAAGGGTTTTAACCTGAAGGAGAAGACTTTAACTCAGTGTAGAGCAATGCCATCTTTCCTTAGGAATTTCTCATGCTAAAAGAGGGACAGTGGCGTGGATATAGATGATCCAGAGGCTCGCCGCTTACAGCGATTAGATGAAGGGAAAGGAGTTGTTGGTGTTTGTGTACTGTGAACGAGGCACAACTTTGATGCTAAAAGGTTGATTGGATTAACCAGTGGTTTTCTTATACAAAGCCTAAGAGGAGGCTAATTTCCGCTAGGAAAATCATTATACAAAGCCTAAGAGGAGGCTGTTTTGTGTCCCGTACAAAGCCCGAGAGAGAGGCGAAAAGGTTTTGACTCGACGATGGAGTCTTTGTGTCTCGTACGAAGCCCGAGATAGAGGCTATTATTTGTTTGACTCTACGAGGGAGTCTTTGTGTCTCGTACTAAGCCCGAGAGAGAGGCTAAAACGTTGTTTGACTCCGCTAGGGAGAGTCATTGTACAAAGTCCAAAAGGAGGCTATGTCAGTTAAGTGACAGGTCCAGTATACTGATTTTGAAAGAGAAAATCAGTTCTTATATGAGCATCACTGTACTCGTGGGTTAGATCTGATGATCGGGGTTGTTTCCTCTTCTTTGGGGAAACTGGAAATCCAAAGGGTATTGAGACTGTCCGAGTCTGCGGGTTTCCTTCCTATTTAACGAAGGGGTCACTTGAGAATGTCTTTTGAGACTCAAGGAAGTTAGACTGTCCGTGTCTAGAGTTTTATCTTTTGTACTATGTTTTGAGAAACAGTAGTAGACTCTATGAAAGGACTGTTCTATGAGGATGACTAGGTTCTGTTCCTATACCTCTAGGAGGTCGTCGGGACAATTTGTACGAAGCCCAAGAGGAGGCTGGAAACTTTTAAGAAGCCGACGGGTCCTTGTACGAAGCCCAAGAGGAGGCTATCATTCCCGGAGGAAGAGATCATTATACGAAGCCTAAGAGGAGGCTGTGAATACTTCTAAGAAGCCGTAGTGTCCTTGAATAATGCCCAAGAGGAGGCCGATGCTTTTAAGAAGCCCGTGGGTCTATCATCTCCTTTCCATTAGGAGAGATAACTCTTTTAAAGATAAAAACCACTGGTAAACGTGCGAGGTTTACTATCCAGCGACTTTTAACCTTTAAAGAGGGTTCCTTAGTTAAGGTCCAAGATTATGACCGTAGTGGGTACCCAAACCCCGAGACATTCAAGGCAAGCTATCCACAAGGAATAGATCAAGTCAGGAAAGTTCGAGAATTTGGAAGAAACTCAAAGATGCCATTCACGGAGAATACATTCATCTTGGGGAGTAGAGCTTCTTGACGATTCCTAAGGAGGACAGCCGAAGAGAAGACTGTATCTGGTGCTCCTATTGGGGATCTAGGCGTCTATTTCTACGAATAAATGAAACGGCGTCACCTAGTTCTAGACGTAGTTGCTGGGGAAACTCGAAATATCTATACTATTATTACACAGTAGATATGAGTTTATGAAAGAAGACTTACAGTGAAACAGCCCCACAATTCAGTTATATATATATGAGTTTGTGAAAGGAGACTTACAGTGAAACAGCCCCACAATACAGTTATATAATATGAAAGCAGTAAACGAAAGCGATAACCACTTACTCGGTTGGAATGCTTCCATGCTGTTTGGTTAGTTGTTCAACAAAGAAAGATTGAAAACAACAGTATATTCAAAATCAAAGGAGAAAGTGCTTTGAAAAAGAAAGATTTGGGGCTTACAGCTCAAGGAGAGGCCCAGGGTTTTATCAATGAGCGCACTGTTTGAATTTGTACAGAGGGACTTATACAAGTGACTGAGGCCCGAAAAAGGTTTTCTGTACCAAGGGATGGGTCTTACACTCTCTCAAGAGGCCCAAAAAGGTTTAAAGAAAAGAGTGGGGCTTATAACACGAGGGTAGGCCCAAATGATTTTTCGTTTAACAATGGCGATCGCGCCGAGGTTTTCTTTTAACGCAGAGGGACTTATACAATAAGTGAGGCCCAAGATGTTTTGGTTAAAAGGGGGATTGGGTCTTACACTCTAATAGAGGCCCAAAGTGTTTTGAATGGGTCTTATAGCTCAAGGAGAGGCCCAGATGATTTTTATTTTTAAACGGGCGACGATCGCGCCGTTTACTTGTACGGAGGGACTTATACAATGAGTCTTACACTTTCTCAAGAGGCCCAAAAAGTTTTGAAAATGATTTATGAGGGTTGAATTAATCCAAAACCCTAATTTGTTTTTCAAAATGTATTTAATTGAATAAAAATTCAATTAAAATGATCAAAAATTGTTTAACACATGGAAAACAAATTGTGATCTTGGATTAATGCTTCAAAAATTAAGTATTGACCTACAAAATAATTAGAAAGCATTAAAAGTTGCAAAATCAATGTAGAAAAAATATTTAAAATGCCAAAAACAATCAAAATATTAATTCTTTACAAAAATATCAATTATATGAAATAAATAATATTTTTGGGATTTTTTGTGAAAATAAAATATTTTAACATTTTTGTGAATTATTAAAAAAAGAATCAACTCAAAATCATTAAAACTCAGAGAGAAATTAATTTTTGAATCAATTAAACAAAATCACAAAATTCAAATATTTGAATTTCTAAAAATGGCGCCAAGAACAAGCTGAAGAACACGCGCGTGTTCTTGGTTTCTCAGATTTGCATTTTCTATCCAATCTCCATGAATACGTAATCATATCATGCAATCCACATATCATTATGCTCGCCTCAACCTCACGATCATGTCTATGTACTTTAATTTCATTTAAATTAAACATACAACAAGAAATCACGAAGAGACCTCAAGAACCCTAATTTCTGCATGAAGGCTAGGATTTTTGATACACGATTCAAACAATGCAATTAATTGAGGGAAAACATTCCATGCATGATTATGAACATATGGCCAAATTATTGTGCGAGGAAATATGCATAGATTGAGAGATGACCAAGTATGTGCTTACCTCCAAGTCGTGACAGCAAGTTCAAAGTGATTTTTGATTTGGAGGTGTTACAGATGAGTGGTGATGATCTGAACAGCTTCCCTACACCCTATGGATTGTGTTTGGATGGTTGGACTTGATTGAAATTGGCTGGATCATTTTGTGGCACCTCAGCTGCACTTTGGTTAAAACCTTGAGCAACCAGCTGGTGATTTTGTGAAATTGATGTTTCAGAAGTAATCTAAGTGTTTGATCAGCTCATATGTGATGTATGTGAGGTGTGTGAGTGATTGGTTTGATTGGAATTGTTCTCAAACTCAAAACCCGATAGTGACTTGCCTTAGAAGGCAAAATTGGAGTGAAAGAAGAGATTTTGAGGAAAGCATCTGTTAGATGGTTGTGGTGTACTCAAACTGACCACAATTGAGCTCTATTTATAGTAGAGCAAGTTTGTTTTGCAAGTAATAGTGCATGGCAGCTGGTAAGTAGGTTTGGCCAATGTTGGCAAATGAAAATCCAAGTCTCCTCTAGCCATTGACTAGAGGTTAGGGCACAGAGCTTTGGTTCCCTTGGTATTGGATAAGTCTTGACTGATTTCAGATGAGAATGGCTCAGTCCATGCCACCTTGATGGTTCCATTGAATGCCTCATTCCAAATTTGAAGTCTTGTCCCTATTTTGGCCATTCTAGGTTCAACATGCTATTTCTTGTTCCATGGACTTTGGAGGCTTGGCTCAGTGATTGTCCCCTTTAGATTCAATCCTCTGAGGTGTCCAAGTGGATAGGAGCAATTGAATTTGGCTGATTTTGGCAAATCGACCAAAGTTGCAAATTCTGCCTTACCTTGACAGATTTCAGCAAGGCAACTTGGCAATGTTGTATCTCATGGTGTAGGTTGAATTTCGCAATGTTCTTGGCCATTTTGGAAAGCTCTTACATGATACAACAACTGTTTGAACAAGTTTGGTTTTGATCTCTTTTGATTCCAAGTGAAAAATCCCCCTACATTTGGCAAAAAGTGAGGCAGAATCTGACTTAGTGAAAATTTCACTAAGTGTTGGAAAAAGTGACATTTTCACTTTTCAGCCACTTTGATCACTCCATAACTCAAAATCCTTAATGAATTGGAATGACTTGTAGTTGAAGTTTTTGTAGGTGATAATGAGGGCTACAAATCCATCTTTGGATGAGAAAAAATGGCCTTGTGGTTTAGGAGTTATGGTCCTCCAAAGTTGGTACCTTTGCCACTTTATTTTTAACTTAGAAAAATTTCTAAGTTTTATGGTTACCCCTTTTACAAGTTATCTCACTTTTCTTGATTTTTCTTGATGAATGATGATTCAAATCACACATTAACATCATTTTAGGGTTAAAAATCCATTTTGGTGAAAAATCTCAAAAAGTCAAAGTTGACTTTTTATCAGATGAATTCCAAACTGTGCAATTCTTCAGGAAATCATGTCCTTGACCTAAATCAAACTTAATGGACATGTTCCATGGGTGTCATAGGGTAAATACAATCATGTATTAGGGTTTGGGAGCATGTCCTGGTCAAAAGTCAAAGTTACAGTTGACTTTTCTCTTAAAACCCTAATTGTGGTGCAGATGAAATTGAGACTTGTTGCTCAAGCTTCTTGGATCAATCCATTGTTCCAAATGGATCAATATGGTATATTAGAGACCCTCAAATCATGTCTTGAGGTCTTGGCTCATGGTTTGTCCCAAAAGTCAACTTAGGGGTGAATTAGGTCAAGAAACCCTAATTCCTGATTTTTGATGAATGCATCCCCTGAGGCAAAATTGACTTGATGCATGGGTTCATGAGGTTCCATGAAGTATATTAGGTTATGTTTTGGATCATTGCCTTGTGCCCAGATGAAAATTTCCATCTGGAGGCCCTGGTCGACCAAAACCCTAATTTGGTGACACTGTCGATCTTGAGACTTAATCCACCTAGAAAGGAGCACCTTTGTGCTTAATCCTTGAAGTAGGAGTCCTTTTGATCCTTTGAGGATGTTTGAGAGACTAGAAAAGTTGAAGATCATGTCATTCCTTGATTGATCCTTTGTCTAAGCACTCAGAGAGGGCTTGAAACCCTAATTTTGATTGTATTGGATGCTCACCCATCTTTGGGGAGACTGATGAAGCATGATGGTTCATCCATATTGTGATGATGATTTTCACAATGATGGGAAATCTAAGTGGTCAAAATTTGGGGTATTACAAGGACACGTAGCACCAGAGTACAATTCAAAGCTTGGCAACTTGAATTTCGGTGGAATTACTAGATCAGTGACCAGGCACATATCCTTAAGGTCGGAACTGAAGACATTGTCTCCCTCCCTGGCCTTCAGCTTTCTCTGCATAATCTCCATATTGGCTCTTAATTTCTCATTACTGTCATCCTCTTCCATGGACATCTCATCATGGTCAAAGTGACGTTGATTCTGAAAAACGGGTTGAAAATGGGTTTGTACCGCTGGTGGGGCATAAGTGGGAATAGCTTGCTGATTCCCATCGAACAGTGGCACTGCTTGTTGCATGGATTGTGGAGCAGTGACTCTCATAAAGTCTTGTGGCATTCCCAAAGTAGGGCCTTCAACAGGTATGACAGGTGGTTCAACAGTTGTAGCTGCGACCTCTGAGACCACAGTGGCCTGCGTATCCATCTTTGCTCGTATAATATTCAGGGCTTCCATGATCTGCCCCATACCACCTTTTAGCTCATTAAGCTCGTTGTTGACTTGGTCCAAGTTCTCGCAATCTACCGACATTCTTCTTCTTCGAGCCTGTGCCCGGGTATTGTAACGATGCGAGGAATTCAGGGTGACGGTTCAACAACAACAACTGAAGAAGATAAGACGATAATGAGACACAGAAGAAATGTACATGCGAAAATGCAAATGAAATGCACATACAGGCTAAACCATCAAGAACTAAAAGGGTTCGCAAACAGTGTAAATAACAGGATTACTAATAACATAACTTTCCCATTGAAAATAAGATAAGTGCTTACAGAAAAGAAATATTACAATCATCGTTCGGATCACTTTTAAAAAGAAATACAACTTAAAATAGAATTACAACAATAGATTACAACTACGAAAAATAGGGCAACCCTTTGCCTTCCCTGATCCCTTCCATGATTTCTTTGATAAGTTGCTTGGTTTTGGCTTTCTCCAAAGTCAGCTCTCCTAATAACTCCATCCTTCTCTGTTCAGCACTTGAGGATACCTCATAATGCGGAGTGGGCTTTCTCATGTTGAGTGAAATCCCTCGTACCCATTTCAGATGAGCTTCAGTGACAGGACCATTGGTGATCCATTTTTGATAATTAATGAAAAGCCATGCTTCCCTCATCTTGAGTTTTTCTTCAAATCCTTCTCCGTATCCATAGTACATTAGCTCCATTTCTCCTGGTCTAGGCTCCTCTTCAATTGGATGGCCCAACTGGCATCGTGCGAGCACGGGGTTATAGTTTATACAACCAAGTCGACCCATGAGTGGCACATTAGGATAGTCTCCACAACTAACGATTATTATGGTTCCTTCAGGGTTTGTATCGTACGACTTGATGTCAGAATGCGTTAGTTCCATTAGTTTCTTGACCCAAAGAGCATTGTCATTCACTTCCCAAAACGTTGGTGTCGTGGGTAGGTATGAGACGAACCACTTGTATAGTAATGGAGCGCAGCAAACAATCACACCTTTACTCCTCATAGTCTATGTGGTGACCGAGAAGTACATGTCAGCCAGTAAAGTGGGAATAGGGTTCTGACCCATAAAGATTCTGATTGCTTGGACGTCGACAAAATCTTTGACATTGGGAAATAGGAATAACCCGTACACCAGCAAAGCAAACATTGACTCAAACATTGCAGAGTTTCCGCTTTCCTGAAAGTGGAGAGCTGTCTCAATTAAAAATTGGGCAGGTAACCCACGATACCCTTCCCTGGTGGTCATGTTTTCCCGGATGTGTCTCTTTTGGATCCCCAATCCAACGGCAATCTCCTGATTAATGAATTCTTCTTCCAAACTGGAAAAGGGGGGATGATACTGAACGGGTAGTCCTAGCATATGTGAATATTCTTCTATGGTTGGAACTAACTGAAAGTTTGGAAAGATGAAGCATCGGTATACTGGATGATACCGCTGTACCAAGGTTTCTAGCAGTCCCTCTTTTACTTGCAACTTCATTAATGATAACAGGTCCCCATACTTGTCAATAAAGCTTGGTGGGTCTTCAATTCTTCCTCCAATCTCTATCAAATGCTCAACATTATGGATCAGGAAAGTGACAGGCCAGTTTACGTTCTTAGTAGCGTCCATTTTCTACAAAGTCTGGAAAACAAAAATTTAGTACCTCGACAGTTTAGCAAAATGCAAAATGATGCATTATGATATGCAGATGCAAAGCTAATCTATCAAGAAACACAGAAAATTTGCGAGGCTTTTGACAATGGTATTTCAAAAATTTTCTTCATTAAACAAGTTTGCCATTCATTACATTCGGAGCAGAGTATCTTCATGCTCTTAGTACAAAGATGGGTTGTTCCCATAACTAAAAAGATAACAACAACAAAGAAAAAAAGAGAAGAACAACATAGGGAACCAGCAACAAGCTTTCTAGAAGTTAGACCCGCTGGTGGATGTTTCCCCTTCCTCATCCATCTCCCTCATCAGCCTTTCAATGCATCCTTTAATCCTTTTCTTCTCGAGTAACAACCCTGTCAATGTTTCCTCCAGTCCTTGTCTAGTTCTGAGCGGCTTGTGATGGGAACAGGGTCTCCTCATCACACTGGCTATCTCACGAGACCATTCCAGATGTGCCTCATTGACGGGGCACTCCGCCTTCCACAACTGCCTATTGATTTGACACCATGCTTGCTCAAGAAGCATTTTCATTTCGTAGCCGTCTCTTTCCCCATAATACATCATGTGTAAATCTTCCTTGATTATGGGTCCATTCCCCATATGACCCAGTTGTCGACGGGCGAGCACAGGATTGTAGCTGATGCAGCCGCTTCTTCCCAACAGGGGTACATTAGGGCAATCCCCGCAGCTGGTAATTATGACAATCCCTTCTTCCGTTGGGCTATGCCATTTGACATCTGTGTGCTTCAAACTCATCAGTTTCTCAATCCAAACTTGACAATGTTCTACCTCCCAGAAAGCAGGGGTTTTTGGCAAGTAGGCTGTAAACCACTTATAAAAAAGAGGTATACAGCACACAATTTCTCCATATCCTTTATTGTATTTTGTTTGGACCGCGTGGTACATATCAGCCAACAAGGTAGGTACCGGGTTATGGATTCTGAAAATTTGTATTGCCTGAGTATCAACGAACTGCTTCGCGCCTGGAAATAGAACTAGCCCATAGATCATTAAGGCAAGTGTTGCCTCATACAGCTCCTCCTTTCCTCTATTCTTGAAGTACATTGCTTTCTCAAACAAGAATAGTGAAGATAGTCCAAATCGTCCTTCTTTAACAACTAAATTTTCCTGGATATCAGCAAATCTGATTTCGGTAATCGTTGCAATGTCTCTAGCTGATGGCATTGATTCTAAATCGGAGAAAATTGGAGCATCTTTGACAGGAATCCCAATTATAGCAGAAAATTCTTCTAAGGTTGGAACCAATTGGAACTCAGGGAATAGGAAGCAACGGTAATTAGGGTGATACAACTACACCAACACTTCCAATGGTCCCTCAGTCACTGGAACCCTTAGTAGTTGTAAGAGATTTCCATATTTGTCAGCAAAGTCTGAAGGATCCTCGATCCTGTCGCACATCCAGATTAGTTGTTGAAGTTCCGGGAGCTCGAAGTAATAAGGGCAAACTTGCTTTTTAGATTCCATATCAACAAAGTTTGCAAAATTATTGTTAGTTTCTTGATAGTTAGCAAAAAAAATACTGATGCAATGCAAAATGGTTTTAAGGAACTCAAGCAAGACAAATTTTCGAAAACAAGCCTCATTTCATTGAATATTGAGAAGAGTTTACAGTTTGGAAAGTACATCTCAAAAAGACCCAAAATACAATAGGATGAGAACAACAACTAGGCCTAGAGGAAAAGGAAACCATGTCTAAGAGTGTCCTGCTTCACGTCTTCTTTTCTGTCTCTTCAACTCTTGATTCTCGAAAATCAACTTGTCAACAATCCCTTTCCATGCGCCAGACATTGGAGGAATGCTAGCATACTCATGAGTGCTAGAAGTAGGCCTCATGCTGGAGAAAAATGAATTCTCCTGTGCCAGAGGCTCATCTATCACGCGTTTTTCCAGCCACTCGATCAAATCACTTTCTCCTTCATCTCTTCTTGTTCAATGCAGACGGTATGATATTTCCATTCCCATGTGTCTCTCTCAAGCTTCATCCTGGCTAGATTCTCTTGATATTCTTCCATGCGCTCAATAGGAATAGCAGATGGAGATATAACAGTTGGCTGCTGAAGTATCCTGGGAATATAAGGCATCTTGAGGTCATGGGCTCTAGATCGAACCCACTGAAGGTATGGTTCCAAGGACACACAGTTTCTCTTCCCCAACTCATCCTTAGTACTTTCGTGGAATTTATCCCAAGCACACCAAACTTCACTTTTGGTCTCATCAGTGGCTTCTTCATTAAGATAGAAGAAACCAGACACATGGATACTCTTAGGCTTTTCCTTCATTGCAAATCTGAACTGGCGTCTCGCAAGAACAGGACTGTAGCTAATCCCACCATGAATACCAAGAAGTGGTATATTAGGAAATGGTCCATAACTGTCAAAGTATACATTCCTGTCATAAACCGGGTCATACCAAAAGATGTCATTATGGGTAAGAGAGCTGATTCTTTGAGACCAACAGAGCTTGTCAGGATTGTCTCGGAATTCTGATGTTCGAGGCAGATGTGTGATGTACCACTGGTAAAGCAAAGGTGCACAACACAAAATAGTTCCCTTTCCTCGAAGAGTTCTGTGGTGAATAGAATGGAGAGCGTCACCCAGTAGCATAGGCACAGGGTTCCTACTAATGAAGATCCTGATAGCGTTGATGTCGACAAAATCCTCTACATTAACAAACAAGAACAGACCATAGACCAATAAAGTAAAGGTTGCTTCAAAGGCAGCAATACTGTTTGCGTTGAAAAACTGACAAGCTTTTTCATACAAGAACTTAGATGGTAGTCCCTTGATTCCATCCTTGGTGGTGATGTGGGGTTTAACCTCTGATGCGTCCAAATGAATACACTCGCCAATCTCCTTTGGAGTCGGGCTCTTCTCCTGACCGCTGAAAGGTCTCTGTTTCTTCACAGGTAAGCCAATCCAATGAGAGTACTCTTCTAAAGTTGGAACTAGTTGATAATTCGGGAAGGTAAAACAATGATAGAGAGGGTCATAAAATTGGACCAAGGTGTCAAGGATTCCTTCCTCCATTTTAGTTCCAAGAAGGCTAACCAATCTTCCATATCTCTTACGGAAACTCTCATGTCCTTGTACCAAGGTTGCTAACTTCTCCAGCTTTGCCAATTTGGGCTTTTGGAAATTGAACTTCTTAGTGTTTCTCTTCTCAATATCCATGATACCTAAGCTTTCAAAGGAAAATACGACTGAGTTCCTTAAAACCAAAAAGAAGGATGCAATGAGATGTATGCAATGCGCAAACACGGGCAAACACAAATATAAACACACAGTAAACAAGCCCTAGGTTTGAGGTCTCTTGAATAAAGTCAAGGTCTACCCATCCCAACAAGGTGTGGACTACAGGTTTGTCATCTGCGGAACAAGGTTCTAAAAAGTTCCCAGAGTCTATGTAAATCTTTCGGATATTATCGGCCCATGTAACTACTTACACGAGTTAATAATATTCTCAAGATAAACTCGTCTGAGTGTAGTATCGCGTGACAACTACTCAGGACTGACTCCCTCATAGTCACCGCACTACATCTTAAAAGGCCAAGTGGGGTAAAGGTAACTATGGTCCTTAGAATCCCTGGCTCTCAATTGAAAAAGTAATATCAATGTGACTTCTCACATCAGACATCAACAATCCCAAAGGGCCTCATCTGAGTGTGGTCATCATATGCCATAAATTGTTGGTACTACTGCCAACAACTGACTATTGATTACACCACGATCCTATAATAATGTGCTCTCAAGTCCGGGTTAGGACTTATCTCACTCATAGATGCCATGTCAACCCAAACCAAACAGGATAATATCAAACATAGAACAGATATACAAGCATGCAAGCAGATATGACATACAAGCAATCATACAAGTAGATAAGCAAACATGAATAAGAAACAAGATAGGCTTAACCCTCTTAGGAAAGGACCAGCATAGGTCTAACCTCCCCAGTGAAGTCGCCATTTTTGTTGCGGTGAAAATCGGATAACAAATTATTAATTAATTTGCATCATATTTCTTTTACAACCGACTTTGATTTATCCAAAGGAAAGGTTCAAGATCGTTAGAAAAACCTAAAGGGGAAAGATCTAAGGTTCGGGGGTTGGTTACGCCTAGGGAAGGTATTAGCACCCTAAACGTCCGTAGTACTCTACGGGAACCTCTTTTTAAATGTTATCTTATGTTTGCTAAAGGTTCTATGCTAAAGGTTAGTTAGCGGGGGAAGTGATCAATTCATTATGATGAATATCACTAAGAGTTGAGGAACTCTCTCCTAAAGCTAGTTGTAATTTCTATGGCTCTGATGAGGCTAAGAAATTAAAGTTTTCTCCTAAGAGGTTACTTAGGTTAAGGTGAGGGGTCATGACTTTAGAAGTCAACATGTTTAACCTTCCTTTGGAATGGGGGAATATAATAGTTATAAGTTACTAACAAGATAACAAGTTAATATAAACATGACGACATAAAAAGATATGAATAAATAAAGAGAGGAAACAAGATTAAAATGCCAATTTAGGAACATACATGAGACAAAGATCACACATGATGAATAAATGGCAAGATGAATATGAAATGTAATGAAGACTTAATAAGCATTTATAAACCAAACATGCATAAAGGTCTTTAAAATAATATTTTTACTAATTTCTTTTTATTTATAAAAGATAGATTCAATTTAGAGAACATAGCAAGAAAAACGGAAGGAAAAGGATAAAAATTGAATAAGTTAGGATAATTTGAAAATTGAAGCACAAACTTGAAAAATAAATAAAAACAACTAAGTGATAAAAAGAGGAAATGGCATTTGGAGGGATTGAACCCATGCCATCTCGACTGCAGCCAAAAACTCCCACCGATAGGCCAACGTGCGCAGTTAACATGTGAAAGGTAGCAGAAATATATATTTCATGATAAGCGAATTTCAGAAAAATAAATAAAAAGATTAAAAAGGGAAAAGGAAGGGCGCCCCTGGGGTTTGAAACCAGAACCCTTTGTATACAGTCCACAACCATAGCCACTGAATCAGGGCGCACGCCTTAAGTAAATGCTGGCAATATGCATATATAAATAAAACAAGCGAAAATGATCAGAAAAACAAAAGGACCGAGCGAGGATCGAACCCTGGTCCTGTAGGCGAAATGGCAAGGCAAGGCATATGTTCTGCCACTGGAGTGGCCGTTACATCCATTAACAAACTCGCTTCAATAAATACACATACTAAACATGCGTGGATATCCCAAATTAACAACACAAACCCAGCAATGCCCAATCTGTTTGCTCAAGAAGTACATCCAGGCCATGCCATTCATTTACACAGACAACATAAACAGGGACAAAAACATTTAATCAAATTCCATCAACACATGAATTACCAAACAAAAACTAAACAATGCCAACACATACAAACCAATCATCCAAATAAATTCTTATATTGGCAATGTGAACAAACAGCAAGAACAAGGCAACAGTTCAAGAACATATAGTGTGACAATTTCAAATGCAGCTGTTACAACAATAGGCACATAATACATTCAATTGAAAACCATGAAAAGGTAGATTTGGAAAATAGTAATGGCAAGGAAATTAAACAAGACAGATGTGGAAACATATTGGCAGCAGTATATTACAAGTCAGTCTTGTCATAAGTCAGCAAGCAGTAGCAAGGTAACATAAGCAGACTGGATGAAAACATGTCATGGTAGGGCAGCAAAATGTAATGCATATGATATTTATAAACTCAAATAAGGATGCAACAGATTACAGCACGACATTGTGAAAACAGCAAAGTTAGTGCAAACATCATACATAGAGATTAAAAAAACCAACGCAAAAATAGGCAGCAGGCATAACTCCCACAGAGATAGCATACCAAGACAGTGTAGGACATAACAACAACTCATGCAACTTAAACACACATCAAAGCAAAATTTCTAGAGTAAGCATCCAGTCATGGTTAAGTGATGATTCATGTATCAAGATAGAACAGGGCAGACTGAGTCAAATGTAATGGCAATGCAAATTTACTTAGGTTCATGGTAATGTAAAGCAACAATCCAGATATGACTGTACATACATAGTATCATCAAATTTCAAGTAGCAGTTAGGCATGAACATCAAACATACAAAACAGCTACACATCATGTTGATATAAGGAAAAGTAGTCAGGTTACAGTAATAAGTACACGCACCTCATGATGGACAAAAGCTCTTAAAAAAAACCACACACATGTATTCAAGACAGGATAGAACATGTTATAGCAATCAAATTCCATCAGATGGTATCATTCGAATCAAGCACATGATATAGTACGAACAGTTTGAACAACAATCATATAAATGCACGTGTAAGACATACATGGATTAGGTTTAATGCATAAGACATAATAGCAACAAGTCTTCTCAAGTATAGGCAGTGGCATAACATCATAGTCCCAACTTGAACAAAACCAAATGGCACATCATCAAGCATACATGTACACCAATGAAGAACATCATTTACTTTATAAGTTCAAACCATAACAACATATTTAAGCACATATAAGCAAAGGTAGGACATTTTCAAGACAGTATGACAAACAAACTCATACAGTCAAATATTATGATATCACAGAGGTAAAACTTAGAAAGCATGTCAAACTTAACAATGCTAGTATACACATCGTGAGCATAGTATAATCACAAGATATGGCTTGGCTGTTATTAGTTCAAAGAAAAGCTTTAACACATACAATTTGAAATGGCATAGCATGGCAGACTGTAGATCAACTAGGCATGTGATAGAACAACCTAAGACAACACATATCAAGGTTCAATATTCATTTATTGCAACAAACTCAATCCAAAAGAAAGTGATACAAGTCAGTGACTTGCACAGGCTAGCAGGCTAAACAAAACACATGCTCATACAACAACAAATGCAAAGGCAGTGGTGTGTACAGAGCTTATCAATCTTAAAACAGCAAAACAACCATAATGACAAGGCTACAAACATGGCTGAATAGGCAAACACGCTCTTATATTAGTGGTAGCAGAAAAAAAAACACTCATGCTTAAGTAAAAGATCAGGCTAACATAGATCTTCAGACATAGCTTGAGGTAACACCAACTATATCAACATTAACCAAAAGTGAAATTGAGACCATGACATATGGTGAAGAGAGTTTATCAGGCATAATAACATGAGTATTTAGAGGCATATAGAGGACTAAACATCCATTAACCTCATCATCCAAGCAAACATGAATAGGCTAGCATTTCAAACTTCAATTTAACACTATAACATCAAGATAGAACTTACAAGACTAACAGTCCTCATGACTTCAATCATGATGACATATTAGACACAAATGACTTAATAAGGCATATAGGTATCCTAGTAAAAAAACGAGTCGTTTACAAACCAACAGTCAAACATTCAAACATACATTAGCAAAATGAGAAACATATATGAAGACTATGGAATATGACACAATGATATCAAGCAGATGTGATTTAAATAAGAAGGGAGAAAATGATACCAAGTGAGTGATAATACACTGTCTTCAGATATGCAGATTCCCTTCTTCCACAATGCTCCAAAGACAAATTCCTTCCTCGAGTGCTCACAACTTATGAAAACTTTAGAGTATATTTCGTGAGAATTGTTGATGATTTGCGTTAAAACTGAACTCCTTTATATAGGCTGAGATATGGTCCGGGTTGAACTCATCCATGGATCCAAACTTGGTGGCTAGGGTTTTGAAATTGAATTGCTTCAAGGGACAAACGCTCCCTCCTTCTGACTTGCAAGGTAGAAATGGAAAGCATCTCCCCATCTTTCTTCGCTATCAGCCTATGTATGCATTTTTTTGGAAATTGAGGGTAACGTCGCTCTGCTCTTCTCGCAGATAGCACAGACAATGACTAGAACGGAAGGTTGAATCCTTGCTTTGTGCCAATGAAATCTCATGAAGCAAATGAGGCAATATTAGGGCAAGATGGAATTGAATTATGGCGCTACGATTTGATGGAACGAATTCGAATTGAATTTGCAAAGGGTTGAAAAGAATTGTTTTCTCTGCAAAAGTTGGAAAAGAAACGAAGAGAGGAAGAAGGAAACTATTCCCCAAACGCGTGCCATATTCCCATTGGTTCAAAACAAACGTTGAAAAGTCAAAGGAAAATAAAACATTCTGATTGGCCAATGGTTTTATTCATTCTCCAATAAAAAATTTCCATAAATCCAACAAGACCAAATGAAAAAAAAACCACTCGTATTGTTTTCTTAACTACACTTAAATGACATTTAACATATCACATTTAAATCAAAGCTTAATATTATATATTTTTAAAAGAAAACTAATGATAATTAATAAAATCTGGCTCAATTTCAATTAATAAATTATCTTGAAATTAAAATTAAGGTAATTTGAATAAACTTAACCAAAATAATAAAAAGGTAATTAATTCAAAATCAAACAAATTAGACTAAAATTATACCATCAACTAAATTAACTAATTAAGCTACTAATCAATTAAAATATAAACACAAGAACATGTTAAAATTAAATCAAGATAAAATAAAATGCTAAATAAATCAAGGCAAAAAAATAGATAAAGAGAAATTTAAGATAAAATAGAGAAAATAAAATCACATAGCATCTAGCAAAAAGATGAGGGTAAAATTTGGGGTACAACAAGAGGGAGAAGTCATTTGTGATACGATCAATTTTGAAAGAAACACTCTGAAGAAAGGAGAAGAAGGCCAGGACTCAGAGAGGTTTCAGAAGAACTCAGAGAGCACTACAACATTTGTTGTCTCTGGCAACACTTTTTTAAGGAACATGTAATAATTGTTGCCTTAAATTCGTATAGGCAACAATTTACGGTTGTTGCCAAAAATATATTAGCAACCCTTGATAATTGTTGCCTAAAATACTTTTGAGGACGTTTTTGAAACGTCACTCTTTTATTTTTTTGGCAACAATGGTTAATTGTGCCATTAACTACTTTTGGGGACGATTTTAGAGTGTTAATATATTATTTCTATAACAATGTTTGATAATTGTCCCCTAAAATACTTTTGGAGACATTTTTAGATTGTTACATTAATTCTAATAAAAGGCTACATTTCTTCAATGTTGCATAAAATTTTAGCATTATCAAATTTTTGGTGGCAATCTTCCCTCCAAAACTTATACACTAAAAAACAAATATTTTACTCTAAACATTATTAAAAATATATATATATATTAAAAATCTTCTAACACATAATAAAATAATATATAACTATAATAATATATAACTATAATAATTTTTTTATTTTGTATCACAATTATTTATTTATTTTTTTAATTTAAAGGTCTTTAATAAATTTCCACTAAGTCAGTCACGCTTTTCAATAAAGTTCAAAACTCTTAAATGTTTATATAAAAATATTTTTAATATTCGTTAATTTAAAGGTCTCTATTTAATTGCTTTTATAGTTTATTATTTTAATATACAAAACTATTATAAATATACATACACAGTCTAAATAATTTTTTAGCATGCATAGCATAATTTAAAATGCATGTTCTTAGAAATATAAATATTGAAGTTGATAATTTATTATTTAAATTTAATTAAAAAATAATGATACAAAATTATTTTAAGATAAATAAAACTTTATTATAGACATGCTGACAATTTCAAAATAAAAGTTAGTCCTTTTAAAAGTGGTAATTAAATTACTTCAATATAAGTTTATTGAAAAATGAATAAAATTTATTATTAATATCTATTATACCTCTTGTTAAAAAATATAAAAAAGAAACTGTAAAATTTAAATAAATAAAAACTGCATAAAAATTAAATGAGAAAGTAAAGATTTTATCCAATAAAATGAGATATCTTTTTATGGACACATTAATAAAATTATATTTTGGGCAAAAAAAAGTTTACAGTATTAATGCATAAGAGTTTTTTTTTGTACATATATTAGTGCGTAAGAGTCAATATCTCACATAAATTTAATAATTCTTTTTAATTTAATTAAATTTTATTTTTAATAATTGTTTTTTAAAATCATTCTATTAAAATATTTTTTTAAGAAAACATTGATGAACACTTAAATTTTAGAATATTAAAATTTATTTTTTAATTTTTAACAAATTAACTAAAAATAAAATTAACTTTTATAGTAAACTTTCCTTATTAAGACATTTAAAACATATAATATTAACTATTTAAAAAACCCATAAAAGATTTCTAAGTTAAATATTTAAAAAATATATATAATAAATAATGAAAAGAAAAACCAATCTTAGCTTTGTGAAACCCTTGTTCTCCCTCTCAGATTTACGCAAACACTAAACCCTTTTTCCCTTCTTGATTCAAGGTCGCTATACTTTGATTATATTCATCGTTTTTCTCTCTGAACTCCAAAAACTCCTCAAATCTTCATCTTCTTCATCTAGTCTCATGAATTTATTATGTTTACTCTTATTTTGAAAAGTCTCAAATTAGTGAGAAGTTGCAAGAATCAGAAAAGAATAAGGATGAAACCATAGCAGAGAAAGAAGAAGAAGGATGGAATAATCGCATGAAATAATAGTGTCATCCAATCCTTGCAGAATTGCTTCTCTTCAGGTGAGATTCCTTGAGATTACACATGATTGGCAAATGGTCAAAATTAGGGTTTTTCCATGTAATGAATAAGTATAAGTGTTTATCTTAGTGGGGTCATGGAACTTAATTTACTGTTTTGAAAACTTTAGCTTAGTTATATCTCACTTTTCTTCTCTTGTTTTTGAAAAATGAGATACTTATTAATAAACAGATCTTGTTTTTGGAACAATAGCAATTTGAATAGATGCAAAGTTAGGATTGATGAATGATTTTGTACCTTATTTGATGACATGACTTTGAACCCAATGAAGGTAATCGGTCCACAATTTCAATTGTTGTTTTTTTAGAAGTACGATTCTTTCACTGTATCTAAGTTATTAATTCGTAGGTTGCAACATCGGTGGCGGAGAACTCTATTTGAAACATTGAAAATAGGATGGGGTGAATGATCTCTTTTGTGGTTTCTGATGTTGTGGAAACTGAGGTGAATGATCTTTTTTTCTAAGGTAATGCACTGTGAATTGACTTGATTTATCAACTTAGGAAACAATATTAAAAATTTGTTTACTTGATTTTCCTTGTGAAGATTAATAATAGGTTTCAACTTGCAAGTTTAATTTTTTAAATGTTCGTGAATTGTATGATTATTATAATATAAATGGTTTTGTTTATATATATATATATATATATATATATATATATATATATATATATATATATATATATATATATATATATATATATATATATATATATATATATATATATATATATATATATAAACTTTTAAACTTTCAGCCCTTGTAAATATTGGTTTACCACCATGTTTTTATAAACAGTTGAGTCACATACAAAAACGATTGATAAGGCTAATATTAGCATTAGAGTTTAAATATAGTCATGGTTGTAGCACTGATACTTTTGATTAGTGGCGTTCACGACTATGTTGTTAAGGGTTTGTTAATGCATAATTGAGTGTGTTTTGCTTGTTGTTTTAGTTTTTATTTGTGCAAGGTTTAATTCTTGTTGATGTCTTAATTTTCCATTGGACCAAAAATATTTATGGTTGATGTATTTTGTTTTATTTTCTTATGCAGTAAGGTATCAATGAAGATGTTGAAAAGGACGATATAAATGATGAAATTCAAGAGGACGACATAGATGATGGATTTCAAGAGGACGTCATAGGTGGCGAATTTCAAGAGGACGACATAGATCTTGAAGATGAATTTCAAGAGGATGATATAGATGGTGAATTTCAAGGGGACGACGTAGATGAAGAATTTCTGGAGGACGACATATGTGATGAATTTCAAGAGGACGATATGGATGATGAATTTCAAGAAGACTAACTTGAATGAGTTGGATGATGTCTTTTTTTTTGGCTTGTAGTTGAAAGCATTAAACTTATACTATGTTTTTTGTTCTTTTACTGAACTATGTTTTTTGTTCTTTTACTAGGATCATACTTCAAAGTATTAAACTTAGTATTATAAGTAATGATACCTTAGGCATTTTGTTTATCGGATACTATCTTGAATTAATGTTTGAACTCGATTTTATTATAATATTACAACTTTTGTGGATGCACGGTTAAATTTGATCTTGTTTAAGTTATAATCGACATTTTTTTAAGCCAATCATTAACGACTATATTATTTAGAAAATAATTGCGAAATTGTATATTTTATGGGGACACCGTAAAAGAACAACCTATAAGTTATGGCTACACTTTAAAAATGATCCTCCTGATTCAAATTTAAGGCAACAATTATTAATTGTAGCCATATATGGCAACGCTTAAAAAACGTCGCCTCAGAGGCCACAAATAATCGTCCCCTATTCCTTTTGTTTAGGCGACGTTTTTAAAAAGCGTGCCCAAAGAGCATGAAAAAACGTTCCCTCAGACTATAGGCAACGCTCGCATAGGAGACGCCTAGAAAACGTCCCCTATTCTTTTAGGCAACGATTTCCAGAGTTCTGACAACATTTTTCAAGTGTTGCCAGAGACAACAAATGTTGTAGTGGAGGAGAATTCAGAAACGATTTTCTAAGGTATGGGGAGTATTATTTATCATTATATTTGATATAGATCTAGAAGCATGTCGGTAGTAGGTTTTCCGGGTAAATTTGACGAGTTAATGATGAAATTGGGATTTTTAGGATGGATTAGATGTTAGGGATAAGACCTACCATGATGAATTGTGATGAGTCCAAGCCTTTGAGGTTGGCATCAATTTTGGTAAAACTAACTTAGCAGAAAGATGTTGGACAAGATGTCCTGACATGATGAACTAACTGCAGATTAAGGTGTTAGACAAGATGTCATATCATGTTGATTCGACATCTTTGTCTGTTGCAGTTTGGAATAACTGTGTCTGTTTTCCAGGTGTGATTGGAATATGATTTAGGCCTAGGCGGCATCCGAGATTGAGGAATCAGAGATTCTAATTCTAAAAGGAATATGTTGTTTCTAAGTATGGAAACATTTTTGGAATCTTAGGATTGAAGAAACTGTTCTAGAGAAGAATAGGTCGCAGATTCTGTGGAGGTGAATTGCTGCGATTCTGAAGCCCAAATCCACTTCTGTTTAGTAATATAAATAGAATGGATTTAACCTAGAATAGTCACTGAAGATATACAGCTGATTGAGTACTAGGGTTTGTACTTTTGTGAGCCTACCTTGTATTGTGTGAATACCTGAGTTGGACAGTTTATTGAGTTGTAACTTTTCAGTCACTGCTGTGATTGAAAGAGAATTGAGAAGGGTCTCATACCTAGGAGAGTCTTAGATAGAAATCTAGTATGGGTAGTTTTCTAGGTGTCAATTTGTAAACATTGGAGTTTAGCTTAGAACTAATTCTACTTAGTGGATTTCATTTCTGGCTTGGTAGCCTGCAGACGTAGGTGTTGTTGATCACCAAAATGGGTTAACAATTCTGGTGTGTTATTTTCTTTCTGCTGTTTGCATCCAGTTTTTCATTATCCTTGTGTAAGAAGCAGAAATCAAGTGTCACGACATTCTGTCCTACATCTTAGTGATCTGCTTAACCAGAATTTCAATTGGTATCAGAGCAGGCATCTTGCTCTGTATCTGGGTGAGATTTAGGGACGATACTTTCTGGTTCGATGGATAAAGAAGGAGGAATTTTAAATAGACCTCCCATACTTGATAGTTCCAATTATGAATATTGGAAAATGCGCATGGTGGCGTTCATCAAGTCCATGGATGGTAAAGCTTGGAAGTCAGTGGTTAAAGGGTGGGATCCACCAAAGACCAAAGACAAAGATGGTAAAGCTACTGATGAGCTGAAACCTAAAGAAGATTAGGATGATGAAGATGATAAGCTTGCTCAAGGTAACTCTAAATCCTTGAATGCCTTGTTTAATGGCGTGGACAAGAATATCTTCAGGATCATCAAGAACTGCACTGTTGCAAAGGATGCCTGAGAAATCTTGAAGACTGCTCATGAAGGAACTTCTCGTGTCAAATCCTTAAGACTTCAACTTCTCACCTCTAAGTTTGAGAACTTGAGAATGAAGAAGGATGAGAGTATTAAGGAATTTCATATTAATATTGTGGACATTGCCAATACTTCAAGTGTGTCATACCCCAAATTTTGACCACCAAGATTTCCCATCATTGTAAGGATCATTGCAAAAATATGGAGGTACCATCATGCCTCATCAATCTCCTCGAGGATTGTTGAGCTTTCACTACAACCAAGAATTAGGTTTTGAGCCCTCTCAGAGCACTTAGACAAAGGATCAATCAAGAAATGACATGATCTTCAACTTGTCTAACCTCTCAAACATACATAAAGGATCAATAGGACTCCCACATCAATAATCAAGCACAAGGTCGCAACATTCCAAGTGGATCAAGCCTCAAGATTACTAGTGTCACCAAATTAGGGTTTTGGTCGACCAAGGCCTCCAGATGAAAATTTTCATCTGGGCATGAGCCAATACTTCAAAGCATGATCCAAAATACTCCAAGGGACCTCATGGACCCAATCATCAAGTCAAATTAGCATCAGGGGAAGCATTCATAAAAAATCAGGAATTAGGGTTTCTTGACCTAATTCACCCATAAGTTGACTTTTGGAGCAATACATGAGCCAAGACCTCAATACATGATTTAAGGGCCTTAAATACACCACATTGATCCATTTACAATAATGGATTGATCCAAGAAGCTTGATTCCCAAGTTTCAATTTCATCTGGACCACAATTAGGGTTTTGAAGAAAAAGTCAACTGTATCTTTGACTTTTGACTAAGACATGCTCCTAAATCTTGGGACATGATTCAATACACCCTAAAACACCTATGGAATCCATCCATTAGGTTTGAATTGGGTCAAGAACTTGATTGCACAAAGGATCACACAGTTTGGAATTCATCTGACAAAAAGTCAACTGTGCCCAAAATCAAGTTTGACTTTTTGGAATTTTTCACAAATATGGTTCCCCTAAGTCCAAAACAATGTTAATGTATGGTTTTGATCATCATTCATCAAGAAAAATCAAGAAAAATGAGTTAACTTGCAAAAGGGGCAACCTTAGAAAACTTAAACTTTTCTAAGTTATGGAACAAAATGGCTTTGGTACCAACTTTGCAGGTTATAACTCCCAAACCCTAAGGCCTTTTTCTTCCATCCAAAGCTCAAATGAAAGTTCACATGACATACTTCAAAAGTGTCAACTACAAAAGATTCTAAATCCTCATGGATTTTGAGTTATGGATTGATCAAAATCACAAAAAGTGGAAATGACCACTTTTTCCAACACTTAGTAAAATTTTCAATAAGTCAGAATCTGTTTCACTTTTTCCAAACTTTGAGGTCATTTTCAGTCATGATCCAAGTTGAACTAGGTCCATTTGTGAACATAAAAGTTAAAGTATGTCATGAGAGCTTTCCAACAAGTACTAGATCATCTCCAAATTCAATTTGAGTAGGGAGTTACAACCCTTGGAACATGGCATCAAAGACTGATTCCTTCCCAAGGCAGATTATAGGTCATTTTCTCAAATTGGTTAAACCAGACAATTACAAGCCTTGTCATCCATTTGGACACCTCAGGGGATAACATCAAAGGAAAAATATCTGATCCACAAGCCTCCCAAGTCCAAGGATTTACATGTAGCTATGTGTCCCCAAAAAAGGCTAAAAATCCCAAAGACTCTGATTTTGTTCCAATGCATTCAATGGATTCACAAGGTGGCAAGCATCAAGACATTGCTAACTGAATTGAGTCAAGCCTTATCTCTAATCCAAAGCTACAATTGTAACACCCCGTTTTATCCGATTTATTTAATCGAGTCGATTTAATTATTTTTATTTTTATATTATTTTATTCTTGACTTTTATTTGACAATATATTATTTTTCATCGTTATTGTGTTTTATCGCGTTTTGAGAGCGTTTGCGAGATATTTGAGAGTAGGGGTATTTTGGTCTTTTTGCTGGGTTATTTTTAATAAAATAGAAAGTGGAGAGAAAAAGAGAGAAAAGAAAGGGAAAGGAGAAGAAAGAAAGAGAGAAGAGGAGAAAGAGGAAAATCGAGGAAACCTCCGTTTCAATCGCGATTAATCGGGTAAGGGTGAGAAGTTTCAATTATATCTTGCTTGTGTATGTATATGTGTTATTTGTTGTAATTGTTTTGGTTGTTTCACAACTTTTTCTCATTAATAAATTGATGAATAATTGATAGGAATCGATATTTTCATGGTCAAAACTCGATATAAACTGCGTAGAATACTTGTTGTTAGGATTGGAACATGTTTGGGTTGATATATTGTGATTTGGAAGTGTTTAGATGAGATTTGGAGAGGTTTTGGGGTGAAATCCGTAGCAGAAAATTATGCAGGAAAAATTCTGGGTTTCGCTACCCATACGCGTATCAGGCTTGGCATTACGTGTATTGGTTTGGGCAATACGCGTATGGCAAGGGGGAAATGAGGGCAATACACGTATGGAACACATTTTTCACGGCCTTCTGCTGATTTACGTAATGGTACGCGTACTTGGCAAGGCATTACGCGTATCAAGTGAGGCATTACGCGTATGGAGTTTTAGTGGAAGTTTTGGGGAGAAATCAGTCTCTGCCCATATGCGTAGCACTTTGGGCATTACGCGTATGGAATGGGCGAGCGAGCTGGGCAGTACGCGTATGGCCTAAGGCAATACGCGTATGACCAGAGAGGGTGTAGAATGGTTCCCGATTTTGCTTCCGATGCCGTAACTTTTGATCCGTAACTCGGATCGAGGCATTCTTGGTACCGTTAGAAAGCTATTGAGATGTTCTTTCTTATTAAAATGGTTTTGATATTGGTGGCCGATTTAATTATGTCGGGAATTTAGAAATATGTCATTTTGTCTACTTTTACCGTTTTAATGGTGTGTATTTGATGTGTTATCATGCAATATGCTTTTGATATATAACTTATGACTTGTGTGCTGTGGTATGATATGAATGCACATGATGAAATGTTGTGATGATGGTTTGTGGCCTAAGGGCAAGAAAATGCATTGTGTTGTGTTTGATTGTATATGCATGATTATGGATGTGTATATGTGTGCATTTGAATGTCATGAGTCATTGTATGCCAAGCATCATGATATGCATTCTTATGATGTCGTGTGCCCTAGTGGGTGTGAGCGACGAAACGGTTCCCGAGCGAATCCGCTATAACATCATGAGCCTTATACCTAGAGGACCTAAAGCGATGATTATAGACAATCGTGAGCCTTATACAAAGAGGACCTAAAGCGATCCGATCGTGAGCCTTATACAAAGAGGACCTAAAGCGATCCATAAACGTCATGACCCTTATACCAAGAGGACCTAAAGCGACGGGGAACATCGTTTGGCTGACGGGGAGTTACACTAAGTAACAAGTGATGATTCCAATAGTTCCTGAGTGAACTAATGATGAGAATGATGGATGGATAGTACCGCATTTGCATAGAGTCGTTGTGTCGGTCTCTTTGCATTTGCATAAATCATGAATGGATTAATTATGTGTGGAAAATCATGAATTGATTGAGTATGTGTTGAGATTTATGTTTGAATTGGTGAATTGATGTGCATATGTCATAAATGCATTGGTTGTGGATAATATGTTTTATGCATAGACATATGCTATGTGATGTGGTGGGGTGTTTCCATATGTTATGACTTTGGTGTGCCTTATGTGTGAATATGTGATTATGTTGGTGTAATTGATATATGCTATGTGTATTAGTATGTGATGCTTGTGGTGAGAATAATTATGCATGTGAATTTATATGTGTTGCATATTATTATGCAATCTTGATTTAGTTGTTATTTCTCACCCTTCTGCTGTGGTTTGTTGCTCTATAAGGCAATTGTAGATTAGTAGTCTTTGAGGCTTTTGTGAAGATTAGTTCTCCATCTGTTTGTCAGTCTGTATGCTCTGATATGTAACACGGGAGTCGGGGAACGCTTTTGTTATATATGTATACATTTGTTGGATCTATTTTGTATTAACTTTGTATGAATATTTTAATGTTATAAAACCATTTATTTGTAAAACAAGTCAGTTATGGATCTTTCCGCTTTTTTCCATAATTGAACTTTCCTTTTGTATGGAAAAAGTTTCCCTTTGAGGTTATTCCATTTTGTGTTATGTATCAAAATTAATGAGAAAGGATTGTGTTTTCTTTCTATTGACGTGGCATCCTTGTTTCTGTCGGAAAAATAAATTTTTATCTACTCTGATTTATTTATGTATTATTTATTCGTGATGGGAATTGGGGTGTTACAATAGTGGTATCAGAGCAGGTCGGTCCGTCCGGCCAAGTCGTTGAGTCAGTTGGTGTGACAGTTGAATACTGTCGATGTTGTTTGTTCCTTAGTATGTGATATGTGTGTGAAACACTGTCAGTGCTTTCTGGTTTTCTAATCTTTTGTCTTCAGGTTTGGGAATGAGATAAGTGGGGGAGAAGCTGGTGCTTCTCCAAGTTACTTCAGGTGTGGAGTGTTGGCTCAGCGTGTTGTAGATTGCGAGATTGTAAGTGTTGTTTGGACAGTGTTGTTCCCGATTCCGGAGGGAATGCGGAAGTAAGGTTTGTGTTAACTAAGGATTTGTGCCTTAGGTAGTTTTGTGCACAGGATGTAAGGAATGCTATTAAGTTTGGTAAAGACGGTTTATGCCCCATCATGATTGTCAGCTGTCTATTGACAAATTGAGGAACTGATCACCCTTAATCTCTTGTTGATAGTAGACGAAATTATGTTGGATGGAATAGACGTGTCTTTCCGCCTTTGATAGTGTGTGCAATGAATTGTTTGGAATTTAAGAAAATGGTTACAGGTTGTTTTGTTGAGTCGATGAAGATTCTTATATCGGAAGGTGAGGCAGATTCGAGGTTTTTGTATGTTGGTCAAGTTGGGAAGTCATTGAGAGAGAACGATTGGGTATTATTAAGGGCTGCTTCTCAGAGAGTAGAGATTGAACTTAATTGGACGAAGGTAAATAGTTGAGGTTTGTATCTGCTAAGTAAGTAGGAAACTCTTAGTAAATGGGACTAAGATGTTTGTTTTGTCTGTGATGATAGTGTTCTAGAAATTGGCAGGAAGTCACAGTGATGGGCCGTCAGTTGTGCATGGTTTTCAGATGTGATTTTGGATGGAACATTAGTGTGTTGTCTTAGAAAGCTCCAGTATTGTTAGTAACAAAAATGATGGATGACTGAATGGAATAACAAGCATGATGTGTATGATGGTATTGAGACTATGGGAAGTAAAACTTAGAGTTCTGGTGAGGTTTGGAGTCTTTGGAGTTTTAGAGCATTAATGGAAATCTTGAGAAAACCCTAGGTGTGGATTTAATATTTGAGAGATCTTTTTGGTTGGTTGTTGCTACATGTTGGGATTTTTGGGATTTGGACTGTTAAGAGAAGAAATTGTGTATGGATTACTAACAGTTGAATGAGGTAACGATTGAGAATAAGTGTCCACTTTCATGAATAGATAACTAGAATTGGTTTGGTTGAGTTGAGTGAATTCACAATTATTTGGAATGTTTGCTAAGAGTGGTGAATTGTGTTAGTTGAGGCTTTGATCGATTTAATGTGACTGGTTATGTTTGTTACCATCGGATTAGGGTGTTATTACTCGGTTAAGCTTGTATGTGAGTAACCAGTTACCCAGTGAAATTTTTTGCAAAAGCTTTAAGAATTTATATCTTTTGGAATTGGGTTGGACATTACAACGTACAATGATGTTATTTGGTGTTAGTAATGCGTCTATAATGTTTCGGGAGTAGATGAATCGTATCTTCCATATTTACTTGGATGAGGTCGTGATGGCTTTGATTGAGGAAATTCATATCTATTATAAACTCAAAGGAAGAACAGGTAGAGTGTTTGAGATTCGAATTACAAGTGTTGAAAAGTTAATTCGAAAGTTTTTATGCATGTCTGTTTTGATGGTCAGAGAATTAAAATTATTTGAGTAGTTCAGAGACTTGTGTCTGGTGTGTGAGATAACACAATAGAGTGTGAGGTTGGGTATATTAAAAATGAACAGTGATTTTTGGTGAATATGAGAACGAGTTAGACTTTGGACATGGGATTGGTGGATTTGATTGTTTTGAGTAATCAGAGTGCGCAGCGGAAGCGTGATGTGGCACAGTTCGTATATGCGTGTGTGACTTGTAAGAGTTCAAAGGTTGAACGATGGGAAACGGTGGGAATGATGAGACAATGGGATGTTCTATAATGGAAGTGTTAGGTGAAAGGTTTAAATATTATTCATGGGCTACTATGTAGATGGATGTTTTGGTTATATGTTCGATTGGTGAATCGTAGCATTGTTGCAATATCGTTGTGTGACAAGGATGTTGGTATTATGGCTGTGTAGAGGTTGTTGAATCGATGTTGGGTTGTGGAATTTTATGTTCTTGTTTGTGTTGTTGCCTCGTTTCCATCGTGATGGTCCGAGTGCGAGTAGCTAATTCATGTGTGTGTTTGTAGCTTAGGTATTCTTCGAGTCGTGAGTTAGTCGTCAAGTGCATTGTATGGGCTTTGCATCTTGTCGTTGTAGTTGTCGTCGTGGTCGTGTCGTTGTTGTAGCTGCTGTTAGCAAGGTGGTTTGTCAGTTTGTGTCATTCGTGGTGTGCCTTAAGTTGGCATGTTGGTTTGTTAGTCCGATGCGAGAGTCGTATCTGGAGTTTTTCCTATCGGTTATATTTTCGAGGACGAAAATGTCTAAGTGGGGGAGAATTGTAACGCCCCGTTTTGTCCGATGTATTTAATCGAGTCGATTTAATTATTTTTATTTTTATACTATTTTATTCTTGACTTTTATTTGACAAAATATTATTTTTCATCGTTATTGTGTTTTATCGCGTTTTGAGAGCGTTTGCGAGATATTTGAGAGTAGGAGTATTTTGGTCTTTTTGCTGGGTTATTTTTCATAAAATAGAAAGTGGAGAGAAAAAGAGAGAAAAGAAAGGGAAAGGAGAAGAAAGAAAGAGAGAAGAGGAGAAAGAGGAAAATCAAGGAAACCTCCATTTCAATCGCGATTAATCGAGTAAGGGTGAGAAGTTTCAATTATATCTTGCTTGTGTATGCATATGTGTTATTTGTTGTAATTGTTTTGGTTGTTTCACAACTTTTTCTCATTAATAAATTGATGAATAATTGATAGGAATCGATATTTTCATGGTCGAAACTCGATATAAACTGCGTAGAATACTTGTTGTTAGGATTGAAACATGTTTGGGTTGATATATTGTGATTTGGAAGTGTTTAGATGAGATTTGGAGAGGTTTTGGGGTGAAACCCGTATCAGAAAATTATGCAGGAAAAATTCTGGGTTTCGCTGCCCATACGCGTATCAGGCTTGGCATTACACGTATTGGTTTGGGCAATACGCGTATGGCAAGGGAAAATGAGGGCAATACGCGTATGGAACACATTTTTCACGGCCTTCTGCTGATTTGCGTAATGGTACGCGTACTTGGCAAGGCATTACACGTATCAAGTGAGGCATTGCGCGTATGGAGTTTTAGTGGAAGTTTTGGGGAGAAATCAGTCTCTGCCCACATGCGTATCACTTTGGGCATTACGCGTATGGAATGGGCGAGCGAGCTGGGCAGTACGCGTATGGCCTAAGGCAATACGCGTATGACCAGAGAGGGTGTAGAATGGTTCCCGATTTTGCGTCCGATGCCGTAACTTTTGATCCGTAACTCAGATTGAGGCGTTCTTGGTACCGTTAGAAAGCTATTGAGATGTTCTTTCTTATTAAAATGGTTTTGATATTGGTGGCCGATTTAATTATGTCGGGAATTTGGAAATGTTTCGTTTTGTCGACTTTTACCGTTTTAATGGTGTGTATTTGATGTGTTATCATGCAATATGCTTTTGATATATAACTTATGACTTGTGTGCTGTGGTATGATGTGAATGCACGTGATGAAATGTTGTGATGATGGTTTGTGGCCTAAGGGCAAGAAAATGCATTGTGTTGTGTTTGATTGTATATGCATGATTATGGATGTGTATATGTGTGCATTTGAATGTCATGAGTCATTGTATGCCAAGCATCATGATATGCATTCTTGTGATGTCGTGTGCCCTATGGGGTGTGAGCGACGAAACGGTTCCAGAGCGAATCCGCTATAACATCGTGAGCCTTATACCGAGAGGACCTAAAGCGATGATTATAGACGACCGTGAGCCTTATACAAAGAGGACCTAAAGCGATCGGATCATGAGCCTTATACAAAGAGGACCTAAAGCGATCCTTAAACGTCGTGAGCTTTATACCAAGAGGACCTAAAGTGACGGGGAACATCGTTTGGCCGATGGGGAGTTACACTAAGTAACAAGTGATGATTCCAATAGTTCCTGAGTGAACTAATGATGAGAATGATGGATGGATAGTACCGCATTTGCATAGAGTCGTTGTGTCGGTCTCTTTGCATTTGCATAAATCATGAATGGATTGATTATGTGTGGAAAATCATGAATTAATTGAGTATGTGTTGAGATTTATCTTTGAATTGGTGAATTGATGTGCATATGTCATAAATGCATTGGTTGTGGATAATATGTTTTATGCATAGACATATGCTATGTGATGTGGTGGGGTGTTTCCATATGTTATGACTTTGGTGTGCCTTATGTGTGAATATGTGATTATGTTGGTGTAATTGATATATGCTATGTGTATTAGTATGTGATGCTTATGGTGAGAATAATTATGCATGTGAATTTATATGTGTTGCATATTATTATGCAATCTTGATTTAGTTGTTATTTCTCACCCTTCTGCTGTGGTTTGTTGCTCTATAAGGCAATTGTAGATTAGTAGTCTTTGAGGCTTTTGTGAAGATTAGTTCTCCATCTGTTTGTCAGTCTGTATGCTCTGATACGTAACACGGGAGTCAGGGAACGCTTTTGTTATATATGTATACATTTGTTGGATCTATTTTGTATTAACTTTGTATGAATATTTTAATGTTATAAAACCATTTATTTGTAAAACAAGTCAGTTATGGATCTTTCCGCTTTTTTCCATAATTGAACTTTCCTTTTGTATGGAAAAAGTTTCCCTTTGAGGTTATTCCATTTTGTGTTATGTATCAAAATTTATGAGCAAGGATTGTGTTTTCTTTCTATTGATGTGGCATCCTTGTTTCTGTCGGAAAAATAAATTTTTATCTACTCTGATTTATTTATGTATTATTTATTCGTGATGGGAATTGGGGTGTTACAATAGTGGTATCAGAGCAGGTCGGTCCGTCCGGCCAAGTCGTTGAGTCAGTTGGTGTGACAGTTGAATACTGTCGATGTTGTTTGTTCCTTAGTATGTGATATGTGTGCGAAACACTGTCAGTGCTTTCTGGTTTTCTAATCTTTTGTCTTCAGGTTTGGGAATGAGATAAGTGGGGGAGAAGCTGGTGCTTCTCCAAGTTACTTCAGGTGTGGAGTGTTGGCTCAGTGTGTTGTAGATTGTGAGATTGTAAGTGTTGTTTGGACAGTGTTGTTCCCGATTCCAGAGGGAAATGCGGAAGTAAGGTTTGTGTCAACTAAGGATTTGTGCCTTAGGTAGTTTTGTGCACAGGATGTAAGGAATGCTATTATAGTTTGGTAAAGACGGTTTATGCCCCATCATGATTGTCAGCTGTCTATTGACAAATTGAGGAACTGATCACCCTTAATCTCTTGTTGATAGTAGACGAAATTATGTTGGATGGAATAGACGTGTCTTTCCGCCTTTGATAGTGTGTGCAATGAATTGTTTGGAATTTAAGAAAATGGTTACAGGTTGTTTTGTTGAGTCGATGAAGATTCTTATATCGGAAGGTGAGGCGGATTTGAGGTTTTGTATGTTGGTCAAGTTGGGAAGTCATTGAGAGAGAATGATTGGGTATTATTAAGGGCTGCTTCTCAGAGAGTAGAGATTGAACTTAATTGGACGAAGGTGAATAGTTGAGGTTTGTATCTGCTAAGTAAGTAGGAAACTCTTAGTAAATGGTACTAAGATGTTTGTTTTGTCTGTGATGATAGTGTTCTAGAAATTGGCAGGAAGTCACAGTGATGGGCCGTCAGTTGTGCATGGTTTTCAGATGTGTTTTTGGATGGAACATTAGTGTGTTGTCTTAGAGAGCTCCAGTATTGTTAGTAACAAAAATGATGGATGACTGAATGGAATAACAAGCACGATGTGTATGATGGTATTGAGACTATGGGAAGTAAAACTTAGAGTTCTGGTGAGGTTTGGAGTCTTTGGAGTTTTAGAGCATTAATGGAAATCTTGAGAAAACCCTTGGTGTGGATGTAATATTTGAGAGTTCTTTTTGGTTGGTTGTTGCTACATGTTGGGATTTATGGGATTTGGACTGTTAAGAGAAGAAATTGTGTATGGATTACTAACAGTTGAATGAGGTAACGATTGAGAATAAGTGTCCACTTTCATGAATAGATAACTAGAATTGGTTTGGTTGAGTTGAGTGAATTCACAATTATTTGGAATGTTTGCTAAGAGTGGTGAATTGTGTGAGTTGAGCCTTTGATCGATTTAATGTGACTGGTTATGTTTGTTACCATCGGATTAGGGTGTTATTACTCGGTTAAGCTTGTCTGTGAGTAACCAGTTACCCAGTGAAATTTTTTGCAAAAGCTTTAAGAATTTATATCTTTTGGAATTGGGTTGGACATTACAACGTACAGTGATGTTATTTGGTGTTAGTAATGCGTCTATAATGTTTCGGGAGTAGATGAATCGTATCTTCCATATTTACTTGGATGAGGTCGTGATGGCTTTGATTGAGGATATTCAGATCTGTTATAAACTCAGAGGAAGAACAGGTAGAGTGTTTGAGATTCGAATTACAAGTGTTGAAACGTTAATTCGAAAGTTTTTATGCATGTCTGTTTTGATGGTCAGAGAATTAAAATTATTTGAGTAGTTCAGAGACTTGTGTCTGGTGTGTGAGATAACACAATAGAGTGTGAGGTTGGGTATATTAAAAATGAACAGTGATTTTTGGTGAATATGAGAACGAGTTAGACTTTGGACATGGGATTGGTGGATTTGATTGTTTTGAGTAATCAGAGTGCGCAGTGGAAGCGTGATGTGGCACAGTTCGTATATGCGTGTGTGACTTGTAAGAGTTCAAAGGTTGAACGATGGGAAACGGTAGGAATGATGAGACAGTGGGATGTTCTATAATGGAAGTGTTAGGTGAAAGGTTTAAATATTATTCATGGGATACTATGTAGATGGATGTTTTGGTTATATGTTCGATTGGTGAATCGTAGCATTGTTACAATATCGTTGTGTGACAAGGATGTTGGTATTATGGCTGTGTAGAGGTTGTTGAATCAATGTTGGGTTGTGGAACTTTATGTTCTTGTTTGTGTTATTGCCTCGTTTCCATCGTGATGGTCCGAGTGCGAGTAGCTAATTCCTGTGTGTGTTTGTAGCTTGGGTATTCTTCGAGTCGTGAGTTAGTCGTCAAGTGCATTGTATGGGCTTTGCATCTTGTCGTTGTAGTTGTCGTCGTGGTCGTGTCGTTGTTGTAGCTGCTGTTAGCAAGGTGGTTTGTCAGTTTGTGTCATTCGTGGTGTGCCTTAAGTTGGCATGTTGGTTTGTTAGTCCGATGCGAGAGTCGTATCTGGAGTTTTTCCTATCGGTTATATTTTCGAGGACGAAAATGTCTAAGTGGGGGAGAATTGTAACGCCCCGTTTTGTCCGATGTATTTAATCGAGTCGATTTAATTATTTTTATTTTTATACTATTTTATTCTTGACTTTTATTTGACAAAATATTATTTTTCATCGTTATTGTGTTTTATCGCGTTTTGAGAGCGTTTGCGAGATATTTGAGAGTAGGAGTATTTTGGTCTTTTTGCTGGGTTATTTTTCATAAAATAGAAAGTGGAGAGAAAAAGAGAGAAAAGAAAGGGAAAGGAGAAGAAAGAAAGAGAGAAGAGGAGAAAGAGGAAAATCAAGGAAACCTCCATTTCAATCGCGATTAATCGAGTAAGGGTGAGAAGTTTCAATTATATCTTGCTTGTGTATGCATATGTGTTATTTGTTGTAATTGTTTTGGTTGTTTCACAACTTTTTCTCATTAATAAATTGATGAATAATTGATAGGAATCGATATTTTCATGGTCGAAACTCGATATAAACTGCGTAGAATACTTGTTGTTAGGATTGAAACATGTTTGGGTTGATATATTGTGATTTGGAAGTGTTTAGATGAGATTTGGAGAGGTTTTGGGGTGAAACCCGTAGCAGAAAATTATGCAGGAAAAATTCTGGGTTTCGCTGCCCATACGCGTATCAGGCTTGGCATTACGCGTATTGGTTTGGGTAATACGCGTATGGCAAGGGGGAAATGAGGGCAATACGCGTATGGAACACATTTTTCACGGCCTTCTGCTGATTTGCGTAATGGTACGCGCACTTGGCAAGGCATTACACGTATCAAGTGAGGCATTACGCGTATGGAGTTTTAGTGGAAGTTTTGGGGAGAAATCAGTCTCTGCCCATATGCGTAGCACTTTGGGCATTACGCGTATGGAATGGGCGAGCGAGCTGGGCAGTACGCGTATGGCCTAAGGCAATACGCGTATGACCAGAGAGGGTGTAGAATGGTTCCCGATTTTGCGTCCGATGCCGTAACTTTTGATCCGTAACTCAGATTGAGGCGTTCTTGGTACCGTTAGAAAGCTATTGATATGTTCTTTCTTATTAAAATGGTTTTGATATTGGTGGCCGATTTAATTATGTCGGGAATTTGGAAATGTTTCGTTTTGTCGACTTTTACCGTTTTAATGGTGTGTATTTGATGTGTTATCATGCAATATGCTTTTGATATATAACTTATGACTTGTATGCTATGGTATGATGTGAATGCACGTGATGAAATGTTATGATGATGGTTTGTGGCCTAAGGGCAAGAAAATGCATTGTGTTGTGTTTGATTGTATATGCATGATTATGGATGTGTATATGTGTGCATTTGAATGTCATGAGTCATTGTATGCCAAGCATCATGATATGCATTCTTGTGATATCGTGTGCCCTATGGGGTGTGAGCGACGAAACGGTTCCAGAGCAAATCCGCTATAACATCGTGAGCCTTATACCGAGAGGACCTAAAACGATGATTATAGACGACCGCAAGCCTTATACAAAGAGAACCTAAAGCGATCGGATCATGAGCCTTATACAAAGAGGACCTAAAGCGATCCTTAAACGTCGTGACCTTTATACCAAGAGGAACTAAAGCAACGGGGAACATCGTTTGGCCGATGGGGAGTTACACTAAGTAACAAGCGATGATTCCAATAGTTCCTGAGTGAACTAATGATGAGAATGATGGATGGATGGTACCGCATTTGCATAGAGTCGTTGTGTCGGTCTCTTTGCATTTGCATAAATCATGAATGGATTGATTATGTGTGGAAAATCATGAATTGATTGAGTATGTGTTGAGATTTATGTTTGAATTGGTGAATTGATGTGCATATTGTAATACCCCAAAATTTGCTCTCCCTTTTGGCATCATAGCATAGCATTATCATATATCATATCATATCTATCTCATTAGCATTGCATTGCATCTTAACATAGAAAAATGAAGCATAGCATCCTTCTTACCATCAAGGCATGTGATCAGGTAAAAGGTGGACAGTCAAGGAATCATTCAAGGCACAAAAGGTCAAACAAGTTCATTCAAGGCAAGCCAAGAGGTCTTTCATGTGTCATACTATCTCAATTGATCATCCAAAACCTCAAGAAGGTGAGATTCAATAGGAGTTTGAAGCACTACATCTTTCACTATGCAAGAGATCCCAAAAATGAAGGAAAACCCCCAAAAGAGATGGTTAATTGGTTCAAAATCACCCTTAAGTGGCATATCTCATTATCCTTTAAGAGGATACACAACATACTCTGAGGAATTTGAAATTGGAGACTGCACATTTTTCTCCTAGGAGGTGGGTACCAAAACTAGGGTTTCCAATTAAATCAGGGTATCTTTGATTTTTTGGGCAAAACTTGATGTCATGGTATTTTACATGTCCTTAAGTGTATGTGTGGAAAATTGCCTCTCAATTGGTTTTAGAAGTGGTTCAATTGGAAGAAAGATCAAGGATCAGGGAAATTGGGGCAAAGTCAAATATTCAGAGAAAAAGTCAACTCTTGACTTTTTTAGGCCAAATCCATGAAATTCATGTTATATGTGACCAATGTGCAAAATTTGATCAAGAAACTCCAAAGGGATCATGAAAAATCAAGATTTGAAAAGTTGCCATTTTTGGAAGAATTAGGGTTTCCAAAAATAGTAATTTTTGGGCCATTTTGCATCAGAGTTTGAACCAAGGCCATTCAAAATTGAAGCATCAAATGAAAATTCCACTCGGCCACAACAAAAGATCTTGTTTTAAGCTTCACATCCATGTGTAGAACATCTCCATTGGATAAGAATTGAGAGAGTTATGGATGATCAAAGTTGAGGAAAACTTGGGCAAAATGCAAGTCAGCTTGGTCAACTTTCAGGTCACGCGCGTGTCATTTTCGCAAACACATGGTGGGCCAAATGTTTTGATAAATTACTCATGGTTAGAGACCTCAAATGGAAAATCTTTCAACATGAAAGTTGTTCCTCTATGTGAGATCTTCAAAATTGGTGTTAATGGTTTTTTCATTTGATCAAAGGTTAAGAAGTTATGTTGAGTCCAATTTGGTGTGATTATACTGAAAACCTAGGTGCCATGTTGCCTTGTCAACCAACCTTTTGTCACGCCCTTGTATCAGTTCCAAACTTGTGTGTTTTAATCCATTTTCCAATCTCTCCCAAACATCATTTCAGCTCAAATTTCAAACCAAACTTATAGCATTACATCTCTTCTTTCAAATGAACCCAAAAACTCACCAAACTATCCATTGAGTAGAGAGAAAAACATCATCAAACCACCCTATATTTCATTGATGCATTGATGGTTTTGCTACATAGCTTGGTTCAGACATTCATCAAACATTCTTTCCATTATTTGAACACACCATGAACATCACATATACTGCTATGGCATGTGCCTTGCATGAAAATGGAAAGAGCAAACTTGCTGAGCAAGTTTCTGATACAATAGCCATGTCATTCACTTCTTTTCATCTTCACCATAGCTTACCATAAGACATCATCACCATATCATTGCTCTCCCTAACTAACTTGACTCAGTTAGTTAGGGATGACTCACCTAAACCACCTCAACTCAGTTGACTCACTCGGTTTAACCATGGTTAGAGCACACTATAAATAAAAATCTCACTCTCAAATTTCAAAAAAAACACTCATTTTCACACTCTCACTCAGAAACTCTCTCTTCTTCTCTCTCAATCTCACCATTGCCATTGATTTTCGAAGCTCACTCTGTTCATTTCTCTCCACAACTCTCTCTGATTCTCTCAATTTCACCACAATGCAACTGGTTTGAAGTTTGGTTTCAATTTCTCTCCACTGAATCATCATCAACCACTTCAGCTAAGCCTTTATTTGGCTAAGTGAAGCTCAAGGAAGAAGCATTTTCCTCTGGTATTCTTGTGTATTCAAAGCCTCATCAATCTCAGGTTTGAGTTCTTTAACTTTGATTGCACATTTTTTGTTCATCTTCACTTGTTTCTTGTTGATATGAGCTCACTAGGAGCATTCCTTACTCCGGCTAGTTGATAGGCCTTGTAGAGGCTTAGATCCAAAAGTTAGGGCACATATTCATCCTCTCTGTTCTTGCTATGTGTGCTTGTTTTGTTGTTTTTATGAGTGTATTCTTAATCTACATGAGCTGCTCTTCATTTTGGTATCATATTTGCAAAATTCTGGAAAATTGTGGAGTTGCAGACGGTGGCGCATGACCGGAGAAGGTGACCGGAGGTCATCTCCGGCCGGTGACTGTTAATGCCAGGGTTTGTGTTTGTTTTAATCGTGGCCATTGATTTTTCATCATCGTGTGGTTAAGAACTTGCCAGCGCATTAAAACACGCATGCATCTCACGTGCTCAATTCTGATTTTATTTTAAACATTGTGTGGTGCAGTGCATGGTATGTTGTGTGTGCCTTCATGTGCGTGCATTGATTATGTGTACTTTGACTTTGGTGTTGACCTGACTGGATCCAAGGGTGATGATTAATTGACTTTTGTTTGACTGAGTGTGCATGATAATTGGTATGGATTGCGCTTTGAATGTAGACTGGATCGTTGCTATTCGCACCCTAGGTTTTTAAAGCCCAAACCAATATGAACTAAGTAATTGCTATGCATGCACCCCTCCCTTATTACCATTTTATTTTATTTTCTCCATTTTATGCACGTCCCCTTTTTAATTTTTAAAAATATCAAACAACATCATAAAATTATAGAAACATTCATGAACATTTTCAAGACATTTAGGAAATTTTTCATATTTTTATTTCATGATTTTATGACATTTTTGCCCCTGTTGCACAATTTTCTTTGAATTTCCATTTGTATGCATTCCAAATGTGATACATGAATTTGTGGAATTTTGTACTTGATCATTATAAATTGTTTTGACTTGATTCTTTTTGAATTGATTCACTAATACATTGAAGCATGTTAGATGATTTTTTTTTGATTTTTTAGATCATTTTATGATATGTTTTGATGCTCATCTTTTCACCACTTTGCATGATGTGTCAAATTGACCTAGTTGCATTGTTTGAAGTCATTTTGCTTTGAATTTTCACATGCTATTTTGATGTATGATTCACTTATGACTTAGGTATTCCAATACCATGCTTGCATAATTTTCATGAGTTCATTTAATTTTTGATTGATGCATTATATTTGAAGCATAATGACATGTCATATCATTTTATTTTAGTGCATGTTTACATGAATTCTTTTGTGCATATTTGTATGATCATTTGCATATTTTGTGAGCTATTCATGTGACATTATAGGTCATTGACACACATTATAGGTCATCTTTACATGTTCATTTCCATTTGAACTTTGTGCATCCTTAACATGTTTTGTTTGCTTTTTCTTTTTGAACTTCCATTTCACTTCTTTTTCTATTACTTCTTGAATGTCTTGATGGTTGATTCATGAATACTTTAAGATGTTTATAATTCATTTTCCATTTAGTGTCATTTCTGACTTTAGGATTACATGTTCCATTTATGCATATTCCTTTCTTTTCTTTCCATCTTTCATCTTCTTTTCTTATGAAAACATGTTTGAATGCTATGGATGATGATTGTTGCTTCTTTCATTTTTGAACTTGTATGATGATGATCACTTGTTGCCAATATGATCCACATTCTGATGGTGATCTTAAGATTGGTTTATTCATCTCATTCTTTTGAACTTTAATGTGTATTAAGTACTTTTTACTTCTTATGTTTGCTTCCTTGCTTACTAACCATGTAGGGGCTTTGGTAAGTTGAAATTGAGTGTGGATAAGGAATCCACATTCAAATTTCTTTCCTTTCATCTTTTACAATTCAAAATTGTGTTTTGTTAAGTACTTATGTGCTTTCTTTAATTAACTCATTACTTTCCCTTTTGAGTTACAATTCATATTCTACTTTAGAAGTGAATTGTTTAATTCATTTCTTCTTTAGACTTTAGGTTTTACAACCTCAAAAACCATTAGGATCACTCCCTTAACTAATCAATTAGGATTGAGTCTTAGATCACATAGATTTTACCTTTCTCTTCCTTTGAGTCTTTCATCTTCTCATCTCAAAGAAAATTCAAAATATGTAATAAAGGTAGGCATTTATTGCATTTAGGCCTTTCATATAAAGAAAAGATAAAGGGGTCTTCTCTTATAATCTTAAAATGTGTAGCATATAGCCCATCTTGGGTCAATGTGTTAAACATTTGATCTTGTATGAGGGACTTAAAGGCAATACTTGTTGAAGATACAAATAAAGAAAAACACTTCTTTATTTCATAATCAACAAAAACACTTAATAAATACAAGTATGCTAGTGTGTTTGAACCTTATTAATTGGAACTAAGTGTGAGGGTCTTCTTCACCCTTAGTGTGCTTTCTTATTCATTCCATCTTGGAATGTGAGGATGTACACATTCCAATGATTAAGATTTAGATACACTATCATATGCAAACAAATAACAAAACTTCTAAAAGACAAAAAACAAACAATAACGTCTTTCCTTCAGGAATTCTTTTCTTACCTCATTCATTCTCAACGTACGAACGTTCTTCTCCTCCTTCTCTTGCAAGATGGTAACGCACTCGGACCAGCGAGCCTACAACACCTGAGCTAGAACGTTAGCCGTTCCTAAAAAACACAAATAATCCATCCCTAGTGAGGGGAACTACGTCGCTCTGATTCTCATGTTCCCGATGAGATACGTAGGCAGTGGGGTAGGGCCCATTCGAGCACTTTTTTTATTTTCCCTACATTTGTTTCTCTTTCTTTTTCCATTCCTTTTTCAGTTCCTTTTCCAGTATCCTTTCCTTACACCCTTTGATTGAAGCAAGCAAGCGTGGATCCCATCGGGTATGATGGACGCGTGGGGGTGCTAATACCTTCCTCTCGCGTAACTGACTCCCTTACCCTTTCTCTTGGTCGCAAGACCACGTTCTTTCCTTCCCTCAGGTTTATACGGTGTTTCCTTTCCCTCTCTTGGGATAAATACACATTGCTGGCGACTCTGTTTCGGTGCCACTTTCGCGTTTGTACCAGGAAGAAAATCCCGGGAGCGACAGCTGGCGACTCTGCTGGGGATAGGTTGACCTATTGCTGGTCCATCCTAAGCAAGTCAATCCTAGCGCTTGTTTGCTTTTCTTTCATTGGGTGTTTACTATTATCTTGTATTTGCTGTTTACTGCAGTTTATTACTTGTATCATATTTACAGCATTGTAGCATTTACATTTCATATATTATATTATGTTGCACTGTTCTGTTTGTTTGGCGGGATGGGATTTCTGAGAGATGAGCTCAGTACACAGGCTCGAGTATATACTTAGATTTAGAGTGGAGAGTAGTGGGACCTACGTGCCATTTGTGTACGTTGGGTAATCACGAAATTCACAGCTAGACGAGGCTATCTTGGGACCCATCATGGCGTACGCATCTTGCGTATTCCAGGATGTCGATCTAGAGAGCTGTCGACTCTAGTGACAGATCATGAGGACCTTAGTGGAAACATCTCTCTTTAGTGGTGACAGTGGTAGACCACATTCTGTGGCAAACCCACTCGCACCCGAGGGCCCACTTTGGAACTTGCATAGGATGACCTTTATTTTCTAAGGTGAGTCAGTGGACGACCTCTTTGATTGGCATAGCATTGTATCCCACGGGCTGAATGTGCTATCGCTTCTCAAACCTCCGAAGCTGACAAGCCTTGTTTTCTAGGAACCACATGTGAGTATGGGTGGGATGTTTACAGGTTTGCAGGTAACCTAGCCTTCTACATACCTTACTTGTGATTCTATGATTGTTACAGACAGTGTATCCTATGACAGTGGCTTGAGTATTCATCTCAGAAATATGGCCAGATTCAGTACAGAGACACAGTGCACACAGTTCAACACAGACACAGACACCTGGATACTTGATCACATGCCTTTTGCATTTGCATACTCGTATCATAACGGGTTATGTTTGTCATTTCAGGTACTTACCATATTGTCTGATTCCAATCATGAGTTCCCAGGAAGTTGAGGTCAAGAGGAAGAATAACGTGTCATATAAATTCCCTGATCCTAAGCTGGATTCATTAAACAAGATGATAGGCATGGCTGGTTCTGGTGTTCTCAGCACTTTTCAGAAGGAATATGGAGAGCTGATTAAAATGGTATGTGCATTCACAAAGTATGAGAAGGATGGGTTGCACACTTTCTTACAGTTCTATGAACCATCAATGAGATGTTTCCTGTTCCCTGACTACATTTTGATGCCCACTCTGGAGGAATTCTCATTTATTTTGGGAATTCCAGTCACGTCTTCTATACAGTATTTTTCTGAAGGTGCTCTTACCCCCGAAGTCATTGCTGTTGTTCTACATCTAGACCTGTCTGTTGTGAAAAGTGGCCTGAGTAAACTTAAAGAAGATGAAGGATTTCATTTGGAGTTTCTTTTACAACGAGCTCAGGAAGCTGCCAAGGCTAAGAACTGGACTACTTACAATGCTGTGTTAGCTCTTTGTATCTATGGTTTGGTGCTTTTCCCCGGTCAACCTGACTTTGTTGATATGCAGGCCATGAAAGTGTTCGTCTCGAAGAATCCGATTCCTACCCTGCTAGGGGATTTTTATTACTCAGTACACTACAAAAATGAGAAGGGAAGAGGAAGTCTGGTTAGTTGCTGTACCCAATTGTTATGTCGTTGGCTCTTCAAACATTTACCTCGAACTGGTGCTTTCGTAGAAACTGCTGAGACAATGAAATGGTCCAAGAGATTGATAGGTTTGACTGCCAGTAACATTATTTGGTTTGATCCCAAATTAATGACAATAGAGCTTACTGTTAAATGCAGAAGTTTTCCAAATGTGCCTCTACTTGGAAGAACGGGTGGGATTAATTACAACCCGGTGTTGGCTGTTAGACAATTTGGTTATGCTTCGAGAAATCCTCCTGCTGATGAAGAGATTAGTGCTTCTCTGTTTTTCACAGGAACCGAGAATGAAAGAGTGACAGAAGTAATAAATGCCTGGAAATTTAGGCAAAGAGAGGGAAAGTTGATTTTTGGCAAAGGAGACTGTAGATCATACCCTGCCTACGATGCTTGGATTGAGATGAAGGTCAAAGAGCTGTTGCTACCTTTTTCAAGGGAGATTCTCTTATGTCCAGATCAACACTCCATGGTACCGGCTGAAGAGTGCGAGATGTCTGGAATGAGCAGATGTCTTCAGAAAGCTTTGGCTGACAATAAAGATTTGGAGAAGAGAGCCCTGAAAGCGGAGAAAATCTTGGCAGATAAAGAAGAAGATTTTGATGATAGAACTCGGTACTTCCGGAAACTTACTTTGGGAGCAGATGATACTAGTCAGGCTCATAAGGCTACAAACCAGGCGTTAGCCCGAAGCAAGGATTCATTAGCTAAACTTCGTCAAGCTTGGGATGAGGTCAGAATTGAAAACTCTGAATTGCTGACCCAGTTAAAAGATAAAGATGAAGAGCTGAGGAAAGCACATGTAGAAAGAAGAAAGTATCGAGAGGACCTTGGCAAGAGCCAAGAACAAGTAAGGAATGCTGAAGATAAGCTGAAAATTGCCAACAAAGAGCTTGAAGATGTCACGGCAGATCTGAAGCTGGTTAAAATTCAAGCTGGAATCAAGAAGCGCAAAGGAGCAAATGAAGATGAAGCCTTGCTGATGCACATGGGCTCACTATCTGAAGCACTGGAAAAAAGGGACGTCGTAATCAAAGAACTGATTGAGAAGCCACATCATCAGCGTACCCGCATCCTGTTCGAAGAGATTAAGTATTCCAGCCAGAAGCTGAAGGACGTAGAGCTATCAGATTAATGATTTTTCTCATTTCTTTGTATTTTGCAATGGTTACCATCAGAATTGTTGATCGATCCATTTGACTGCTTGTTTCTTATTCTGTTGCTGAAACTATGACAAATGTGCTTGAAATTTTTTGGGAATTTGTATGAAATGAGCTATTTCTGTTCACAATTTCTGGTCTTCAGATATATGTGACCTGATAAGATATCTGCACACTGGCACACTACAAAATCACTATTTCTGGTCATCAGATATTTGTGATTGGCGTATATGAATATCTCTTCAAGGCAAAGCTCAATAATCATGATTTCTGGTCTTCAGGAATTTGTGGTTATGATTGGAATCAGGATATAAAAAGTATCTTGAAATGACAAACATAATTGTGCATTTGCATTTGCATAGCATATCATTTTTGCATTGCAGGTTTTCTTTTTGCAGGTGCCTGCTAACCTTTATTTGGTTTTCAGGCACGATAGCTGATACCCCAGTTCACCGATATTCTACCCGACGCAATCAAGCCAGAGTCATGGAACAAGTTCAGACTGAATTAGCTGATTTGAGGGGAAGGATGAAGCAGTTCATGAATCTTATGCAGGGGATTGCTCAAGGTCAGCAGGAGCTGAGGGCCGGTCAGGAGACCATGAGGGTTGGTCAAGATGCCATGAGGGTCACTATTCAGAGGCTGGAGACTGAAATCCCAAATCGCAATGTGCGCACTCCTCCTGTTGGCACCATCCCTGCTGGTGGGGTACATCTAGGATTTGATAATAATGAGGATGGTCAAGATGACCAGTTTACTGCATTCAACAATGACATGTGTTTCTACAATGACGACCGGAAGTACGAAGGGTTAGATGAAAGACTCAAGGCTATTGAGAGCCAAAATCCTCTGGGAATTGATGTAGAGGACATGGGTCTCGTGCAGGGTGTGAAGATCCCTCCCAAGTTCAAGCTTCCTGCATTGGATAAGTACAATGGCAGTACCTGTCCCAAAACACACTTGTAGGCTTACAATCACAAGATCGCTGCTTATACTGAAGATCAAAAGCTCTGGATGTATTTTTTCCAGGATAGCCTGTCAGGCGCCTCCCTGGAATGGTACGTTAAGCTGGACAGGGTTCATATAAAGAGCTGGAAAGATTTGTGCGCTGCGTTTCTGAAGCAGTATCAATATATTTTGGATATGGCACCTAATCGTACTCAGCTGCAGAGTATGACTCAGTATCCTAAGAAAGGCTTTAAGCAGTACGCACAGAGATGGAGAGAACTGGCTACTCGAGTTCAACCACCTTTGGGTGATCATGAGATGGCTGATATGTTCATGAGCACACTCCAAGGGCCGTATTTGGATAGATTGGCTGCGTGTCCTTCCACAGGGTTTGCTGACATTGTTGTTGCTGGGGAACGAATAGAGAGTCTGCTGAAGTTGGGTAAAATTCAAGACGTCAGTGGGACTGGTGCTTCGAGTTCGAGGAAGCCCTTTGCTAATGGATCAAGGAAAAGAGAAGGGGAGTCCAGTGCTGTGCATAGAGGAGGGGGTAGAGGTAGGACTCAACCCTATCATCAGGTGGATGCTGTAACCATTCCGGTTCCGGCAGGACAACAAGCTCCAGATCAGCAAGCTAGACCCCGATTCCAGACTAATAGAATAAGGGACCGTAAGTTTGATACATTGCCTATGACATATGCTGCTTTGTTACCACAATTGCTCAGAGAGAAGTTAGTTGAACTTCGGACTATGAGGCCGATAGATGCTGGAAAATTGCCTCAAGGTTATGATGCCAATGCTCGATGTGAATTTCATTCTGGTGCACAAGGTCACTCGATAGAGAAGTGCTGGGCTTTTCACCATAAGGTTTAGGATTTGATTGACGCAAAAGCTATTAATTTCTCTAAGCCGCCGAATGTTCGTGATAATCCAATGCCCCATCATGGAGGTGCAAGTATGAATGCTGTTTCTGATGGTGAGAAATTGAATCTGATTACTAATGTTAATTTGGTAAAGACTCCGCTGTTGATTGTACAAGAGCGTTTGTTAAAAGGAAAGGTATTTCCTGGATGTGGCTCTGATTGTGAGGATTGTTCAAGACAGGTTAATGGCTGCAGTAAGTTGAAAGTTGGACTGCAGGATCTTATGGACGAAGGAAGACTTCAGTTTGATAAGGTTGAGAAGGAAAAAGATGTTTCTGCCGTTACCATTTATTATAATCCAGTTGAGATACAGGTGCCTGTTGAAGAGCCTGTTGCTATCATCGTGCCCGAGAGGCCGAGACCAGTTACGATTATGGTTCCTGAATCTGCTTCTTATGTGTCTAATAGAGCAGTTCCATGGCAATATGGAACTGATACTCATCAAGGAGGAAATCAACAGAGATCAGAGGCTGTTGGTACCAGTGTTGAGAATGTCAGTGGACCAAGTGGTTTTACCAGGAGTGGTCGACTGTTTGGTCCCCATACTCTAAGGAGTGATAAAGAAGCTGAAGCCACTGCAAGAGCAAAAGGAAAACAGGTTGTTGATGACAAGGTGCCTGTTCAGGAAGAGGACCCTAAAGTCACCTTTGATAATGATGTTGAGGAATTTATGAGGATTATCAAAAAGAGCGATTACAAGATCATTGATCAGCTTAATCAGACACCCTCTAAAATCTCAATATTATCCCTGTTAATGAGTTCAGATGCACACCGGGCTGCTTTGTTGAAGGTTTTAAATATGGCTTATGTTCCCCATGAGATTACGGTGAATCAGTTGGAGGGAGTAATTTCTAATGTCAATGTGAGCCACGGGTTGGGGTTTACGAATAGGGATTTAACTCCAGATGGACGTAATCACAACAAAGCGCTACACATCACACTTGAATGCAAAGGAGCTGTTTTGTCGCATGTGCTAGTCGACATAGGTTCTTCCTTGAATGTGTTACCCAAAAAGGCCCTGATGAAAATTAAAGTAGATGGATTGATTCTTAGACCCAACGATCTGATTGTGAGAGCTTTCGATGGATCCCAAAGATCGGTGTTTGGAGAGGTTGAACTGCCAATACAGGTTGGTCCACAGATATTCAAGACAATATTTCACGTTATGGACATTCAGCCTGCTTACAGCTGTTTGTTGGGCCAACCCTGGATTTACGCAGCAGGTGCAGTTACCTCCACACTACATCAAAAGCTCAAGTACGTGTTCGAGGGTCAAGTGGTTACTGTTTGCGGTGAGGAAGATATATTTGTGAGTCATCTGTCCACTTTCAAATATGTGGAAATGGATGGAGAGATTCATGAAACCCTATGCCAGTCTTTTGAAGCCCTGAATGTCAATAAATCCCCAGAATCGGCTTCAGCATCAGTGGTGTCGAATGTGCCAGTTGGGCCGAGTGCATCAATTATGTCCTATAAGCAGGCCAAAGAAGTGGTTGAAAGCGGAAATGCCCAAGGTTGGGGTAAAGCTATTGACGTGTTCGTGAAGGAAGATAAGTTTGGCATTGGATACCAACCGGGTCGGACGCTAGTTCCCCGATTCCGTGGGCCAATCAATTTCAACAGCGGAGGAATTATCAACCCTAATCAGTCCTGCTTAGCAATAAAAGATGACGCTGAAAGCTCAGATTATCTGGACAGATGGGTGTATTCACTGGCTCCAGGAGAGGCATTGCAAAACTGGTCTAGTGAAGAAATCATTCATGTTGTACACCATTCAGAGTAATAATTCTTGTCTTTCATAATGCATGCAATCCCACACTCTGCCCAAGGTGTGAGGATCCATTTGTAGGGCCACCATATTTTCTCATATAGTGTTCAAATATCAATAAAAAGGATGTTTTTGTTTACAAATTTGTGTTCCTTTATTCTTTCTTTATTTTTATTTTTGCACAAAGAAAATTAAAAATGATAATGCACTTTCTTTTCTTTTGTTTTCAAGCAAAAATAATCTAAAATAAAGCATCAATCCAATCATGCAGACTTGATTCTGTGAATTCCTCTAAAAATGATTCTGTTATGCCCACGTATGATTTCGACAATCCGATCTATCAAGCTGAGGAGGAAAGTGATGAAGACTATGAACTCCCGGAAGAATTGGCTAGATTGTTGAAACAGGAAGAAAAGACCATTCAGCCTCATCAGGAAGCTCTTGAGGTTATCAATATTGGTTCAGAAGAAAGCAAGAAAGGGATCAAGATCGGTGCAAGTCTGCGGGCTGATGTAAAACAGGAGCTGATAGTCATGCTACGTGAATACGTTGACATCTTTGCTTGGTCATATCAAGATATGCCAGGTTTAGATACAGACATAGTTGTGCATAGACTACCATTGAAAGAGGACTGTCCACCGGCCAAGCAGAAGCTGCGCAGAACAAAACCAGAAATGGCTTTGAAGATCAAGGAAGAGGTACAGAAACAGTTGGATGCAGGTTTTCTGGCAGTAACCAACTATCCTCCCTGGGTGGCCAACATAGTACCGGTGCCGAAGAAAGATGGCAAAGTTAGAATGTGTGTGGATTATAGAGATCTCAACAGGGCGAGCCCTAAAGATGATTTTCCACTCCCGCATATTGACGTACTGGTTGACAATACTGCTCAGTTTTCAGTGTTTTCATTTATGGATGGATTCTCCGGGTATAATCAGATAAAAATGGCGCCTGAAGACATGGAGAAGACGACATTCATTACCCCTTGGGGTACCTTTTGTTATAAAGTAATGCCTTTTGGGTTGAAGAACGCAGGGGCAACTTATCAAAGAGCAATGGTGACGTTATTCCACGATCTAATTCATAAAGAGATCGAGTGCTACGTGGATGACATGATTGCTAAATCAAAGACAGAAGAGGAGCATCTGATCAACTTAAAGAAGTTGTTTGAGAGGTTGAGGAAATTCAGGTTGAGACTGAATCCTAACAAGTGTACTTTCGGCGTACGGTCCGGAAAATTGCTGGGTTTCATGGTCAGTGAGAAAGGAATAGAGGTTGATCCTGCTAAGGTGAAAGCTATACAAGATATGCCTGTACCGAGAACGGAGAAAGAAGTTCGCGGCTTTCTAGGGAGATTGAACTACATTTCAAGGTTCATATCTCACCTAACTGCCACCTGCGAACCGATATTCAAAATGCTAAGAAAAGATCAAACGGTCAGGTGGAATGATGATTGTCAAAATGCATTCGATAAGATAAAAAGATATTTGCAGGAACCTCCGATTCTGATGCCTCCGGTTCAAGGGAGACCACTGATTATGTACTTGACAGTGCTCGAAGGATCCATGGGTTGTGGTCTCGGTCAACACGACGAGACAGGTAGGAAAGAACATGCTATCTACTACCTGAGCTAGAAATTTACAGATTGTGAATCACGTTATTCAATGCTTGAGAAGACATGTTGCGCACTCGCATGGGCCGCCAAATGATTGAGACAATATATGCTCACACATACAACCCTGTTGATCTCAAAATTGGATCCGGTCAAGTATATTTTTGAGAAACCAGCACTTACTGGCAGAGTTGCAAGGTGGCAGATGGTACTGACAGAGTACGATTTTCAATTTACTTTGCAAAAAGCAATCAAAGGAAGTATACTGTCAGATTATCTTGCGCAACAACCTCTTGATGATTACCAGCCCATGAGGTTTGATTTCCCTGATGAGGACGTCATGTTTCTCAAAGCGAAAGACTGCGAGGAACCACTTCTGGAGGAGGGGCCTGACCCTGAATCCAAATGGAGTTTGATGTTTGATGGGGAATTTAACATGAATGGATGCGGAGTTGGTGCAGTTCTCATTACTCCAGAAGGTGTTCACATGCCCTTCACTGCCCGAGTAACTTTCGGGTGTACCAACAATGAAGCAGAATACGAAGCTTGCATACTAGGGATTGAGGAAGCTATAGATTTACGAATCAAGACCCTCGACATCTTTGGTGATTCAGCACTGGTAATCAATCAAGTAAAGGGAACTTGGCACACACATCAGCAGAGTTTGATTCCGTATAGAGATTATACGAGGAGATTGCTGACATTCTTTACAACTGTCAAGTTATACCATGTTCCTAGAGATGAAAATAAGTTTGCAGACGCCTTGGCCACTATATCTTCGATGATTAAAGTGCATGGTTGGAAATTTGTGCCCAGGATTGATGTATCTCGCCTTGATAGACCTGCTTTTGTGTTTGATGTTGATGCAGTGTCTGACGACAAGCCTTGGTACCATGACATTAAATGCTTCTTGAAAAATCAAGAATACCCGCCTGGGGCATCTTCCAAAGACAAGAAGACATTAAGAAGGCTAGCCGGTAGTTTCTTCTTGAACAAAGATGGCGTGCTATATAAAAGAAATTATGACACGGTTCTGCTCAGATGCGTGGATAGACACGAAGCAAACCTGTTGATGATTGAAGTGCATGAAGGCTCTTTTGGTACCCATGCCGGAGGACATGCGATGACTAAGAAATTGTTGAGATTGGGGTATTACTGGTTGACCATGGAGTCAGATTGCTACAAGTATGCCCGCAAGTGCCACAAATGCCAAATCTATGCAGACAAAGTACACGTTCCTCCCAATCCGTTGAGTATCATGTCCTCTCCGTGGCCCTTTGCAATGTGGGGCATTGATATGATCGGGAAAATTGAGCCTACTGCTTCAAACGGCCATCGTTTCATCTTGGTCACCATTGATTACTTCACTAAATGGGTTGAAGCAGCATCTTATGCCAATGTCACTAAGCAAGTAGTGGCTCGTTTCTTGAAACGAGATATGATTTGTCGCTATGGAGTTCCCGAAAGAATCATTACTGATAATGGTTCTAATTTGAATAATAAGATGATGGCTGAGCTATGCCAGGACTTCAAAATCGAGCATCATAATTCTTCTCCGTACCGCCCAAAGATGAATGGCGCGGTCGAAGCGGCCAACAAAAATATCAAAAGGATCGTGCAGAAGATGGTTGTCACGTACAAAGATTGGCATGAGATGTTACCATTGGCTTTGCACGGGTATCGAACATCAGTCCGCACGTCCACTGGGGCAACGCCATACTCACTTGTATACGGTATGGAGGCAGTTCTACCGGTAGAAGTTGAGATCCCCTCTCTCCGAGTATTGATGGATGTTAAGCTAGATGAAGCTGAATGGGTACGAGCCAGATTTGATCAGCTGAGCCTTATTGAGGAGAAACGACTAGCGGCAGTATGTCATGGTCAGCTATACCAGCGCAGAATGAAGAGGGCATTCGATCAAAAGGTTCGACCTCAAGTTTACAAGGTCGGAGATGTGGTAATCAAGAGAATACTTCCTTCGAGTACAGATCACAGGGGCAAATGGACTCCCAATTATGAAGGTCCATTCGTGGTTAAAAAGGTTTTCTCAGGTGGAGCCTTGTTGCTGACAACCATGGATGGTGAAGACTTTTCATCCCCTGTTAATTCAGATGCAGTTAAAAAATATTTCGTATAAATAGACCCGCTGGATAAAAGAAAAAGAATCCAGGCAAAAAAGGGCATCCCGGCGAACCAAAAATAGAATAAAGGTTCGGGAAAAAATTAGGGATATAATTGAAAAAATTTGTACACCCGGTAAGTTGAAAACCTGAAAGGGCAACTTAGGCAAAAATGGGTATCCCGGTGGATTGAAAACCTGAAAAGGCGATCCACGCAAAAGAGGGATTTAAGCGAATGACTGCAGTCTGAATTAATCTATACATTCTCTACTCTTCAGCAAACTGGCAAAGTTTCCGAAGGAGGAATTGGTCCGACCACGAGCTTCCGAGGGCAAAGATAGTCAAAAGAGTTGGAATGCATACTGGCTATAACAGAATCAAAAATCAGTGGGATCCAATTTCTGCATTATCATTAGGATAGATTTCTTTTCTAAATTTTATGGCAATCAACTCTTTCAGGGGTTTGCTTCCGATTGTAAATTCGCCGATTGTGGCATTTTATCAATAAAATTGAATATTCAGTCACAAGCTTTTATTTTCATTTTACTGTTTTGTTTGCAAAAACGTCCGATTTTTGATAATAAAGCATTAGTGTGAAAATATCTTGGTCGTGCAAAAACATGCGAAAAAGGCACCTAAAATTACTTTGCTTGTTGGACAACCCTGGATGGTGGACTCGAAAGACCACGCAATATCCTAGGGCATGTGCATATATTTTTCTATTGTAGGTAATGAGTATGATCGATCCAAGCAGCACGATTGTAACCACGAACAGATATTTCCTATGACTTGATATTGTTGTATCTTATTAAGTCGATTCTTCCATTCAAGATTGCCTACCGGGTTTCGTGACGACGACGGTTGCCGAAGATTGAATTATTTTGTGTTAATAACGGTTATTAATGCAGTGAGCATTCCATGTCTATAACGAGTGCAAATCCTCCGGTACCTCGCAGACGATGTGAAGGGTAGTTCAAGACAGAGTGTTCGTCTAAGAGTTTGAAAATGCTTGGTTTTCTATAAAATCCTCTTAAGAGACGAAACTTCTTGGAGTAACTTTCCTTGTGGCGTTTACCAGCAAGTGGTAGTGTCATATTTCCTACAGGTTTCAGCATGTGAAATTTGTCGAAGAATAATCCTCAACGGAGTTATTGACCATCCCATGCATAGGGCATGTTATTTCCCCAGCAAAAGATATTCCTAATCTGTTATCCCCAGTAGAGTTTGAGGACATTTGGTCTTCTGTAAAATCCTCTCAAAAGGCATTCCCCAGCAAGGTCTAAATAGATCGAGGGAACCTTTTCTTCAGCAAAGTGGCAGCATATGATATTACCCAGCCGGTGGTGTAATTCTTAGCAGTGCTCATTTACAGCTCAAAGTCCAATTTATTTTTGGCATATAGTTTGTTCATATTATTCCAGCAGGTGGGATAATATGGCAGATGGTTGTTCCAGCAGGTGGGATGATCATTATATACAGTTTGTTCATATTATTCCAGCAGGTGGGATAGTATGGCAGATGGTTGTTCCAGCAGGTGGGATGATCATTATATACAGTTTGTTCATATTATTCCAGCAGGTGGGATAGTATGGCAGATGGTTGTTCCAGCAGGTGGGATGATCATTATATACAGTTGTTCATATTATTCCAGCAGGTGGGATAGTATGGCAGATGGTTGTTCCAGCAGGTGGGATGATCATTATATACAGTTTGTTCATATTATTCCAGCAGGTGGGATAGTATGGCAGATGGTTGTTCCAGCAGGTGGAATGATCATTATATTACAGTTTGTTCATATTATTCCAGCAGGTGGGATAGTATTGCAGATGGTTGTTTCATCAGGTGGGATGATCATTATATTACAGTTTGTTCATGTTATTCTAGCAGGTGGGATAATATGGCAGGTGGTTATTCAAGCAGGTGGAGTGCTCATTTGGCAAAGCTTCCAAAGCCGGTTTGGTAAGCACTAAAGTCCAACGACAGATTGGCAAAAATCCAACACAAATTGGTGAAAGTCCAACGACAGTTTGGCAAAGCTGCAAAGTCCATCTAAAGATGGCAAGTTTGAGATTCCAAAGCTGGTTTGTTAATCGTAAAAGTCCAATGACAGATTGGCAAAAATCCAACACGAATTGGTAAAAGTCCAACGACAGATTGGCAAAAATCCAACACGAATTGGTAAAAGTCCAATGACAGATTGGCAAAAATCCAACACGAATTGGTAAAAGAGCAGCTAAAGTCCATCGACGGTATGGCAAGCCAGTAGTCGTCTGGCATCGTTCAAAAGACATTGTTGAAAGTCCATCGACGGTATGGAAATCCAGTAGTCATCTGGCGTCGTTCAAAAGACATTGTTGAAAGTCCATCGACGGTATGGCAAGCTAGTAGTCGTCTGGCGTCGTTCAAAAGACATTGTTGAAAGTCCATCGACGGTATGGCAAGCCAGTAGTTGTCTGGCGTCATTCAAAAGACAGATATCTCCGACGGTGTTTCTTTGAAGATTCAATCCAGCAGTCGTGTTGGGTTTATATCCCTTTTGTTCTTCATCATCCAGAGCAAATTTTTGGTTATATTTGGTATTCAATCACTATATACCTTGAAAGTCTGAAAGCAATCGCTTTCAGACAGTCAGGTCTACAGTGTTTGAATAGGGGCAGCTGTAATACCCCAAAATTTGCTCTCCCTTTTGGCATCATAGCATAGCATTATCATATATCATATCATATACATCTCATTAGCATTGCATTGCATCTTAACATAGAAAAATGAAGCATAGTATCCTTCTTACCATCAAGGCATGTGATCAGGTAAAAGGTGGACAGTCAAGGAATCATTCAAGGCACAAAAGGTCAAACAAGTTCATTCAAGGCAAGCCAAGAGGTCTTTCATGTCTCATACTATCTCAATTGATCATCCAAAACCTCAAGAAGGTGAGATTCAATAGGAGATTGAAGCACTACATCTTTCACTATGCAAGAGATCCCAAAAATGAAGGAATACCCCCAAAAGAGATGGTTCATTGGTTCAAAATCAGCCTCAAGTGGCATATCTCATTATCCTTTAAGAGGATACACAACATACTCTGAGGAATTTGAAATTGGAGACTGCATATTTTTCTCCTAGGAGGTGGGTACCAAAACTAGGGTTTCCAATTAAATCAGGGTATCTTTGATTTTTTGGGCAAAACTTGATGTCATGGTATTTTACATGTCCTTAAGTGTATGTTTGTGGAAAATTGCCTCTCAATTGGTTTTAGAAGTGGTTCAATTGGAAGAAAGATCAAGGATCAGGGAAATTGGGGCAAAGTCAAATAATCAGAGAAAAAAGTCAACTCTTGACTTTTTGAGGCCAAATCCATGAAATTCATGTTATATGTGACCAATGTGCAAAATTTGATCAAGAAACTCCAAAGGGATCATGAAAAATCAAGAGTTGAAAAGTTACCATTTTTGGAAGAATTAGGGTTTCCAAAAATAGTAATTTTTGGGCCATTTTGCATCAGAGTTTGAACCAAGGCCATTCAAAATTGAAGCATCAAATGAAAATTCCACTCGGCCACAACAAAAGATCTTGTTTTAAGCTTCACATCCATGTGTAGAACATCTCCATTGGATAAGAATTGAGAGAGTTATGGATGATCAAAGTTGAGGAAAACTTGGGCAAAATACAAGTCAGCTTGGTCAACTTTCAGGTCACGCGCGTGTCATTTTCACAAACACATGGTGGGCCAAATGTTTTGATCAATTACTCATGGTTAGAGACCTCAAATGGAAAATCTTTCAACATGAAAGTTGTTCCTCTATGTGAGATCTTCAAAATTGGTGTTAATGGTTTTTTCATTTGATCAAAGGTTAAGAAGTTATGTTGAGTCCAATTTGGTGTGATTATGCTGAAAACCTAGGTGCCATGTTGCCTTGTCAACCAACCTTTTGTCACGCCCTTGTATCAGTTCCAAACTTGTGTGTTTTAATCCATTTTCCAATCTCTTCCAAACATCATTTCAGCTCAAATTTCAAACCAAACTTGTAGCATTACATCTCTTCTTTCAAATGAACCCAAAAACTCACCAAACCATCCATTGAGTAGAGAGAAAAACATCATCAAACCACCCTATATTTCACTGATGCATTGATGGTTTTTCTACATAGCTTGGTTCAGACATTCATCAAACATTCTTTCCATTATTTGAACACACCATGAACATCACATATACTGCTATGGCACGTGCCTTGCATGAAAATGGAAAGAGCAAACTTGCTGAGCAAGTTTCTGATACAATAGCCATGCCATTCACTTCTTTTCATCTTCACCATAGCTTACCATAAGACATCATCACCATATCATTGCTCTCCCTAACTAACTTGACTTTGTTAGTTAGGGATGACTCACCTAAACCACCTCAACTCAGTTGACTCACTCGGTTTAACCATGGTTAGAGCACACTATAAATAAAAATCTCACTCTCAAATTAAAAAAAAAACACTCATTTTCACACTCTCACTCAGAAACTCTCTCTTCTTCTCTCTCAATCTCATCTTTGCCATTGATTTTCGAAGCTCACTCTGTTCATTTCTTTCCACAACTCTCTCTGATTCTCTCAATTTCACCACATTGCAACTGGTTTGAAGTTTGGTTTCAATTTCTCTCCACTGAATCATCATCAACCACTTCAGCTAAGCCTTTATTTGGCCACGTGAAGCTCAAGGAAGAAGCATTTTCCTCTAGTATTCTTGTGTATTCAAAGCCTCATCAATCTCAGGTTTGAGTTCTTGAACTTTGATTGCACGTTTTCTGTTCATCTTCACTTGTTTCTTGTTGATATGAGCTCACTAGGAACATTCCTTACTCCGGCTAGTTGATAGGCCTTGTAGAGGCTTAGATCCAAAAGTTAGGGCACATATTCATCCTCCCTGTTCTTGCTATGTGTGCTTGTTTTGTTGTTTTTATGAGTGTATTCTTAATCTACGTGAGCTGCTCTTCATTTTGGTATCATATTTGCAAAATTCTGGAAAATTGTGGAGTTGTAAATGGTGGCGCATGACCGGAGAAGGTGACCGGAGGTCATCTCCGGCCGGTGACTGTTAATGCTAGGGTTTGTGTTTGATTTAATCGTGGCCATTGATTTTTCATCATCGTGTGGTTAAGAACTTGCCAGCGCATTAAAACACGCATGCATCTCACGTGCTCAATTCTGATTTTATTTTAAACATTGTGTGGTGCAGTGCATGGTATGTTGTGTGTGCCTTCATGTGTGTGCATTGATTATGTGTACTTTGACTTTGGTGTTGACCTGACTGGATCCAAGGGTGATGATTAATTGACTTTTGTTTGACTGAGTGTGCATGATAATTGGTATGGATTACACTTTGAATGAGGACTGGATCGTTGCTATTCGTACACTATGTTTTTAAAGCCCAAACCAATATGAACTGAATAATTGCTATGCATGCACCCCTCCCTTATTGCCATTTTATTTGATTTTCTCCATTTTATGCACGACTCCTTTTTAATTTTTAAAAATATGAAACTACATCATAAAATTCTAGAAAAATTCATGAACATTTTCAAGACATTTAGGAAATTTTTAATATTTTTATTTCATGATTTTATGATATTTTTACACCTGTTGCACAATTTTCTTTGAATTTCCATTTGTATGCATTCCAAATGTGATACATGAATTTGTGGAATTTTGTGCTTGATCATTATAAATTGTTTTGACTTGATTCTTTTTGCATTGATTCACTAATACATTGAAGCATGTTAGATGATTTTATTTTGATTTTTTAGATCATTTTATGATATGTTTTGATGCTCATCTTTTCACCACTTTGCATGATGTGTCAAATTGACCTAGTTGCATTGTTTGAAGTCATTTTGCTTTGAATTTTCACATGCTATTTTGATGTATGATTCACTTATGACTTAGGCATTCCAATACCATGCTTGCATAATTTTCATGAGTTCATTTGATTTTTGTTTGATGCATTATATTTGAAGCATAATGACATGTCATATAATTTTATTTTAGTGCATGTTTACATGAATTCTTTTGTGCATATTTGTATGATCATTTGCATATTTTGTGAGCTATTCATGTGACATTATAGGTCATTGACACACATTATAGGTCATCTTTACATGTTCATTTCCATTTGAACTTTGTGCATCCTTAACATGTTTTGTTTGCTTTTTCTTTTTGAACTTCCATTTCACTTCTTTTTCTATTACTTCTTGAATGTCTTGATGGTTGATTCATGAATACTTTAAGATGTTTATAATTCATATTCCATTTAGTGTCATTTCTGACTTTAGGATTACATGCTCCATTTATGCATATTCCTTTCTTTTCTTTCCATCTTTCATCTTCTTTTCTTATGAAAACATGTTTGAATGCTATGGATGATGATTGTTGCTTCTTTCATTTTTGAACTTGTATGATGATGATCACTTGTTGCCAATATGATCCACATTCTGATTGTGATCTTAAGATTGGTTTATTCATCTCATTCTTTTAAACTTTAATGTGTATTAAGTACTTTTTACTTCTTATGTTTGCTTCCTTGCTTACTAACCATGTAGGGGCTTTGGTAAGTTGAAATTGAGTGTGGATAAGGAATCCACATTCAAATTTCTTTCCTTTCATATTTTACAATTCAAAATTGTGTTTTGTTAAGTACTTATGTGCTTTATTTGATTAACTCATTACTTTCCCTTTTGAGTTACAATTCATCTTCTACTTTAGAAGTGAATTGTTTAATTCATTTCTTCTTTAGACTTTAGGTTTTGCAACCTCACAAACCATTAGGATCACTCCCTTAACTAATCAATTAGGATTGAGTCTTAGATCACATAGATTTTACCTTTCTCTTCCTTTGAGTCTTTCATCTTCTCATCTCAAAGAAAATTCAAAATATGTAATAAAGGTAGGCATTTATTGCATTTAGGCCTTTCATATAAAGAAAAGATAAAGGGGTATTCTCTTATAATCTTAGAATGTGTAGCATATAGCCCATCTTGGGTCAATGTGTTAAACATTTGATCTTGTATGAGGGACTTAAATGCAATACTTGTTGAAGATACAAATAAAGAAAAACACTTCTTCATTTCAGAATCAACAAAAACACTTAATAAATACAAGTATGCTAGTGTGTTTGAACCTTATTAATTGGAACTAAGTGTGAGGGTCTTCTTCACCCTTAGTGTGCTTTCTTATTCATTCCATCTTGGAATGTGAGGATGTACACATTCCAATGATTAAGATTTAGATACACTATCATATGCAAATAATTAACAAAACTTCTAAAAGACAAAAAACAAACAATAACGTCTTTCCTTCGGGAATTCTTTTCTCACCTCATTCATTCTCAACGTACGAACGTGATTTTCCTCGTTATCTTGCAAGACGGTAACGCACTCGGACCAGTGAGCCTGCAACACCTGAGCTAGAACGTTAGTCGTTCCTAAAAAACACAAATAATCCATCCCTAGTGAGGGGAACTACGTCGCTCTGATTCTCATGTTCCCGATGAGATACGTAGGCAGTGGGGTAGGGCCTATTCGAGCACTTCTTTTATTTTCCCTACATTTGTTTCTCTTTCTTTTTCCATTCCTTTTTCAGTTCCTTTTCCAGTATCCTTTCCTTACACCCTTTGATTGAAGCAAGCAAGCGTGGATCCCATCAGGTACGATGGACGCGTGGGGGTGCTAATACCTTCCTCTCGCGTAACTGACTCCCTTACCCTTTCTCTTGGTCGCAAGACCATGTTCTTTCCTTCTCTCAGGTTTATGCGGTGTTTCCTTTCCCTCTCTTGGGATAAATACACATTGCTGGCGACTCTGTTTCGGTGCCACTTTCGCGTTTGTACCAGGATGAAAATCCCGGGAGCGACACATATGTGATAAATGCATTGGTTGTGGATAATATGTTTTATGCATAGACATATGCTATATGATGTGGTGGAGTGTTTCCATATGTTATGACTTTGGTGTGCCTTATGTGTGAATATGTGATTATGTTGGTGTAATTGATATATGCTATGTGTATTAGTATGTGATGCTTGTGGTGAGAATAATTATGCATGTGAATTTATATGTGTTGCATATTATTATGCAATCTTGATTTAGTTGTTATTTCTCACCCTTCTGCTGTGGTTTGTTGCTCTATGAGGCAATTGTAGATTAGTAGTCTTGTAGGCTTTTGTGAAGATTAGTTCTCCATCCGTTTGTCAGTCAGTCTGCTCTGATACGTAACACGGGAGTCGGGGAACGCTTTTGTTATATATGTATACATTTGTTGGATCTATTTTGTATTAACTTTGTATGAATATTTTGATGTTATAAAACCACTTATTTGTAAAACAAGTCAGTTATGGATCTTTCCACTTTATTCCATAATTGAACTTTCCTATTGTATGGAAAAAGTTTCCTTTTGAGGTTATTCCATTTTGTGTTATGTATCAAAATTTATGAGCAGGGATTGTGTTTTCTTTCTATTGATGTGGCATCCTTGTTTCTGTCAAAAAAATAAATTTTTATCTACTCTGATTTATTTATGTATTATTTATCCGCGATGGGAATTGGGGTGTTACAACAATAACCTGCTGCACTGAGCCAAGTCAATGGCTAGAGAATACCAATTATTCATTGTGATCAACATTGGCCAAGGGGCTGTATCAGTTGCCATTCACTATTCCTTACAAAACAAACTTGCTCCACTTTAAATAAAGCTCATTTGTGATCAGTTTAAGTACACCAAAGTACACAAACTGATGCTTTCCTAAAAATCACTCTAAAAAAACCAGATTTTCCTTCTATTTCAAGTCACTATCGAATTTTGAAATAGAACGTAATCCGAACCAAACCAATCATGCCAACACCTCATATACATCATATATGAGTGATCCATGACCCTGAAACACATCTGGAACATCAGAATCACAAAATCGCCATCCATTTGCTCAAGCTTTTTGTCTATTTGCATTTGAGGTGCCACAACAAGTTTTGGGTTGATTCAATCCATTCCAAGCCTTCAAACACTTTACTTAAGGTCCATTGAAGCTATCCAGATCATTACACAACATCTGTAACACCTCCAACATAGAATTCGATCACCAGCTGCAAGAGGTAAGCCTGAAGCCTTCAAACTCCATATAATATGCATCATAAATGAATTTTTGTGTTACCATCTTGTTTCTGCATGTATATAGAGTGATAACCCTCAATCAATTATTATGTATGAATAGTGTATGGAATTTCATAGTGTTCATGCTGAAACTAGGGTTCTTGAGTTCCTCCTCTGATTTCTCACTCCACACTTAATATAAATGCAATTAATCCATATGGTTGTGATCCTTGTTCAAAAACGAGCAAGATTGGTGTTTGAATCGTGCAAAACCATTGAGTAATCAGAGAGAAAAGTGAGAAAACGCAAATATGGGCAAAATAGGGTCGCGCGTGTTCTTCCCTTGTTCTTGGAGCTCTTTTTCAAATTTTCAAATTTTTGAATTTTTGATATTTTATTTAATTGATTTTAAAAATTAATTTCTCTCTCACTTTTTATCATTTTTGATTGGTTCTTTTTTAAAAAGTCACAAAAATGTTAAATTATTTTATTCTACGATATTATTTATTTAATATAGTTAGAATTTTTGTAGTTTATTTCATTTTATTTGTTTTTAAACATTTTAAAATGCAATTCCCACTTTGATCTTTTCATTGCAAATAAATTTTGATCTTGTATGTGATTAAACGTGTTTTTTTCAAACCTTTATCCAAGATCACAACTTATTTTTTACACATGTTTGATAATTTTGATCATTTTAATTGAATTTTTATTCAATTAAAATACATTTTAAAATCAAATTAGGGTTTTGATTATTTCCACCCTTACCAATCATTTTCAAACACTTTTAGGCCTCTAATAGAGTGTAAGACCCAACCCTCTTTTGTACAAAAATAATTTGGGGCTCAATCATTGTATAAGTCCTGATACGATTTTAAAATCTCGGCGCGATCGCCGTTTTCAACACAATTTTCATCTGGGCATTCCCTTGTGTTATAAGTCCCATTTTTCTTCTTTTTCAAACACTTTTGGGCCTCTTGATAAAGTGTAAGACCCATCCCTTGTTGTACAAAACATTTTTGGGCCTCAGTCATTGTATAAGTCCCGATACGATTTTCAAAATAACGGTGCGATCACTTTTTTTCATCTGGGCCTCTCCTTGAGCTAGAAGCCCCAACTCTTGAATAAAAACACTTTTGGTCCTCTTGATAGAGTGTAAGACCCATCCCTTTGTATAAAAACATTTTTTTTGGGCCTCTCCTTAAGTATAAGCCCCAAACTTCCTTTTAAAACAACTTTCCTTTTGATTTAGATTCAAATTTATAGTTGTATCAAACTTTCTTCAATTTCTTGAATAACTAACCATACACTTATGTTTATACCGCTAGAAGCTTGCTCGCCTGTAAGTTCTTACACTCTTCAACATACTTGTATATATATATATATATATATATATTTATTTATATATATATATATATATATATATATATATATATATTTCATCTGTATATGCTTGTATATATCTGCTTAGAGTTTTCCCTAGCAACTAGGTCTAGGATTAGATCAAACAAATGGTTATTCTTTCAATACAGTCCAAACTAGTTTCCCCGTAGGAAATTCCAGATACAGTCTTGCCTTCTCTTGGGCTTATATAATATGGAACAGAGAAAGGCATTATTCTCGGTAAAACTTTTCTCAAGATTGTCACTACTAGAAATATATGTACAAGAAATTCATTTCCCCAGAGAGGATTATTCCCGGTGAACCTCTCTTGAATTTCTTCAAACCCTAGAAATGTTCACTAAAGAAAGGATTATTCTCGGTGAAACCTTTCTTGAACTTTTCTTAGGCTTGGACCCACAGGCTTCCTAAAAGCATCCCCAACCTCCTCTTGGGCTTTGTACAAGGACCATCAGGCTTCTTAGAAGTTCTCATGCCTCCTCTTGGGCTTAATACAAGGACCAGAAGACCTCCTACAGGTATAGGTCAGAACCTAGTCATCTTTTGCTAGTTCATTCTTCCAAAGAGTCAAACATCATACTAGCTTAGGGTTGATCTTCATCTCTTAAAAAAACATCAGCCTCCTCTTGGGCATCATACAAAGATCAACCTCTTCATACTAGTAGACTTGGAAAGTCTCATCTCCTCAAGGAAAAGGAGAAACCCCTGATCATTTCACTAATTCATCAACAGAGTTTAAACCCTCATCCTAAGTTCCCCAACTAGGGTTAACTTACTATCAATACAACCTAAACAGATCAGAACCTCAAGGCATCTGATATTTCAACTCTTCTATAAACCTCAGCAAGAGTTGATTCACCACTTTGGACCTGTCTCTAGATCTCAATAATCCTTAGCAAAAGCTAGCCTCCTTTTAGGCTTTATATAAGAAATTCCACAACCAGCCTCCTCTTAGCCTTTGTATAATGATTTCTCCTCAGCTGAGTTAGCCCCACCTTGGGCTTTACAAAAAAAATATATTCTCCAGCTGAGTCAATTATCCCTTTTAGGCTCAAACTTGGGCTTTGTAAAAGACACCTATAAACATTCTCTAGCTGAGTTAGTCAAATTTTTAGCCTCGATCTTGGGCTTTGTACTAGACACATATAAAATATTCTCCAGTAGAGTCAATTCTTTTTTTTAGTCTCAATGTTGGGCTTTGTATAAGACAGATAAAATATTTCCCCAGAAAAGTCAAATGTTCAGCCTCCTCTTAGGCTTTGTATAATGATATCCCCAAAAGAGTCATTCTCTTTTCAACCACAATCTCGGGCTTTGTACAAGACAGATATAAAACTCCCCAAACAGAGTCAACCTTTTAGCTTCAACCTTAGGCTTTAATCAAGGCACAAAAAAAAACCAACACCCCCTAAGAGGAAATCAAATTCTCTCTGTAGAAGGACATTACTCTGTAAATTACACATCAAAATAGAAAATCAAACAAACCCTAATCCCAGATAACTGCTGTAAGTGGCACACTTGTTGATTAAAAAATCCTAGCTGTAGTCCATCTCTTATCCTGGTAAACTTCCTCTTTCATCTAACAGTTGTAAGCAGCAAGCCTCTGGATTATGTGCATCCAATCCAATGTCCATCTCTTAGCATGGAAGACTCCTAAGGAAAAATGGCATTGCTCTACACTGAGTTAAAGTTTCCTCCTTCAAGACTAATCCCTTATAAAGTAAATTATGGCATTGCTGGTTTTCTTACATACCAGTTAAAGTAATTCTCCTTTATAACCAAGTACCCAACAACTGTGATGAACAGGCGAGATATCTCCCTTTAGAGATGATAAATTCTCTCTCAGTCAAACCTTTAGCTTCAATCTTGGGCTTTAAACAAGACACAAATACCCTTTTAGCTTCAATCTTGGGCTTTGAACAAGACACAAATACTCAAACAACTTCAATCTTGGGATTTGAACAAGACACCATCATGTTTTTCTTCCCGTAGAATAGGAGGAACTACGATTGCTCTGATTTCCATGTTTTCTTTACGGGAATACGTAGGCATAAGATTGCGAAATCTTAGCGAGCACACTAAACAAAAACCTTAGGTCCAGTACCTTACCAAAAAAAACAAAATTACTCTCTCAACACTCCCAAAGGAGAAACTTTCCCAATTTACATACAAACACCAGTAAGTAGAAAACAGTAGAAAATTGCTAACAATCTATGGATAACCATATATAGGATGGGTAATTAACAACTCCCCATTGTATAACCTGGTCCCCGAACCCCCCAATCTCTTAAGCATTTGTTAAAGAAAACATTTGCGTGCAAGGTTAGTTTTAGATAGCCTCCTTTTCCTTTCCAGCTTCATAGGATAAATAAGAAATCAGAAAGTAGCACCCAATTCCAACCAATGGCGATAAGGTGGCCGTGTTACCGACAAAAATCGCACGCTACAGAAAAATGGCGACTCTGCTGGGGAGCCAAACTAGGATTAGAATTCCTAAGAGGTATAGGTTGTTTAGCTTTTTCTATACTATTTACTATATATATTTACTGTTTTTCCAACTTGATATCCGTGTTTAATTTTTTGTCAATGGGAATGTGATTGATACGCATGTGGAAAGTTTGAGAGAACATTAAGATAAGGGTGGCATAGACAGGTGAAACTTATAGGGAGTGAATTCCGAACAAGTTATCCTGGTAGCCCACCAAATCAGGTGAGGTACCCGTGTGGATACTAAATGTTGAATAACCGATTGTCGTGAAAGCAAAGTTTTCCTAGTGCGGTACCCATGACCCTGAGGATTTAGTAGACATTAACCATGTGACCATTTGGTAGTGCGGTGACTATCGGGAATAGTTGATACGCAATACTACCCTAAAATGAGATTCATCCTAGGATATTACAGCTCGCTCGAGTGAATCAGCTTGCTGTCAATATCCCTAGGGGGTCAATGATTTTGGGAACCTGGAACCCATTCTACAGGTAAAAAAGTTGACCAAAATAGTACAACCTTTGGGGATGGGTAGAGCCTTGACTTCATGCTCGTGACGTTGAATCCTTGAACGCATGTTTTCAAATGTTTTTGCATGTTGCATTCATGCATTCATCTAAAAAACTCTTCTTAAACAAGAAAAAAATCTCTCTTTTTTTTTTCCAAAATAAACTAAAACAATAATTGTAAATATGAGAGGTTGCATTATGGATTTCAGTAGAAGAAAGATGCACAAGTACACATTCATGGCTCCAAAACTAGAGGATTTAAGGAAATTGGCAAGGATGATTACCAATCTCAAGGCTTTCAAAGCTAAGCACAGAGGGCTGTTGTCTCTGTTAAGGGTCCACGAAGTTGAAGGAATCCTGTCTATGTTAATTCAGTTCTACGATCCGATTTATCATTGCTTCACATTCCCGGATTACTAACTGGCACCAACGTTAGAAGAGTACTCTCACCTGATTGATTTACCTATCACTGATTGAGCTCCATTTTCTGAACTGGAAGAAATTCCAAAGGAATAAACCATTGCAAGAGCAATCTTTTTGGACGAGTCAGAGGTTTGGACTCACATGACCACTAAAAGAGGAATCCAGGGTTTACCAGCTAAATTCCTGATAGAGAAAGCCCTGTACTTTGCTAGTATAGGAAACATAACTGCCTTTGAAGACGTCTTTGTTCTAATCACATATGGGTTATTCCTTTTTCCCAACATTGACAACTTCGTTGATACCAACGCCGTTAAGATATTTCTGATTGGATACCCCGTACCAACCTTGCTTGCAGATGCTTATCATTTTGTACACTTAAGAAATTTGTACAGCGGGGGAATGATCACATGCTGTGTACCTTTACTCTACAAATGGTTCATTTCCCATTTACCCAAGTCTGTTGCTTTTTGGGATCACAAGAGTACTCTACGTTGGTCACAAAGGATTATGTCCCTTACCAACTCTGACATAGATTGGTAAAATAGGATTTACGAAGGGATAGAGATCAACGACAGATGCAGAAATTTCCCTAACGTACCCCTCATAGGAACTAAAGGAGGAATCAACTATCATCTAATTTTAGCTCGCCGTCAACTCGGATACCCGATGAAGAATATCCCACATAATGTTCATCTGGAAGGTCTTTTCTTCAAGGAATGGGAAAATGACAGGGCACTAAAGAAAGAAATAGTCTATGCCTGAAAACATGTTCACAGGAAAGGAAGAGAGTCCCTGGGAAAACCAAATTGTACCTCCATGGAGCCTTATCTCCACTGGGTGCAAACTAGAGCCCTCAAGCTGAGGATGCCTTACCCTCGCCAAGAGGTTTTTCCGTTAAAGAAATATGTCCTTTATTTCATGTTTGATACGGAAAAACTCTAGGTAGCTCTCAACAAAGTTCAGCATGAGAAGAGCTCTTGGAAAAATAAATACCGAATCCTCAGTGAGGAATGTACCAAGGTTCGGGAACTGTTAAAAGAAAAGGATGCTCTAATTGAGATACTAGAACGACATGTTATAGAAGGTCAGGAAGATCAAAAGAATTTACTTATTCCTTTCACTTGGCAAAGGACTAGTGACCTGACAACGGCTTAAGAGCCCCGGTCAAAGAAAAGAAAAATACAGGAACTAACATCTGAGCTCTCTTCAGAGAGAACTCAGGATCCATGAACTTAGGCATTTTCCATGCAGCACTTTGTAAATACTGTACTTTTCTTTGTAAAATACTACAATCTTCTGAATTCAATAAAAAGGGGTCTCCACCCTCCACTGTATGATATATGCAATCTAATTGTTGAAGTTTCTTTTTGATTAAAATAAAAACTAAAAAATATATCATTGCATATCATTCATCATTCTCACATAACACATCTTCTCCTATCTTTGAGTCTCACGATTCTAGAGTCAAATTGTCTCACTCATACAATACTCGGGCCAATCGACAAAAAAAAAATGGACGATCTTGAGGAAGAGAACAGAGAGCTGAGAGAAGAAATTGACGCTCTAAGGGAAAGTTTGGAAAAACTTCACAGTGACATGCAATCCCTGGCAACAACTCAGAGGCAACCACAAAAGACTGTGATGTCGGAGATCACATATACACCTGTAATGGAGACATCTGATCCTCGGTACAACATGCCTAAAGGGCGCCCCTAGGGCATGCCTCTCAACTTTGTCCCTGAGGGATATATCCCACCGTGTAGCGAGCGATTTTGGACGTAGTTCTAAAGCACTGTCGCTCCTTGGGGTTACTACAGGTCGATTCATTTTTTATCCTATTAAAGCTGATGAAGGAAGGGAAATAGATGTCTCCAATTAACCCTGCTTGCATACCGAGTTTAAACAACGGTCTGTTAGGTTACAGATGTTATGTGGTAGTGGGGCCTCGCTTATGCTATTTTGACAGAATGACAGATTTATTCTATGGACAGGAAGTTAGGATTGATGTTTTTCAATTGATATGGGATTTAGGATTTTTGTTTTGCGTGCTCGCTAAGATTTTTCTTCCAATCTTATGCCTACGTATTCTCGTTTACCGAAATAGGGAAATCAGAGCGTTCATAGTTCAGGAAATGGTGTTTTGGTGTCTTGTTCAAAGCCCAAGACGTGAAGCGAAAAAGGTGATCTGTATCTTTTTCAAAGCCCAAGATGTGAAGATGAAAGGTCTTTTTGTATCTTGTTCAAAGCCCAAGATGTGAAGCTGAAAGGGTTTAACTTTTAGAGAGAATTTGTCATCTCTAAAGGGGTTTGCTTGTCACAATTGTTGGGTGACTGGTTATAAAGGAGGATTACTTTAACTGGGATATGTGAATCTTAGTAACGCCATAATTTCCTTTATAGGGTTTTTTAACCTGAAGGAGAAGACTTTAACTCAGTGTAGAGCAATGCCATATTTCCTTAGGAATTTCTCATGCTAAAAGAGGGACAGTGGCATGGATGTAGATGATCCAGAGGCTTGCCGCTTAAAGCAATTAGATGAAAGGGAAGGAGTTGTTGATGTTTGTGTACTGTGAACGAGGCACAGCTTTGATGCTAAAAGGTTGATTGGATCAACCAGTGGTTTTCTTATACAAAGCCTAAGAGGAGGCTATTGGCCCAACAGGAGGGTGTTTTTTATGTGTCTCGTACGAAGCCCGAGAAAGAGGCTAAAAGGGTTGTTTTATACTCAACAAGGGAGTGATTTGTGTCTTGTACAAAGCCCAAGACGGAGGCTAAAGGGTGTTTGACTCAACAAGAGAGTCTTTTAGTATCTCGTACGAAGCCCGAGATGAAGGCTAAAGTGTTGATTTAATAAGAACCTTTTTGTATCTCGTACAAAGCCCGAGATGGAGGCGAAAGAGGGTACTGTTTCAGTTGAGTGACCAGTATATGGGTTCAAAGAGAAAATCAGTTCTTATATGAGTAACGTTGTACTCAGGGATTTTGATATGAGGATCAGGGATATTTCCTTTTCTTTGAGGAAATGGGAAATCCAAAGGGTATTGAGACTGTCCGAGTCTACGGGGTTCCTTCCTATTCTTGAAAGGGACTTGAGAATGTCTTTGAGACTCAAGGAAATTAGACTGTCCAAGTCTAGAATTTTATCTTTTGTACTATGCTTTGAGAAACAATAGTAGACTCTTGGAAAGACTGTTCTATTAAGATGATTAATTTCTGTTCCTATACCTCTAGGAGGTCGTCGGGACAATTTGTACGAAGTCCAAGAGGAGGCTGGAAACTTTTAAGAAGCCGGGAGGTCCTTGTACGAAGCCCAAGAGGAGGCTATCATTCCCGGGGGGAAGAATCATTATATGAAGCCTAAGAGGAGGTTGTGAATACTTTTAAGAAGCCGATGGGTCCTTGTACAACGCCCAAGAGGAGGCGGGGATGCTTTTAGGAAGCCTGTGGGTCCCCAAACCCCGAGAAGTTCAAGACAGACTATTCACAAAGAATAGATCAAGCCAGGAAAGTTCGAGAATTTGGAAGAAACTCAAGGGATGTAATTCACGGAGAGGAGATCATCTCTGGGGAGTATAGTTTCTTGACAATTCCTAAGGGTGATTTTGAAAAGCCTGTGGGTCCCCAAACCCCGAGAAGTTCAAGACAGGCTATTCACAAAGAATAGATCAAGCCAGGAAAGTTCGAGAATTTGGAAGAAACTCAAGGGATGGAATTCACGGAGAAGAGATCATCTCTGGGGAGTAGAGTTTCTTTGACAACTTCTATGAGTGACAGTCTAAGAAAGGGTTCAAAAAGAATCTGCCTTTCACATCTCCATATTGTTTAACCCCAAGAGGAGGGAAGACTGTATCTAGTAATCCTATGGGGATCTAGTTTTGACTATTTAAGAGTGATCAACGGGCTTAACCTAGTGCTAGACGTAGTGGTCGGGGAAACTCTAAATATCTATACTATTATTACACAGTCGATATGAGTTTATGAAAGAAGACTTACAGCGAAACAGCCCCACAATACAGTTATATGTATATGAAAGCGGTAAATGAAAGCGGATAAACACTTACTCGGTTGTAGAGCTTCCATGTTGTTTGGTTAGTTGTTCAACAAAGAAATATTGAAAACAACAGTATATTTAAAAATCAAAGGAGAAAGTGCTTTGAAAAAGAAAGATTTGGGGCTTACAGCTCAAGGAGAGGCCCAGGGTTTTATCAGTGATCACACTGTTGAATTTGTACAGAGGGACTTATACGAGTGACTGAGGCTAAAAAATTGTTTGCTGTACAAAGGGATTTGGGTCTTACACTCTCTCAAGAGGCCCAAAAGGTTTTTTTTAAAAAAGAGTGGAGCTTATAACACGAGGGTAGGCCCAGATGATTTTTCGTTTAAAATGGCGATCGCGCCGAGATTTTCTTTTAACGTAAAGGGGCTTATACAATATCTGAGGCCCAAAGTTGTTTTTGGTTAAAAGGGGATTGGGTCTTACACTCTATTAGAGGCCCAAAGGTTTTGAATGGGTCTTATAGCTCAAGGAGAGGCCCAATTGATTTTTTCCTAAAAGGCGACGATCGCGCCGTTTACTTGTACAGAGGCACTTATACAATAAGTGAGGCCCAAAATTGTTTGTACAAGGGGGTTTGGGTCTTACACTCTCTCAAGAGGCCAAAAAAGTTTTGAAAATGATTTATGAGGGTTGAATTAATCAAAAACCCTAATTTGTTTTCAAAATGTGTTTTAATTGAATAAAATATTCAATTAAAATGATCAAAATTGTTTAACATGTGGAAAACAAATTGTGATCTTGGATTAATGCTTCAAAAATCATGTTTTGCCCTACAAAATGATTAGAAGTCATTAAAATTTACAAATCCAAGAAGGAAAAAATATTTTAATTGTCAAAAACAATTGAAATATTAATTCTTTGCAAAAATATCAATTATATGGAATAAATAATATTTTTGGGATTTTTTGGTAAAATAAAATTTTTTAACATTTTTGTGAATTATTAAAAAAAGAATCAACTCAAAATCATTAAAATTCAGAGAGAAATTAATTTTTGAATCAATTAAATAAAATCACAAAATTCAAATATTTGAATTTGAGAGAAATAGCGCCAAGAATAGCTGAAGAACACGTGCGTTTTTCAGTTTTGCCCAGATTTACATTTTCTATCCAATCTCACTGAATACTTGATTATATCATACAATCCACATATCAATATGCTCGTCTCAACCTCACGATCATGTTTATGACAATTAATTTCATTTAAATTAAGCATAAAATAAGAAATCATGACAAATCCTCAAGAACCCTAATTTCGGCATGAAGGTTGGGATTTTTGATACACGATTCAAACAAAGCAATTAATTCAGGGGAAACATTCCATGCATGATTATGAACATTTGGCAAAAGTATTGTGCGAGGAAATATGCATAGATTGAGAGATGACCAAGTTTAGGCTTACCTCTAGGTCGTGACAGTAAGTTCAAAATGATTTCTCAGTAGGAGGTGTTACAGATGAGTTGTGATGATCTGAACAGCTTCCCTACACTCTATGGAGTGTGTTTGAATGCTTGGACTTGATGGAAATTGGCTGGATCACTTCATGGCATCTCAGCTGCAACTTGGTTAAAACCTTGAGCAATTGACTGGTGATTCTGAGAAATCAGTGTTCCAGGTGTTGTTTAAGTGTTTGATCAGCTCACATATGATGTATGTGAGGTGTGTGTGTGATTGGTTTGGTTGGAAAAGCTCTCAAACTCAAAACCCGATAGTGACTTCCCTTAGAAGGCAAAATTGAAGTGAAAGAAGAGATTTTGAGGAAAGCATCTGTTTGATGGCTTTGGTGTACTCAAAATGATCACAATTGAGCTCTATTTATAGTAGAGCAAGTTTGTTTTGCAAGGAATAGTGAATGGCAATTGCTGAGTAGGGTTGGGCAATGTTGGCAAATGAAAATCCAAGTCTTCTCTAGCCATTGACTAGAGGTTAGAGCACAGAGCTTTTGTTCCCTTGGTCTTGGATAAGTCTTGACTGAATTCAATTGCCAATAGCTTAGTCCATGCCACCTTGGTGCTTCCATTGAATGCTCAAATCCAAAATTGGAGTCTTGTCCCTATTTTAGGCAATTCTAGGTTTGACATGCTATTTCTTGTTCCAAGGACTTTGGAGGCTTGGCTCAGTGATTGTCCCCTTTAGATTCAATCCTCAAATGTGTCCAAAGTGATGACAAGGCTTGGAATTGGCTGATTTTGGCAAATCGACCAAAAGTACAAAAATTTTCCTTGCCTTGGCAGATTTTAGCAAGGCATATTGCCAATGTCATATCTCATGGCTCAAGTTGAATTTGGTGATGTTCTTGGCCATTTTGGAAAGCCCTTATATGATACAACAACTGCTTGATCATATTTGGTTTTGATACTTTTTGGATCCAAGTGAAAAATGTCCCTACATTTGGAGAAAAGTAAGGCAAATGCTGACTTTAGTGAAATTTTCACTAAGTGTTGGAACAAAGTGACTTTTCATGATTTTGATCACTCCATAACTTGAAATCCATGAGGAATTTGGACATAGATCAGTATGAAGCTTTTGTAGATGGCAATGAGATCTACAAATCAATCTTTATATGGGGAAAAATGGCCTTGTGGTTTAGGAGTTATGATCCTCCAAAGTTGGTACCTTTGTCACTTTATTTCATAACTTAGAAAATTTTCTAAGTTTTTATGGTTACCCCTTTTACAAGTTATCCCACTTTCCTTGATTTTTCTTGATGAATGATGATTCAAATCATACATTAACATAAATTTAGGGTTAAAAATCCAATTTTGTGAAAAATCTCAAAAAGTCAAAGTTGACTTTTGTGCACAGTTGACTTTTTGTCAGATGAATTCCAAACTGTGCAATTCTTCAGGAAATCATGTCCTTGACCTAAATCAAACGTGATGGACATGTTCCATCGGTGTTATAGGGTATATTGAATCATGTCCTAGGGTTTGGGAGCATGTCCTGGTCAATAGTCAAAGCTAGAGTTGACTTTTCTCGCAAAACCCTAACTGTGGTTCAGATGAAATTGAAACTTGTTGCTCAAGCTTCTTGGATCAATCCATTGTTCCAAATGGATCAATATGGTATATTAGAGACCCTCAAATCTTTTCTTGAGGTCTTGGTTCATGATTTGTCCCAAAAGTCAACTTAGGGGTGAATTAGGTCAAGAAACCCTAATTCCTGATTTTTGATGTATGCATCCCATGAGGCAAAATTGACTTGATGATTGGGTCCATGAGGTTCCATGGAGTATATTAGGATATGCTTTGAAGCATTGGCTCATGCCCAGAGGAAAATTTCCATCTGGAGGCCCTAGTAGACCAAAACCCTAATTTGGTGACACTGGCGATCTTGAAGCTTGATCCACCTAGAAGGGAGCAACCTTGTGCTTAATCCTTGAAGTGGGAGTCCTCTTGATCCATTATGGATGTTTGAGAGGTTAGACAAGTTGAAGATCATGTCATTCCTTGATTGATCCTATGTCTAAGCACTCAGAGAGGGCGTGAAACCCTAATTTGGATTGTGGTGAATGTTCCACAATTCCTTGAGGAAATTGATGAGGCATAAATGTACTTCTATATTGTGATGATGATTTACACAATGATGGGAAATATTAGTGGTCAAAATTTGGGGTATGACAGATGCCCCTATTTAATCTTCTTGGACCCGAAGGTGTGAATGACGAAGGTATCCGGCATTCGAGGTGCAAGAGGATTAAATATCGGAATATCCGAAATTTTGACGGCGTCTATGAATGGCAATTCACGCATTCACCTTCTTTCGCTAAGCAATGATGCTTAGAAAAGGTAAACTTCCCCTCGATCCTGGTCTTCATCCAAGGAACTGGTCTTAGTTTCTGATTTAAACTTCCCCTCGATCCTGGTTTCCTACCGAGGAATTGGTCTTAGTTTCTGATTTAAACTTCCCCTAAATCCTGGTTTCCTACCGAGGAACTGGTCTTAGTTTCTTTTGTCAATAAACTTTATTAACAAGGGACGCTACTCGTAGCGGTTTTCCTCAAACTTCTCGCCGAATTTTCCTGGGGAGATGCCATTTGACGGAAAAAGTTTTGATGTCAGACTTGCTGGGGAACCCAATCATCTGAGTTGTAGAGGTGCACAAACTTCTCTATTGGAGACGTCATTTGTTTCTACAGGGGAAAACGAGTCTCTTGAGAGACTGCCTTCGTTTGGGGTATTACATCATACTTTTCTCGGAGATCTTCTCGGAGAAATGCCATATGATGTGATCCAATTTTGAGGTGCCGATGACCTTTTCATCAGTGGTTTTTTCGGAGAAAAACTGCTGTATTGTCGAATATTTTGTTAAAAGGCTTTCTCTCGGGATTTTCCTTAATCCGGGAAAGCAAGGATATCATCTTCAATGGCGAAGAGTGACATTTGTTGAAGGTTCTCTGGTCTTTCAGAGGTTCAAGTTATCAAAGTGGTCGAGGAGCCAACTTCATTCTAGAAATAAACTGGAGGAGAGAGATTGTTCAGACGTAGCATTTCCTGACGAGGACCAACTGACAACTCGATTGAGAGGACTTTTTTATCACCAGGGGATAAGACCGACTATAGTGATAGTGATGCAATATGAAATGTGAATGCAAATCTATAATGCATGATGTATGTATGTTTATGCTGACTGGCGCGACATACAAACTAAAAGATGAACATGACTGGATACTCGGCCATCGCGGGGCGAAGAAGTACCGTTGGTTCAAAAGGTAACAATTCTATTTTGCTTAGGAGAAGTAGTCCTCGTGGGGAGCTATGTTGGTCGGGCTTAGGAGATAAGAACTCGGCCGAGGCGTGTCAGACGAAACAAAGTCTCTGACACAGTTGATCCCTTTATTCAGGCGTACTAGGTTAGAAGGAGTACTTTGATTCTGCACTTTGAAGTTTAATTGCTTTCGGGGAAGCAGTCGATGTTCTTTCGATGTTCAATAGTCAAAAGAAATTGCCATCTTTATATTAAAGCAGAAAAATTTTTACAAGTAAATTCATTTTTGTTTTATTTCAAGAATCGTTAATCATATTAAAATGTCGTTCTGTAAAGCTAAAACAAATGAGAATTACAAACAAAAGCACAAGGGCTCAAATTTTATTGATAAGAGGGAGATCAGCCAAACGCGTGATTCCAAAGAGTATTTACAAAGTTAGAAAATGGTAATTTATAGGGAAAAGGGCTACGTTGAAACATAACGACCACTATCCTTCTACCAACTTTGAATTGGGGACATCCTGAGCTTCTGTCGAAGATGACCTTGACTGGAGTTTTCCTCCGATGGATGATGTAACTGTTGCTAAAGGACTTGCCTCTGTTGAACATAGTTACTTGCCATTATCCCTAATTTTTTCCTGGATTGTACTTTGACGTTTCCAATCCACCGGGATGATTTTTTTTTTATTTTGTCTCTAACTTTTGCCTGGACCGCCCTTTCGGGTTTTCAATCCACCGAGACGTTTTTTTTAGGCGAAGTATTTCTTGACTACATCAACATTTGTGGGGTCGGAAAATTCCTCTCCGTCCATGGTTGCAAGTCTCAAGGCGCCGTCTGAGAAAGCTTTCGTGACCACATAGGGGCCATCATAATTCGGGGTCCACTTGCCCCGAGAATTAGTGAGAAATGATTGTATCCTCTTGAGCACAAGGTCTCTTTTCCAGAAGATGCGGGGTCGAACCTTTTTGTCGAATGCCTTCTTCATTCTCTGCTGATACAACTGACCGTGGCATAGTGCCATTATCCGTTTTTCTTCTATCAGATTCAGTTCGTCGTGTCGACTTTGACACCATTCAGCCTCTGTAAGCTTAGCTTCCATCAATACCCAGATTGATGGGATCTCTACCTCGATGGGGAGCACTACCTCCATGCCATATACTAGAGAGAAAGGGGTTGCCCCTGTTGAAGTGCGGACAGATGTACGATAACCGTGAAGAGAAAAGGGTAACATCTCGTGCCAGTCATTGTAGGTTACAACCATCTTTTGAACAATCTTCTTGATGTTCTTGTTAGCCGCTTCTACCGCTCCGATCATCTTGGGTCGGTAAGGAGATGAGTTATGGTGTTAGATCTTGAACTCTGTGGATAACTCTTTCATCATCTTGTTGTTCAAGTTAGATCCATTATCAGTAATGATCTGGCTCGGAACACCATAACGGCAGATGATATTGTTTTTGATAAATCGGACCACCACCTGCCGGGTTACATTAGCGTACGACGCTGCTTCGACCCACTTAGTGAAGTAATCAATGGCTACCAGAATGAATCGATGTTCGTTCGAAGCTTTGGGTTCAATCATGCCAATCATGTCGATTCCCCAAATGGAAAAAGGCCATGGGGAAGAAAGAACTTTGAGATGTGTAGGCGGTACATGGATTTTGTCTGAGTATATCTGACACTTGTGACATCTCCTCATGTACTTGTAGCAGTCGGATTCCATGGTCAGCCAATAGTACCCTGCTCTTAGAATTTTTCTCGCCATTGTGTGTCTGTTGGCATGAGTGCCAAAGGATCCTTCGTGAATTTCTTTTATCAGCATGTCTGCTTTTGGTTTGTCTACACATCGGAGCAAGACCATGTCAAAATTCCTCTTATAGAGAGTATCACCGCTTAGGAAGAAGCTGCCTGCTAGTCTTCTGAGGGTCTTTCTATCCTTTCTGAATGCCTCAGGAGGGTACTCTTGTTTTTGAAGGAAGCATTTGATATCGTGATACCAAGGTTTGTCGTCTATGTCTGCTTCAATCGTGAAGATGTAAGCGGGCCGTTCAAGGTGCCTAATGTCAATCTTAGGTAGGTCATTCCATTGACATACACTAATCATGGAAGAGAGAGTGGCTAAGGCGTCAGCCATGTGATTCTCATCACGAGAGATGTGATGAAACTCGATTCTGTTGAAGAAAGGTAACAACCTTCTTGCATAGTCTTTGTAAGGAATCAATCCTGATTGGTATGTGTTCCAATCTCCTGTGATCTGATTGATAACCAGGGCTGAATCGCCGTATACGTCCAAGTTTTTGATCCTTAAATCAATCGCTTCCTCGAGACCCATAATACAAGCTTCGTATTCGGCCTCGTTGTTTGTACATTTGAACGTAAGTCGAGCGGTGAAAGGAATGTGGGTACCCTGAGGGGTAACAATGATTGCCCCAATTCCGTTTCCATAATGGTTGACAGCTCTGTCAAAGATTAGTCCCCACCGGGAACCTGGTTCTGGCCCTTCACTGGGTAGCGATTCGTCGTAATCTTTCATTTTTAGATACATGACATCTTCGTCTGGGAAGTCAAACTCAATTGATTCTTGATCATCAATCGGTTGATGAGCCAAATGATCAGCTAAAACACTCCCCTTAACGACTTTCTGAGCGTGGTACTCTATGTCATATTCTGATAGCAACATCTGCCAACGGGAAATCCTTCCCGTGAGAGCAGGTTTTTCAAATACATACTTGATTGGATCCATCTCGGAGACCAACCAAGTAGTGTGGCAAATCATGTACTGGCGCAGACGTTTGGCTGCCCAAGCCAAAGCACAACAAGTTTTCTCGAGCATCGTGTACTGAGTTTCACAGTCGGTGAACTTCTTGCTTAGATAGTAAATGACAGACTCTTTCCTTTTGGTTTTGTCTTGTTGGCCAAGTACACACCCCATTGAGTCTTCCAAGACGGTTAAGTAGATGATCAGTGGCCTTCCTTCCACTGGAGGTGATAGAATCGGAGGATTCAACAGATATTCCTTAATACTGTTGAAGGCAGTTTGGCAGTCTTCTGTCCAAACGCAGTCCTGGTTCTTTTTCAGTAACTTGAAAATCGGCGCACATGTGGTAGTCATGAGGAATATGAATCTGGATATGTAGTTTAAACGTCCCAGGAATCCTCTAACTTGTTTTTCAGTTTTCGGAGAAGGCATTTCTTGAATGGCCTTGACCTTGTCAGGATCAACCTCAATTCCTTTCTGGCTGACGATGAACCCTAAGAGTTTCCCTGAACGGACACCGAATGTGCACTTATTGGGATTCAAACGAAGTTTATACTTTCTCAAACGCTCGAATAGTTTTGACAGGTGGGTCACATGCTCCTCTTTTGTCTTGGATTTTGCAATCATATCATCGACATATACCTCGATTTCCTTGTGTATCATGTCATGAAACAGAGTAGTCATGGCCCTTTGATAGGTTGCCCCGGCGTTCTTCAAACCGAACGACATTACCTTGTAACAAAAGGTACCCCATGGGGTGATGAATGAAGTTTTGTCCATGTCTTTTGGCGCCATTTTGGTCTGGTTGTAGTCCGAGAATCCATCCATGAAGGAGAAAACTTTAAACTTTGTTGTACTGTCAACCAGCATGTCAATATACGGTAAAGGAAAGTCGTCCTTTGGACTTTCCTTGTTCAGATCCCTGTAATCGACACACATTCTGACTTTTCCGTCCTTTTTCAGAACGGGTACGATATTGGCTAACCATTGAGGATATTCTAATGTGGCGAGGAAACCCGCGTCAATCTGTTTTTGTACCTCCTCTTTGATTTTGATGGCCATGTCCGGGTGAGTGCGTCTCAATCTCTGCTTTACTGGCGGACATTCCGATCTTAACGGTAAGTGATGTTTCACGATGCTGGTATCCAACCCTGGCATGTCCTGATAGGACCAAGCGAATACATCGGGGAATTCTTTGAGAAGCTTTATCAAACTCTCTTTGGCAGTTGGACTGAGCAGTGCCCCAATCTTGATTTCTTTTCTCTCTTTTTCTAAACCCAAGTTTACCGTTTCCAACGGCTCTTTGTGAGGTTCAATGGACCTTTCCTCTTATTTGAGTAATCGGGAGATCTCTTCTGGAATTTCGTTGTCCACTTCTTCTTCATCCCTAAATACCGGGAACTCAAAGTTGGGAGAAGGCATCAGATCGTATGTCTCAACGGGGTTTAAAACAAGCAATCTGCATGACGTGATGATTCGTGTTTAGAAGAGATAGAGAGAATGCAAAAGTGTGTGCAATGTATTTTTTTTATTACTGCTTGTTTTTATTATTGAATTGTTTTTTAGGATTACCATTTTCTGAGAAAAAGTAAAAAGAGAAAACAACAATTAATGCAGAAATTAGAGAACGACGTTATTTTATTAATGAACAAGTCGATTCTTGAAACTACAGCCCTATAAAACAAAACTCTATCACTTTGGGCAAAGCGAAGAGGGAAATTTACAGAAAGCGGGCCCTATCAAAACATCCGTTTCACCTGGGCAGGGTGAAAGGTTAAAGATGGCAATTACTTTGACTGGTGAACGACCTTTGGAACATCGACAACAACCCATTGGCGGCGAACTCCTCGGTGAATCACAAAGTCTGGCACTTTCCTTGATTTGTCTTCCGAAATGACGTTGATTTCTGGTGGAGCAGGATCATTGGAATCTGTCTCCCAGGCAGAATTGTCGTAGGAGAATTCCTCAGTTGCATTTTGCATAGCATTTGTACTCTCAGGCAGATCTCCCCATCCAGTTGGCTGGATATCTTCGAGCCTGATACGAGAGCTTTCGGGAGCGGTGTACTTGACCAAGTAGTCGAATTTTCCACATGCGGCATCACACGCATTCCCATTAGCGGAAAAATAAACACATATATCATTTAGAAAAAGCAGTATATATATTTTTCCTAATGTCCTAGACTTTTAAGAGCTATAAATCCTATGTTCCTGACAGAAAATGGCTCCCCGGCGGAAACGCCATTCTGTGGTTTCGACACAAGAGATGAAAAGAAAGAAGAAAAAGAGAGAGGGCCCCACGGTGGGCGCCATTTTTTCCTGTAGCGAGCGATTTTGGATGTGGTTCTTAAGCACTGTTGCTCCTTGGGGTTACTACAGGTCGATTCATTTTTTATCCTATTAAAGCTGATGAAGGAAGGGAAATAGATGTCTCCAATTAACCCTGCTTGCATACCGAGTTTAAACAGCGGTCTGTTAGGTTACGGATGCTATGTGGTAGTGGGGCCTTTCTTAAGCTATTTTGACAGAATGACAGATTTATTCTATGGACAGGAAGTTAGGATTGATGTTTTTCAATTGATATGGGATTTAGGATTTTTGTTTAGTGTGCTCGATAAGATTTTTCTTCCAATCTTATGCCTACGTATTCCCGTTTACCGAAACAGGGAAATCAGAGCGTTCGTAGTTCCTCCTATTCTATGGGAGGAAATGGTGTTTTGGTGTCTTGTTCAAAGCCCAAGACGTGAAGCGAAAAAGGTAATCTGTATCTTGTTCAAAGCCCAAGATGTGAAGCTGAAAGGTCTTTTTGTATCTTGTTCAAAGCCCAAGATGTGAAGCTGAAAGGGTTTGACTTTTAGAGAGAATTTGTCATCTCTAAAGGGGCCTGTTTGTCACAATTGTTGGGTGACTGGTTATAAAGGAGGATTACTTTAACTGGGATATGTGAATCCTAGTAATGCCATAATTTCCTTTATAGGGTTTTTTAACCTGAAGGAGAAGACTTTAACTCAGTGTAGAGCAATGCCATCTTTCTTTAGGAATTTCTCATGCTAAAAGAGGGACAGTGGCATGGATATAGATGATCCAGAGGCTTGCCGCTTACAGCAATTAGATGAAAAGGAAGGAGTTATTGATGTTTGTGTACTGTGAACGAGGCACAACTTTGATGCTAAAAGGTTGATTGGATCAACCAGTGGTTTTCTTATACAAAGCCTAAGAGGAGGCTATTGGCCCAACAGGAGGGTGTTTTTTATGTGTCTCGTACGAAGCCCGAGAAAGAGGGTAAAAGGGTTGTTTTATACTCAACAAGGGAGTGATTTGTGTCTTGTACAAAGCCCAAGATGGAGGCTAAAGGGTGTTTGACTCAACAAGAGAGTCTTTTAGTATCTCGTACGAAGCCCGAGATGGAGGCTAAAGTGTTGATTCATTAAGAACCTTTTTGTATCTCGTACAAAGCCCGAGATGGAGGCGAAAGAGGGTACTGTCTCAGTTGAGTGGCCAGTATATGGGTTCAAAGAGAAAATCAGTTCTTATATGAGTAACGCTGTACTCAGGGATTTTGATTCGAGGATCAGGGATATTTCCTTTTCTTTGAGGAAATGGGAAATCCAAAGGGTATTGAGACTGTCCGAGTCTACGGGGTTCCTTCCTATTCTTGAAAGGGACTTGAGAATGTCTTTGAGACTCAAGGAAATTAGACTGTCCAAGTTTAGAGTTTTATCTTTTGTACTATGCTTTGAGAAACAGTAGTAGACTCTTGGAAAGACTGTTCTATTAAGATGATTAATTTCTGTTCCTATACCTCTAGGAGGTCGTCAGGACAATTTGTACGAAGCCCAAGAGGAGGCTGGAAACTTTTAAGAAGCCGGGAGGTCCTTGTACGAAGCCCAAGAAGAGGCTATCATTCCCGGGGGGAAGAATCATTATATGAAGCCTAAGAGAAGGTTGTGAATACTTCTAAGAAGCCGATGGGTCCTTGTACAACGCCCAAGAGGAGGCGGCGATGCTTTTAGGAAGCCTGTGGGTCCCTAAACCCCGAGAAGTTCAAGACAGGCTATTCACAAAGAATAGATCAAGCCAGGAAAGTTTGAGAATTTGGAAGAAACTCAAGGGATGCAATTCAAGGAGAAGAGATCATCTCTGGGGAGTAGAGTTTCTTGACAATTCCTAAGGGTGCTTTTAAGAAGATTGTGGGTCCCCAAACCCCGAGAAGTTCAAGACAGGCTATTCACAAAGAATAGATCAAGTCAGGAAAGTTTGAGAATTTGGAAGAAACTCAAGGGATGCAATTCACGGAGAAGAGATCATCTCTGGGGAGTAGAGTTTCTTTGACAACTTCTACGAGTGACAGTCTGAGAAAGGGTTAAAAAAGAATCTGCCTTTCACATCTCCATATTGTTTAACCCCAAGAGGAGGGAAGATTGTGTCTGGTAATCCTATAGGGATCTAGTTTTGACTATTTAAGAGTGATCAACGGGCTTAACCTAGTGTTAGACGTAGTTGCCAGGGAAACTCTAAATATCTATACTATTATTACACAGTCGATATGAGTTTATGAAAGAAGACTTACAGCGAAACAGCCCCACAATATAGTTATATGTATATGAAAGCGGTAAATGAAAGCGGATAAACACTTACTCAGTTGTAGAGCTTCCATGCTGCTTGGTTAGTTTTTCAACAAAGAAAGATTGAAAACAACAGTATATTTCAAAATCAAAGGAGAAAGTGCTTTGAAAAAGAAAGATTTGGGGCTTACAGCTCAAGGAGAGGCCCAGGGTTTTATCAGTGATCGCACTGTTGAATTTGTATAGAGGGACTTATACGAGTGACTGAGGCCCATAAATTGTTTGCTGTACAAGGGGATTTGGGTCTTACACTCTCTCAAGAGGCCCAAAAGGTTTTTTTAAAAAAAGAGTGGGGCTTATAACACGAGGGTAGGCCCAAATGATTTTTCGTTTAAAATGGCGATCGCGCCGAGATTTTCTTTTAACGTAAAGGGGCTTATACAATATTTGAGGCCCAAAGTTGTTTTTAGTTAAAAGGGGATTGGGTCTTACACTCTATTAGAGGCCCAAAGGTTTTGAATGGGTCTTATAGCTCAAGGAGAGGCCCAATTGATTTTTTCTTAAAAGGCGACGATCGCGCCGTTTACTTGTACAGAGGGACTTATATAATAAGTGAGGCCCAAATTTGTTTGTACAAGGGGGTTTGGGTCTTACACTCTCTCAAGAGGTCCAAAAAGTTTTGAAAATGATTTATGAGGGTTGAATTAATCAAAAACCCTAATTTGTTTTCAAAATGTGTTTTAATTGAATAAAATATTCAATTAAAATGATCAAAATTGTTTAACATGTGGAAAACAAATTGTGATATTGGATTAATGCTTCAAAAATCATGGTTTGCCCTACAAAATGATTAGAAGTCATTAAAATTTACAAAATCAAGAAGGAAAAAATATTTTAAATGTCAAAAACAATTAAAATATTAATTCTTTTAAAAAATATCAATTATATGGAATAAATAATATTTTTGGGATTTTTGGTAAAATAAAATATTTTAACATTTTTGTGAATTATTAAAAAAAGAATCAACTCAAAATCATTAAAACTCAGAGAGAAATTAATTTTTGAATCAATTAAATAAAATCACAAAATTCAAATATTTGAATTTGAGAGAAATGACGCCAAGAACAACTGAAGAACACGCGCGTTTTTCAGTTTTGCCTAGATTTGCATTTTCTATCCAATCTCACTGAATACTTGATTATATCATGCAATCCACATATCAATATGCTCGTCTCAACCTCACGATCATATTTATGACAATTAATTTCATTTAAATTAAGCATAAAACAAGAAATCACGACAAATCCTCAAGAACCCTAATTTCTGCATGAAGGCTGGGATTTTTGATACACGATTCAAACAAAGCAATTAATTGAGGGGAAACATTCCATGCATGATTATGAACATTTGGCAAAAGTATTGTGCGAGGAAATATGCATAGATTGAGAGACAACCAAGTTTAGGCTTACCTCTAGGTCGTGACAGCAAGTTCAAAATGATTTCTGAGTAGGAGGTGTTACAGATGAGTTGTGATGATCTGAACAGCTTCCCTACACCCTATGGAGTGTGTTTGAATGCTTGGACTTGATGGAAATTGGCTGGATCACTTCATGGCATCTCAACTGTAACTTGGTTAAAACCTTGAGCAATTGACTGGTGATTCTGAGAAATCAGTGTTCCAGGTGTTGTTTAAGTGTTTGATCAGCTCACATATGATGTATGTGAGGTGTGTGTGTGATTGGTTTGGTTGGAAAAGCTCTCAAACTCAAAACCCGATAGTGACTTGCCTTAGAAGGCAAAATTGGAGTGAAAGAAGAGATTTTGAGGAAAGCATCTGTTTGATGGCTTTGGTGTACTCAAACTGATCACAATTGAGCTCTATTTATAGTAGAGCAAGTTTTTTTTGCAAGGAATAGTGAATGGCAACTGCTGAGTAGGGTTGGCCAATGTTGGCAAATGAAAATCCAAGTCTCCTCTAGCCATTGACTAGAGGTTAGAGCACAGAGCTTTGGTTCCCTTGGTCTTGAATAAGTCTTGACTGAATTCAGTTGCCAATAGCTCAGTCCATGCCACCTTGGTGCTTCCATTGAATGTTCCAATTCAAAATTGGAGTCTTGTCCCTATTTTAGGCAATTCTAGGTTTGGCATGCTATCTCTTGTTCCAAGGACTTTGGAGGCTTGGCTCAGTGATTGTCCCCTTTAGATTCAATCCTCAGATGTGTCCAAAGTGATGACAAGGCTTGGAATTCGCTGATTTTGGCAAATCAACCAAAAGTGCAAAAATCTGCCTTGCCTTGGCAGATTTCAGCAAGGCATCTTGTCAATGTCATATCTCATGGCTCAAGTTGAATTTGGTGATGTTCTTGGCCATTTTGGAAAGCCCTTATATGATACAACAACTGCTTGATCATATTTAATTTTGATACTTTTTGGATCCAAGTGAAAAATGTCCCTAAATTTGGAGAAAAGTAAGGCAAATTCTGACTTTAATGAAATTTTCACTAAGTGTTGGAACAAAGTGACTTTTTTTGATTTTGATCACTCCATAACTTAAAATCCATGAGGAATTTGAACATAGATCAGTATGAAGCTTTTGTAGAGGGAAATGAGATCTACAAATCAAGCTTTGGATGGGGTAAAATGGCCTTGTGGTTTAGGAGTTATGATCCTCCAAAGTTGGTACCTTTGTCACTTTATTTCATAACTTAGAAAATTTTCTAAGTTTTTATGGTTACCCCTTTTACAAGTTATCCCACTTTCCTTGATTTTTCTAGATGAATGATGATTCAAATCATACATTAACATCAATTTAGGGTTAAAAATCCAATTTTGTGAAAAATCTCAAAAAGTCAAAGTTGACTTTTGTGCACAGTTGACTTTTTGTCAGATGAATTCCAAACTGTGCAATTCTTCAGGAAATCATGTCCTTGACCTAAATCAAACTTGATGGACATGTTCCATGGGTGTTATAGGGTATATTGAATCATGTCCTAGGGTTTGGGAGCATGTCCTAGTCAATAGTCAAAGCTACAGTTGACTTTTTTCGCAAAACCCTAACTGTGGTTTAGATGAAATTGAAACTTGTTGCTCAAGCTTCTTGGATCAATCCATTGTTCCAAATGGATAAATATGGTATATTAGAGACCCTCAAATCATTTCTTGAGGTATTGGTTCATGATTTGTCCCAAAAGTCAACTTAGGGGTGAATTAGGTCAAGAAACCCTAATTCCTGATTTTTGATGTATGCATCCCTTGAGGCAAAATTGACTTGATGATTGGGTCCATGAGGTTCCATGGAGTATATTAGGATATGCTTTGAAGCATTGGCTCATGCCCAGAGGAAAATTTCCATCTAGAGGCCCTAGTCGACCAAAACCATAATTTGGTGACACTGGCGATCTTGAAGCTTGATCCACCTAGAAGGGAGCAGCCTTGTGCTTAATCCTTGAAGTGGGAGTCCTCTTGATCCATTGTGGATGTTTGAGAGGTTAGACAAGTTGAAGATCATGTCATTCCTTGATTGATCCTTTGTCTAAGCACTCAGAGAGGGCTTGAAACCCTAATTTGGATTGTGGTGAATGTTCAACAATTCCTTGAGGAGATTGATGAGGCATAAAGGTACATCCATATTGTGATGATGATTTACACAATGATGGGAAATCTTAGTGGTCAAAATTTGGGGTATGACACACCGGTCACTGAAGACCCAGAAACTGCAGCAGGAACCATTGGGCCTGAAGGTTACAAACTTCGCAAAAATGAAGACGCAAGGTTTACAACAGCAACAACTGAAGGTTACAAACTTCAGGGCACGGAAGCTCCAAGAGTCACCGCTGTAATGACCATACCACAGTCAGTGGTACACACTGTCCTGGATGGACAAATTCCACAAACAATCTCTGGTGGAAACAAAGATAGTATGAAAGAATGAATGAGTTCCAGGAACGATTCTTGGAAATGCAGAAGGAACTACATACCATTCGCGGTCAGGACTTATTCGGAAAGGACGCCGCAGACCTTTGTTTGGTCCCTAATGTAAAGATCCCGCACAAATTCAAGGTGCCTGACTTTGAAAAATACAAAGGCAACTCTTGCCCTCAAAGTCATTTGGTGATGTACGCTCGAAAAATGTCAACCCAGACAGAAAATCAACAGCTACTGATCCATTACTTCCAAGACAGTTTAACCGGTGCCGCACTCAAATAGTCATGGGTTTAAACCGCACCAAGATTAGTACTTTCAGAGATCTTGGGGCAGCCTTTGTTCAGGAGTATAAATACAATTTGGACATGGCACCAGATAGAGATCAGCTCAGAGCAATGTCACAGAAGGACAAAGAAACTTTTAAAGAATATGCTCAGAGATGGCGTGAAATTTCCGCTCAGATTTGTCCCCCTCTTGAGGAAAAAGAGATGACAGAGATCTTTCTAAAAACCTTGAGTTTATTCTATTACAACCGAATGGTCACCAGTGCGCCCATTGACTTCACTGAAATGGTGAACATGGGAGTACGCCTTAAAGAAGCAGTCCAGGAAGGAAGATTGGACAAAGATGCAGAGCCATCTAGTAGTACTAGGAGATACGGTAGTACTTTCCAAAAGAAAAAAGAGCAAGATATTAGTAATATCTCTCTGGGAAAGCAAAGGCGAAGGTATCAACCAATAGCGGCGATAACTCCCGCTATCAACCCTTCGCCAGCTCCGACTTATCAACCTCAGGTTGCTCAGAGCCAACTAAGTCAACAACAGTATCAGCAAAGGACGCAACAGCCTTTTCAGCAGGCTCATCCACAGTATAACAACAACAATCATACAACACAACCATCAGGGTTCGACCCTATACTGATGTTGTACTTGGAACTATTTCCACTTCTACTGTCCAAGGGGCACGTCCAAACCTGGACTCTTCTCACAGTACCAAAAAATCCTCCTTTTTGGTTCAAAGCGGATCAAACTTGTCCTTACCATCAAGGAGGATTAGGGCACTACATTGAGAACTGTCTCAGCTTCAAGTCTGATGTACAGAAGCTTGTCAGGAATGGGTTATTATTCTTCAAAAATACTAATCTGAATGTTCAGACGAACCCGTTGCCACAACATGAGAAGGCTGCAGTAAACTTAATAGAGGAAGAACATAGTTGCAGTTATCAAATTCACGATGTACTCCTATTAGGAACCAATCTGGTGAGGATGCATTGCAGACAGAGCGGGTACGGTCATGTGCCCTCTCACAATTATCACCAATGTGATATCTGCTCAAAGAACAACCATGGGTGTTCCGTAGTGCAAGAAGCACTACAAGAACAAATGGATCTGGGTTGGATTCAGGATCACAGGATCCGTGAAGTAAATATAGCCCATGCACATCCCAACATTGTTCAAAACTTCGACATCCGTGCAATGAACGTCAACTTAGTGGCGATGCATTCGAGGCAAAGTCGATATTATGATCTGCCACGGCACGGTTACAATGCTTGTTCAGTCTGCTCAACAGACAATCAGGGATGCTCTTTTGTACAAGAGGCCTTCCAATGTCAGATGGATCTCAGATGGATCCAAGATTACTGCGAAGAAAATAACCATCAAGTCAATATGGTTCAAATCTTTGACATACACTTGATGAATACCAGTCTGGTAGAATTACATGTTAAGCAAGTCAGGCTCAGTTTTTTGGTTTCACATGATTATCTAGACTGTGAACAATGCTGCAAAGATAGTCGAGGGAGTACACTTGTATAAAGAACGCTTCAACATTTGTTGGACCACTGGTGGCTTCCAATTTACTTGGATGAAGCAACACAATGGCTTAGCTTGACTAATGGAAATCCTAATAGACATCGGAGCTGTGATATCCGCTCGATGGAAACATATCTGGTAAAGATACACTGTATTCAAATCGGGTGTGGCCGTGTACCACCGCATAACTATGAGCGCTGTAGGATATGTTCAAAAGATAACCAGGGATGTTATCTCATACAAGCAGCTCTCCAAGAACAGTTAAAACAGAGGGATACTCGACCATGTTCGAGCTCTGGGTCGATCAACATGATACAAGAGTATCCACCTGATCAGAACGAGAACGTTGTCATAATCTCCGATCACTGGATGACCGATAACGTTTGTACCATAATTCCTCTGCTCAACAAGTCGAACGTCTCTCTTGAGAGTAGAAGAATTCTCAACCTCGAATTAATTGAGTCTACCTATGATGGTCAGAGAAACCAAAAAGCTCATGTGGTTATTTACCTGCCAGGACCAGTACCGTACAAATCAGAGAAGGCTATCCCTTACAAGTACGGTGTAACAACCATCAAAAATGGAAAAGAAACTCCATTACCCTCCGTCGTAAGCATTGCCGACATCAGTCGAGTTACACAGAGCGGTCGGATCTTCAACAGAGGAGTTGGAGAACCTACCAAAGAAAAGGAACCTCAAACAGGAGGTCATAACCCACCAGTCAGTCAATCTGATAATCCGAAACTAGTAAAGAACATCGATGAGATATTAAAACTCATCCAGAAAAGAAAGTACAACGTTGTGGACCAATTGTTGCAAACTCCGTCTCGAATCTCTGTGCTATCTCTCCTGCTTAGTTCCGAAGCTCACCGGGAAGCTCTACATAAAGTCTTAGAGCAAGCCTTCGTGGAACAAGATGTGTCTGTAAGACAGTTTAACAACATCATTTCCAACATCATTTCCTGCAACAATTTAGGATTCAGTGATGAAGAACTGCCAGAAAAAGGCAAAAATCACAATATGGCACTCAACATTACAGTTAACTGCCAAGACGATGCTTTAGCCAACGTACTGGTAGACACATGATCATCTTTGAATGTTATGCCAAAGTCAACCCTGAAATTCTGGTATGACAGATCCCAGATGTCCTACAGGATGTCGAGACATCTGGTCTGTTACAGATAACATGGCAAGGTATAAACAATAACAGTACTAAAAAGCAGCACACAAGGATTGTTCACCCAGTTCGGTCTAACAACCTACATTTGGGGGTATACCAAGCCAGGAAGGAAGTTCACTATCAGCAGTATCAAATTACAGACTCAACAATCCCAGTTGACAATCTCCTAACTTAATCACTACCCAATGACCCTTCTACCAAAGTCCTCCCTAGGTAAGAGACTCCATCTCACTTCCAATCATCGCAATGATGTCTAGCAGTCAACACCTCAGCCACTGCATCAACAACTTAATTTCCAACAACTCTTCAATCACAGAAAAGTAGAAGACACACTTCAATGACAATACCTAGACATGACACACATGACTAAGAACAATACTTAGAGTTGCTTAACAGCTTCCTCCAAGAACAATACATGTCTTACCTACAGGCTTCAAGATACACACGATGACCATCCCACAAACTGGGTGGTTCATCAACCAACACAACCCTTATAATTTACATGATGGCTGGCAACTTTTTCTAGGTTACAATGCTTCTATTTATAACCTAAACCCAACTGGATTTGGGCTTCAAATCACAACATATCAGCTGCTACAAATCTGCAAAAGATTCTCCTACAAATTAGATCTTGAATCAAATCTTCCTAAAATATCTCCATATTTAAATACTCAATCTTCTCTTGATTTTATCTTGAATCTTCCAGACCTTTAAATCATCCCCACAAAGGATAACATAATATTCCCAGAAACATTCCTTACATTGGGCTTGGGCATTATAAAATCACATATTTGATTTAACAATAAAGCAGATTTATTCTCCAAATCTCTTCGCCCTAAAATAGTAACAAAATATACTCCACAAAGTAATAGGAATTGATTGTATCAGAATAAATCTTCTCCAATAAATTCTCCTACAATCTCTCCACCAGATCTCTCAAAACAAACTGATACACGCAGCCCTAACAAAACACAACAGACTGATGTTCTGATGTTCTATCAACTGATGTCAAGACATCATGTTTAACATCAGCACATAAAACTGCAACCCTAAATAACTTAACATAAACTGAATGTTAAGAACTCATGTTAAGACATCAGACAAATGACATCTTCAACAACAACATTGTTTTACCAAAATTGCAGCCAATATAAGAACTAACAATCTCCCCCTTTAGCTAATTTTGGCTAAAACAATCTCAGCCTACACCAGAGATACCAGCAGCGAAAAAAAACAATACAAACAGCAGCAACAACTTCCAAAGCTGCATAACACAAAACTCCCCCTCAAAACAAGAACCACAGCAAACAGCTAGGTAACTCTCCCCCTTTTTAGCCATAATTGGCCAAACTCTGAACATAGCAGCAAGCACAAAAAAAATTCTGAAGGCAAACTCTGAATTATCTAACCAATATACTCAGACCAGAATAGACTTATTCTACATCTCACAATAGCTGAACAAACCTACTTCTCTCCCCCTTTTTGGCCAAACATTGACAAGCATTGGGGTAAACTGTCATGTCTAAACTTCTGGTTCAATCCATTGACACACCAGGTCTAAACTGTCATGTCCACCATGAACTTCACCAGTAACACAATGTCACGACATCTTGTCTGACATAACACCCTCACCAGAGCCACAAACAACTGCACTACTTCAACAACAAAAGTTCAACTCCCCCTATCTAAGATAACCAGTGCTCCTTTGCAAGATGAATGGAAAACATAAGACTCATCTTCATGTCTTCAAGAGCGCACCCTCTGTTCAACATACTTGCTGAACGCATTCACATAATGCTTGATCCTCAAACAACACTAGTACATTTAACAAGAATCACCACCAAATCACCCACAAGTTCTGAAGCACAAACACACTGCCTTCCACTACACTCTAAGTAAAGTCCTCTTACTTTGAATTAATAACACACACCAAGACAAGTGTGACATCTCCCATCAACCAAGACCCCTACAGAGTTCTTCCAAAACAAACTGTAGAGAAAAATAAATTCTCCCAGACACATTAAGGAGTTCCACATCTTTTCAGCAGCAGAAATCACGCATGACAGACTATCATGCTCCCCCTAAATAGTTGCACAAGTTCAGCAACAAAAATGTAACTACTCTTCCTAAGCAGTAGTACACACATGACATAAAGTCATGACGTCTGATCTGACATCATAAACATCAAACAAAACACCACTTTACTCCCTCTGAGGCACACAACGGAAACAAACACACCAATCCTAAGCACATGAACATCTTCATGCTCATACAGACCCCATGAATTCTCAGCTTACTTAAAAGCTTTACTGAGATCCAATCTCTTCAAGAGATACTTACAGCAGAAGAAAGAACAGCTCCAAAAAAACTTTCTGATCAGATCACATCATGTGACACAATTCCTCTGCCATTACATTCACCAGTTGTTGTTGATACTAGTGAAGTCTTCAAAATAAGTAGTCATGCTTTGCCAGAACATACTACTAAAAAACAAGCTCAGAATCTCCACATTCTAATCCACATAGTCAGAAACACTTCTTATGACAATAAAGCTTGAGCATCCAACTCCACGTGAAGTTACAATTAGGCTATTCGTGAGGAACATAAGAATCACCATCCTCCTTCAAACAAACTGTTAGATAAGGATTCAAAGTCACATAGATCCCCCAACTCTCCAAAGGCAGTCATTCCCTATCATACTCTTCATCTTCAGACTTCCAATCAATCAATACCTGACCTACTTCAGTCTTTTCTACATTCTCCATCCAAGGCAGACCTTTTACTTCATCATTCTCCCGTATGACTATGTAGACGCTCCTTAGGCATAATGTAGGCACCACGCTTCTGAACCAGAGCATAATCATCCTTCACCAAGGATATCCAACCAGATAATGTCCCAACACAAGTTAGAACATTTGCCACACACCAAGACATCATCACTATGATTCTTGATATGCTCCACCAACTGGACTTACTATAGCATAGTAATCCAAAGAACTAGAGAAATAAACTCTCATCCACCTTCAAGAAAAATAATCTCCTTGAGTCTTCAACTCATCACCCTTCTCCCCAAGAGTAACTTGTTCCAAGACAATCCTCAATAATAACCAGCTGCCACACTCTGATTATCTTGATTCTTCGAATCCACTTCTGAGATCAACCAAATGCCACAGTTTGATCACCTCATTCATGAATCCTCATATGAAAACAACCAAATGCCACCTTTTGACCTTTTTCACATTTGTCAGAACTCTCACAAATATATCCTGATCCACCAAGGAAACTTGATCTTCAAGTCACATGTTCCAATTGCTCAATAGCAAACACACTTAGACTCCCTAAGCCATGGTCATGTAACATCTTCTCCTTCCTGCAGCTCCAGCAAACTGCCATGAGAGCGATCTTTTTGAAACATCCTATTGTTCATTCCTGTAGATCACCCTATCATAAGCTGATGTGCCACATCACCAGCTAAGACATCTGATGATAAGCTAGATTATGACATCCAACTGTTGAATTCAGCTCTTCCTTCTGTCACTCAGAAGAACCTCCTCCCTTTGCAGAAACAGATTTCCATGCTCTCATAGACTTGATTCAACAATCAAGTTTGAGTAGACAACATCCATCCTGCTTAGAAACTCCAAAGACTTCAGATCTGCCATATCTGAATCTTCAGAAAATAAGTAGTCCAAGACTACCCCATAGCCAACAAAATGCCACTTCTAAATACACTATAGAACACACAATCTCATTTTTATAATCCCAAGCTTCTTTTAACCACCATGATTATTTCAATATCATGTAGGACATCAACAAAGAGTTCCTTGAACCCAGGATGATCTCCAAGGATCACACCTTCAGCAGCTAATTCAGGTCGTCACACACCAACACACCACGAAGAGAAATAAACAGCCACATAGAGAAAAGTAAATTCTCAACACTTCTGCAGTCCTGCACTTTTACATCAGACGTATACATAGTCTCCCGTCAATGTATTTTGTCATTAGTTGAAAGCACAACACCTTAGATACACGCACAGCTCCCATCAGAGTATCCACTATCGGTTAGATGCACATCCTTATCAAAAGCAGACAAATACTCAACTGCTGTCAAGCTATTAATCATATATGATAAGGTAACCTTCTCACACAAGGTACGACATTTGGTCTGGTCTGACATTCTTTTCCTGCACACTTGTGGCACTAGCTGATCCCTCTTTTATTAATCCACACCACTGATCACTTCAGATTAGGTAAGTGGATTGACCTGATACTCCACCATGAGCACAACTAACTCTCTTTGGCTGAGAAAGCAAAGAACTGAAATGATGTTTCAACATCAGTTTCGACATCAGTCTAAATCACATTAAACAACTACTATGGCTTTGGAGACAACCACCATAGTAATCCACACACATCTCTTGCAAGGGACATAAGAGGATCAACCACCAGTAGCTGACCAACCTTCAAAACCAGATCATACACACATGCAGGAACCTGCATGCTCTACATCTCAAGAATATTCTTCTTAAACTTCTAATGTTCAGACCTCTTGTCTGACTTTGAGATGTTGGATGCCATTCTTCTGCACCTAAAGAGGAGATTCCCTCTAACAGGTTTCTGGAAAAAATATTGACTGATCATCACAAACAGATTGAAAAAAATATGCTTCTCCCAACACTTCAACCTACAAGGATGCTCTTCCATTATGTGAGGACACCACACAACTGAACTCCAGCTTAAGAAGAACCTTCTCATGCAAATACCAGGGAACCATAATCTTTTGGTCCAAAAAAAACACCAACTCCTCTTTGCTCTAAACACAACTGCTCATCCTAGATGGTTTGGATGACATTCCTACAAGGAAGACAACAGTCAACCTCCTCTATGCAAGCCAGGAGTAGGTTCCAAACACTTTTGCAATGCCAAATCTTTATCCACAAGATTCTGCACACTCTGCTGGTTTGATGTCACAACATCATACAAAAACAACACTATGGGATCCTTCAATTTAGACCTGTGGATGGTCTTTCAGAGAAGAAAGCAAAAATAAATTGCATCCTTCTGATCTCTCATCAACAAACTTATTGAAAGTGCCTTTATGAGTGGACTTGGGTCAAACCTCAAGTATCTTTGGTCACTTTAATAAGTCATTCAATATTATCCTCAAGTATCACAACACCATGTGATACACCTTCAGAGGAGAACAGAGTGATGCAGCCTTAACACACAAAACCACAAGGAGTTTTCTGACAGATACATATGCAGCGGAACACAAATAGAGAAAACCCCTATACAACCTTCAGAAAAAACTTAATAACCTTTGCACAAACACCACACTCCAGGTGCAATAGGTCAGCATAGGTTGAAAATTAATCAAACCACACAGCAGCTTACCACCAAAGCTACAAGCCTGTCCAATACACACCATGTCATGAACAGTCCATCCTCCACTTCTAGGGACCATTCAAACAACAATATGAACCTATCACGTTCAAACAGCTTTTCAGTATAACATCCTTCTTCCTTTACCATGAACCAAAAAGTATCCCCCTCGGATCTCACCTAGAAACAGAATAGGATGCCTGCTCTGATACCAATTGAAATTCTGGTATGACAGATCCCAGATGTCCTACAGGATGTTGAGACATCTGGTCTGTTACAGATAACATGGCAAGGTATAAACAATAACAGTTCTAAAAAGCAACACACAAGGATTGTTCACCCAGTTCGGTCTAACAACCTACATCTGGGGGCATACCAAGCCAGGAAGGAAGTTCACTATCAACAGTATCAAATTACAGACTCAACAATCCCAGTTGACAATCTCCTAACTTAATCACTACCCAATGACCCTTCTACCTAAGTCCTCCCTAGGTAAGAGACTCCATCTCACTTCCAATCATCGCAATGATGTCTAGCAGTCAACACCTCAGCCACTGCATCAACAGCTTAATTTCCAACAACTCTTCAATCACAGAAAAGTAGAAGACACACTTCAATGACAATACCTAGACATGACACACATGACTAAGAACAATACTTAGAGTTGCTTAACAGCTTCCTCCAAGAACAATACATCTCTTACCTATAGGCTTCGAGATACACACGATGACCATCCCACAAACTGGGTGGTTCATCAACCAACACAACCCTTATAATTTACATGATGGTTGACAGCTTTTTCTAGGTTACAATGCTTCTATTTATAACCTAAACCCAACTGGATTTGGACTTCAAATCACAACATATCAGCTGCTACAAATCTGCAAAAGATTCTCCTACAAATTAGATCTTGAATCAAATCTTCCTAAAATATCTCCATATTTAAATACTCAATCTTCTCTTGATTTTATCTTGAATCTTCCAGACCTTTAAATCAGCCCCACAAAGGATAACATAATATTCCCAGAAACATTCCTTACATTGGGCTTAGGCATTATAAAATCACATATTTGATTTAACAATAAAGCAAATTTATTCTCCAAATCTCTTCGCCCTAAAATAGTAACAAAATATACTCCACAAAGTAAGAGGAATTGATTGTATTAGAATAAATCTTCTCCAATAAATTCTCCTGCAATCTCTCCACCAGATCTCTAAAAACAAACTGATACACGCAGCCCTAACAAAACACAACAGACTGATGTTCTGATGTTCTGTCAACTGATGTCAAGACATCATGTTTAACATCAACACACAAAACTGCAACCCTAAATAACTTAACATAAACTGAATGTTAAGAACTCATGTTAAGACATCAGACAAATGACATCTTCAACAACAACATTGTTTTACCAAAATTGCAGCCAATACAAGAACTAACAAACCCTGATACGACTATCATTTCAAGGAGCCCTGATGAGAGGCAGTGAGATCATCGTCAAAGCCTTTGACGGATCCAGAAAAGTAGTTATTGGCGAAGTAGATCTTCCTATAACCATCGGTCCTCACACTTTCCAAGTAACTTTCCAGGTCATGGACATCTGGGCAGCTTATAGTTGTTTATTAGGAAGACCTTGGATACACGAGGCTGGGGTAGTCACTTCGACACTTCACCAGAAGCTGAAGTTTGTCAAGAATGAAAAGTTAGTCATAGTTTGCGGAGAGCAAGCCTTAATCGTAAGCAATTTATCATCATTCTCCTGTGTGGAACCCGAGGAGGTTGTTGGAACTCAGTTTCAAGCACTATCAGTGAGTAATGAGAATCGATCAGAAAGAGGGACATCGATTTACTCATACAAAGATGCTCTCAAAGTAATCGAGAGTAACGACATAAAAGGGTGGAGGCAACTTGAAATTCCCACTAATAACGAGACAAAGAAAGGTCTTGGTTTCTCTTCAGCCTGTACCCAGACTAATACTAAAGACGAAAGTTTTCATCCCATTCAGGATTTCTTTCATAGTGGAGGCTTCCTCCACCCAGTGTCTCAAGAAGTACACACAATCAATGAAAGTGATTCCTCTGATACGGAAGAAGAATGGAAATCTTACCTTAACCATGACGGTTATATATCTCCGGAAGAAGCACGCATGCCATTTTGTTTTCCCAAGTAGAACCTGAGATATATACCAAGATCAGATGCTCAAATGATCTATGGAGATTACGATCCTGAGGGATGTCGTGCTCCACCTAACTCATTAGAAGATGACCTAATGAAAGACAACTTTAACCAAGAGTATTATGATCCCCTAGATGACTTGCCTATCTGGAGGCCATACATAGAAAACTTGGGGCAAAAGAGTCAGCCCAACGATGCCTATCAGCTGAGTAATATTGAAAGGAATACCCATGTCCCCACCGGGTCATGGAATCATTAATCAGGACATTCTGAAGATATCCAGCACCACAATGATGAATCTGCTATGATTGGAGGACAAGAGTTCATCAACTATGCTTTTCCTGAGGTCAACGTCATTAAGGAAGATGACTCGTCCACTCCCACAGAAGTATGGGACACCTTGGGACAACCAAGTGGCAAGTATGACTTCTTAGTCAAATACACTGCTCCCGAAAGTTATCGTATCAGATACGAGGACATCCAACCAACTGGATGGGGAGATCCACTTAAGAATAAAAATACTAGGGAAGATACCACAAAAGAGTTTGTTTATGAAAACTCTGCATGGGAGGAAGACTCCAACGATCCTACTTCACCAGAAATCAGCTTCATTTCTGAAGACAAACCGAGAAATAAAGTACCAGACTTTGTGCTTCACAGAGGATTTCGCCGCTGTTGGGATGCCGTCGATGTCCCGAAAGTCGTCCATAAGTCTAAGTAATTGTCGTCTTTGTTTTTAAACCTTTCACCTTGCCCAAGTGGAATGGATGTTTTATAGGGTTCGCTTTTCTGTAAATGTCCCTCTTCACTTCGCCTAAAAGTGATAGAGTTTTGTTTTATAAGGTTGTGTTTCAAGAATCGACAAATTGTAAATAAACAATGTCATTCTGTCATTCCCGCATTTATTGTTGTTTTCACTTTTCTTTTTTCATAAAATGGTAATTTTGAAAAAACCAAAATAAAAAAGCATATTTCAGAAAATACACTGCACACACTTTCACATTCTCTCTGTGTTTGCTAAAAAACGAATCATCACGTCATGCAGATTGCTTGTTTTAAACCCCATTGAAACATACGATCCAATGCCTTCTCCTAACTTTGAATTCTCGATATTTGAGACTGAAGAAGAAAAGGACGAGGAAATTCCAGAAGAGATCTCCCAATTACTTGGACAGGAGGAAAGGTCTATTGAGCCTCATAAAGAGTCGTTGGAAACAGTCAATTTAGGTTCGGGAGAAGAAAAGAAAGAAGTTAAGATTGGAGCACTGCTCAGTCCGTTTGTCAAAGAAAGTTTGATAAAACATCTCAAAGAGTTTCCAGATGTGTTTGCTTGGTCCTACCAGGACATGCCAGGGTTGGATACCAGCATCTTGGAACATCACTTACCACTGAAAACGGAATGTCTGCCAGTAAAACAAAGACTGCGACGAACTCATCCTGATATGGCCATCAAAATTAAAGAGGAAGTGCAGAAACAGATCGACACAGGTTTCCTTGCCACCTCAGAATACCCTAAATGGCTAGCTAACATAGTGCCAGTTCTGAAAAAGGACGGAAAAGTCAGAATGTTTGTAGACTACAGGGATCTGAACAAAGTAAGTCCAAAGGACGACTTCCCTTTACCACACATAGACATACTGGTTGACAGTACAACAAAGTTCAAAGTCTTCTCCTTCATGGATGGATTCTCGGGCTATAATCAAATCAAAATGGCGCCGAAAGATATGGAGAAAACTTCATTCATCACCCCATGGGGCACCTTTTGTTACAAGGTAATGCCGTTTGGTTTGAAGAACGTCAGGGCAACCTATCAAAGGGCCATGACAACTCTATTTCACGACATGATGCACAAAGAAATCGAAGTGTATGTCGATGACATGATTGCCAAATCTAAAACAGAAGAAGAGCATGTGGAACACCTATCAAAGTTATTCTAGCGTCTAAGAAAATATAGACTCCGCTTGAATCCCAATAAGTGCACGTTCAGTGTCCGCTTAGGAAAACTTTTAGGGTTCATCGTCAGCCAAAAAGGAATTGAGGTTGATCCTGACAAGGTCAAGGACATTCAAGAAATGCCTTCACCAAAGACTGAAAAACAGGTCAGAGGATTTCTGGGACGTCTGAATTACATCTCCAGATTCATATACCTTATGACCACGACATGCGCGCCAATCTTTAAACTACTCATAAAGAATCAAGACTGTGTATGGACGAAAGATTGCCAAAAAGCTTTCGAAAACATCAAAGAGTATCTGTTGAATCCACCTATTTTGTCTCCTCTAGTGGAGGGAAAACCACTAATCATATACCTAACAGTCTTGGAAGACTCCATGGGTTTTGTGTTTGGCCAATAAGACGAAACAAAAAGAAAAGAGTCTGCCATTTACTACTTAAACAAGAAATTCACTGACTGTGAGACTCGTAACACTATGCTCGAGAAAACTTGCTACGCTATGGCTTGGGCAGCTAAACGTCTGCGCCAGTACATGATATGTCACACTACTTGGTTAATCTCCAAAATGGATCCGATCAAGTACGTCTTTGAAAAACCTGCTCTCACGGGAAGGATCGCCCGTTGACAGATGTTGTTATCAGAATACGACATAGAGTACCATGCTAAAAAAGCTGTCAAAGGGAGTATTTTAGCCGATCATTTGGCTCATCAACTGATTGACGATCAAGAATCAGTCGGATTTGACTTCCTAGACGAAGATGTCATGTACTTGAAAATGAAAGATTACGATGAACCGCTACCCAGTGAAGGGCCAGCACCAGGTTCCCAATGGGGATTAATTTTTGACAAAGCTGTCAACAATTATGGAAACAGAATTGGAGCAATCATCGTAACACCTCAGGGTACTCACATTCCTTTCACCGCCCAACTGACATTCAAGTGTACAAACAACGAGGCCGAATACGAAGCTTGTATCATGGGTCTCGAAGAAGCGGTTGACTTAAGGATTAAGAACTTGGATGTGTATGGAGACTTAACCTTGGTTATCAATCAGATCAAAGGAGATTGGAATACATACCAATCAGGACTGATTCCTTACAAAGACTACGTAAGAAGGTTGTTACCATTCTTCAACAGAATTGAGTTTCATCATATCCCTCGTGAACAAAATCACATGGCTGATGCACTAGCCATTCTCTCCTCCATGATTAGTGTAGGTCAATGGAACGACGTACCTAAGATTGACATAATGCACCTTGAGAGGCCCGCTTATATCTTCACGATTGAAGCAGCCATAGACGACAAACCCTGGTATCATGATATCAAGTGCTTCCTTCAAAAAACAGGAATACCCGCCTGGGGCATCAAGAAAGGATAGGAAGACTCTCAGAAGACTGGCAGACAACTTCTTCCTGAGTGGTGGTACACTCTATAAGAGAAACTTTGACATGGTTTTGCTCAGATGCGTGGACACACAAGAAGTAAACATGTTAATGAAGGAAATTCATGAAGGATCCTTTGGCACTCATGCCAACGGACACACAATGGCAAGAAAAACTTTGAGAACAGGATATTATTGGTTGACAATGGAATTCGATTGCTACAAGTACATGAGGAGATGTCACAAGTGTCAGATATACGCTGACAAAATCCATGTACCGCCAACGCATCTCAAAGTTCTTTCTTCTCCATGGCCTTTTTCTATATGGGGAATTGACATGATTGACGTGATTGAACCCGAAGCTTCAAACAGACATCGGATCATCCTGGTAGCCATTGACTACTTCATCAAGTGGGTCGAAGTAGTGTTATACGCCAATGTAACCCGACAAGTGGTGGTCCGATTTATCAAGAACAATCTCATCTGTCGTTATGGCGTTCCAAGCCAGATTATTACGGATAATGGATCTAACTTGAACAATAAGATGATGAAAGAGTTGTGTGCTGAGTTTAAGATCGAACACCATAACTCATCTCCCTACCAGCCTAAGATGAACGGAGCGGTAGAAGCGGCTAACAAGAACATCAAGAAGATTGTTCAAAATATGGTTGTAACCTACAAAGACTGGCACGAGATGATACCCTTTGCCCTTCATGGTTATCGCACATCTGTCCGCACTTCAACAGGGACAACCCCTTTCTCTCTGGTATATGGCATGGAGGCAGTTCTCCCCATAGAAGTAGGGATCCCATCAATCCGAGTATTGATGGAAGCTAAGCTAACAGAGGCTGAATGGTGTCAAAGTCGGCATGGTGAACTGAATCTGATCGAAGAAAAGCAAATAACGGCTCTGTGCCATGGTCAGTTGTATCAGCAAAGAATGAAGAAAGCGTTCGATAAAAAGGTCCGACCCCGTGTCTTCAGAAAAGGAGACCTCATGCTCAAGAAGATACAATCATTTCTCACTGATTCCCGGGGCAAATGGACTCCGAACTATGACGGCCCCTATGTGGTCAAGAAAGCCTTTTCAGGCGGCGCCTTGAGACTCGCAAGCATGGATGGAGAGGAGTTTAACTACTCCACGAATGTTGACGTAGTCAAGAAATACTTCGCCTAAATAAAAAAAAAAGGAATGAAAAAAAAACGTCTAGGTGGATTGAAAACCCGAAAGGGCGGTCCAGGCAAAAATTAGAGACATAAGCGAAAAATCATCCCGATGGATTGGAAACCTCCAAAGACAATCCAAGAAAAAGTTAAGGATTCATGGCAAGTAACTACATTCGACAAGGTTAAATCCCCAGCGCTAACACTATTCATCGAAAAACTTCAAGTCAAGGTCATCTTCGACAGAAGCTCAGGATGTCCAGAATTCAAAGTTGGTGGAAGGACAACGGTCGTTATGTTTCAATGTAGCCCCTTTTCCCTTAAATTACCATTTTCTAAACTTTTTAAACGCTCTATGGTATCACGCGCTTGGCTGATTTCCATTCTATCAATAAAATTTGGGCCCTAGTGCTTTTGTTTGCAATTCTCATTTATTTTTGCTTTTTAGAATGACATTTTTAACATGATCAATGATTCTTGAAACAAAAAAAAATGAATTTAATTGTCAAATTTTCTTCTTCTTTTAAAATAATGACGACATTTCTTTTTTACTACTGAACGTCAAGAGAAACATCGATGGCTTCTCTGGAGGGGATCAAACCTCGAAAGGCAGAATCGAATTACTCCTTCTAAACCAGTACGCTTGAATGAAGGATCAACTGTTTTAGATGTGAATGTCCCATCTGATATCCTGGCAGAGTTCTTACCTCTTAAGACCGACTAATGGTTCTTTCACCCCTAGATGGGACTACTTTTCCTAAGCAAGGAAGAATTGCTATTTTGAACCAATGATACTTTTTATCCCCCGCAGTGGTCGAGTATCCCTTTGTGTTCATTCACTAGTCTGTATGTCGCGTCTGTTATGTCAGCATAAACACACAAACATCATGCATATTTGATTTATATTCATATTCATATTGCATTAATATCACTCTGGTCAGTCTCATCCCAAGTGATAACATCCTCCCGCCAGTAAGGTTGCCAGTTCTTTCCTCGTCAGAAAATGTATCGTCTAAACAATCTCTCCCTAGTTTATTTCTGGATTAGAGCCTGTCCTCAACCACTTTGGTAACTTAAACCTCTGAAAGGCAAGAAGACATTCAATAGATGCCACTCTTCACCATTGAAGATGATATTTTTTTCTTTCCCAGATTAAAGAAAATCCCCAGAGAAGGCCTCTTCGCTAAAAGACTCTCGACATTATACCATTTTTTCTCCCAAGAAATTCGATGTCAACAAAGGTCATCTGCACCTCAAATTTGGATCACATCACACGGCATTTCTCCAAAAAGAATCTCGAAGAAAAGTATGATGTAATATCCCCAAGAAAAAAGCAGTCTCTCAAGAGACTTATTTTCCCCAGTAGGGTTCATAAATGGCGTCTCCAACCGAGAAGTTTGCGCGCCTCTACAACTCATACCAATGGGTTTCCCCAGCAAGTCTGACATTAAATCTTTTCCATCAAATGGCGTCTCCCCAGTAAAACTCTGCGAGAAGTTTGATGAAGACCGCTACACATAGCGTCCCTTATCAAGGAAGAAACTCGACAAGAAGAAACTGAGACCAGTTCCGTGACTGAAGAACAAGATCGAGGGGAAGTTTATTTCAAGAAACCGAGACCAGTTCCGTGGTTGAAGACCAGGATCGAGGGGAAGTTTATTTCAAAGAAAAACTGAGATCAGTTCCGTGGCCAAAAACCAGGATTGAGGGGAAGTTTTACCCTTTTCTAAGTAACACTGCTTAGCAAAAGAAGATGGATGAGCAAACTAACATTCATAACCACCGTCAAAATTTCGGATATTCTGATATTTAATTCTCTTGCACCCTGAATGTCCGAACATCTTCGCCATTCACACCTTCAGGTCCAAGAAGATTAAATAGGAGCATCTGTCATACCCCAAATTTTGACCACCAAGATTTCCCATCATTGTGAGGATTATTGCCATAATATGGAGGTACCATCATGCCTCATCAATCTCCTCGAGGATTGTTGAGCTTTCACTACAACCAAGAATTAGGGTTTTGAGCCCTCTCAGAGCACTTAGACAAAGGATCAATCAAGAAATGACATGATCTTCAACTTGTCTAACCTCTCAAACATACATAAAGGATCAAGAGGACTCCCACATCAAGAATCAAGCACAAGGTTGCAACATTCCAAGTGGATTAACCCTCAAGATCGCCAGTGTCACCAAATTATGGTTTTGGTCGACCAAGGCCTCCAGATGAAAATTTTCATCTGGGCATGAGCCAATACTTTAAAGCATGATCCAAAATACTCCAAGGGACCTCATGGACCTAATCATCAAGTCAAATTAGCATTAGGGGAAACATTCATCAAAAATCAGGAATTAGGGTTTCTTGACCTAATTCACCCCTAAGTTGACTTTTGGAGCAAGACATGAGCCAAGACCTCAAGACATGATTTGAGGGCCTTAAATACACCACATTGATCCATTTACAACAATGGATTGATCCAAGAAGCTTGATTCACAGGTTTCAATTTCATCTAGACCACAATTAGGGTTTTGAAGAAAAAGTCAATTGTATATTTGACTTTTGACTAAGACATGCTCCCAAATCTTGGGACATGATTCAATACACCCTAAAACACCTATGGAATCCATCCATTAGGTTTGAATTGGGTCAAGAACTTGATTGCACAAAGGATCACACAGTTTGGAATTCATCTGACAAAAAGTCAACTGTGCCCAAAATCAAGTTTGACTTTTTGGAATTTTTCACAAATACGGTTCCCCTAAGTCCAAAACAATGTTAATGTATGGTTTTGATCATCATTCATCAAGAAAAATCAAGAAAAGTGAGTTAACTTGCAAAAGGGGCAACCTTAGAAAACTTAAATTTTTCTAAGTTATGGAACAAAATGGCTTTGGTACCAACTTTGCAAGGTCATAACTCCCAAACCCTAAGGCCTTTTTCTTCCATCAAAAGCTCAAATGAAAGTTCACATGACATACTTGAAAAGTGTCAACTACAAAAGATTCTAAATCCTCATGGATTTTGAGTTATGGATTGATCAAAATCGCAAAAAGTGGAAATGACCACTTTTCCAACACTTAGTAAAATTTTCAATAAGTCAGAATTTGTTTCACTTTTTCCAAACTTTGAGGTCATTTTCCATCATGATCCAAGTTGAACCAGGTCCATTTGTGAACATCAAAGTTAAAGTATGTCATGAGAGCTTTCCAACAAGTACCAGATCATCTCCAAATTCAATTTGAGTAGGGAGTTACAACCCTTGGAACATGGCATCAAAGACTGATTCCTTCCCAAGGCAGATTATAGGTCATTTGCTCGAATTGGTTAAATCAGACAATTACAAGCCTTGTCATCCATTTGGACACCTCAGGGGATAAGATCAAAGGAAAAATATCTTATCCACCAGCCTCCCAAGTTCAAGGATCTATACGTAGCTATGTGTCCCCTAAAAAGGCTAAAAATCCCAAAGACTCCAATTTTGTTCCAATGCATTCAATGGATTCACAAGGTGGCAAGCATCAAGACATTGCTAACTGAATTGAGTCAAGCCTTATCTCTAAATCAAAGCTACAATAACCTGCTGCACTGAGCCAAGTCAATGGCTAGAGAAGACCAATAATTCATTGTGATCAACATTGGCCAAGGGGCTGTACCAGTTGCCATTCACTATTCCTTACAAAACAAACTTGCTCTACTATAAATAGAGCTCATTTGTGATCAGTTTAAGTACACCAAAGTACACAAACTGATGCTTTCCTAAAAATCACTCTCAAAAAAACCAGATTTGCCTTCTATTTCTAGTCACTATCGAATTTTGAAATAAAAAGTAATTCAAACCAAACCAATCATGCCAACACCTCATATACATCATATATGAGTTATCCATGACCCTGAAACACATCTGGAACATCAGAATCACAAAATCACCATCCATTTGCTCAAGCTTTTGGTCTATTTGCAGTTGAGGTGCCACAACAAGTTATGGGTTGATTCAATCCATTCCAAGCCTTCAAACACATTACTTGAGGTCCATTGAAGCTATCCAGATCATTACACAACATCTATAACACCTCCAACATAGAATTCGATCACCAACTGCAAGAGGTAAGCCTAAAGCCTTCAAACTCCATATTACATGCATCATAAATGAATTTTTGTGTTACCATCTTGTTTCTGCATGTATATAGAGTGATAACCCTCAATCAATTGCAATGTATGAATCGTGTATAGAATTTCATAGTGTTCATGCTAAAACTAGGGTTCTTGAGTTCATCCTCTGATTTCTCACTCCACACTTAATATAAATGCAATTAATTTATATGGTTGTGATCCTTGTTAAAAAAACGAGCATGATTGGTGTTTGAATCGTGCAAAACCATTGAGTAATTAGAGAGAAAAGTGAGAAAACACAAATCTGGCCAAAACAGGGTCGCGCGTGTTCTTCCCTTGTTCTTGGCGCCCTTTTTCAAATTTTCAAATATTTGAATTTTTAACATTTTATTTAATTGATTTCAAAAATTCATTTCTCGCTCACTTTTTATCATTTTTGATTGGTTCTTTTTTTAAAAAGTCACAAAAATGTTAAATTATTTTATTCTACAAAAAAAATCCAATTGATATTATTTATTTAATATAGTTAGAATTTTTGTATTTTATTTGTTTTTAAACATTTTAAAATGCAATTCCCACTTTGATCTTTTCATTGCAAATAAATTTTGATCTTGTATGTGATTAAACATGTTTTTTTTCAAACCTTTATCCAAGATCACAACTTATTTTTTGCACATGTTTGATCATTTTGATCATTTTAATTGAATTTTTATTCAATTAAAATACATTTTAAAATCAAATTAGGGTTTTGATTATTTCCACCCTTACCAATAATTTTCAAACACTTTTAGGCCTCTAATAGAGTGTAAGATCCAACCCTCTTTTGTACAAAAATAATTTGGGCCTCAGTCATTGTATAAGTCCCGATACGATTTTAAAATCTCGACGCGATCGCCGTTTTCAACACAATTTTCATCTGGGCCTTCCCTTGTGTTATAAGTCCCATTTTTCTTCTTTATCAAACACTTTTGGCCCTCTTGATAGAGTGTAAGACCCATCCCTTGTTGTACAAAACATTTTTGGGTCTCAGTCATTGTATAAGTCCCGTTACGATTTTCAAAATAACGGTGTGATCACTGTTTTTTCATCTGGGCCTCTCCTTGAGCTATAAGTCCCAACTCTTGAATAAAAACACTTTTAGGCCTCTTGATAGAGTGTAAGACCCATCCCTTTATACAAAAACATTTTTTTGAGCCTCTCCTTAAGTATAAGCTCCAAACTTCCTTTTAAAATAACTTTCCTTTTGATTTAGATTCAAATTTATAGTTGTATCAAAATTTCTTCATTTTCTTGAATAACTAACCTTACAGTTATGTTTATACTGCTGGAAGCTTGCTCGCCTGTAAGTTCTCTTACTCTCTTCAACATACTTGTATATATATATTTCATGTGTATATGCTTGTTTATATCTGCTTAGAGTTTTCCCCAGTAACTAGGTCTAGGATTAGATCAAACCAGTGGTTATTCTTTCAATACCGTCAAAACTAGTTCTCCTATAGGAAATTCCAGATACAGTCTTGCCTTCTCTTGGGCTTATATAATATGGAACAGAGAAAGGCATTATTCTCGGTGAAACTTTTCTCAAGACTGTCAGTACTAGAAATATATGTACAAGAAATTCATTTTCCCAGAGAGGATTATTCCCGGTGAAACCTCTCTTGAATTTCTTCAAACCCTAGAACTGTTCACTAAAGAAAGGATTATTCTCGGTGAAACCTTTCTTGAACTTTTCTTAGGCTTGGACCCACAGGCTTCCTAAAAGCATCCCCAGCCTCCTCTTGGGCTTTGTACAAGGACCCTCAGGCTTCTTAGAAGTTCTCATGCCTCCTCTTGGGCTTAATACAAGGACCAGAAGACCTCCTAGAGGTATAGGTCAGAACCTAGTCATCTTTTGCTAGTTCAATCTACCAAAGAGGCAAACATCAGACCAGTTTAGGGTTGATCTTCATCCCTTAAAAAACAACAGCCTCCTCTTGGGCATCATACAAAGATCAACCTCTTCATACTAGTAGACTTGGAAAGTCTCATCTCCTCAAGGAAAAGGAGAAACCCCTGATCATTTCACTAATTCATCAGCAGAGTTTAAACCCTCATCCTAAGTTCCCCAGCTAGGGTCAACTTACTATCAATACAATCCTAACAGATCAGAACCTCAAGGCATCTGATATTTCAACTCTTCTGTAATCCTCAGTAAGAGTTGATTCCCCACTTTGGACCTATTTCTGGATCTCAATAATCCTCAGCAGAAGCTAGCCTCCTCTTAGGTTTTATATAAGAAATTCCACAACCAGCCTCCTCTTAGGCTTTGTATAATGATTTCTCCTCAGCCGAGTTAGCCCTAACCTTGGGCTTTACAAAAAATATATATTCTCCAGCTGATTCAATTATCCCTTTTAGCCTCAATCTTGGGCTTTGTACAAGACACCTATAAACATTCTCTAGCTGAGTCAGTCAAATTTTTAGCCTCAATCTTGGGCTTTGTACAAGACACATATAAAATATTCTCCAGTAGAGTCAATTCTTTTTTTTAGCCTCAATCTTGGGCTTTGTACATGAAAGATAAAATATTTCCCCGGAAAAGTCAAATGTTCAGCCTCTTCTTAGGCTTTGTATAATGATATCCCCAAAAGAGTCAGTCTCTTTTCAGCCTCAATCTTGGGCTTTGTACAAGACAGATATAAAACTCCTTAAACAGAGTCAACCTTTTAGCTTCAACCTTGGGCTTTGATCAAGGCACACAAAAAAACCAACATCCCCTAAGAGGAAATCAAATTCTCTCTGTAGAAGGACATTTCTCTGTACATCACACATCAAAATAGAAAATCAAACAAACCTTAATCCCAGATAACTGTTGTAAGTGGCACACTTGTTGATTAAAAAATCCAAGTTGTAGTCCATCTCTTATCCTGGCAAACTTCCTCTTTCATCTAACAGCTGTAAGCGGTAAGCCTCTGGATTATTTACATCCAAGCCAATGTCCCTCTCTTAGCATGGAAGACTCCTAAGGAAAAATGGCATTGCTCTATACTAAGTTAAAGTTTCCTCCTTCAGGACTAATCTCTTATAAAGGAAATTATGGCATTGCTGGTTTTCTTACATACCAGTTAAAGTAATTCTCCTTTATAACCAAGTACCCAATAACTGTGATGAACAGGCGAGATATCTCCCTTTAGAGATGACAAATTTTCTCTCAGTCAAACCTTTAGCTTCAATCTTGGGATTTAAACAAGACACAAATACCCTTTTAGCTTCAATCTTGGGCTTTAAACAAGACACAAATACCCTTTTAGCTTCAATCTTGGGCTTTGAACAAGACACAAATACTCAAACAGCTTCAATCTTGGGCTTTGAACAAGACACCATCATCTTTTTCCTCCCATAGAATAGGAGGAACTATGATTGCTCTGATTTCCCTGTTTTCTTTACGGGAATACGTAGGCATAAGATTGCGAAATCTTAGCGAGCACACTAAATAAAAACCTTAGGTCCAGTACCTTACCAAAAATAACAAAATTACTTTCTCAACACTCCCAAAGGAGAAACTTTCCCAATTTACAGACAAACACCAGTAAGTAGAAAATAGTAGAAAATTGCTAACAATTTATGGATAACCATATATAGGATGGGTAATTAACAACTCCCCATTGTATAATCTGACCCCGGACCCCCCAATCTCTTAAGCATTTGTTAAAGAAAACATTTGCGTGCAAGGTTAGTTTTAGATAGCTTCCCTTTCCTTTCCAGCTTCATAGGATAAATAAGAAATCAGAAAGTAGCACCCAATTCCAACCAATGGCGATAAGGTGGTCGCGTCACCGACAAAAATCGCACACTACAAAGTGATCTTGGAGAAAAGATTCCAGAATCAAAGCTTGCCCAGAAAATCTTAAGGTCTCTTCCTAAGAAGTTCGACATGAAGGTGACAGCCATTGAAGAAGCTCATGATATAAACACCTTGAAGGTGGATGAACTCATGGATTCCCTACAAACTTTCGAAATGGCACTGAAAGAAAAGACTCAGAAAAAGAAAAGTCTAGCCTTGGTCTCTAAGGGTAATGGAGAAAAGGTAAACTCCAAGGAGGAAATGTCCAAGTCTGTTGTGTTTCTAGGAAAATAGTACAGTCAATTACTTAAGAAGATAGAGGGAGAGTCAAGAGCTAATGTCAAGACTCAGCCTCTCAACAACTTTAAAAGGAACAACTTTGGAAGGAATGCAAATTACAAAGATAAAATTGGCAAAGAAAAGGGGATCAAGTGCCTTGAATGTGAGGGATTTAGACACAATAAATCTGAGTGTCCCACACTTCCCAAGAAAGAAAAGAAAGGTCTTTGTACATCCTGGTCAGAAGATGATTCTACAAGTGATGGAGGATCACCTAAGTAGGTTTTTGCTCTCGCATGAGTATTTGACTCTGATATAGAATCCGACATTGGGGATCTCTCTCGTGATGCTCTTGTCAATTCTTACAGGGAACTGTACACAAGAAGCGCATAAATATGTCATCTAGGAGAAGATCAACATAAGATTATTATGCTTCTTATCTTGGTTTCATATCTTATCTTCAAGAGGAAGATGCCTTACTCAACTCCAAACTCGACAATGTAACCAAGACTGTCAGGATGCTCAACAACAGTTCTGATGTGCTTGATGCGATACTACAGTTTGGCAGGGATGCTGGAGATGTGAGAGGACTTGGATATGATGATCAAGTGGTGGTGAGCAAAAGAAGAAATATAGGATTTAGTTCACCTCAACAAAACAGGAATAGGCAGAATCAGAAAATGTCACAGGGGATGTCCCAACGTCAATGTAGACATCAAAGACAACCTACAGGCAAAAAGAAACAAGACTGGAAGTGCCATCATTGTGGTAGATACGGGCACATTAAATCCTTATGTTACCAGCTACATGGTTATCCCAAGTCTGGTTCTCAAGCCAAAAGGAAGCAAACTGGCATGAATGTTAAGAAGTGGAATCCAAAGAGTGAGTCTATGGCTCTGATAGTCCACTCATCTCTAAAAGAATTTACTGAAGAAAAGTGGTACTTTGATAGTGGTTGTTCGAGACACATGATTGGAGTCAAGGAATATTTGGTAAATATAGAACCCCATGCCTCTAACTGTGTTACCTTTAGAGATGGATCCAAAGGAAAGATCAAAGGGATTGGAAAAGTGGATCATGCTGGGAAACCTAGACTTGACAAGGTGTTGTATGTCAAAGGACTAACTGCCAATCTAATCAGTATCAGCCAACTTTGTGACCAAGGCCTGAAGGTTAACTTTACAAAATCTGAATGTTTGGTTGTCAATGATAAAAATAAAGTTATCATGAGGGGTGTCAGATCAAAAAATAATTGCTATGTATGGACCTCGTTACAGACAGAGTGCTCTTCAATGTCACTTAGGAAACATCATAAATATCTCTAAGAATTAAGCGTTATAAATGGGAAATTGGAAGATTAACTAAGATGACACACAGAAAGACCTTCTCAGGGATTCAGGACCTTCTCCATAAGGCTTCTATGATAGAAGATCTTGAAGGAAGAAGATGTGCCTTTGTAGCCACTGTGAACCCAACTACCGTGAGTCATTACCATGCCACCATGACCAGTAGCCTTCAATGCACAGGAATAAGGCAGGTGTCAACAAGGGAAAATGTCACAAGATATTGTGACATTCTCCCATGATAACCTGAGCACTCTTGATGTCCTTAAAAATCAGTTTGGGAAACTGAAGGGTAAATTAGGGCTTTACATAACTAGGGGCCTAAAGAGATTAATTTGTAAGGATACTGGTCAGAAAGGTGTTATTTTTCAACAAATGAAAGGAGGGTTTCAAAAGCGATCATTTCAAATTAACTTAAACCACTCTCAATTTATTCTCTTCTCTACAATAACCTCGTTCTCCCGGTGCGAAGAAAAATCCAATCTTGTTCCTTCTATGATGTCTTAACAACAATCCTCAACATGAGGAGGAGTGAAGGAGACCTCTACATCTTCCGTTGATAGGGGAAAACTGGGGAAAGTGTCTACTGGAGATGCGATCAATGTTGTTCCCCTTTCTAGCCCTTCGTGCAGGGAATTTCTCTGGCTTGCGTGGCACCATAGAAAGGGGAACAACATTGATCCCATCTCCAGTAGACTGAACACTGATAGGGCTATGTCAACCACCTCTGCTCCTGTTGCGGAACCGGAGGAGGTGACTGGACAAGAAGGTGTTAGAGATACAAATGAAGGAGATGGTAATATAATGTCAGGAGAGAACCCTCACACCTGTGTTGAATCTATTAAGAAAAATGGTGGACCAGATAATGGAACATCCTTATCTCTAGAGGAATCACTTGAACAGGCATTAGAGGATACCACTGAAGAGGTAACTGACAAGGTAATCAACATTGATGATTCACCTTCTGATGATGAGATCATTGCTAGTGTGGTCAAGAGATTGAAGAAAAGAAAAAGGAAAAAAGTGGATACTGAAAACACTACTATCAGAAGAAACATTAAATCTGTGGTTGGACCTCAGAAACCTTGGAGCAAGGTGTAGCACCCCAAAATTTGCCCTACTTTTTTCTGGCTTTTGCTTCGCCTTCATTTGCATATCCATGAGGTCATAACTCATTCATTCATTTACATTGGGTTCCTAAGACGGGTGATCAAGGCATCTTCCTTTGGTTTGAGCTTTCCGTATTCAGTAGATTATCAGTGTACATCAAGAGGAGGTTTTCCTATTCAGAGAAATCATCAAAGATATTGGGTCAGGGTTTCGTTGGTGTGAATCGGGGTGTGCGTCTCAAGGATGTGTAAGGTTTCTCCTTCTTGGTTGAGTACATGTTTGCTTTGGATCTGAAGTGGGATGTGGATTGAATGTACTCATGTGACTTGCTTGGAATTCGAGTCACAACTCCTTTTTGCTAACCCCTAACCATTTCTGATACCATTTCCATAAATATCCAAATATCCAAAAATCCATTTTATCCAATTTTAGTTCATTTCTATTCAATTATCCACTCTTTAATCCATTTTTCTACTTTTATCCAAATCACTTCCAATTATCCAATTTCCATATCCATTTCTTTTTAATCCATTTTCCTTTTTATCCTTTTTAATTCCAAACATCCAATTTTACTCCATATTTTAAATCACTATGTTAATAACCATTAAACCATTCCATTATCCATTCTCAAATCCATTTCCATTAACTTTGCAAATAATCCTTTTCCATTACAAATCCAATTAACCATTTTTTTATCTAAAACCATTATTGATATCCATTTTAATATACTCCCTAAGTTCATATCCAAATTAAATCTTGTTTTAATTCCATACTCAATATTATCCTAAACCACTCCTCAACCTATATTCTATAAAACAAAAACTATTTTTCAAAGCCCATGTCAAGTAGCATCAAAAGATGCTTGATACTCTTGGAACAGTGTGAGAACGGGAAACATCGCACCAACATCATCAGAACCCATCTAACACAATAAAAAAAAAACTTCTAACAGTTTTACAACATTTTTTCTAACAATTCCTCTAACCGTTTTCTAACCGCCTCTAACACTTCTAACGGAAGCTAACAGAACCATAACTGATTTTTTTTTCTTCTGGGCTTCAACTTCTTCACTCTCCTTGAGACCTCTCCACCATTAACACCAATCTTCATCGTCATCTTAGATTTTTTCTTCCACTTCCATCAAATCGAAACATGCCATCATCATCTTCATAATTAATTCAACTTCAAGTCCAAACCTGTAAAAAGCAAACAGTTCAGAATGCAAGAATCCGCAATTCCACAGAAGCCATTCGTGCACAATATCGCAACATCCATAACAATTCATCAACACAATTCTGAATTTCTCTCATCAGTACCTACAATACGGTAAAGTGCTGCAATCTTCATCAACCAAATTCTGCAGAAATCAAGAAGAAACCTGCAAGAGAAACAACATCAACAACTGTGCGTGGTTATCGTCAATCTCATCGCAACAACAATGCTTCGCAATTTCAACAATTAAAGCACAAAGAAGGTTGAGCAGGAGGAATAACGAAGCGGTACCTGCGGGTTTCGTCGACACCGAGCAATCATATCAAAGTTTTTCTTCGGTACGTACAGTTTGATTTCTTGCTTTACGGTTAATTTAAGATTGCTTCCGAGAGCGTAATCCACTAGGTTCCCATTCCACGTGCACGGTAGAACATGTTTTTTTGCGAATCAAGAGTTACGACGTGAAACGATACATAGTCGTAGCTTAGGGTTTGCGAAGGTGATTGAGAGATTCAATTGAGGGATTCAGTTGCGAGGAGTTCTGTGGCTGTGGTTTTGTGTCGGAGTAAGTGTTTCAGGAGGAGGAAGGTTGTTGAACGGATGTAGAGATGCGGTGTGGAGAAGAGGACGTCGCCGGCGACGTTCCTCTGGACAAAAAGAGAAGCTCACGAATTGGAGAGAAAAAGGAGTGTTTGGGAGGTGGAGCATTGTGGTACGGCGAGGGATAGTAGTGTGAAAGTGGTCGCCGGCGGTGCAATTTGAACGAAGAGTTTTGATGTTAGGAACGGTGAAGAGTTGTGACGGCACAGGAGGGAAGAAGGAAATGGCGAGTTGGTTTTTGTAGAAATCCCTAGGGTTTTTTTTAGAAGAAGATAATTGATCCATAACCGGGCTCATTTGAAATTCCTTTTCACACCCTCCTTGATTCATGATTTGGGCCTAAGACTCCATGTAAATCCTATCCTCACCCACGTTAACACTACTGCACCCCTGTAGTTAATTTCCACTCTAATTTTGTCTTGCTGTTTGTTTAGTTATTTGATTAGTGATTAATCTTAGAATCAATTGTAATCATAATCTTAGAATTAGATTAGAATGTGATTTTGCTGGAATTAAATTTTAGCTCATTGGATTAGAACTAATCTTGTTGAATTAGATATTTCCATTTAACTAACATTGAATACTAACTTTGTTTAGTAGTTGAATAATTGTTTTTTTTCTTAATCACACAACTCATTTGTTAGCTTAATTGTTCAATATTTAATTTTGCTTAATCATTCCTTAATTGTTTTTTTGATTAAATGGCACTAATCGTTCTAGCTTGATTGTTGACTAATTGTTTTTTTTGCCTATTGGTTCACTAATTGTTTTTTGGCATAATTGTTCACTAACTAGTTTTAGAATTTGAAACTTTGAACTAATTGACATTGACTTAGTTCTAACATTGACTAAACATAGGTTTTAGTGCTAATATTTTCATAATAGTTTCATTTGATAACTTTGTTAATAGTTATTAATATTTGTTACATGCATAGATTTTTGTCTAATTGTTGCTTTCATTTAGTATTGATTTCATGTATTTCTTGTTGACAAGCTCCATTTGAATTTTGACTAACTTTTTGAGTTTGTTTTGTAGTGATTCTCATTTGTTTTGATAAGTGGCTTAAATGTAGAAGTTGCTATAACATACACTGCTGTAACGGACAAAATGTGCTGTGAAATGTTGATATTCTGCCTGGTTGCATACACACCTGTCCTGTTCTGGAAATAGTAGCTGTTATAGACTGTTTTTACTTGTTGCTATTTTTTTACAGCTATGCAGGTGCAGGAGCGCTGTTGTTGCTGCTGTTTACGGCTCATGGCCTTGTTTTATTGTTTTTATTAAGAGCATTTGGTTCCATGCCTTTCACGGATCCATTTCGCTTTCTAACACTCTTGTTCATCTATACTAGGTTACTAGAAGTGTGCCGGTTTGCTTACACTTTGCTTACGTTGCTACGGATTGATATCCGTTCGGTATCACTTCTCTTCTCTTTTACTAATTCTGCATTTTTCCTTTTTATGCCATGAGAAGTAGGTTTGGGAGTCCGTGCCACTTGGCCGGCAATGATGCAAGTCCTCAAAGGAGGCTCTGTTTGTGATTGTTTAATATTGTGCCTGAAGACCTCTATGAGGCATCCCATTCCCATTCCCCCTGGCAAGACCTCCAAGAAGGCAATTGACGGAAGGTAGGGTTCGCAATCAACCCCCGTTATTCTAGTTGAGTCGTTCTTAGCTCTCATTACATGATTGAAGCTTTGAACATCACCTGCTCCTGTTGTCGAGTCTGTCAGTGGAAGAAGGGTTTAGTAATCAAACCCCCACGCTTTGTCTTTAGCTCGCATTGACCAATGCTGATGCTTATGTGATCCAATTCACATCTTCCCCTTTTTTATTCTGCTCTCCATGGTTCACGATACCATTGGGTGAGTACCCCTATTTCCCACAGCTAGCTTGTTTGCCTCGGTTGATATGACCCCTTGGCTAAAGCTTCCCTTTTTTTACTTTGATTGTTTGACATGACTGTTTATTGACACTGTTTACTCTTTCATTGCTTTTAGTTCATTTCTTGATTGATTAATCTTGTGTTTACTTGTCTGATGACATGATCCCTTAGGATTCCTCGCTCCACTTAATTTTTGATTAAGTCGGAGGTAGGAGAGACATTAGCATTGCAATTTGTGCCTGACAATATTAGGTAGACTTCCCTTGATCCTGACCTTAGGACCATCATTGCATGCTGACTTGTAGGACCGAGTTTCCCCTTAGACTTTCTGTGTGTTATTCCCTTTTGTTCTCTCGCACCCATGCGATCGAGACCGTTTCCTGTCCGCCCGTAGTACCACGAACTACGGACGCTCTGACTTCCTCTCTCTAGATAGATTGAGGATACATAGGCACGAGGACCCCTATCCTTGGCGAGCACATTAACAACTAACTTCCGTTTTCTCTTACACTTTGAGTCTCTTCTCTCTTCTTTTAGAGTTAGGTTTTAAACCTCACCAACCTTTAGGATCACTCCCCTTAACTAATCAATTAGGATTGAGTCTTAGTTCATATAGATTTTACCTTTACTTTTCTCTTGAGTCTCTCTTCTCATCTCAAAGAAAATTCAAAACATATAATAAAGGTAGGCATTTATTGCATTTAGGCCTTTCATATAAAGAAAAGGTTATAAGGGGTCTTCTCTTATAATCTTAGAATGTATAGCATATAGCCCATCTTGGGTCAATGTGTTAAACATTTGATCTTGTATGAGGGACTTAAATGCAATACTTGTTGAAGGTACAAATAAAAAACACTTCTTCATTTCTTAATCAACAAAAACACTTAATAAACACAAGTATGCTAGTGTGTTTGAACCTTGACAATTGGAACTAAGTGTGAGGGTCTTCTTCACTCTTAGTGTGCTTTCTTACCCATTCCATCTTGGACTGTGAGAATGTACACATTCCAATGACTAAGATTCAGATACACTATCATATGCAAACAAATGAAAAACTCTTAAAAGACAAAAAGCAAACAATAACGTCTTTCCTTCGGGAATTCTTTCCTCATCTCATTCAATCATTCCTTAAGGATGCGTCATTTCCGTTCTACCGCAAACAGGTAACGCCTAAGTCTCCCTACAGCGAGCCGCAACACCTAAACTGCTAGGACGCGAACGTTGACGAATTCCACTAAAAAACACAAACAACTTTCCCTTAGGTGAGGGGAACTATGTCGCTCTGATTCTCATGTTCCCGATGAGATACGTAGGCAGTGGGGTAGGGCCCATGCGAGCACTTCTTTTATTTTCCCTACATTTGTTTCTCTTTTTCTTTCTCCTTTCTTTCCTCCAGTTCCTTTTCCAGTATCCTTTCCTTACACCCTTTGATCGAGACAAGCAAGCGTGGATCCCATCGGGTACGATGGACGCGAGGGGGTGCTAATACCTTCCTCTCGCGTAACCGACTCCCGAACCCAGTTCTCTTGGTCGCGAGACCATGCTCTTTCCTTTCCTTCAGGTTTATGCAGTGTTTCCTTTCCCTCTCATGGGATAAATACACATTGCTGGCGACTCTGTTTCGGTGCCACTTTCGCGTTTGTACTAGGATGAAAATCCCGGGAGCGACAGCTGGCGACTCTGCTGGGGACAATGGTTGGCCTATCTCTGGTTTCCTTAGCGAGTCAATCCTAGCGCTTGTCTGTTTTATTTCATTGGGTGTTTACTGTTGTGCTGTATTTTAGTGTTTTACTGTATTTTTATTTACTGTATGATTGCTTTACTGTATTACTATTTTACCGCATTTATTGCATTTTCATTTCATTATTACACTATACTGTGCTGTACTGGACTTTTCTGTTTGGTGGGATGGGTGTTCTGAGAGATGAGCTCACTACCCAGGCTCGAGTATACACATAGGTATTAGAGTGGATAGTCATGACGCTTGCGTGGTGGTGACCACGTATTGTTGTTCATGGGACCCACAACTAGACGAGGTTCTATCAGGAGCTTTCTGCTACTGCATGTTATGCAGGCCAGTAGTTATTCTCTTGAGGAACTGTCGACTCTGGCGACCATTCCCGAGAACTCAGTTGCGGCACTCCTCCCGAGATGTGATAGTGGCAGACCACGTTATGTGGCAAACCCATTGCACATTCTCGATCCGAGGACCCAATGCTGGGAACTCGCTATAGGATATCCCTTTTGAAAGAGAATCAGTGGAGGCACTCCTCGATTGGCGATAGTACTGTACCCCGAGGGATGAATGTACTATTGCTTCTCGACCTCAGTGCCAGAAGCTGAGGACCTTTCGTTTTGGAGAATCAGTTGAGGCCTCCTCGATTGATGATGATGCCAAACCAGAAATGGTGAAAGTATCATCATTTCTCGACCTGAGAGCCCGGGATACTGAACATCCTAGTACCCACATGTGAGAGGGGCGGGTTGTTTACAGGTTTGCAGGTAACCTTGACCTTCAACATACCCAGTATTTTGGATTTCCTATCAGTGTGGATTTATCAGCCTGGTATTCTGGTATTCTGATCATCCGGTATTCTGGTATTCCGGTATTCTCTTCAGAACAGACTCATGAACTTATTCAGTCATCAGCACAGCACAGTGATTATTCTGACTATGTGGAAGCTTTGATCCCATGTCTTATTGCATTCATATTATCGCATTGCATTTGCATCTTGCATCATTTTGCATATCCTTTCTCCAGGCCAGATCAGTGAGCTCATCCATCCTTTATCTGAATTGCAGTTTGATTTCCTGACCTCCGTATTGGACTTGAATCAATCTTGGGAAGGATCATGAACTCTGGGGAACAGAATCAGTTTGTGACTAGGGCCGATGTTGAATTAATGAAGCAGCAGTTGGACCAACTTATGGAAGCTATGGCCGCCATGACAAGGGGAGATGCCAATATTCAAAGAAATGAGAATGTCATTCCACCTCCGGTGAACAATGTTGCGCAAGCTCAGCCTGTGCAGGTCCCGGTTGAGAATCATGCTATACACGAGCGTACCATCTTCCGAGACGGACATTCTTCTTCTCTTAATGCCACAGATTATCAGAGTTTTGCCTTCTCTATGCCAGATGTCCAAGGGGTAGTTCCGAAGATGAACCCTAATGACCCACGATCTGTTGATGATGAAAGATACCGTGTGTTGGACGAGAAAATTAAAGCCCTGGAGAGGCGTGATACTCTTGATTTGAATGCTTCGAGCATGTGTCTGGTACCTGGCCTTGTGATGCCTCCAAAGTTTAAAATGCCGAAGTTTGAGCAATACAAAGGGGATAGCTGCCCAAAACTACATTTGGTGATGTTCTGCAGAAGAATGACCTCACATGTCGACAATGACAAGCTCATGATCCACTGTTTCCAAGACAGTCTGAGTGGGGCATCTTTGTATTGGTATATGCAGTTGCAGAGTGGTAGCATCCGATCATGGTCAGATCTAGCCAACGCCTTTGTGAAGTAATACGATTATAATCTTGACATGGCTCCCAGCCGAACACATTTGCAAGACTTGTCTCAAGCAGATAATGAATCATTCCGAGAGTATGCTCAGAGATGGAGAGAGTTAGCCGCTCGTGTTCAACCGCTACTTTCGGATAGAGAATTGGTTGATTTGTTCATAGATACCTTGCAAGGGCCGTACTTGGAAAAGATGATTGTCAATGGGGCAGCAAAATTTTCTGACATGGTGATGGTGGGAGAACGTATCGAGAGCCTGATTAAGTGTGGAAAGCTCCAAGGCGTCTCAAACTTCCAAGCTAATGAAAATGAATCAGTTGTTAGTTCTCAAGAAGAATTCGAGGAAGAAAATAGTTCCATGCAGGAATCTTCACCACCTCGTTCTCGGTGTTCAGACATATCAACTGTTCAGAGTCAACAATCTTATGGGTCTTCATATCAGGGACAATACTCTTCTGCAAATCAAAGACCTCCTCAGAGTCAACGATCATATCGCCGCCAGTTGCGCCAGCATGCCCGACAAAGACCAAGAAAGCCAGAGAGGAATTTCACTCATTTGCCAATGTCATATAGTCAGATGTTGCCAGATTTGATCAGAGGTGGATTGATAGTGCCGAAGGAATTGAAGCCAGTGCCTTTTCCGTACCCACCAGGTTTTGATGCCAACACCCGTTGTGACTATCATGCTGGGGCACAGGGGCATTCAACGGAAGACTGTAAGGTGCTCAGGAGCAAGGTTCAGACTCTTCTTGACTCCAACATGTTCTCATTCACGCCTCAGGGTATTCAGATCCACGACTCTCTTTCGTCCAGTTATGTGGGTTCATCAGTTCAGGTTATGGAAGAAGTCACTGAGACCAGTTGTGCAGATGATCATCAGACTGACTTCGACGAGCAATACTGAAGATGGCTAGCTCATTAGCAAATCAAGCTTGGAAAGCCCAGTTCCTCAAAGCTGGCAACCATTTAGATCATGTCATTTCTTTGCATTTGTAGTTTCTTTTCTGTCAAAATGTACAAACTCATTTGTAAAACTTGTTGTTTTCGATTGATAATGATAATGGAATGAATATGCATGTTTTGATTAAACCCAGTCGTGTTCACTCATTTTTTTTCATCGATATCCTATGCTTGTTTAAGCAGGATCCTAGGGAGGATGATGACATTCAAAGACGCAGAACTTCCAATTGTATGATTTTGAACAAAAACCCTGTTGATGATGTACAGGCATTGTTTCAAATTCCTAAACACCAGAGACATAAGGAAGATAATCCCTTGTCGACCCCGTTGAGCCTAGTAGTAGGAGTTTATTTCTGAAAACGAAAAAACCCTCTATCTTAACCTGGGGCAGGGTAGGTGTCAGATAATTTGACTGTGCGTTCAAATTTTAAAAGGAGTGTTCCGTTCGAGGATCAATTACATCTGCGGTTATCCCTCAACAACTAAAGAGTGAGACGGTCACAGCCCTTTACAAGTCAAGACAAACCTGTGTCACACGATTAGTTCAAAAAATAAAATAAAAAAGGAGAATCAAAAGAGAAAAAGAAAGCCCGCTAAGTCAAGACTTGAAAACAAGTGACTTAGGCAAAAGTTAGGGCATCCCGCTGGACTTCAAAATAAAAAATAAAAAAAAAGATTCACAGAAGATCAGTCCAGGCAAAATCAGGGGAAAACAAAAATGAATAAAAAGTGAAAAGAAGAGGAATAAAAAGAAAAATTCTCGAGCAAAGAACAAGTCGTGTGACCACAGACACCAAAGACAAAAAGGGTGACTGTCACTCCGAAAACCGTGTGGGTTCCTTAACCATCCTCATACCATTCACAACCTTTTGAAAGGTGAGCGTTTGTGTCGAGTTAGCTGAACGTAGGATTGGAGAACATCAAGGAGAATGGGTGGGTTAAAACAAAACTTTGAACCTTATATCCTTTCTTTCTTAAACCGTGAACCAGGCCACGTTACAACCTTCGAAAGACCTAATTGAAGCAGGGTTGTTTCGAAAGCATACTTCGGTTAAAATTGCGTCAGTTCTGACTCCCAAAAGGACTTTCTTACCATTCATGTTGGTATCGATGTGACATTCTAATCAGTGATTCGTTCACTATATGTCACAACATTTTCCCAGTGAACAAACTCGGATTTCAAAACTGTCATATGCATTGCATCAAAATTATCTTTTCAAAACGAATTGTTTTACTTGCGAGTCAGTACTTGGCATCAGGAAAGTTTCTACAATGGAAGGATTGATTAATCTAAGGTGCAAAGTGCCCGAGTACTCCGTTGAGTCGGGGCAGGTCATATCAAACGGGCGATCCATTCCAAGATTTAGTTAATCTGGGGCAATTATGTCGAGAATCTAGGGCAATCAAGTCGAGATTCGACAAATCTCTCGAAGGTCAGTCAGTCAGAGGTATTCCTTCACAGATCAGCCAGATAGGGGCACAAATCACTTCAAGGCTGGGGCAGGCCGCCTCAAGAGCACAAAAATTTATTCTCTCCGGAGGACGGTTAATCACAGCCATGGGGCAATATATGTCGGATCTTCACGAGACATCTTGAAGACTTGTCCATTCACAGGTTCCTTTATGGGCTTCTGCTTCATCTGGACACCTCTTTTGGTCATATCACACTTGCATGCCCATGTTGATAGCTGACACGTGACGACCCCAGTAGAGTCTCTCTCCCTAGCAGGGATAGCTGGAGTTTCATCACTCGTGGCAGAGCATTATGGAGATTGTGATTATTCTCCCCAGCAGGAGTTCATGAATTTGCTCTCCCCTAGACAGGTTGGTGAAGTTTGTTGCTTTTCAACAAGAGTTCATATTCTGGTACAGAGTGTTGGGTTTGTGCTTCCCCAGTTTGCAGTAAAGTTGTTCCCCTCTCCCCAACGGAGTAAGGGTAGAAGGTAGATTCCCAACAGAGGACCAAGTCTGATCTTGTCCCCTAGCAAAGCTGATATCATCAACCATTTTCCCTCATGCATATTTTTGGGTGATGGTTAGTTTTCTCCAGCAAGTCCAAGGTCGATTTTCATTGGCACTTGTATTCAGCAAGATGCCTGGGATGTTTTCTCCAGCAGAAGTTTGTTGTTCATGCTTTCCTGCAGAATAGAGGTTTAGTTGGGATCTCGAGCAGTTATGACCTTGAAAGCGGTTCAGTTTGTTACCCCCAGCGGAGTTAGCCTCGTCTCTTCAGCATTTATTTTGCTGGAGTGCTCCTGTTGCATATCATAAACATTGTAGCATAATCATCATCGCATATCATTAGCATAACATTGTATGAAACCTTGTAAAACCAAACAGAAAATCTATAGCCTAACCTTGCTCGGCATCTTGCCACAACCCACTTTACTGGTATATTTCAAAAACCTAAAATCCTATCCCTATTGGCGTTTCCTTCAAAGCAAAAGTCCAATCCCTATTGGCACTTCATACAAAATCCAATCCCAATTGGTACCCAGAAAGATTTCGCCTTTGAAAAAACAATCACCATCAGGTTTCACCTGTCCTTGCCAGTAAAGTCCAATCGTACTTGGCACACTCTTCTTTTCCCGGTAGCCCGAGCATGCGTCAGCATTTGGCATATAGTGATCATTGCATCCTAAAATCGCGTAGCATTTCCATTTTGTATGGAGCATTACGCCATAGAAAGAAAATTCCAACATATGCATGCGAAGCTTAAGCCAGATTTGGTACCTTGCGCGAAAGCCCAAATCCATTTTAAATCAAGACGGTGACATATCCCCAGCAGACATTACAATCAACCCAACCGGTTACCTTTCTTTTGGGTCGTAGATCATACGTCAATTTTACCCTCGACCAATCATTGTCCATCAACCCCTTGATGACGACATTTCGGTCAGGTTTCCTTTCCATCAAACCCTTTTGATGGTGTGTTTCTGCGTATGGTTTTCTTTCTGTCATCCCTATGACAATGTGATCCCTAAGTCAGGTATCCTTTCTGTCATCCACATGACAATGTGTCTCCATGGGTTTCATTTTCTTTCTGTCATCCCTATGACAATGTGGTCCTTCGGTCGAGTCTGCTTCCCGTCAACCCTTTGACGATGTGTTCCGAGCTCAGGTTTCGTACCTTCGGATGTTTTCGGTTTCCTTTCTGTCATCCCTATGACAATGTGTTGCATTCGATCGAGTCTTCTTTCCGTCATCCCTATGAAGATATGTTCCTACGGTGGAATTTTCTTTCCGTCATCCCTATGATGATGTGTTCCTTTGGTCGAGTTTTTCTTTCTGTCATCCCTATGACAGTGTTTTATCTTCGTTCAGATTTCTTTCCTTCATCCCCATGACGATGTGTCCCTACTGTGGAATTTTCTTTCTGTCATCCCTATGACAATGTGTTCCCTCAGTTGGGTCATCTTTCTGTCATCCCTATGACAATGTGTTTCTTTGGGTTCAGTCTTCTTTCCATCAATTCTTTGACGATATGGGTCGGTGCATATCTTTTCTTTCCGTCAACCCCTTGACGATGTTAGATTGTCTCCCCTACAGAGTTGTCTGCTTGGATTTCTCTTTTCCCCAGTAGAGTTGCCTCGCAGAGCTACCTTGCAGTTAGTGGTCAAGACTCAGTTAATGTCCAAGAGTTTGAAGATGCCAAGTCTTCTGTAAAATCCTTTTGGGCTGATTTTTTTTTTTTTTTTTTTTTTTTTTTTTTTTCTTTTTTTTTTCTTTTTTTTTTTCTTTTTCTTTTTTCAGATCTACTGTGTAATTTGGGGCAAAAGGCAAGTAGTTGACCTTCCCACACACGGGGCATGTTGAATTTCCCCGGCAGAAGATGTTCCATATCTATAATTCCTAGTAGAGTTGGAGGCCATTTGGTCTTCTGTAAAATCCTCTCAAAAGGCATTCCCCAACAAGAGACGCTTTAAAGCAGTTTTCTCCAGCGGAGTGTGTTGTAAGCTCATTATCCCCAGCCGAGTCGCAGTAATTTCCCCAGCAAGGCCTAAAGAGATCGATGGAATCTCTTCTTCAACAAAGTGTCAGCATATGATATTACCCAGCTGGTGGTGTAATTCTCAGCCTTGCTCATTTACAACTCAAAGTCCAATTCATTTTGGCAATATATACAGTTTGTTCATATTATTCCAGCCGGTGGGATAGTATGGCAAATGGTTGTTCCAGCCAGTGGGATGATCGTTATATACAGTTTGTTCATATTATTCCAGCCGGTGGGATAGTATGGCAGATGGTTGTTCCAGCCAGTGGGATGATCGTCATATACAGTTTGTTCACATTATTCCAGCATGTGGGATAATATTGCAGGTGATTGTTCCAGCAGGAGGGAGGATCATTTGGCAAAGCTTCCAAAGCCGGTTTGGTAAGCATCAAAGTCCAAGTTTAATTTGACAAAGCTGCAAAAGTCCATCTGAGGATGGCAATTTTGAGATTCCAAAGCCTGTTTGGTAATCATTGAAGTCCAACGATAGATTGGCAAAAATCCAGCACGAACTGGTAAAAGTCCATTGTTTAGAATGGCAGAGCAGCTAAAGTCCACCAGCAGTATGGCAAGCCAGTAGTCGCCTGGCGTCGTTCAAAAAGACATTCTTAAAGTCCGCCCGTAGTGTGGCAAGCCAGTAGTCGCCTGGCGTCGTACAAAAGACATTGTTAAAGTCCACCCGCAGTGTGGCAAGCCAGTAGTCATCTGGCGTCGTACAAAAGACATCTCTCCAGTGTTATAGTTATCATCAGAGTTTTATCCAAGCAGAGTTTATTTGGTTGGGTTTATATCCCTTTTTCTTATTCTCCACAGAGTGCAAATTTTGCGGTTCTTTTTGTATTCAATCACCTCGTACCTTGAATGTCTGAAAGCAGTTGCTATCATCCTTTCAGGTCCAAGTTGATTGAATAGGGGCAGCTGTAGCACCCCAAAATTTGCCATACTTTTTTCTGGCTTTTGCTTCGCCTTCATTTGCATATCCATGAGGTCATAACTCATTCATTCATTTACATTGGGTTCCTAAGACGGGTGATCAAGGCATCTTCCTTTGGTTTGAGCTTTCCGTATTCAGTAGATTATCAGTGTACATCAAGAGGAGGTTTTCCTATTCAGAGAAATCATCAAAGATATTGGGTCAGGGTTTCGTTGGTGTGAATCGGGGTGTGCGTCTCAAGGATGTGTAAGGTTTCTCCTTCTTGGTTGAGTACAAGTTTGCTTTGGATCTGAAGTGGGATGTGGATTGAATGTACTCATGTGACTTGCTTGGAATTCGAGTCACAACTCCTTTTTGCTAACCCCTAACCATTTCTGATACCATTTCCATAAATATCCAAATATCCAAAAATCCATTTTATCCAATTTTAGTTCATTTCTATTCAATTATCCACTCTTTAATCCATTTTTCTACTTTTATCCAAATCACTTCCAATTATCCAATTTCCATATCCATTTCTTTTTAATCCATTTTCCTTTTTATCCTTTTTAATTCCAAACATCCAATTTTACTCCATATTTTAAATCACTATGTTAATAACCATTAAACCATTCCATTATCCATTCTCAAATCCATTTCCATTAACTTTGCAAATAATCCTTTTCCATTACAAATCCAATTAACCATTTTTTTTATCTAAAACCATTATTGATATCCATTTTAATATACTCCCTAAGTTCATATCCAAATTAAATCTTGTTTTAATTCCATACTCAATATTATCCTAAACCACTCCTCAACCTATATTCTATAAAACAAAAACTATTTTTCAAAGCCCATGTCAAGTAGCATCAAAAGATGCTTGATACTCTTGGAACAGTGTGAGAACGGGAAACATCGCACCAACATCATCAGAACCCATCTAACACAATAAAAAAAAAACTTCTAACAGTTTTACAACATTTTTTCTAACAATTCCTCTAACCGTTTTCTAACCGCCTCTAACACTTCTAACGGAAGCTAACAGAACCATAACTGATTTTTTTTTCTTCTGGGCTTCAACTTCTTCACTCTCCTTGAGACCTCTCCACCATTAACACCAATCTTCATCGTCATCTTAGATTTTTTCTTCCACTTCCATCAAATCGAAACATGCCATCATCATCTTCATAATTAATTCAACTTCAAGTCCAAACCTGTAAAAAGCAAACAGTTCAGAATGCAAGAATCCGCAATTCCACAGAAGCCATTCGTGCACAATATCGCAACATCCACAACAATTCATCAACACAATTCTGAATTTCTCTCATCAGTACCTGCAATACGGTAAAGTGCTGCAATCTTCATCAACCAAATTCTGCAGAAATCAAGAAGAAACCTGCAAGAGAAACAACATCAACAACTGTGCATGGTTATCGTCAATCTCATCGCAACAACAATGCTTCGCAATTTCAACAATTAAAGCACAAAGAAGGTTGAGCAGGAGGAATAACGAAGCGGTACCTGCGGGTTTCGTCGACACCGAGCAATCATATCAAAGTTTTTCTTCGGTACGTACAGTTTGATTTCTTGCTTTACGGTTAATTTAAGATTGCTTCCGAGAGCGTAATCCACTAGGTTCCCATTCCACGTGCACGGTAGAACATGTTTTTTTGCGAATCAAGAGTTACGACGTGAAACGATACATAGTCGTAGCTTAGGGTTTGCGAAGGTGATTGAGAGATTCAATTGAGGGATTCAGTTGCGAGGAGTTCTGTGGCTGTGGTTTTGTGTCGGAGTAAGTGTTTCAGGAGGAGGAAGGTTGTTGAACGGATGTAGAGATGCGGTGTGGAGAAGAGGACGTCGCCGGCGACGTTCCTCTGGACAAAAAGAGAAGCTCACGAATTGGAGAGAAAAAGGAGTGTTTGGGAGGTGGAGCATTGTGGTACGGCGAGGGATAGTAGTGTGAAAGTGGTCGCCGGCGGTGCAATTTGAACGGAGAGTTTTGATGTTAGGAACGGTGAAGAGTTGTGACGGCACAGGAGGGAAGAAGGAAATGGCGAGTTGGTTTTTGTAGAAATCCCTAGGGTTTTTTTTAGAAGAAGATAATTGATCCATAACCGGGCTCATTTGAAATTCCTTTTCACACCCTCCTTGATTCATGATTTGGGCCTAAGACTCCATGTAAATCCTATCCTCACCCACGTTAACACTACTGCACCCCTGTAGTTAATTTCCACTCTAATTTTGTCTTGCTGTTTGTTTAGTTATTTGATTAGTGATTAATCTTAGAATCAATTGTAATCATAATCTTAGAATTAGATTAGAATGTGATTTTGCTGGAATTAAATTTTAGCTCATTGGATTAGAACTAATCTTGTTGAATTAGATATTTCCATTTAACTAACATTGAATACTAACTTTGTTTAGTAGTTGAATAATTGTTTTTTTTCTTAATCACACAACTCATTTGTTAGCTTAATTGTTCAATATTTAATTTTGCTTAATCATTCCTTAATTGTTTTTTTGATTAAATGGCACTAATCGTTCTAGCTTGATTGTTGACTAATTGTTTTTTTGCCTATTGGTTCACTAATTGTTTTTTGGCATAATTGTTCACTAACTAGTTTTAGAATTAGAAACTTTGAACTAATTGACATTGACTTAGTTCTAACATTGACTAAACATAGGTTTTAGTGCTAATATTTTCATAATAGTTTCATTTGATAACTTTGTTAATAGTTATTAATATTTGTTACATGCATAGATTTTTGTCTAATTGTTGCTTTCATTTAGTATTGATTTCATGTATTTCTTGTTGACAAGCTCCATTTGAATTTTGACTAACTTTTTGAGTTTGTTTTGTAGTGATTCTCATTTGTTTTGATAAGTGGCTTAAATGTAGAAGTTGCTATAACATACACTGCTGTAACGGACAAAATGTGCTGTGAAATGTTGATATTCTGCCTGGTTGCATACACACCTGTCCTGTTCTGGAAATAGTAGCTGTTATAGACTGTTTTTACTTGTTGCTATTTTTTTACAGCTATGCAGGTGCAGGAGCGCTGTTGTTGCTGCTGTTTACGGCTCATGGCCTTGTTTTATTGTTTTTATTAAGAGCATTTGGTTCCATGCCTTTCACGGATCCATTTCGCTTTCTAACACTCTTGTTCATCTATACTAGGTTACTAGAAGTGTGCCGGTTTGCTTACACTTTGCTTACGTTGCTACGGATTGATATCCGTTCGGTATCACTTCTCTTCTCTTTTACTAATTCTGCATTTTTCCTTTTTATGCCATGAGAAGTAGGTTTGGGAGTCCGTGCCACTTGGCCGGCAATGATGCAAGTCCTCAAAGGAGGCTCTGTTTGTGATTGTTTAATATTGTGCCTGAAGACCTCTATGAGGCATCCCATTCCCATTCCCCCTGGCAAGACCTCCAAGAAGGCAATTGACGGAAGGTAGGGTTCGCAATCAACCCCCGTTATTCTAGTTGAGTCGTTCTTAGCTCTCATTACATGATTGAAGCTTTGAACATCACCTGCTCCTGTTGTCGAGTCTGTCAGTGGAAGAAGGGTTTAGTAATCAAACCCCCACGCTTTGTCTTTAGCTCGCATTGACCAATGCTGATGCTTATGTGATCCAATTCACATCTTCCCCTTTTTTATTCTGCTCTCCATGGTTCACGATACCATTGGGTGAGTACCCCTATTTCCCACAGCTAGCTTGTTTGCCTCGGTTGATATGACCCCTTGGCTAAAGCTTCCCTTTTTTTACTTTGATTGTTTGACATGACTGTTTATTGACACTGTTTACTCTTTCATTGCTTTTAGTTCATTTCTTGATTGATTAATCTTGTGTTTACTTGTCTGATGACATGATCCCTTAGGATTCCTCGCTCCACTTAATTTTTGATTAAGTCGGAGGTAGGAGAGACATTAGCATTGCAATTTGTGCCTGACAATATTAGGTAGACTTCCCTTGATCCTGACCTTAGGACCATCATTGCATGCTGACTTGTAGGACCGAGTTTCCCCTTAGACTTTCTGTGTGTTATTCCCTTTTGTTCTCTCGCACCCATGCGATCGAGACCGTTTCCTGTCCGCCCGTAGTACCACGAACTACGGACGCTCTGACTTCCTCTCTCTAGATAGATTGAGGATACATAGGCACGAGGACCCCTATCCTTGGCGAGCACATTAACAACTAACTTCCGTTTTCTCTTACACTTTGAGTCTCTTCTCTCTTCTTTTAGAGTTAGGTTTTAAACCTCACCAACCTTTAGGATCACTCCCCTTAACTAATCAATTAGGATTGAGTCTTAGTTCATATAGATTTTACCTTTACTTTTCTCTTGAGTCTCTCTTCTCATCTCAAAGAAAATTCAAAACATATAATAAAGGTAGGCATTTATTGCATTTAGGCCTTTCATATAAAGAAAAGGTTATAAGGGGTCTTCTCTTATAATCTTAGAATGTATAGCATATAGCCCATCTTGGGTCAATGTGTTAAACATTTGATCTTGTATGAGGGACTTAAATGCAATACTTGTTGAAGGTACAAATAAAAAACACTTCTTCATTTCTTAATCAACAAAAACACTTAATAAACACAAGTATGCTAGTGTGTTTGAACCTTGACAATTGGAACTAAGTGTGAGGGTCTTCTTCACTCTTAGTGTGCTTTCTTACCCATTCCATCTTGGACTGTGAGAATGTACACATTCCAATGACTAAGATTCAGATACACTATCATATGCAAACAAATGAAAAACTCTTAAAAGACAAAAAACAAACAATAACGTCTTTCCTTCGGGAATTCTTTCCTCATCTCATTCAATCATTCCTTAAGGATGCGTCATTTCCGTTCTACCGCAAACAGGTAACGCCTAAGTCTCCCTACAGCGAGCCGCAACACCTAAACTGCTAGGACGCGAACGTTGACGAATTCCACTAAAAAACACAAACAACTTTCCCTTAGGTGAGGGGAACTACGTCGCTCTGATTCTCATGTTCCCGATGAGATACGTAGGCAGTGGGGTAGGGCCCATGCGAGCACTTCTTTTATTTTCCCTACATTTGTTTCTCTTTTTCTTTCTCCTTTCTTTCCTCCAGTTCCTTTTCCAGTATCCTTTCCTTACACCCTTTGATCGAGACAAGCAAGCGTGGATCCCATCGGGTACGATGGACGCGAGGGGGTGCTAATACCTTCCTCTCGCGTAACCGACTCCCGAACCCAGTTCTCTTGGTCGCGAGACCATGCTCTTTCCTTTCCTTCAGGTTTATGCAGTGTTTCCTTTCCCTCTCATGGGATAAATACACATTGCTGGCGACTCTGTTTCGGTGCCACTTTCGCGTTTGTACTAGGATGAAAATCCCGGGAGCGACACAAGGTTGCAGTTGTATCCAAGAAAAGATAGGTTGAGTCTGACACCGAGTCACCCTATGATGTCACGGATGATGTCCAGGACATCATACGTCCAAAGGATCCAGTTGTGAAGAAAAGGACTGTCAGTATTCCAAAAGCTCCCTAGGATAATATCTATTTCCATGCTCCTGAGTATGTAAACAGATGGCCATATGTGTACCAAAGATGAGTAGCATTGAAAAGGGAACTAGGGAAGGATGCATTAGAATGCCATGAATTGATGAAACTGATTAATGACACAGGGATAATAAGGACAGTTACTAATCTTGGAAATTGTTATGAAAGGCTGGTGAAGGAATTTGTTGTACACATTCTTGACAACTGTAATGATGCAACCAACAGGAAACTGTATGTCAGAGGAAATGTTGTGACCTTTTCTCCCACTATGATTAATAGGTTTCTGGAGAGATCTGAAGAATCTCAGTCTGAATGTGGAGACACTGATGATCAAATATGTCAAGAGCTCACATGCAACACTATGAAAAATTGGCCTAGTAATAGGAAACTTTTAGCTGGGAAACTTAGTGTGAAGTATGCAATTCTGTATAGAATTGGTATTGTCAACTAGGTGCCCACTAATCATACTTCAACCATCTCTGCTAGTCTAGGTAGATTCATCTATATGGTTGGCGAAGGAAGAAAGTTTGACTTTGGAACTCATATCTTCAATCAAATTTTGAAGCAATCTACATCAACTGCTGTGAAACTCCCTATATGCTCCCCTTCACTTATTTGTGGGAAAATTCTGAATCAGTACCCGAGCATCCTGGTATCTGAAGATCATGCAATGAAAAGGGCATCTCCCTTGAATCCGCACTATAAATTGTTTACTGGAAGCCATGTCCCAGATATTGCTTCAACATCTGCACCAACATCTGCTGCAATAAAAGAGGAAACTATAGCCCAGCTCAAGAACACCTGTAGGGAGCTTGATGCTATCATAAAAACCAGTACATTTAGGAAGGAAAACTAGAACAACTGATTCAAGCTTTGTCTTCTGGACAAAACAAGGACATTGGAGCAAACCCTAGAGATGCTGAGAAGCCCGCTGAAGAAAATAGTGAGAATGTTGATGTTGCTGCTGATGATAGTTCTGGTGAGAGTGCAGAAGAAGAGGATGATGAGGAAACATAAGATGACTTCTGAGAGTTGTATTTTCTTTACTTTATGTTTTTGTGTTTTATGTTTTTTGTTTTTGGTTTTGTAAGGGCTTAATGCCCAGGATAATTTACTTTTGTTTAGGTGTGTACTTTAATTACTATATACTGGTTAATTGGTTTTTGAGTTAGTCTTTCTGCCTTTGTCATATTATGGATAAAAGGGGGAGTAATACTAACATCACTAACCACTATTGACTGCTACTAACCATTGAGGGGGAGTAGTGCTGGTGTTGCTTGCATAAGAAGGCATTGGTTGAGGGGCAGACAAAAGTTTTGTGTTCTGCTGCTGTTCTGATGATGGTCTCCCTATTCTGATTATTTTTGTCTGTAGGTTAATTGAAGTTAGTTTTAGCCAAAATCGGCCAATGGGGGAGATTGATGAGTCCAAGACTTTGAGGTTGGCATCAATTTTGGTAAAACTAACTTCGCACAAAGATGTTGGACAAGATGTCCTGACATGATGAACTAACTGCAGGTTAAGATGCTAGACAAGATGTCCTATCATGTTGATTCGACATCTTTGTCTGTTACAGTTTGGAATAACTGTGTCTGTTTTCCAGGTGTGATTGGAATATGATTTGGGCCTAGGTGGAATCCGAGATTGAGGAATCAGAGATTTTGATTCTAAAAGGAATACGTTGTTTCCGAGTATGGAGACATTTTTGGAAACTTAGGATTGAAGAAACTATTCTAGAGAAGAATAGGTCGCAGATTCTGTGGAGGTGAATTGCTATGATTCTGAAGCCTAAATCCAGTTCTGTTTAGTAATATAAATAGAATGGATATAACCTAGAATACTCATTGAAGATATACAGTTGTTATTGAGTACTAGGGTTTGTACTTTTGTGAGCCTCTCTTATATTGTGTGAATACTTGAGTTGGACAATTTATTGAGTTGTAATTTTTCAATCGCTGTTGTGATTGTAAGGGAATTGAGAAGGGTCTCATACCTAGGATAGTCTTAGGTAAAAATCTAGTACGTGTAGTTTTCTAGGTGTAAAGTTGTAAACGTTGGAGTTCAGCTTAGAACCAATTCTACTTAGTGGATTTCATTCCTGGCTTGGTAGCCCCCAGACGAAGGTGTTCTTGATCACTGAACTGGGTTAACAATTCTGGTGTGTTGTTTTCTTTCTGTTGTTTGCATCCAGTTCTTCATTATCCTTGTGTAAGAAGCAGAGATCAAGTGTCACGACATTCTGTCTGACATCTTAGTGATCTGCTTAACCAGAATTTCAAATTGTTGTTGTTGTGTTATATCTGTGATAAATTGTGAGGATTTTGGAATGTGAAGTGTTGGAATCGCAGACCTTTAGGGTCGGATGCAGGTGCAGAACTGCAACTGCGAAGTTACAGAATCGCGAGTTTCGCTGGGCGAAGCGAATTCGGCCCAACCTCGTTGGGCAAAAGTGGGAGCGAAGGAAAGGTGGAAAATGTGAGCTGCTGGTTTTTGTATGGGAGTGTGGGATTCGCCCCTGTTTCGCCGGGCAAAGACCAGGCGAGCGAGCTGCTCGTCGGGCGAAAGTATAAGCGAGGGAAGAGTATGAATTGTGAGCTACTGGATTTTGTATAGGGAATGATGTGTCGCCCCTGCTTCGCTGGGCGAAACCCTGGCGAGCGACCTGCTTCGTCGGGCGAGCTCCAGGCAAGCAGGAGTAGTAATTTTCTTTTCTTTTCTTTTCTTTTCTACCTTATGATGCTTGGTGTCTTGATGATTTGTGATGACCTTTGATGCATGAAGATGATGTGATAACATGATGATTTATGACAATTTTGATGTGTATAATGATGCGTGACCATGATGACTTTTGATGCATGATGATGACGAGATAATATGATGTTTAATTTTATGAATGATGATATAATTGATGCTTTTGTGACGATGACGATTTATGACGCATGCATCATGCATTCATAGCATCCTAGGACTTCGGTCCAGTGGTGGCTTCAATCCCATTGTGCGGATAAGAGTGTATGACGTTGCTCCGTGTCACATCTCTGAAAAATCAACCGGCGGAAAAGACAGAAGAGTCGCCACCGAATGATATTTATCCCAACGCAGGGAAAGGAAACGATCGAATAAAACCTGAAGAAAGGGAAAGACAAGGTCATCGCAACGATAGTCTGGGTTCGGGAGTCGGTTATGCGAAGGGAAGGTATTAACACCCCCTCGCGTCCATCGTACTCGATGGGATCCACGCTTGTTGTTCTAATCAAAGGGTGAGTTATCTAAAACCTACCGCTAAACGGGAACGGAAAACAAAAGAGAAAAAGAGACTCGATAGGACATCATCGTCCTAGGCCTACGTATTCTCTGGTGTAATGGGAAATTCAGAGTCAACGTATTTCGAAAGACTGCGGGTGATGGGGGAAGGTTGCTCGCCAAGACATCGACGTCTTGTGCCTACGTATCCTCAATCGGACGAGAGAGAGGAAATTAGAGCAGTCGTAGTTCAACCCACGAGTCGGTAAGTGTTTTTTATGAGCGACGTTAGGTTTGCGTCCGGCAGTTAGGGTCGATGCCTGTTTACGACAAAACAGAAATAACATGCTTTTTTTTAAAAATGATTTGAAACCCATCCCAAAGGATAAAACGTTTTGCACTCGGTTTGTGTTTTTTAGACAGAAGTGGATTAAGTTAGTTTGAAACTTGTATTGCACTAAAGTCTATGACATACGAGCGAATGCGTCGCATGGTCACAAAAAAGAACAATGTCGTGAACTCAACTAAGGAAGTTGAGTGACTCTTCGCCAACAAGGAAAAAATGGTGTCGTGATCTCAACTATGAAGGAAGTTGAGTGACTCTCCGTCAACAAGGAAAGAACGGTGTCATGATCTCAACTATAAGGAAGTTGAGTGACTTTCCGTTTTCCAAAAGAAAACTAAAGACAAAGCAATAAACCCAAAATAGCAGCAACAATAGCGCTCCTGCAATGCACGGCTATAAAATCCAGCAAATACACACAAACAACATTTAACAGGTCACGAATTCAGTACAGAACGGGTGTAAAATGCAGCAGAACAAACGAGCCAGCATTTAACAGCATTCATTCGACACAACAGCAGTGTATACATCAGTATCATGACACATGTTCAAAGATATCATGGAAGAATAAGCATGAAAATGCATTACAAAACTATAATTAAGCATCAAGATTGCAAGCCAATAAGATTGAGCAACAATTAGCATGTAATCAAAGCATTCAAGAATACACATGATTATGCATCAACATTTAAATAAATGCACATGAAGTTGCAAAGATCAAACATGAACAATGCACCAAATAAATTACGTAATGCTTAGGAACACTCATCACCATCAAACATCTTGAATATTCAACCACAATAAGCAAGTGTCAAAAGATCAAACACTTAGTGTGCACATGTATTCTCAATGCAACAAGAACATGCTTCAATAATTTTCATTCATCAACAATGTGCACAAACAAGTCTCAACATCAAACATCTAGGATATGCAACACCAACAAGCAATTGTCAAAAGATTAAACACTTAGTGTGCACATGATTAACAATGCAACAAGGACATGTTTCAAGAATTTTAATTCATCAACAATGTGCACAAACAAGTCTCAACATCAAAAATCTTGGATATGCAACACCAACAAGCAATTTTCAAAAGATCAAACACTTAGTGTGCACATGTATTCATCAAGAATGCAAACAATTAATCAAGAATCCTGAGGTTTAGATTTGAAAAGCAATTTTCCACAACTTAATCACTAGATTACTACATGTTAGGGCATGCACTTATTCACACAAAAAATTACATCAAATAGCAACAATCAAACACTAATTGAAACCATCAAACATCAAGATCAACAATCAAATCAACCAATGGATCCATTAACACCAAAACTCACAAGATCTACATTGTGAAAATGCAAATTAAGCAAAAATAAAAAGTAGATCTAAGAATTACCAACCTACAAAGCGGAGATTTGCTTTGGTGATTATTGCAAACATAATTTGATGATTAGAAACAAAGAAATCCAGAGTTCCAAGAAACTTTAGCAACAAAAGTTGAAGATCAATGCAATAATCCAAAAGCTCTTCAAGAAGTGATTCCAAAACTTAGATCAAGATCCAAATTAACTTCTAGTGCAGAATTTGTTGATGGAAAAGCAATGTGATGAAGGTTTAGCTCAAGAATTAACAAACTCCAATGAAGAATTTGTTAACTCTAATGGAAGAGCTTTTGTAAGGGTTTTGAAAATGAGAGAGAAATGAGGGAAAAGTTAGAGAGAAATGAGGGAAAAGTGAGAGAGAAATGAAAAAATGGGAGGGAAATCAAAGTGTGAAAGTTTCAAAATGAATCCCCTTGAAAAAAATTGAGTTTGGGAGCTTAAATACACAAAAAAAGGGTCAGCACGCGTGAACGGTCGACCGCTCACTGTTCTGTGCGTAAACCTAAATCTGTGCATCGACCGAAGGGTCGGCATGCGCTTACCTGCAGCTAAAATGGCCTGAAAACCTGTCTTTCCGTCGACCCAAAAGCCTTCCATGCGTCAACCTAAAAGTCATGCGTCGGCTAAAGTGTCGACGTGCGCTTACCCGCAGCTTCAACACCCTTTTTTTTCAACTTTAAGTCTCATTAACTTTTTTATCCGTGCATCTTTTGAAGTTGATTTCTTCTACTAACTTGTAGTATATGATGTCATCTTCAATTCTAGCATTGGTTTGAACCATTGGAATTATTGATGAGGGAGATATGAATCATGCAAGATTGGCCACATGAACATGCTCTTCCATACTTAGTGAAATTTTGCACAAAAAAAACCCTAATTTAGCAACCTTTGGGAGTTTCTTTATTTTTCTTGATTTTTCTTGATCGAACCTCATAATAACATGGATGATGACTTGAAAAGCCCATGGTTGACCTAAAAACTCAAGAGTTGACTTTTGTAGGGCATCAGTTGACTTTTTGACTAGATGAATCCAATGCCTCCTCTACCCACTTCAAAAACTCTTGAAATGGTTTGTGGTGAACCATGAGACATGTAGAGAAACTTTGAGATGTAAATTGAACCATGGAAACATGTCTTGCTCAAGAAAATAATCACAAGTAGCCTTTGACCAAAACCCTAAGTCCAAGCCACTAGGAGCTTGATCAGCTGAATCCCTTGAAAACCTTAAAACCCATGATGTTGAGACTATCTCCTTGCTTATTGCTTTGGGAACCGTCTTCTCCTCTTGTGAAAAGTCAACAAACCTTGATCCCATGCTTAGAACCAATGATATGCACAAATGATAATGCAAAATGAAATAAAGCATAAACCAGTTAAGGTTAGAAACAAGAGGGCAAATTTTGGGGTGTTACAGCTGCCCCTATTCAATCGACTTAAATCTGAAGGTATGAAGAGTGACGCTCCTCAAACATTCAAGGTAGAAAGGGATTGAATACCAAAAGAACCACACAAATTTGCAACCTGCAAAGGGAGGAACGACTCCGCTGGGGAACAAATAATAAGAGTTATAAAACCAGTAAACACAAACGGGTGTCAAAAATCAATACGGACGAAGTATTGAACCAGAATGAAACAAACACGGACGAGAGCTTAAAACCAAAGGAGGTGAATATAAACGATTGTCTAAGATCAATACGAACGAGTACTAAGGAAACTGAAGCGAACGCAGATAAATGTTGAAGTGATTACTACGAGTGTATAAAACCTAGGATCAATACGGATGGGTATTGATGAAACTAAAACAAACACGGACGAGTGATGGAGATCTGAAGGCAAACACAGACGAGCGTTGACTACGCTGGGGATAAACACAGACGAATGCAGAAAGAATGCAGACGAGCGTTAAAGAGGTTGGAATTAACACGGACGAGTGTCTAAGGCCGATACGAACGGGTATTGAAGAAATTGAAACAACACAGACGAATGTTGAAAGAAACAGATTCAAACACGGACGAGTGTTGAAAGAATCAAAATGAATACAGGCGAAGTATTTAAGAGAAGGATTTAAACACGGACGGGTGTTGAAACATCAATACGGACGAAGTATCGAAAAGTAACCAAAATAAACATGGACGAGTGTCTAAAATCAATACGGACGAAGTATTGAGGAAAAGGATTCAAACACAGACGAGTGTTGAAAGAACACGGATGAGTGTCTAAGATCAATACGGACGAAGTATTGTGGAAATGAATCAAACACGGACGAGTGTTGAAAGAACACGGACGACCGTTGACTGCGCTGGGGATAAACACAGACGAGTGCTGAAAGAACACAGACGAGTGTCAAAAATCAATACGGACGAAGTATTGAACAAATGAATCAAACACGGACGAGTGTTGAAAGAACACAGACGAGTGTCTAAAATCAATACGGACAAAGTATTGAAAAAATGAATCAAACATGGGCGAATGTTGAAAGAACACAGACGGGTGTCTAAAATCAATACGCACGAAGTATTGAAGAAATGAATCAAACACGGACGAGTGTTGAAAGAACACAGACGAGTGTCTAAAATCAATACGGACGAAGTATTGAAGAAATGAATCAAACACAGACGAGTGTTGAAAGAACACAGACGAGTGTCTAAAATTAATACGGATGCAGTATTGAAGAAATGAATCAAACACGGATGAGTGTTTAAAAAACACAGACGAGTGTCTAAAATCAATACGGACGAAGTATTGAAGAAATGAATCAAACATGGACAAATGTTGAAAGAACACAGACGAGTGTCTAAAATCAATACAGACGAAGTATTGAAGAAATGAATCAAACACGGACAGGTGTTGAAAGAACAGACTGATACAAAACTAACGCTAAATAACTTTGAGGTAATGATTCGATAGACCACCTGGACGTAGGGGTGAAAAGAAAAGAAACAACAGACTAACGATTCTGATAGACAACTCTGCAGGGGAACACCAGATAAGCTCTCTGGATGACCAAATCCATTGCTTGGGGAACAAAGTTAAACGATATCTCCTGAGTTACTATGCTCTCTACTGGGGAAACGTCTGGAAAAGGTGAACTCAAACCTGGCTTATGCTTCGAATGCATAAGTTTGAATTTTTCTATGGCGTAATGCTCCATACGAGATGGAAATGCTACGCGTTTGGAGGATGCAATGAAAATGATGCTCAAGCTATGCAAAAGAGGCCCCTCAGCAACATAAATGATGAAAAACGAAGGCAACTCCACAGGGGACGACAAACTGAATTGTCCCCAGGGTCTCAAACTGCGCTGAGGAAGACAAATCGAACGACCTTCCTAATCAAAACCTCCACTGAAGATAAGACCCAAAACGAACTTCCACTCTGCTAGGGATCATAAACATCACCTACTGAAGATAAAACCCAAAGGAAAATCCACTCTGCCGAGGATTAAGAGCAACGCCTGCAGGGAAATTGTCCCAATAATTCGATACAGAAAAGTTCCAATGATGATTGGGCCTGGAATCTACCAGAGACATCAACCACTGCTGAATTGCCTGTCGAGGAAATCAACCTCAGACCCCTCCTGGAGAGAGAAGTCAACGGTACCACACCGGCTGGGGAATGTCATTGAGTTTCTGTTGGGGAAATATCCTTTAACCTTATTCTGGTGGGGATAAGAGCACACTGTTGCCGGCGAAATTACACTTCCTGACCCGATGAGGAAAGTAGACACCACTACTCTGTGGGGAGTATAAAATCTCTGCCAGGGGAGAAATACCAGACAAGTCTCCTGTTGGAGATGCAACATTGTCCTGTTTGGGAGATTCGACCTCTGCATACTCGCTGGGGAGTAATAAACCAATCTGACTGGGGAAAGCAATCCTCTACACTCTTACTGGGGAGAAAGAAAATTCCCAATGCTTTGTTGACGATGCTAGATCTTCTATGCTGGAGAGAGAGAGAGAGAGAGAGAGAGAGACTCTACTGGGGAGAAGATATCTTGCCATCCTGCCAGCACATAACAAACAAAAGAATGTTCTATCTGCGAAAATGGCCACTCCAGCAAAATAAATGCTGAAGGGACGAGGCTAACTCCGTTGGGGATAGCAAACTGAACCGTCTCTAGGGTTATAAACTCTGCTCGAGAACCCAACCAAACCTCCATTCTGCAGGAAAGTAAGCATAACAAATGCCTGCTGGGGAAGCATCCCAAGAATCTGCTAAAGAGAAGTACCAATGACAATTGGCTTTTGACCGGCTGGGGAATACCAACCACCACCAACAAATCTGGTTGGGGAACGACGGTTGACAATATTAGCTCTGATAGGGGACAACATTGGACTTAATCCTCTGTTGGAGACCTACATTCTACCCTTACTCTGTTGGGGAGACAGAAACAACTTTACCACAAACTTGGGAAGCACAAACCCAACAATTTTAACCCGTACGGGGAATATGAACTCCTGCTGAAGTGCAACAGACTTCACCAACCTGGCTAGATGATGACAAACTGAACCCTTGTTGGGGAGGATAATCAGAAATTTCATCATGTTCTGCCCTGAATGATAATCTTTAGCCATCTCTACTGGGGACGAATAGCGATTCTAACACCTCGCCGAGAAAAGATACATTATGGCGCCTTGCTAAGGAAGAGCAACCCTATACTAGGAACTACTTTGGCGCTTCACGCTTCTGCTGATCAACCGCATGCTGAATATCAAAAGCGAACAATGGCTCTTTTAGCTCTCCACTTGTCTCAGACCACATGGTCTACTAGGAGAAATCATCTCAAGAGGATTTTACAGAAAAACTGGCATTCAAAATGTCCCAGGGTCTTCAAACTCTTGGAGAGATTTATCGGATCTCGATGTAACTGCTCCAGACCGCATAATCTATAAAGGAGTCTGCCTCGAGAGGATTCGTAATGACTTGAAATATTCTGCCCCTGTATTCTGAATCTTGAAGAGGTGCTTTTGATTAACCGTCTTCTGGAGAGGATAACTTCTCATGCTCTTGAGGTGACCTGGCTCGATACGAGACTTGAAGTGAATTGTCCCTGACTGACTGATCTTCAAGAGATTTGTTAAATCTCAACATGATTGCCCCAGATTGGATGAATTTTGGAAAGATTTCTCGATGTGACTGCCCCATATTAGCTACATCTTATCACGACTTACTGGGGAAGCTCATGCTCCACAAAGTCTCTTGGCAACGTGCCCCTCGATATGATTGTCCTTTCGGAAATTTCAAGCATCTCAACATGGCAGGATCAAGCTTCTCGACTGACGTTCATTATGTAAGCTTCCTTGCTGCTTAAGCACATGTATGCAAGCAAAAAATGTTTATCATGAGAACGATAACTCTAATGCAACACACATGTTAATCTTGAAGTTTCTATTAAAAAGATATCATGAAATCTTATGAATGAGTCACTAGTTACGACATTTATTATTATTTTTGAATGAAACGCATCATGCACATGCAATACCAGCAAAAGTATTTTAGCACAACTCATGGGAGTCAGGAACGCTATCTCGTTGAAGTGCGCCTTCAGAATAAACCCTGCTTCAGTTAGGACTTTTCAGGGTTGTAACGTGGCCTGGTTCACGGTTTCAGAAAAAAGGATTTATGCCTCAAAATTTTGTTTGTACCCACCCATTCTCCGTGATGTTATCCAGTTCTACGTTCAGCTAATTCGGCACAAGCGCTCACCTTTCGAAAGAGGTATTGGATGATATAAGTGATGGTTAAGGAACCCACAAGGTTTTCAGAGTAGCAGTCACCCCTTATGTCTTTGATGTCTGTAGTCACACGACTTGTTCTTTATTGAGGATTTTTCTTTTGATCCTTTCTTTTCGCTCTTCATTCTATTGCTTTTGATTTCCATGATTTTGCCTGGACCGATTCTTTTGAATTTTTCAATTTTGAAGTCCAACGGGATGCCCTAACTTTTGCCTAAGTCACTTATTTTCAAGTTTCGACTTAGCGAGCTTTCTTTCTTTTTCTTTTGATTCTCTTTTTTCCATAACAAATCGTGCGACACTGGCTTGTCTGACTTTTTAAGGTTGTGATTGCCTCACTCCTTGGTCATCGGTGAGGGATGACCATTTTGGTTTCACGTCTCTTGACCTCCTGATGCGTGAGGAAAGAAAGGTAAAGGATCCTTAGATGCACATTCCTTTTGAAATTTGAACGCTTGGTCAAATTAACTGACACCTACCCTACCCCGGGTTAAGATTGAGGTTTTTTCGTTTTCAGAAAGAAACTCCTACTTCTAGGCTCAACAGGGTTGACAAGGGATTATCTTCCTTATATCTCCAGTGTTTAGAGATTTGAAACAATGCATGTACATCATCAGCAAGGTTTTATTCCAAAAGCATACAGTCAAAAAGTTTGTGTTTTTAACTCATCATCCTCCCTCCAAGAGTTTAAACAAGAAAGTTGGTATTGCAATGCACAAGAATATGAGTGAACACGAATGGATTACTTTACGAAAAACATACTCATTGCATTAAGATTATCATTAAAAAAAACAAATTCTACATGCAAACAAAGCTTTAACAAACAATGAAAATGCAGTAAAGAAGCTGAAGATTGTCGTTGTTGAGGAGGCTTGGCTCCGACCGGACTGATTGCATCAGATGATGTCTTTACAGATGACCTTTGAATAAATTAGATCTTGAACCTGGTGCTTCAGAGCTTTACAATCTTCGATTGAATGACCAGATGCCTCTGAATGGAACTCACATTTTTCAGTTGCATCATAACCTTGTGGCAGCTGGGCAGGAGCAACAAAAGTCCTTAACTGAACCAACTGATGCTTGAGAAGCTCAGGAAATAATTCTTTATACAGCATGGGGATGGAATCAAGCTGCCTTTCAGGCTTCTTCGACCTTTGTCGTTTCTTCTGAAGATGATTCTGATTTCGGCACCCAACCTGCCCAGGTGATTTCCTCTTCAGATCTGGTTGAGGAATAGACAAATGTCTCTGGTGTGAGGATTCAAAAACCCAAGACTGTGGCATATGCCCCTGTCCTAAGGTTGACCTTGGATAAATGAGAGGAGCATCCATCTCTTCTGTAACAGCCAGAGTAGGATCACCTCGTGCCTCCGTGCTGCTCGATGTGAACTTGATTGCCTTTGAATCAATTAAATCCTAGACCTGATGCTTGAAGGCCTTGCAATTTTCCATAGTATGCCCCGGTGCTCTAGAATGGAAAACACAACGGGCCCTCGCATCATAGCCTGAGGGAAGCTTACCAGCAGGTGGAGCTAGAGTCCGCAACTGAACCAATTGAAGCTGAAGTAGATGTTGTAGCAGCGGTGCATACGGCATCTGGAGCGGGTAAAAAACTCTTTCAAGCCTCTTTGGCCTTGATCCATACCCTCCACTCTTAGGATTCTCTTAGGGGACATGCAATGGCTGTTGTCGGGAAAGTTCTGGACCCTCAGGTTGTGAAGAAGATCCCCGTGGCAATTCATGTCCTGGGAGAGATTCTGACGGAACAGGGGGAATAACTCCTTTCGTTGCAGCTGCAAGCGCATGACTGTCCTCCTTTCTTAACATAGTTCTCATGACCTCCATGAACAGGCCCATCTGAGTCTTCAGTTGATGAACTTCTTCCCTCAACATTTTCTGACCTTGAGATAAAGCTTGTATGTCCACCATGAACTGCCTCATCTGGCCGTGAATTTCCCTCAACTCTGCTTGAATTTGCTCCATGATCAACTTCTGACCGGCTTGAGAAGTTAAGTCTGCAATTCTGAAGAAAACCAGATCAAGATAAGAAGGCCAACCTCAAACACCTGCTATGAAAATGAGTATGGAAATGCAATGTAAATGCCATGTTCGAATATTTCCAAGGAATCATTCTGCTTTGATTCAAGTTTTTCACAGAAGAACCACAAGAAATAGATGAAAATGCTCAACAGCGAGTCTCAAAGTTAAGATCCTTCGAAATACAAGAACATGTATGTCAGAATGCAAACATGTTATGATGATATGGATGCAGAGACATGGGATCAAGGCTTCCACAAATTATGAATAACTGATGTGCTGCTGACTAAATAAGTCCACAAGTCTGCTCTGAAGAGAATACCGGAATACCCATAATACCAGGATAATCAGAATACTAGGTTGATAAGTTCACACTAATAAGAAAACCGGGTTATTTGAAAGTCAAGGTTTCCTTCAAAAACCCATTCCCTCTCACATGTGGGTTCTAGTCTTGGACGACATCCTAGCAGGTCCTTAGTATCACTGACTCTCAGGTCGAGAAATGATGATACATTCACCATTTCTGGTTTAGCATCATCACCAATCGAGGAGGTCTCAACTGACTTCCCATGAACGGTCTCCAGAGTCATAAGTTTTCTAAGTCAACATTCTATCGTCTGCCCCAACGCGCAGGATAGAATATCTCCAACGAAAAACTCGTCTGAATGTGGAATTTTCATGTCAACCAAACGTGATCAAACACCACGCAAGCCACACTACTTTCCACACTCTAATCCTAAGTGTGTACTCAAGCCTGGGTATTAGGCTTATCTCTCAGGGAACCAAACCACCCGACAACTCAACAGCAGCAGAGCAATATGATAACAATAATCAAATGCAATAAATGCGGTAAAATACAATAATATACAACAAATAAAGAACATAAGTAAACACCCCATGAAACAGAAACAGACAAGCGCTAGGATTGACTCGCATAGGGAACCAGAGTCCCCAGCAGAGTCGCCAGCTGTCTCATCCACGAAAAATCAACCGGCCGAAAAGACAGAAGAGTCACCACCGAATGTTATTTATCCCGACGCAGGGAAAGGAAACGATCAAAGAAAACCTGAAGAAAGGGAAAGACAAGGTCATCGCAACCATAGTCTAGGTTCGAGAGTCGGTTACACGAAGGGAAGGTATTAGCACCCCCTCACGTCCATCGTACTCGATGGGATCCAGGCTTGTTGTTCTAATCAAAGGGTGAGTTATCTAAAACCTACCGCTAAACGGGAATGGAAAACTAAAGAGAAAAAGAGACTCGATAGGACATCGTCGTCCTAGGCCTACGTATTCTCTCGTACAATGGGAAAGTCAGAGTCAACGTATTTCAGAAGACTGCGGGTGATGGGGGAAGGTTGCTCGCCCAGACATCATCGTCTTGTGCCTACTTATCCTCAATCGGACGAGAGAGAGGAAATCAGAGCAGTCGTAGTTCAACCCATGGGTCGGTAAGTGTTTTTTATGAGCGACGTTAGGTTCGCTTCCGATAGTTAGGGTCGATGCCTCTTTGCGACAAAACAGAAATAATGTGCTCTTTTTTGAAAATGATTTGAAACCCATCCCAAAGGATAAAAATATTTGCACTCGGTTTGTGTTTTTTAGACAGAAGTGGATTAAGTTAGTTTGAAACTTGTATTGCACTAAAGTCTATGACATAGGAGCGAATGCGTCGCATGGTCGCCCCCAAATGGGACGTATGCTAAACACCCTAGAAAATTGAAGGGAGACCCCTCATTCTTCATTTCCCATGTACTTAAGGCTCGTGGCGCACAATACTCGTTGTATTTATTAAGTGTTTTGAACTTGTTTTGAGATGAGAGGAGAAAGGACTCAAAGGGGTGAAAAGAAAACAACTAGGGGAAACTAGGTCCTAATGTCATCATGCATCATGGTCCTAAAGTTGAGATAGAAGGGAATTCTACCTAATGTCAACATGCAAAGAGATGGACCTAAGGTTAAGGTTTGAAAGGGACTATTCTAATTATTATCATGCAAAGGATTGAAAGCCTAATGTCTCTTCTACCTTAAGCTTAATCAGGAAATTAAGTCGAGCTAGGAATCCTAAGGGATCATGTGAACAAACACAAGTAAACATTATACTAATCAATCACAAAAAAGAACAATGTCGTGAACTCAACTAAGGAAGTTGAGTGACTCTTCGCCAACAAGGAAAGAACGGTGTCGTGATCTCAAATATGAAGGAAGTTGAGTGACTCTCCGTCAACAAAGAAAGAACGGTGTCATGATCTCAACTATAAGGAAGTTGAGTGACTCTCCATTCTCCAAAAGAAAACAAAAGACAAAGCAATAAACCCAAAATAGCAGCAACAACAGCGCTCCTGCAATGCACAGCTATAAAATCCAACAAATACACACAAACAACATTTAACAGCTCACGAATTCAGCCCATAACAGGTGTAAAATGTAGCAGAGTAAACGAGCCAGCATTTAACAACATGCATTCGACACAACAACAGTGTATACATCAGCATCATGACACATATTCAAAGATATCATGGAAGAATAAGCATGAAAATGCATCACAAAACTATTATTAAGCATCAAGATTGCTTGCCAATAAGATTGAGCAACAATTAGCATGTAATCAAAGCATTCAAGAATACACATGATTATACATCAACATTTAAATAAATGCACATGAAGTTGCAAAGATCAAACATGAACAATGCACCAAATAAATCAAGTAATGCTTAGGAACACTCATCACTATCAAACATCTTGAATATTCAACCACAATAAGCAAGTGTCAAAAGATCAAACACTTAGTGTGCACATGTATTCCCAATGCAACAAGAACATGCTTCAATAATTTTCATTCATCAACAATGTGCATAAACAAGTCTCAACATCAAACATCTAGGATATGCAACACCAACAATCAATTGTCAAAAGATCAAACACTTAGTGTGCACATGATTAACAATGTAACAAGGACATGTTTCAAGAATTTTTAGTCATCAACAATGTGCACAAACAAGTCTCAACATCAAACATCTTGGATATGCAACAACAATAAGCAATTGTCAAAAGATCAAACACTTAGTGTTCACAGTATTCATCAAGAATGCAAACAATTAATCATGAATCCTGAGGTTTAGATTTGAAAAGAAATTTTCCACAACTTAATCACTAGATTACTACATGTTAGGGCATGCACTTATTCACACAAAAAATTACATCAAATAGCAACAATCAAACACCAATTGAAACCATCAAACATCAAGATCAACAACCAAATCAACCAATGGATCCATTAACACCAAAAATCACAAGATCTACATTGTGAAAATGCAAATTAAGCAAAAATAAAAAGTAGATCTAAGAATTACCAACCTACAAAGCGGAGATTTGCTTTGGTGATTATTGCAAACAGAATTTGATGCTTAGAAACAAAGAAATCCAGAGATCCAAGAAGCTTTAGAAACAAAATGAAGATCAAATCAATAATCCAAAAGCTCTTCAAGAAGTGATTCCAAAACTCAGATCTAGATCCAAATTAACTTCTAGTGCAGAATTTGTTAATGGAAAAGCAATGTGATGAAGGTTTAGCTCAAGAATTAATAAGAATTTGTTAACTCTAATGGAAGAGATTTTGTCAGGGTTTTGAAAATGAGAGAGAAATAAGGGAAAAGTGAGCGAGAAATGAGGGAAAAGTGAGAGAGAAATGAAAAAATGAGAGGGAAATCAAGTGTGAAAATTTCAAAATGAATCCTTTTGAAAAAAACTGAGTTTGGGAGCTTAAATACACAAAAAAAAAGTGTCAGCACGCGCGAACGGTCGACCGCTCGCTGTTCTGTGCGTCAACCTAAATCTGTGCGTCCACCGAAAGGTCGGCCTGCGCTTACCCGCAGCTAAAATGGTCTGAAAACCTGCCTGTACGTCGAACAAAAAGCATTCCATGCGTCGACCTAAAAGTCATGCGTTGACCGAAGGGCCGACGTGCGCTTACCCGCAGCTTCAACACCCTTTTTTTCAACTTTAAGTCTCCACAACTTTTTATCCGTGCATCTTTTAAAGTTGATTTCTTCTACAAACTTGTAGTATATGATGTCATATTCAATTCTAGCATTGGTTAGAACTGTTTGAATTATTGATGTGGCAGATATGAATCACGCAAGATGGCCACATGAACATGCTCTTCCATACTTAGTGAAATTTTGCAAAAACCCTAATTTAGCAACCTTTGGGAGTTTCTTGATTTTTCTTGATCGAACCTCATAATAAAATGCATGATGACTTGAAAAGCCCATGTTTGACCTAAAAACTCAAGAGTTGACTTTTGTAGGGCATTAGTTGACTTTTTAGCAGATGAATCCAATGCCTCCTCTACCCACTTCAAAAACTCTTGAAATGGTTTGTGGTGAACCATGAGACATATAGAGAAACTTTGAGATGTAAATTGAACCCTGGAAACATGTCTTGCTCAAGAAAATAATCACAAGTAGCCTTTGACCAAAACCCTAAGTACAAGCCACTAGGAGCTTGATCAGCTGAATCCCTTGAAAACCTTGAAACCCATGATGTTGAGACTATCTCCTTGCTTATTGCTTTGGGAACCGTCTTCTCCTATTGTGAAAAGTCAAGAAACCTTGATCCCATGCTTAGAACCAATGATATGCACAAATGATAATGCAAAATGAAATAAAGCATAAACCAGTTAGGGTTAGAAACAAGAGGGCAAATTTTGGGGTGTTACACTCCGGTTCTTGTGTAGAATCGATCCTATTGGTGGGGATCTTTGGAGGGTGATGGCCCAGTATCCATCAAACATGGCGAATTGGTACCACATGCATGAGTCTTGTTGTGTATTTCCTATTATGTGGCATTGCATGATTGTGAATGAATGATGTTGATGACATGATTTCCATGATGATGATGATGATGTATAATGACGATGTTGTTTTATTTGGATGCATGCTACCTTATTATTTCTTATCTTATGTCTCGTATAATTATTTATGATTACTCACCCTGCCTGTTTGAATGTTACCTCCATGTGGGTAACGTGCAGGTGATCAGGATTAGTTTTTGGTGTGTGAAGAGCTTACTTGAAGTACTTTTGGTTTTTTTGGTCGATGTAGAGGGTCTTGCTCTGATATGTAACATCGGGTCAGGACATTTTAGTCGAACCATAGTGTTCTTTGGATTGATGATATTTATGATGTTTTGAAGTCATTTTAAAACCTTTTGATGTTATAACTTATGATGTTTTTGAAGTTTTCTGCTGCGTAGTATTCGAGTTAATTTTGATGTTTTAACCCGTGTTATGGGGCAGGATGTTATTATTTGATGTTTATGAAGAAATGTGACGCCCTTATGGGATTTTACTATGATAATTGTTGTTATATTATTCGTGAATGTCTGTTGGGTAGAAGGGTGTTACATTAGTGGTATCAGAGCAGGTCGATCTGTCTGGCCAGGTGTTGTATGATGTCAATTCCCTATCAGTCAATGAGTGTGTATACACTATCGATGAATTTTGTTTGTTCTAATGTTGTTTGATGGTGTGCAGAATGGCTGGGAGAAACGACCGTGCTATTGCTGACGCGCTAGAATCACTTGCTCAAGTGATGGCTCAGAACAATCAGAATGGTGAAGCTTCTGATGAGTTCTGTACTTTGGGGAAGTTCCAGAGGAACAATCCGCCAACTTTTGTGGGGACTCATGATCCGGATAGTACGCATAAATGGATCAAGGTGATTGAGAAGATCTTTCAGGTGATGGGGTGTACGGATGCTCAACAAGTTCAGTTCGGTACTCATATGCTATCAGAAGAAGTTGAAGATTGATGGGATAACACCCGTCAAAGGCTTGAGGATGTTGGTACCGAGATAACATGGGTTGTGTTTAAGAGAGAGTTTTTGGGAAAATATTTTCCTGAAGATGCTCGCGGCAAGAAGGAGGTATAATTCCTTGAACTAAAGCAAGGAAACATGACTATGGCAGAGTATGTGGCAAAGTTTGAGGCGCTGGTGAAGTTTTGTCCACATTATAATCGTGTTGATGCTGAGATGTCCAAATGCCATAAGTTTGAGAATGGGTTGAGAACAGAGATCAAGCAGGGTATTAGTTACCAACATATTCGAAGGTATGCTGAGCTGGTAGATAAGAGTAGAATCTATAATGAGGATAGTCGAGCTCGATCTGCTCACTACAAGAAACTTAATGAGAAGAAAGAGAATGGACAATTTAGAGGAAAGCCTTATGTGACTCCAGATGACAAAGGGAAACAGAAGGCTTCGAATGGGAAAAAGACAAGTGGGGGAGCAGCTCCCGCTTCTGTGAAGTGTTACAAGTGTGGCAAGCAAGGCCATCATGCGGAAGTTTGCAACAATAGTGTGTTGAGGTGCTACAAATGTGGCAAGAGAGGTCACAGAGCTACTGACTGCAAAGATGAGGGTCCGACTTGTTTCAACTGTGGTGAACAAGGTCACATCAGTACACAGTGCCAGAAGCCGAAGAAGACTGCTACGACGGCTCAGACTAATGGCTGAGTATTTGCTTTGAGTGGCACAGAGGTTCCTAAAAAGGATAACTTGATTCGAGGTACTTGTTTTATTAATAACGTTGAGTTGGTCGCTATTATTGATACTGGTTCTACTCATTCATTTATTTCACTTGAATGTGCTAATAGATTGGGTTTGAAATTGTCTGATATGAATGGTAGTATGGTAATAGAGACTCCTGTTAATGGTTCTGTTACTACTACTTTTGTGTGTTTGGGATGTCCTTTGACGATTTTTGGGAAGATTTTTGTGATGGATTTGGTGTGTTTGCCCTTGCACCAAATCGATGTGATTCTGGGGATGAACTGGTTGGAGTTCAACAACGTTCACATCAACTGTTATAATAAGACTGTGGAGTTTCCCAAGTTTGGTGATAATGGAGAGTTGTTGTTCTTGTCTACTAAGCAAGTAGACGAACTCTTAGAGGACGAAGCCTTGATGTTTGCGCTGTTTGCATCATTGCAAGTTGATTGTGAAGCTGCGAGTGTCGAATTACCTGTCATCTGCGAATTCCCAGAAGTGTTTCTGGATGACATAAGTGATTTGCCTCTAGAACATGAAGTAGAGTTTGCGGTTGATTTGATACCAGGTACGAGTCCGGTGTCAATGGCTCCTTATCGGATGTCAGCTTCTAAGTTAAGTGAATTGAAGAAACAACTGGAAGAATTGCTTGAGAAGAAGTTTGTTTGACCGAGTGTTTCTCCGTGGGGTGCTCATGTGGTTTTGGTAAAGAAAATGGATGGTAGTATGAGGTTGTGTTTTGATTATCGTCAGTTAAATAAGGTGACTATCAAGAATAAGTATCCACTTCCGAGAATTGACGATTTGATGGATCAACTAGTAGGTGCTTGTGTGTTTAGTATGATTGATTTGAGGCCTGGTTATCATCAGATTCGTGTTAAGCCTGATGATATTCCGAAGACAGCTTTCAGAACGAGGTATGGTCACTATGAATACACTGTGATGTCGTTTGGTGTATCCAATGCACCTGGTGTGTTCATGGAATATATGAATCGAATTTTTCATGAGTATTTGGATAAGTTTGTGGTGGTTTTTATTGATGATATTCTGATATAATCTAAATTTGAAGAAGAGCATGCTGAGTATTTGAGGACTGTGTTGCAAGTATTGAAAGAGAAGAAGCTATATGCAAAATTTTCGAAGTGTGAGTTTTGGTTAAAAGAAGTAAGTTTTCTTGGTCATGTGATTTCAAGTGGTGGAATTGTTGTTGATCCTTCTAAGATCGATGTTGTGCTATAGTGGGAGACTCCAAAGTCTGCTACTGAGATACGAAGTTTTCTTAGGTTGGCAGGTTACTATCGCAAGTTCATAGAAGGTTTTTCTAGATTGGCGTTACCGTTGACGCAGTTGAATCGCAAGGGTCAGGCTTATGAGTGGGATGTTGCATGTGAAGAGAGTTTTGTGGAATTGAAGAAGAAATTGACAATCGCTCCGATTTTGGTTTTTCCTAATCCGAATGAATCTTTTGTGGTGTATTGTGATGCTTTGAAGACGGGTCTTGGTGGTGCGTTGATGCAGAATAGACAAGTTGTTGCTTATGCTTCGAGACAATTGAGAGTTCATGAAAGGAATTATCCTACGCATGACTTAGAATTGGCAGCTGTGGTGTTCGTGTTAAAAATTTGGAGACATTACCTTTTTGGCTCTAAATTTGAAGTGTTCAGCGATCATATGAGTTTAAAGTACTTATTCGACCAGAAAGAGTTGAACATGAGGCAGAGGAGTTGGTTGGAATTGTTGAAAGACTATGATTTTGATGTGAATTACCATCCTGGTAAGGCAAATGTGGTGACCGGTGCATTGAGCAGAAAGTCATTGCATATGTCCATGCTTATGGTGAAAGAGTTAGAATTGATTGAGAAATTCCGAGATTTAAGTTTGGTATGTGAAGAGACCCCTGACAGTGTGAAGTTGGGTATGTTGAAGTTGACTAGTGGTATTTTGGAAGAGATTAGAGTAGGAAAACAATCTGATTTGAAGCTGGTTGATCAGGCAACTTTGATTAACCAGGGTAACGGAGGTGAACTCCGAATTGATGAGAATGGTGTGATGAGGTTCAGAGATAGAGTGTGTGTTCCAGATGTTCCCGAACTTAAGAAGAGTATTCTTGAAGAAGGACATCGAAGTAGATTGAGTATTCATCCCGGTGCTACGAAGATGTATCAGGATTTGCATAAACTATTTTAGTGGCCAGGTATGAAGATTGTACATCAGAAGCCTTTGGGTATGATGCATCCATTGAATATTCCAGAATGGAAATGGGATAGTATTTCCATGTATTTTGTGTCGGGTTTGCCGAAGACTGCAAAAGGGAATGATTCTATCTGGGTGATTGTAGACAGGTTGACTAAATCGGCTCATTTCTTGTCGATTAAGATTAACCATTCTATGCAGAAGTTAGTTGAGATGTACATTAAGGAAATTATGAAATTGCATGGGATTCCTTCAAGTATTGTATCGGACAGAGACCCGAGATTTACGTCGAGGATCTGGAAGAGTTTACAAGATGCTTTGGGTACTAAGTTGAGGATGAGTTCTGCATATCATTCGCAGACGGATGACCAGACAGAGAGGACTATCCAGTCTTTGGAGGATTTACTGAGGGCTTGTATGTTGGATCAAGGAGGATCGTGGGATAGCCATTTGCCATTAATTGAGTTCGCATACAACAACAACTTGCATGCTAGTATTGAGATGGCGCCTTATGAAGCTTTGTATGGAAGGAGGCGTATGTCATACCCCAAATTTTGACCACTAAGATGTCCCATCATTGTACAAATCATCATCACAATATGGAGGAACCATCATACCTCATCAATCTCCTCAAGGAATTGTTGAGCATTCACTACTATCAAAATTAGGGTTTCAAGCCCTCTTTGAGTGCTTAAACAAAGGATCAACCAAGGAATGACATGATCTTCAACTTTTCTAACCTCTCAGACATCCACAATGGATCAAAAGGACTCCCACTTCAAGGATCAAGCACAAAGCTGCTCCCTTCTGGGTGGATCAAGCCTCAAGATCGCCAGTGTCACCAAATTAGGGTTTTGGTCGACCAGGGCCTCCAGATGGAAATTTTTCATCTGGGCACAAGCCAATGATCCAAAAATTAACCTAATATACTCCATGGAACCTCATGGACCCAATCATCAAGTCAATTTTGCCTCAGGGGATGCATTCATCAAAAATCAGGAATTAGGGTTTCTTGACCTAATTCACCCCTAAGTTGACTTTTAGGGCAAGTTATGGGCCAAGACCTCAAGAAAGGGTTTGAGGGTCTCTAATGAACTATATTGATCCATTTGGAATAATGGATTAATCCAAGAAGCTTGAGCAACAAGTCTCAATTTCATCTGCACCACAATTAGGGTTTTAAGGAAAAAGTCAACTGTAACTTTGACTTTTGACCAGGACATGCTCCCAAGCCCTATGGCATGCATCAATATACCCTATGACACCCATGGAACATGTCCATAAAGTTTGATTTAGGTCAAGAACATGATTTCCTGAAGAATTGCACAGTTTGGAATTCATCTGATAAAAAGTCAACTGTGCACAAAAGTCAACTTTGACTTTTTGAGATTTTTCACCAAAATGGATTTTTAACCCTAAAATGATGTTAATGTATGATTTGAATCATCATTCATCAAGAAAAATCAAGAAAAGTTGGGTAACTTGTAAAAAGGGTAACCACAAAAAACTTAGAAAATTTTCTAAGTTAAAAATAAAGTGGCTAGGGTACCAACTTTGGAGGGTCATAACTCTTAAACCACAAAGCCATTTTCTCCCATCCAAGGCTTGATTTGTAGATCTCATTTCCCTCTACAAAAACTTTAACTAGACCTAATTCCAATTCATTGTGGATTTTGAGTTATGGAGTGATCAAAATCAAGAAAAGTCACTTTGTTCCAACACTTGGTGAAAATTTCACTAAGTCAGATTTTACCCTACTTTTTGCCAAATGTAGGGGGATTTTTCACTTGGATTCAAAAGATATCAAAACCAAATATGTTCAAACACTTGTTGTATCATGTAAGGGCTTTCCAAAATGACTAAGAACATTACCAAATTCAATTTGAGTCATGAGATATGACATTGGAAAGTTGCATTACTGAAATCTGCCAAGGCAAGGCAGAATTTGCATTTTTGCTCGATTTGCCAAAATCAGCCAAATCCAAATGCTCCTATCCACTTAGACACATCAGAGGATTGAATCTAAAGGGGACAATCACTGAGCTAAGCCTCCAAAGTCTTTGGAACAAGAAATAGCATGTTGAACCTAGAATGGCCAAAATAGGGACAAGACTCCAATTTTGGATTGGAGCATTCAATGGAAGCATCAAGGTGGCATGGACTGAGCCATTTGCAACTGAATTCAGTCAAGACTTATCCAAGACCAAGGGAACCACAGCCCTGTGCCCTAACCTCTAGTCAATGGCTAGAGGAGACTTGCATTTCCATTGGCCAACATTGAACAAACACCTGCTGCAGTTGCCATTCACTGTGGATCCCAAAACAAACTTGCTCTACTATAAATAGAGCTCAATTGTGATCAGTTTCAGTACACCAAAGCCATCAAACAGATGCTTTCCTCAAAACCTCTTTCTCTTGGCAAAAATGCCTTCTTTAGCAAGGCAACTTTGAGTTTTTGAGCTTGAGAGCTTTTTCATCACAATCAATCACACACACACCTCATATATATCATATGTAAGCTGTGCAAACTATCACAAGTGACTTGTAATCACAAAATCACAAAGTCACCTCTCAAAACCTCAAAATAGGCTTTGGTTGCATTTTCAAGCCATGTCTTGATTCAGTCACTTTCCAAACCAGATAAAACCTCAAACACACTCCAAATATCATCCTTGAACTATCCCAAATGGTTCCCCTCATCTGGAACACCATTTGAGAGAGCTGCTATTTTGGTCACTTTTAACCCCTTTTGCAAGAAAGGGACTGTTTGTGTTTTTCCAGGTACCAGTCAATTCCAATCATCCTAAAAGCTTCTAGGGGATCATTTGAGTTTGTCTAAAGTATCAAATCATTTCTGGAACAAGAGGTTTGACAGATTGCACAAAAGCTCCAAAATCTCAAAAAAGAGGTAAGCCTCACAACTTCGAATCTTTCAAACATGCAATGCTTTGAATTCCATTGATAATAAACATCTCATACATGTTGTATATGTTGTGTTTGAGCTAATTCACCATGTAATACATGCTTGTACCAAGTTGTAGCATAGAAAATGCATTTATAGGTCATTTTCAAAACCACTATCGGGTTTTGAGGAGGGAGTGTGATTTGAAAAAAAACTACCATTACCATTGGATTCCTTATGAAATTCTGGTCCAGATGCATATAAATTTTGTCTCAAACCATTAAGAATTGAGAAAGTTATGACCTTCACGTTTCTGAGCCAAAACTTGCCAAAACTTGCCTTGGGTCAGGCCTAAAACCAAGTCATACCTTGTATATTTGTTGTTTTGTTTCAAACAATGGATGTATCACCACCCCAGTGGTAAGGCACGCGCCATGTAACCTTGAGGTCTTGGGTTCAAACCCCACCCATGCCATTTTGTGTTTTTCCACATTTTGCCATTTTTTCCAATATTTTCATGGTTTATTAATTAATTGGAAAATTAATAACTCTTTCAATTTTAATTATTTTTTATTGGTTCTTTTTGCAATAAATCACAAAAATGTTGAAATATTTTATTCCACAAAAAAATTGAATTTATATTATTTATTTAATATAATTAGTATTTTTGTGAATAAATTCATTTTTATTTGTTTTTAAACATTTTAAAATGAATATTCATCTTGAAAAATCAAGACCAAATGAGTTTTAATATCTCTTGTGATTTATACCTCATTTTTCAAACCTTAAACAAAAATCACAAGTGGTTTATTCAAACCTATTTGGTATTTTTCATTGATTTTCTTTAAATGTTTACTTTTAAAGAATAAAATTAGGGTTTCTTTGATTTTCACTCAAACAAATCATTGTCAAACACTCATGGGCCTCTAATAGAGTGTAAGACCCAATCCTTTTTTGACCAAACCATTTTTTGGGCCTCAGTGTATTGTATAACTCCCGATACCGTCAAAAACAAACGGTGCGATCGTCGTCTTTTGAAAAATAACCTTTTGGGCCTCTCCTCGAGCTATAAGACCCATTTAAAATTTTTTGGGCCTCTAATAGAGTGTAAGACCCAGCCCCCTTTTAACCAAAATCATTTTGGGCATCAGATATTGTATAAGCCCCTTCGCGTTAAAAGAAAATCTCGGCGCGATCGCCAATTTCAAACGGAAAATCAATTGGGCCTACCCTCGTGTTATAAGCCCCACTCTTTTTCTTTAAACCTTTTGGGCCTCTTGAGAGAGTGTAAGACCCATCCCTTTGTACAGAAAACCTTTTTGGGCCTCAGTCACTTGTATAAGTCCCTCTGTACAAAATTCAAACAGTGCGCTCATTGATAAAACCTTGGGCCTCTCCTTGAGCTGTAAGCCCCAAATCTTTCTTTTTCAAAGCATTTTCTCCATTGATTTTGAATATACTGTTGTTTTCAATCTTTCTTTGTTGAACAACTAACCAAACAGCATGGAAGCTCTACAACCGAGTAAGTGGTTATTGCTTTCATTTACTGCTTTCATATACATATAACTGTATTGTGGGGTTGTTTCGCTGTAAGTCTTCTTTCATAAACTCATATCAACTGTGTAATAATAGTATAGATATTTAGAGTTTCCCCGGCAACTACGTCTAGAACTAGGTGACGCTGTTTCATTTATTCGTAGAAATAGACAACTAGATCCCCAATAGGATCACCAGATACAGTCTTCTCTTCGGCTGTCCTCATTAGGAATTGTCAAGAAACTCTATTCCCAGAGATGAATGTATTCTCCGTGAATGGCATCTTTGAGTTTCTTCCAAATTCTCGAACTTTCCTGACTTGATCTATTCCTTGTGAATAGCTTGCCTTGAATTTCTCGGGGTTTGGGGACCCACAGGCTTCTTAAAAGCATCGGCCTCCTCTTGGGCATCGTACAAGGACCCACAGGCTTCCTAAAAGCAACCCAGCCTCCTCTTGGGCTTAGTACAAGGACCCACCGGCTTCTTAGAAGTATTCACAGCCTCCTCTTAGGCTTCGTATAATGATCTCTTCCTCCGGGAATGATAGCCTCCTCTTGGGCTTAGTACAAGGACCGATCGGCTTCTTAAAAACTTCCAGCCTCCTCTTGGGCTTCGTACAAATTGTCCTGACGACCTCCTAGAGGTATAGGAACAGAAATCAGTCATCTTAATAGAACAGTCCTTTCATAGAGTCTACTACTGTTTCTCAAAGCACAGTACAAAAGATGACACTCTAGACTTGGACAGTCTAATCTCCTTGAGTCTCAAAGACATTCTCGAGTGACCCCTTTAAGAATAGGAAGGAAACCCATAGACTCGGACAATCTCAATACCCTTCAGATTTCCCGCTTCCTTAAAGAACAGGAATAAGCCGGATCCTCAAATCAAATCCTCGAGTACAGTGTTGCTCATATAAGAACTGATTCTCTCTTTCAAAATCAGTATACTGGACCTGTCACTCAACTGAAACAGTCACCATAGCCTCCTCTTAGGCTTTGTATAATGATCCTTCTCTAGTTACAATAGCCTCTCTCTTGGGCTTTATACAATGATTCTCCCCAGCGGAGTTAACAATTTTAGCCTCTCTCTCGGGCTTTGTACGAGACACATAAGAGACTCCCTCGTTGAGTCGATCACCCTTTCGCCTCCATCTCGGGCTTTATACGAGATATAAAAAGGTTCTTATTGAGCCAAACAAATTTCAGCCTCCATCCCGGGCTTCGTACGAGATACAAAAAACTCTCTTGTTGAGTAAAAAAGCCTCCATCTCGGGCTTTATACGAGATACCAAAAGATTCCCTCGTTGAGTCAAAACCTTTTAGCCTCTCCCTCGAGCTTTGTATGAGACACGTAATAGCCTTCTCTTAGGCTTTGTATAAGAAAACCACTAGTTGATCCAATTGACCTTTTAGCATCAAAGCTGTGCCTCGTTCACAGTACACAAACATCAACAACTCCTTCCCCTCCATCTAACTGCTGTAAGCGGCAAGCCTCTGGATCATCTATATCCATGCCAATGTCCCTCTTTTAGTATGAGAAATTCCTAAGGAAAGATGGCATTACTCTACACTGAGTTAAATTCTTCTCCTTCAGGTTGAAATCCCCTATAAAGGAAATTATGGCATTGCCGGATTCACAAATCTCGGTTAAAGTAATTCTCCTTTATAAACAGTCGTAACAGACAAACCCCTCTTTAGAGATGACAAATTCTCTCTAAAAGGTGAGACCTTTTAGCTTCACATCTTGGGCTTTGAACAAGATACAAATAAACCCTTCAGCTTCATATCTTGGGCTTTGAACAAGATACAAACCACCTTTCGCTTCACGTCTTGGGCTTTGAACAAGACACCAAAATAACCACTTCCTCCCATAGAATAGGAGGAACTACGAACGCTCTGATTTCCCTGCTTCGGTAAACGGGAATACGTAGGCATAAGATTGAAAGAAAAATCTTAGCGAGCACACTAAACAAAAACCCAAAATCCCATACTTTCATATATATCCGTCCTAACATCTTAACCAATAGCCTAAAGCACCCCTCGTCAACAAAATAACCTAGGAGAAACCCCGAATCTTTATAGCATCTGCAAACTAACAGACCGCTGTTTAATCTCAGTATGCAAGCTGGGTTAATTGGAGACATCTATTTCCCTTCCTTCATTAGCTTTAATAGGATAAAAAATGAATCGAACTGTAGTACTAGAGCGATCGTGCTTCGCAACCACATCTAAAAATCACTCGCTACAGCGTAGAACTCCGTTGTGTTGGTATGAATTAGGCGAGAGTGTTGTACTCGGACCTGAAATTGTGCAGGAGACGACTGAAAAGATTAAGATGATCCAAGAGAGGATGAAAGCTTCGCAAAGTCGTCAGAAGAGTTATCATGATAAGAGAAGGAAAGCACTTGAGTTCCAAGAGGGAGATCACGTGTCTTTGAGAGTTACACTAGTGACTGGCGTGGGTCGAGCTTTGAAGTCTAGGAAGCTCACTCCATGTTTTGTTGGTCCGTGTCATATTTTGCAGAGGATATGGGAGGTAGCCTATCAGATTGCTTTACCGCCATCGCTTGCGAACTTACATGATGTGTTCCATGTGTCTCAGTTGAGGAAGCACATTCCGGATCCATCGCATGTGCTTCAGATGGATGACGTACAGGTAAGAGATAATCTGACTGTTGAAGCATTACCTGTACGGATAGATGGAAGAGAAATAAAGCAACTGCGGGGTAAAGATATATCTTTGGTGAAAGTGTTATAGGGTGGACCAGCTGGTGAGAGTTGGACTTGGGAGCGCGAGGATCAGATGAAGGAGTCGTATCCGACTCTGTTTTCTTCAGGTAATTTTCGAAGACGAAAATTCTTTAAGTGGGGGAGAGTTGTAACACCCCAAAATCAGTAGAATATTTATTTAATTTATTTATTATAAATATTCGTATTTTTGGTGAATTTTGGATGAATTATTGTGATGTCTGATGTCTTGATTATGGGGTATTATGATGCTAAGGGAGGTGCTGAGAGTACTTTAGAAGTATGAAGATTATTAATATTATTTTAGTAATAATAATATGGAATTATGTGAAATATTAGTATTATTACTATTATAAATAATTAAGTGAAACATTAGGGGCAAGATGGTACAATTGGATGAGTTTAGTGAGGACAAGGTTGGAAAAGTCTATTAGGGGTCCTAGGGGTAAGTTGGACAAAAGAAGAAAAGAGAGATGGAGAAGTCATTTGTGATACGATCAATTTTGGAAGAAACGCTCTGAAGAAAGGAGAAGAAAGCCAGGGCTCAGAGAGGTTTCGGAAGAACGCAGATAGGAGAATTCAGAAGTGATTTTCTAAGCTATGAGGAGTGTTATTTATCATTATATTTGATATAGGTGTAGAAGCATGTAGGTAGTAGGTTTTCCGGGTAAATTTGACGAGTTAATGATGGAATTGGAATTTTTAGGATGGATTAGATGTTAGGGATAAGACCTACCATGATGAATTGTTGTTGTTGTTGTGTTGTATATGTGATGAATTGTGAGGATTTTGGACAGTGAAGTGTTGGAATCGCAGACCTTTAGGGTATGATACAGGTGCAGAGCTGCAACTGCGAAGTTGTAACATTGCGAGTTTCGTCGGGCGAAAGTCCCATCTCGCCGGGCGAAGCGAAATCGCCCCAACCTCTGTGGGCAAAAGTGGGAGCGAAGGAAAGGTGGAAAATGTGAGCTGTTGGTTTTTGTATGGGAGTGTGGGATTCTCCCCAGTTTCGCCGGGCGAAGACCAGGAGAGTGAGCTGCTCGCCGAGCGAAAGTAGAAGCAAGGGAAAAGTATGAATTGTGAGCTACTGGATTTGTATGGGGAATGATGTGTCGGCCCTGCTTCGCCGGGTGAAACCATGGCGAGCGACCTGCTTCGCCGGGCGAGCTCCAGGTGAACAGGAGTAGTAATTTTCTTTTCTTTTCTTTTCTTTTCTACCTTATGATGCTTGGTGTCTTGATGATTTGTGACGACTTTTGAATCATGATGATGATGTGATAACATGATGATTTATGACGATTTTGATGTGTATAATGATGTGTGACCATGATGACTTTTGATGCATGATGATGACGAGATAATATGATGTTTAATTTTATGAATGATGATGCAATTGACACTTTTGTGACGATGACGATTTATGACGTTTGCATCATACATTCATAGCATCCTAGGACTTAGATCCAGTGAGGGTTTTAGGACTTTGGTCTAGTGGTGGCTTCAATCCCATTGTGTGGATTGGAGTGTATGACGTTGCTCTGGTTCTTGTGTAGAATCGATCATATTGATGGGGATCTTTGGAGGGTGATGGCCTAGTGTCCATCAAACATGACGAATTGGTAGCACATGCATGAGTCTTGTTGTGCATTTCATATTATGTGGCATTACATGATTGTGAATAAATGATGCTGATGACATGATTTCCATGATGATGATGATGATGTATAATGACGACGTTTTTTTATTTGGATGCATGCTACCTTATTATTTCTTATCTTATGTCTTGTATAATGGTTTATGATTACTCAACATGCCTATTTGAATGTTACATCCACGTGGGTAACGTGTAGGTGATCAGGATTAGCTTTTGGTGCGTGAAGAGCTTACTTGAAGTACTTTTGGGTTTTTTTGGTCGATGTAGAGGGTCTTACTCTGATATGTAACATTGGGTCGGGACGTTTTAGTCGAACCATAGTGTTCTTTTGATTGATGATATTTATGATGTTTTGAAGTCATTTTAAAACCTTTTGATGTTATAACTTATGATGTTTTTGAAGTTTTCCGCTGCATAGTATTCGAGTTAATTTTGATGTTTTAACCCGTGTTATAGGACAGGATGTTATTATTTGATGTCTATGACGAAATGTGACGCCCTTATGGGATTTTACTCTGATAATTGTTGTTATATTATTCTGTTATTTTATTCGTGAATGTCTGTTGGGTAGAAGGGTGTTACATAGTCTACATCTACATTTTCCTCAAACGTGTCTGTCTCTTTAGGTGTATTTGTATAATTCAATCCACTATTCAATTAAACATTCAAATTCCTCATAATCCACTTCAAATATTCCCTATGAACTCATCCCAAAATTTCCATAAACTGACTAACTATGATACTTGAATATGCTAAGTCGTGTCTACTATAAACCACGTCATTCATGATGCATCCAAACTAATTTTCATAGGGATTACCCATCATCATATTCTTTCAATCTTCTATTTGAGGATATTTCATAACTTAAAACTTGGTGTGATAATCCAATGCAGTGTTGACAATTTTAGCATCAAACATTCTGAACCGATCAACCACTTTCTTCAAGTAGATTGAGATAAGAATAATTCACTTCTTTTATATATTATCATGATTTAGATACTTAGGATCCTCTTAGCTTCACGAATATCTTTCATCTCAAGTTATCCATTCAATGTCTCCTTGAACATACCAAATACTTCCTTTGTCATCAAGGTATAATCAATATAGAGAAGTAGGTAGGAAATGATTGTCTCATTTCTCTTCAATATATATACACAAATATAATAACCATTTATAAAAAAAAATCTTTAGAAGAAATTCATTAAACTAATGATACCATTTCCTTGGGCTTTACTAAAACTTATGCAAGAATTTCTTCAAAAGACTCGCCTTAGACTTGTTTTCTATAAAAGCTTCATGTTGTTCTATGTAGCTTGTCTCTTCAAGGTCTCCATGTAAGAAAACGATCTTGATAACCATTTGTTCCAACTCAATATTATATTGATCCAACATAGCCTTAAATACTCTTATATAACAATGCTTTACCACAAGTAAAAAATCTTATTATAATCAATTTCCTCAATCTAAATAAATAAATCTGTTACAAGTATTTCCTTATACCTTGGTTCTTTAATCCTTAAAATATATTCCTTCTTCTTGAAGATTCACTTGCAACCAACCAATATTTGTATCTTAGGTAGTTTCACAAGTTACTAAATATGGTTCTTCTCTAATACATCTCATTATTCACTACCTTCAACCCTTTATGAATTTTTTATTTCAAATGTCTCCCAAAAAGTATTTAATTATGAGTCTGGAACCCTTCAACCACATTTAAAGCATAAAAATAAGATCAACATAATCATACCATCGAGGTGATACAATCTTTCTCCTCACCCTATCACAATCCAACGGATACTCTGGAGCCACTGTAGGTTTCCCTTCCCTAGAGCTAAAAGCGAGAGCCTCATCATACTCCTCGTATATGGTCAAACTAGTAGGAAGCCCAGCTCAAACCAAGTATTCTCCCATTAGTGTCTAAGTGTTTCACTTCCAAGTCGTTTCACTTCACACCCATATGAGTCGTCAAAAGTAACATCCTTGCTTAAGATAAACTTTGATCCTCTAGGTTCTATCTTCCACAACTTGTATAACTTCACACCATCAAGGTAAATAATGAAGACACATTTTACAACTTTAACATCAAGCTTTTCTTGCATGATATATGTAAACGCCAAAACTCCAAAAACAAATCAAATTAGAATAGTCTACCGGTCTTTGACATAAAAATTCCATAGGTGTATTGAAGCCTAGTATTTTTAATGGACATTTGTTTATTAAATAAGTTGCAGTAGCAATAGCTTCTTTCCAGAAAGTTTTGGGTAAATCAGACATAACATGCACCTTTCACACTCTAAAATGGTCTTATTAATTAATTCAGCTAGACCATTTTGTTGAGATGTGCTAGCTATGTTGTTATGCCCCTTTATACCCATTTTTTCTTACAAAACTCATTCAATAGCTCTAAACAAACTTTAATTCATTGTTAGTTCTTAAAAAATTTAGTTTAGTTTTTAACTGATTTCCTATAAGAATATGTCATTCCTTAAACTTTTCAAAGATGTCGCTTTATATTTCAAAACTTGAATCCATACTTTTATAGAAAAATAAACAATCATATTAAGGATTATAAACCACTCTCGAGTGTTGCCACCATTGTCGAATCCCAAAGTTTGAGTGAACATAGTCAAACAATGTATCAGAATTATGCATAAAACTCTCAGACTTTACTTTATGTTGTTCTCCTATTATAGAATGATCACAAAATTCTATTTAGTTTAATTTCTCACTTCCTAGAAAACCTTGTTTATCTAGTTCAATCAAAAATACTTTCACTAACATGCTATAATCTTAAATGTCATATTTTGGTTTTATAATGAAATTCTTGACTAGTTAATGATTCATTACCAATTACAGTTAAACCATTATTAACCATATAAATTACACATTTTAGACCATTTATAAATAATCAACGCACCATTCAGATTTTCAAGAAGTCGTGTTCAATTCTAATGAAATAGACTAAATCATCTAACATGCTTATAGACAACAAATTCCCTCACAATTATCAAACAATTTTAGTCGAACTACCCTAATACCATTAACCTTACAAGACTTATTATTATTGATTCGAACAACTTTGCTTTCCTTTAACTCCAAAGTATCAAAATATTCATTCCTTGGACATATGTGATAAAAACATCTTGAGTCCATGACCCAAATATTTTCTATCTCCAAAATAGTTACCACTAGTGCATCACCACTCTAATAACCATCCTCATTTGAGACAACTGAAATTTGAACATAATTACCCTTGTTTTCCATATTGAGGAAATATTTCTTGAAGTGGTCTTTTTTTTTAGGAAAAATAAACACTTGTACTTCATTTTGTCAAACCACTTAGATTTGTACTTAGACATATATTTCTTCCCATTTTGGTTCGCCCACTCTTACTCCTCCCTCTTGAAACATTCAGGTCTTATTCATTATCGTCAAACTTCAACTCTTTCATCTAGATTAACTTCTTGGTAACTATAGCTGATTAGACCTCCTTCAAGATAATAATAACTTTGTTACCGTAGATAAGGGTATTATTAATTGCTCAAAAGATCTAGGTAATGAGCACAATAAGAGTATAATCTTGTTCTCACCATCAAGTCTCACTTCAATATTTTGCAAGTCATTAATAATTTTATGAAACTCTATCAATTGTTCCACTATAGATTTATTTTCCCCCATCCTAAATGAGAAGAGTTGTTGTGTCACACATAATTTATGAATCAAGGACTTGATCATATGCAATGATTCAAGGTTGACCCACATTTTAGATGTGACATACTTCATTGCAACTTTTCTTAATATTTTATCCCTGAGGAATAAGATAATGACATTTCTGACCTTATCCCCCATCTTGATCTTCTCTGCTTTTTTCAAACTTACCAACATCAAAGCTTGACCATTCAATGCTTCTGCACATTTTTTTAATCAAGATTGCTTGTATATTTGCTTTCTACATTTCAAAATCATCGACTATCAACCCATTACAAATCAATTGCATGCACTTCCTAAATTGCCCTTTTAGTACAAATTATTTACATTAACAAAAGGGCATTTAAGTAATCAAGTAATGATCATTTTTTACATTCTCATCTCTGTACAAGAGCATGACATGTGGCATTCATTTTCAAACATTCCACAATTAAATCACAATTAAATCACAATTAAATATTACATTCACTCATTCTCTCTCTTATTTCAAATTTCAAATCTCTTTCACATTTCTTTTTTCCACACTTTCTCACTTTCATTTTAATTGTTGTCTCTCTATTTATTTATTATCACTATAAATATTAATAATCTATTTTTTTAATTTTAATAAAATTAAAAAATTATTTTATTTCACGGGTTACTAACACAGTATCTATTTTATTTTAATTAATCATTGTCTGAGAAACAAAATTCTTATTTCTAAATATTATTTTTTCTTTAACCATCTCATAGTTTTTCTTCTTCTTTTTGTATGATTATTTAATATATTTAGATTTATATGATTATTGTTCATTTTACGATTAAGTAAATCATTTTAAATTTAGCACGTGTATCTAAATACATTTCATGTCATATCAAATAATTTTTTGATCTCACGGGTCATTATCATCACAATATTTATTTTATTTTAATCAACAATTTGGCTAGATTTGAAAGAAAAAAAAAATTTCTTCTTTTTGTATGATTATTTAATAGAATTGAATTTATATAATTATTTTTCATTTTACAATTAAGTAATTAATTTCAAATTTACGTCAGTAAATAAATATATTTTATATTTTATCAAATAAACTTTCTATTTCACAAATCATTATTAGCATAATATATATTTTATTTTAGTCAACAATTATTTTAATTTAAAAGATGATATCTTTATTTTTAAATATCAAATATTCATTTTTCTTTTATCTCACATGTTCTTTTTTTCTCTTTGGATTTTAATACAATTGAGTTTATATAATTATTGTTTATTTTAAAATTATCCTATCAAATAAAAACTTCTTAATGTCTCATTTAAAATATATGTTGCTCATTGTAAACTTAGACCTTTTTTCCCACTATATGCACCATTTGTTGTGAAATGAAGAATTCAAACACATCAAAAAAACAATGATGTGTGAGACAAATAACAAAGACAATCACACTAAATAATCTTAAACAATATCAATCCACCATCTTAAATAATGCAAATCTACAAGCTAACAAGAAGAAAAAAAATGAAGGTTGGTAATCAACACACACAACCTACTTGTCTCGGAAATGCGTGAAAATGCAGCTAACACAAACTTTCATATTTTCATGCGGTTCACATAAGATTAATGTGCCTGGCACATGAGACAGAACCCAAAATAAACTCAATTTTTTCCACAAAAATAGATGTTAAGGCACCCACAACACTTTCTTTGTTGAAATTGGTGAATTTTATACCTTAAATTTTGCTTGTCTTTATTTTTGGATACAAAATCATCAAGAAAATTAATTAACTTTTATAGATCAGTCATTTATAAGCTTTGTTTTGTTTATGCATTTCAACTTGCAGAGTTGCATATAATTTTCTATCAAGTTGAAACTTGGAATCAATATTGTGAGTATATTACTTGTTCCATGGGATAATATTATATGTCAACTATTCTGATCCAGGAGAGTAGCATAATTGAGTTCGTTATGATGTAACTGACAGACCATCACGTATAAGTTAGTAAACAGGCAATAGTCAGTTTCCCTTTCCCTCTTAGTCTTTCTATATGTAGGTTTGTCCTTAACTGTCACTGTAACATAATTCATTTCAATCATATTGAGAAGTTAAATTTAACATTTTGTTAATGTTTATTTTCTACTTCTATGAATAACTGCATATCACATTTTAGGAAATTCCACTATGATATCATAAGTTTGAAGCGTTCATATGGCCTCTTTGAATGAATCTTCGACGGATACATGGCAATGGGACACCGCAATGGCATCACCATTCTTTATTTTTGTTTCAACTCTTCCAACGAATAACCGTTTGTTTGCAGGGATTTGAGAGAAGATGGACTTTGAAAACTACTTGATATGATGTTAGAAAGTAGAATTAGTTATCAAAGCGCACAAACTTTATCACTTTCTTATTAATCATATAATTTATGCCAAATTCAATTCCTTCATCTCATTCCTTCATTTTTAAGAATATGAGCATCGTTTTATTCTATTTTTCAACTATATTTCACATTTTTTTATTTTTCCCCCACTTTATCTCTCATATGCCTAAGTTATTGATATGCATGTTCATACTTTTTAAGTTGTTGCTATGTAAGTTCCAAATATACATTTTACATATATTATTTTGGGTTGTTTAGACCTCATAATATTGTGATAGTTATAACATTGTGAAAAGAAATAGTAAAAGGTGTTTAGAGTCAATAACAATCATTTGTATTACAAGAGAGGAGAGTTGAACTGTGTGTTTTTGAAAAAAAGGTATTTGAAAATTTTTTTGGATCATTTTTATAGTTTTATAATATTTTTAAAAAAGTTTGAGAAATTTGTAGTGGAAAGTAAACAGTTAAGGGATAGAGACATAACACCAGAAATTATAGGTGGTCGGTCAAAAAGAAAAGACCTAATTTTTTCCCTAAGATTTGTTGAAAAAAGGTAGTTTGAAAAAAAATTCAGGATCATTTTCATAGTTTTAAAATATTTTTAAAAAAGTTTGAGAAATTTGCAACAGAAAGTAAACTGTTAAAGGATAGAGACATAACACCAGAAATTTTAGGTGGTCGGTCAAAAAGAAAAGACTTAATCTTCTCCCTAAGATTTGTTTTTGCGAGTATCCAGAAAATTTTAAGATTTTTTAGTAGGTTGAACTCTCGAACTCCTTTAAACAAGGAAAAATTAAGTTTTAGGTTAACTTTCAGCCAAACAGCGAATGGTGGAGAGAAGCGGTTAATCTTCATTCCAAATGACGGATTGAAGTGATCACTCTTCTTTCCAAACAGAAACTTGAAGTGATTAGTCCCCAAGTTAAACCGAGATTTTACATGGGCTTATCTCGATCCAAGGTGAGTTTTTAAAATGGGTTAAACTCACGAACCGAACCGGGGTTTTGAACAACCTTACCAAGAACCATCGAGATTTTACACGAGCCTATCTCAAACCAAAGTAAGCTTTTAATCGGGTTGAGCTTACGAACCAAACTGCGATTTTTACCAGGATAACTTTGAACCAATTTGAGAATTTATACCAGACTGATCTCAAACCTAAGCAAGCTTTTGAGCAGGTTGAGTGAACGAATCGAAACGGAGACTTAGAATCTAAATCCCCAAATCAAAGCTTTTAAAGGGTTAGATTCAAACCCAAACAAACAATCCCTTATGGATAAACATTCAACTAAGGTAAAATGTTCCTGAACTTACAATAACACTTATCCAGAATTCTTTGTAATTCCTCACTAAAGAAAAGGACTTTCTCGAAAGCGCTACACCTAAACATAAGATAGAGAAAATTGAAATATATTTTTAGAGAGAGTAAGAGTGAGGTGTGAGATAGAGTGCTCACGATTCTAGATGTGAAAATATGAAGGAAGTGACCTTTATTTATAGGCTAGGGAGTGGTACAAAATAGGAAAATTCTTGAGCCAAAAATAATGTGTCAATCGATTGACATCTTCATCCAATCGATTGGATGGTCTCAAAATAATCATTTATAATGTTTAAAAAGGAAGGAAAGGATATAGAGTTGTTTCCATTCATTAAGAAACTGTCCTAAAAGGTTAAGGACAACTTTTGCACTAACCCAATTGATTGTATATAAGTTCCAATTGATTGGATAATACAAATTTTGTCAAAAATCATTTAGATTGTTTTTTATTCAACTGGCACGACTTCAAAACATTTATAAGAATAATTCTTTAAGAAAATAAGCTTTTAAGACATATTCGTGTGTGTGTGTATGTGATTTAGCATATAACTTTACAAAAAAACCCTTATGCTTTTACAACATATTGTTCACTTAGACGCGACATGGCGAGCTTATAAACTTCCTCTCTTTCACACTTTGAAGCATCAAGACTTGTCAGGCAATCTAATTGTACACTTGCTTGAATTCTTCTTAAAGATGAGGCTGGAGTTTTATTCCATCTAAGTACTGTCGCATCGTGAAAAATACGGCCTACGATCTTTCGCGCGCTCGCGAAATGATTAAACAGAGTCACCATCAAACTTTATTTATTCCAAAAAAGGAAAGAGAAAAATATAGATAAAACCCTTAAAAGAAAAATAAGATGGTCGTTACAACCAAATTCGGGTTCGGGAGTCGATTATATGAAGAAAAGGTATTAGTAGCTCTCACATTCGTTGTACTCAGTGGGAACCATTTAGTTAGATTTGTGAATAGAATGTTATCTTATGTTATTTGATTTCTTCAAGTGATAAAAAGTTTAAAAGGAAAAGAAGCGGAGTCGCAAAAAGGTTTTTATTAGGGTGTTTGACGAGATTGTGAGTCTCGCTATTACGTATCCTTTTTCATCCTTTAAATTGCAAAAGGATTAGATATCGTTAAGGTATTTTGAATAGACGACGAATACTATAATGGAAAAGCTATACACCTCGTATCCAAGTATTCGTGGAAAAAATTGTATACAGACTATTTCCTTTTTCGTCCGATTTGTTGTAAAAATAAGATCGCTTAACTTTGAATAAGAAAGTGGATTGACATAAATCAAGTTGATATTTTTAGACAGCTGGCGATTGCTTGGATGGTCAAGTTTGACAATTCGTATCCAAACAATCGGGGGAAAGAATAGTAGACACTAGACCATTTTCTTTTTCATCCTTTGTGAAAAGATGTTCAAAAGTGATTAAATATTTTATTTTAATTTGGAAAAATACACTTGAAGAAGACCGAGGTTTGCTTCACGTTAATTCAGAATTAATCAAAGGGAACGAGTTTTAAGAATAACCATTTGACGTTGGATCAAAGGTCTTAATTGAAAATATTTATTTCACTTATTATTTATTTATTTATACTAAGTAAGAAAATAAATAAATTAATAAAGGAAAATAAATAAAATTCTAAGGGGGTGAGACATGGCATTGGGGTATATGTCCGGAGAGGGTGTGGGGTTTAAACTTCGGTTAACTCAAATTCTAATGAGAAGCTTGGATAACCTTCTTTGGGAGCTTTTAGTAAGTTCTAGGTTGGGCAGAGCTTTGGGGTTAATTTTTTGTCTGTTCTAAGAGTGCAATTAGAGGGTCTTTATAGTGTTAGTGAGGTGAGTGATGGAGGGAAAATGAGAGTCTGTTAGGGAGTTTTTGGCGGGAGATTATGAGATAGTTCTAGTGAAATTTTGGTGATCCGAGTAAATAGATTAAGGGATGGTTGAGATTACTTTGGATGAAAAAAAATGTTGAGTTTTATGTTGGTTGAGTGAAATTTGTGTTAGTTATGATGTAAATGGTATGTATTTGATGGTATGGAGTATGTGAATATGGTGTTTCAAACGTTTGTAGCTTGCTCACCTAGTTTTGGATTTTGTTTTTATTTAATTTCAATTAGTTTTATATCATGAAGGTGAAGGTTATGATATGATGGATGTCTCACGTGTTTCTGTTATGGCTTGTTTCCAGTTTTTTTTTTTTTTTTTTTTGTAATTCCATTTTTAATTCAATTAAATCATGGATGTATGTATGAAGGTGTGCGTGTTATTGATGATGATGATGACTTAATGAATGGAATGGCTATATGTTCACTTGGTTTTGCATTCATTTTATTTGCATGGCGGCTGTATGATGCTCGCGTGTATGGTTATGTTGATGAATGTTTGTTGTGATGATTTGAGTTGGTTTTGCAGGGTGATGATGCACATGAGTTGATGTTGATGATGAGAAGGAGGAGAGTGAAACCGTGTGGGGACCAAAATAAAATGCACTTTTCTGTTTTTCTATTTTTGTGTACTATTATTATAAATGTAAAAAAATCTTTTGTGCTTTACTTAAAAGCAAATTAAATAAACTTTCCACTTTTTATATTTTGTGTACTCAATGTAAATACAATTACTTCAAAAAAATTATTTTTATTAATTCCCTATTTTGTACCTTAACCTATTATGTGAAATGATGCAAAATGTATTAAAAAAAACTCATTTTAAAACAATGAATGGACCATTGACTTGAAAACTAACACAAGACACTTATAATGACAAGCCTTCTCCCTTGTTAACTCTTATGAGTTGAAAAATATAAAAAACTTAAAACCCTAATCATTCAAAATCTAAGGACAAAGGGAAAAACAAATGACCAAAAGAGAGGTGCAAAATACACACACATGCATGAAATGGTGTATACTTTAGTTGACTAAAAAAGGGAACATGACAAACAATGTTTGAATGCAAGAATAAGGTAAATTTCATATGACTTATGATGAACTAAGAGCATTAAAGCAGAAGGCCAAACAAAATCTGAACATGGATGCCCATGGCTAGAGGCCAAATGGCTTGTTATGAATACAATTATGAATGCAGATGAATGTGTCATACCCCAAATTTGTCCTACCTGTGTATAACTTTCATCTGTACATCCATTCACTAACCATATTCAGAAAATTCAAAAAATGTTGTTTCTGGTTGTTGAAGTGATTGAAGAGTTTGTTCTTAATCAAGGTCAAGGTGCATTTATTCAAATGATGTGTGTGCAGCTCCAATCAGAGTTTGTATCAGGCAATTCACCTATGTGTTGATCAAGCTGTCAGACTGTGTTGAGTTCAATGGTTTCATGGTTTAGAGTATCATCAAGGGCCAAATCAGTTTCAATTACGGTTTCATGCAGTATGTGTGGAGATCCCTATTTCAAGTCATGGCTTTGTGATTTCAAGACTTGTTTTAAGATTCTCTTTCGTTATGATTCAAATGGTTGGTATGTGCAAAATCTATTCCTTTTGGATAGAATCGAGGCTTTGCATTGGTTTAAGAGATGTTCAAGGATGTTTAGAAGTTGGTTTCGGATGAATTGTTGGATTCAAGGTTGACATCAATATAAGGCACAAGCTTTAATAGTCGGAGCTTTATTCAAAGAATCAAGAGTACAAATTTCAAACGTATTTCACAAAAGGTTGCAAGTCCATATACTAGGCCCGTGTCACAAAATCCCAAAAATATCTAAAGCCCATGTACAACTACAAGGTCCATGTTGTAAAATTACAAAAAATAAACAAAGCCAAAAAAAAAAGTGTGTTCAAGGAAGCATACGGTCAACACATGATTCACTCCAGCAAGCAAACACCAGCAACGCCCAAAAGCAGCCCCCTGCATAAAATGAATTATAAGCTATTTTCAGCAGGAAAAATGGACAGTCACGAATTACCAAACGAAACTCACATAGCACACAAAGACCGTGAACCAAAACCCAGCTAATTTCATAGAATAAGAACCCTCTGCAAATAAAAAGGCTGACCCGCACACAACTATACGACAAAACCAATTCTGCATCACGACAAACCTCTCCAAGCCGACCCCACTTTTCTGCCTCAACCGGTGCGAAAACAAATTCAAAACAATTCGTACAACCTTATCACGTGATAGCACAACGCAAAACCGTCAACAATCCAGCTCAGAATTCACTTCTTCTTCATCCCCAAAATACCCTCAACTCTCTCTATATAACAACCCCATTCTCACTCACAAAGGAAGCTGAGAGCCGCTAATAAACCTCTGTCAAAATATCCCCTCAACCATCATCTTCAACCCATACACGAGAGTTCCTCACCTTTTCACTCTTCAAATCCTTTCAATCACACACCACAGACCCACCTTCTGTTCAAATCAACACCCAAATCAGACACATATCTCCTTCTCTAATTTCGACCTCCATTCACTCACAACCCATACTCAACAAACAACACAAACCCAACCAGAAATGAGGCGAAGAGAGATTTCAAACAAAAACAAAAACGGAGAGATGAATGAGATGGAGAGAAATCGAAACCCAAACTTCTAAACCACAAACCTGAACAAATCCGGGTCGAAGAAGGGAGCGAGACGGAGAACGTGTTCTCACACGAAGAAGAAGGTTGAGTCCAAACGACGTCGCATTTTCCATGACTTTTCCATCTAATGTTGTTTGACCCCGTTGTCCTGCTTTCGTTAAAAAGAATGATTTGATGTTTAGAAAAATGATGGATCTGATACTGTTTACTTGTTAGACATAGCTTGTTTTATTTTTATATTTTGTTTTGTTTTGGAAATCAACGTTTCTAATAAAATAGAAGGGCCTTTTCCTTGTTTCTTTTTTGTCTGATATGGCATACATATGGTTTTGGGGCTTCAAAGCCTGGTCAATTTTCTTACCTACCCTTTGCTGTTTTTACCCGCGTTTGGTTTTTGTGAAGAGGCGATGGGCCTTTGAGCCCATATGATCCTCAGTGGATTTTGTATCACCTATTCACATGCTTCAATTCATTCACACCCCTCCATTTTATGCTTTTTATTTTCTTAATTTGGTTTGATATCATCATGTTTTTTTCCTAAGTTTTTTAAGAATAGTATTTCTTAGTATTGTATAAATCCTTTGCCTAATTACCTTAATATTTCCATTTTCATTTCGATTTCGATTTTCTTGTCATTTTATGGCCAATGATATAAGAACAATCTTGATTAGTTGATTTATTCAAATCAATTTACAATCTTGATTAATATGAGGCCATTTTTCTTTTTTTATCGGTCAATGAAAATCTAAAACCATAGATCCTCGATTTATCGATTTAGAATCTTGGTAAAGATGAGACCTTTCTTCTTTTCTATCTCATTTCGATTTTACTTCTCACTTTCATTTCATTTCCTTTTCATTTTCGATTTTATGGGCCAATGATATAACAAACATCTTGACTAGTTGATTTATTCAAATCGATCTACAATCTTGATCAATATGAGGCCATTTTTTTTTCTTTTTAATCGGTCGATGAAAATCTAAAACCAAAGATTATCGATTTATCGATTTAAGATCTTGGTAAAGATGAGACCTTTTTTTTATTTTCGATCTCTTTTCGATTTCCATTTCATTTCTTATTATCTTTTTTTTATTTATTTATCGGTCAATGAAAATCTAAAACCAAAGATTATCGATTTATCGATTTAAGATCTTGGTAAAGATGAGACCTTTCTTATTTCCGATCTCTTTTCAATTTTCATTTCATTTCTTATTTTCTATTTTTGTTGGTCAATGAAAGTCAAATATCATAGATTATCGATTTCTCGATTAAATCTTGATTAAGACGAGACCACTTCGATTTATTTTCTATTTCCATTTCATTTTCATTTCGCATTTTCTTCTATCTTCTTTTTTCATATTTGATCGATGAAGTCTTTCTATTCGCGAATGTTGATTATTGAAGCAATTAACCTTCATTATTTCAAATCTGTAGTGAGTGATCATCTAGATCTCTTTCTATACTTTGGGATCGTGATAGGTTACCTTCGATTAATCGAAGAAAGTTTGTGATTAAGACGAGATCTTCATCTTTTCGTTTCGTGTGGCACGATTTCATTGGAGAATGATCCTCAATATCATTTCTCCATGTGTTTTAGCACAAAGATCAAATTGCGCATCCTTCTATAGTGTGATCTTCGTCATAGATCGTGCTACGATGGTTTAGCGCTACATGTCCCGTATCATTTGCTCCTAACAACTAATCAACTAACAATTAACTTTACTTTCCGTCAAATATTATCTTGCTTTACTTTCTTGTCAATATTATCTTGATTATTATTCATATTGTTCATATCATATTCATACTTGTTCATCTAACCCTCTTCTTATTTCTTTGTTCATACTTTAATCAAAACACACTAACAATTATCGAAACAATAAAAGACTAATTGGTGGACTGTTGGTTACTATCCTTTGCTTGGAGCTTTTGTTCGACTCTTGCTCAAGGCTTTGTTTAGGATACCTCGCACACACACGGCTTCCTCTTGGGCTACCTTACAATGAGACCTTTTATTTCATGTCATCCCCTGTATTTTACATGTACCCCTCTCCCTATTCCGATGTACGCATTCGTTGTTTCTTTGATTGTGGTTTGTTTACTAGGAGCACCCCTAGGGACTAACATAGACAACCCATTTTCAAACTAATTCTCGATTCGTCGTCGAGCCATTTCTCAAACAAACTCATTTTCAACCAAACCCTCGACTCGTCGTCGAGCCATTTTCAAATCAAACTTTAACCAAACTTTTTTTTAAACTAACCACTTCGCATACAAATAAACCCTTAATCCAACATCAAGCGGATTTTCACAAATAAACTTCAAAACAATTAACAACTATCGCAACTCTTTTCAAGGTGAAAATGGGGGTTCAAGTCTTTGATCTCTATTCGGTTGTTTAGGTGCGGGTTCTCTTACTCGTGTGTGAGCAATTGACGCCTTTAAAACAAACCAACTCCCCTCTTTTCATGGGCGTACCACGAACTACGACTGCTCTGATTCTTTATTCTCGTCCGAATAAAGATACGTAGGAACAAGATTGCGATGATCTTGGTGAGCACACTTTTTCTTTTTTCCCCGTTTGCATCCACACTTCCATCTTTTTCCGTCAAACCCCGTAGTCGAACTACGACTGCTCTGATTACTCATTCTCGTCCGAATGAGCATACGTAGGCACAATATTGCGATGATCTTGCCGAGCACTCTATCTTTAAACCACCCATTTTCCCCTTAGCATCTTTCCCTTTTATCTTACCGTTTTGCATTTATCACTTGAGAAGAAAACAAACAAGCTTAGCTAACGAGTATCACGATTTGAATCAAGAGGTTCCCGTTGAGTACAACGGACGTGAGGGGGTGCACGTACCTTCCCCTCACGTAACCGACTCCCGAACCCAGAATGTGGTTGCGACGACCATGTTCTTATCCCTCCTTAAAGGTTTTCTCGATATTTTCCTTTCCCTCTTTTGGGATAAATAAAGTTCGGTGGAGACTCTGTCGAACCGTTCCGCGCCTTTCGCGCGAAGGGTCGTGTCTTCGATTAAGCGATTTTTTTGAGGTGCGACAGAATGTAACTAGTAGTATGCAATACAATATGTAACAAGTTAAAAGTAAATAAATGATAGGACAAAATTGGGGTATGACAAGTACCATCATCATAGGATGTTTGAAGTGATCATCAAACTCATAAAACCCTACTTAGTTTGCTTTCATCTTTGACCGCTTGTTATGCTTGCATTTAGTTGTCATCATCAAAATCATATCCATCATTAATAACATGAGAGCTTCCTTGACTACTTAACTGGCAAAACATGGTTCCAAAAAGATCAACCAGTAAAATCTCCACAGCGGTTTGTGAGCTCATCTTGGTGTAAAAGCTCTTTCAGTTTGAGATTAGCATGTATAAAACTCATATTGGTTCTTGGAACCATCCAAGTGTAAAATATGAGTTGGTTTGAGATTATCCTATGTAAAATTTCAACTTGGTTCGAGGTTGATAAGTGGTAAATGCATCATATTTATTGTTTGTTTTCTTTCCATTTTTGTCATTTTAGTTCAGTTTTATATGCTTTGGTCTTCTTTTTATGATTTCGGGTAATAAGAGGGTAATGGACCAAATTGGAGTGAAAAGGCCAGAGATCGCATACAAGGGAGCTCTCTCCATACAAAAATCATGTGGCCAACACGGTCTAACCGTATCCTCTGACATGGGACGTGTTGGCCTTTGAAGCTGCGCCCATATAAAGAAGTCAAGGATGACACAAGGTGGTCGTGTCCCCTGAAACGGGTTGTGTCAGCTTCCCAGGAAGTTATGAATTTGAATGGTTTTTTTAGCATTTTTGTGACTTCTTGACATCGATAACCTCCCTAGGCTTTATATTAGTGGGTAATTAAGACTTAGCATGAAATAATTGGAAATTAGTGGAGATTTATGGCTAGTGTTAGTATAAATAGAACCCTTGAGCTTGAGAGAAAAAGGGGGAGAGGCCTAAGGGTGACACTTAGGTACCATTCATCACTTTCTATTTTTCTCTTATTGTTTGCTTCCACTTTTTAGCTTTTGTTCTTACTTGCACTTGTAATTGTTCAGCAACCTTTGTATGATAATTTTTGCCTTCTTTATTTTAAGTTTATTTCCATTTAGTTTTTTTATTACTTTATTTCCATTTAGTTTTTTTATTACTTTATTTCAATTACTTGTTATTACTTATTATCATTTGATTATTGTTTATCTCACCATGTGTGAGTAGTCCTATAAGAACCAGAGGTTGTGAGATCCTATCTCATGACAACCCCCAATTGATTCATCCAATATGAATTACGAAAATCTTAAGTCCTTTTTTATTTATTTTAGAATCTGAGTTCCAAAAATATGTCTATGTTAATTGAGAAAGCAAAGAACACGGACATGACCATAGTTTGAAAGGATAAGCATCTATGCCTGACAATAGATTGCCAAGCAGTATGGTAAGCGGGGTGTTCGCCATGACAAGGTGACTCACTCTCCACTGAGAAACAACTAAGCTACAAATTCAATTGAGAAGGTGTTTTTCTCTTGTTAAATCGTTTATATGTATCATAAACACGTCTAGTTGTTCACGCCAAGAAAGTCGGTGACACACACTTTTATCTACTTTTCTATAAAAAAAATGCTCATATATTCTCGTAATCAAACATGGATAATCATTTGGGTGAGTCTAGATAGACAATCAAAAACCCCTTGTCATATTTTTATTATTTACTAATTTCGTTTAACTTTGCACCAAAAAAATCACTATTGTGATTGATTTAGCAAAATAATGTTAAAATATAAATTTGGTACTCATATACATCTTGAATTTTGGTTCTTAAGGGGACATATGTTGGACCAGATGCTTAAGAAAGCGTGTTCAACATCTTACATCATAATTAATAAACAATTGATACACAAGATGATGAAGTAGAAAAGTAAAAAATAAACACAAGAATTATTAACCCAGTTAGGTGAAACCTCACCTACGTCTGGGGGACACTCTATCCAAGAAAGGAAATTCACTATCTTGAATTAGTAAAATTAATCTTATAGGAGCACCAACCCCATGATGTTCAATGCCCCTTCCTAATCCTAGTGATTCTTTCTATTTAGGCCTTCCCCTAAATATGAGAACCCATCTCACTTTCTTTCAATCACTGATCCCAAGTTATGCACTTCAATAAACTAGTTAGAGGAGGTTGAATTACAACTCAACTAAATAAAACAACAATATGCCTTATGATAAGAATGAGGGAAATAACGTGGTGTACAATTAACACAAATAAAGGACTCAAATGAAACCCCAACACTAGGTATCTTCAATCCTTACACTAGGTCTGAGTCTCCTGAAATAACAATGCTTCTTCTAGGCTTTTTCCAATGGGCATAAGCAGCTTTGATCTCGTCCACAATATAGAAGATTCAGTTGGATTTTTTTATTTGTTTCATAAAAGCCTTCAACAAAAATATATGGTTTGATTTGATCACACCCAATATAATCAAACAAATTAACATAAATGCATTGTTAAAATATAGCAACAAATTTGCAACAAATCTGATTGAAACAACAAAAAAAATAACAGGCAGAACAGCTACAAAATTTGCATGATGACAAGGGCCAAAATTTTCACACATGTTGGAATATCTGTTCCCACGTGTGTTCTTTCTTCACAAAAACACCTTGAACATACTATGTTGTTTAGAATAATGCACAAATCCAAAAAGGAACAAAAATCTCCCCCTTTGACAAATTTTGGAAATCAACATTTTCAAAAACATGCAAGATGTGCATCATAAGTTAAGAATTAAGTACACCACACACAATCACTCAGATCAAACATCAGTCAGAACAAAAATCAGAATAACGCACATCAGCAGTAGCAGCAGAAGTAGCAAACATCAGTAGATCAAGTGGTTGATACACATCATTCAGTCAGGCACACAATAACGCTTCAATACACAATTATTCAAGCTACAAAACATAATAGTTCATACACATAGTCAGTAGATCAACTCAGACATGCTCAAGGGCCAGATGCCCGACCAAATGCTTCAGCATGTAAGCACACACACATGATAAACATCTTGTAGAACACATGATAAACAATGTTCCATACATAGTTAGTAGTTAAAAGGATAAACAATGCTCCACACACACTTAGTAGTTAGAACACACTACCAACACTCCACTATTACTCCCCCATTTTCCACAATTTAGCAAAGTTAGTAGCATAGTTAGTGAACATATTAGTTAGGAGAGACAATCATCAACTATGAGCACAGATGTTGAACACAATTCCAAAACATCTGGACTTAGGTATTGGAAACTAAAACCCAAAAGCTTTCAAGCCATTACAAATCCAGAACAGGGAAACAAAACGTGGCCATATTCAATGGCTAAAATTAGACTGAATTAAAACTACAAAGTGAATTCAGTCAACAATAGCTATCCAAAAGGCGTTATTCTTCAGAGGTTTCCTCCTCCTCTTCACTTCCATATTCTTCATCTTTACTTCCAGATTCCTCTTTGTCACTTTCAGCTTCTTCTTCATCTTCACCTTACTTCTCATTGGTCATCAGGTCAATCAATTCATCCACCTTCTTTTTCCAGATGGTGCTTGCAATAATCGTTGCCTTCAGAGCCTTGAATACTTCCATCAGTTCATGTAATACCTCCTTTTTAGTGGCTTTGGAAACAAAAGAAGAATTTTTCCCAAGAGTTTAACCTTGATGCTTTACCACAATGTCTGGGACATGTGTCCGCAAAAACAACTTCTTGTCAAGGGTCAAAGGTCTGGCCTTTTTTCTTACAGTTTCTCTTGGAAGAAAAACTTCAGTGTTTTGCTTCAACATAATTCCAATGAGTAAGCAAGGAAAATCTATTGGTAGCTTTACAACAATTGAATTAACATGCTTCATGGTCTGGTTAAACACATATTTCCCAAAGTTCAGTTTAGACATGGTTCCAATTTGAAAGATCGACTTGGCCAAGGTAGGAATGTTGGTTGAAATGTGATTAGTGGGGACCCAATTTGCTACACCTATCATGTTTAGAACAATATAATTCATACTTAATTTACCACTAGAAAGTAACCCTTTATTGGGCCATTATTCCACTTCTCCAGTAGTAATTTCCTTTGCAATCTTGTCCATGGAAAGAACTTTTTCAGACCCCGCTGACTTGTTTTTTCCCAGATATGCATCAATAATGAAGGGATAAAACTTCACACACTTCCCTCTAACATAAACCTTCATATACTCTTGACTTCCTTCAATATTGCAATCAGGAGATATGTTCACAATAAACTCTTCCCCCACAGACGACACCACTGTTATGTCAGAGAACCAAAAATGCTTGGTGAATTGATGAAGTAGAGTCTTGGTGCCGCAAAGCAGTACTTTTGATGCGACAAAGTGAGGCGAACCTGCAAGGCAAGCACTCAAACGCCTAAGTCAGCAAGAGAATCAGAAGTAATGTGAGGGTGAGAATGAATTTTAACACATGAAATTATGTGTTTCAATCTTATATATCAAGAGTGGTTGCAATTGTTCGCGTGTGATGTTGCGTGTTGTGCTGACATTCAACTAATTGAATTGGACGATGATTGATGTGTTGGCGGGAGAAATCATTTGCTTCTAGTCAGAGTAAAGTTTTACTTGTTTTTTGCGTCTTTCTAGTCGAAATTCGCTCTTGAGCCTTTCATCATGTGTCCTACGGAAGACTCGTAACACTTTCTACTCCTCCATATATGTTTACTCTCAAACTATTGAAGTTGAATACATATGAGTCAGATCCATTGACAATGTGTATCAAATTTAATAAATTAATTGATTTTATTTTTTTATAAAGAGTTATTGAATTTGTAAAGTGTCTTAATTTTATTTTATGATACTTTTGATAACTCTTTACTGTATTTTATATAAAAAAATTATTGTTGGATTGAAAACTACTATCTTATAAATCATACTATGTCAAATGAACTAACTACACGAAAATTATGGTTGACATATTTCAGTGGTATATCAATATTTTCTTATTAACTTCAAATTTTTACATGCATTTAATTTAATGGTAAATTTTCTCATATAAATATATAATAAAAATTATTAAAAGTGTCCTAATATTCCTGCTTTTGCTAAGAACCTAGTAGAAAGTTGGCTTAGAGCTAAGCGTTTGGATCGAGCATGTATTTAGAAAGACAAAGTAAAGAGCCAGTTGACGTTTCTTTATTGTTTATGCTCATATAGACATGCTTTATTAGGATTAGCATTAGCCATTAAAAGAATCATCCTCTTCAACCTATTCCAAAATTTTAGACACTAGATAGACTAGGATACCCGTTTCTTTGTATCTACCACAAATCCGGCCGACAATATCCTCATAATCTGACAACAGTATCACTAATTCTAAATACTATGCTTATCACCTTATATTTACATATATTAAAAAATCAGAATCACTATTTTGTAACATTTAATCAGTAATGATAGATGTTTATGTCTCTCAATTATTTAGTTTATCGTGTAACTGTCTAGGTCGTTCTCTTGTTTATCTTTACAGTTTTCTGCCTATTACTACTCTAACACCCCTCGCGGCATTTTATCGGTCTGAATCGCATGCGCTTCAAAAGTGATAAATGATATTTTTTTTTCTCCTATACTTGTTAATCGTTTACAAGAATTCTGCGAACGTGGTTATGGAAGAATATGTTGAACAAATGACTTCAAATATAAAAAGGAGAGATGAATTGTATTATTTAAAAATTGAGTTTATTTTTAAAAGAATAATCTTGAAAAGGGTTTATGTTAGTTCAAAAGAGATAATGCATAGGAGGAAGAGAAAGAAGTTTTTAACATGTTTAACTCACAAACCAAATAGAGATTTTAACTCACTATCTCAATAACCAAACAACGATTCTAACATGTTAATATCAATAACCAAACAAAAATATTGTTCAAGAAAATTTCAGCATAGAACAAGAACAAAAGCAACAGCACACTAATATAATCAAATTCTCTCTGGTCTTTTCACCCTTTTGATATTAAGGCAACTTTGTGAAGAAATAGAAAAAATTGAAGTAAAAGAGAGTGACAAAGACAAAGAATAACTATATATTCAATTTTTGGTGTAAAAACAAAATAAGGAGAAACCGTCTATTTATAAGATAAACTATGCTAAATAAGTTAAAAAAATATCCACGGACTTTTAAATTATCTAATCGATTAAGTTTTATAGTTAATCAATTAGATAAGTCGAATATGAAAAGTTTTCAAATTTTCACTAATCAATTAGAATCCTCCTTAAATGATTGGGAGGTGATACAAAAGAGTTAATCAATTAATTCTAATGTGTTAATTGATTAACTAGTGTAAAACTCACTTTTAATGGTTTAAGCAAGCCATTAATCACTTAGGTACATGCATAAAAATAATTTTCAAGTGTTTTATAAAAAGAGAGAGAGAGAGATGCTTCAAAACATATTTAGGTGTGTGTGTTTGAGTTGCCTTAGTATCTCGAGAGTTGCTCTTATACTTTTACATTTAACTAATCACTCAGACACATGACCAAATGAGCTTTTACACTTCATATCTTTCACAACCTTGAAGCTTCAAGTTCATCTTCTTGATTCATCATTGATTTAGCACTTCGTTTGAAACTAGACTCTTATATTGATAAGGCTTTATATTTTTTTATAAACACCATCATTGATCTTACCGGCTGATCAGAACCTGAAGTGGGGCAGAGACTTCGTCTACGATGCTGGGTTTCAAAGATGAGGAGAAGGTGTACCTGCAAGGTACTCTGATGCTAAAGTAAGAATTGGGAGAAGAGAAGGAAAGTACAAAGTGAGTATTGTAGCGGGGAAATTTGTTAGTGTAAGTTATTGATTAACTTAACTAAAAAATAAACAAGAGTTGCCACCGCACTTTTATTTTTATCCAAAAAGGAAAGGAAAAAAGAGCGAACAAAACCTAAAGAGTTCTAAAAGAACAAAGAGATAAAGGGTAAGGGGGGTTGGTTATGTAAAGGGAAGGTTTTACGCACCCAATACATCTATAGTACTCTATAGAAGCCCTTTGATGTATTCATGCTTTTGGTCTGAAAATGGTTTGCTTGTAAAGAGATTGAGGAGATGAGAAGAGGATTGTTTTTTAATATTTTTGTGTTTGGAGAAACTTATCGCCTCATGCCTACGTACCCACGATGTGCAATGTAGGATCAAAACCTCGTAGTTCGTGGTACAAAGAATAAAACATTTGTTTGTTTTGGTTGATTTTAAGTGTAAAGACAAGTCGTCATTTCTAAGCGAATAATTCCGCTTAAAGGAATGAATCATGTCTAAACTTATGAAAAAGTTTAAAAAGGAAAAGGTGCACAAAGCACAAAAAGAATTTGACGAGTTTTTGTATTTTTTATGTTTTTATGAAATGGTCAAAATATGGTTAATATTGGTTGACATTTATTAAAGAAAAGAAAAGTTTTAAAAAAAATCACTTGACCGAAGTCAAGGTTTTATTATGAAAACGGTTTTAAGTTTGAAAACAAGAAGGTTTTGAAAAAGAGATGAGATTTTGAAAATTGAAGAAGGGGTGCAGAAGAAGTGACTATCCTAGTGCATAAAATAAAAGCTAAGGATAAGAAAGATCTAACTACATGGACAAGCTCCATAGCATAAGCATTTTTTCCTTTTTGATTTGGTCTTGATTCAAAATAAGTCTTCAAAAGAGGACTCCAAGTATCCAAAATCCAAGGTTTTCCATCACAAACTCTCAAGCATAGGTTATGATCCTAATTCTAAGTCCAAAGTCCGTAATCAATGGTATAGGTCCTCCCATGCAAAGGATAGTGGCCATAGTCCAACAATTAAGAGCACAATTCTTTTAGTGGTTTAATCCTTTATTAATGTTTTTTAGTCCAAAATGGACAAAAGAAAAATAAAAGCACGAGATAAAAAGGTCCAAGTGGACAAAAGAAAAATGACTTAAACATAAACATGATATGATAAAATGGCATAAAGCATAAAAAATAAAGAGAGATAGGGAGCGAGAAGGAAACATAAAAGTTAGAAGTTAGTGGTTAGTAGCACAAGGCTCTAGTGCCATAATCCTTCACCGATTATTCCGTTTCGCGTTATGAACTATAGCGATTAAACAATGCACATAGGCTAAAGTTAATGAACTTGACAGAAGATTGGTAGAACCAAAGCCTCTACAACGCCAAGTTTCAAAGGTTATGGACCTAATGCAAAAGATCAATAACCATTGGGTTGACGCGACCAATCAAGGTCCGGACCACGAAAGTTCAAATTCCGAATTGGATAAAGAGGGACAAATGTTGCGCTATGTTAAGCAATCGCCGAGTAATTTATGGAGTAATTACCCTACAATGAGGTCGGTCAATAGATCTTTGTGCTAATGCATGCTAGATGAACGATATGTAGATCGTCATCCGAAAGCAATACCGCACTAAAAGAAAATAGGTAACGATCTAGTCTTGATCAAGAATTCAACAAAGAAATTCTAAGATCCATAAGACTTTCATAGATCAAAATGAAAATAGATGAAGAGAAAGCCAAATTAAACCACACAATTATGTGATCTAAGGCTAAGAACAAAAGGAAAGGGAAGAAAAAGGAAGAAAAGCCAAAACAGCCCCAAAAATAAGTGAAAATATGCATTATGTTTCGAAGTAATCGGTTATTGCATATCTGCTAACCGGTTAATTTGTTCAAAATAGGCAAACTTTTTCAAAATTAACACGGAGTAACTGGTTACTGTATATCTGCTAACCGGTTACTCTGCACCAGAATGCAGAAAATTGTGCAAAATTCAGCATGATCCACTTTCAAAACTTTTTACAAACACTTTGTGATCATGGAACTGAAATTGAACGAAATTTAAAGTAAGATAACAGCAAAAACCAACAATTACACACAATTACAAGAACCAAAGGATCAAGTAACAAAGATCTCCAAAGATCTACATTATGGAAGATGAAGATGAAGCTTCAACAATGGTGAAAGATGAATTACCACTTCAAATATGAAAATTCCTTCAAATTGCTTCAAGTTCCAATCACCAAAGCCTTGATCTATGAGAATTTATGAGGAAAACAAGCTTGGATGTAGGTTTAGCTCAAAGTTGAACAAGATTCAATGTGAATTCTTGTTAACTTTCAAAAGAAGAAAAGTGAGCTTTAGTGAAATTTGTGGTTGGGAAGAGAATTTGCAAGAGGTTTGTTGGCTATCAAAAGCTTGAAGAATGAATAAAATGAAGCCTCTATTTATAGAGTTTAGGCTTGGAAAAATTGGTGGTTTGGAATTAGGCTTGGACGATCAAAATTAGGATTGGAATTCAAATTTGGAGGGAATTATCAAAAGAGTGGTGATTAGTGAAGGTGCATGGTGGAAAATGATCAAAGTGATGTAGGGGAATTAAAATGAGGTGGTCTAGAATATTCCAAATGTGATCAAGGGCTGAGATTGGTGCCAATTGCTGAATTTTGAATATGCCACCATTTTTCAAATTTTCACGAGGGTAACCGGTTACAGCATATCTGATAACCGGTTACTTAGTGCAAATTTTGAAAAAAAAAACTCTTTTTGAATGCACTACTGTGGTTCGGCTCGATTCTTTTGCTCGTCAAAGAAGGCATGGAAATAAACACATGAAACTTGGAGTCTCTTGAATAATAATCAATTAAATCTTGGAAACTCTTGATCAGATGATTTTTGAATTAAATGCATATCAACTTTGACTTTGTTCAGATAAAATTCATTCGAGTTGCGGGGCTGATTTTTGGTATTTTTAACATGTTCTTCCCCTAAAAATGTTAGTGAAAGAAAACAAAATATTTTTGGGTTTTAATTAATGGTTAGTAAACATAAACAAATTAAACAATTAAACAACTAACAAACACACACAAAATCAAAGATCCCTGCAAGGCGCAATCCTACAAAAGAGGGAACCAATGTGTGATCTTGTTTGTGATATGAAATGCGAAAAGACACATGGGATCTTAGGGGTAAAAATTAGGGTATTACAGCTGCCCCTATTTAAGTTTCTTCTATTCGGAGATATGAAGATTGACATTTGTGTCTCAACGAGATAGAAGAGACTTAAATATAACAAGAAACCCAATTTTTGGCCCTAAGAGACCACAAAAATGATATGATCATCCAGATGATATGCAAACACAAGACCTCTGTGGGGAGAAAACGCCACAGGAGACAAACAAAAGCCGGAGAGCAAAGAGAAAAGACTCCGCAGGGGAACCAAAGAGGGAAAACACATCCCAACAGGGGAGGAAACAAATATCCGCTGGGGGAAGAATAAAGAGAGAATAAGATCTCACCGAGGAAAAAATACCAACACCAAAAATAAAAGAGGGATAACATCGTCCCAACATGGAGAGAAAGATCGCCTAATACCAGACATCCGGTAATAGCATGATCAAAAGGAAAGATTCCCAGCTACCAACCAAGTGATAGCTACAACAAGGTAGTCAATCAAAAGGAGATGAGAAGAATTACCTACTACCAACAAAGGGTAGGACGACAAAGGTAACAATATCACAAAGGGGTACGAGAAGTATCACTTACTACCAACAAAGGGCAGGATGACAAAGGTAATAAACCAGCTTAAAGAAAGATTACCAACCATCAACCAAGTGACAGTTACCACAAAGTAATCAGCCAAAGGTATGAGAAAGATTACCTACTACCAACAAAGGGTAGGACGACAAAGGTAATGATCTCAAAGGGATCGAGAAATATCACCTACTACCAATACAGGGCAGGACGACAAAGGTATTAAACTCGAACAAAGAAGGGAGAGATTACCAACTATAAAACAAGTGATAACTACAACGAAGTAATCAAACCTCGATATATTACCTACTACTAACAAAATGGGTAGGACGACAAAGGTAATAAGCCCAAAAGAGGGACTACCAACTATCAACCAAGTGATAGTTACGACGAGGTAATCAACCAAGGGTATGAGAAAAATTACCTACTACCAACAAAGGGTAGGACGACAAAGGTAATAATCTCAAAGGGGGTCGATAAATATCACCTACTACCAACACAGGGCAGGACGACAAAGGTGATAAACTCGAAAAAAGAAGGGAGAGATTACCAACTATCAAACAAGTGATAGCTACAATGAGGTAATCAAACCCAACTATATTACCTACTACCGACACAGGGCAGGACGGTAAAGGTAATAAGCCAGATATATCACCTACTACCAACAAAACGGGTAGGACGACAAAGGTGATAAGCTTCCATTGCCACAACAATGGACCAAAATTCAATCTGGGAATAAACCAGAGCGAAACAGTCAAACAAGACTCATCCCGAGGAGGAAATATCTCAACTAGGGATTAATTCCATCCAGACAAATGAACTGGGGAGGAAGACTAAAACAAAATATCTTCCACAAGGCATAAACTCAGTGGGGAATTATCAAAGATAGGCATTTTCTGCTTACGGGTCAACACTCCAAATGGAGAGAAGACACACACGCTCTGTAGGGACAACAGCACCAGAGAGCAAAGAAACCCAACACAGATGCAAAATGCACAATGCAACAACAATATACTATGCACAACAAAAGAATGGGCATGCAATGCTTATGAGTATGAATATGCTAACAAAACTGACATATGGGCAAGAAGAGGGCTAATAAACGTCACAACACCACTGCATACTCGGCTAATCTCAACAAGATGGAGATATTATTAGCAGCTCTGCTAGGGATTTAGCTGAAGAAATCCCGCAAGAGATAAACAAAAGTCGTCAAAGGAAAATAAATCCTACTACAAGGCTCAAATCTTGCTGGAGAAAGGAAGATGCTCTTTAGGGAGAAACCCAAATATCAATCTTCTAACATTGATGATCCATAAAGAGGATAACATAAACTCTGCTCTGAGGAAGGAAGGAAATCTTCGGGGAATCATAACAACCCAAATCTTTCTGACTTTTCCTGGGGATAACAAAAATTCACAGGAACTTCTATCTCAAAAAGATGAAGAGATATGCTGCGAAAAAAAATAATGAACCCGCTGGGGATAGTAGACATATAAACATATATGCAAAATCCACTGGGAAAACAAGGCAAATCTGCTGGAGATACAAGAATACTCTCTGAGGATTAACCAAAATCTAAGCAGAGTATCCCGAACTTGCCGGGGGAAACAACAAAAGGTCAAACTGTGGGGGATTTTAGATCAGTACTCATAAAAATGAGAGAAAAACCTACAGGTGACTATTATCAATATTCCTTAAATAGAAATACTATCATCAAATTCACTGGGGAACACCCGAAATAGTGATGCACAATCTTCTCTGAAAACAAACAATCTGGAGAGAAATACAGCCTGGACTTGCGGGGGAAGATAACGCTGCTTTGCGCTTGGGAATATCCAAAGCAACAACAACACACCTAGAAGGTAAAACTCTAATGGAAATTCCTCATATGATTCATACTGGGGGACAGCAAAAATGAATCTCCGTATGAGGACTACCGTCAAGGAGAGGTGGACTGTCACAACTACTCGACTACCTGACCATACCATAATCAGCTGGAGAAGATCCGGATCAAAACCTAGCTGGGAAAAAACAAACAACCTTGGCCCTTATGAATTCAATACATCATAACACAACTTTGACGGAACCCAAAACTCTGCCGAGGAAATATCAACAAATTTTACTGGGGAAATATCGACAAACTCTATTGGGGAGCTGTCAATAAATTCTGTTAGAAGAGTAAGAACAAACCCTGCTGAGGAGAACATCAATCTTACCATCCTTGGAATAACCGTTGATGTTCCTTTTTTCATTCATAAATCAAAGGAAAATGTTTTTATAATTTTCAAAAATTTAAATCAATTATTTACATTTTGTTTCAAAAATCATCAAAAAAAAAATAAATGAAATTCTGTGAACAGAAACAAAATAAGAATCGAAAACAAAGGGACAAAGGCCCAAATTTTATTAATAGAATGGTAGTCCGCAAATGGCGTAAATCCATAGATCATTACAAAGTTTGAAAAATGGTAAATACATGGAAAGGGTTTCATTGAAATACAATGACCACTATTCTCCCTAACAACTTTAAATTCCGCTGTGCTTAGAACTTTAGTTGAGAATGGTTGAAACAAAATCCTTGATAGACAATGTTGCTTTCAACGATCAAGACTGGCTGATGTAGTTACTTGCCATAATCCCTAACTTTTTCTTAGATTGCCCTCTCGGGTTTTCAATCTACCGGGATGATTATTTCTGTTTTGTCTCTAATTTTTTCCTGGACTGCCCTTTCGGGTTTTCAGCCCACCGAGACGCTCATTTTTGCCTAAGCCGCCCTTTCGGGTTTTCAACTTAGCGAGCTATTCTTTTATTTTTAGGCGAAGTATTTTTTGACTGTATCGGCATTCACAGGACGAGTGAACTCTTCACCATCCATAGTTGTAAGAAGTAATGCACCGCCAGAGAAGGCTCTCTTAACAACATATGGGCCTTCATAATTAGGAGTCCACTTGCCCCTAGAATCATTGGTAAAAGTCGAGATCTTTTTAAGCACGAGGTCGCCTTCTCTGAAAACACGGTCGAACCTTCTTATCAAAAGCTTTCTTCATTCTCTGTTGATACAATTGGCCATGACACAAGGCCGTCATTCTTTTTTCTTCAATCAAATTCAACTGATCATATCTGCTTTGGCACCATTCAGCCTCAGACAATTCAGCTTCCATCAAAACTCTCATAGAAGGGATTTCAACTTCTACCGGGAGCACTGCTTCCATACCATAAACAAGAGAGAAAGAGGTTGCCCCTGTTGAAGTGCGGACGGATGTACGATACCCATGTAAATCAAAAGGGAGCATCTCATGCCAATCCTTGTAAGTAACAACCATCTTCTGAACAATCTTCTTAATATTCTTATTAGCAGCTTCCACAGCCCCATTCATCTTAGGTCTGTAAGGAGAAGAATTATGATGCTCAATCTTAAACTCATCGCATAATTCCTTCATCATCTTGTTATTTAGATTCGACCCATTATCAGTGATAATCTTGCTCGAAACACCATATCGACAGATGATTTGGTTCTTGATAAATCAGACCACTACTTGCTTGGTCACATTGGCATATGATGTCGCTTCAACCCACTTGTTAAAATAGTCAATAGCCACCAATTTGAAACGGTGTCCGTTCGACACTTTAGGCTCAATCATTCCAATCATGTCAATGCCCCACATGGAGAACGGCCATGGAGAAGAGATAACATTGAGAGGAGTTGGAGGCACATGAATTTTGTTAGCATAAACCTGGCACTTATGGCACTTCTTCACAAATTTGCAACAGTCGGATTCTATTGTCATCCAATAGTAACCTTCCCCCAACATCTTCTTAGCCATTGCATGCCTATTGGCATGGGTACCAAAAGATCCTTCATGAATTTCTTTCATCAACATGTCTACTTCGTGTCTATCCACGCATCTGAGCAAGACCATGTCATAATTTCTTTTATACAACATATCATCGTTCAAGAAGAAACTACCAGCCAACCTTCTCAAAGTCTTCTTATCTTTCTTGGATGTCCCAAGCGGGTACTCTTGATTTTGAAGAAAGCATTTAATATCATAATACCATGGTTTATCATCAACAACCTCTTCAACCACAAATACATGAGCTGGCCTATCAAGCTGCATAACATCAATTTTGGGCACATCATTCCACTGATTCACCACAATCATGGAGGATATATTGGCTAAAGCATCTGCCATTCAATTTGTTGCTCTGGGTACACGGTGAAACTCAACCTTATTGAAGAAAGTTAACAACCTTCATGCATAATCCCGATAAGGAATCAAATCAGGTTGACGTGTCTCTCATTCTCCTTTAATCTGATTAATCACTAGGGTTGAATCTTCGTATACATCAAGAATCTTGATTCTTAAATCAATGGCTTCTTCCAAGCCCATAATACACACTTCATACTCAGCCGCATTATTTGTGCAAGTGAACGTCAACCTTGCAGTGAAAGGAATAGGAGAACCATGAGGAGTAACAATTATTGCCCCAATACCATTGCCATACTCATTAACAGCTCCGTCAAAAATCAAACCCCATCGGGATCCAGGCTCCGGCCCTTCATCAGGTAATGGTTCTTCACAATCTTTAACCTTTAGATACATCACATCCTCGTCAGGAAAATCAAACCTGATAGGTTGATAATCATCAATTGGCTGGTGTGCCAAATGGTTAGCCAAAAAACTTCCTTTTATTTCTTTTTGAGTTCAGTACTCGATATCATATTATGACAATAACATTTACCAACGAGAAATACTCCCAGTTAGAGCAGACTTTTCAAAGATATACTTGACTGGATCCATTTTGGATATAAACCAAGTCGTATGATTCAACATATACTGGCAGAGGCGCTTGGCAGCCCAAGCTAAAGCACAACACGTCTTTTCAAGCATTGAATACCGAGACTCACAATTGGTGAACTTCTTGCTCAAATAATAAATGGCAAACTCTTTTCGACCATATTCATCTTGTTGACCCAGAACACAGCCCATAGATTCTTCCAGCACAGTCAGATACATGATTAAAGGTCTACCTTCCACGGGAGGAGACAAAATCAGAGGTTCAAGCAGATACTCTTTAATTCTCTCAAAAGCTTTCTGACAATCCTCTGTCCAGACACAACTCTGATCTTTGCGAAGAAGCTTGAAGATCGGTGCACATGTGGTAGTCATATTGGATATAAATCGGGAGATATAATTCAAACGTCCCAGGAATCCTCTTACTTGTTTTTCTGTTTTGGGCGCAGGCATTTCCTGAATAGCTTTAACTTTACCAGGGTCAACTTCAATGCCTTTTTGGCTGACAATAAAGCCCAACAATTTTCCAGAACGGACACCAAAAGTACATTTATTAGGATTCAAACGGAGTTTAAACTTTCTCAAACGTTGAAACAACTTCAATAAGTACTTAATATGATCTTCTTCAGTCTTCAACTTACAAATCATATCGTCCACATAGACCTCAATTTCTTTATGCATCATATCATGGAACAAAGTGGTCATAGCTCTCTGGTACGTTGCACCAACATTTTTCAAACCAAAGGGCATCACTCTGTAACAAAATGTTCCCTAGGGTGTAATGAATGTTGTTTTTTCCATATCCTGGGGTGCCATCTTTATTTGATTATAACCGGAAAATCCATCCATAAAAGAAAATATACTGGATTTAGCAATATTATCTACCAACATATCAATGTGTGGCAATGGAAAATTATTTTTTGGACTGGCTTTATTCAAATCTCTATAGTCAACGCACATTCAGACTTTTCCGTCTTTCTTTGGAACATGCACAATATTGGCCACCCATTGAGGATACTCAGAAGTCACAAGAAAACCAGCATCAATATGCTTTTGAACCTCCTCTTTGATCTTCACAGCCATGTCTGGATGAGTTCTTCTCAATTTCCGTTTCACAGGTGGACATTCAGGCTTCAATGGAAAATGGTGCTCCACAATATCGGTATCAAGACCAGGTAAGTGTTGATAAGACCAAGCAAACACATCAACATATTATTCTTTAAGAAGCTCCACAATCCTCTTCTTAACATCCGACTGAAGCAGTGCCCCAATCTTGACTTCTTTCTTATCGTCATCTGAACCCAGATTAACCAATTCCACTGGCTCTTCATGAGGCTGAATGGCTTTTTCCTCGTGCTCAAGCAACCTAGAAATTTCATCTGGAATCTCCTCAATATCCTCTTCTTCAGCTCCAAACACAGGGAATTCAAAGTTAGGAGAGGGCATAAGGTCACTGTTTTCAATGGGTTTTACAATCAATCTGCACAATGATTTATGTTTGATTTTAGAATATGAACAAAAAGTGCAAGCATTATGCAGATAAAAGCGATCATCATATTATTATATTTTTTGGTTTTTTATGTTACCATTTTTCAGAAATAAAGCAAAAAGGGAAAACATAATATGGATAAACAAAATAACATTTTATTGATGATGATAAAATTTGAAACAAAGCCTTCACAAATTCACTTTCACCTTGGGCAGAGTGAAAGGATTTTTGAAAGAAATAAAAACAAATTACTTTGAAATATGAACAATAGTGGGAACATCAACAACTATCCAATTCTGACAGATCTGTCCATGTGTCACGAAGTTGGGAAGTTCTTCTTCTTCATTATCCTCAATGATGGTACTGACTTCATATTCAGGCTCCTTAAACTTCTTCCGAGGAGAATAAAAAGGCACATATGCATCCTCTGGGGACATATACCCGGGGTCTTCTAAATAAGGCTCCCAATCTTCAGCAAGAATGACATCACTTTCAGAACCAAACGGGATGTAGCCTTCAGAGTCATCTTCAAGAATTGCAGTTGTATAATGATCTTTGTTGATGAATCCAGCGCTGTGAAAAGTCTCATTAATACGCTTCAAATCTCTTCTGACCGTACCAGGCGTAAAGCCTAAACCCGTTTTGCCCAGGTTATCAACCACATCAATAACTCGGCTCCAACCATCAGATCGACCAATCTTTAATACATGCAGAGCATCCTTCAAGGAAGACATGGGCAACTCATTCTTCTTAACAGCTTTATCATCAACAGAAAGAGCTTGGAACGGAGTCCCAACAGTCTCATCAGCATCAACATACGAAAAGATGTAAGGTGGCTCACCAGCCTCGCTTGCTCACCTCCAACAATTACTAGCTTATCATTCTTAACAAATTTCAACTTCTGATGGAGAGTCGAAGTCACTATCCCAGCTTCATGAATCCAGAGTCGGCCAAGCAGACAATTATAAGCAGGACGAATATCCATTACTTGAAAAGTAATTTGGAAGAAGTACGCTCCTATTTTGATCGGAAGATCAACTTCTCCAATCACAGTCTTTCGAGATCCATCAAAAGCTTTAACAACAACTCCACTATACCTCATAGGAGGACCTTGGTAAGAAAGCCTTGATAAAGTAGATTTTGGCAACACATTCAAAGAAGAGCCAATATCAATCAAAACATTAGAAAGCGTATCTTCTTGACAGTTCATGGAGATATGTAAAGCCAAATTGTGATTTCTACCCTCCTCGAGTAACTCTTCATCACAAAAGCTTAAATTATTACACGCTGTGAGGTTAGCAACAATTCCATCAAACTGATTAACAGTTACATCATGCTCAACATATGCTTGTTCCAATACCTTCTGCAAAGATTGTCTATGAGCTTGAGAATTCATTAGTATGGACAACACTGAAACCTTGGACGGGGTATGCAAGAGTTGATCTACAACACTATACTCACTCTTCTTGATCAATTTCAACACTTCATCCTCATAAGCCTTCAAACCACTGGACTGACCAGAAGCATCGACATTACTGTCATCTAGATGTTGTTTGCCAGCAACAACATTCTCCACAATCTTTGGAGGCTCGGGAGCAAAGACTCGACCACTTCGGGTCACTCTATTCACATCAGCGATGCTTACCACAGAAGACAAATAAGGAATGGGCACTTCCTTAACATCTTCTATCATGGTAGCATTATACTTATACAGAACAACCTTGTCAGATTCATATGGTACTGGATCGGGCAACCGAATGACCAAAGGCGTAACAGCGGTCTTCTGACTATCATAAGAGATAACAACTCGTTCAGGAATATTAAAGTGTGGTGCAATATCATTCACCTCATTCTAATATTCATCTCTTTTAGCAGTGACTTCAATCAAATTCTCATCCATCATTCTTTGACTATCCCTCTTCACTATCACACAACCACGCATATTCACAGAATAAATGCAACAAGCTGCATAGTCATGATCAATATCATGGTATTCACTCAAAAGTGCATGCATTTCCACAAGAGATCTTTGGATCCAACGGATATAAAAAATTTTGAATGTACCAGGATAACCATAAACCATATTGACAGACACCTTGCTGTGATTGGGCAGCGGATTCGATTGTACATTAGGGTTGGAATCTTTGAAAGACAAAATACCGTTCCTAGCCAACCTTTGAACTTCCATCTTCAACGGATAACAGTTCTCAGTATCATGTCCCGCTCCTCCCTGATGGAATGCACAACGAGCTTCAGGCTTATACCACCATGGCAAATCTTTTGGAGCGGCAGGTGGTGCACGGGTCTGAACAAGATTCTTCTGAATTAAACAAGGAAGCAAATCCATGTAGGTCATCAGAATCGGATCGAAATCCTCCTGAAAATGGCCCCGTTGATTATTCTGTTGATTAGAACGTTGTTGAGCAGGAACTGCCTGAACAGTAGGAGTTGAATTGATAACAGGAGTGACAAATGCAACATGTTGCTGACACTGATTATTCTTACCGTAACTCTTTTTGTGTCCTTCACGGGAAATAACATTGGTCTCACCTTCTTTCTTCTTGGAAAATCCTCCACCATACTTCTGGAATTACCAGCAAAATTACTATTTTTTGACAAACGTCCCTCACAGACACCTTCTTCTAATCTTATCCCCATATTAGCCATCTCAGTGAAATCACTCGGGGCACTAGCAATCATATGCTCATAATAGAAAGGACTCAGAGTTTTCCGAAAAATCTTGGTCATCTCTTTTTCTTCAAAAGGAGGATTAATCTGAGCAGCAATCTCGCGCCACCTCTGCGTGTATTCTTTGAATGTCTCCTTATCTTTCTGAGCCATTGCTCGAAGCTGGTCATGATCAGGAGTCATATCCACATTATAATTATACTGTTTCACAAAAGCCTCACCCAAATCTTCGAAAGTGCGAATTCGAGTACTGTCGAGTCCCATGTACCATTTCAAGGCTGCACCAGACAAACTATCTTGAAAGTAGTGAATGAGAAGTTGATTATTATCGGTCTGAGTCGACATCTTACAAGCATACATAGTGAAGTGACTCAACGGACAAGAGTTTCCCTTATACTTTTCAAAGTCAGGGACCTTGAACTTATGTGGGATCTTCACATTAGGAACCAAGCATAACTCATGAGCATTCTTTCCAAATAGTTCTTTACCCCTCAAAGATTTGATCTCTTTCTGCATTTCAGCAAACTGGTCTTGAATCTCTTCCATTCTATCATAAGCACTGACATTTTCACTTGGAGCAGTATGGAAAATTTGCTCTTCACCAAAAGGAACAGTGTGAACCATAGGCGGTTGCACAGTCATCACAGGCTGGACAGTAGGAACAATTAGAACTTCAGGAGGTGGTGGTGGTTGATAACCCTCAGAAACAAAGTTATGAGGCATGCCCCAGGGGAAACCAGGAGGCATGGAGTATTGAGGAACACTAGCAGGTGCCACAGAGATGGGCGTAGAGACAATCTCAGAAATGACTGTCCTTTGCACAGGAGTTGAAAGCGGAGGAGGAGGTGGTGGTGGCTGATTCTGAGCAGCCACCAGAGCTTCCATCATAGCAGTGAGTCTTTCCAAACTATCCTTCAGAGTTGATACTTCTTCACGAAGCTCACGATTCTCTTGTTGCAACTGCTCAATCTTCTTCTTCAGATTAGCCCGAGTATTATACTGGTGTGACAGCTTGGCTGAATGAAGACCAAAGGTAAACATAAGACACCTGAAAAGGCAAGAAACAATGCAGAATGATGCTTGTTGTGCAAGATACAAATGCAAAGTTTCGAGGAACTATAAGGCATATTGCAAACATTGCTATTTGAAATACCAAAATCTCATTCATTAATGATGGAAAAGATTACATCTTTGAAGTACAGATTCAAGAATCCTAAAACAATAGAGAATAAAGAAAACTAAATCCCTAGAGAATCCTATGAGAAGAAGTCCCAGCTCTATCTTCCAGCTTCTTGATATGGGCCTGCATCTGAGTCTTCTCAATCAACAACTGATCAACGATCAACTTCCAAGGAGATTCTGAACTCTTTGGAATATCGGGAACTGGCTGAATGCGAGAGGAAAATAAATCCTCTTGCGCCTTTCTCTTCTTGTTGGCAACTTCATCTTCATTCTTCTTCTTGAAGTGCTCTTGAAGTCTTACATTCTCTAACTCAACAATCTGATACTTGTTCTTCCAAGCATCTCTCTCTTGTTGCATCTTGGCCAAAGCGATCTGAAGCTTCTCTGTGTCTTCCATAAAGTAGAGAATAGGCTTCTTATCAGTTATAGATAAAGGCTCCTGACGCGCATAAGACATCTTCAAAGTAATAACTCTATTTTTAACCCACTGGAGGTAAGGTTCCGAAGAGACACAATTCGGATTTCCCAAACTTTCCTTTCCTTTTTTACGAATGTTGCACCAAGCTTCCACAATTTCTCTCTTGAGAGCAACCTGAGATTCTTCTTCCTTGAAAAAGAGACCGGCCAAATGAATGTTCTTCAGTACCTCTCGCAAAGGATATCCCAACTGACGATGAGCCAACACCGAATTGTAGCTGATTCCTCCCTTTGCACCAAGAAGAGGCACGTTGGGAAAATCACCACAACTATCAATAATCATCGCTCCAGAAGGAACACGGCTACACCAATCAATATCAGAATGAGTGAGAGACATAATCTTCCGCGACCAATATAAACCATCCTTGAGGTTCCAAAAAGCTGCAAACTTAGGCAAGTGAGAAATAAACCACTTGTAAAGCAAAGGTGCACAACAGATAATCATCCCTTCACCATGGAAATTCCTGAGGTGAATAGAATGGTAAGCATCGGCAAGCAAAGTGGGAATTGGATTCTCAATCAAGAAGATCTGAATAGCGTTGATGTCGACAAAGTTCTCAACATTTGGGAAGAGGAACAACCCATAAATAAGCAAGGCAAGAATAGCCTCAAAAGCAACTGTGTTCTTCACACTAGCAAAGTGGTGAGCTCTATCCGTAAAGAACTTAGCGGGTAACCCAAGAATCTTTCCTTTGGTATCCTTGCGAGCCTAAATCTCAGAAACTTTCAAGTGAGTAGTATTCGCAATAACGTGATACTCGGGGGCGGGATCCAAACCAGAGAAAATCCGAACATGAACAGGCAAACCAAGCAGGAGAGAATACTCCGCTAGCGTAGGTACCAACTGATAATCAGGAAAGGTGAAACAATGAAGCAAAGGGTCATAGAACTGAACCAAAGTAGAAAGCAATCCTTTAGCCATATCAACCTTCAAGAGAGATAAAAGCCTTCCATATCTGGATTCGAACTTCTCGGTATCAACAACCAAAGATCCTAGCTCTCTCAAACCCCCTAACTTAGGACTCTTGAAAGTATACTTCCTTGTACTTCTCCTTCAAAAATCCATAACAAAAGTATCTGCAATGTTTACAATAACACCTTTAAGTTCCTTGAAGCCTTCCAAAAGAATGCTCATGAATGCATGCGTGCAGGAATGCAACAACCACAAACAAGATCACATAAAGTACACGGGTCAAGGTTCAAGTCACGAGCATGAAGCCAAGGGTAAGAACCAATCCCATAAAGGTATGTACTAAGGTTTTGTCTTCATTGTACCTGCAGAAAACAGAGGTTCTAATAGAGTGTCCATGGTCCACAATCCACTATCAAACACACCAACGCACCAATTTGCTCGGAGGTTGGTAGTTATCCTCAAGAGAATCTAACCTGAGTGTGGCATTGCGTGACAGCTAAGTCGGATTTGCATCCTCATAGCTTCCGCGCCACGATCCTAAAAGGCCAAGATGGGTTAAGGGTTACTACGGTCCTCAGTGTTATAAGCTTCTATGGAAAAAGTAATGCCTTCACGATCGCTCGATCGACATCAGTAATTCCAAAGAGGCAACCACCGAGTGGATAAATTCTCAAGTTCTGCTTTTTCGGAATTCGACTCCTTCAAAGCTCCCTTGACTATACTATCCTTCTATCTCAAAGTACACTCTGGTCTGGGTATAGGACCTATCTCACACACAGAGCAACTCCCAAACAGAACAAACAAGTAACAAGCAAATCAAACAAAAAGCAGTAAATAAATCAAAGTAGGCTAAACCCCTCAAGGGAGATAGTCCCCAGCAGAGTCGCCACTTTTCTGTAACGGAGAAATTTGTGAGTGTAAGCTATTGATTAACTTAACTAAAAAATAAACAAGAGTCGCCACCGCACTTTTATTTTTATCCAAAAAGGAAAGGAAAAAAGAGCGAACAAAACCTAAAGAGTTCTAAAAGAACAAAGAGATAAAGGGTAAGGGGGGTTGGTTATGTAAAGGGAAGGTTTTACACACCCAATACATCTATAGTACTCTATAGGAGCCCTTTGATGTATTCATGCTTTTGGTATGAAAATGGTTTGCTTGTAAAGAGATTGAGGAGATGAGAAGAGAATTATTTTTTTAATATTTTTGTGTTTGGAGAGACTTATCGCCTCATGCCTACATACCCACGATGTGTAATGTAGGATCAAAACCTCGTAGTTCGTGGTACAAAGAACAAAAAATTTGTTTGTTTTGGTTGATTTTAAGTGTAAAGACAAGTCGTCATTTCAAAGCGAAAAATTCCGTTTAAAGGAATGAATCATGTCTAAACTTATGAAAAAGTTTAAAAAGGAAAAGGTGCACAAAGCACAAAAAGAATTTGATGAGTTTTTGTATTTTTTATGTTTTTATGAAATGGTCAAAATATGGTTAATATTGATTGACATTTATTAAAGAAAAGCAAAGTTTTAAAAAAAATCACTTGACCGAAGTCAAGGTGTTATTATGAAAGCGGTTTTAAGTTTGAAAACAAGAAGGTTTTGAAAAAGAGAGGAGATTTTGAAAATTGAAGAAGGGGTGGAGAAGAAGTGATTATCCTAGTGCATAAAATAAAAGCTAAGGATAAGAAATATCTAACCACATGGACATGCTCCATAGCATAAGCATTTTTCCCTTTTTGATTTGGTCTTGATTCAAAATAAGTCTTCAAAAGAGGACTCCAAGTATCCAAAATCCAAGGTTTTCCATCACAAACTCCCAAGCATAGGTTAGGATCCTAATTCTAAGTCCAAAATCCGTAATCAAGGGTATAGGTCCTTCAATGCAAAGGATAGTGGCCATAGTCCAACAATTAGGAGCTCAAGTCTTTTAGTGGTTTAATCCTTTATTAATGTTTTTTAGTACAAAATGGACAAAAGAAAAATAAAAGCACAAGAATAAAAGGTCCAAGTGGACAAAAGAAAAATGACATAAACATAAACATGATATGATAAAATGGCATAAAGCATAAAAAATAAAGAGAGATAGGGAGCGAGAAGGAAACATAAAAGTTAGAAGTTAGTGGTTAGTAGCACAAGGCTCTAGTGTCATAAGCCTTCACCGATTATTCCGTTTCGCGTTATGAACTATAGCGATTAAACAATGCACTTAGGCCAAAGTTAATGAACTTGACAGAAGATTGGTAGAACCAAAGCCTCTACAACGCCAAGTTTCAAAGGTTATGGACCTAATGCAAAAGATCAATCACCATTGGGTTAACGCGACCAATCAAGATCCGGACCACGAAAGTTCAAATTCCGAATTGGATAAAGAGGGACAAATGCTGCGCTATGTTAAGCAATCGCCGAGTAATGTATGGAGTAATTGCCCTATAATGAGGTCGGTCAATAGATCTTTGTACTAATGTTGCTAGATGAACGATATGTAGATCGTCATCCGAAAGCAATACCGCACTAAAAGAAAATAGGTAACGATCTAGTCTTGATCAAGAATTCAACAAAGAAATTCAAAGATCCATAAGACTTTCATCGATCAAAATAAAAAAATAAAATAGATGAAGAGAAAGCCAAATTAAACCACACAATTATGTGATCTAAGGCTAAGAACAAAAGGAAAGGGAAGAAAAAGGAAGAAAAGCCAAAACAGCCCCAAAAACAAGTGAAAATATGCATTTTGTTTTGAAGTAACCGGATACTGCATATCAGCTAACCGGTTACTTAATTCAAAATAGGCACAATTTTTCAAAATTAACACAGATTAACTGGTTACTGCATATCTGCTAACCGGTTACTCTGCACCAGAATGTAGAAAATTATGCAAAATTCAGCATGATCCACTATCAAAACTTTTTACAAACACTTTGTGATCATGGAACTGAAACTGCACAAAATTTAAAGTAAGATAACAGCAAAAACCAGCAATTACACACAATTACAAGATCCAAAGGATCAAGTAACAAAGATCTCCAAAGATTTACATTATGGAAGATGAAGATGAAGCTTCAACAATGGTGAAAGATGAATTACCACTTCAAATCTGAAAATTCCTTCAAATTGCTTTAAGATCCAATCACCAAAGCCTTGATCTATGAGAATTTATGAGGAAAACAAGCTTGGATGAAGGTTTAGCTCAAAGTTGAACAAGATTCAATGTGAATTCTTGTTAACTTTCAAAAGAAGAAAACTGAGCTTTAGTGAAATTTGTGGTTGGGAAGAGAATTTGCAAGAGGTTTGTTGGCTATCAAAAGCTTGAAGAATGAATGAAATGAAGCCTCTATTTATAGAGTTTAGGCTTGGAAATTAGGATTGGAATTCAAATTTGGAGGGAATTATCAAAAGAGTGGTGATTAGTGAAGGTGCATGGTGGAAAATGATCAAAGTGATGTAGGGGAATTAAAATGAGGTGGTCTAGAATATTCTAAATGTGATCAAGGGCTGAGATTGGTGCCAATTGCTGAATTTGGAATTTGCCTCCATTTTTCAAATTTTCACGAGTGTAACCGGTTACAGCATATCTGCTAACCAGTTACTTAGTGCGAATTTTGAAAAAAATAATTTTTTGAATGCACTGCTGTGGTTCGGCTCGATTCTTTTGCTCGTCAAAGAAGTCATGGAAATAAACACATGAACCTTAGAGTCTCTTGAATAATAATCAATTAACTCTTGGAAACTCTTGATCAGATAATTTTTGAATTAATTGCAGATCAACTTTGACTTTGTTCAGATAAAATTCATTCGAGCTGCGGGGCTGATTTTTGGTATTTTTAACCTGTTCTTCCCCTGAAAATGTTAGTGAAAGAAAACAAAATATTTTTGGGTTTTAATTAATGGTTAGTAAACATAAACAAATTAAACAATTAAACAACTAACAAACACACACAAACTCAAAGATCCCTGCAAGGCACAATCCTACAAAAGAGGGAACCAATGTGTGATCTTGTTTGTGATATGAAATGCGAAAAGACACGTGGGATCTTAGGGGTAAAAATTAGGGTATTACAAGTATGTCTTAGGATGATTATTGAATACCTGACCCTCTCAAATGAGAGTGTTTTATAATGCCCCCAGCGCTTGACCATTGGTCCCTATTTTCGGGGCGAGATATTCGCTCCCCAAGAATAGGTAACTGTCAGAAACTAGTCATTGGGACGGGCAGAGGTGCTCGGAACTAGCCGTTGATGCGGGCAAGGGCGTGGTCGCGGGCACGTGCGTCAGGACTGTTTCTGGATGGTGGAACCGTGTGTGACGAACAGAATTGTGATGAAGGGCAGCTGATCCTAGGGGTCATCTGGTATACCTTCCTCGGCAGAGGGGCAGAGGAGAGAATGCTTCCTTTTGCCCTTACCTGGCAGGGCTTAGGCTATTGGGTTGTTCTGAGAGCAGAAGTAGATTGGGTCATGCCTAGCCATTGGGCCAGTCTGGAACAGGAGCCCCCAATTTGTTGCTCCTGAGCATATGAGTGATGACTTAAGGGCAGCCCTCGGTTCCGAGGAAGAGTAGGCATGGCCGACGCCTGTTACTGAGACGAGGTCGTTTCATGGGGCTCGAGGGCACATGTGCCCGTGGAATCTGGAACATTGTCATGCCTGCTTGACAAGCGGGGAGCCCAACGGTTGATGGGACTTGAAGGGATGAAGTACCACGCGTGCATCGAGCCACGTGCCACATTTAATGTGTAATGATGGCTATACTAGGGTCATGATGATGCCCCTACGTCACACGTGCCTCTGATCTGTCTATAAATAGAGGAATGAAGCTTTCATTTTCACTTTTCAATTCTCTCTCTTTTCTTGCTGCTTGTCCTCGTTTCCGCCATCTGCCGCCGTAACATCGCCGCACGAGCAACGACCAGACTTCGCCGACCATCTCTTTTCTTCTCTTCGACTTTGTAAGTTTCCTTCACCTTCTCTGTTTTAAGCGTTTTAATCCCTGCTTTTCATGGATTGCATGTGGTTAGGATGAAACTGGGTAGAGTAGGAGTGGTTTCTGGTGAATGTTGGTGGTTGGTGGTGGTTAGGCCATTTTCTGCCGCCGACGCCGTTGTTGGAGTGTTATGAACTTAGGATTTGTTTTTCAATTATGACACCTTCGCGACAAAGAGCGAGCTTGTTGCCGGTGGATCTTATGTGTTTCCAGTGTACTCATGAGTTTTCCTATTGATCTCCAACGGAATTCTGGGTAACGCACCGGGGAGGATCTCTCCGTGTGGGTTTGAGGGATTGCCATGGGCGTATCCTCGCACCGTTGATGCACTGTTTGAGTAAGGGCTTAGGTCTGGGACGTTGTCCTCGGGCCTTCGCGCGCCCTTTCACTTGACTAGCGGTGGAAGGGTGGATTTGACTTTGTCATCGAATTCACTTTTGTCCTCTGCTTTTTAGATAAAGGAGATGTCTCGCTATCCCGAGGATGAAGTTATGAGGGAATTGTTCGAGGAGAGCTCTTCGAAGGATAACAGTGCTGATGAAACTTTAGCTCCCCAGAATGTCGGCTAAACATCCGCTCCTAGTAGTTCCGGGGGAGAGTGGGTTGTTGCTGAGCCTCGGGAGCATGCCTCCCTCTTTGCTTTCACAACAAGAAATTTTCCATTTTACGACACATGTGTTGCGACACTTGAGTAAAAACTGCCCTTATTTCATATTTGCGACAATTGTCGCGACAGTTATAAGTAACTGTCTCAAATATTTTAAAAGAAAGATGAGCCCATTTGACTCCAAAGCCCATGACGGTTACCTAAACTGTCCCAGCCAAGGAATTGGGACGAGTAATGTTAAAAAAAACCACCTACAGTGAGCGTTCTCATACTTCACTTCAATCTGGTATCAGGATCCCTACTTCAAAGATCACTAGGGTTTTACTCCTATATCGAGGGCGTTCGATTCAACCGTTAGGAGTGGTTTTCTCAAATTTATTCATATAAGTTTCCCTCCCCAAAATCTAATGTTTCACTCTCTTTTCATTCTTTCCGTTAAATCTTTGAAAACCTTAACCTTCAATATTAACTTTTCTTAAACTGTTCTACGAATCCCAATAGTTTTGGTATCTAATCTTTTTGTTTCACTACAAAAGAAACAACAAAATCATGGGTCATCGCAGCTCTGGTCCATCGTCGGTTATCACAACTCAGAGGGTTGAAATCCAAGGTCATTCTTAATTTTCCCTATTTTTTCATCTTAAACTAAAATCAAAGTGAAATATCTTGTTGTTGTAGCTTTTTATCTCTAGTTATTTACTGTAATTTGTGAGATTTAATGTAAATCCTATTATTTTTATAATCGAAATAATAGTTAGGGTTACAAGAAAATTATGGAGTTTATTCAGTTTCACCATTTTCCTTGAAAGGTTTCTTGCTAAAGTGGTAATTCTTTACTTCATCCTGACTGCTATATCTATGGCCATTTACCTCATCTAAAACCATTACTTTTTGTAGTAGCCGTGCAATAATACTAGAAAAACTGGTGTGTTTACTTTCTCGTAGAGTGATTTTGCATCAACATACTATTTTTTGAGCTGTCAACTTATAACAAATATTCATGTTGATTACTTGTAAGTAAATTTAAGGTATTATTTCTGAATTCAACATGTATGTGCTTATTGAAATTTCTACCATGGCTGTAATTAATGTTGAGTTTATGTAGCTTTGTCGTGTCGTGATATTGGTTTTAGTGATAGAGTCCCGGTAAAGCTATTGAATTTTTCTAGAGAGTTGGTGTTATTTTATTGTTAGAATAACACTTGTGTGTGTGCTCTTGTATTTGAATAGGAATTGGAATGTGGTGTGTGCTTGTGTTAGAATAGGAATCAGAATGATGTGTGTACACTACAAGAAAAAAGGATATTTACGAACCATTCCCCACACACAATCTTCGAACTGAACCTCGAACACAACCTTACCACAGGTTCTCCTTAACACTCATGCGTTGATTTATGTGCTAGAGGAAACCCCAAAGAGTTTGATGAGGATGATGGAAATTTCCGGATTCACTATGTATCAATTCTAGAGTCATTTGCAGGTACTTTCCATTTTGAAATTGATGAGTTTGATGTGTATCAATGATGGGAATAAAGAGATAAAATTAGAGTTTCCGTGGTTGTTTTTTTGGTTCATGTATAAACTTGAGAGATAAAGTATTTGTCTAAAAGTGATATTATTTTTTAATTTATGGACAGAAATATCAGGAATCTCAACAGGAATCTCTCCTTGTTCCAGCTCTTCGTCAGCATCATCAGTTTTCTTAAAAGCCATCTCAGCTTCATTGAAAACTACATCTCGACCGGTGATACACCTCCTATGACTTGGCTCTAGGAACCATAGGCTATAAGCTTTGACTCCTCCAGGGTATCCCATGAACATGCATTTCAGAGCTCTAGGTTCGACCTTGTCTTGCCTATATAAGCATAGGCCACACAGCCAAATACTCTCAGTCTGTCAAGACTAGGTGGATGTCCCGACCAAACTTTTTTAGGTGTCTTCATTCCCAAGGCAGTCGAGGGATATCTATTTATCAGATAAGCTGCTGTCGAAACAGCCTTCGCCCAAAACACCTTCTTCAATCCAACACTAACCAACATGCATCTAACCCTTTCAAGGATTGTTCGATTGAATCTCTCAGCTAAGCCATTTTGTTGAGGAGTGCCTGCTACAGTCTTATGCCTTGCAATCCCAGACTTGACACAGTAACTGTCGATTGCTTTGTTGCAGAACTCAAGGCCATTGTCGATTCTCAACCTCTTAACCTTTCTGCTAGTTTGAGTTTCGACCAGAACCTTCCAACTTTTGAAATTCTCAAAAGTTTCATCCTTCGTCTTCTGAATGAATACCCATAACTTTCTTGAATAGTCATCAACGATGGATAGAAAATACTTTGCACCTGAGTGTGAAGGATTCCTTGCAGGCCCCCAAAGATCAGCATGAATGTAATCCAGGGATCCATGTGTTCTTTTCTTGCCTTTGTTAAACTTTGCCCTACTGGATTTACCAAATACATAAGATTCACAAAACTCAAACTTTTCAACTTTGTCACCACCTAGTAGGTTCTGCTTCCCCAATTCAACCAGGCCTCTTTCGCAGACATGGCCCAATCTTATGTGCCATAATTCTGTCTTCGACACAGGTTTCGTGGATGCAATATTTGTCGAATCACTTACAACCTCAACTTCAAGGGTATACAAGCCTTGTTTTTTTATGCCTCTCAAGACTTCCTTCAACCCCTTCATGACTCTTAGGATACTTTTCTCTCCTTGAAAAACATATCCTTTCCCTTCGAATTCACCAAGAGAAAATAAATTTCTCTTCAAGTCAGGTACATACCTGACTTCAGTCAATAACCTTATTAACTCATCATGGAGCTTGAATCTCACAGATCCAATACCTGCAATTTTGCAGGATTTATTGTTTCCTAGCAGCACCGATCCACCATCTTGATCACATAGCTCCTCGAATAATTCTCTGTTTGAAGACATGTGCCAAGTGCAACCTAAATCCATAATCCACTCTTTTCTTGAGTCGCCACTTGAAACTACAAGGACATCAGATGAGTCGAAGTCATCTTGAACAATGGTTGCGTTGCCATTATCCTTACCTCCATGATCTTTTAGGCGTTCAGGGCACATCTTTCTTGTGTGACCCTCCTTCTTACACTGATAACATCGAATATCAGATGTTTCGCCACTATAAGACTTCTGCTGACTTTTACCTTTCTTCATGTCGAACTTCCCATCCTTTGACAAGAATTTTCCCTTAACGGCCAAACCTTCACTAATCGTCGAAGGTTTATGCTCCTTTCATTCGTCCAGGTCCTTAGAATATAAGGCTGATTGAACTTCTTCAAAGCTCAGGGACTCCCTTCCATACAAGAGAGTTTCTTTGAAGCGAGCATGTGTTCTGGGCAAAGCACACAACAACAACAATGCTTGATCTTCGTCATCGATCTTCACATCAATATTTTCAAGATCAAGAATCAACTTGTTGAACATATCCAACTGCTCAGCCAAAACTTTGTCTTCACTCATCTTGAAGAATACAAAGCTTGCTTCAGGTAGAGTCGATTCACCAGAGATTTGGTCATGTATAAACTTTCAAGTTTCAACAATAACCCCGATGTCGTAGTCTCCTTTGATACCTGTCGAAGAACCTTATCACCAAGGCTCAACAATATTGCATTGTGAGCTTTCTCTATCATGGTCGTCTTTTCTTTTACCGTTTACACAACATCCATGGTTGCCTCTCCCTTCAACGCTTCCAAACAACCCTGCTGAACCAGTAGGGCTTTCATCTTCAACGCGCCACAGACCGAAATCGTTCACTCCGGTGAACTTTTCAATCTCATACTTTATTGAAGGCATCTTCTCCATGCTCACTGCACCAATTTGTTATGAAAAATGATACCTTGAAACGAAATATTAACAGTTTCTTTATGGGCAAGAAACACACAAGGGTTAGGGTTAAAGGAAATACAAGGGAAAGTCAACAAGAGGAAACAACAAGGATTGGTTATAAACTGCTATTCTCTCCTTTCTATTTCAAAACAAGATTACAAGTATACAAGAATAACAAAATAACCTCTCTCACTTGAATTAGGATTTTATCTTCCTATTTTTTCTTATGCAAGATGAGAGACCAGCATGCTATTTATAAGAAAACTAACACACTAACCTAATGGGCTTTTTAACAATTACCCAATGCAAGCTAACTTAGGGTACAAGCTAACTTAAACAATTAGATCCTTAACACAAAGCCCAATTCAACATGCTAACAAACCTAGCAATATTGACTAATGCATGTTAGAACAAACTTCGACTACAACACGCATTACTCCGACAGTAGCATGCGAACAGTCTTCGACCTCATGCTTAATTCCTGTCGAACCAGAATCTACCCTTCGACTATACTAGAGTTTGATTAATATCTCACAATGTGGATGCTTTAGTTTTAGTGATTCTTCGCTTGATGTTTTGTTTGAAATATTTTGTTTATTTTGAGTAAACTTTGATTGAAAACAAACAAGAGAGAATTTTGGCCTATACTTTTCTTGGTTTGTAACATGTTTCATTAAAAGTTTTTTCCATATTAATTTAAAATTAATTATTAATATGTCTCTCTCTAAATTAAATGAAATGTCATTTTCTTGGATTACATAATTTTGTCTTCTTATGATGACACCATATTATATTATATTGTCTTATTCTAATTATTCTACTCTCCTTTAGTTACCAAACCCATTATTGGGTTCTCTTCCTATCTGTTGTGTGCAGTTTTTTAAATTAAATATTTTGGCCTCAACCACTGACAATGAGACAATGGGTGGAAGAAAGAAACCTTACACTTGTCAAATTAGTTTTGAAGATTTTGATTTAAGTTTTAAGGTTTGTTCTTGCAAATGTTACCTCTGATTCGTGCATATTATGCTTCTAATTTGTTTATACATGTTATGTTATTGTATTATCATTTTTAAACTATAGCTGCATATTATGCTTCTTAGTGGCTGTAGGGACTGTTGCTGCACTTGTTGGGCAGCATTTGGTGAGGAAGCTAATTGTCTTATTCGGGAGAGCTTCAATCACCATTTTCATCCATTTCCTCACAGTTTTTGTGAGTAGAATATTACTAGGCAAATGTTATTAATTTGTTTAATTTTCTTTCTTTTATTATGTGTGGCTACCCTCTTAGTAATTATGAATAGCAAAATATGTTTTGTTTTGTTGAATTTGAATTAAAAAAGAGATATATAAATATTAATATTAATCATTAGTTGTTAAAGAAGATTGATACATCTGAGTTATTATCTACAACAACATTCAAACTCGTCGAATTTTAACTGTAGGAGAGGTTGTTTTGTTTTACTTGGATCACATATTTTAAAAAGGTATGATGTGGTTTTGGTTATAGTTCAATATAACTAGTTTTTATGAACAGACCTAACTGTTATACATCTAAGATTCTCTTGTAAATATGAAGTTGCAGTGCCCATTGTTCCAATCTTCCCAAGGGTGGAGGTGATGATCCCGAATTCATGTTTTCCCATATTTGTTTGGTTTTTTGTGTGCATTGTATTTTAGTTTTTGTCATATTGTCTTAATGTAAATTTCCGCTAAGCTGGTCTGCAATTGTTATATGATCAACATAGACCTTCGATCTTTTTCCCGACAACATTATATTAGAATTGTTCCAAATTGACCAAAGTCTATCATATTTCAGAAGATTACTGCAGACTCTGCAATTGAGATTCTAAATGTATTACACAACTAATGAGGAGGCATGTCCGCAACCTCCTAAGCGCATTGAGCCCAAAGAAAGAAATGTAATCAAATTGAGATTTGGTATCAAAGATGGCTAGGAGAAATCTCTGTCAAAAATTGGTATAGTGTTAGGTGTGTGCATAGAAAGGGTCAGACAGATAGAGAGCAAATGATTGAACAAGCTCAAACAGTGCCTTATTGATCTACAACTTGATGCATATACATACTTAATTGTATAGATCATCAATAGCATATACACATTAGTTGTATAATTATATTAATTATATCGTATATATCAAGTTTTAGATTATGATATTTGATCATTTAGATATTCATAAATTTATATATTTAGTATAATGTAATAAGTTATTTAGAAAAGTGACATAATGAAATATCAATTGTTTTTTTAGTTATATAAATTTATGTGTTTGATATAAGTGAGTCTTTATGTACTTGATATATTACCAAAAAAAAAAAAATTTAAATTAAAAAACTAATATTATAAAAAAAGTTTGAGATAAAAATAATTTAAATAAAAAGAGAATATTATAAAAAAATCCAATAGATAAAATTACAACGGTTTAAACCGTCGCAACTAGCACAAATTATATTTAGAATTAGTAAATATAATTATGACAGTTTAAACCGTCATTACTTGCCATTTACGCTAGTTTCCTAAGCGTCGCGACTTATAACGGTAGTTGGAGTGGCGGTTTTAACAACCGTCACAGTAAAGCCTGGTGACACATGTTTTTGCAGTAGAACCAAAACCGTCACGACTGGCAATTTACGGCGGTTGGAACCGCCGTAACCTACCAAAATGAACCGTCGCAACTTTCCAATTTTCTTGTAGTGTTTTCACACTCAAGATGCCTTCACGGCGGTGGGGGTCGAGGCAGACTAGAGGGTCCACTTTCCTGAGGCGAACGACCGAATATGCTCGGCCTATGGGGAAAGGTTCCCCATGTATGAGTTTGTCTTCAAGGAGATCGGGTTGAGGCTGCCCTTCACAGACTTTCAAGTGGCAGTTTTCGAACACCTAGATTTGGCGCCCTCCCAACTGCACCCAAACTCGATTGCCTTCATCCGGGCATTCGAGATAACATGTGAATTTTTGAAGATTGGAGCCACTATCCCCCTCTTCTTCTCCGTCTTCCATCTCCAATGCCAGGTTGTTGGGAGGCAGTTCGGATGGGTCTCCCTGAAGCAAGGGAGGAAATTATTCAAGCCTTTCTCCAAGTCCATCAGGACGTTTAAGGAGAGGTTTTACATAATTGAGCCCGCGTCGGAGAGGGCCAAAGAATCCTCATTCGTATGGGAGGTTTTGATAGACGAGAGCGGGGAACCCCTCATCGACGAGCAGGGCAAGGTAAAGGGCAGAGGTTGCTGAAGTTCCTCTTTTGCAGGAGCGGGGACCATTTTACCCGGGGGACAGATGATTACCTTGCCAATTCGAACATGCCGGAGGAGGATGATCGGGCCAACTATAGCAGGCTTGTGGCCTTTGTTGATGGTTTCCTCCCTGCTCAGTGTGTGACTAGAAGCGGGGGCATCATTTATGAAGAAGACGGGGGGCTAAGGTGGAGACCCAATACATTAACACGAAGGAGCTCCTCGAGTGTGGCATTCGCGAGAAGGCTCTGGAACTTCTGGGTAGCCATTTATTTCTTAGCTTGCTCGTATTGTTATTATCCTTGTTTACTAACGTGCGCCCGTTGTTTTGCAGGTAAAATGTCAATGGCCCAGGAGCGTATGGTGAAGAGTGCCCAAGCAAAGCTCAAGGTGGGCAAGAAGATCGGGAGAAGCTGCCTGGGCGAGCAACTGGTTCCGGCCCCGACGGGGTCGAGGACCTCATCCTCCGGAGTCGCAGCCACCCAGACCTCCATGCTGTCGGTAACCTCGAGGCCCAAGCTCCCCCGGGCAGACGAGGTCCTCGACCTTACCCACGAGGGGGAGACGAGCAAATTTGATATACCTCCTTGCTTTCACAATAGGAGTTTTTTCGAAGGCTCCTCCCTCGTACTCCATCAGGCGGAGTCCTTGAAGCTCGAGGAGTTGGACTGTCCGAGCAAGAGGATAATGCTAGCCCAGGATGCTGCTGCCCTGATGAGGGTCTTGGGTATGGCGGTGGTCTACACCGAGGAGGGGGCCCTCCAAGAAGTGGAGTTGAAGAAGGCACAGGCCGCGAACGCGGTTCTGGAGGAAAAGCTGAAGGCTGCGGAGGAGGCGGCGAAGATATCCAGAGAGTAACTGGCCAAGGCCACCGAGGAGGCATCGAAGAAGTATAAGGGTGAGCATGCCAAGGTCACCGGGGAGTGGGATACCTTGGCCGTAAAAAAAGTCGTGAAGGACTTGGTCGTGTCGTTAAGGGTTGTCGCTGCTCCTGCTGAGGATGAAAGCGATGAAGTGAAGAGTCTGAAGACTCGAGCAGAGCTTGTTTCCAATATCATCCAGGCTGAGAAGGATTGCGTAAGGGTCGCCGAGCTATCTACCGAGGGGACTGGGTTCCTCCATAGTGTGGTAGACGGCCAGATCATCATCCCAAACTTCTTCAGATTCAGTGAGGAACATGAGCAGCCTGCCCGCGAGGAGCCTCAGCCTATGGCCGACTGATTTTCTCTTTGTTGTACTTCTGGCTTGCTTTCCGTATCTATGTAATTTTATCTTTTTGGATTGGGCTTGGCCCCTTTTTATTGTAACCATCACAATTGTGATCCTTGTGGCCGTTTTATATGATAATATTTATTTTTCGGTCGTGGTGGTCGGTGGTGTATGATTTGTTTTAGGTGCATGTTTTTACTTTGCTTAAATTCACTAAGTGTCGCACGCTCCTCGTCACTTGTGCCCGTTGTATAGGTTATTTTTGTGAACGATTTTTATTATGTTTTGGGGTTTGCTCGAAAAATTAGTGTCCGACAGAGGGGAACTGGTCAAAAAGCCTGGGTTATTTCCAGGCATGAGAGCGAAACTCAGGTCGCGTTTGTGGCCTGATTTTGGGGCGTGAACTTTCGTTCATGAGCTAGGTGTTCTGCCTTTCATGGCACGTTGGCGACGGCGGGCTCGGTCGAGGGCCCGCTGTCGGGTAGGGGGTTTGTTCGTTGTAGAGCAAAAGCCTGCCTTGATTCATTTTAGTATGCAATGCTTATACCGGGGCGCGCACTTTTGGTCGGTACATTATGCTCGTCGTGTCGACGGAGTACGCCGACAGTTATGGCCTTAGCTATAATATTGTTTTAGCTTTCCGGTATTCCATGGTCCAACAAGTTCTTCCCCGTTGAGATGTTCTAGGTAGTAGGCCTCATTCTCTGTTTTTGCCCGAACACGATAGGGTCCTTCCCAGTTTGCGGCGAGTTTGTCTTCAAGAGAATCTTTGTGATTTCTCCTTAGGACGAGACTGCCCATTTGGAAGTCTCGTCATATGACTTTGACGTTATGCCTAATTGCGATTATTTGTTTTAACAAGGCCTCGCGGAGGGCAGCTCCTGATCGGACCTCTTCGACGAGATCGAGCTCCTCCCTTAGTGCCTCGTTGTTGTTCTCCTCGTCCAGGGGAGTTTCAGTATGCCTAGAGGTCACGTGTATTTCGATAGGGATTATTGCCTCAGTTCTGTATGCTAGATGGAAAGGGGTTTCCCCGGTCGAAGAGTGGGGCATAGTACAGTATGCCCATAGCACGTTGTGCAGCTCCTCGACCCATTGTTTCTTGGTTTCATCCAGTCTCCGTTTGAGACCCCGCAGGATTACCCTGTTGGCTGCCTCAGCTTGTCCATCCGTCTACGGGTGCTCGACAGACGTGAAGTGTTGTTTGGTGCCTAGTTGGGCGACGAACTCCTGGAATTTTTTGTCCGTGAACTGTGTCCCGTTATCGGTGACGATTTCCTAGGGGATGCTGAAGCAAGCAAGAATGTTTTGCTTGTAGAAACGGAGTATGTTGTGAGCCGTTATTTTGGCCAGAGCTTCTGCTTCTATCCATTTTGTAAAGTAGTCCATGCCCGCTATCAGGTATTTATTCTGATTTGACCCTACGACGAACGGTCCTAGGATGTTTAGGCCACACCATGCAAAGGGCCACGGGGAGGACATTTCTTTGAGCTCATTGGGCGGTGCCAAGTGCATGTCACCATGACGTTGGCATTTTTCGCATTTTTTCACATGCTCCTTCGCGTCATGTTGCATGGTTGGCAAGTAATATCCTGCTCGTAGGGCTTTCCTGGCGAGGGATCTTCCTCCGAGGTGATGGGCGTTGATTCCTTCATGGATTTCACGCAGGACGTGGGCGACCATTTCTTCCTCGACGCATTTAAGGAGAGGAATGGAGAACCCCGGCCTGTAGAGTTTATTTTTTACCAGGACATAGGAGCAGGCTCTGCGTCTGACCACCCTGGCTTCCTTTGGGCCGGACGGTAGTTCGTCCTTGGCGAGGTAGTTGTAGACTGGGGTCATCCAGCAGTTGCTGTCGCCAATGACGTGCACGTCGAGGGTCGTGAGAGTTCTCTTGATGCTATGTCGAGGAAGTACCTCCTGGATAACATATTTGTTTCCTCCTTTCTTTTTCGTGCTCGCCAGCTTTGACAGGACATCTGCCCGGACATTTTGTTCACGAGGAACGTGTTTTACCTCTACCGACGTGAACTTCGTCATATTTTCCTTAACCAAGGTCAAGTATTTGGATAGGTTGTCGTTCTTTTCCTGATACTCTCCCTGAACCTAGAGGGCCACGAGTTGAGAATCTGTGCATATTAGAACTTCCTCGGCTCCCAGGTCCTCGGCGAGGCGTAGGCCTATGAGGAAGGCCTCATACTCTGCTTGATTGTTGGAGGTGGGGAAAGATAGAGTAAGTGAGACCTCGACAATGATACCGTCCTCATTTTCTGGGATGATGCCTGCTCCGCTCCCTGCCGAACTAGATGCTCTATCGACGAAGATTATCCACCTGCGAGCCCTACAAGTCGGGGAGTCGGGCATGTTCATCTCCGCTACGAAGTCAGCCAGCGCCTGAGTTTTGAAGGCTTTTCTTCTCTCGTACTCGATGTCAAACTCGGACAGCTCAGCGACCATTTCAGGATTCTGCCGGCCATGTTTGGGCGGCCCAAAATGTTGCCTCATGGGATAGTCCATGCGAACCACAATGGTGTGGGCTAGAAAGTAGTGCCTCAGCCTCCTCCCAGCGTTGATAAGGGCCAGGGCTACTTTTTCGATCTGCTGGTATCTAAGCTCCAGTCCTTGTAGCGCCTTGCTCGTGAAGTATATGGGCTTCTGCCCCTCAGGGGTTTCACGAATGAGGGCGGCGCTAACGGCCTCGGTTATGACGACAAGATAGAGATAGAGGTTCTCCCCGTTATCTGGATGGGAGAGGACCGGTGGTTCCAATAACGCTTGATTTAGGTGGAGGAGGGCTTTGTCGTATTCCTCCTTCCACTTAAAGGCTACCTCTTTGTGGAGGAGTTTGAAAAAGGGGAGAGCGTGCTGAGCAGATTTGGCCACGAATCGGGACAGAGAGTTGAGCGCCCCGTTCAGAGGTTGGATTGATTTTTTCGAATTTGGCGTGGGGAACTCGGAGAAGGCTCTGCATTTGTCGGGGTTAGCTTCGATTCCTCATTTTGTTAGGTAGAAACCGAGGAACTTTCCTGCTCGTACACCGAACATGCACTTTTCTCGGTTGAAGCGCATCTTGTACTTTCGGGCATGCTCGAAGACTTTCTTCAGATGGAGCGTGTGATCGGATTCCTCGTGGGATTTCATGATCATGTCGTCCATGTAGACTTCGAGCATATCCCCGTCTCTCTCCGGAAGATTTTGTTCAACATTTTTTTATAGGTAGCGCCAGCGTTTTTCAAGCCGAAGGGCATTACGTTGTAGTAATAGTTGCCCGATTCGGTAATGAAACCTGTGTACCTTTTATCGCTTTTGGCCATGGGTATTTTGTTATAGCCCGAATACGCATCCATGAAAGACAAAAATTTAAAACCAGTGGAATTATCAACTAATTTGTCTATGTTGGGGAGGGGATAGGCGTCTTTAGGGTAGGCCCTATTAAGATCAGTATAGTCAACACACATCCACCATTTTCCATTTGATTTCTTTACAAGTACAACATTGGACACCCAAGTAGTGTACTTGGCTTCCGAAATGAAATTCGCCTCTAATAGGTCTTTTACAGCTTGTTCGGCAGCCTCCGTTTTTTCAGAGACTGATTTCGCCTACGTTAAGCTACTGCCCTAACGGCGGGGTCGATGGTGAGCTGGTGGCAGGCCTAGAGCCGTCAAAATGGGCTAGCCCGCATGGGTCGGCCCACCAGGCCCGAAGAATCATAGGGCTTGGGCCTTAAAATTAGAGTCCATATTTTTCAAAGCCTTTTTAGTCCAGCCCTAAAAAGCCCGCTACCCATTAGGGCTAGCCCATATGGGCCGTGGGTAGCCCATTAGGCCCATATCACTATAAATTTTAAAAAAAGTATACGAATACTTATATTATCTTACTCTAAAATAACACATTGATTTTTCTCACCTCACTAAATTTTATATATATTCTATTCAATATTTCTCTTTTAAATATTATGCATTAATATAATCAACACTCTTTTCTCGTATTCTATTAGTTTCTCTTATGTTAAATATTCGAGTATTATTTTATACAATTTAGACATGTATTGTATTTAAAAACGGATTATAGTATTGATAAAATATAATATAGTACTTGAAAATGTATTATAAAAATGTATTATGTTTAAAATAATATACTTTTTAATTTTATTTATAATAAATATTATGGCTTTTTTATTTCAATTTTTTATTAAAAAAAGCCCATTTAGGGCCGGATAGCTCGAATCTCATCTAGGGCCGGCGTTGGGTAGTAATTTTCGAACCCATATTAGAAATGGGCTTTTTTGGCCCACCCTAAAAAGACTGAGCCCATCAAGGTCGACCCATTTAGGGTCGGGTAGCCCATTTTGACAACTATAGGCAGGACACCTCAGGATCTAGCCCGGGCATCTCCGAGGCTCTCCATGCAAATAGATATGCATTCTCCCGGAGACAGGCTTTCAGCTGCTTCCTCGCAAGGTCGGGGAGGTCGATTCCGATCTTCACTCCCTTGTGGGGATCGTCACCGAGGAGGACTAGTTCGAACTCGCCATGCGGGATTGGCCGCATCGGATGGGCGGTCTGGCCGCTGCTGGATGATGTGGAAGGGTTGCTCGAGCTTGGCTGGATCTCCTTCCCCTTTTGTTTCTGGTCCCTCAAGTCATCCTTGGAGAAACGGCTGTCGAGGTCGATGGAGTCGACACGGGGTAGCGGCTTCGCCTCTTCGAGGCTGCAGGGCAGAGTAGGCTTGTTGGGAGTCTTTAGTCGGGCGGCGATTATGTTCAGCCCTTTTAAGGCTGCCTCGAAACACCTTCTCGCTGCTTTGATGTCTCTGTGCAGGGTCGCAACGAGCCCCTTGGAAGTGTAGTATTTCATCTTCAGGTGCACGGTGGAGGGCACAGCTACCAATTCGGCCAGAGTTGGTTGTCCGGAGATGCATTGGTATAGGGATGGGTAGTCGATGACCAGGAACTGGAATTTGATGGGCCTGGCTGTTTCTGCTTCCCCGAAGGTGACGATCAGCTCCGTACCCCCACGGCTTCGTGACTGACCCGTTAAAGCCTTGTAGGTCAGAGCCTATGTAGGGTGTCAGGTGTGTCTCGTCCAGTTGGAGCATGGAGAACAACTGGGAATACATGATGTTGACTGAGCTTCCCTGGTAGACTAGGATTCGCCGAAGGTCAAAGTTAGCCATTTGTGCCCTTACGAGCAGAGGGATGCTAGAGTTGGGAGCTCTGTCGAGGAGTTCCTTGCAGTAGAAGGTGATAGGAACCGAATCTCCCCGGACCTTATCAAGCGTAGAACTCCGGTTCAAGCTTGTATTGATGAGGTGCTCGAACTTCCTCTTCAGGGATCCCACAGTCACCATTGCATCCCCCTCCCGAGATGACCACGGTGAAGGGGAAGGTTTCCCATGGGCTGTGCGCAACGAAGTAAGGAGGGATGTTAAGCCCCTCGAGGCAGTAGAAGTCTTCCGGCCGCGAGATGCTCATGGCGATCTGAAGACTAGTCTCGTCCGAGAAAGGCACCTCCTTTTCGACCTTCTTTGACTCCTGGGCGTCCTGCCGAGGAGCGTCCTTCTTCTTGGCAAATTGTTTCAGGTGCCTGTCCATGATCAAGATCTCAATTGCAACCTTCGGATGGATGCAGTCGTCGGTCATATGCCAGTGGCTCTTTTGGAACCGGCAGTACTAAGTCTTATCTGTGTTCGGCTTGGATGGTATCTATTTCGGGAAACGGAACCATGCCTGACGGAACTCTGAATTTACGCACTCGGAGAGAATTTTCTCGTGAGAGACCTTCAGTGGAGTGTATTCGTGAAAACAGCTAGAAGGCCCTTTGTGATCTCGGGACTCCTGTGGGTGGTCATCCCGTCTTTTCACTGCTCCCCAACGAGTTGACGAGGAGTCGTCATGCTTGGAGGACCTGGCACTCTCTTGGTACGTCGAGTCTCGGGCGGTGTTTATAGCTTCCTTTTCTTCATACTGGATGTACGCCTGAGCCTTGAGGAGGAGGGCGTCCACTGTTACTTGAGTCTTAATGCCAACCGTCTTGGTAAAGTCATTGTGGGGACGGAGTCCTCGCTCGAGCAGGTACTTCTTCATATCTTCGGTCGTGGAGACCTGGATGGCTTCTTTGTTGAACATTTCAAAATAAGCTCGAAGAGGTTCGTCTTTCCCTTGAATGATGGCCTCAAGGGAGGCTTCTGTCTTTGGGTGACAAAGAGAGGCTATGAAATGCATGGAGAAAATCCTCCCCAACTAATTCCATGATGTGATGGATTCAAAGAGGAGGCTCTTGTACCATGACATTGCTTTCTTCCTCAACGTAGTCGGGAACAATCTGCATTTGACGACACCTCTGATGCCACGGTAGTCAAGCAGGGCATCAATGTTCTTGATGTGATCGTCGGGATCTGTAGTGCCATCGTATGTACCCAGGGGTGGAGGTTTCTCTAGCCCTTTGGATAGGCGTGTAGCCATGATTTCTTGGGACAACAGGCCCCGAGGCTCGTTGTCGCTGCTGATGCTAAACCACGAATAAGAGTGTTAGAACAAGATTTGGTTCTGTCGGATATCTCTAAGTTTTGATAATAACAAAGTAGTATTTGTGTGAGAACAATTTTGGTACTCTAACGTTTGTTTTTCTAAAGAATTAACAAACAAGCTTTAACTCTGATATAGAAACCTCTAACTCTGATACAGATTGTTGCATCCTTGCCTTTGAGGTTGGCATTAATTTTGGTAAAACTAACTTAGCAGAAAGATGTTGGACAAGATGTCCTAACATGATGAACTAACTGCAGGTTAAGATGTTAGACAAGATGTCCTATCAGGTGGATTTGACATCTTTGTCTGTTACAGTTTTGGTATAACTATTTTTGGTAACAGGTGTGATTGGAATATGACTTGACTCCAGGTGGCATCTGATATTATGGAATCTGAGATTCTGATTCTAAATGGAATATACGGTTTCCTTGTAAGGAGACATTTTTGGAAACTTGGGATTGAAAAAAGGATTAGGCCGCAAATTCTGAGGAGCAGAATTGCTGCGCTTTTGAAGCCCAAGTCCAGCTGAGTTTTTCATTATAAATAGGTTGGATTTAACCTAGTTTAGGTAGTTAAATACTGCAGCTGTTTTTAGAAGTACTAGGGTTAGTACTTGTGAACCTCTCGTGTATTGTGTGAATACTTGAGAAGGATTGTTTTATTGAGTTGTAATATTTTCAATCACTACTGTGATTGGAAGGGAATTGAGAAGGGTCTCATACCTAGGAGAGTCTTAGGTAGAAATCTAGGACGGGTAGTTTCTAGGTGCTAAGTTGTAAACGTTGGATTTTAGCTTAGAACCAATTCTATTTAGTGATTTCATTCCTGGCTTGGTAACCCCAGACGTAGGTGTTGTTGATCATCGAACTGGATTAACTATTTCTGTGTGTTGTTTACATTCTGCAGTTTACGTTGTTCTTCCTTAATCCTTGTGAGAAGCAGAGATCAAGTGTCACGACATCCTATCTGACATCTTAGTGATCTGCTTAACCAGAATTTCAATTGGTATCAGAGCCTGGTTTCCTGCTCTATATATGGGTGAGATTCAGGGATGATACTTTCTGGTTCGATGGATAAAGAAGGAGGAATTCTGAATAGACCACCAATACATGATGGTCCCAATTATGACTATTGGAAAGTTCGCATGGTGGCGTTTATTAAGTCTATGGATGGAAAGGCTTGGAAGTCTGTGGTTAAGGGGCGAGATCCACCAAAGATCAAAGACAAAGATGGGAAGCTCACTGAGGATCAGAAACCTGAAGAAGATTGGGATGATGAAGATGATAAGCTTGCTCAAGGAAACTCCAAAGCCTTGAATGCCTTGTTCAACGGGGTGGACAAGAACATCTTCAGACTCATCAAGAAGGTACCTCTCATGTCAAATCCTCAAGACTTCAGTTGTTTACTAGTATATTTGAGAACCTGGGGATGAGAGAAGATGAAAGCATACATGACTTTCATATGAATATTGTTGATATTACCAATACATCTAGTGACCTTGGAGAAATTTTTTTTGAAGTTAAGTTGGTTCGAAAAATCCTAAGGTCTCTTCCCAAGAGGTTTGATATGAAAGTGACAGCTATTGAAGAAGCTCGGGACATAAATACCATGAACGTAGATGAGCTTATGGGACCACTTCAAACGTTTGAGATGGCTATTAGCGAAAAGTAAGAGAAGAAGAAAAGTCTTGCTCATGTGACCAACCAAGAAGGGGGTGACACCAAAGAGGATCTGTCCAAAGCCGTAGGGTTCCTTGAAAAACAATTTCGTCAACTGGCAAAGAAATTGGATGAGAAGTATAAGGCAAATGTCAAGGCTCAGACATCTTACATATATAGGTCAAGAAACTTTGGGAGAAGACCTAGCTATGATAGGAAACCCAACCGAGGGAAGAGAATTCAGTGCTTTGAGTGTGGAGGTTTTGGACACACAAGAGGTGAGTGTCCCACGTACCACAAGAAGGAGTAAAAAGGTCTATCCACCTCTTAGTTTGAGGATGACTCCTCAAGCGATGGAGAGACTACTAAGAAGGTGTCTGCAATAACTCGAGTGTATGATTCTGACAAGGAGTCAGATAACGGATCACTCAACCCTAAGGACTTTGCTGAATTGTACCAACTAGGACAAGATCAGCAGAATCTTATCTCACAACTGTGTGATGAAAGACTGAATCACCTGGAAACGATCTTGGACTTAGAGGATAAAGTGGAGTGGTTAAACTCCAAACTCAACAATATGAGCAAGTATATAAGGATGATGAACAATAGCTCAGATATGCTAGATGAAATCCTTATGTCAGGAAGAAATGCCGGAAGTGGAGAGGGTCTTGGCTACAATGATCAAGTTGAGATCAAAGGACATAGGACTAGAGGGAACTCTGCCCAGGTGATGTCAAGAAAGATGTCTCAACATCATCAAAGGCCTCAAAACAACTCTCTAGGAAAACAAAAACAGGATAAACAGTGTTTTTATTGTGGGAAGTTTGGTCATATAAAGGCTCACTGTTACAAGTTGAATGGATATCCTAAATCATCAAAACAATCTAGAAGAAGAAGGGAGGCTCCCAAAGGGAAGAAGAGATGGATCCCTAAGGATCAAACTGTTGCTTTCATTGCCCATACCTCCCTGAGAGCCTCCACCAAAGAAGACTAGTACTTTTACAGTGGTTGTTCCAGACACATGACTGGTGCGAAGAAGTTCTTGGCTGACATCAAACCTCATCCCACTGGCCATGTCACCTTTGGAGATGGCTCAAAAGGAGAAATCAAAGGTGTTGGCAAGCTAAAGTATGATGGTCAGCCCTGCCTTGATAAGGTTTTGTATGTCAATGGACTGACTGCAAATCTAATAAGCATCAGCCAACTGTGTGACCAAGGTCTTAAGGTAAACTTCTCTGAATCTGAGTGCCTGGTTACAAATGATAAAGAAGAACTCATCATGAAAGGTACCTGATCCAAGGATAAGTGTTACTTGTGGGCTCCTCACGAAACTCAGAGTCCCTCCACCTGCTTGGTGTCAAGAAAGGATAAAGTGAAGTTATGGCATCAGAAACTAGGGCATTTGCACTTGAAAGGAATGAAAGAAGTCATATCCAAGGAAGTTGTCAGAGGAATTCCAAATCTTAAGATAGATGAAGGCAAGATATGTGGGGAATGCCAGATTGGTAAACAAACTAGAATGTCACACAAAAGGCTTCAACATCAAACCACCTCAAAGAACTTAGAGCTTCTCCATATGGATTTAATGGGACCAATGCAGGTCGAAAGTCTTGGAGGAAAAAGGTATGCATATGTGGTTGTTGATGATTTCTCTAGATACACTTGGGTGCACTTTATCAAGGAAAAATCAGAGGTATTTGAAGTTTTTAAAGGATTGTGCCAGAAACTTCAAAGAGAAAAGGATTGTGGTATAGTCAGAATCAGAAGTGACCAAGGGAGGGAATTTGAAAACAGAAAGTTTGATGAGTTTCGCTCCTCAGAAGGAATTAGTCAAGAGTTCTCTTCACCCATCACTCCCCAACAGAATGGTGTGGTTGAGAGGAAAACTAGAACTATTAAAGAGTGTGCAAGGGTCATGATCCATGCAAAGAAACTCCCGTATCACTTTTGGGCTGAAGCAATGAACACAGCTTGCTACATCTTAAACAGGGTAACCAACAGGTCTGGAATGCCTGCCACCTTGTATGAATTATGGAAGGGTAGAAAACCAACTGTGAAATACTTCCATGTCTTCGGAAGTAAATGCTACATTCTGGATGACTGTGAGCAGAGGAGAAAGATGGATCCCAAGAGTGAGGAAGGAATCTTCCTAGGTTACTCCACAAACAGCAGAGCATACCGTGTCTACAATTCAAGAACTCAAGTACTGTTGGAGTACATAAATGTTGTGGTTGATTACTCTCCTATGGAAGTTGAAGCTACAAATGATATTGGAGCATTCTTCCCAATGAAAGAGGAAGATGTCACAGAAGATGTTGAAACATCTCAAGACAACTCTGAATATATTGTTGTACCCAACGATGACAATCATGAATATACTGTGACCGAGAGAGTTGACAAGGGACCCTCCATCAGAATACAGAAAGATCACCCTAAAGAACTCATAATACGGGGCCCAAATGGAGGAAGGATGACCAGATCACGGGATGTGGTGGTAAGTGCTTGTTTTATGTCAAAGATGGAACCCAAAAATGTCAAAGATGCCTTGACAGATGAATTTTGGATTAATGCTATGCAAGAAGAGCTACGACAGTTCAAGAGACATGATGTTTAGGATCTTGTACCCAGACCAGAAGGATCAAATGTGATCGGAACTAAGTGGGTATTTAAGAACAAATCTGATGAACATGGAGTTGTCACAAGACAAGGCCAAACTCGTTGCACAGGGATATACTCAGATAGAAGGAGTGGATTTTGATGAGACTTTTGCTCATGTGGCTAGACTGGAGTCTGTGAGACTGCTCCTTGGAATAGCCTATCTTCTGAAGTTCAAACTCTTTCAAATGGATGTTACAAGTGCCTTTTTGAACGGATATCTCAGTGAAGAGGTCTATGTGGAACAACCCAAAGGCTTTGTTGATCCAACATTTCCATATCATGTCTACAAGCTGAAGAAAGCCTTATATGGGTTGAAACAAGCTCCAAGGGCCTGGTATGAAAGGCTGACCGAGTTCCTTGTTACAAATGGCTATAGAAAGGGAGGAATTGATAAAACTCTCTTCGTTAGAGAAAGGGAAGGTAACCTAATGATAGCACAAATCTACGTTGATGACATTGTTTTTGGAGGAATGTCTGAAGAGATGGTCCAACATTTTGTTAAGCAAATGCAATCTGAATTTGAAATGAGTTTAGTCAGAGAACTAACCTACTTCCTTGGTCTCCAAGTCAACCAAATGGAAGATTCCATTTTTCTCTGTCAAGGAAAATATGCCAAGAATATTGTTAAGAAGTTTGGCTTGGAACATTCAAAGCACAAGAGGACTCCTACTCCTACTCACCTGAAATTGACAAGAGATAAGAATGGTGTAAGTGTTGATCAAAGTCTCTATAGAAGCATGATTGGAAGTCTCCTATATCTTACAGCTAGTAGACCTGATATAACATTCTCAGTAGGAGTCTGTGCAAGGTAACAGGCTGAACCCAAAGCCAGCAATATTAATCAGGTCAAGAGGATTCTGAAGTATGTGAATGGAACATGTAACTATGGACTAATCTACACACACAACTCTGACTCTGTATTAATAGGATACTGTGATGCTGACTGGGCTGGAAACGCAGATGATAGAAAAAGTACCTCTGGTGGTCCCTTTTTTTTAGGAAATAATTTAATTTCCTGATTCAACAAAAAGCAAAATTGTGTCTCCTTGTCTACTGCTGAAGTTGAGTACATTGCAGCAGGGAGTAGCTGCTCTCAAATGATGTGGATGAAACAAATGCTGACTGAATACAATGTCCCACAAGATGTTATGACACTCTTCTGTGACAACTTGAGGGCAATAAATATTTCAAAGAATCCCATCCAGCATATTCGAACTAAACACATTGACATCCTACATCACTTCATTTGAGATCTGGTGGAAGACAAAGTCATCACTCTGGAGCATGTGGCCACTGAAAATCAACAAGCTGACATTTTCACTAAAGCTTTGGATGCAAATAAATTTGAGACATTAAGAAGCAAGCTTGGAGTTTTCCTATCTGATAAGGCATAACTATTCACTGGTTGTGGGAATGATATTCAGGTCTCTGAATATGTATTCCCACCTGATTGAGAGGGTTTTTCAGTACACTCTCTTTCTCTATTTTTTTACTCTTGGTTTTGTAAGGGCTGAATGCCCAGGATATTTTTTTGTTTCTGTTGGGTGTTTTTTTTATGAACTGTTTTATTGGTTTTTGAGTTAGTCCTTCTACCTTTTTCATATTGTGCCTAAAATGAGGGAGAATTACTAACATCACTAACCACTGCTAAGTGTCTACTTACCACTGAGGGGAAGTAGATCTGTATTAATTGAGGGGGAGACTATTTTGTTTCCGCTGCTGCTTTGAATGTGGTCTCCCTGATATGTTTCTGCATGTCAATAAAAGTTTGTTTTAGCCAAAATCTGCCAAAGGGGGAGATTGTTGAGTCCTTGCCTTTGAGGTTGGCATTAATTTTGGTAAAACTAACTTAGCAGAAAGATGTTGGACAAGATGTCCTAACATGATGAACTAACTGCAGGTTAAGATGTTAGACAAGATGTCCTATCATGTGGATTCGACATCTTTGTCTGTTACAGTTTTGGTATAACTGTTTTTGGTAACAGGTGTGATTGGAATATGACTTGACTCCAGGTGGCATCTGAGATTGTGGAATTAGAGATTATGATTCTAAATGGAATATACGGTTTCCTTGTAAGGAGACATTTTTGGAAACTTGGGATTGAAGAAAGGATTAGGTCGCAAATTCTGAGGAGATGAATTGTTGCGCTTTTGAAGCCCAAGTCCAGCTGAGTTTTGCATTATAAATAGGTTGGATTTAACCTAGTTTAGGTAGTTGAATATTGCAGCTATTTTTAGAAGTACTAGGGTTTGTACTTGTGAGCCTCTCGTGTATTGTGTGAATACTTGAGAAGGACTGTTTTATTGAGTTGTAATATTTTCAGTCACTGCTGTGATTGGAAGGGAATTGAGAAGGGTCTCATACCTAGGAGAGTCTTAGGTAGAAATCTAGGACGGGTAGTTTCTAGGTGTTAAGTTGTAAACGTTGGAGTTTAGCTTAGAACCAATTCTACTTAGTGATTTCATTCCTGGCTTGGTAGCCCCCAGACATAGGTGGTGTTGATCACCGAACTGGGTTAACAATTTATGTGTGTTGTTTACATTTTGCAGTTTATGTTGTTCTTCCTTAATCCTTGTGAGAAGCAAAGATCAAGTGTCACGACATCCTGTCTGACATATTAGTGATCTGCTTAACCAGAATTTCAGAGATCATGTTCAACGTCACTCTGATTTAACCAAAAGTCGCTTCTACGCCAATGAAGCAAGTCTGCTTCTGATCTACTCACATTCATAAAGATTCTAAGAAGACAATATGTTGCTGTTGCAATGCTCTCTTGGATTCTACCTCTGAGCGTGACTCTGATGGTTTACTTCTGAAGGCTTTCTAGCTTCTGAAGTCATTATCTTCTGAAGACTAAGTGCTGAAGACTCTGAAGACAATGTTCTACTAAACAAAGTTCTAAAGACTCTGAAGACTTGAGTTTCTGAAGACTAAGTGTTGAAGACTCTGAAGACAAGGTTCTGCTGAACAACATTCTGAAGACTTAAGACTCTGAAGACTTAAGACTCTGAAGACCCAGTGATCAACTCTTCTACTCATGCGTCAATCATCTCTATTCAGAATCCTTTGATGTACAGAAGAAGATCAAACATTTACGAGGGAAAATAGTACATAGTACGTATCAAGCACGTTCTTTTCCACTACCATTCCACTACCCTGAATTGGTGGTACAAAGGACAACTTTTGTGTACGATTTTCATCCTTGCGTAACGACATTATTTCAATTCGCCAGCAATCTTAATGATATTCTTGATATGCCCTCCAACGGATCTCTTACTGGCTATATAAGGACTTGATCACTTAAAGAAAATAAGGAGAATGCGCGAATAGTAAAGCACCACAATACAACGCAAGAAACACTATTCATACTGTATAAATTTTCTTTAAGTTATTTGAGCTATTCATAGTGTTTATATCTGCTTGTGTAGAAGCAATTCATTGTAAACATTAATTTTGTTCAAACAGTTGTTTGTATTTCTTAAGGGACCAGTTAGGTCAGAATCCTTAAGAAGAGACAGTTAGTCTTGTGCTTGAGTGTCACCAGCAGTTGCTAGTGTAGTGTAATCAGTTGATTATAGTGGATTAAGTCCTTGTGTATAAAGCGAAATCACCTTGGCGGGTGGACTGGATTAGCTTGATAGTTTTTAAGTGAAACAGGATATATCGTGTGTCTTTCTCTCTTGTTAGTTTCTTTGTGATCTTTGTTTGAGTTTCACAAAAAGCTTTCATTTTTGAAAGCCCAATTCAAACCCCCCTTTCTTCTGTTTTCTCACACCTTCAATTGGCATCAGAGCTCCAGTTCTGATTGTGATAAAAGTTTTATCAACACTTCACCGTGTTCAGTACCGATCCAATATTTGTGTGAGATATCATGTCTGCAGCTAATGCTAATCCTATTCAAGAAGAGAAAGATCATTACAGTGACAAACCGCCAGTCTTTAATGGTGAAAAGTTTGACTATGTCATACCCCAAATTTTGACCACTAAGATTTCCCATCATTGAGCAAATCATCATCACAATATGGATGTACTTTCATGCCTCATCAATCTCCTTAGAGATGTTTGAGCATTCACCGCAATCAAGGATTAGGGTTTCAAGCCCTCTCAGGGCACTTAGACAAAAGATCAATCAAGGAATGACATGATATTCAACTTGTATAACCTCTCAAACATCCACATAAAGGATCAAAAGGACTCCCACATCAGGAATCAAGCACAAGGTTGCAACATTCCAAGTGGATCAAGCCTCAAGATCGCTAGTGTCACCAAATTAGGGTTTTGGTCGACTGAGGCCTCCAGATGGAAATTTTCCTTTGGGCATGAGCCATTGCTTCAAAGTAAAACTTAAGATACTCCAAGGGACCTTATGGACCCAGTCATCAAGTCAATTTAACCTCAGGGGAAGCATTCATCAAAAAATCAGGAATTAAGGTTTCTTGACCTAATTCACCCCTAAGTTGACTTTTGGGACAAAACATGAGCCAAGACCTCAAGACATGATTTGAGGGCCTCAAATGCACTAAATTGATCCATTTGCAATAATGGATTGACCCAAGAAGCTTGGTTCACAAGTTTCAATTTCATCAGGACCACAATTAGGGTTTCAAGGAAAAAAGTCAATTGTACCTTTGACTTTTGACCCAGACATGCTCCCAAACCTTGGGACATGATTTAATACACCCTAAAACACCTATGAAATATATCCATTAGGTTTGATTTAGGTCAAGGACTTGATTCCACCAAGGATCGCACAGTTTGGATTTCATCCGATAAAAAGTCAACTGTGCACAAAATCAAGTTTGACTTTTTGGGATTTTTCACAATTATGGTTCTTTGACCCTAAAACAATGTTAATATGTGATTTGAATCATCATTTATCAAGAAAAATCAAAGAAAGTGAGTTAACTTGTAAAAGGGATAACCATAAAATACTTAGAATTTTTCTAAGTTATGGAACAAAATGGCTAGGGTACCAACTTCCAAGCATCATAACTTGAGATCCAAGCAACCATTTTGGATGGTCCAAAGATGGATCTGTAGCTCTCATGGCATACTTTAAAAGTGTCAACTACACCTCATTCCAATTCCTCATGGATTTTAAGTTATGGAGTGATCAAAATGGCTGAAAACATGAAAATGACATTTTTCCAACACTTAGTGAAATTTTCACTAAGTCAGAATCTACCTTATTTTTTCCCAAATGTAAAGGCATTTTTCATTGTAATTCAAGTTGATTCAAAACCAAAGTTGGACATTATGTTGAAATGGGATATACCAGCTTTCCAAAATGTCCAAGAACTCCATGAAACTTCACCGGAGCTAGAGGTTATGACAGCTGCAACATGCCTTGCTGCAAACTGTTTTGCAAGGCAGATTTGTGCATTAGGGCTCGATTTGATCAAATTATGCAACTTCAAGCATGGTTATCTATCTGCACACCTCAAGGGGGAACAACCAAGGGACAAGCACTTATTCATAAGCCTCCCAAGTCTTTGGAACTACATATAGGTTTGGCACCCCTAAAAACTAAAGATGCCTCAAGACTCCAATTTTGTTTTGAGGCATTCAATGGATGCATAGAGCTGGCATGTATCAGTCCATGATCAACCAATTGAGTCAAGATAAGCTCACACAACATAGAACCATATGCCTGTGCTCTAATCTCAAGTCAATGGCTAGAGGAGACTTGAGATTCCATTTGATCCACATTGGCCAAAGGCCTGCTGTAGCCACCATTCACTATTGCTTGCAAAACAAACTTGCTCTACTATAAATAGAGCTCATTTGTGCTCAGTTTGAGTACACCAAAGCAACTAAACTGATGCTTTCCTCAAAATCCCTCTCTTTAGGCCAAAATGCCTTCTTTTGCAAGGTATCTCTGAGTTTTTGAGTTAGAGAGAAATTCCATCACAGCTCATGATCCAAACACATCCCATATGTCATATCTAAGCTGTCCAAACTCTCATAAGTGACCTGTAACACCAAAATCACAAAGTCCACTCTCAAAACCTCAAAATTGGACTTTTTTGCATTTTTCAAGCCATGTCTTGATTCAGTCACTTTCAAAACCAGATAAAACCTCAAACACACTCCAAATATCATCCTTGAACTGTCCCAAATGGTTCCCTACATCTGGAACACCATTTGAGAGAGTTGCCATATTGGTCACTTTTGCCCCTTTAGCAAGAAAGAGCTCAAACTTGTTCCTGAGGATTCCAGCTGGTGGTGACCATTCTAAAAGCTTTTAAGGGATCAATTGAGAGTGTCTAAAGCATCAAATTACTTCTGGCACAAGAAACTTGGCAGATTGCACAAAAAGCTCCAAGAGGTAAGTGCATCATCACTTGAACTTTCTGAAATATGCATTGCTTTGAAGTCCACTGATCATAAACATCTCATACATGTTATATATGTTGTGTTTGAACCAATTTGCCATGTAATTCTTGCTTGTACCATGTGTTAGTATAGAAAATGCAATTATAGGCCTATTTCAAAAATACTATAGGGTTTTTCAATAGGGATCTCATATAAAAAAACCAAGACCACCATTGGATTCCTTGTGAAATTCTAGGCAGGATATACCTAAATTTTGTCCCAACCCATGGAGAAATGAGAAAGTTACAACCTTTACGTTTTTGGTCCAAAACCTTGCCTTGCCTTGCCTTGCCCATGCCTAAAACAAAGCATGCCTTATGTATTTCTAGCGTGGCTTTGATACACGGATGTATCACCACCCCAGTGGTAGAAGGCGTGGACTGCAAACTTGAGGTATGTGGTTCGAATCCCCCTCGCCCCAGACCCTCGTTTTACTATTTTTTTTCCCATTTTTACTATTTTTCATTTTATTTTTAAATGATTTGAAAAATTAATTTCTCTCTCAATTTTAATTATTTTTTATTGGTTCTTTTTGCAAAAAATCAAAAAAATGTTAAAATATTTTATTCCACAAAAAAATAAAATTTATATTATTTATTTAATATAATTGGTATTTTGTAAATAAATTCATTTTTATTGTTTTTAAACCTTTTAAAAATGAATATTCATCTTAAAAATCAAAATCAAATGAGCCCTAAATCATCTTGTGATTAAAACCTCATTTTTAAAACCTTAACAAAAAATCACAAGTAGTTTATTTAGACTTATTTGGTATTTTTGTTGTTTTATTCATTTTTATTAAAAGGATCACTTTTAAAAGATAATGAAATTAAGGTTTCTTTGATTTTCACCTTAATAAATCTTTTTCAAACACTCATGGGCCTCTAATAGAGTGTAAGACCCAATCCCCTTTTAACCAAAACCATTTTGGGCCTCAGATATTGTATAAGTCCCTCTGCGTTAAAAGAAAAATCTCGGCGCGATCGCCATTTCAAAACAAAAGATCATTTGGGCCTACCCTCGTGTTGTAAGTCCCATTTCTTTTCTTTAAATAATATTTGGGTCTCTAATAGAGTGTAAGACCCAACCCCTTTGTACATAAACAATTTTTGGGTCTCAGGCATTGTATAAGTCCCAACACATTTTCAAAACTTTGGCGCGATCGCCAGTTCAAAATCAAATCATCTGGGCCTGCCCTCGCGTTGTAAGTCCCGTCTTTCTTTTTTTTTGAGCCTCTTGATAGAGTGTAAGTCCCACCCCTTTGTAAATAAAACAATTTTGGGCCTCACATATTGTATAAGTCCCTCTGTACATTTTCAAAACAACAGTGCAATCACTGTTAAACCTTGGGCCTCTCTTTGAGTATAAGCCCCAACAATCTGTTTAAAAAAATAACTTCCCTTTTTAATTTAGATTCAAATATACAATTGTTATCAAAACTTTCTTTAATTTCTTTGAACCACTAACAATACAGCATGGAAGCTTGCTCGCCTGTAAGTTTTTATCTGCTTTCATTTACTCGCTTTCATATATATATATATATATATATATATAACTGTATTGTGGGAAGCTGTGCACGGTTAGTCTTCTTTCATACCATTTTAGATACTTGTCATATATAAACTGTATATATACTAGTATAGTTATTTAGAGTTTTCCCGGCAACTAGGTCTAGAACTAGGTAAAGCCATGTTGGTCACTCTTTAATACAGTCAAAACTAGATCCCCATAGGATTTCCAGATACAGTCTTGCCTTCTCTTGGGCTTAAACAATATGGAACAAAGAGAAAGGCAGTATTCTTCGTGAACCTTTTCTCAGACTGTCACCCCTAGAAATTGTCAAAGAAATTCTACTCCCCGGAGTTGATCTATTCTCAGTGAATAGCATCTCTTGAGTTTCTTCAAACCTCAGAGCTTTCACTAAATGATCTATTCTCGATGAATAGCATTTCTTGAACTTTTCTTAGTTTGGGACCCACGGGCTTCCTAAAAGCATCCCTGCCTCCTCTTGGGCTTTGTACAAGGACCCTCCGGCTTCCTAGAAGTTCTCATGCCTTCTCTTGGGCTTAATACAAGGACCCTGAAGACCTCTTAAAGGTATAAGACAGAACTTAGTCATCCTTTGATAGAGCAGTATTTCCAGTGTCAAATCACATACCAAGTTAGGGTTGATTCTCATCCCTTAAAACACCCGCCTTCTCTTGGGCATGGTACAAAAGATAAAACTCTTCCACACCAGGAGACTTGGACAGTCTAAACCGCCTTGAGTCTCGAATACATTCTCAAGTTCCCTACAAATATAGGAGAAACCCCAGTCACCCTGGATCAATCTCCAGTAGAGCTGAAACCCAGTCACTCTATTAAAAATCCCAAATCAGAACCTCAGGGTATCTGATATCTCAACTCTTATGTAAACCTCAGCAAGAGTTGATTTCCCCACTTGGACCTGCCTAGGGATCTTAATAATCCTTAGCAGAAAGCTAGCCTCCTCTTAGGCTTTGTATAATGATCCTTCCTCAGCGAAGTTAGCCTCCTCTTGGGCTTTGTACAAATGATTCTCCCCAACGGAGCTAACCTTTTCAGACTCTCTCGTTGAGTCAATCACTTTTCAGACTCTCTTGTTGAGTCCACCAACTTGTCAGACTCTCTTGTTGAGTCAATCACTTTCCAGACTCTCTTGTTGAGTCGATCAACTTTTCCGACTCTCTTGTTGAGTCAATCACCTTTTAGCACTCTCTTATTGAGTCAACCCTTTTAGCCTCAATCCTAGGCTTTGTACAGGACAGATAAAAACACTCTCTTGTTGAGTCCCTCTTTTCCAGCCTCCTCGTAGGCCTGGTATAAGGATTTTCCTAGCAGAAGTCAAGTTCCCCTTAGGTATGATGATTTCTCCAGCTTGTTTAGCCTCAATCCTGGGCTTCGTACAGGACAGATAAAAGCACTCTCTTGTTGAGTCAAAACCTTTTTCGCCTCAATCTTGGGCTTTGTACAAGACATAAATCTTCAAAACCTTCTCTTAAGCCTGGGAAAAATATCTTCCCCAGTAGAGTCACTTCCTCCCAGCCTTCGTTTAGGCTTTGAGGAATGATTTCCTAAGCAGAGTCAAACTCTTTTCAGCCCCCATCTTGGGCTTTGTACAAGACAGATAATACTCTCCAGCAGAGTTAAAACCTTTTAGCTTCCGTCTCGGGCTTTGTACAAGACACTTAAAATATGCTCAGTCGAGTCAGTAAAGTCTCATTTTAGCCTCAATCTTGGGCTTTGTACAAGACAGATAAAGGTTTCTCTCCCACAGAGTCAGTTTCTTTCCAGCCTCAATCTTGGACTTCGTACAAGATACATACAAATTCTCCTCAACGGAGTCAAAATCCTTTTTTAGCCTCAATCTTGGGCGTTGTACAAGACAGACAAAACATTTTCCCCGGAAAAGCCAAACTTTTTAGCCTCCTCTTAGGCTTTGTATAATAATATCCCCAAAGAGTCAGTCTCTTTTTAGCCTCAATCTTGGGCTTTGTACAAGACAGATAAAACACTCTTTTATTGAGTTGGTCATTTCCAGCTTCCTCTTAGGCTTTGTATAAGGACTTCCCTAGGGGAGTCAATCAACCTCTTAGCTTCAACCTTAGGCTTCGATCAAGGCACACAAAAATCAATAATCCCCTCATAGGAAGTTCAATCCCTCTTTAGAGATGACAAATTCCCTCTCAGTCAAACCTTTTAGCCTCAATCTTGGGCTTTGAACAAGACATAAATACCCTTTTAGCTTCAATCTTGGGCTTTGAACAAGACACCAAAACGTCATTTTCCTCCCTTAGAATAGGAGGAACTATGATTGCTCTGATTTCCCTGTTTCGTTTAAACGGGAATACGTAGGCATAAGATTGCGAAATATTAGCGAGCATACTAAACAAAAACTCTAGGTCCAATACCTTCACACATCAATCAAAACTTAGGTCTAGTACCTTACCAAAAAACATCAGGAGTAACCCAAACATCAACAAAAACTCACACTCTCTCTCATATTTCCCAAAAAACTTTCCTAACCCATTAACGGATAAACACCATCAATTACAAAGCAAAACCTAAAGCTAATATCCTGTGGATAACCACATATAGGATGGGTAATTAACAACTCCCCATTGTATAACCTGACCTCGGACCCCCCAATCTCTTTTAAGCGTTTGTTCAGTTAAACATTCGCGTGCAAGGTTAGTTTTAGATAGCTTCCCTTTCCCTTTCAACATCATGGGATAAATAAGAAATCAAAAAGTAGCACCCACTCCTCCTCATTGCGGTGAGGAAAACCCAGCGATAAGGTGGTCGCGTCACCGACAAAAATTGCTCGCTACAGACTACTGGAAAGATAGAATTGAAAGTTTCTTTCTTGGTTACGATGTAGAGCTTTGGGATCTTATAGTCGATGGCTACACTCACCCTGTTGATGCTACAGGAGTAAAAGTGTGTAGAAGTGCTACGACCAACCAACAAAAGAAAGATTACAAGAATCATCACAAGGCAAGAACTATACTGCTAAATGTTATCTCTTATACTGTGTATGAGAAGATAACAAACAGAGATACTGCCAAATCCATTTTTGATTCTCTAAGAATGACTCATGAAGGAAATGCTCAAGTTAAGGATCCAAAGGCGTTAAGAAATATGAGGCATTCAGAATAGAGGATGATGAAATAGTTGAGACTATGTTTTCAAGGTTTCAAATGCTAGTCGCGGGACTCAAAGTTCTGGACAAAGGATACTCAACTGCTGATCATGTCAAAAAGATCATCAGAAGCCTTCCCAAGAAATGGAGACCTATGGTAACTGCTCTAAAGCTATCCAAGGATCTGAATAGTATAAGTCTTGAAGAACTTGTTAGTTCTTTAAGAAGTCATGAGATAGAGCTGGAGGAAGATGAGCCTCAGAAGAAGAGTAAATCTATTGCTCTTAAGTCTAAACCTGAAAAGGCAAAGGCTTATCAAGCCGAGGAAGAATCAGAAGATTCTGATGAAGACTCAGAAGATGAGTTATCACTTATCTCCAGAAGGATCAACAAACTATGGAACATAGGCAAGGAAATTTCAGAGGATCAAGAAGGAACAAAGGTCGTGCTGACTCATCATCTGGACAAAAGAAGCAAAGTTCTGGAAAAGAAGTAATTTTTTATGAGTGTAATGAGCCAGGTCATTACAAGAAGTGACTCATAGCAACTTGGGATGACTCTGATTCTGAAGAAGAAGATTCTGATGAATAACAGGAAAATGTTACGCTAGTGGCAACAACAATTGACGCTGAAGTCTCTGGAGAACCAGAAGACAAAATGCTATCAGAACCAGAATCAGACTCAGACTCCGACTCAGAGTGGTTGCTCGTGACACATGACGGGAAAAAGATATATGTTCCAAAGTATGGAACTTAAGCCTGAAGGCTTCGTTGGTTTCGGAGAAAACAAGAAGGGAAAAATCATTGGCTCTGGAACTGTTGGTAATGGTAAACTTCCTTCTATTACTAACATTCTTCTGGTCGATGGTTTGATGCATAACTTATTGTCAATTAGTCAACTTAGTGACAATGGTTATGATACAATTTTTAATCAAAAGTCCTGTAAGGTTGTCAGTCAGAAAGATGGCTCAATCTTTTTTATTAGAAAGAGGAAAATCAACATTTACAAGATTAGACTTTCTGATCTCTGTGAACAGAATGTCAAATGCTTAATGTCTGTTAATGAGGAGCAATGGGCATGGCATAGACGTTTAGGCCATGTTAGAGGCTTACCAAATCTGAAGTATTCTTCAGATGCTCTTTGTAGTACCCTAAATTTTGACCAGTGTTTTTCATCTTTTTTGGGATTTTTTTGTGCTACCAGGGGGTGTCATTCAGATGTCATTTAGGCTTTTGGGGGTCTGTTAATACTTTTAGGCCTATTTTGGGGTTTGGTTTCATGTAAGGGACTTTTATAATTAGTTAGGAATTAAAAGGTTTTAGATTAATTTTATTTAGAATTTTGTTTAATTATTTTTAAAATATTAGGAAGTAAAGTTTTCTTTTAGATTTAATTGGGATTTCATTTTAGAATCTATTATTTTAAATTTTTATTATTGTAGAATTAATTGGGTTGTTATTTTAGAATTTGGGCTTTTTAGATTAATTAGATGATAGTCAGTTTTTTAGAGTTAATTATTTTTAAATATTTTTATTATTAGTGGTTTTTTTATTAAATCTTTATTTGCTTTGCTTTTTATTTATTTATTTATTTATTTATTAGGAATGTTGTTTTTATTAATAATTAGGATTTTATTATATATTAAAATTTAGTGAAGGGGATATTAATATTAATGTATCATTTTTTTATTAATTTTTTTAATTCGGTTTTTGATTCATTATTATTATTTATTAATACGATTGTTAATTCATTAATATGGCTTTTATATTATTATTTTAAATTATTTTTATTTTTATTATTATTGATTAAGTTGATTATTGTTACTAATAATAGAATTTCCGTTTTTATTTTATGGTTATTTGTTCATGTGGTTATTTATTATTATTATTTATTTTATTTTTATCATTATTATTATTTATTTTATTTTCTGGGTCAAAGTTGTTGACCCAAAGGGTCATCGTCTTCCCCAATTGGCACGAACCCTAATTTTGCGCAGATTCAGAGTAAACCAAATCAAATCGTATCATTTTCATTAAAATGTTAAAATCAGATCAAATCAATTACAATCATAATCAATCAAAATACAAATCATATCTAAAAATTACAACAATCAGATAAAAACCCTAATTCTAATTACAACAGAAGATTGAATCAAATCAAATCTTAATCAGAAATTCCTAAAAACAAATCTAACGTAATTAACTCTAAAACTAAGATTTAATCCTATATAAAATAAAGAGGTTTCAAAAATAAAAACCCTAGACGGATTGACCAGCGGCGACGACTCTCCCAAGTTTTGAGTACCTGCGTAAAATAAAAGAGAGAGAGGTTAGAAGAGGAAAACGGAGACAGTAGGATATAATACGACCAGTGTCACTGCATGAGAGGTAAGGACTTAGCTCTCATAATTTGTTGTCTTGTTGTGTTTTTGTTGCGTTTGGTGTTCTGATTGTTGGGTTTCTGGGTTTAAAATGGGGTTAGGGTTCTTCAAGTAGGGTTAGGGTTCTTCAAGTAGGGTTAGGGTTCTTCCCAGAACCCTTAGAGTTCTTAGGGTTCGTTTGATTTCTGGGTTTTCTGAAGAAGGTGTAGGGTTAGGGTTCTTAGGGTACCTCACGAACCCTAAAGAACCAAGAGATATGGGCGGGGAAAGGGTTAGGGTTCTTAGGTTTGGGTTAGGGTTCTTAGTTTTCTGGGTTGGTGTTCATCACCCAGATGAACACGGTTGCAGATTTCGGTGATCTTCCACCGGTGATCTGGGTTTGAGGGCGGCCGGAGGAGTTTGAGGTAGCGGCCGGAGAAAAGGACGGAGAGAAGAAAGAAGAGGGGAAATCTTAGAGAGAGAGGGAGCGGGTTAGAGAGAGAATAGAGGAAGAGAAATGAGAGGCTTCTGAAGGGATTGAGGTTTAAGTACTCCCTCTTCAGCGCGGAGGATCTCCCCACGTGGCCATCCGTTGGCCACCAAATTAGGAGACATTTGACTGATTCCATGACGAGTGAATATCGTATCCTTGGGTGAACAGCAGATCTCAACCGTTCAAGAAGAAGACTTTGACTGGGTATGTCCATCTGACGCTCCTCATGAAACCAGTGCAGCGTCGTTGGATCAATCCAACGCTTCAGAAAGAGAGTCTGCATTTTGACTCTCCCCATTGGATTCGTTGACCCTCTACCGGGCTCTGTCTCCAATGGGCTTCTCTAAATTACTGTTAACACCCCCAATCATGAGCCCAATTGCTTGCTCAATGTAAGATACACCCCCTGTATATTTTTAATTAATTAAATTAATAACTTAATTTAATTACTTTATTTAGGATTTAAATTTTAATGGGGGTTTAGAAATAGGATTTTAGGGACATTAGGCTTACGTTAAATAATTAAATTTCTATTTTGGTTTTATTTTAATTTTTTGGATTTTTAATAAATAGTTGTCTATATTTAAATTAATTGTTTTTGTAAGTAAAAGTGTTTTTATAATGGAGTTTATTTCTGATTTTTCTTGGGGATGAGGTATTTCGAATTTTATAAAAAAATAGGTTTAGGATTTATTTTAAGAAAATTATTGTTTTAGTTTTGTTATTTATTTAAATTGATTAAATTTGGGTTTGGATAAAAATAAATTAAACTTATATTGGGATTTAGGATACATCAGTTTTTTTATTTTTGGGAGTATCTTAAACTTTAAATTGGAAATATTTATGGATTAATCTTGCTTTTTTTAGCATAAGGGCGTCTTGGAATTTTATTTTTTTTTTTATCAAGTTTTATGGGTTTTTGGAAATCATTTTTTAATAAGGGACATGAAAAGGATTTTTTGTTATGGATTTAAAATTTGGGATTATGCTCTTTGTCTGAGAGCCTAAATAAGGGATGGGATTTAAGGATAAAACTCTTAGGTTCCAAGAGTTAAAATATAGGCCAAAGGGATAAGGGTTTTTAAGGGATAGAACTCTCCATCCAAGAGTATAAACAATGGATAAGGGATTAAGGGATAGAACTCCTTATCTAGGAGTATAAATAATATATTAAGGGATAAAACTCCTTATCTAGGAGTATAAACAATAGATTTGGGGATAGAACTCTTTATCCAAGAGTATAAATAGTGGATTAGGGTTAGGAATAGGATTAGGGGGTAGGAATAGGGGAGGTGAACTACGGTTACTCTGATTCTTCAAAATTGAAGGTACGTAGGCATAGGGTTGTAAACCCTAGCGAGTACAATAATAAAAATCTTAGGATTCTTTTGTAAATAAATAACAAGTTAGACGACAAACAAACATACCCTAAAATCTAAGGAGGATCCCATTGAGTACAATGGAAGTGAGGGGTGCCTAACACCTTCCCCTCACTTAACCGACTCCCGAACCTTAGGAATCTTTGCCCTTAGGATTAGGACTTTAGGTTTATCATTTATTTTCCTTAAAAAAAATATGATGGCGACTCGATAATTTTTGTCGGCCGCGACAGCTGGCGACTCTACTGGGGACGCCTCCCTAAAGAGAGTTCCTCCTAACCTTAAGTTTTAGGGTTTTGTTTGTTTGTCTTGGGTGTTTATTGTTATTTTTTCTTTTATTATTCTCATGATTTATTTTATGTTTTATATTTTGTTTTTATATTTGTTATTTATATTTATTATATTGTCATTATTGCATTGGTTTGGGATATGATGATGTGTGAAGCTAAAACCTAAGCTTAGAGTATAACTTAAAAGTTAGGACGTGGAACGAAAATGTTAATGGAAGGGATGTAACATCCCAACTATGCATTGATGCCACACTCAGATAGATCCTCCAAAATTATCTTCCTGGTAAGGCTAGCCCTTAACATAGCTGATAAATTTGGATGTGGTCCAAGATTCTGAGGACCTTTAGAAAACCCAATTAACCCATGGTGATCCTAAGTATTCAACCCTCAGGGGTTGTTACTAGGATCTTCCTAGATATGACTTATCCCAAAGGTTTACCATAGGAAGGCTTGATCCTTCTCATGGTAAAACAAGGGTATAGTCTGTAAATTCTAGGGCCGTTATGTTGTCCAAAACCGTATATCCTACATGTGAGGGGATTGGGTAGATAAGACTTAGATCTAACTTATTATAGGGAGCCTACCTAGTTAGGATCATGCTTGCATTTCACCTTACCTTAACCAAACAACATTTAATTAAAATACTCATTCATCATGTTCATGAAAATTTTTTTTGCATCACAGGAATCTTAACATTTTTCTAAAAAAAAGAGAGCAAAGCAAGGAAATGGACTCAGGAAAAAGAAAGACTATTCCAATTACTGTAAGGCAATCTGACATTGAAGGTTTAAAATTTTATGCCATGGTGTTATCTGGTACAAGAAGGAAGTCTATTATCCGAAATTATGGGAATGTCTTGGACCTTGTAACAGTTCCTATTCGAGAAGAGGGGTTAACTGCACTAGCTCAGTTCTATGATACCGAATTAAGATGTTTTCAGTTTTAGAATTTCCAAATGGCTCCCACCCTCGAAGAGTTTCGTAAGATTCTGGATTTCCCTATAGCAGGGAAAATGCCATTCAAGGAGATAGGGTATTGTCCTTCATTAGGAGAGATTGCAGGATATTTTCACATCCGTGAAGATACTCTGAAGAGTAGTATGAGGTTTCACGAAGGATTCCATGGTTTCTCAAGGAGTTTATGGGAAAGAAAAGCCAGTGATTATTCCATTAATAACGATTGGAAAATCCTGGATAATGTTATGATGCTTCTCATCTTTGGGCTGATCTTATTCTCGAGCGCAAAGGATTTTGTGGATATAGTTGCCATCAATATGTTCTTGGCTACCACCATCGGTGAACAAGATCCTACAACGGCTCTCTTAGCGGATGTCTACCACATCCTCCACCTAAGGCATGAAAGGAAGAATGGAGCTATGATATGTTGTGCTTCTTTACTATATAAATGGTTCGATTCACATTTGGCAAAAGGTATGGACGACCTTGGGCGAATGAACAAGCATGTGTGGTCCCAATACTTGGTCTCCCTCGTTGATATCGATATCCTGTGGTTTCCAAATTTCCTCAACCGGGAAGACTTGATCCTGAATTGTTGGAATTATCCTAATGTGCCTTTAATTGGGTCTAGAGGGTGCATTAATTATAACCCCATCCTAGCTATGAGACAGTTGGGGCACCCCTTAATGTACAAGCCCGAGGATAAACTACTCAATGGTTTCATTCTGCAAGGTAAGGTAACCAAGGATCATTCTACGGTTGTGGAAATCATTCAAGCATGGAGACATTGCATCAAAGGGAAAGGTAGTCTCAAGAGACCGAGGGAGGAATCTAGGGTACCCTACGACCAATGGATGAAGGAAAGAGTGCAAATGGTAAAGTTACCCTTCACTTTGCAACATCCCACCGAACCAAAAGCTCCTGTTATGATCTCCATGGAGGAGGTGGAGAAACTCAAGCAGACTGTCCTACAGTTGGGGAAAGAAGAGGAAGAATGGGAGAGCAAATTTTATCAAGCCACAGGGGAGAGCAGTCAATTGAGAAGGAGCCTCCATGAAACTCTAGAGCAGGCAAGGGTTAATGAAGGGATAGCCCAAATGGAGGAAGGGAAGAAGGAACGAGCTTACGCCGACCTTCAAGCTGTAAGTTCAAGTCTCAAAGACCATAAGGAGTAATTAGATAGATCCTGGGGTCAAAGGGATGAATAGAGGGACATTTGGATGACATCTACACAAAGGGAGTTCAAGGAGGAATGTGATAGGCGTATCCAGAGCCTGGAGGCTGAAGTCCAAAGCTTGGCTAACGCTCTTCTCGAAAGCAAAAGGCAAGCCTTAGATACAACTGTGCGGATGAGATCAGCTGAAGAACTTCTTGCCCTACGGCCAGAAGAATGGAGGGAAACTCAGGAAGAAAACTGAGAGCTTAGAAGACTATACGAGGAGCTCGAGGAGTCTTACGAAGAACTTATAGAGTGGGGCACCTATGTTGAAGAACATAACCAACAATTAGAGCGAACTACTAGGGAGGACTTGGAGATTATGGCAGATTTGCAAAGAAAGGAGGCGTATTATCGAGAGAGATATCAGAAGTTAGTTATACTATCCAATGATCTGATTTATGAGATCCCTCGAAGCTTAAAGGAGGTGGAATACATGGCAGATATCTTCAAACCAGTAAAAGAGATCACTGATTTTATGGAACTGTGTCGGGAAATGGTAGAGGAGGTTAGGGCAAGGATTAGGAGGAGGATTTAGGTTTTCCATGTAATAGTTTCTTTAGTTTGTTTACCTTTCAGTTAAGAATAATTTAAGGGTTTATCCTTAGTTTGGTTTCCTTTTGTAATAAATGGGGCTTTGACCCTCGTATTTTATTTTCATTAATAAAAGTATTTGAATTTCCATTATTCTTGGCTTTTCTCTCAATAAATAAAGGTTTAAGATTCCTATCACAAAATAATTTTTGCATACTCATACATTCATGCATGCATAAAAACATAAATCATTTTTAAAAAAAACATCAAATGGAAATCATTTTTCAAATATCTTCTCTCAGAATCATCATAACAATCTGACGTCTCGACCCAACACCCACGCCCACCAAAAGAAAGCTATGGAACAAATGGAACTGAACCACACTGCTCTAAAGGGAGATGTGGATGCTGTCAAAGGAAATGTAGAGGAAATGAAGGAGAAAATCGACCAACTGACTCGAGCTATTCAGAATCTGATAGCAAGAGACACCGAGGATAGTAACCGTATGAGTGTCCCTACCCCTCCTCCCCAGTATGAAGATAATAATCCTTTCTTGGGATTTGAGGCTGACTTGGAACGTGAAGCATTGGAGGATAGTAAAGGGAAGACTAACACTCTGCCTCCTGTAGAGTCTGCTCCTCCACCTGAGCATAATGGAGAATCACGACCTATACAGATACCTGTCACTCGTGAGGTCTCTGATGACTGGCACCTCCAATATGGAGAGGAGGATTCAAGGCAGGTAGTTCATGAAACCAAACTGGCTACCATGGAAGAAAGAGAAGCAGATGAAAAGTATAAGATAATTAAAGAGCGATTAAGGGCTGTGGAAGGATCCGAGGTCTTTGGGGTTGATGCTTTGGAAATGTGTCTGGTACCCGATGTGGTCATACCTCCTAAGTTTAAGGCACCTGACTTCGAGAAGTATAAAGGGGTTAGTTGCCCAAAAAACCACATCCGGATGTTCGCCCGGAAGATGGGTGCCCATGCTAAGAATGAGAAGCTGATGATACACACTTTCCAAGAGAGCCTTAGTGGGGCATCCTTGGACTAGTATATGCAATTAGAGAGGGCTCACATTAAGACTTAGGAAGACCTTGCAAGCGCCTTTCTGAAGCAGTACCAATATAATATGGACATGGCGCCTAATCGTATGCAATTACAAAACATGTCCCAAAAAGGGAATGAATCTTTTAAGGAATACGCCCAGAGATGGAGGGAACTAGCCTCTCGTGTGCAACCTCCATAGCTGGAAAGTGAGCCGGTAGATATGTTCATGGGAACATTGCAAGGGCTATACTACAAAAAGATGATTGGGTCTATCTCAGCTGGATTTGTGGATTTAGTTATCATTGGGGAAAGGATCGAGAATGGATTAAAAAGCAGAAAGATTGGAAAGTCGTCTTCCAGTCAACATAACAACAAAAGGTACTCAGGAAACAACTCGAAGAAGGAGGACAATGCCATTTCTGGTGATAGGTATGCTCAAGTACCTTATAACCCTTATGTGGCGGCTATAGCCTCTAATCAAGCATCTCCTACGCTCCAAGTCCAACAGCCAAGGGCGCCACATCCGCAAAACCAACAACAACAGAAGTATCCCCGAAGGAAACAAAGGAGGCCATGGAAGGATTTTGGCCCTATACCCACCACATATACTCAGATCCTGCCTATGCTAATCCAAAAGGGACTGGTAGAAATCAAGCCGTTAGGACCCCCTCCTACGCCTCCTCCTCGAGGGTATGATCCTAATGCTAGATGTAATTATCATGCTGGATCGCCGGGGAATACGACTGAAATGTGTTTAGCCCTCAAGTTTAGGGTACAAGATCTGCTGGATCAGAAGGTCATTAATTTCACTTATGACAATCCAAATGTGGGAGATAATCCTTTTCCAGGGCATGCGGAGCCAACTGTTAACTCCATTGAAGGGCTGGGAGAGGATGTCCTAATCATAGGGGTAGACCAAGTAAAGACCCCTATGACGAAAGTAAAGGAAGTATTAATTGGGTACGAGGAGTTTGAAAGGCTGCACGGTGACTGCGAGGATTACGCGTCTGATCCCGATAACTGTAAGAAGATGAAGAGGGTCCTCCAACAATTAATGGACCAAGGGATAGTACAGATTGGGTACTTAAGGAATATGAATGAAGTGGCTGCCTTAGAATCCCAGGGGCAAGTACCTTCTGAGATTCCGTACCAGAAAAGAAGAGTTGCGACTCCTATTCAAATACCAGTTCCAAGGTCTGCACAAGCGCCTATTCAAATACCAGTTCCAAGGTCTGCACAAGCACCTATTCAAATACCAGTTTCAAGGCCTGCACAGACTCCTGTTCAGATATCAATTTTGATACCTACACGAACGCCAATTCAAATACCTGTTCCTGCACCAGTCAAAGTACCAGTGCCTGCAAGGTCAGAAGGACCCACCACTTTCCATATTCCAGCACCATTTACATATGAAAGCACTAAGATTGTACCTTGGAAGTATGACATCACTGCATCCGTGGGAGGAAATACTATAATACCATCACCAGCTGTTACTAACATAGCTGGTATTGGAGGAATGGCCCGTAGTGGAAGAGTATACTCCTCGGAACAACCTAAGAAGGATACCCCCGAAAGCTCAAAGGGGAAGGAAACCACAAATACAGGTGAGGGATCTTCCAAGAAGAGTATATCTTAAGAAGACGCCGAGGAATTTTTAAAATCATAAAGAAAAGTGATTTTATGGTGGTGGACCAACTAAATCAAACACCGTCCAAGATCTCCACTCTATCCTTGTTGTTATGCTCGGAGGCACATAGAGAATCCCTGCTGAAGGTCCTGAATGAAGCCCATGTCACCAAAGATATATCAGTGATTCAGTTCGACGAGGTAGTCGCCAATATCGCCGCCAACACCTGTCTGGGTTTCAGTAGTGAGGAATTACCTCCCGAGGGGCAAGCACATAATAAGGCCTTGCATATATTAGTCAAATGCCACGACACTATTCTCTTAAGGGTGCTAGTGGACACAGGGTCTGCTCTAAATATCATGCCTAAGGATACCCTTATGAAATTAACATCTGTATGGACCTTTATGAAGACCAGTTCCTTGATTGTTAGGGCTTTCGATGGTTCGAAAAGAATGGTAATTGGGGAGGTAGACATACCTACAGTGGTGGGATCACATACCTTCATGATGACTTTCCAAGTCATGGACATCAATCCCTCCTACACTTTCCTTCTAGGACGACCATGGATTCATGCTGCGGGCACAGTTACTTCCACACTTCATCAGAAATTGAAGTTCATATCTGGGGACAAATTAATAATTGTTGATGGGGAGGAAGACATGTTTTCAGCCATCTCTCGTCATTCAGATACATAGAAGTGGATGGGGAGACATTTGAAATACCTTTCCAAGCTTTGGAGGTTGCAACGGTCAGTCGTAAGCAAGTCGTTCGACAAGAGGAAAGGCCAAAAAGGATCACAGACTTAATCCAGAATGGGGATACTAGGGGCTGGGGCAAGGTAATAGAGGTACCTGAAAAGAAGGATCGGTTCGGGCTGGGTTACAAACCAGCTAATAAAGGGTTCAGAAGTCTCGTCAGATGACATTTCCTCCTCTCGAAGAAACTTTCCATAATGTCAGATTCAGAGATGAAGATCAAGTGAATGCAATTGAAGAGGAAAATAAAGGGATACCAGATTGGGTGTGCCATTGCTCACCAGATACGGTTCTCAACAATTGGAGGGCCATCGAGATTCCTTAAATGATTTCTGTTTCGAAGTAATTTACTTTTTTTTCTTTAAAATAATAATAAGTCTGTTGCTATGCCCAAGGAAAATGGACAAGCTTTGTAGGGCCACCTTCTATTTCATTGAATTATTTAATAATAAAATCGCATTTTGTTTTCAATCAAGATCTTTTTCTTTCTTAGCTGTTCTTTTTTTTTTAAAATGGAAATACACTTTCTTTCAATACTTCCATTCCCATTAATTCAAAAAAATAATAAACAATAAAAATCTCCCTCCTGCAGATTTAAAAATGAACCTATTGAAAACGAAATTGCTATAATTCCTTACAACTTCGAGTTCCCGATTAACCAAGCGGATGAGGGTGATGAAGACGATTGTGAACTCCTGGAAGAGTTGGCCAGACTATTAAAGCAAGAGGACAAAGTAATACAACCTCATCATGAACCAGTGGATGTGTTCAATCTGGGAACTGAAGAAGACAAGAAGGAGGTTAAAGTCGGTGCTTCTTTAAACAAGGACGTAAAGGAAAAGTTGATCAAGCTGCTACAAGAGTATGTGGACGTGTTCGGTTGGTCTTACCAAGATATGCCGGGGTTGGATACAGATATTGTTGAACATAAGCTACCACTCAAACCTGAATTCCCACCGGTTAAACAAAAGTTAAGAAGAACGAGACCGGATATGACTCTCAAAATCAAGGAAGAAGTTAAAAAGCAGTTTGATGCCGGGTTCTTAGCCGCAGTAAAGTATCCAGAATGGGTGGCCAATATTGTGCCTGTGCCAAAGAAGGATGGTAAGGTCAGAATGTGTGTAGACTATCGAGATCTCAATAGAATAAGTCCTAAAGACGATTTTCCACTACCCCACATTGACGTGTTGGTGGATAACACTGCTCAGTTTTCAGTCTTCTCATTTATGGATGGGTTTTCCAGATATAATCAGATCAAGATTTCTCCTTCCGATATGGAAAAGACCACTTTTATTACACTTTGGGGAACCTTCTGTTACAAGGTAATGCCCTTTGGGTTAAAGAACGATGGGGCAACTTATCAAAGGGCAATGGTCACTCTCTTTCATGACATGATGCACAAGGAAATAGAGGTTTACGTAGATGATATGATTGCCAAATCACAAACTGAGGAAGATCACATAGTCAATTTATAAAAGGTGTTTGAATGGCTGAGGAAGTTTAAGCTACGGCTAAATCCTGCGAAGTGCACTTTTGGGGTCAGATCCGGGAAGTTGTTGGGGTTGATAGTCAGTCAAAGAGGTATATAAGTGGATCCTGATAAAGTAAAGGCCATTCAAGAAATGCCAGCACCGAGAACAGAAGAAGTGCGTGGATTCCTAGGGAGACTAAATTATATTGCAAGGTTCATCTCACACCTCACTGCTACTTGTGAGCCAATCTTCAAGCTGTTGAGGAAATGTCAAACTATTGAATGGGGTGAAAACTGTCAAAAGGCCTTCGATCGAATTAAAGAATATTTGCAAGAACCACCCATATTGGTGCCACCAGTACCTGGAAGACCGCTCATAATGTATCTAACGGTGCTTGACAATTTGATGGGTTGCGTACTCGGGCAACAAGACGAAACAGGGAGAAAAAAGCACGCAATTTATTACTTAAGTAAGAAATTCACAGATTGTGAATCCAGATACTCACTCTTGGAGAAGACCTTTTGTGCTCTTGTATGGGCCGCCCGCCGATTAAGACAATACATGGTGTGCCATACTAATTTATTGATATCAAGAATGGACCCCATCAAGTATATATTTGAGAAGCCTGCAGTGATTGGGAGAGTGGCTCGGTGGCAGATGTTACTGACTGAGTATGACATCCAGTATGTCACTCAAAAATCCATAAAAGGAAGCATATTAACCGATCATCTCGCTCATCAACCGGTGGACGACTATCAGCCTATGCAATTTGACTTCCCCGATGAAGATGTGATGGCTGTAAAAGATGATGATATCCCAGACTCATATGAAGGACCTGAACCTGGATCTCGATGGAAGCTTATATTCGACGGCGCCTTAAACGCAGAAGAACATGGGGTGGGGGCTTTTATAACTTCTCCAACGGGGTTTCACATACCTTTTACTGCAAGGATATGCTTCACATGTACTAATAATATGGCGGAATATGAGGCGTGTATCTTGGGAATCAGCGAAGCCATTAACCTCAGAATCAAGATTTTAGAGGTATACGGAGATTCGGCTCTCGTCATCAACCAAGTCAAGGGAGAATGCAGAACACTTAATGCTAAACTAACTCGATACCGAGATTGTGTCTGGAAGATGATCACTTACTTTGATGAGATCACTTTCCATCATATCCCCCGAGATGAGAATCAATTGGAAGACGCTCTAGCAACTTTGGCATTCATGTTCAAGGTCAAATGGTATAATGAAGCGCCGACTATAAGAATCAATCGCCTAGACGAACCAGATTATTATGCAGCAGTGGAGGTCGAAGGAGATGATAAATCGTGGTTTCACAATATCAAACAGTTCCTCCAGAAACAAGAATATCCTGCAAATGCCTCAAGTGGGGATAAGAAAACGCTTAGAAGATTGGCTGCCCAGTTTTTCCTCGACGAAGATGTACTTTACAAAAGGAATCATGACATGGTGTTACTCCGGTGTTTAGATGGACATGAACAAGATATGCTCATCAAAGAAATCCACGAGGGATCCTTTGGAACTCGCGCAAATGGGAATGCAATGGCTAAAAAGATTCTCCGAGCAGGGTATTATTGGTTGACTATGGAATCGGATTGCTTCAAATATGTCAAGAAATGCCACAAGTGTCAGATCTACGCGGATAAAATTCATGTGACCAACCCCTTTGAACATCTTAACTGCTTCGTGGCCTTTCTCTATGTGTGGAATAGACATAATTGGGATGATCGAGCCAAAAGCATCGAATGGGCACCGATTCATTCTAGTAGCTATTGACTACTTCACCAAATGGGTAGAAGTTGCTTCCTACACTAATGTGACTAGATAAGTAATTGCACGATTCATCAAGAAAGAGATAATTTGTCGCTATGGGGTTCCCAACAAGATCATCATGGATAATGGGCTTAATCTAAATAACAAAGTGATGAATGAGCTGTGCGAGAGTTTCAAAATCGATCACCATAACTCGTCGCCTTATCGCCCGAAGATGAATGGCGCGGTAGAGGCAGCCAATAAGAACATCAAGAAGATTATCCAGAAAATGGTGAAGACCTACAAGGATTGGCACGAAATGCTCCCTTTCGTACTACATGGTTACCGAACCTCAGTCCGTACGTCAACAGGAGCTACTCCTTTTTCCCTGGTATATGGCACAGAAGCGGTACTTCTTATTGAAGTAGAAATTCCTTCACTAAGGGTCATAATGGAGACTAAGCTAGATGAAGCTGAGTGGATACAAAACATATTTGATCAACTAAACCTCATAGAGGAGAAGCGCATGGCTGCTGTATGTCATGGTCAATTATATCAGCGAAGATTCAAAAAGGCATTCGACAAGAAAGTTCGTCCACGCCTATTCGAAGGAGACCTGGTATTAAGGAAAGTGCTACCCATCCATAAAGATCCTCGCGGCAAATGGGCCCCGAACTATGAAGGACCATATGTCGTGAAGAGCGCATTCTCTGGTGGAGCTTTGATTTTGACTACTATGGATGGAGCGGATTTACCACGACCGGTGAATTCCGATTCAATCAAAAAAATACTATGCCTAGAAAAAGAGGATAAAAGCCCGCTAAGTCGAAAACCCTAAAGGGCGACTTAGGCAAAAATTAGGGCGTCCCGGTGGATTGAAAACTCAAAAGAGCAATCCAGGCAAAAATTAGGGACTTGAATAAAAAAATGATACCCGACAAGTCAAAAACCCTAAAGGGTGACTTAGTTGAAAAAAATGGTATATTATCCTGGTGGACTAAGATTCAAAAAGAGCGGTCCAGGCAAAATTAAGGATATCCAATAGGCATATGACTGATAGCACTTATGGTCATACAACGGGAATTCAGAAGGGAATGATCAATCCAGTTGTCATCTTCAGAAGCGAAGTGCCATGGCCTCGGAGACTTAGGGATATTAGTTTGTGTTTGAATTTAATAGGGACATAGATAAATTTGTTTTTTTTTCTTGCCATTTTCCATCTTTTGTAGTAACTCCTCCTTATGAGGATTACTTTCCTTATGTACTATTGTCTGTTCATGGGCCATAGATAAATTTATTTTAGATTTTTATTATTGTAGAATTGATTGGGTTGTTATTTTAGAATTTGGGCTTTTTAGATTAATTAGATGATAGTCAGTTTTTTAGAGTTAATTATTTTTAAATATTTTTATTATTAGTGGTTTTTTGATTAAATCTTTATTTGCTTGGCTTTTTATTTGTTTATTTATTAATTAGGAATGTTGTTTTTATTAATAATTAGGATTTTATTATATATTAAAATTTAGTGATGGGGATATTAATATTAAGGTATCATTTATTTTATTTTATTACTAATTTTTTTAATTCGGTTATTGATTAATTATTATTATTTATTAATACGATTGTTAATTTATTAATATGGCTTTTATATTATTATTTTAAATTATTTTTATTTTTATTATTATTGATTAAGTTGATTATTGTTAGTAATAATAGAATTTCTGTTTTTATTTTATGGTTATTTGTTCATGTGGTTATTTATTATTATTATTATTTATTTTATTTTAATCATTATTATTATTTATTTTATTTTTCGGGTCCAAAGTTGTTGACCCAAAAGGTCATCGTCTTCCCCAATTGGCATGAACCCTAATTTTGCGCAGATTCAGAGAAAACCAAATCAAATCGTATCATTTTCATTAAAATGTTAAAATCAGATTAAATCAATTACAATCATAATCAATCAAAATACAAATCATATCTAAAAATTACAACAATCAGTTTAAAACCCTACATCTAATTACAACAGAAGATTGAATCAAATCAAATCTCAATTTGAAATTCCTAAAAACATATCTAACGTAATTAACTCTAAACTAAAGAGGTTTCAAAAATAAAAACCCTAGACGAATTGACCAGGGGGGACGACTCTCCCAAGTTTTGAGTACCTGCGGAAAATAAAAGAGAGAGAGAGGTTAGAAGAGGAAAACGGAGATAGTAGGATATAATACGACCAGTGTCACTGCAGGAGAGGTAAGGACTTAGCTCTCATAATTTGTTGTCTTGTTGTGTTTTTGTTGCGTTTGGTGTTCTGATTGTTGGGTTTCTGTGTTTAAAATGGGGTTAGGGTTCTTCAAGTAGGGTTAGGGTTCTTCAAGTAGGGTTAGGGTTCTTCAAGTTAGGGTTAGGGTTCTTCCCAGAACCCTTAGAGTTCTTAGGGTTCGTTTGATTTCTGGGTTTTCTGAAGAAGGTGTAGGGTTAGGGTTCTTAGGGTACCTCACGAACCCTAAAGAACCAAGAGATCTGGGCGGGGAAGGGGTTAGGGTTATTAGGTTTAGGTTAGGGTTCATGGTTTTCTGGGTTAGTGTTTATCACCCAGATGAACACGGTTACAGATTTCGGTGATCTTCCATCGGAGATCTGGGTTTGAAGGTGGCCGGAGGAGTTTGAGGTGGCGGGCGGAGAAAAGGACGGAGAGAAGAAAGAAAAGGGGAAATCTTAGAGAGAGAGAGAGGGAGCGAGTTAGAGAGAGAAGAGAGGAAGAGAAATGAGAGGCTTCTGAAGGGATTGAGGTTTAAGTACTCCCTCTTCAGCGCGTAGGATCTCCCCACGTGGCCATCCGTTGGCCACCAGATTAGGAGACATTTGACTGATTCCAAGATGAGTGAATATCGTATCCTTGGGTGAACAACAAATCTCAACCGTTCAAGAAGAAGACTTTGACTGGGTATGTCCATATGACGCTCCTCATGAAACCAGTGCAGCGTCGTTGGATCAATCCAATGCTTCAGAAAGAGAGTCTGCATTTTGACTCTCCCCATTGGATTCGTTGACCCTCTACTGGGCTCCGTCTCCAATGGGCTTCTCCAAATTACTCTTAGCCCCCCCAATCATGAGCCCAATTGCTTGCTCAATGTAAGATACACCCCCTGTATATTTTTAATTAATTAAATTAATAACTTAATTTAATTACTTTATTTTGGATTTAAATTTTAATGGGGGTTTAGAAATAGGATTTTAGGGACATTAGGCTTAGGTTAAATAATTAAATTTCTATTTTGGTTTTATTTTAATTTTTTGGATTTTTAATAAATAGTTGTCTATTTTTAAATTATTTGTTTTTGTAAGTAAATGTGTTTTTATAATGGAGTTTATTTCTGATTTTTCTTGGGGATGAGGTATTTCGAATTTTATAAAAAATTAGGTTTAGGATTTATTTTAAGAAAATTATTGTTTTAGTTTTGTTATTTATTTAAATTGGTTAAATTTGGGTTTGGATAAAAATAAATTAAACTTATATTGGGATTTGGGATAAATCAGTTTTTTTAAATTTTTGGGAGTATCTTAAACTTTAAATTGGAAATATTTAGGGATTAATCTTGCTTTATTTAGCATAAGGGCGTCTTGGAATTTTATTTTTGTTTTTATCAAGTTTTATGGGTTTTTGGAATTCATTTTTTAATAAGGGATATGAAAAGGATTTTTTGTTATGGATTTAAAATTTGGGATAAAGCTCTTTGTCCGAGAGCCTAAATAAGGGATAGGATTTAGGGATAAAAATCTTAGGGTCCAAGAGTTAAAATATAGGCCAAAGGGATAAGGGTTTTTAAGGGATAGAACTCTCCATCCGAGAGTATAAACAATGGATAAGGGATTAAGGGATAGAACTCTCCATCCGAGAGTATAAACAATGGATAAGGGATAGAACTCCTTGTCTAGGAGTATAAATAATAGATTAAGGGATAGAACTCCTTATCTAGGAGTATAAACAATAGATTTGGGGATAGAACTCTTTATCCAAGAGTATAAATAGTGGATTAGGGTTAGGAATAGGATTAGGGGGTAGGAATAGGGGAGGTGAACTACGGTTACTCTGATCCTTCAAAATTGAAGGTACGTAGGCATAGGGTTGTAAACCCTAGCAAGTATAATAATAAAAAACTTAGGATTCTTTTGTAAATAAATAACAAGTTAGACGACAAACAAACATACCCTAAAATCTAAGGACGATCCCATTGAGTACAATGGAAGTGAGGGGTGCCTAACACCTTCCCCTCACTTAACCGACTCCTGAACCTTAGGAATATCTGCCCTTAGGATTAGGACTTTAGGTTTATAATTTATTTTCCTTAAAAAAAAAATATGATGGCGACTCGATAAATTTTGCCGGCCGCGACACTCTTTGTTAAGCATGTCAGAAAGGAAAGTTCTCTAAAACTTCCTTCAAAGCAAAAAATGTTTTGTCCACCTCTAGACGGTTAGAACTTCTACACATTGATTTGTTTGGACCAGTGAAAACGCCTTCAATCAGTGGAAAGAAGTATGGATTAGTTATCGTTGATGGATATAGTTGTTGGACATGGGTAAAATTCTTGAAACACAAGGACGAGTCACATTCGTTGTTCTCTACCTTTTTCTCACAAGTGCAAACAAAGAACGATTGCAAAATAGTCAGAGTCAGAAGTGATCATGGTGGAGAATTTGAGAACAGATACTTTGAGAATCTTTTTGATTCCCATGGCATTTCCCATGATTTCTCTTGTTCCAAAACTCGACAACATAATGGAGTAGTGGAAAGAAAGAATAGGACTTTGCAAGAAATTGCTCGTACCATGATCCAAGAAATTGACATGGCTAAGCACTTCTGGGCAGAGACAGTAAATACAACATGTTATATTTAGAACAGGATCTCTATCAGACCTATTTTGGGTAAGACTCCCTATGAATTGTGAAAGAATAGAAAACCCAACATCTCTTATTTTCATCCTTTTGGCTGTATTTGTTTTATGTTGAACGCTAAAGAGAATCTTGGCAAGTTTGACTCCAAAGCTCTAAAGTGTTTATTGTTAAGATACTCTGAACACTCTAAAGGCTACAGATCTATAACACAGAAACACAAATTGTTGAGGAATTAATTTATGTCAGATTCGATGATAAGCTTGACCCTGAAAAGTCAAAGCTAGTTGAAAAGTTTGCAGATTTGAAGATTACTTTATCAGAATCCAAGAAGGAATATTCTAAGGAAGGAGATAAAGATGCAGAATCTACAGAATCAGATACAACCTTACCAGAAACAATGAATAAGCCATCTCATCACAAGAAGAATAGATTAAAGACTTCTCATTCTGAAGAATTGATTCTAGGAGACAAAGTTGATTCAGCCAGAACTCGTTCATCATTCAAACCTTATGAAGAAACTCTTCTGGGTTTGGTGTCTTTGATGGAGCCAACATCAGTTGATGAAGCTCTTATGGAGAATGAATGGATTATGGCTATGCAAAAAGAGCTGAATCAATTCACCATAAATAATGTTTGGGATCTTGTTCAGAAACCAAAAGGTGTCCACGTCATTGGAACAAATTGGGTATCCAGAAACAACTTAGACGAGAAAAGTGAGGTCGTAAGAAACAAAGCATGACTGGTAGCACAAGGTTATAGTCAGCAAGAAGGGATAGACTATATAGAAACCTTTGCACAAGTTGCCAGGTTAGAATCTATTGGTCTTTTAATTTCCTTTGCTATAAATCATGACATCACTTTATATCAAATGGATGTAAAGAGTGCATTTTTAAACGGGTATATTTCTGAAGAAGTGTATGTGCACCAACCTCCTGGTTTTGAAAGTTCTGAAAACCCATATTTTGTTTTCAAACTTAAAAAATTGCTATATGGTCTGAAACAGGCTCTCAGAGCTTGGTATGAAAAGCTAAGTAACTTTCTTTTGGAAAATGACTTTACCAGAGGAAAAGTGGATACAACACTCTTTTTGGAAAACCTTTAAAAATGACATTTTGGTTGTGCAAATTTACGTTGATGATATTATATTTGGTTCTGCTAATACTTCCTTGTGAAAATAAATTTCCAAGTTAATGCAGAATGAATTTGAAATGAGTCTGATGGAAGAACTCAGATTATTTCTGGGAATTCAAATTGATTAACATCCAAAAGGAACGTACATTCATCAGGGCAAATATGCAAGAGAACTTCTGAAGAAGTTTAATATGTCAGAAAGTAAACCTGCAAAGACTCCTATGCATCCAACATGCATTCTGGAGAAAGAAGAAGTAAGTAAAAAGGTTTGTCAGAAGCTCTATCATGGTATGATAGGCTCTCTTCTGTATTTGACTGCTTCTTGTCCAGATATTCTATTCAGTGTACGTCTTTGTGCTCGTTTCCAATCAGATCCAAGGGAAAATCACTTAACAACTGTTAAGATAATCCTAAGGTATCTAAAAGGAACAACTAACATTGGCTTGATGTATAAGAAAACATCAGAGTACAAGCTTTCTGGTTATTGTGATGCAGATTATGCTGGAGACAGAATAGAAAGGAAAAGTACTTCTGGAAACTGTTAGTTTTTGGGTAACAACCTTGTCTCTTGGGCAAGCAAAAAAACAATCAATCATTGCACTTTCAACTGCAGAAGCAGAATATATCTCAACATCACTGTGCAGTACTCAGTTACGCTGGATGAAGAATCAACTAGAAGATTATCAGATACACAAGAGTAACATTCCTATCTTCTGTGATAATACTTCTGCTATTTGTTTATCTAAGAATCCTATTTTACATTCTAGGGCAAAACATATTGAAATAAAACATCACTTTTTACGGACTATGTTCAGAAAGGTACTTTTCAGTTAAAATTTGTGGATACAAACCACCAGTGGGCTGATATTTTCACAAAACCCCTTGCTGAGGATAGATTTCGTATTCATTCTGGAAAATCTATTTATAAAATCGTGCCCAGAATGAGTAGATGAAATTTTGATGTGTCAAGTCACCAGAACTTCTGAAATAAGATTCTGACGTTAAGCAAATTGATTTTTTATTTATGTAATGTCTTTCTGATTAATGATACTTCTACATGTTAGAAGATGTCTTGATCAGAAACTTGTCTAGTCAGATACCTCTTGGTATTCTTTACTTTGGGAATATCAAACGTGTTACCTTAAAACAAACGGCTATGATTATTTTGTGACACTTATCCAAAATCAAATCATATCTTACTGTTGAAGAGACACCTCGAGCGTTGTGATTTCATGAGACTAGGTTTTAAATAATTATTTCCTATTACTCTCACCTTTTCATAATCATCATTTTTTTAAATACTCAATTTCTCACCATCACACACTATGTTACTTTTCACTTCCCACACTTTTTCTTAGAAACCCTAAAACCCTTTATGCTCCATAAACTCCATCATCTTCTTCAAATGGATCCTCAACAACAAATCGTATTCGAATTCTCTCAACAACAACAACTTGCAGAATCGTCTTTAATGGTTTAAACAACAACTGCTCAAACTGCATCAACATCACTTCATCAATCACTATCCACATTTCAGAAACCAACTGAAGTTCATATTGTGGATCGCCCGACTCATATTCATCTTGTTGCTCCTTTTTCAGAACTGGAAGTTCTATGTGAATGGCTAGTAAACTCTAGTAACTTTCTTGAGAATGGAATTGACTTGTCTAAGGAACTTAATGCTCAAGGTTGGAAAAATTATTTTGATCATCTCTACGGTCCCATTTTTCCTAATCTCATAAGGAATTCTGGAGATTCGTTGATGCTGATGAACACTTCATCATATCACATGTTTTAGGAAACAAGTTCATCATCACGGAGAAATCCATAGCCACATTACTTGGAATGAAAAAATCTGGAGGAAAGCGTATCTACAAGATGAGTTCCAAATCCAAGTTTCTATCTGATGTGATTAACCCAACAATTTTCACGCAATCATCTGATGGAAGACCACCTTTCAAGAGTTAGGATTTATCAAAGGAGCTTCGTGTCTGGCTCAAAATCATTCTGGGATGTATCTATCACAGACCTGCTTCAAGTTCTTCTGATTTCCTTAATACTGATTAGAAATACATGTTGTATTATCTGATGAAAGGAGAGAAGATCTGCCTCCCTTCAATTCTCTTCAGATACCTCAAAGACTCTGTAAGAGAAACAAGAAATCAATCAAAGAAGCTCAAAAACTACATTCCTCTTTGTCGATTGATCTCAGACATTCTGATCGAAAGTGAAATGATTGATCATCTGACAAAATTGAATGTCACAGATGAATTAGACATAGTAACTGGAACCCCTTTGAACAGCAAAAATCTGAAGAGGGTGCAGATTATTGATGAAATTAGAGTTGAACCTAGCATAACAACAGATTGGAAGAGTCTGAAGTCAAGAAGGATGATTATTAACGGATTTCCTCTGTTCACCAAGCATGATAATCCAGAGGTTATAGAGGCATACATACAGCTTAGAGAAGCTGAAGGCTATGATATGTCTAGCTTCAGGATTGAAGATCTTATGGATAATCCTCCTGATATGATGAAGAAGAAGAGACCCCACCCCAACATGACTCCTCAGAAGAAGACTGCAAAGAAGCAGAAGAAAGGTCTAGGTGAAGCCAGCACAAGGAATATTTCACTGGCATTCTATCCAGAACAGACGAGTAAGTCCACTGAATCTTCTTCCATCACTGCATTTGTTACTACTAACAGAAATATATCTTCATCTACTTCAGAACCACCAATATTTTCTACACCACCACCACTATTTTCAACCATCGTCACCACCTTACCCATACCCATTTCTGAACCACCAACTCAAATAATCCCATCCTCTGCACCATCTACACAACTTCCACCACAGATAGTCCAAATCACCTCAACTCTCCATCACTCACACCATTAACCTCTCCACAAATAAACACAGAAACCATACCAGACAATCCTGAACCTTCTTCACCAAAATAAAATCCTGAAAATAATGATATCACCAATCTGGGTGATTTTGCTGAAGAACCCCAACCATTCCCTAAGAATCAACCTTCTGATCTTCCCCCTCCTAACCTAGACGAAGTTATTTATGCTTTTAAGGACAGTGTAGTTATGAGATTCAAGACACTCTCTGATGAATCGAGTTCTATCGAAGACCCTTAATGCTTTGGGTGCTCCCTAAAATCAATTCAATCAGTGGATGTCAGAGGAATTTCAAAAGATCCAAAATCTCTCTGTTCAGACAAAAGATTATTTTATCCAGCAAGATGAAAAGAGACTGGAAGCTAAGAGGGAAGCTGAAGCAAATCTAGTTGCTGAAAGGGAATTGGTTAAGAGGTTAGCCAAGGAAGCTCTTGACAGAGAAGCTGAAAGGTTAGCTAAGGAAGCTCAAGATCAAGCTGAGAGAGAAGCTGAATTGAAGAATCAAAAAGAAGCTCTGAAAGTTGCTGAAAACTCTACCTCTGATCCAGTGTTAAAGACTCTGGAAAGCATTCAGAAGGAGAAAGAGTTGTTCAAAACGAGAATGGACAAGCAAGATGAAGTCACTTCCAGCATTCAGAATGCATTTGCTCAGATCCTTCAGAGGCTCCCTCCTCATTCTCAACCTTAGACACCTTTCTAGGCTACCCCTTAGTTTTCTTTTATCTTTTTGTTTATCTTATTTTGTACTATTGATTACCTTTTTTATTATGACAAAAAGGGGGAGTATATTAATGGAAAATTATTTTGATAAAAATATCTTGTCTCTGAATCATAGCTCTGACATTCTAACATTTTAATTGCACAATTTATTTTCTTAGAATATTTTTCAGGAACAATATTAATATGTTGGCAATCAGACTCTGATTTAACCAATCAGGCTCTGTTATCAGACTCCATTACCACTATAATCAAGCTCTGTTATTCTTGATCTGACAAGATCTTTATAATCAGGCTCTGGTATCCCAAATCTGATAGGATTTTTTTAAGTCTTAGATTCAGAGGGAGCTTGATAAAGGGAATTTAATTCTAAACTTATCTTCGTCATTTCCTATTGATTATCTTCGTACAAAATTGGTTTATCAAAATACATTATTTTGTCATTATCAAAAAGGGGGAGATTGTTATAACCAGATTTGGTTCTGTCGGATATCTCTAAGTTTTGATAATAACAAAGTAGTATTTGTGTGAGAAAATTTTTGATACTCTAACGTTTGTTTTTCTGAAGAAGTAAAAAACAGGGTCTGACTCTGATATAGAAAGCTCTGACTCTGATAGAGATCATGTGCAACGTCACTCTAATTTTACCAAAAATCGCTTCTACGCCAATGAAGCGATTTTGCTTCTGATCTACTCACATTCAAAAAGATCCTAAGAAGACAATATGTTGCTACTGCAATGCTCTCTTGGATTCTGCCCCTGAGAGTGACTCTGGTGATTTACTTCTGAAGGCTATCTAGCTTATGAAGTTATTATCTTCTTAAGACTAAGTGTTGAAGACTCTGAAGACATGGTTCTACTGAACAAAGTTCTGAAGACTCTGAAGACTTGAGTTTCTGAAGACTAAGGGTTGAAGACTCTGAGGACAAGGTTCTACTGAACAACGTTCTGAAGACTCTAAAGACTTAAGTTTCTGAAGACCAAGGGTTCTGAAGACTGAGTGCTAAAGACTATGAAGACAAGGTTCTGATGAATAAGTTCTGAAGACTCTAATGACTCAAGACTCTGAAGACCCAGTGATCAACTCTTCTACTCATGCTTCAATCATCTCTATTAAGAAGCCTCTGATGTACAGAAGAAGATCAAACATTTGCGAGGGAAAATAGCACATAGTATATATCAAACATGTTCTTTTCCACTACCATTCCACTACCCTGAATTGGTGGTACAAAGGATAACTTTTGTGTACGATTTTCATCCTTGCGTAACGACATTATTTCAAGTCGCCAACAATGTTAATGATATTCCTGATCTGCCCTCCAACGGATCTCTTACTGGCTATATAAGGACTTGATCACTTGAAGAAAATAAGGAGAATGCACGAATAGGGAAGAACCACAATACAATGCAAGAAACATTGTTCATACTATATAAGTTTTCTTTAAGTTATTTGAGCTAGTCATAGTGTTTATATCTGCTTGTGTAGAAGCAATTCATTGTAAACAATAATTTTGTTCAAATAGTTATTTGTATTCCTTAAGGGACCAGTTAGGTCAGAATCCTTAAGAAGAGACAGTTAGTCTTGTGCTTGTTAGTCACCAGCAGTTGCTAGTGCAGTGTAATCAATTGATTATAGTGGATTAAGTCCTTGTGTATAAGGTGAAATCACCTTGGTGGGTGGACTAGATTAGCTTAATAGTTTTCAAGTGAACCAGGATATATCATGTATCTTTCTCTCTTTTTAGTTTCTTTGTGATCTTTGTTTGAGTTTCACAAAAAGCTTTCATTTTTTAAAACCCAATTCAAACCCCATTTTCTTGTGTTTTCTCACACCTTCAAAGAGCGGGTGCTCCGACCAAAAAGGGGACGGCGATCTCGACGGGGAGAAGGAGTTCATACTTGGCCCTTGGATCTGGGCGGAGGCGAATGCTGGTACTCTGTCCGTAGATCCCTTATGGTTCTCTTGACCCCTGGGAAGTGCTGGCTCCAGGGAGAAGTATGGTTGCGCTTTCTTACTGCCAAAGAGTATGGCTTCGCTGGTACTCGGCGGTCTCTTCCTCGTCTGGGAGAAGGACTCCGAGATCTCTGGCGCTCTCTCCTCAGCAGAGGAGATCTTGGACGGAGGATCTCTTCTAAGGCTCCAATTCTTGCGTTTTGGTGGAGGATTAGAAGGTTTGTCTTGTTAAGTGCCTCAAGTAGGGTCACCATGGCCAGATCGGCGTTGGGCAGAACTGGGATGGGCTGGTGGTCCTCGGAGGGCTGGACCTCAATGTTGTAAGCGCGATCGGGGGAAGGAGACGTTGTGGCTCCATCTCTCTGCTGATGGACGTCGCTCCAAAGAAAAGGGGTTGCTCTGTTAGTGTCTGTCTTGCTGACGGGGAGGACGATGGTGTTGTGAGCATCGTTGACATTGTCAAGGCTGGCCATGATCAGAATCTTAAAATAACTACTTTGGTATTGGATTTACAAGGAAAGAAAGACGGGGAGAACAGAGTTTCCCACAGACGGCGCGACTGATCTTACCGGCTGATCAGAACCTGAAGTGGGCCAGAGACTTTGTCTGCGATGTTGGGTTTCATAGATGAGGAGGGGGTGTACCTGCAAGGCACTCCGATGCTAAAGTAAGAATCAGGGGAAGAGAAGGCAAGTACAAAGTGAGTATGTCATAGGATGATTATTGAATACCTGACCCTCTCAATTGAAAGGGTTTTTATAATGCCCCCAGCACTTGGCCATTGGTCCCTATTTTCGGGGCAAGATATTCGCTCCCCAAGAATAGGTAACTGCCAGAAACTAGCCTTTGGGATGGGCAGAGGTGCTTAGAATTAGTCGTTGCCGCGGGCACGGGCGTCGTGACTCTTTATGGATGGTGGAACCGTGCATGATGGGTAAAAATGTGATGATGGACAGCTGATCCTGGGGGTCAGCTGGCCAGCCTTCCTCAGCAGAGGGGCAGAGGAGAGAATGCTTCCTTTTTCCCTTAACTGGCAGGGCTTAGGCTATTGAGCCATTCTGGGAGCAGAAGTGGATTGGGCCATGCCTAGCCATTGGGCTAGTCCGGAACAATCATCATAGGTTTTTGGGCTATAGATCATCAGATACTTCACTGAGCATTGTTTGATGTTAGGTGTTGTCGTCATCAAAGTCACCAAGTTCATCTGACGCTTTCATATAGTTGTACCTATAAGCTTATAGGTCCATATTTACCTCTTTTTTTATGATTACAACGCATCTATTAGGGAGGCGGTAAAAAGAAAGAGACATGGGTAAAATAGGAGTTTAAAATTTTGGGCATCATATCCTCAAAAGTTTCACCAGTCCTATTTTGAGAGCCTAAATCTCGAATCTTGGTCACGGCCTTAGATTACTTTACTTGCTCATTTCTTTGTTAATCTTCATCTTGTTTCACATCAGCATCTAGAGGATGTGTGCTTGTGGCGGAGAAAAGATATTTTATCATTGCATCTTGCGTTTCCTTAATGTGTTTAAAAACTTAGGATCTTTTTGTGACACGGTTAAGTGTTTGACATAATCTACTCAATAGCAAAACCGATGCTCTGATACCAATTGAATTAATGCTCTGATACCAATTGAAGGTGCATGAAACCCAATAAAGGAGGGTTTGAATTGGGTTTCCAGCTTGATAACTTTTTCTTTTAGTTTGTTAATGAATATCCATTTGGTTCCTATAGGATTCTTTCCTTTAGGTTATGGCACGATATCTCATACATCTTTTATTTGAAAATGATTAAGCTCTTCTTACAGTGAAGTTATCCAACCATCATCAGATAGGGCTTCATCTATTGAAGTTAGCTTTATCATGAAAATAAGTTCAACCATATAATTTTCATTTTCGAAGGAAGATCTTGTCCTTACAATATATTCTTTCATTATAATGATTTTATCTTCAGGGTGAGAGGATTTTTATTTCCAATGATGCCTTTGATAAGGGAAATATTTATTCCTAACATCGTTTATCTCCCCAAATACATCAAGAGTTTTGTGCACTTTACTAGAGGAGTATTCCTTGGAGGGAACTATTTTTGGTTCCTCTATTTACTGCATATCTGTAAAATCCTGCACTTTATTTGACTTGTTATGGCCAAGTTCTTTGTCATTAAACACTGCATATATTGATTCTTCTCTAGTTAATATTTCTTAGTTATATACTACATATACTCTAAAGAGTCTAGAGTATCCTAAAAAGATACAATTTTGTGCATTGGAATCAAAAATTTTGAAGTGATCCTTAGTATTTTAAATAAAAAGTGTACAACGAAATTGATTAAATTATGAAATGTTGGTTTTCATCCTTTCAACAATTCATACGAGTTCTTATTAAAAAATGTTATTATATAGATTTATTATGAAACATGCAAAGTTTACAACTTCTGCCCAAAAGTGTTCTACATTTTTTTCATGGAACATGTGTTAGTGTAATACCTAGAGGTCAATAATTTTGTTAGAACTTAGTACTTATATCTAATTATCTATTAATAATAATAATAAATTTATTTATTATGTTTATTTTTTCAAAGTAATAAAGTCTGTAGAATAACTAGCATGTTTGGTGAAACATTAAGTATTTTTTTTAATCGTGAGACCCTATTAAATATAAGGGAAGTATTCTTAAAGTATCTATAGTCAAGTTTTATTGTAAAGTAAGATAACTTTAAAGCATTGAAACTATTATGTGGATAGATTGATTATCACATCTCACTGATCATTGATAAAGAGTTATTAGTTTTAACATATGTATAAATATTATGAGTATATTGACCTGACATGAGAATACTACATAGAATGTTATGCAAGTGTCATAAGTTATTCTCATGGAGATAGCGGCGTATAGAACCCTTCAATCTGAAACCACTTTGGACCCTAGATGTGGAGTCAGGTACTTTATTATCATCCAAATATTGTCTGTAATAGAATGATCATAAAAAATGGTTAATGGGTACTCCAAAAATCATGTTGAGGGACATGAGTGACCTATATGGAATTTTTCCATCCTGCATAATAGGTTAAATTTTAAGGGCCTAATATTGAGTTGGGCAAGGGTGACATGATCTATGGCTTGTGTTCAATATAGACATGGTGGAAAAAGGGTAATTGTACACATAAACATTATCTCATAAAGATTTCATTAAATCATATGACATTTCTCGTTACTTGGGTAGTAGTGATGTGTTACTAGATATCAATCATTGTTTATTATATTAAATGTGTGATTTAATTTAATCTTCAATGTTACAAGAACCTGCATGGTCACATACATAAAAACAAATTGATGAGAGAAAAAATAAATAAGTGAAACTTATCGATTGTGCAGTTTTGAAATGCACTAGCATTAATTAGAGAAATGTGGTACACCGTAAGGTACGGTGTACTCGAGTGCAATACAAAACATCGTAAGGTACAATGTACTTAAGTGGAATATTAAACATCATAAGGTATGATGTACTTAAGTGAAATATGGTACATCATAAGGTATGATGTGATTGAGTGGGCTTGTTTAACATGTATCCCACACAAGTGGTTATTTAAATAGAATCCTCATGCTGAAGTGTTTCGCACTTGAAAATAATTTAGTTTATGAAAATCTAACACTTCTATAACCTAAAGTCGCACTTTCTCTCTCACTCTAAAAATATTCATTAGGATAATCTATGAAGCTAGCGGGATTATACCTGAGTGAATCGTACACTCAAAGATACAACAGAGTCGCCACCGAACTTTATTTAGTCCCAAAGGACAAGGAAAATATCGATAAAACCCAAAGGGAAGAGAAACGGGTACAGGGGTCGGTTATGCGAAAGGAAGGTACTAGCACCTTACGCATCCGTCATACCCGATGGAAACCATTTCACTTGCTTCTAGGCTTGGATGGGTTATCTATTTAAAGGCTTCTAGCTAAAAGAGGGAGGAGAGAGAAGAGAAAGAAAGAGAGTGCTCGCGGACGATTAGGGCCCTCGTGCCTACGTACACTCATAGTGCAATGAGGAAATCAGAGCGTTGTAGTTCATGGGAACTAGGGAAAGAAAAGAAGAATGGAAGAAGGTGGCTCGCCAAGATTTTGCCATCTCGTGCCTACGTATCCTCATAGTGCAATGAAAAATTTAGAGCCTACATAGTTCGGGGAACAAAGACAAAAAAGAAAAGGAAAATGGTGTCCAAACCAAGATCAAAAGAAGGAGAGAAAACTTCGCTGGGGATGCAAAAGAATTGGTGTCAGAACCAAGAAAGAAATGCAAAGGAAAGATAATAACTCTGATGAGGGTAAAGTGAAAGAATGGTGTTGAAACCAAGAAGATAAAGGAGAAAAAGGATAATAGTGACTCTACTGGGGAGTAAGAGAACATAGTGACTATGCTGGGGATCAGAGGGTTAGCAAACCTACTGGGGACCAAACAAAGGGGACGGTGTCGAAACCAAGAGAAAGGGTTTGGTATGTTAACTGACAGGAAGTGGTTAACCGAAGAGAAAGAGATTAAGACTCTGTGGGGAAAAGGGTTTGGTGTAAAAAGGCAGGCGGTGATGAACCAAAAGGGGAGAGTACTGAACCAAGAGAAGGTGTTTGACTCTGAAGGGATTTCGGTATATTAACTGATAAACAGTGGTTAACCGGAAAAACAGGTGTGGAACCAGGCAAAGGTTGTGACCCAAAGGATGGGTGTGGAACCAAGTGAAGGTTGTGACCTAAAGAGGTTCGATACACTGACTGAACAAGCAGTATCTGACCAAAGAAAGGGTATTTGAACCAAAAGAAGGTTACTAACCGAAAGGTGCGAGTATTTGAACCAAAAGAAGGTTACTAACTCACAAGGTATTGGTTTTAACAGACGGACTGTGATAAACCAAAAAGAATGAGTGATTAACCAAGAGAATGTGATTAACTCAAATTAATCAAGAGAAGGTGATTAACTCAAAAGGCGCTCGGTATGTTAACAGACGGGTTGTGGTTAACTGAGAAAAAGTGCAAATTGGTGTTTTAACTGACAGGTAGTGGTTAACCGATCAAAGGGAGAGGAACCAAGAGAAGGCTGCGAACTCCGCTAGGGTTTCGGTGTTTTAACAGGAAAATTGTGTTTAACCGAAGAAAACAGGGCATGACTTTGCTGGGAAAGATGAGCGTTTGATTTTAACAGAATGACTGCGATTAATCAAAAGAACAAATGATCATGACTCTGGTGGGAATCCAAGAACAGTTGTTGATCAGAAGAAAGGTGTTGAACCAAAAGGAGGTTGCTAACCCAAAGGCAACAAAGATCTTTAACCAAGAAAAGGATATTGAGGAAAGAGACAGGAGTTAACCTAAGATATAATGATCTTTAACCAAGAGAAGTCGTGATTGATCAAAAAGAGAAACTAAAAAGGGGCAAGAATGATCAGGGATCGACTCGACTAGGGATTGAGAAACACTATAGTCTGGAGATAGAGACGATTATTCTAGGCACAAGGTCATTCGTCCCCTGCCCAAAATAATCAAGATGAGTGTAGGAATTCTCCAGTATCATCCCTTCTCTAGCACCAAAGTATAGTGCGGAGATTGAAGCCGACAGAGTAACAGCGCCAATTTGTACAGTGCTCCAGTGCGTCGTGCAGACTTCTGGCTTAGCTGGGGAAACATAAGACAAAGCTCTAAAGAATCATAGATGGAGAAGCAAGGGGAGATTGACTAATCGAAACAAAGTTTTGATCAATCAATTAAGGGAAATGATCTAGCCAACGACCTTCCAAAAGGATCGAAAGATCGTTAAAGCAACGTGCGGATTATTGATTGTACATGATTAAACTTGCTTAATGAAGAACAAACTTAATGTGATAACAAAACAGTACCAAACATCAACACAAATCATGTTAACATGTGAACAAAAGTGTGCAAGAAACATCATGCTCATGTAATGTCAAAAATGCAAATGATTCCATAATCAAAAATTCGTGCATCGAAAGTTTGCAAACAAGCTTCAAACAGAGGTCAAACAGCTCATAAAACCTCCATAAATATCAAGCATATCAAGCCATGGAAGTTAAATGAGGAAAGAAGATCAAACAAGCTTGAAAATAGGCAAGAATGGAATTCTGGTTCAATGTTAATCGATTAACCATTAGCAATTGCAAAGTGGTTAATCGATTAACCCTTGCAAATCAGCAGAAAAACTGAAAAAAGACAGTGTTAATCGATTAACACTTTTTGCATTGCAAAGTGTTAATTGATTAACACTGAACCAGTGGCAAAAAATCAGTTTTCAGAATCACTTCCAGCCACTTAATCACTTATCCAATCACTTTCATTTTATGGCTTGCATTTGTGCGCAAAAATGACATCAAGTATGAGCAATTAATCATCAATTGAAAGCATTAAACATGGAGATCAAAGATCAAACAATTGCTTGATTAATCAACATCGAAAAACTATCGAAACTACATTATAAACGCGCGAAAGTGATCGAAATAGTAGATTGAGCAAAAGTTACCAACCTACAAGCCAGAGAATTGACTTGGTGATTGTTGTGAGTGAAATGTAGAGAGAAGAAACCAAGAAAACCAGAGAGTTCTGCACTTGCAATCAAACCGTAGCAAAACCGATCAAAAATGCGAAAAAAAACTCCAAAATCAAATTTGCATCGAAACGATTGGAGTAATCACTTGAATTGCAAATGGAAGTTGCTGTAATTGCAGAGATCCAAGAAGAGATTCAAGATGATGGAGGTTTACGCTCAAGAGTAAGCAATTTCAATGTGAAATTCATTACTCTTCAATAGTGGAATTAATCTCTAGTGTGGTTTGAGGAAGAAGATGAAGATAAAGGTGTAGAACTTGCAAAAAATGCCGAGAGAAATGAGAGAATTGAGAGTGAAAAGAGTGAGAAATGATTGAAAGTGTGTACGGTTTGTATGAAAGCTCCTTTGTGAAATGGTGGAGGTTTGCTTATATAGAGACTAACTTTGGAGTAGGCTAGGTTTGGAATGTGCTTTGGAGTGTGCTTTGGAGCTAGCTTGGGAGTTAGTTACACTTGACTCACCGAGTCAGCAGTTGACTCGGTTAGTTAGTTAGTTAACTCAGTGGAGCAATCCCAATGCAAGTCTAAATCAATGGCTCTCATGCTTGGAAGTAAGGGTGCATGGTGGTCATAATTGGAGATGTTGCATGGTATCAAATGTATTGAATGGTCTTGAAATGTCTTGAACTGTCTAGAGATGTCTAGAATGTTCCACACAATGCTGGAACCAAGTAGAACCCAAAAATGTGGAAGAAAAGTTGTTGTCATGAAAAAGCAGCAGAATCTGCTAATTTTACAAGGGTTAATCGATTAACACTTTTTGCACTGCAAAGTGTTAATCGATTAACCAAGCCAAAAAGTGCTTAATTTGCTTGAAAAAAGGTGCTATGGCTACGGTTCTGATTTCCGACCTTTTGCTTTGAGGAATAGGCATAGAAACCCTTGTTTTGTGCTTGTGTTGATGATGTGATGACCTTGTGAGGATGTGATTAATCGGACTTAGAAAACCTGAATATTCCTGCATAAAAAACACAGAGAAAAGTGTGAGTTCGTATGCCAGCGATGCGAATGCACATGCTTATGCAAAAGGCAAAAGGGAGGTCAAATTTTGGGTTACGAGAGCTGCCCCTATTTAATCCTCTTGGACCTGAATGTTCAAATTGCGCCAGCTTTTCGATGATTCGAGGTGAAGGGGATTAAATAAAAGAGTAGCTCGAAAATTTGGCCAACGGCGACAAAAGAAGAGGTGAAAGTGTAGAGGGTTTGAATAGGTGAGAAGTTTAGCTGAATATCTGCTGGGTAGATGAATCTGTCAAAGGGGAGTATGCTAGATGCATATGTTATGTATGTGTGCTCTACATAATGCTTGATATCCTATTATGCAGCGGTGTAGGTTAAGGAATCATGTCGCAAGTTGGCAGGTTCTGGACGGACCCGAGAGCAAGGAAAGGACTTTGGATAAACCAAAGGAAAGGAAGAGACTTTGAGAAAGTTTGCCAGACGAGAACTAGACTTTGAAAAAGTGTACCAGACGAGAACTGGATTTTGAAAAGTTTGCCATATGAGAATTGGAAAAAGTTTGCCAGACGAGAACTGGACTTTGAAAAAGTTTGCCAGACGAAAACTGGCTACCAGACGAGAACTGGATTCTGAAGAGATAAATCAGATAAGAACTGACTACCAGACAAGAACTAGAATTCAAAGAGACAAGTTAGATGGGAACTGTCTACCAGACGGGAACTAGGTTTTAAAGAGACAAGTCAGATGGGAACTGAATACCAGACGAGAACTGGATTTTAAAGAGACAAGTCAAACGAGAACTGACTACCAGATGAGAGCTGGATTTCAGTTTACCAGACGAGAACTGGGATTAAGTTCGCCAGATGAGAACTGGACTTTGCAAGGGTTTTCCAGACGAGAACTGAGCTTTTGAAAGGATAAGCCAGATGGGAACTGGATTTTTAAGAGTTAAATCAGACGGAAACTAACTACCAGTCGAGAACTGGATTTAAGTTTACCAGACGAGAACTGGGATTAATTTTGCCAGACGAGAAATGGGCTTTGAAGAGACAAGTCAGGCGAGGGTTAACTACCAGACAAGAACTGGATTTTAAAGAGACAAGTCAGACGAGAACTGACTACCAAAAGAGAACTAACTACCAGACAAGAACTGGATTTTAAAGACAGGTCAGACGGGAACTGACTACCAGATGAGAATTGGGTTTTGATTGGGATGCATGTTTGAACCTGTATGGCGTAACGCTACATCTTGATGGATATGCTACGCGTTTGAGGATGCAATGTTATGCGGTGATGATTACTATATGCAAAATGTCAGTGATCGGGTTTTGAAGAGATGTCAAGTATGATCGAGCTTAAGTCATGGCTTCATGTTATGCCAGATGAACGATATGCAAGAGTGAAGTGACATGATTAATGCATGAGAGTGGTTTATGCAACGATTCTTGAGAATCTATCAAGTGCTTTTGTTAGGGGAGAGGGAAGAGTTGAGGTTATGGTGTAGGCGAAGAAGTGATTCCCCGACACCTACTTCCGGATCAGCAGTTGTTGATGCACCATCGCTCCTGCCTCAAAATAGGGAGAGAACTTGTACCTTGGTAGCCTGTCTCTGCCCCAGTCTGTAGGGTATCTGCATGAATTACCCCAGTCACAAGTTATGAAGTGATCTTGTGATCTGATTTTGACTTGCCCCAGCGTATTGAAACAGTGTGCCTCTGATTAATCGTCTCTTAGAGAGGTTAACTTCTTATGCTCTTGGGATGCCTGCCCCAACATGAACCCTGAAGTGATTTTGCCCCTGGCCAATAGAACTTTGGAGGAATGCCCCTGACCAGCTGATATTTGAGATTTGTCGAATCTCAACGTGATTGGTCCAGATTGACTGAATCTTGAGATGGCTATGCCCTTTTTGCTCAACTGAGTTTTCAAGCTTTTTGCCCCTTGAGATGATCAAACCTTCCATTGTGGAAACTTTCTTGATGTCAAGTGCTTTTTCGCAAGTAAAAAGTGTTTGTTTTGAAAATGATAATGCTAATGTCATGCATATGTCAGTTTTGAAATCCAAGTATGTTCACTAAGATTATGACATATAGTGAATGAATCACTATTTAGAATGCCATGTCAATATCAACATAAATGATAAGCAAATCTTTAGGAGTCGGTTTTAACCCGATTTTACTGTAGTATGCTTTTGAAATAAACCCTGCTTCAATTAGGACTTTTGCAGGTTGTAATGTAGCTTGGTTCACGGTTTTAGAATGAAAGGATATAAGGCTCAAAATTTATTTTAACCCACCCATTCTCCTTGATGTTCTCCAGTCCTACGTTCAGCTAATTTAACACAAGCGTTCACTTTTCAAAAAGGGCTTTGAACGGTAGATGTGATAGTAGAGGAACCGACGAGGGTTTCTGAGCGGCAGTCGCTCACCTTTTGTTTTTGTCACATGTGATCACACGAACTTGTTCTTATTGAGGATTTTTATTCTTTTGATTCTCTATTTTGTTCTTTCCCTAATTTTGCGTAGAATGATTATTTTGAATTTGCAGTCTACTGGGATGCCTTAATTTTTGCCTAAGTCATTTGTTTTTGACTTAGCGGGCTTTTTTTTCTTTTTTTTTTGTTTCTTGCTTTTGTGATTATTTTTGAACAAAATCATGTGACATGTATTCGTTTGATTTGTAAGGGTGAGTTGTGACTGCCTCATTCCTTTGGTCGGTGAGGGAAAACCAATGTGGATCTGTGATTTTTCTGACCTCTTGCGAGGGATAGGATGTGGTTGATCCGCAGATGGGGTACGCCTTTTTTGAAATTTGAACGCAAGGTCAAACTAACTGAGAACTACCCTTCCCCTGGTTAAGATTGAGGGTTTTATGTATATAGAAAGAAACTCCTACTTCAAGGGCCAAAGGGGTTGACTAGGGATTATCTTCCTTATACCTCCGGTGTTTGGGGATTTGAACAAAATGCCTTCATCATCAGCAAGGTTTTATTCAAAAGCATACAGACAGTGATCTCGCATCTTTTTTATTTCATCATTCTCTTTTGATTTTGCTTGATCAAATGTTTGATAATGATAAAAAAGTATTAGTGAACACTAATGAATTTATTCAAAAACATGCATATTCATTTCTTTATTATTATCATTCGAAAACACACAAGTTTTACAAGTGAACAATGCTAGACAAAAAGAAAGATTGCAAATGTAAAAAATGGAGTGATATAATGATTGTCGATGTTGAGGAGGAGCTCTCAGGCTTGATCAATTATTTCAAGGGATACTTTTGTTATCTTGGCCCTTACACGGACAAGGGATTTCAGTTCACCCACAGTTTCTCATCTTGAATAGTTAAGTGCTCGTTATTAATCAACGGTTGGACTTTAGCTTTGAAAGCGTTGCAATCCTTGGTCAAATTTCTAGTCGACCCAGCATGATATCCGCATTGCACATTGGGATCATACCCAGGTGGGAATGGTTCTGGAGGAGACTTCAGAGCTTTGAGAACCACCAGCGAGTTCTGAACCAAATATGGGAGAAGTTGATTGTACGTTATAGGAATCGGATCTAGAGGAGCATTCCTTCGTTCTAGATTATTTCGGGGTTTGTGCTGGTTCTAGCGCTCTCAGCCTTGGACTTGCTGAATATGAACCTGAGGAGGATGTTGATATGGTGGTTGCTGGTACTGGGCAACAACAACATATGGGTACGGACAGTATGGCGTAGGAGCCATGGGAGTTTGCTCTTGAAAGTGGACACCAGCCATGACAACATTTGTTTCCCCTTCCTTTTCTTTAGAGAACCCACCTTGTGGTTTATTGACCCCTGATTATTGATTCACAGTGCTGGCAATTTTCCCTGTCTTGAGTCCATTCTTAATATGTTCCCTAATGGTCACGGCATCAGCAAAATTAGAGGATGAGCTACCAACCATCTTCTCATAGTACAAACCCTGAAGAGTGCCCATGAATATATCAACCAAATCTGTATCAGATAGAGCAGGCCGGACTCGTGAAGCTATCTCACGCCACCTCTGAGCGTATTCTCTGAATGATTCACCAGCTTTCTGAGACTGATTTTGCAGCTGCAGCCTGGTGGGAGCTATATCCAAGTTATACCTGTATTGCTTTAAGAACGCTTCGAATAGATCTTTCTAGGTTCTGATCTTACCTTGCTCAAGGTTCATGTACCAATCAAGGGAAGCCCCATATAGGCTATCCTGGAAACAGTGGATAAGAAGATCATCATTGTCTATGTAGGAAGCCATCTTTCTGCAATACATTGTGATGTGACTTCGTGGAAAACTCAACCCCTTGTACTTAGGCAAATCAGGCACCATGAATTTCTGGGGTAGCACAATATTTGGAACCAAGCACAAGTCTTTGGCTTCCATGTCAAAAGCAGAAAGTCCTTCAATAGCTTTGATTCTGTCTTCTAATAGATTGTAGTCTGCATGTTAGTTTTGATCAGCAGGTCTGACAAGAATCTGAGGATTTGGGAGCTGAGACCCAGCTGGAGCAAGTACCTGAGGAGAAGCAAACTAAGATGGATGTACCAGCCCAGGATTTACCATCTGACCACTAGTATGACCCATCTGAAAACCATATGGATAACCAGGGAGAGGTGTCATAGCAGCTAAGGATGCCCCAGGGTAAGGCATTCTATAATGAACATTGTGAACAACATTTCGAGCAGATTGAGACAAGACTGGAACATGAATCGGGGGACCTTTATACACATGCTCATCCTCATAAGGAATTTCAACATCGGTTGACACATGAGTCTGGCAAGTCTGTGTTTGAGGAATCTCATGATTATCGTGGTTCACTGCAGGAGGTGGAGGTGAAGTAGGCATGCCCCAAAGGTAACCAACAGAATTCCCATTAGGCTCAGGCATGGCAAAATTTTGATAAGGCGCGAAGGCTCCACCATTGGCAATCTGATGAGTGGAATTCGAGGGCATTCCCCAAAGATAGGCAACATGCATCCTATTCGGTGCGGGCTGACAACTTGGCAAATTGATAGCAGGTTGAACGACAGTCTCGATTGGCGCTTCAGCAGTAGCAGAAGAAGAAGTAACAACAGGAGTGACAACAGTTGCATCAGTGACAATGGCGACATCAGGAGAGGCAACAGTGGCATCCATCCTAGTACGAAGGAGTTCCATGATGGCATCCATGTTATCTTGGAATTGACCCATCCTGCCCTGGAACTGAGTCAAGGTTTCTGTGTAAGCGGTATTCTCATAATCAACCATGATTCTTGACTTGTTGAATCTGATGAAGTACCAGTGTCGGATCGTCGTTGTCTTCCGGATAATGAAGGGAAGAAAGCGAGCTTATCTGGTTTGGATGTATGCAATGCAAATGTATGTATGCACATGTAGCTTATGCAGATGAAATGCAAATGAGATATGCAACCCCCAATGATGCAAAGGTTAGATGATGCAAAAAGTTCAGCGTACATATGGTGATGCAATAACTCGGGTTTAAAAGTTCGGCATACATGAGGATGTAATAACAGTATGCAAAAATGCAGGTTAGAGATGCAACATCTTTTGGATAGTCTGCACATAAAATTTTGCGTGGGTGCAAAGGTCTGACGTGTGTGAGAGAACAAAGGTATGAAGGGGCTTAGTTTCCTGCAAGAACCCAATATCCCTCTCACAAGTGTGATCTAGACACAACAAGGTGGTCCCTAGAAGGTTGCCCAAACCATAGGACTCAAGTGAAAACCCTTCGCCGTAGCAAATTCTCGCAGGGAGAAGGTATTCTCAAATGAATCACGGTCTGAGATGTGGCTCTCGTGACAACCCAACGCGCAAAACACATGCGTCATGACTATCCACGTTCTATCCTATGTGCATGCTCAAGCCCGGTGATAGAGCTTATCTCTCCAATAATATCTACCCATCCCAACAACAACAAAAAATATAGCAGATATCCAGAATATACAGCATATGAATATTTAAAGCAGTAAATAAACATAAAGATAAAGCAAGTAAAGCGCAAAGCTAAACCAAATAAAGCGCAAAAGATAAACACCCAAACAAGCAAGAAAGCAAACAAAACTAGGCGAGACCCCCAACTTGCAAGAGTAAGGACTCCCTAGCAGAGTCGCCAGCTGAAGCTAGCGGGATTATACCTGAGTGAATCGTACACTCAAAGTTACAACAGAGTCGCCACCAACCTTTATTTAGTCCCAAAGGACAGGGAAAATATCGATAAAACCCAAAGGGAAGAGAAACGGGTAAGGGGGGCGGTTATATGAAAGGAAGGAACTAGGACCTTACGCATCTGTCGTACCCGACGAGAACCATTTCGCTTGCTTCTAGGCTTGGATGGGTTATCTATCTAAAGGCTTCTAGCTAAAAGAGGAAGGAAAGAGAAGAGAAAGAAAAAGAGTGCTCGTGGAGGATTAGGACCCTCGTACCTACGTACCCTCATAGTGCAATCAGGAAATCAGAGCGTCGTAGTTCATGAGAACTAGGTAAAGAGAAGAAGAATGGAAGAAGGTGGCTCGCCAAGATTTCACAATCTCGTGCCTACGTATCCTCATAGTACAATGAGAAATTCAAAGCCTATATAGTTCGAGGAACAAAGGCAGAAAAGGAAAGGAAAATGGTGTCCAAACCAAGAGCAAAAGAATGAGAGAAAAATCCGTTGGGGATACAAAAGAATTGGTGTTAGAACCAAGAAAGAAATGCAAAGGAAAGATAGTAACTCTAATGAGGGTAAAGTGAAAGAATGGTGTCAAAACCAAGAAGATAAAGGAGCAAAAGGATAATAGCGACTCTACTGGGGAGTAAGAGAACATAGTGACTATGCTGGGGATCAGAGGGTTAGCAACCCTACTGGGAATCAAAAAAAGGGGACGGTGTTGAAACCAAGAGAAAGGGTTCGGTATGTTAACTGACTGGCAGTGGTTAACCAAAGAGAAAGAGATTAAGACTATGTGGGGAAAAGGGTTTGGTGTCAACAGGCAGGCTGTGATGAACCAAAAGGGGAGAGTACTGAACCAAGATAAGGTGTTTGACTCCGAAGGGATTTCGGTATATTAACTGATAAAAACAGTGGTTAACCGGAAAATGGGTGTGGAATCAGGCAAATGTTGTGACCCAAAGGACAGGTGTGGAACCAAGCGAAGGTTGTGACCCAAAGGGGTTTGATACACTGACTGAACAAGCAGTATCTGACCGAAGAAAAGGTGTTTGAACCAAAAGAAGGTTACTAACCCAAAGGTGCGAGTATTTGAACCAAAAAAAGGTTACTAACTCACATGGTATTGGTTTTAACAAACAGACTGTGATTAACCAAAAAGAATGAGTGATTAACCAAGAGAAGGTGATTAACTCAAAAGGTGCTCAGTATGTTAATAGGCGGGTTGTGGTTAACTGATAAAAAGTGCAAATTGGTGTTTTAACTGACAAGCAATGGTTAACCAGTCAAAGGGAGAGGAACCAAGAGAAGGCTGCAAACTCCGCTAGGGTTTCGGTGTTTTAACAGGAAAATTGTGTTTAACTGAAGAAAACTGGGCATGACTTTGCTGGAAAAGATGAGCGTTTGATTTTAACAGAATGACTGTGATTAATCAAAGGGACAAATGATCATGACTCTGGTGGGAATCAAAGAACAGTTGTTGATCAGAAGAAAGGTGTTGAACCAAAAGAAGGTTGCTAACCCAAAGGTGACAAAGATATTTAACCAAGAAAATGGTGATTGATCAAAAGAAAAGGATATTGAGGCAAGAGTCAGGAGTTAACCCAAGAGATAATGATCTTTAACCAAGAGAAATGGTGATTGATCAAAAAGAGAAATTGAAAAGGGGCCAGAGTGTTCAAGGATCGACTCGATTGGGGATTGAGAAACACTACAGTCTGGAGATAGAGACGATTATTCCAGGCACATGGTCATTCGTCCCATACCCAAAATAATAAAGATGAGTGTAGGAAGTCTCCACTCTCATCCCTTCTCTAGCACCAAAGTATAGTGCGGAGATTGAAACCGACAGAGTAACAGCGCCAATTTATACAGTGCTCCAGTGCATCGTGCAGACTTCCGGCTCAGCAGGGGAAATAGAGGACAAAGCTCTAAAGAATCCTAGAGGGATAAGCAAGGGGAGATTGACTAATCGAAACAAAGTTTCGATCAATCAATCAAGGGAAATGATCTAGCCAACGACCTTCCAAAAGGATCGGAAGATCGTCAAAGTAACGTGCGGATTATTGATTGTACATGATTAAACTTGTTCAATGAAGAAAAAACTTAATGTGATAGCAAAACAGTACCAAACATCAACACAAATCATGTTAACATGTGAACAAAAGTGTGCAAGAAGCATCATGCTCATGTAATTTCAAAAATGAAAATTATTCCATAATCGACAAATTGTGCATCGAAAGTTTGCAAACAAGCTTCAAACAGAGGTCAAACAGCTCATAAAACCTCCACAAATATCAAGCTTATCAAGCCATGGAAGTTAAATGAGGAAAGGAGATGAAACAAGCTTGAAAATAGGTAAAAATGGCATTCTGGTTTAGTGTTATTCAATTAACCATTTGCAGTTGCAAAGTGGTTAATCGATTAACCCTTGCAAATCAGCAGAAAAACAGGAAAAAAGGCAGTGTTAATCGATTAACACTTTTTGCACTGCAAAGTGTTAATCGATTAACACTGAAGCAGTGGCAAAAAATCAATTCTCAGAATCACTTCCAGCCACTTAATCACTTATCCAATCACTCTCATGTTATGGCTTGCATTTGTGCACGAAAATGACATCAAGTATGAGCAATTAATCATCAATTGAAAGCATTAAACATGGAGATCAAAGATCAAACAATCGTATGATTAACCAACATCAAAAAACTATCGAAACTACAATGTAAACGCACGAAAGTGATCGAAAAAGTAGATTGAGCAAAAGTTACCAACCTACAAGTCGGAGAATTGGCTTGGTGATTGTTGTGAGTGAAATGTAGAGAGAAAAAGCCAAGAAAACCAGAGAGTTATGCACTTGCAATCAAACCGTAGTGAAACCGATCAAAAATGCGAAAAAATCTCTGAAATCAAATTTGCACTGAAACGATTGGAGTAATCACTTGAATTGCAAATGGAAGTTGCTATAATAGTAGAGATCCAAGAAGAGATTCAAGATAATGGAGGTTTAAGCTCAAGAGTAAGCAATTTCAATGTGAAATTCACTACCCTTCAATGGTGGAATTGAGCTCTAGTGTGGTTTGAGGAAGAAGATGAAGATGAAGGTGTAGAACTTGCAGAAAATGTAGAGAGAAATGGGAGAATTGAGATTGAAAAGAGTGAGAAATGATTGATAGTGTGTAAGGTTTGTGTGTAAGATCCTTTGTGAAATGTGTAGCGCGAATTTTTGGATGTGGTTGCGAAGCACTATCGCCTTTGGGGTACTACAGTTCGATTCATTTTTTATCCTATTGAAGCTGATGAAGGAAGGGAAATAGATGTCTCCAATTAACCCTGCTTGCATACTGATTTTAAACAGATGATTGTTGGTTTGTAGATGCTATTGAGATTGTGGGTCTCTCTTAAGTTATTTTGTTAAAATAGTGCCTGGGCGATTGGTGGGAGTTTAAGACTGATGCTTTTCGATTGATATGTGAAGGTATGGGATTTGGGACTTTGGATTAGTGTGCTCGCTAAGATTTTTTCTTTCAATCTTATGCCTGCGTATTCCCATTTACCGAAACAGGGAAATCAGAGCGATCGTAGTTCCTCCTATTCTATGGGAGGAAATGGTGTTTTGGTGTCTTGTTCAAAGCCCAAGACGTGAAGCTGAAGGTGGTTTGTATCTTGTTTAAAGCCCAAGATGTGAAGCTAAAAAGGTGTTGTCTTTAGAGAGAATTTGTCATCTCTAAAGGGGGTCTGTTTGTCATAACTGTTGGGTGACTGACTATAAAAGAGGATTACTTTAACCGGGATATGTGAATCCTAGCAATGCCATAATTTCCTTTATAGGGGGTTTTAACCTGAAGGAGAAGACTTTAAGAGCAATGCCATCTTTCCTTAGGAATTTCTCATGCTAAAAGAGGGACAGTGGTGTGGATGTAAATAATCCAAAGGCTTGCCGCTTACAGCGATTACATGAAAGGAGTTGTTGATGTTTGTATCCTGTGAACGAGGCACGGTTTTGATGCTAAAAGGTTGATTAACTCAACCGGGGTTTTTCTTATACAAAGCCTAAGAGGAGGCCATTGGCCCAACAAGAGGGTGTTTTTATGTGTCTTATACGAAGCCCGAGAGAGAGTCTAAAAGGGTTTGACTCAACAAGAGAGTGCTTTTAGATGTGTCTTGTACGAAGCCCAAGACGGAGGCTAAAGGTTGACTCAACAAGAGAGTCTTTTATACTCAACAAGAGAGTGTTTTTGTATCTCGTACGAAGCCCGAGATGGAGGCTAAAGGGAGATTGACACAACAAGAGAGTCTTTTTGTATATCGTACGAAGCCCGAGGTAGAGGCGAAAAGGATTATTGTTTCAGTCAAGTGACAGGTCCAGTAGGTTGGTTAAAAGAGAAAATCAGTTCTTATAAAGAGACTGATTAAAGGTAAGGCTATGCTTTGGGATTGATCGGAGGATCAGGGTTATTTCCTGTTCATTAAGGAAATGGGGAATCGAGAGGGTATTGGAGACTGTCCGAGTCTACTAGTGTTTTTCCCTACTTGAGAATGCCTTCGAGACTCAAGGAGATTAGAATGTCCAAGTCTAGAGTTTTATCTTTTGTACTATGCTTAAAGAAACCGTAGTAATACATTCACGGTGGAAAGATCTAGACTCTTTGAAAGACTGTTCTATTAAGATGACTAATTTCTGTTCCTATACCTCTAGGAGGTCGTCGGGACAATTTGTACGAAGCCCAAGAGGAGGCTGAAAACTTTTAAGAAGCCGAGGGACAATTTGTATGAAGCCCAAGAGGAGGCTCTCTTCCCGAAGGAAGAATCCTTATACGAAGCCTAAGAGGAGGTTGTGAATACTTCTAAGAAGCTGTAGGGTCCTTGTACAACGCCCAAGAGGAGGCGGGGATGCTTTTAGGAAGCCTGTGGGTCCCCAAACCCCGAGAAATTCAAGACAGGCTATTCACAGAGAATAGATCAAGCCAGGAAAGTCCGAGAATTTGGAAGAAACTCAAGAGATGTCATTCACAAAGAAAAGATCATCTCTGGGGAGTAGAGTTTCTTTGACGATCTCTAAGGGTGACAGTCTGAGAAAGGGTTCACCGAGAATGCTGCCTTTCACGTCTCCATATTGTTTAACCCCAAGAGGAGGGAAGACTGTATCTGGTAATCCTACGGGATCTAGTTTTGTCTATTTAAGAGTGACCAACAGGGCTTAGTGCTAGACGTAGTTGTCGGGGAAACTCTAAATATCTATACTAGTATTACACAGGTGATATGAGTTTATGAAAGAAGACTTACAGTGAAACAGCCCCACAATACAGTTATATGTATATGAAAGCGGATAAAGAAAGCATATAACCACTTACTCGGTTGTAGAGCTTCCATGCTGTTTGGTTAGTTGGTCAACAAAGAAAGATTGAAAACAACAATATATTCAAAATTAAAGGAGAAAATATTTTCAAAAGATGTTGGGGCTTACAGCTCAAGGAGAGGCCCAAGGTTTATCAATGATAGCACTGTAGTTTTGTACAGAGGGACTTATACAAGTGACTGAGGCCCAAGAAAGGTTTTCTGTACAAGGAGATGGGTCTTACACTCTCTCAAGAGGCCCAAAAAAATGATTTAAAGTGAACAAATATGGGTCTTATAGCTCAAGGAGAGGCCTAGGGTCATTTGTTTGAAAATGGCGATCGCGCCGAGATTTTTGAAAACGCGGTGGGTCTTATACAATTCATTGAGGCCCAAAATGGTTTGGTTTTCAAAGGGGGTTGGGTCTTACACTCTAATAGAGGCCCAAAAGATTTTGAACGGGTCTTATAGCTCGAGGAGAGGCCCAAGGTTTGTTTTTCAACGGACGATGATCGCGTCAAAGTTTTTGTAATACAACGGGACTTATACAATAAGGCCCAAAATAGGTTTGTATTTACAAAGGATTAGGTCTTACACTCTATTAGAGGCCCAAAAGTGTTTGAAATTGTTTGATAAGGGTGAAAATCAAAGAAACCCTAATTTGTTATTCTTTAAAAGTAAATATTTAAAGAAAATCAAATAAAATACCAAATAAGTTTGAATAAACCATTTGTGATTTTTGTTTAAGGTTTGAGAAATGAGGGATTAATCACAAGGTTAATTAAAACTCACTTGGTTTTGATTTTCAAAGTAAATATTCACTTTTAAAATGTTTAAAAACATTAAAAAGGAATTTATTCACAAAAATACTAATTATATTAAATAAATAATATAAACTTAATTTTTTTGTGGAATAAAATATTTCAACATTTTTGTGATTTTTTGCAAAAAGAACCAATAAAAAATAATTAAAATTGAAAGAGTTATTAATTTTCCAATTAATTAATAAAACATAAAAATATTGGAAAAAATAGCAAAAATGTGAGAAAACACAAAATGGCATGGGTGGGGTTTGAACCCATGACCTGAAGGTCATAGGGCGCGCGCCTTACCACTGGGGTGGTGATACAACCATTGCTCGAAGTGAAACCACAAATATACAAGGCATGCCTTGTTTTCTAGGCAAGGCAAGGCAAGTTTTGCCAAGAAACGGGAAGGTCCATAACTTTCTCATTTATCAATGTTTGGGGACAAAATTTATATGCATCTGGCCTAGAATTTCACAAGGAATCCAATGGTGGTGGTATTTATTTTCAGATTATACTCCCTCCTCAAAACCTGATAGTGGTTTTGAAAAAGGCCTATAATTGCATTTTATATGCTAGACTTTGATACAGACATGAATTACATGATGAATTGGTTCAAACACAACATATATAACATGTATGAGGTGTGTATGATCAGTGGACTTCAAAGCAATGCATGTTTTGGAAAGTTCAAGTCATGATGCTTACCTCTTTTTGAGCTTTTGGAGTTTTCTGTGCAATCTTCCAAACTTCTTGTTCCAGAAATGGTTTGATGATTTGGACACTCTCAAATGATCCCTTAGAAGCTTTTAGGATGGTTGGAATCAGCTGGAACCTGCAAAAACACTAACTGGCCCTTTCTTGCAAAAGGGGTTAAAATGACCAAATAGCAACTCTCTCAAATGGTGTTCCAGATGGGGGGAACCATTTGGGACAGTTCAAGGATTTTATTTGGAGTGTGTTTGAGGTTTTATCTGGTTTGGAAAGTGACTGAATCAAGACATGGCTTAAAAATGCACAAAAGGCCTATTTTGAGGTTTTGAGAGGTGACTTTGTGATTTTGGTGTTACAGGTCACTTTTGATGGTTTGGATCACCTACATATGATGTTTATGAGGTGTTAGGATCATGAGTTGTGATGGAAATGCTCTCTAACTCAAAAACTCAGAGTTACCTTGCTAAAGAAGGCATTTTGGCCTAAAGAGAGGGATTTTGAGGAAAGCATCTGTTTGATGGCTTTGGTGTACTCAAACTGATCACAAATGAGCTCTATTTATAGTAGAGCAAGTTTGTTTTGGGATCAATAGTGAATGGCAACTGCAGCAGAGGTTTGGCCAATGGTTGTACTTTGGAATCCAAGTCTCCTCTAGCCATTGACTAGAGGTTAGGGCACAGGGTTGTGGTTCCCTTGGTCTTGGATAAGTCTTGACGGAATTCAGTTGCAAATGGCTCAGTCCATGCCACCTTGGTGTATGCATTGAATGCTTCAATCCAAAATTGGAGTCTTGTCCCTCTTTTAGGTAATTTTAGGTTTGGCATGCTACTTCTTGTTCCAAGGACTTTGGAGGCTTGGCTCAGTGTTTGTCCCCTTTAGATTTGATCCTCAGATGTGTTCAAAGTGATGACAAGGCTTAGAATTATCTGATTTTGCGAAATCGAGCAAAAATGCAAAATTCTGCCTAGCCTTGGCAGTTTCCAGCAAGGCATATTGCCCTTGTCATATCTCATGGCTCAAGTGGAATTTGGTGATGTTCTTGGCCATTTTGGAAAGCCCTCGTATGATACAGTAAATGTTTGATCATATTTGGTTTTGATACCTTTTGGATCCAAGTAAATAATCTCCCTACATTTGGAAAAAAGTGAAGGCAGATTCTGACTTAGTGAAAATTTCACTAAGTGTTGGTCATTCCATAACTCAAAATCCATGAGGAATTTGGAGGGAGGTCAGTTTTAAGCTTTTGTAGAGGGTAATGAGATCTAAAAATCAAGCTTTGGATGTGGAAAAATGGCTCTGTGGTTTAGGAGTTATGATCCTCCAAAGTTGGTACCCTTGCCACTTTGTTCATAACTTAAGAAAATTTTCCAAGTTTTTATGGTTACCCCTTTTACAAGTTATCCCACTTTTCTTGATTTTTCTTAATGAATGATGATTCAAATCATACATTAACATCATTTTAGGGTTAAAAAACCATTTTTGTGAAAAATCTCAAAAAGTCAAAGTTGACTTTTGTGCACAGTTGACTTTTTATCAGATGAATTCCAAACTGTGCGATCCTCTATGAAATCAAGTCCTTGACCTAAATAAAACTTGATGGATTGATTTCATAGGTGTTATAGGGTATACTGAACCCTGTACTAGGGTTTGGGAGCATGTCCTGGTCAAAAGTTAAAGCTACAGTTGACTTTTTCCTCAAAACCCTAACTGTGGTACTGATGAAATTGAGACTTGCTGCTCAAGCTTCTTGGATCAATCCATTGTTGCAAATGGATCAATGTGGTATGTTGGAGACCCTCAAATCCTCTCTTAAGGTCTTGGCTCGTGATTTGTCCTAAAAGTCAACTTAGGGGTGAATTAGGTCAAGAAACCCTAATTCCTGATTTTTTATGTATGCATCCCCTGAGGTCAAATTGACTTGATGCTTGGGCCCATGAGGTTCCATGGAGTATTTTGGGATATGCTTTGAAGCATTGGCTCATGCCTAGAGGAAAATGTTCATCTGAAGGCCCTGGTTGACCAAACCCTAATTTGGTGACACTTGCGATCTTGAGGCTTGATCCACCTAGAAGGGAGCAGCCTTGTGCTTAATCCTTGAAGTGGGAGTCCTCTTGATCCCTTGTGGATATTTGAGAGTCTAGACAAGTTGAAGATCATGTCATTTCTTGATTGATCCTTTGTCTAAGAACTCTGAGAGAGCTTGAAACCCTAATTTTGATTATAGTGGATGCTCACCCATCTTTGGGGAGACTACTGAGGTATGATGGTTCCTCCATATTGTGATGATGATTTTCACAATGATGGGAAATCTTAGTGGTCAAAATTTGGGGTATGACAGATGCCCCTATTTAATCTTCTTGGACCTGAAGGTGTGAATGGCGAAGGTATTCGGGCATTCGGGGTGCAAGAGGATTAAATATCGGAATACCCGAAATTTTGATGGTGGTTAAGAATGGTAGCTTGCGCATCCTTCTTCTCTTGCTGAGCAATGATACTTAGAAAAGGTAAAAAAACTTCCCCTCGATCCTGGTTTTCTACCAAGGAACTGGTCTTAGTTTCTGAAATGAACTTCCCCTCGATCTTGGTTTCCCACCAAGGAACTGGTCTTAGTTTCTGATGTAAACTTCCCCTCGATCCTGGTTTCCTACCAAGGAACTGGTCTAAGTTTCTGAAATAAACTTCCCCTCGATCCTGGTTTCCTACCAAGGAACTGGTCTAAGTTTCTTTCGTTAATAAACTTTATTGACGAGGGACGCTATGTGTAGCGGTTTTCCTCAAACTTCTCGCCGAATTTTCCTGGGGAGATGCCATTTGATAGAAAAAGTTTTGATGTCAGAGTTGCTGGGGAACCCAGTCGTCTGAGTTATAGAGGTGTACAAACTTCTCTGTTTGGAGACGCCATTTTCCGACTCTACTGGGGAAATGAGTCTCTTGAGAGATTGCTTTCACGCTTGGGGATATTGTATCATACTTTTCTCGGGATCTTTTCGGAGAAACTCCATATGATGTGATCCAATTTTGAGGTGCTGATGACCTTTTCATCAGCGGTTTTTTTCGTAGAAAAACTGCTGTATTGTCGAATCTCTGATTAAGAGGCTTTCTCTAGGGATTTTCCTTAATCAGGGAAAGCGAAAATATCATCTTCAATGGCGAAGAGTGACATCGGTTGAAGGTTCTCTGGTCTTTCAGAGGTTCAAGTTATCAAAGTGGTCAAGGGCCAATTCTGATCCAGAAATAAACTGGAGGAGAGATATTGTTCAGACGCAACATTTCCTGGCGAGGAAAGAACTGACAACTCGATTGTGAAGATTTTTATCACTAGGGGATAAGACAAACTAGAGTGATAGTGATGCAATATGAATGCAAATATAAATCAATAATGCATGATGTATGTATGTTTATGCTGACAAAACTGACACGCCATACAGACTACGGATGAACACGACTGGATACTCGGCCACAGTGGCGCATGTAGAAATATCGTTGGTTCAAGATAGCAATTCCGCCTTGCTTAGGAGAAACGGTCACTGTTGGGAGCGACGTTGGTCGGGCTTAGGAGTGGGAACTCGGCCGAAGAGGTCAGATAGAGCATTCACATCTGACATAGCTGATCCTTTATTCAGGCATACTGGTTTAGAAGGAGTACTTTGATTCTGCATTTTGAGGCTCGAACACCTTTGGAGAAGCGATCGATGTTCTTTCGATGTTCAACCGTCAAAAGAAATTGCCATCTTTATTTTTAAAAGCTGAACAATTTTAACAAGTAAATTCATTTTTGTTTCATTTCAAGAATCGTTGATCATGTTAAAACATCATTCTGTAAAGCTAAAACAAATATGAATTGCAAATAAAAGCACAAGGGCTCAAATTTTATTGATAGGATAGAAATCAGCCAAACGCGTGATTCCATAGAGCATTTACAAAGTTTGAAAATGGTAATTTATAGGGAAAAAGGGCTACATTGAAACATAATGACAACTATCCTTCTACCAACTTTGAATTCTGGGCATCCTGAGCTTCTGTTGAAGATGACCGTGACTGGAGCTTTCCTGACGGATGATGTAACTGCTGCTGAGGGACTTGCATCTTTGTCGAAAGTAGTTACTTGCCGTTACCCCTAATTTTTGCCTGGATTGTACTTTGAGATTTCCAATCCACCGGGATGATTTTTGATCATGTCTCTAATTTTTGCCTGGACCGCCCTTTCGGGTTTTCAATCCACCGAGACGTTTTTTTTAGGCGAAGTATTTCTTGACTACATCAACATTTGTGGGGTAGGCAAATTCCTCTCCGTCCATGGTTGCAAGTCTCAAGGCACCGCCTGAGAAAGCTTTCTTGACCACATAGGGGCCGTCATAATTCGGAGTCCATTTGCCCTGAGAATCGTGAGAAAAGATTGTATCTTTTTTAGCACAAGGTCTCCTTTTTTGAAGACGCGAGGTCGGACCTTTTTGTCGAACGCCTTCTTCATTCTTTGCTGATACAACTGACCATGGCATAGTGTCGTTATTCGTTTCTCTTCGATCAGGTTGAGTTCGTCGTGTCGACTTTGACACTATTCAGCTTCTGTAAGCTTAGCTTCCATCAATACCAGGATTGATGGGATCTCTACTTCTATAGGGAGCACTGCTTTCATGCCATATACTAGAGAGAAAGGGGTTGCCCCTGTTGAAGTGCGGACAAATGTGCAATAACCGTGAAGAGCAAAGGGTAGCATCTCGTGCCAATCTTTGTAGGTTACAACCATCTTTTGAACAATCTTCTTGATGTTCTTGTTAGCCGCTTCTACTGCTCCGTTCATCTTTGGTCGGTAGGGAGATGAGTTATGGTGTCCGATCTTGAACTCTGCACATAACTCTTTCATCATCTTATTGTTCAAGTTGGATCCATTATCCGTAATGATCTGGCCTGGAACACCATAACGGTAGATGATATTGTTTTTGATAAATCGGACCACCACTTGTCGTGTTACATTGGCGTATGACGCTGCTTCGACCCACTTGGTGAAGTAATCAATGGCTACTAGAATGAACTGATGTCCGTTCGAAGCCTTGGGTTCGATCATGCCAATCATGTCGATTCCCCATATGGAAAAAGGCCATGGAGAAGAAAGAACTTTGAGATGTGTTGGCGGTACATGGATTTTGTTAGCGTATATATGACACTTGTGACACCTCCTCATGTACTTGTAACAGTTGGATTCCATGGTCAACCAGTAGTACCCTGCTCTTAGAATTTTTCTCGCCATTGTGTGTCTGTTGGCATGAGTGCCAAAGGATCCTTCGTGAATTTCTTTCATCAGCATGTTTGCTTCTGGTCTGTCTACGCATCGGAGCAAAACCATGTCAAAATTTCTCTTATAGAGAGTATCACCGCTCAGGAAGAAACTGCTTGCCAGCCTTCTGAGGGTTTTCCTGTCCTTCCTTAGTGCCCCAGGTGGGTACTCTTGTTTCTGAAGGAAGCATTTGATATCGTGATACCAAGGTTTGTCGTCTATGACTGCTTCAATCGTGAAGATGTAAGTGGGCCGTTCAAGGCGCATTATGTCGATCTTAGGTATGTCATTCCATTGACCTACACTAATCATGGAAGAGAGAGTGGATAATGTGTAACACCCCATTTTTAATTATTTAATCGTCTGGTTTTATTTTAATTGTTGGCCTTGTTTAGGGTGCGTGTCTGAGTGCGTAGGGGGTAATGTTAGTAATGTGGAATTATTATATTATTATTATTATTTTATTAATAGGATATTTCATATTATTATTATTATTATGGTTATTATTATTATTTAGTAAAATAAAATATGATATAATTAAGTAGATAATGGAATAATAGAATTAGTGAGGGCAGTTTGCTAATTAGAGATTAATTAGTGAAAATTGGGGAGGATTAGCCATAATCAGAATTTTAGAGAGAGAAGGAGAAAAGCTAAGGAGAAAGGAAGAACAAGGGAGAGCTAGGGCACCCATCTTCATCAATTTTCGTAGAAATTAATCAATGATTCGAGGTAAGGGGGGAGAATGGGTTCAATTCAGGTGATAACGACATGAAAGGGTAGTGAGGGGTCATTTCCCTCGTAGGATTTTCGTATGTTTTCTGGTTGATGAAATTTTGAGTATGATATGAATGTTTGATTTATGATATGTGTGGAATTGTTTATGATAGTTGGATTTCATGTATAAATCGTATGGTGTGTTGTTGCTGTGTAAATACATGTATTGCAGATCTGGTGTTGATGCAGGTTGAGAGGACGAGTTAGATCCAAAACTTATAATTCTAATGTAGTAATGATAGGTGAAGTTGTAAGATGAGATTATAGGTCCTAAAACTAATGTAGAAACAAGTTTAGGACTGAATTTGAATAGAAAAGTAAGGATCCCGTAGCAGAAAACCAGACTGGTGGGGAAATTGCATTTGCGTAATAGATCTGGCCATACGCGTATCAGGTAGGGTAATATGCATATGGATATGGTCATTACGTGTATGGGAGGGAAAAAAGGAGGATTGGCACGGCCCTCTGCCCATACGCGTAACGGTACGCGTATGGAGGCTTGGGCAATACGCATAAGGGAGTGGCATTACGCGTAACGAGATCTGAAGTGGAATTTTGAGGGAAAACAGGTCTCTACCCATACGCGTATCAAGTGGGGCAATACGCGTATGGATGGGCGAGTGGGATGGGCAATACGCGTATCGCCAAGGGCAATACGCGTATGGCCAGGGTTAGTGCAGAATTTTACCGTTTCGCGATTTCTCTCCCGTTTTCGCGTCCGAAGTCGTTCCTTTCGGTTTGAGAGGTTTGGAATAGATGTCAGACCTTGAGAAATACAAAATTGGAGACAAAAATAATTAATTTAATAATTTTTAGAGAATTAATTGATTAATAGTTAATTGGTGTTGTGTGAAGTAATCGTTTGATGTTGGATGTTGATGTGTGATTCAGGTGTGATCAGGAGGATCGTGAACATGTATATATATGTTATTGTACATGTGTTTTGTATGCATATTGTGTCATGTATTTCATGGTGTTGGTGGGAGGAATCATTGCTCAGAAGGAGTGTATGCGATTCATCCGTACTCCGATATGGAGAATGGTGGGGATAGATCATTGCCAAGTAGGGGTGTATGTGATCTATCCGGGTTCGATTGAATGAACCATGATGTTGGTACCATATGCATTGTGTCCATAGTTGTGTCGTATTGCATTTTGTTGTTGGATGTGTGTTGTATAGTGATGATTGGTGACCAGTGGGTCTTGATTGCTTGATTGTACGTGAATACTACTCTTATCATGTATTTATTCACCGTTGAATATTGAATGTGATTCTCACCCCTTTGTTGTTGTTGTGACTGTACTTCTTCAGAAGTACAGATAATCCAGGTACTTAGGTTGCTGGAGTACGTGTTACTTGTTCGAGTCGTAGGAGTCGCTCTGATACGTAACACGGGATTTACGGGGATTTCGGTTATTTGTTATTTGTTATTGTTTTTGGTTACGTATCTTTATTTTGATGAATTTATGGTGAACCACGATGTTATGTGGAGTTTTTCTTGAGTTGTTGGCATGTGGCCGTGAAATAAATAAATAAATTATTTTCCGCTGTTTATTTCATTCAATAAAAGGAGTTTTGATGTTGTTTTCATGAATGTGGCTCCTACTTTATTTTTGGTGCAAAAACTCTGATTATTTTCATAGAATTTGATGTATTTTTCATAAATGGGAAAGTGGGGTGTTACAATTGGTATCAGAGCAGGTCGGTCCGTCCGGCCAGGTGTAGTAGTTGAGTCTGTCCTTAGTATAGGAGTCGTTTGTGTGTTCTGACCATATGTTAATTGTTGAACAGTATGGCAGGAAGGAATGATACGACTCTTGCTGCTGCTATGCAAGCCATGGCCCAAGCTGTAGAGAACGCCAATCAAGCTGGAGGTGCGCAGTTTCGTGACTTAGCACAGTTCCAGAGTAACAAGCCGCCTACTTATGAGGGAGGTATCTTGGATCCAGAGGCTGCACAGAAATGGCTCAAGGCTATGGAGAAGATCTTCAGGACCATGGAATGCAGTGATGCTCAGAAGGTACGGTTTGGTACGCATATGCTGGAAGGAGAGGCTGAGGCTTGGTGGGACAATAGTCGTCAGAGATTGGAAGCTGCAGGTACTGAGATTACTTGGGCTGTGTTTCAAGCTGAGTTTCTGGAAAAGTATTTTCCGGAAGACATTCGTAGTGCAAAAGAGGTTGAGTTTTTGGAGCTGAAACAGGGTGATAAGACAGTTGCTGAGTATGCCGCTAAGTTTGAGGAGCTGGTTCAGTATTGTGCTCATTACAATACTGAAGAAGCTATGACTTCGAAGTGTTTGAAGTTTGAGAACGGGCTGCGTCCCGAGATCAAATTGGTTATTGCTTGTCAGAAGATAAGAAACTATCCAGAGCTGGTAAGCAGAAGCAGAATTTATGATAATGATAACAGAGCCAGAATTGCTCATTACAAGGCTGTGAATGAGAAGAAAGGTAAGCAGAGATTTGGAGGTACTCCTTACAGTGCTCCAGCTGATAAGGGGAAACAGAAAACTGATGTGGGGAAGAAACCAAAGGAAAAAGGGGCAGGTGCTGATACTCTCAAGTGCTTCAGATGTGGTGGTGCGGGTCACTGTGCTAATAACTGTCTGAATAAGGTGAAGAAGTGCTTCAAGTGTGGCAAAGCAGGTCATGTTATAGCAGATTGCAAAGCCACTATGCCTACTTGTTATAATTGTGGAGAGAAGGGTCACATCAGCACTCACTGTGAGAAGCCGAAGAAGTCTCAGGCGTCTCAAACTGGAGGGAAAGTGTTTGCCTTGGTAGGAGCTCAATCCACTGATGAAGAGCGTTTCGTCAAAGGTACTTGCTTTATTAATGTTATTCCTTTTATTGCTATCATTGACACAGGTGCAACACACTCGTTCATTTCTGTTGATTGTGTGAAGAGATTAGGAATTGTGTCATCTACTCTAGAGCAGAGGATGATGATTGAAACTCCATCTATTGGTTCTGTGGTTACTTCTTTGGTGTGTTTGAAGTGTCCGTTGACCATGTTTGGTAGAGATTTCAGAGTGGACTTGATTTGTTTGCCACTCGGTAATCTCGATGTTATTTTGGTAATGAACTGGTTGGAGTTCAACCGAGTTTATATTGATTGCTTCAGGAAGACGTTACTATTTCTTACTCCTGAATAGGAAGCATTAGCAGATTCGCTATCTAGCAGGGAGTTGAGGGCGTTGTTGGAGGATGAAGCGAAGTTGTTCGCTATGTTTGCCTCGTTATCTGTTGAAAGCAAGACTTCAGTTAATGAATTACCAGTAGTAAATGAATTTCCAAAAGTGTTTCCAGATGACATCATAGAATTTCCTCTGACAAGGGAAGTTGAATTCGCTATTGATCTTGTACCGGGTACCAGACCTATCTCTATGGCACCGTACAGGATGTCGGCATCAGAATTTCCAGAGATGAAATCTCAGGTCGGAGAATTGCTCGATAAGAAGTTTATTAGACCAAGTGTATCGCCGTGGGGAGCTCCAGTGTTGTTGGTGAAAAAGAAGGATGGTAGTATGCATCTGTACATTGATTACCGTCAGTTGAATAAAGTGACCATTAAGAATAAGTATCCACTTCCGAGGATTGATGACTTAATGGATCAGCTGGTAGGAGCTCTTGTTTTCAAAAAAATTAATCTGAGGTCGGGTTACCATCAGATTAGAGTAAAGGAAGGTGATATTCAGAAGACTGCTTTCAGAACTCGCTACGGACATTACGAATATGCAGTGATGCCTTTCGGAGTGTCTAATGCGCTGGGTGTATTTATGGAATATATGAATCGTATTTTCCATTCTTATCTGGATCAGTTTATCGTGGTATTTATTGATGATATACTGATTTATTCTAAGTCTGACGAAGATTATGCAGGACACTTGAGAATTGCATTGCAGGTGTTGAAAGATAATAAATTGTTTGCAAAGTTCTCGAAGTGTGAGTTCTGGTTGAAGACTGTGAGTTTCTTGGGTCATGTTATTTCTGGTGATGGTATAGTGGTGGATCCATCTAAAGTAAGCGCGGTACTTCAATGGGAAGCTCTGAAGACAACAACGGAGATTAGAAGCTTTTTGGGTTTGGCAGGTTACTATAGAAGATTCATTGAAGGGTTTTCTAAATTGGCGTTGCCATTGACTCAGTTAACCAGGAAGAATCAAGCTTTTGTCTGGGATGCTGCCTGTGAGGAAAGTTTTGAGGAACTGAAGAAGAAATTGACTACGGCACCAGTGTTAATTTTACCAAGTCCAAATGATTCTTTCATAGTGTATTGTGAAGCGTCTAAGATGGGATTAGGCGGTGTGTTAATGCAAGATGGCAAGGTAGTGGCTTATGCTTCAAGACAGTTGAGGGTGTATGAGAGGAACTATCCTACTCATGATCTTGAATTAGCTACAGTAGTGTTTGTGTTAAAAATCTGGAGGAATTATTTGTGTGGATCAAGATTTGAAGTATTCAGTGATCACAAGAGTTTGAAATATTTATTCGACCAGAAGGAATTGAATATGAGGCAGAGAAGGTGGTTAGAGTTCTTAAAGGATTATGATTTTAATTTGAGTTACCATCCAAGAAAAGCTAATGTTGTGGCAGATGCTCTGAGTCGGAAGACAATCCATATGTCTGCGTTAATGGTGAAGGAAATGGAACTGATTGAACAGTTCAGAGATTTGAGTATGGTTTGTGAAACTACTCCGGGAAGTATCAGATTGGGTATGCTGAAAGTGAATAATGACTTTTTGGATGTAATTAAGGAAAATCAGAAACTGGATGTGAAATTAGTGGACTTGATGCCTACAGGAGGAGATGATCCTGATAGTGACTTTAAAGTGGATAATGTTGGTGTGTTGAGTTTTCCGGGTAGGATTTGTGTGTCGGATAATGTGGAATTGAAAATGGCAATCTTAGAAGAAAGTCATCGGAGTAGCTTGAGTATTCATCCGGGAGCTACAAAGATGTACCATGATTTGAAGAAGTTGTTTTGGTGGTCCGGTATGAAGAGGGACATAGCCCAGTTTGTCTACGCTTATTTGACATGTCAGAAGTCAAAAGTAGAGCACCAGAAGCCTTCGGGATTGATACAACCGTTAGAGATTCCTGAATGGAAATGGCACAGTATTGCGATGGATTTTGTGACTGGTTTGCCAAATACAGTGAGGGGCTTTAATGCTATTTAGGTAGTGGTGGATCGACTTACGAAGTCCACACATTTTATACCAATTAACATCAGTTTTCTGTTGTCGAAGCTGGCGGAGATTTATATCAGGATAATTGTGAAGTTACATAGTGTTTCGTCGAGCATAGTGCCGGATAGAGATCCGAGGTTTACTTCAGAATTTTGGAGGAGTCTGTAGGAAGCCTTGGGTTCTAAGTTGAAGTTGAGCTCGGCTTATCATCCACAAACTGATGGTCAGTCAGAAAGGACTATCTAGTCGTTGGAAGATTTGCTGAGAGCCTGTGTGTTGGAGAAAGGTGGTGCGTGGGATACTCATTTGCCATTGATTGAGTTCACGTACAATAACAGTCACCATTCTAGCATTGGAATGGCGCCTTTCGAAGCTTTGTATGGTAGGAGGTGTAGGACACCTCTGTGTTGGTACGAAACAGGTGAGAATGTGGTGCTTGGACCAAAAATTGTGCAACAAACTACTGAGATGATTCAAATGATCCGTGAAAAGATGAAGGCGTCTCAGAGTAGGCAGAAAAGTTATCATGATAATCGAAAGAAAGATTTGGAATTCAGTGAAGGGGATCACGTGTTCCTGAGAGTTAACCCAGTGACAGGTGTGGGTCGTGCTTTGAAATCTAAGAAGTTGGATCCTAAGTTTATTAGACCATATCAGATCTTGCAGAGGATTGGTACAGTCGCTTATAGAGTGGCATTGCCACCGGAACTTTCGAACTTCCATGATGTGTTTCACGTGTCGCAACTTCGGAAGTATGTTTCAGATCCGATTCATGCTATTCAGAGGGATGAAGTGCAAATCCGGGAGAATCTTAGAGTGGAGACGATGCCTTTAAGGATCGAGGATCACAAGATGAAGCAACTCAGAGGAAAGGAGATACCTCTGGTGAGAGTAGCTTGGGGAGGAGCTTCTGGCGGAAGTGTGACCTGGGAATTGGAGAGCAGGATGCGGGAGTCGTATCCAGAACTGTTTCCATCAGGTACATTTTAGAGGACGAAAATAATTTAAGTGGGGGAGAGTTGTAACACCCCATTTTTAATTATTTAATCGTCTGGTTTTATTTTAATTATTGGTCTTGTTTAGGGTGCGTGTCTGAGTGCGTAGGGGGTAATGTTAGTAATGTGGAATTATTATATTATTATTATTATTTTATTAATAGTATATTTCATATTATTATTATGGTTATTATTATTATTTAGTAAAATAAAATCTGATATAATTAAGTAGATAATTGAATAATAGAATTAGTGAGGGCAGTTTGGTAATTAGAGATTAATTAGTGAAAATTGGGGAGGATTAGCCATAATCAGAATTTTAGAGAGAGAAGGAGAAAAGTTAAGGAGAAGGGAAGAACAAGGGAGAGCTAGGGCACCCATCTTCATCAATTTTCGCATAAGTTAATCAAGGATTCGAGGTAAGGGGGGAGAATGGGTTCAATTCAGGTGATAATAACATGAAAGGGTAGTGAGGGGTCCTTTCCCTCGTAGGATTTTTGTATGTTTTCTAGTTGATGAAATTCTGAGTATGATATGAATGTTTGATATATGATATGTGTGGAATTGTTGATGATAGTTGGATTTCATGTATAAATCGTAAGGTGTGTTGCTGCTGTGTAAATACATGTATTGCAAATCTGGTGGTGATGCAGGTTGAGAAGATGAGTTAGATCCAAAACTTGTAATTCTAATGTAGTAATTATAGGTGAAGTTGTAAGATGAGATTATAGGTCCTAAAACTAATGTAGAAACAAGTTTAGGACTGAATTTGAATAGAAAAGTAAGGATCCAGTAGCAGAAAACCAGACTGGGTGGGGAAATTGCATTTGCGTAATAGATCTGGCCATACGCGTATCAGGTAGGGTAATACGTGTATGGCTATGGTCATTACGCGTATGGGAGGGCCAAAAGGAGGATTGGCACGGCCCTCTGCCCATACGCGTAACGGTACGCGTATGGTGGCTTGGGCAATACGCGTAAGGGAGTGGCATTACGCGTAAGGAGATCTGAAGTGGAATTTTGAGGGAAAACAGGTCCCTGCCCATACGCGTATCAAGTGGGGAAATACGCGTATGGATGGGCGAGTGGGATGGGCAATACGCGTATCGCCAAGGGCAATACGCGTATGGCCAGGGTTAGTGCAGAATTTAACCGTTTCGCGATTTCTTTCCCGTTTTCGCGTCCGAAGTCGTTCCTTTTGGTTTGAGAGGTTGGGAATAGATGTCAGGCCTTGAGAAATACAAAATTGGAGACGAAAATAATTAATTTAATAATTTTTAGAGAATTAATTGATTAATAGTTAATTGGTGTTGTGTGAAGTAATCGTTTGGTGTTGGATGTTGATGTGTGATTCAGGTGTGATCAGGAGGATCGTGAACATGTATATATATATATGTTGTTGTACATGTGTTTTGTATGCATATTGTGTCATGCATTTCATGGTGTTGGTGGGAGGAATCATTGCTCAGGAGGAGTGTATGTGATTTATCCGTACTCCGATATGGAGAATGGTGGGGATATATCATTGCCAAGTAGGGGTGTATGTGTTCTATCCGGGTTCGATTGAATGAACCATGATGTTGGTACCACATGCATTGTGTACATAGTTGTGTCGCATTGCATTTTGTTGTTGGATGTGTGTTGTATAGTGATGATTGGTGACCAGTGGGTCTTGATTGCTTGATTGTACGTGAATACTACTCTTATCATGTATTTATTCACCGTTGAATATTGAATGTGATTCTCACCCCTTTGTTGTTGTTGTGTCTGTGCTTCTTCAGAAGTACAGATAATCCAGGTACTTAGGTTGCTGGAGTACGTGTTACTTGTTCGAGTCGTAGGAGTCGCTCTGATACGTAACACGGGATTTACAGGGATTTCAGTTATTTGTCATTTGTTATTGATTTTGGTTACGTATCTTTATTTTGATGAATTTATGGTGAACCACAATGTTATGTGGAGTTTTTCTTGAGTTGTTGGCATGTGGCCGTGAAATAAATAAATAAATTATTTTCCGCTGTTTATTTCATTCAATAAAAGGAGTTTTGATGTTGTTTTCATGAATGTGGCATCCTACTTTATTTTTGGTTCAAAAACTCTGATTATTTTCATAGAATTTTATGTATTTATCATGAATGGGAAAGTGGGGTGTTACATAATGCATCAGCCAGGTGATTCTCACGAGGGATGTGATGAAACTCAACTCTGTTGAAGAAGGGTAGCAACCTTCTTGCGTAGTCTTTGTAAGGAATCAATCCTGATTGGTATGTGTTCCAATCTCCTTTAATCCGATTGATAACCAGGGCTGAATCGTCGTATACATCCAAGTTCTTAATCCTTAAGTTGATTGCTTCCTCGAGACCCATGATACAAGCTTCGTTTTCGGCCTCATTGTTCATGCACTTGAATGTCAATCTGGCAGTGAAAGGAATGTGTGTACCCTGAGGGGTGACAATGATTGCTCCAATTCCGTTTTCGTAATGATTAACAGCTCCGTCAAAGATAAGCCCCCATTGGGAACCTGGTTCTGGCCCTTCACTGGGTAGCGGTTCATCGCAATCTTTCATTTTCAAATACATGACATCTTCGTCTGGGAAGTCAAACCCAATTGATTCTTGATCTTCAATTGGTTGATGAGCCAAATGGTCGGCTAAAATACTCCCCTTAACGGCTCTCTGGGCGTGGTACTCTATGTCATATTCTAATAACAACATCTGCCAACGGGCAATCCTTCCCGTGAGAGCAAGCTTTTCAAAGACATACTTGATTGGATCCATTTCAGAGATTAATCAAGTGGTGTGATGAATCATGTACTGGCGAAGACGTTTGGCTGCCCAAGCCAAAGCGCAGCAAGTTTTCTCAAGCATAGTGTATCGAGTCTCGCAGTCGGTGAATTTCTTGCTCAAATAGTAAATGGCAGACTCCTTCCTTTTGGTTTTGTCTTGTTGGCCAAGTACACAGCCCATTGAGTCCTCTAGGACTGTGAGGTAGATAATCAGTGGTCTTCCTTCCACTGGAGGTGATAAAATTGGAGGGTTCAACAGGTATTCCTTAATACTGTCAAAGGCAGTTTGATAGTCTTCTTTCCAAACTCAGTCCTGATTCTTTTAAAGCAATTTGAAAATCGGCGCACATGTCGCGGTCATGAGGAATATGAATCTGGAGATGTAGTTCAAACGTCCCAGGAATCCTCTGACTTGTTTTTCAGTTTTCGGAGAAGGCTATTCTTGAATGGCCTTGACCTTGTCAGGATCAACCTCAATTCCTTTCTGGCTGACAATGAACCCTAAGAGTTTCCCTGAATGGACACCGAAGGTTCACTTGTTGGGATTCAAGCAGAGTTTGTACTTTCTCAACCGCTCGAATAGCTTTGATAGGTGGGTCACATGCTCCTCTTCTGTCTTAGATTTGGCAATCATGTCATCGACATATACCTCAATTTCCTTGTGTATCATGTCATGAAACAGAGTAGTCGTGGCCCTTTGATAGGTTGCCCCGACGTTCTTCAAACCGAACGGCATTACCTTGTAACAAAAGGTACCCCATGGGGTAATGAACGAAGTTTTCTCCATGTCTTTCGGCGCCATTTTGATTTGGTTATAGCCCGAGAATCCATCCATGAATGAGAAAACTTTGAACTTTGCTGTACTGTCAACCAGCATGTCAATGTGTGGTAAAGGAAAGTCGTCCTTTGGACTAGCCTTGTTTAGATCTCTATAATCCACACACATTCTGACTTTTCCATCCTTTTTTGGAATGGGTACGATGTTGGCTAACCATTGAGGATATTTTGATGTGGCGAGGAAACCCGCGTCAATCTGTTTCTGTACCTCCTCTTTGATTTTGATGACCATGTCCGGATGAGTTCGTCTCAACCTCTGTTTTACTGGCGGACATTCCAACCTCAATAGTAAATGATGTTCCACGATGCTGGTATCCAACCCTGGCATATCCTGATAGGACCGCGCGAATACATCGGGGAATTCTTTGAGAAGCTTTACAAAACCCTCTATGGCAGTTGGACTGAGCAGTGCCCCAATCCTAATTTCTTTTCTCTCTTTTTCTGAACCTAAGTTTACCGTTTCCAACGGTTCTTTATGAGGTTCAATGGACCTTTCCTCCTGTCTGAGTAATCGAGAGATCTCTTCTGGAATTTCGTCGTCATTCTCTTCTTCAGCCCCAAATACCGGGAACTCAAAGTTGGGAGAAGGCATCGGATCGTATGTTTCAACGGGGTTTAAAACAAGCAATCTGCATGACGTGATGATTGTTTTTTAGAAGAGATAGAGAAAATGCAAGTGTGTACAGTGTATTTTTTTTTTTTAAAACTTCTTGTTTTTATTATTGAGTTGTTTTTTAGGATTACCATTTTCTGAAAAAAAGCAAAAAGATAAAACAGCAATTAATATGGGAACTATAGAACGACGTTATTTTATTCATGAACAAGTCGATTCTTGAAACTACAGCCCTATAAAACAAAGCTCTGTCGCTTTGGGCGAAGCGAAGAGAGAAATTTACAGAAAGTGAGCCCTATCAAAACATTTATTTCACCTGGGCATGGTGAAAGGTTCAAGACGGCAATTACTTTGACTTATGAACGATTTTTGGAACATCGGCAGCAACCCATTGGCGGCGAACTCCTCGGTGAATCACAAAGTCTGGCACCTTCCTTGATTTGTCTTCAGAAATAACGCTGATTTCTGGCGGAGCAGGATCATTGGAATCTGTCTCCCAGGCAGAGTTGTCGTAGGAGAATTCCTCTGTTGCATTTTGCATAGCATTGGTGATCTCATGTAAATCTCCCCATCCAGTTAGCTGGATGTCTTCGAACCTGATACGAGAGCTTTCAGGAGCGGTGTATTTGACCATGAAGTCGTAATTTCCACTCGGTTGTCCCAAGGTGTCCCATACTTCTTTGGAACTGGATGAGTCATCTTTCTCGATGACGTTAACCTCTGGAAAAGCATAGTTGATGAATTTAAGTCCTACAGATGTTGCAAATTCATCGTCGTACTTGGTAGGTTCTGAATGACCTGAGTGTTGATCCCATGACATGGTGGGGACGCATGTATTCTTTTCAATGATGCTCAGCTGATTTTCATTGTTCGGCTGATTTCCTTGCCCCAAGTCTCCTGGATACGGCTGCCACATTGGCAGGCCATCCATCAGGCCATAATAGTTGTGGTAAAAGTTGTCCTTCATCAGAGTGTCCTCCTCTAATGAGTTTGGTGGAGCACGGCATCCTTCAGGATCACAATCTCCGTATATCATTTCGACATCTGACCTCAGTATAAATCTCGGACTCTGTATAGGAAAGCAAAAGGGCGTAGGCACCTCTTCCTGAGACGTATATCCGTCCTTGTTAAGATAGGACTCCCATTCTTCCTCCATATCAGAGGAATCATCTTTATTGATGGTATGCACTTCTTGAGGCACTGGGTGAAGGAAACCTACACTGTGGAAGAAATCCTGAATGGGATGAAGACTTTCATCGGTAGCAGCTGTCTGGGTACAGGTCGCAGAAAAACCAAGACCCTTCTTTGTTTTATTGTCAGTAGGAATGACTAGCTGTCCCCATCCTGTTGTATTGGTACTCTCGACCGCTTTGATAGCATCTTTGTATGAGGAAATGGAAGTTCCTTCTTCGGATTAAATGTCCTTGCTCACCGACAGTGTTTGGAACTGAGTTCCAATAACCTCCTCGGGTTCTACACCAGTAGATGATGATAAGTTTCTTACGAGCAAGGCTTGTTCCCCACAGACGATGACGAGCTGGTTGTTCTGGTCGAACTTTAACTTTTGGTGGAGGGTCGAGGTGACCGTCCCAGCCTGATGTATCCAACGTCTTCCTAATAAACAACTGTACGTTGCCCGGATGTCCATGACCTGGAAAGCGACTTGGAAAGTGTGAGGGCCAACAGTTATGGGAAGGTCAACTTCGTCGATAACCATTTTTCTGGACCCGTCAAATGCTTTGACGACGACCTCACTGGTTCTCATCAGGGGTCCTTTGAAGGATAATTGCATCAAAGTGGACTTCGGCATAACATTCAGGGCTGACCCTGTGTTTACCAGTAAGCTGGCTAAAGCATCGCCCTGGTAGCTGACCGTCATATTGAGCGCCATGTTATGACAGCGACCTTCTTCAGGTAATTCCTCATCACTAAATCCCAAGTTATTGCAGGAAGTGATGTTAGAGACAATGCTATCGAACTATCTAATTGTTACATCCTGTTCTACAAAGGCTTGCTCCAAGACTTTCTGTAGAGCCTCCCTGTGCGCTTCTGAACTGAGTAAAAGTGACAGCACAGAGATCTTTGAAGGAGTTTGTAATAGCTGATCAACAATGTTGTATTCACTCCTTTGGATGAGCTTCAGCATCTCATTGTTGTTTTTTGAAAGGTTGGGATTACTGGATTGACCTACTGGTGGATTGGGAACTTCTGTCCGAGGTTCCTTTTCTTTGTTAAGTTCTCCAACTCCTAGGTTGAAGATTCGACCACTCCGTGTTACTCGACTGATGTCTGCAATATTCACAACGGAGGGTAATGGAATTTCCTTTCCATTCTCGACTGTTGTTGGACCGTATTTGTAAGGGATAGCCTTAGCTGATTCATACGGTAATGGTCCTGGTAGATAGATGACTATGGGAGCCTTCTGATTTTTCCGACCATCGTAAGCAATTTCGATTCGTTCCGGGTTGGGAACTCTCGATTCGTCAAGTAGAGGGATGATGGTACAAACATCCCTAGCCTTTTGATGATCAGAGATTACGACAATGTCCTCAATTTGATCAGCGAGGTAGTCCGGCGCCCAGTTGATTGTCCGGAACTCGGATATGGGTGAATCTCTCTACGATCCACCTGACCCTGAAAAGCTGCTCGCACAAGGTAATATCCTTGGTTATTATCCGAACAGACTCTAAAACGTTCATAGTTGTGTGGTGGCACCTGACCACGCCCGCTTTGAATACAATGTAACCTCACTAGGTCAGTTTCCACAGATCGAACGTCCCGACTTTGATGCCGAGTAGGGTTCCCGTTGGTAATAATAATTTGCTGGGTGTCTTCATCCATATAGATTAGAAGCCACCAGTGGTTCAACAAGTGCTGAAGGGTTTCCTGGACAAGGGCACAACCTTGATCGTTTTTGCAACCCGCCCTACAGCTCTGATAATCATGTGATACCAGGAACCCGGGCCGGACCTGTTTAGCATGTAACTTCACCAGGCTGGTATTCATTAAGCGAATATCGAAGATTTGAATCATGTTGATCTGATAGAGATTTCTATCATGGTAGTCCTGGATCCATCCAAGATCCATCTGACACTGGAGGGCCTCTTGTACAAAAGAGCATCCTTGTTTATTTATCGAGCAAGTCAGACAGGAATTATAATCGTGCCGCGGCAGATTATGATACTGGCTTTGCCTGGAATGCATCGCCACTAAGTTGACATTCATTGCACGGACGTCGTGGTTTCGAATGATGTTAGAATTCGTGTAAACCATGTTAACTCCACGAACTCGGTGCTCTTGGATCCATCCGAGATCCATCTGTTCTTGTAGAGCTGATTGCACCACAGAACATCCTCGATTGCTTTTAGAGCATATATCACACTGGTGATAGTTATGAGGTGGCACATGGCCATATCCACTCTGTCTGCAGTGCATCTTGACCAGATTGGTCCTTAACAAGAGTACATCATGAATTTGATAGACGTTGTTAGTCTCTCCCTCTATCAAATTGACTGTAGCTTTCTCGTGTTGAGGCAGCGGGTTTGTGAGAACATTAGGATTTGTATCCTTGAAAGATAAGACCCCGCTCCTAACAAGCTTTTGCACGTCGAATTTGAAATTGAGACAGTTCTCTATGTTATGCTCTGGTCCTCCTTGATGGTAAGGGCAAGTCTGATCCACCTTAAACCAAAAAGGCGGATTTTCCGGTATTGTACGAGGGGACTTAGTTTGGACATGCCCCTTAGCCAGCAGTAACAGAAATAGTTCTGCATATGATACGAGTATAGGATCAAATCCTGGTAGCCGCATTGTACGGTTGTTATTGTATGGAGGACGAGCCTACTGAAGAGGCTGTTGAGTCCTTTGCTAATTAGGTTGGCTTTGCGCAACCTGAGGTTGATACGTAGAAATAGGCGCAGGATTGATAGCAGGAGTCACAGCCGCTACCGGCTGATAACGTCACCTTTGCTTTCCGAGAGAGATATTCCCAATATCTTGCTATTTTTTCTTAGGGAGAGCACTACCGTATCGTTTTGTACTACTTGATGATCCAGTGTCTTTGACTAGACGTCCTTCTCCGACGGCTTCCTCAAGAAGAACTCCCATACCGACCATTTCGGTGAAGTCACTGGGTGCACTGGCAACCATTCTGTCGTAATAAAATAAGCTTAAGGTCTCTAAGAAGATCTTTGTAATCTCTTTTTCCTCAAGGGTTGGACAAACTTGAGCGGCAATTTCACGCCATCTCTGAGCGTATTCCTTAAAGGTTTCCTTGTCCTTTTGTGACATTGATCTGAGTTGATCTCTGTCGGGTGCCATGTCCAGATTGTATTTATATTGTTGGACGAAGGCAGTGCCAAGATCTCTGAAAGTGCTAATCGTAGCACGGTTTAAACCCATGTACCATTTTAGGGTGGCACCGGTTAAACTATCCTGAAAGTAGTGAATCAGTAAATCCTGATTCTCTGTCTGAGCTGACATTCGCCGAGCGTACATCACCAAGTGACTCTGAGGGCAAGAGTTACCCTTGTACTTTTCAAAGTCAGGCACCTGGAATTTGTGTGGGACTTTCACATTAGGGACCAAACAGAGGTCCGAGGCTTCCTTTCCAAATAAATCCTGACCGCGGAGGGCCGACAGTTCTTTCTGCATTCCCAGGAACTGTTCCTGGAATTCATTCATTCTTTCGAACATGTTGTCATTTCCAACAGAAGGTATCTGTGGAATCTGTCCTTCCGGGACAGTGTGTACCACGGGCGGTGGTATAGTCATTATGGCCGAGACTCTCGGTGCCTCCCGAAGTTTGTAACCTTCAGGAGTTGCTGTCATGCCCCTGGCATCTTTGCTTTCCCGAAGTTTGTAACCTTCAGGACCAGCGGTTCCTACTGCGGTTCCCTGATCCTCATTGATCAACGGGATATATCCTTCCATGATATAGTTAAGTGGCATGCCCCAGGGACGATCTTTTGGCATTTTGCACCTAGGATCGGACTTTTCCACTATGGGCTTTGAGGTGATCTCCGAGATCACAGTCCTTTGTAGCTGAGCTTCTGCCATGGCTTGCATGTCGTTATGAAGCTTTCTCATATCCTCTCTCAAAGCGTCGATCTCTTCTTTCAACTCTTTGTTCTCTTCCTCGATATCATCCATCTTTTTCTGACGATTGGCTCGAGTATTATACGAATGAGACAGTTTGACTCTAGAACCGAGACACAAACGTGAGATTCGTAGGTAAGAAGAATATGTGACGTGAGAATGATGAATGCAATGATTATATTAATTGTTTTTTTTTGTTTAATCAAAATAAACTTCGACAATTAGATTGCAAATATCAAACAGTGGGGAAACCCCATTTTATTGAATTCAAAGGATTGTGAAAATAGAAATATAGTAGATTACAAGGTACGGAAACAGAAACCTAAGCTAAGGGGTCCCGAGTCCTCACTGGGGAGAAACCGGGTGCTGATTCTGGTACTTTCCTTTTCTTGGACCGGGGCTCTTGGGCCGTTGTCGGGTTGTCATTCCTTTGCCAAGTGAAAGGAACGAGCAAATTCCTTTGGTCATCCTGATTATCCATAGCATGTTGCTCTAAAATCTCAATCAGAGCATCCTTATCTTTTAGCAGTCGCTGTATTTTGGTACACTCTACATTGAGGGTACGGTATTTGTTCTTCCAAGACCTCCTCTCCTGTTGAACTATGTTCCCCTTTGAAATCCATTCAAGGTTTCAACTTGCTGAGTCTCGGAATCAGTTTCGTGGGCGTCAACAAGCTAATTGGTTAGGCGCGTTGTGGTTTCCTTGGACGAGGTCTTGTTTTGACCCTAACAACGAACTCATCTCGCAGATAGGTTGTTCTGCATTTGAGGAAGCTGTTAGAGTCGGACATCCTTGTCCAGAGTTTGCTGAGGTTATGCCCAGCCTCGGCCGACTAGGTCAGTCTATAGAGGGTACCTGAAGCTTTTCTGTTTTAGTCATGAAGTACATGACAGATTCCCTCGGCGGAAGAACTCCGTGACGAGGATAAGGCATCTTTAGCTTGAGAGCTCTAGTTTGTACCCAGTGGAGATAAGGCTCCACCGAGACACAGTCTGATCTTCCTAGAGACTCGCGTCCTTTCTTATGAACATGTTTCCAAGCGTGCACTATTTCTATCTTTAGTGCCCTGTCATTTTCTCCTTCTTTGAAGAAAAGACCTTCTAGATGAGCATTACGCGGGACATGCCCCATCGGGTATCCAAATTGACGACCAACCAATACTGGATGGTAGTTGATTCCTCCCTTAGCTCCTATAAGGGGTACATTTGGGAAATTTCCACAACGGTCAATGATCTTGATCCCGTTATAAATCCTATTGCACCAATCTATATCAGAGTTGGTAAGAGACATGATTTTCTGCGACCAACGCAAGGTACTCTTATGATCCCAAAACGCAACAGACTTGGGTAAATGGGAGATAAATCATTTATATAGCAGGGGTACACAGCACGTGATCGTCCCTCCGGTGTACAAATTTCCTAAGTGTACAGAATGATATGCGTCCGCGAGCAAAGTTGGCACAGGGTTTCCAATGAGAAAAACCTTAATGGCGTTGACATCGACGAAGCTATTAATGTTGGGAAACAGAAATAACCCGTAGGTGAGTAGGACAAAGATGCTTTCAAAAGCAGTCATGTTCCCTATACTAGCAAAGTACAGAGCCTTCTTTGTCAGGAACTGTGATGACAAACCTGGGAGCCCACCCTTAGTGGTCATATGAGTCTTGACTTCCGACTCATCCAAATAAATTGCTCTTGCAATGGTCTGATCCTTTGGAATTTCTTCCAGTCCAGAAAATGGAGCTCGATCAGTAATGTGTAGATCGGTTAGGTGAGAATACTCCTCCAACGCTAGTGCGAGCTGGTAATCTGGGAATATGAAACAGTGATAGACCGGATCGTAAAACTGAATGAGTGCCTCCATGATTCCTTCAATCACATGGACTCTTAACAGAGGTAGCAGACCTCTGTACTTGGCTCTGAAAGCTTCAGGGTTAGAGATCATCCTCTCTAATCCTCTCAAATCCTCTAGTTTTGGAACCCTGAAGGTATACTTATGAGTTCTCCTTCTACCGAAGTCCATGAGCGCAATCTTCTTCTCTGACATTTGCAATCATTGTCTTAGTTTAATTTGAAAAAGAGAGACTAGAAGAGAAGTTTTTCTTTGATGCAATGTTTTTTAGATGAATGCATGAATGCATCACACAAAAACATAGAAAAAACATGGGGTCAAAGGGTCGGTGTCATGAAGTCAAGGCTCTACCCCCCCCCCCCCCCAAAGGTTTATACTAGTGATTTTTGTACCTGTCTCTCAAAATCATCAATTCTTGTCGAGAAAACACCAGCGGACCGGGAACCGTGCTAGGTGATGTTTTTCGAAGAACCATTAGAAGAGGGTAGTATCGCGTGACAACCATTTCCAATAGTTTCCGCACTACTAAAAGAGGTTTTTCCTAGGTGTATACTAAATCTTTCCACATGCGGCATCACACGCATTCCCATTAGCAGAAAAATAAACACATATATCAATTAGGAAAAGAAGTATATATATTTGTCCTAAAGTCCTAGACTTTAAAGAGCTATGAATCCTATGTTCCTGACAAAAATGGCTCCCCGGCGGAGTCGCCATTCTGTGGTACCTTCCCAACTTTAAAGGTTTTGACTTAAGATCCTAGTGAAGTCAACAAAAATCCTATCCCAATGAAATCCCCAAAGAAAGAAAGAAAAGAAAAGAGCCCCACGGTGGGCGCCACTTTCCTGTGGCACTTTTTAAGGTTTCTACTTAAGAGATGGTAAGAGAACAAGATCTCGTTGTATAATAATGTCCCCGGTGAAGTCGCCATTTTTTCTGTAGCGCAAATTTTTGGATGTGGTTGCGAAGCACTATCGCCTTTGGGGTACTACAGTTCGATTCATTTTTTATCCTATTGAAGCTGATGAAGGAAGGGAAATAGATGTCTCCAATTAACCCTGCTTGCATACTGAGTTTAAATAGATGACTGTTGGTTTACAGATGCTATTGAGATTGTGGGTCTCTCTTAATTTATTTTGTTAAAATAGTGCCTGGGCGATTGGTGGGAGTTTAAGACTGATGCTTTTCGATTGATATGTGAAGGTATGGGATTTCGGACTTTGGATTAGTGTGCTCGCTAAGATTTTTTCTTTCAATCTTATGCCTACGTATTCCCGTTTACCAAAACAGGGAAATCAGAGTGATCGTAGTTCCTCCTGTTCTATGGGAGGAAATGGTGTTTTGGTGTCTTATTCAAAGCCCAAGATGTGAACTGAAGGTGGTTTGTATCCTGTTCAAAGCCCAAGATGTGAAGCTAAAAAGGTGTTGTCTTTAGAGAGAATTTGTCATCTCTAAAGGGGGTCTGTTTGTCACAACTGTTGGGTGACTGACTATAAAGGAGGATTACTTTAACCGGGATATGTGAATCCTAGCAATGCCATAATTTCCTTTATAGGGGGTTTTAACCTGAAGGAGAAGACTTTAACTCAGTGTAGAGCAATGCCATCTTTCCTTAGGAATTTCTCATGCTAAAAGAGGGACAGTGGCGTGGATGTAAATAATCCAGAGGCTTGCCGCTTACAGCGATTAGATGAAAGGAGTTGTTGATGTTTGTATCCTGTGAACGAGGCACAATTTTGATGCTAAAAGGTTGATTGACTCAAATGGGGTTTTTCTTATACAAAGCCTAAGAGGAGGCTATTGGCCCAACAAGAGGGTGTTTTTATGTGTCTCGTACGAAGCCCGAGAGAGAGGCCTAAAGGGTTTGACTCAACAAGAGAGTGCTTTTAGATGTGTCTTGTACGAAACCCAAGACGGAGGCTAAAGGTTGACTCAACAAGAGAGTCTTTTATACTCAACAAGAGAGTGTTTTTATATCTCGTACGAAGCCCGAGATGGAGGCTAAGGTGAGATTGACTCAACAAGAGAGTCTTTTTGTATCTCGTACGATGCCCGAGGTAGAGGCGAAAAGGATTGCTGTTTCAGTTGAGTGACAGGTCCAGTAGGTTGGTTAAAAGAGAAAATCAGTTTTTATAAAGAGAATGATTAAAGGTAAGGCTATGCTTTGGGATTGATCGGAGGATCAGGGTTATTTCCTGTTCTTTAAGGAAATGGGGAATCTAGAGGGTATTGGAGACTGTCCGAGTCTACTGGTGTTTTTCCCTACTTAAGAATGCCTTCGAGACTCAAGGAGATTAGACTGTCCAAGTCTAGAGTTTTATCTTTTGTACTATGCTTAAAGAAACAGTAGTAGTACATTCACGGTGGAAAGATCTGGACTCTTTGAAAGACTTTTCTATTAAGATGACTAATTTATGTTCCTATACCTCTAGGAGGTCGTCGGGACAATTTGTACGAAGCCCAAGAGGAGGCTGGAAACTTTTAAGAAGCCGAGGGACAATTTGTACGAAACCCAAGAGGAGGCTCTCTTCCCGAAGGAAGAATCCTTATACGAAGCCTAAGAAGAGGCTGTGAATACTTCTAAGAAGCCGTAGGGTCCTTGTACAACACCCAAGAGGAGGCGGGGATGCTTTTAGGAAGCCTGTGGGTCCCCAAACCCCGAGAAATTCAAGATAGGCTATTCACAGAGAATAGATCAAGCCAGGAAAGTCCGAGAATTTGGAAGAAAATCAAGAGATGCCATTCACGGAGAAAAGATCATCTCTGGGGAGTAGAGTTTCTTTGACGATTTCTAAGGGTGAAAGTCTGAGAAAGGGTTCACCGAGAATGCTGCCTTTCACGTCTCCATATTGTTTAACCCCAAGAGGAGGGAAGACTGTATCTGGTAATCCTATGGGGATCTAGTTTTGTCTATTTAAGAGTGACCAACATGGCTTAATGCTAGACGTAGTTGCCGGGGAAACTCTAAATATCTATACTAGTATTACACAGTTGATATGAGTTTATGAAAGAAGACTTACAGTGAAACAGCCCCACAATACATTTATATGTATATGAAAGCGGATAAAGAAAGCATATAACCACTTACTTGGTTGTAGAGCTTCCATGCTGTTTGGTTAGTTGTTCAACAAAGAAAGATTGAAAACAACAGTATATTCAAAATTAAAGGAGAAAATATTTTGAAAAGATGTTGGGGCTTACATCTCAAGGAGAGGCCCAAGGTTTATCAGTGATAGCACTGTAGTTTTGTACTGAGGGACTTATACAAGTGACTGAGCCCCAAGAAAGGTTTTCTGTACAAGGGGATGAGTCTTACACTCTCTCAAGAGGCCCAAAAAAAATGATTGAAAGTGAACAAAGATGGGTCTTATAGCTCAAGGAGAGGCCCAAGGTCATTTGTTTGAAAATGGCGATCGCGCCGAGATTTTTTAAAACGCGGTGGGTCTTATACAATGCATTGAGACCCAAAATGGTTTAGTTTTCAAAGGGGCTGGGTCTTACACTCTAATAGAGGCCCAAAAGATTTTGAATGGGTCTTATAGCTCGAGGAGAGGTCCAAGGTTTGTTTTTCAACGGACGATGATCGCGTCGAACTTTTTGAAATACAACGGGACTTATACAATAAGTGAGACCCAAAATAGGTTTGTATTTACAAAGGATTGGGTCTTACACTCTATTAGAGGCCCAAAAGTGTTTGAAATGGTTTGATAAGGGTGAAAATCGAAGAAACCCTAATTTGTTATTCTTTAAAAGTAAATATTTAAAGAAAATCAAATAAAATACCAAATAAGTTTGAATAAACCATTTGTGATTTTTGTTTAAGGTTTGAGAAATGAGGGATTAATCACAAGGTTAATTAAAACTCACTTGGTTTTGATTTTCAAAGTAAATATTCACTTTTAAAATGTTTAAAAACATTAAAAAGGAATTTATTCACAAAAATACTAATTATATTAAATAAATAATTTAAACTTAATTTTTTTGTGGAAAAAAATATTTCAACATTTTTGTGATTTTTTGCAAAAAGAACCAATAAAAAATAATTAAAATTGAAAGAGTTATTAATTTTCCAATTAATTAATAACACATAAAAATATTGGAAAAAATAGAAAAAATGTGAGAAAACACAAAATGGCATGGGTGGGGTTTGAACCCACGACCTCAAGGTCATAGGGCGCGCGCCTTACCACTGGGGTGGTGAAACCACAAATATACACGGCATGCCTTGTTTTCTAGGCCTGGCGAAGGCAAGGCAAGGCAAGTTTTGCCAAGAAACGGGAAGGTCCATAACTTTCTCATTTCTCAATGTTTGGTGACAAAATTTATATGCATCTGGCCTAAAATTTCACAAGGAATCCAATAGTGGTGGTTTTTTTTTTTTCAGATTATACTCCCTCCTCAAAATGCGATAGTGGTTTTGAAAAAGGCCTATAATTGCATTTTCTATGCTACACTTTGATACAGGCATGAATTACATGATGAATTGGTTCAAACACAACATATATATCATGTATGAGGTGTGTATGATCAGTGGACTTCAAAGCAATGCATGTTTTGGAAAGTTCAAGTCACGATGCTTACCTCTTTTTGAGCTTTTGGAGTTTTCTGTGCAATCTGCCAAACTTCTTGTTCCATAAATGGTTTGATGCTTTGGACACTCTCAAATGATCCCTTAGAAGCTTTTAGGATGGTTGGAATCAGCTGGAACCTGCAAAAACACTAACTGGCCCTTTCTTGCAAAAGGGGTTAAAATGACCAAAATAGCAACTCTCTCAAATGGTGTTCCAGATGGGGGGAACCATTTGGGACAGTTCAAGGATGTTATTTGGAGTGTGTTTGAGGTTTTATCTGGTTTGGAAAGTGACTGAATCAAGACATGGCTTGAAAAATGCACAAAAGGCCTATTTTGAGGTTTTGAGAGGTGACTTTGTGGTTTTGGTGTTACAGGTCACTTTTGATGGTTTGGATCACCTACATATGATGTTTATGAGGTGTTAGGATCATGAGTTATGATGGAAATGCTCTCTAACTCAAAAACTCATAGTTACCTTGCTAAAGAAGACATTTTGGCCTAAAAAGAGGGATTTTGAGGAAAGCATCTGTTTGATGGCTTTGGTGTACTCAAACTGATCACAAATGAGCTCTATTTATAGTAGAGCAAGTTTGTTTTGGGATCAATAGTGAATGGCAACTGCAGCAGAGGTTTGGCCAATGGTTGCACTATTGAATCCAAGTCTCCTCTAGCCATTGATTAGAGGTTAGGGCACAGGGTTGTGGTTCCCTTGGTCTTGGATAAGTCTTGACTGAATTCAGTTGCAAATGGCTCAGTCCATGCCACCTTGGTGTATGCATTTAATCTTCAATCCAAAATTGGAGTCTTGTCCCTCTCTTAGGTAATTCTAGGTTTGGCATGCTACTTCTTGTTCCAACGACTTTGGAGGCTTAGCTCAGTGTTTGTCCCCTTTATATTTGATCCTCAGATGTGTTCAAAGTGATGACAAGGCTTGGAATTATCTGATTTTGCCAAATCGAGCAAAAATGCAAAATTCTTCCTAGCCTTAGCAGTTTCCAGCAAGGCATATTGCCCTTGTCATATCTCATGGCTCAAGTGGAATTTGGTGATGTTCTTGGCCATTTTGGAAAGCCCTCATATGATACAACAACTATTTGATCATATTTGGTTTTGATACCTTTTGGATCCAAGTGAAAAATCCCCTTACATTTGGAAAATAGTGAAGGCAGATTCTGTGGGAGCATGTCCTGGTCAAAAGTCAAAGCTACAGTTGACTTTTTCCTCAAAACCCTAACTGTGGTACTGATGAAATTGAGACTTGCTGCTCAAGCTTCTTGGATCAATCTGTTGTTGCAAATGGATCAATGTGGTATGTTGGGGACCCTCAAATCATCTCTTAAGGTCTTGGCTCATGATTTGTCCCAAAAGTCAACTTAGGGGTGAATTAGGTCAAGAAACCCTAATTCCTGATTTTTTATGTATGCATCCCCTGAGGTCAAATTGACTTTATGCTTGGGCCCATGAGGTTCCATGGAGTATTTTAGGATATGCTTTGAAGCATTGGCTCATGCCTAGAGGAAAATTTTCATCTGGAGGCCCTGGTCGACCAAACCCTAATTTGGTGACACTGGCGATCTTGAGGCTTGATCCATCTAGAAGGGAGCAGCCTTGTGCTTAATCCTTGAAGTGGGAGTCCTCTTGATCCCTTGTGGATATTTGAGAGGCTAGACAAGTTGAAGATCATGTCATTTCTTGATTGATCCTTTGTCTAAGAACTCTGAGAGGGCTTGAAACCCTAATTTTGATTGTAGTGGATGCTCACCATCTTTGGGGAGACTACTGAGGTATGATGGTTCCTCCATATTGTGATGATGATTTTCACAATGATGGGAAATCTTAGTGGTCAAAATTTGGGGTATGACAAAATGGTAGAGGTTTGCTTATATAGAGACTAACTTTGGAGTAGGATAGGTTTGGAATGTGCTTTGGAGCTAGCTTGGGAGTTAGTTACACTTGACTCACCGAGTCAGCGGTTGACTCAGTTAGTTAGTTAGTTAACTCAGAGGAGTATTCGCAATGCAAGCCTAAATCAATGGCTTTCATGCTTGGAAGTAAGGGTGCATGGTGGTCATAATAGGAGATGTTACATAGTATCAAATGTATTGAATGGTCATGAATTATCTTGAACTATCTAGAGATGTCTAGAATGTTCCACACAATGATGGAACCAAGTAGAATCCAAAAATGTGGAGGAAAAGTTGTTGTCATGAAAAGGCAGAAGAATCTGCCAATTTTACAGGGTTAATCGATTAACACTTTTTGCACTGCAAAATGTTAATCGATTAACAAAGCCAAAAATTGCCCAATTTGCTTGAAAAAAGGTGCTTTGGCTACGGTTCCAATTTCCGACCTTTTGCTTTGAGGAATAGGCATAAAAACCCTTGTTTTGTGTTTGTGTTGATAATGTAATGACCTTGTGAGGATGTGATTTATTGGACTTAGAAAACCTTAATATTTCTGCAATAAAAAACACAGATAAAAAGTGTGAGTGCGTATGCTAGCGATGCGAATGGACATGCTTATGCAAAAGGCAAAAGGGAGGTCAAATTTCGGGTTACGATAATCTAGCGCTGAGATTGAAGACATTATATTTGTGTGGATTGGGTACAGGTGTTTTTGTTCATGCACTGCTCATGATCTCTTTCTGAATTCGTCATCAAGGGATAATCACCACAAGAGGTAATCATTCAATCACTGATCATGTCCATTTACAAGGATTCACCAAAGTGAGTTTTTTTTCGCTGCACATTCTCTCACAATTTCCATTCAATTGGGTCCTTTCCATCTCTCGTAGATGTTGGGTGAGAATATGGGGATGAAACAGTATAGAATGGGAGGTTGAATAGACCGATCCCCTTATATCATTTTCAAAATAATTTTCTTTTACAAAATCAAAGTTTAACGTGCGGAAACAAAATGTAATAAGCGAAAGAAAAAATAAAGCAGATAGATTCAAAAATTATATATTTCATTGTCTTGATAAAAAGAATGATTCAATCAATATCAAGAACAATGAAGGAAAATAAAGTTTCTTTACCAATCAATTTAATTCCAATAACTTATGGATAACACAATCTCAATTGAGGTAAAGAATGTTCAATGAATTAGATATATCTCAGACCTAAACTTATATGATAAAATACTATAAGTAAGATCTAATTCTAGATGACGTTCTAAAGATGAACGATATACAACATACATGATAATATGCACACACACAAAAAAAGAGATAGAGGAATAAAAAATGTACATCTGATATATAGTGGTTTGGAAATTCATCCTCACCATGACTACTCCATTCTTCAATGGTTTTCACCATTGGAAATGGTAACGTCTTACACTATTTGCAAATTTTAAGATACGAGTATTTTGGTACAACAAACTATCATCAACCCGAACACTAACAGCTCAATTCTTTAGCCAACACAAATCTAAAATGATAATGCCTTTTATTGATTCACATTACTCAACTGCTAATACTCAAGATCTTCAATGATCTTGATCCCACACACTTTCTAAACACAATAACACTCATACATGCCTCAACTCTGGAACAACCTTTATTCGAACCTTACAAAGACTTATATAAGTGATTTCTCTAAAGAAGAATGATTGGAAAACTCACAACTTTAATCAGTTGCAACATTTACTCAGATCCACCAAAGTCTTCCATGGAGTATTGAGAAACTCTTCTATTTCTTGATAAACACCAATCAATAGTTTGAACAAGAAGAGAACCTTTCTCCTGATACATACTAGAAAACTTCACAAAAAAACATTAGATTCCCTAATGTACCTTGAATCTACCTCTCACACTTAATCTTTCGAGTTCACCACCACAACAATGGGTTCTTGGTATAAGGTTGAAGATGATGAATATTATCTAAAGGATCTCACACAACACAACTATAAAACTCTCACAATATTAACATTCTAGAAAGTTTTTTAGAAGGTTGAATTAAGAAGATAATGTGTTTGTGCATGAAGAAACTCTAATAGTTTATCTAGAGATTCTTGACAAATAAGTTTTTGGTTATTAGTGCATAACCTTAATATAATCAATCTAATTGAATTGACTAATTCATGATCAAGAACAGTTACTAACCTTGTTTACCCTGAATATTTTAACAACTTTATATAAAAAGACAAGAAATGGTTTTAATAAGCGCTAGATGTCGTGGCGGAGAAAATTATTGAGATTAAGCTATTGATTAACTTAACTCGAAAAGCAAGATTCGCCACCGAACTTTATTATTTTCAAGGGAAAAGGTCGAACAAACCCCACAAAAAAGTTAAAACAAAAAGAGAGATCAGGATACGGGGGTTGGTTATGCAAGGAGAAGGTATTAGCACCCCTCATATCTGTTGTACTCAACGGGATCCACTTGCAAATATGTGTTTATAAAAAGGTTGGATTGCTTGTTGATTGATTTTAAATGAAAAGACATTTTGTCATATTCGAGTGGAAAACTCAACTTACTGCCCATAAGTATGAAGAAATGAGCATTTGCATCATCTTGATATGGAGAACTTTTACTTGGACTTTATCACAAGTACATCTCAACATTAAAGTGGAAAATGTCAATCATTACTCAGTATCTTGTAGAAGTATAATGGTTTGCATCACTACAAGAATATACTAACATCTAATCTTTTGAAGAAAAACGCTCTTAAATAAAAGTGGACAAAGGAACAAAAAGAAGTTTGACGAGGTTTGTCTTTTTTAGAAGTTTTGAAAAAGAGTTTGAATATGCTTAAGTGTTTTAGCATTTATTGAGGAAAAATATTTTGGATCACTTGACAAAGTCAAGGTTTATTGAGAAAGAAGTGTGAAGTTTGAAAACAAGAAGTTTTGAAATAGGGAAAAGTTTTGAAATTTTAAGAAGTGGGAAGGAGATGAAGAGACTATCATAAAGCATAAAGTAAATGGTCTCATTGTAAGGTAGCCTAAAAGAAAGCCTTTGTGTGTGCAAGTACTAACCACCATATGGAGAAAGCATTTGACATTGGTCAAAACAAGCATTCCTTTCCCTTTGGATTGAGCCACCAGATGAGCAAGCATAGACACAGATGAATGTCAAAAAACCAGATGGAAAACCAAGGTCACCAAGCCATAAATAGCCTCCAAATATTGAGTTGAAGATGAAAAAGTCTCAGATGAAGCACTATGTCTCAGATGGTTCATAAGGTCTCAGATACCACTTCAAGCAAAGGTAAATACTAAATCCTAATGTCCGAGGTCCAAAATACCCTTCCAGCAAGGGATAGTAACACAAAGTCCATAAGATCAAATTAAAGATTTTAGGGTTTTAGCCATTTTATGATGTTTTTGTTCTTTTTTGAAATAAGAAAAAATAAAGATCAAAGAAGAAGAAAATGACATAAAGTAAAGAACAAAAATAAAAGGCAAAAATGTAAAAATGGCATGAATGAAAATGACATAAGAGTACATGACATAAATGTAAAGTACATGAAAATAAATGTTAGATGTTAGCACAATTAATATGTCAATGTTAGTATTAATAAGAATTTAATCGAGTCAAGACAATTTAGCGCTATGTTAAGCAATCGTAAGTGGACTTATATAGAAGTCGCACCTATCTGAGGTCGGTCAATAACAATTTATGTGTCAAAATTTTGGTTTATGAAACTCTAACACTTCTACAACCCAAATTCGCACTTTTCTCTCACCCTAAAAATATTCATTAGGATAATCTAGCGCTGAGATTGAAGACATTATATTTGTGTTGATTGGGTAGAGGTGTTTTTGTTCATGCACTTCTCATGATCTCTTTCTGAATTCGTCATCAAGGAATAATCACCACAAGAGGTAATAATTCAATCACTAATCATGTCCATTTACAAGGATTCACCAAAGTGAAATTTTTGTTTCTGCTACACATTTTCTCACAATTTCCATTCAATAGGGTTTTTGCCATCTCTGGTAGATGTTGGTTGAGAATATGGGGATAAAATAGTGTAGAATGGGAGGTTGAGCAGACTGATCCCCTTATATCATTTTCAAAAATATTTTCTTTTACAAAATCATAGTTTAAAGTGCGGATGCAAAACATGATAGGTGGAAGAAAAAATACAGCAGATAGATTCAAAAAATATATGTTTCATTGTCTTCATAAGAAGAATGATTCAATCAATATCAAGAACAATGAAGGAAAACGAAGTTTCTTTACCAATCAATTTAAATCCAATAACTTATGGATAACACAATCTCAATTGAGGTAAAGAATCTTCAATGAATTAGATATATCTCAAACCTAAACTTATATGATAAAATACTATAAGTAAGATCTAATTCTAGATGACGCTCTAAAGATGAATGATATACAACATACATGATAATATGCAAAATAAATAAATAAATAAATAAATAAAAATAAATGGAGAAATAAAAAATGTACACTTGATATATAGTGGTTAGGAAATTCGTCCTCACCTTGACTACTTCATTCTTCAATGGTTATCACCATTGGAGATATTAACGTTGTTGGTGCGGTAAAGCAGCAAGCAACAAAAAGATTTGGAAGTATTTTTCCGGGAATTTATCGTGTCCACAGAGATCGGTGCTATTAAACTGTCATTCCACAATTTAAATGTTAAAGAGTTTGCGTTTAAAATGGGTTTAAATTAAATACAGGAAATAAAACTTATGAACATAAAAAGAATTCATTCTTTGGAGAGTAGAGAACTCTCGAGTTTACATTTCATCTACCCTATCAAATACTTAAACTTACTACCTAGTCGTATGCAACCTAAATGACTCGTCAATAGTATCACGTATCGCTCACAACAAAGGTTATGTGTAACGCAAAATTAAGAGAACAACCGCATCGCCTCATCGATGATGTCTCACGCAACTCGACCACACGGAAGCATTAAGTTCCAATACCCAAGTGAATATTAAGCCTAAATCTATCTCTAGAGTCTAGAACCTAATAGATGTTCATCCTAAATCCAGATTCAAAGAGGATATGTCTACCGTAACTCAAACCCAAATAAAGAAAGCAATCATCAACATTAATTTGTAAAATGAGTTTTATACAACACCATGAGCAATAAATATACATATAATCGAGGTAAACTTACATACAAACTCACAACAAATGGAAACTACAAAGGGAAGAGAGAAGAGGAATCAAAATCTCTTGCGGTGTCAATCACGACCCAAGAATTATCCACCCCTAATCGTCGAGTTGCAACCTCCATTGATGCTTTTCTAAGCTCTAAACTATCAAAGAATGAAGGTTTGATGAATTGGGAACAAATACCCCAAAACATAACCTAAAAATGGCTAAAAATGAACTTATAGTAATTACAAAATCCGTCAAGTTCGCAAAGCAAACCCCAAAATATGGCACTTAAGTGCCTCAGAATAGTTAAACCGACTCTGTTTTTCTGCAGAAGTTCGCAGTGCGAACGTTTATTCGCAAAGCGAATACTCGCTGGAAAGTTCGCAAAGCGAACTTTAATTCCTTTTTCTCCTACCTCAGGCCTGGGAGCATTCGCTGGGACCTCGCCAGATGTTCGCAAAGCGAACATTCGCTAGCAAGCCTATAACACCCCAATTCCCATCACGAATAAATAATACATAAATAAATCAGAGTAACTAAAAATTTATTTTTCCGACAGAATCAAGGATGCCACATTTACAGAAAGAAAACACAATACACTGCTCAATTATTTGATACATAACATAAACTGGGATAACATCAAAGAGAAACTTTTTCCATATAAAAGGAAAGTTCAATTATGGAATAAAGCGGAAAGATCCATAACTGACTTGTTTTACAAAAGAAATTGTTTTATAACGTCAAAATATTCATAAAAAAGTATTACAAAATATATTCAACAAATGTACACATATATAACATAATCGTTCCCCGACTCCCGTGCTACGTATCAGAGCAGACACCAAGACCGACAAAAGAATGGAGAACTAATCTTCACAAAAGCCTCCAAGACACAAATCTGCAATTGCCTCATAGAGCAATAAACCACAGCAGAAGGGTGAGAAATAACAACTAAATCAAGATTGCATAATAATATGCAAACACACATAAGTTCACATGCATAGTTATTCTCACCACAAGCATCACATACTAATACATATAGCAGGCCACATATACATAACTGATCCGGAGCATTCGAACGGGTCCACGTAAGCTAGTCGTCAGATGGCAAGGTGTGCGGACATATGCTGGTCGTCAGATGGGCGAGGTGTTCGGAATGCTGATGAGGAGAGGAGGGGGTGTACCTGCAAGGCACTCTGACGCTCAAGTAAGGAAGGGTCAGAGAAAAGGGGCAAGTACAAAGCGTATTCTTAGGGTGAAAATATGATACCTGACCCTCTCAAGCGAGAGGGTTTATATAGAGCCCCCAGCGCGTGGCCAACGGTCCTATTTTTGGGGCGAAATAACCATTTTCCCCAAAGAATAGGTACCGCCCAAACTAGCCGTTATGGCGGGTAGGGTGCCCGAAACTAGCCGTTATGTCGGGCATGGGCGCAATTTTGGGCACCTGCCCTTTGCTTGTTCGGACAGTGAGGAAGCCGTGCGTGAGGGGCATCGAAGCCGGGGAGGAACGTTGCATTCCTTGCCCGGTTGGAGGGGCACCCTCTGTGGATTGGACTTAGGCAATTTGGGTCGCTCTGGAGCAGAGGCGGATTGGGCCAATTTTAGCCATTGGTCCGGTCCAGAACAGGAGCCCCCCAAGTCGTTGCTCCCGAGTATGGGAGTGATGACTTAAGGACTGCTCGTTGCTCCGGGGAGCTAGCATAGAGTCGTCGTTTGGAGACGAGGATGGTTGTTTCAAAATGTTCGTAGCTCTCCGTGTCCGCGATATTCGTGGTCGTGACCCTATTGCCCGGTATTCGGGGAGACAAAGCGTCAGACGGAATGGGAAACATTGGGTTGCCACGTGTGCTTCAAGCCCTGTGTAGCAGTTAATAGGTAATGATGGCTAGTGGACAGTCATTATGGCCTACGGGCGTGTGTGTGCACGTGCCCCTCGGTATAAAAGGGGGGAGATTGTCCCATTTTGCACTTTTTCTTTCTGATTTCTCTTCGTCTCTTCTGCGTTCTTGCCCGTCACCGTCTTCGGAGCATCCGACCACCATGCCAAGCTTCGAGCAATTTTTTTCTTCTACTCAAATCAAGTAAGTTTTCTGATTTGTAGCTTGTTTTACTCTCTTTTGTTGTTAGTGGTAGATTGTATGCGGTTAGGGTTAGTTTTAGGTGACAAGATAGGTAGATTTCTGGCGAGTGTTGGTGGTGGGCGGTGGTTCTACCCTTTTGCTGCTTCTAGCATCTCTTCGGAGTAGGTAGTGCGTTCGGTGAGTGTGGTGGTCCACGTCGTGGTTGTGAGCGTGACCGCCGTGTCTAATTATCTTCTGGTGGAACGGTGAATTTTCCGGTAGGACGTTTCCAGATTCTGTCGGAGCCTTGCGGTTTCCGGTGGAGCATCAAACGGAATCTGGGCACTAGTGCGGGGAGGTTCCTCGCAGGAAGATGGTATGTCTCGGGTATCTCCTCACGGGGAGGTTTTTCGTTTGATGTTGGGGCTTAGGCCGGGACGTTGTCCTTAGCCTTTTGTACGCCCTTTCACTTGACTTGGCAGTGGAAGGGTGGATTTGATTTCCTGTCGAATTCACTGTCTTTCTCTGCTTTTTCAGGTGATCGTAATGGCGACGGGGCCAGAGAGAGAAGTTATTCTAGACACGTCCGAGGAGGAAACTGGCTCCGAGGAGAATAGCAGCTCGACGACTTCGAGTTCTGCATCTTCGAGCTCGGCGGCATCGAGCTCCTCGAGCAAAGTTGAGGAGGAAGAAGAATTGGATGTCATGGAGGAAGATGTTGAAGGGTTCTGTCCGGAGGAGTGGGAGGTGGCCGAGCCTGCCGAACATATTTCTACGTTCGCAAGGTCTTTGGCGGACGTCTTTACAGAGGTGGGCCCAGAGGGGGATTGGAAAGTGCATTTTCCCACCTTGGACGAGCGGGTCTGCTCGGATTTCGGGGACCGCTTCACGATGTACGAGTACGCTTTCAAAGAGTTGGGGCTGAGGTTTCCTTTCACTGATTTCCAGCAGTCGGTATTCGAGCATCTGAAGCTGGCGCCCTCTCAACTCCACCCCAATTCGCTGGCCTTTATACAGGCTTTTGAGTTAGTGTGCGAGCATCTCGTTCTGGGGACTACACTCCCTCTGTTTTTTGTTGTTTTCCATCTTCAACGGCAGCTGGCGGGGAAAAAGTACTGATGGGTTTCCTTGAAGCAGCCCAAAAAGTTATTTAAGTCGTTCTCGGAGTCAATCCGAACGTTCAAGGGACGGTACTTCATCGTCGAGCCAGTGTCTGAAGCTGCCCAGGACAGTACGTATGTCTGGGAGATAGAGGTTGATGAGGACGGAGAGGAGATACTCAACGAGGAGGGGAAGTATATCGGGGAGAGGGTGTATAAGTTCCCGATTCGTTGGGCACCTGACCATTTCTCCAAGAAGCCCGGCGCTTATGTCTTCGAGCCGAGCGAGCTACGCGGGCAGGATGCCGTGTCTTACGAGAAGCTGGTGAACTGGGTCAACTCCTTCAGTCTTGCCAGCTGCTGGACGAGCAAGGGCAACCCTATCTTCGAGGAGGATGGGAGCCAGAGGGTTGAGCGCAGATTCATCAATGTTAAGGCACTGCTGGAGTGCAAGACTCCCGCGGATGCCGAGAAGCTGCTTGGTAGTCTTGGTTATTCAGACTTTGTTTGTGTTATCTCTTTTCCTCGTAACTAACGTGCTTGTTTTCATTTGTGCATGTGAGATGCCTCAAGCTCGTGATCGCGTGGTGAGGAATTCCATGGCGAGGAATAAAGGTGGAGCGGCTCCTCCCAAGACCCGTCATGCTGGTGCTCGTGCTCCTCCCCTTGTCCAAGCTGCTGTGGGGACCTCTTCTTCTCCCTCTCCTGCTCCACGGGGATCTCCACTACCTTTGACTGGGCGGGCGAAGCGGCCAAGGACGTTAGATGCTATGGACCTGACCCGGGCGCCTGAGAAGGGGAAGTTTGAGCTCCCCCCGTGTATCCTTGATAGGAGATTTTTTTAGGGCAACACCCTGATCGTTCCTCGAGCAGAATCTCTTAGCTTGGAGAGCATGGACCGACCGAGCAAGAGTGCGCTGGTAGCCCAGGATGCTTCTGCCCTTGTGAGGATGCTGGAGATGGCGGCCGTTTATGCAGAAGGGGACTCTGCGCTTGAGGCCGAACTTACTGCTGCCCAGGCTTCTGAGGTGGCCCTGAAGGAGGAAGTCAAGAGTGCCCGTGAAGCTCGGAAAAAGGCCGAAGAGGAGACGGCTAGGTTGAAAGAGGATGTCACCAAACTGGCAGCGGAGAAAAAGGCTGTCGAGGAGCTGAACAAAGAGTTGATGGCGGCCAGTGCCCCGGGTGCCGACGAACCGGATGAGATAAAAGCGTTGAAGACTAGGGCTGAGCTGGTTGTCGGCATCCTGCAGGCCGAGGATGACGGTATCGCCGTGGCAGTGGATTCTTTCGAAAGTGTCGTGGCTTAGTTGCGGGTGGTGAACCCTGGGCTTGAGATTTCGACCGAGGGCACTCACTATCTTGCGAGCGTGGAGGATAGTCGCATCGTCTTGCCCGCAGGCCTTGTTCTAGATACCCCTGAGGTTCAGCCCAAGGACCAGCCTGAGGAGGACCAGAGACCTGAGCTGGCGTCAACCGAGCATGCGAATGAATGAGGAGTTTTGTTATTTTGATGTTGTTGTATCTTGTCCGGCCTGCGCGCCGTTGAATTATTTGTAACTTTATTTTTGGGGGCATGGCCCCGTTCTATGTAATAACGCACAATCGTGGCCCTTGTGGTCATCTGTTATGTTAATTATATTTCTGTCTTCTTCGCGTGCATGATTTTACTTGCGTTTATTTTTGCTAAGTGTTGTATGCATGCTCGCTGTGAATGTATGTCTGCCCGTCGGAGGGTGTGTCTGTTAACGGAGCTTTCTTTTGAAAGATAGCTCGTTTTGTGTGAATTCACCAGTGCGGAGAATTGGTCAAATAGTCGGGGAAGGTCCTGGCGAGGTTGCGGATCTCAGGTCGCGATCGAGGCCTGAGGTCGCGGCGTGAACGTCCCATCGCGAGCTGGGGTTCTGCCAATCATGGTACTTCGGCGAAGGCGGTGCTCGGTCGAGGACCGCCGACGAGCAGAGTTCTGGCTCATTTACTTGAGCGGGATTCTACTTTGTACGTATGCGTCGTTTGTACCTGAACGAGCATGATGACCTTTAAGTGGTCCTTTGATGCGGGGAAGCCTATAGCGTCTTTAGCTGTAGTATTGCTTAAGTTTTTCAGCGTTCCATGGTCGAGGGATTGCATCCCCGTTGAGGTTCTCGAGGAAGTATGCACCATTCCCCGTTCAGGCACGGACTCTGTATGGCCCTTCCTAGTTGGCTGCTAGTTTGCCTTCGCGAGAGTCCTTGTGGTTTCTTCGCAGGACAAGGCTGCCCACATCGAACTCTCGTCGTAAGACTTTGGCGTTGTGCCTGATCACTATTTTTTGCTTAAGAGATGCTTCGCGGAGGGCTGCTCCTGTTCGGATTTCCTCGACAAGGTCGAGCTCCTCTCTTATTGCTTCGTCATTCATTTCCTCGTCTAGAGGTGATTCGGTCCTCCTGGACGGTATGTGAATTTCAATGGGTAAGACAACCTCCATGCCATATGCTAAGCGGAAAGGTGTTTCCCCGGTGGTGGACTGAGGAGTGGTACGGTACGCCCATAAGACGCTGTGGAGCTCCTCGACCCAGGCTTTCTTTGTTTCATCCAGTCTTCAGTTGAGGCCACGAAGAATGACACGATTGGCCGCTTCTTCCTGCCCGTTGGTCTGGGGGTGTTCTACAGAAGCAAAATGTTGCTTTGTTCTGAGATGGGCGACAAAGTCTTGGAACTTCTTGTCCGTGAATTGCGTTCCATTGTCCGTGACAATTGCTTGGGGAATCCCAAAACGGGCAAGGATATTCCGCTTGTAAAAGTGCAGAATGTTAAGTGTTGTAATCTTTGCTAAGGCTTCTGCTTCTATCCATTTTGTGAAATAGTCTACGCCCACTATCAGGTATTTATTTTAGCTGGGCCCCGTCACGAAGGGTCCTAGGATGTCTAGGCCCCACCAGGCGAATGGCCACGGGGAGGTCATGCTCTTCAGTTCGTTAGGTGGAGCTAGGTGCATATCCCCGTGCCATTGGCATTTGTCGCATTTCTTCACATGCTCCTTGGCATTGTGCTGCATGGTTGGCCAATAATACCCTGCCCGGAGGGCCTTGTGGACAAGGGACCTTCCTCCTAGGTGCTGGGCGTTAATGCCTTCGTGGATTTCTCGTAATACGTGGGGGACAACTTCCTCCTCTATGCATTTGAGCAGTGGGATGGAGAAGCCTCGTCGATAGAGTTTGTTTTCAAGGATGACGTACGAGCAAGCTCTTTGTCTGACGGTGCTGGCTTCCTTGGGGTCATCCAGAAGTTCATCCCTGGTGAGGTAGTTGTACACGGGCGTCATCCAGCAATCGCTGTCCCCAATCGCGTGCACGTGTAGGGTCGAGGATCCCTTATCGATGCTGGACCGGGGAAGTATCTCTTGGATGACTGACCTGTTTCCGCCTTTCCTCTTAGTGCTTGCTAGTTTGGACAAGACGTCTGCTCACACATTATGTTCGCGCGGAACATGTCTTACTTCTACCGCTCTGAACTTCGACATTTTTTCCTTGACTAGGGTTAGGTATTCAGAGAGACTATCATTTTTGGTCTGATACTCTCCTGATATCTGGTGGGCTACGAGCTGGGAGTCCATGCAGATGATGATTTCTTCAGCCCCTAGGTCTTCGGCTAGGCGCAAACCGGCGAGGAAGGCTTCATACTCGGCCTGGTTGTTCGACGTGGGAAAGGACAATGTGAGAGAAGCCTCGACTATGGTCCCTTCGTCGTTCTCCAAAATTACTCATGCCCCGCTGCCGGTCGAGCTGGATGCTCCGTCTACATAGATGGTCCATCTGTTTGCTATGTGGAACGAGGAGTCTGAGAACGTTACTTCCGCTACGAAATCGGCCAGGGTTTGGGCCTTAAGAGCTTTCCTGCTTTCATACTGGACGTCGAACTCGGACAGTTCCAACGACCATTTGAGCATTCGGCCTGCCATGTCTGGTCGTCCCAGTAATTGCTTTATGGGCTAATCCGTTCTTACCACGATCGTGTGGGCCAAGAAATAGTGTCTCAGTCGTCTGGCAGCGTTGACAAGGGCCAATGCTACTTTCTCTATCTATTGATATCGCAACTCTGCGTCCTGCAACGCTTTGCTCGTGAAGTATACTGGCTTTTGCCCGTCAGGATCCTCGCGAATGAGAACGACGCTAATGGCCTCGGCAGTGACGGCGAGGTATAGGAACAAGACTTCCCCGGTATCTGGTCGTGATAATACGGGCGGTTTCGACAGGGCTCGCTTCAAGTAAAGGAGGGATGTTTCACATTCCCCGGTCTATTCGAACGCTGCTTCTTTCCGCAAGAGCTTAAAGAAAGGAAGGGCGTGTTGGGCAGATTTTGCCACGAAGTGGGACAACGAAGTAAGCACCCCGTTGAGGGTTTGGATGTTCTTCTTAGATGTGGGCGTTGGGAACTCAGAGAATGCCTGACACTTGTCGGGGTTAGCTTCGATTCCTCGTTCTGTTAGGTAGAAGCCAAGGAATTTACCTGCCCGTACTCCGAACGTGCACTTCTCTGGGTTAAAAGGCATTCGATATTTTCTTGCTTGCTCGAAGATTTTGCGAAGATGGGCGACATGATCTAGTTCCTCGTGGGACTTGACGATCATATCGTCCATATATACTTCGAGCATGTCGCCTATTTGTCCTTGGAAGACTCTGTTCATCATTCGTTGGTACGTAGCGTCGGCGTTCTTCAGTCGGAAGGGCATTACGTTGTAGTAATAGTTGCCCGATTCAGTCATGAAGGTCGTGTAAGTTTTATCGCTCGCGGCCATTGGGATTTGATTATAGCCCGAGTAGGCGTCTAGGAAAGATAAAAGTTTAAAACCTGCTGAGTTATCTACGAGCTTATCGATATTGGGGAGGGGATAGGCGTCCTTCGGACAGGCCTTATTAACATCGGTATAATCAACACACATCCTCCATTTGCCATTATTTTTTCTTACAAGTACAACTTTTGAGAGCCATGTAGTGTATTTGGCCTCAGAAATAAGCCTAGCTTCTAGAAGGTCTTTGACAGCTTTCTCTGCGGCTTCCATCTTTTCTGGGGACTGTTTCCTTCTGCGCTGGGCAACGGCTTTGATGGCCGGATCAATTGTAAGTTGGTGGCAAGCGATGGATGGGTCCAATCCTGGCATTTTAGCAGTGCTCCATGAGAACAAGTCTGTGTTCTCCCGGAGGCACGCTTTTAGTTGTCTCCTGGCCAGGTCGGGGAGGTCTGCTCCGATCTTTACTCCCCGTTGGGGGTCTTCTCCGAACAGAACGATCTCGAAGTTGCCATCTAGGATAGGGCGTAGGAGGTGGCTGCTGTTGTTGGACTGGCTGCTTGAAGTCATTGGGTCCTTGGCGTGGTCGTCCTCGCTGAAACGGCTGTCCAGGTCGATAGATTCGACCCGGGGGAGCGGTTTTGGCTGCTCGGAGCTGCTGGGCAGAGGGGGACGACCAGAAGTCCTTGGTCCTGCTGAGATGGTGCTTAGTCCTTTTGATGCTGCTTCGAAGCACCGACGGACAGCTTCGATGTCGCCGTGGAGGGTGGCGACCATCCCTTCAGAAGTGTAGTACTTCATCTTGAGATGTACGGTGGAAGGTACCGCAATCAGCTCTGCCAGGGTTGGCCTTCCAAAAATGCACTGGTATAGTGACGGGCATTCAATTACCAGAAATTGCGCTTTAATTACTCGGGTTGTCTTTCCGGAGCTGAAAGTTACGATGAGCTCTACGTAACCCCGGGGCTTTGTCACTGCTCCGTTGAATCCCTGCAGGTCGGATCCCACGTACGGAGTAAGGTGAGAGTCATTCAGCTGCAGCATTTCGAACAGGTGGTTGTACATTATATCAACCGAACTGCCCTGGTCCACGAGTATTCTGCGAACGTCGAAGTTCGCCATCTTTTCCCGGATAAGCAGTGGAATGCTTGAGTTCGGTGCCCTGCCGAGGAGCTCTTCCTTGTAGAAGGAAATAGGAGCGGATCCTTTGTGAGTGGTGTCCAGCGTGGTGACTTCATTGGAGCTTTTGCTGATCAGTTGATCGAATCTCCTCTTGACTGAGCCGACCGTGATTTTGTTGAATCCACCACCAGAAATGACCATGGCTGACGGGAAGGCCTCCCACGGGCTGTGAGCAGCGAGGCACGTGGAGACGGGCAGACCATCTGGGATGTGAAAGTCCTCTGGCCAAGTTATGGACATAGCAACCTGTACTTTGGTGTCATCAGAGGGCGGAGCCTCTTCTGCAACCTTTTTGCTCTCCTGGGTTTCTTGTCGGGGAGCATCTTTCTTTTTCGGAACTGCTTTAGGTGGCCGTCGCGAATAAGGATCTCTATTGCATCTCTGAAGTGGATGCATTCTTCCGTCGTATGACCGTGACTCTTGTGGAAGCGGCAATACTTGGACTTGTCTACACCCGGTCTGGCCAGCAGCTGTTTGGGGAAACAGACTCCCGCCTACTTGAATTCTGAGTTGGCACACTCAAACAAGATTTTCTCCCTCGAGGTAGTGAGGGGGTATAGTCATGGAACCGCCCAGAAGGTCCCTTCTGTTTGCGTGCATCGCGAGGCCGATCGTCGCGTCTTTTATCTCCTCGACGTCCCGTCGAGGGTTCTTCAGCTCTAGACGAGCAGGCACCTTCTTGGTGTCGAGAGGCCCGGACAGAGTGTGCAGCAACCTTCTCCTCGTACAGTATATGCGACTGGGCTTGGAGGAAAAGGACGTTAAGGTTCCTCGGTGGATCGAGGCCGATAGCTTTCGCGAAGTCTGAGCCAGGACGTAATCCCTGCTCGAGCAGGAATTTCTTCATCTCATCGGTCGTTGGCACTTGGACGGTCTCCTTGTTGAACCGTTCAATGTAAGCCCGAAGAGGCTCATCTCTTCCCTGTACGACAGCTCTGAGGGACGCCTCGGTCTTTGGATGGCGTCGCGATGCAGTAAAGTGACGGGAGAAAATCCTCCCCAGCTGCCTCCAGGATGTAATGGATTCTTCTGGCAGCTGCTTGTACCATGTCATTGCTCCCTTCTGGAGCGTGGTCGGGAACAGGCGGCATTTGATGGCTCCTCGTACCCCCCTGTAGTCCAAGAGAGCATCTATGTTTTCTATGTGCTCGTCTGGATCAGTGGTTCCATCGTAAGTCCCTAGAGATGGAGGCTTCTCTAGTCCTTTAGGGAGACGGGTGGCCAAGATCCTGCGGGACAACGGGCCGCGAGGCTCGTCGTCGCTGTCTGAACTCGGAGTTGATGGTGACCGTTGTCTGCGCTCGCGGCGGTGGTCTCTGCGAGGCGATGGTGAACGTAGCCGGTCACGAGGTCTGACCGGTGGAGAATGCCTATCCTGCCTCGTTCTCTTGTGTCTTAGTGATGATCGATCTCGCGGGGAGATCTGGTCGCGCTTGCGAACGTGTTGTGATTCAGGCTCATGCCTCGATCTATGGCCTTCCCCACGCCTAGGTGGCAGGCTTCTTGATTTTTGGTGCTTACTCTTGGGAGGAGAGGGTCTTGGAAGAGATGCCTCCTCGAGAGCTCCTATTCTTTCTCCTTGCTGCAAGATGAGGAGGTTTGTGTAGTTGACAGCTTCCAAAAGAGCTGCAACGGCCAGGTCGGCACTGGGAGGGCCAGGAATTGGTCGTTCACCCGACGGTGGCTGCTTGCCTCCTTGCTCGGCAGGAGGAGGAGTTGGAGATGCAGCAGCCCCGTCTCGGAGGAAACGGGGATCAGAAAGTAACGGAGATCTGCCGTCGACGTCCATCTTGTTGACGGGAACGAGAACCGTAACGTCAGCACCTTTTGCGGAGTTCTGAGCGGCCATATGTGGGCGGATCAAAGAAAGTATGTTTTGATCTTTTAGTTTCCGAGGAGGAAAAGAAGGGGAGAACAAGGAGTTCCCACAGACGGCGCCACTGATTCGGAGTATTCGAATGGGTCCACGTAAGCTGGTCGTCAGATGGCAAGGTGCGCGGACGTATGCTGGTCGTCAGATGGGCGAGGTGTTCGGAATGCTGATAAGGAGATGAGGGGGTGTACCTGCAAGGCACTCCGACGCTCAAGTAAGGAAGGGTCAGAGAAAAGGGGAAAGTACAAAGCGTATTCTTAGGGTGAAAATATGATACCTGACCCTCTCAAGCGAGAGGGTTTATATAGAGCCCCCAGCGCGTGGCCAACGGTCCTATTTTTGGGGCGAAATAACCATTTTCCCCAAAGAATAGGTAACCGCCCAAACTAGCCGTTATGTCGGGCAGGGTGCCCGAAACTAGCCGTTATGTCGGGCATGGGCGCAGTTTCGGGCACCTGCCCTTTGCTTGTTCGGGCAGTGAGGAAGCCGTGCGTGACGGGCATCGAAGCCGGGGAGGAACGTTGCATTCCTTGCCCGGTTGGAGGGGCAGAAAGGTCATTTTTGCCCCTCTGTGGATTGGACTTAGGCAATTTGGGCCGCTCTGGAGCAGAGGCGGATTGGACCAATTTTAGCCATTGGTCCGGTCCAGAACAATAACATATATCAATTATCCAACATAATCACATATTTGCACATAAGGCATACCAGAGTCACAACATATGGAAACACACCACCACATCTCATAGCACATGTCTATACATAGAACATATTATCCACAACCAATGCATTTATCACATATGCACATCAATTCACCAATTCAAACATAAATCTCAATACATACTCAATCAATTCATGATTTTCCACACATAATCAATCAATTCATGATTTTCCACACATAATCAATCCATTCATGATTTATGCAAATGCAAAGAGACCGACACAACGACTCTATGCAAATGCAATGCGGTACCATTCATCCATCATCTCATCACTAGTTCACTCAGTAATTATTGGAACCATCGCTTGTTACTTAGTGTAACTCCCCGTCGGGCAAACGATGTTCCCCGTCGCTTTAGGTCCTCTTGGTATAAGGCACACGACATTTATGGATCGCTTTAGGTCCTCTTTGTATAAGGTACACGATATGATCGCTTTAGGTCCTCTTTGTATAAGGCACACGATCGTCTATAATCATCGCTTTAGGTCCTCTTTGTATAAGGCACACGATATTATAGCGGATTCCCTCTGGAATCGTTTCGTTGCTCACACCCCACAAGGGCACACGACATCACAAGATGCATATCATGATGCTTGACATACAAGAACCCATGACAATCAAATGCATCTTCACAAATCACCAATATGGATTATCTCATCATCATTATTCATGCATTGGAAACCAATTCAAACAATGTATTCACTTGCCATAAGGCCACCAAATAACACACATTGAGTTTCACATAAACAATGCATTTCATCATAATCCACAAACCACAACAATCCAATGCATACACATATACAACCATGTGAACCATTTCAACATCCATAATCATGCATATACAATCAAACCCAACACAATGCATTTACTTGCCCTTAGGCCACAAACCATCATCACAACATTTCATCACATGCATTCACATCATATAACAATACACAAGTCATACGTTATATATCAAAGGCATGTTGCATAATAATACTTCAATTACACACAATTATAACAGTAAAAGTCGACAAAATGACACATTTCCAAATTCTTGACATAATTAAATCGGCCAACAATCTCAAAACCATGGTAATAAGAAAGAACATTTTAATAGCTTTCCATCGGTACAAAGAACACTCAAAACAGATAAACGGGTCACAAGTTATGGGATTTAAAAGGAAACATAATTATTGAAATTCCCCAAGACCGCCCGGCGCTACCCAACGACCGCCCGGCGTTGGCCCTTCGCCTCTACTTCGCCCAGAGAAGCAGGGGCGTAACAATTTTCCCTCCATGACTCTAAAGAGTCAGAATCGTGCTAAGCTGCGCCTCTTGGGCATCGCCCGGCGCAATCCCGCGTCGCCCGGCGCCCTACACCAGAAATGGAAAAATTCTGCTTCGTTTTCCCATTGCTCCAAGGGCCTAAATTCCACTTTTCCCCACCAAAACAGTTTCAAACATCAACACAAATATCAATGATTATTCATAAACACAGTGTGATCATACGACGCCATTTATATCGATTTCCGACCATGAAAACATCGATTTCTAACAATTGTTCACAAATTATCAATAAGTGAAAAAGTTGTGAAACAACCAAAACAAATACAACAATCAACACATATACATACACAAGCAAGATATAATCTAAACTTCTCACGCTTACCCGATTATTCGCGCTCGAAACGGAGTTCCCGCGATTTTCCTCTTTCTCCTCTTTTCTTTCCTCTTCCTTTCTATCTTCTCTTTTCTCTTTTTTTCTCTCCACTTTCTATTTATATAAATATCTACTAATCAAATGACCATTTTGCCCTTACGCTCAATTATCTCCCAAACGCTCTCAAAACGCAATAAAACATAAACAGCGATGAAATATATTTCGGGAAATAAAAGTTGAAAAGAAATTATAATTTATTGCATATATTTTACCTATCAGAGAAATTAACCAATTAACTCAATTAGCAGGCAAAATACAATAAATTCACACATTTCACAAAATTCACATAAATGAAATAAATAAATACAATTTAAACAAATCGGGGCGTTACAAAGCCCGCATAGCGAACTTGTTGAAGTTTTCTTCATTCCTTCAGCTCCCTTTTATTGTTTTCAATGGTACATCTTGGTGCGGTAAAGCGGCAAGCAACAAAAAGATTTGGAAGTATTTTTCCGGGAATTTATTGTGTCCACAGAGATCGGTGCTATTGAGCTATCGTTCGACAATTTAAATGTTAAAGAGTTTGGGTTTAAAATGGGTTTAAATTAAATGCGGGAAATAAAACTTATGAACATAAAAAGAATTCATTCTTTGGAGAGTAGAGAACTCTCGAGTTTACATTTCATCTACCCTATCAAATACTTAAACTTACTACCCGATCGTACGCAACCTAAATCACTCGTCAACATTATCATGTATCGCTCACAACAAAGGTTATGTCTAACGCAAAATTGAGAGAACAATCACATCGCCTCATCGATGATGTCTCACGCAACTCGACCACACGGAAGCATTAAGTTCCAATACCCAAGTGAATATTAAGCCTAAATCTATCTCTAGAGTCTAGAACCTAATAGATGTTCATCCTAAATCCGGATTCAAAGAGGATATGTCTACCGCAACTCAAACCTATATAAAGAAAGCAATCATCAACATTAATTTGTAAAATGAGTTTTATACAAACCATGATCAATAAATATACATATAATCAAGGTAAACTTACATACAAACTAACAACAAATGGAAACTACAAAGGTAAGAGAGAAGAGGAATAAAAATATCTCACCATGTCAATCACGATCCAAGAATCATCCACCCCCAATCGTCGAGTTTCAACCTCCATTGATGCTTTTCTAAGCTCTAAACTATCAAAGAATGAAGGTTTGATGAATTGGGAACAAATACTCCAAAACATAGCCTAAAAAATGGCTGAAAATGAACTTATAGTAATTAAAAAATCTGTCAAGTTCGCAAAGCGAACGTTTACTCGCAAAGCGAACCCTAAAATATGGCACTTAAGTGCCTCAGAACAGTTAAACCGACTCTGTTTTTCTACAGAAGTTCGCAGTGCGAACGTTTATTCGCAAAGCGAATACTCGCTGGAAAGTTCGCAAAGCGAACTTTTATTCCTTTTTCTCCTGCCTCAGGTCTAGGAGCATTCACTGGGACCTCGCTAGATATTCGCAAAGCGAACATTCGCTGGCAAGCCCGCATAGCGAACTTGCTGAAGTTTTCTTCATTCCTTCAGCTCCCTTTTATTGTTTTCCTGGAGCTTTTATTACTCATTGCTCCAACAATGCATAATTACCTACAAAATGAATGGAAAACTATTAATCGTTACATAAATGAATCAAAATCACAAGTATATACTAACTAACGTATTTATACACAAAACTTCGTTTATTCGAACGATATGAACAAAAAGTATCGATAAGTGCAACACAACTTATATACAAAAATAGTTACAATTTGCACTTATCAAACTCTCCCCAACTTAAACTTGTTTGCCTCAAACAAGAATCAAGCGACTCAAAGAAACCGAGTGACAACCAAAGAATCACGAATCAACAGGTTTTGAAAAATGGAAACAAATGAATGGTTCAAATGAAAAACGGTACACACAAAGTAAATACTTCCCACTAAACTACGACGATAACATAGTCACGAAACAAATGCAAAATAGAAAAATCATGCCAAACATCCTAAAACAACACAAGTTCAAACATGAATCACACCTAGCAAAAACAATCATCGGTAGATAAAAAACACAAAATGAGGTACTTTTCACTCACACAACAATCTTGCAAACAAAAGACTAAATTATGCACTCATCCAAAAATTCACATTGAACATACAAAGGCAAGAATCACAAGGGCTTTCAAGGTTGTAGCGTGGTCGGGTAAACAAACAAGGGGCAATTTCTAAAGGGAATTGAAACAAAAACTTGCCTAAACCTAAGGGAGTGATCAACTTACAATGACTCAAACACAAAATTCCAATCCACTTCTTCCAAAATTCCAAGTGTTACACAACACACAATACTTATTTAGCACAATTATTTGAACTCTTTTTGTTTCCTTTCTCAAGGATTTTCTTTTTCTTTCTTTTTCACATTTTTCTTTTCTTTTTCATATTTTTCTCTTCTTTTCTTTTCTTTTTCAACCTCATAGAAACCAACCAATGAGTAAACAATCATTCTCTCCCCAACTTGAATTCAACCATATCATCATGTGAATACTCCCTACTTTCTAAGGCAAGGTAAAAATCCATACAACACAAAGTTGAGGGTTTTAGAAAAAAACACTCAATCAAAATCCATACAAAAAGTGAATTCAATACTCATAGACAAGCATTAAGTTCAAACAACATGGATAATGATAGAAAGGTACAAAGGGGTTACGAATGATCACACGCTCACAAGGCGAATGACTATTTGGTTAGGTAGTTGTGCTCAAAATGAAACAAAATGCCTTTATCCTTTTCATGCTTTCATATAATCAACACAAACAAAAGATTAAGCATAATAAAATCCAGTTAGAACAAGAATGTTGGTACTCCGCGCATATATGAACAATGGAAAGATACCTCACAAAAAGGTGGAAACTAAAGTGATTCACAACAAGAACAAGTATACAAAAGAATAAATGGCATGGAAGTTTGTAAAATGCCTTAGTATCATGAATATGCTAAAGTCTAGAAAGCGATAAACACATACATTGGACGTGTACAAAACTTAACAATATCATTACCATACATCCGCAAGTTAAAACGATCAAACTTGGAACATCACCACAAATTTCCTCAAGCTACTCAAAACATGCTCTTAGACAAACACAAAAACTATTAAGATAAACAAACTAAAAGACCAGGTGAAATTGGATTAAATAAGTTGTAAAGTGAAGATTTGAGAATTTACGAAAAATCCGAGTACAACTTGTTTAATGAATGTTCACCACACTACCTAAGCTAGAATGAAAAAGTAATAACGAAACAAAAAACGATAAAACATGCTTGTTTTACGTCGTAAGCTCGACGTCTTTACAGTGCTTAACTAGTAACTTCCTTCCTTCATGCCATGGTGATGCCTCACCGCGCAAACCAAAAGCAAGTTTCCTAACCAAACACTTGAACAAACATTACGGGAACAAAATATACAAGTATCCGTATAAACAAGTGAAAATATACAAAATGTATGATATCTACAAAACTCAAAAACAAAGAAACTATCGCAATGTGAGTCAATAAAAACACCAATCCCCGGCAACGGCGCTATTTTGTTGGTGCAGTAAAGCGGCAAGCAACAAAAAGATTTGGAAGTATTTTTTCGGGAATTTATCGTGTCCACAGAGATCGGTGCTATTGAACTGCCGTTCGACAATTTAAATGTTAAAGAGTTTGGGTTTAAAATGGGTTTAAATTAAATGCGGGAAATAAAATTTATGAACATAAAAAGAATTCATTCTTTGGAGAGTAGAGAACTCTCGAGTTTACATTTCATCTACCCTATCAAATACTTAAACTTACTACCCAGTCGTACGCAACCTAAATCACTCGTCAACAATATCACGTATCACTCACAACAAAGGTTATGTCTAACGCAAAATTAAGAGAACAACCGCATCGCCTCATCGATGATGTCTCACGCAACTCAACCACACGGAAGCATTAAGTTCCAATACCCAAGTGAATATTAAGCCTAAATCTATCTCTAGAGTCTAGAACCTAATAGATGTTCATCCTAAATCTGGATTCAAAGAGGATATGTCTACCGCAACTTAAACCTAAATAAAGAAAGCAATCATAAACATTAATTTGTAAAATGAGTTTTATACAACACCATGAGTAATAAATATACATATAATCAAGGTAAACTTACATACAAACTCACAACAAATGGAAACTACAAAGGGAAGAGAGAAGAGGAATCAAAATCTCTCGCGGTGTCAATCACGATCCAAGAATCATCCACCCCCAATCATTGAGTTGCAACCTCCATTGATACTTTTCTAAGCTCTAAACTATCAAAGAATGAAGGTTTGATGAATTGGGAACAAATACCCCAAAACATAGCCTAAAAATGGTTGAAAATGAACCTATAGTAATTAAAAAATCCGTCAAGCTTGCAAAGCAAACGTTTACTCGCAAAGCGAACCCCAAAATATGGCACTTAAGTGCCTCAGAACAGTTAAACCGACTCTGTTTTCTGCAGAAGTTCGCAGTGCGAACGTTTATTCGCAAAGAGAATACTCGCTGGAAAGTTCGCAAAGCGAACTTTTATTCCTTTTTCTCCTACCTCAGGTCTGGGAGCATTCGCTGGGATCTCTCTAGATGTTCGCAAAGCGAACATTCGTTGGCAAGCTCACAAAGCGAACTTGCTAAAGTTTTCTTCATTCCTTCAGCTCCCTTTTATTGTTTTCAATGGTACATCCTGGAGCTTTTATTACTCATTGCTCCAACAATGCTTAATTACCTACAAAATGAATGGAAAACTATTAATCGTTACATAAATGAATCAAAATCACAAGTATATACTAACAAACGTATTTATATACAAAACGTCGTTTATTCGAACGATATTAACAAAAAGTATCGATAAGTGCAACAAAACTTATATACAAAAATAGTTACAATTTGCACTTATCAAATGTCTTAAATTGTTTTTAAATTTTAAGATACGAGTATTTTGGTACAACAAACTATCATCAACCGGAACACTTACAACTCAATTCTTTAGCCAACACAAATATAAAATGATAATACCTTTTATTGATTCACATACTCAACTGCTAATACTCAAGATCTTCAATGATATTGATCGCACACACTTTCTAAACACAATAACCCTCCTCGAAGCTTCAACTCTGTAACAACCTTCATTCGAACCCTGGCAAAGACTTATATAAGTGATTGCTCTAAATAATAATGATTGGAAAACTCCCAACTTTAATCAGTTGCAACATTTACTCAGATCCACCAAAGTCTTCCATGGAGTTTTGAGAAACTCTTCTATTTCTTGATAAACACCAATCAATAGTTTGAACAAGAAGAGAACCTTTCTCCTGATACATACTAGAAAACTTCACAAAAAACATTAGATTCCCTAATGTACCTTGAATCTACCTCTCACACTTAATCTTTCAAGTTCACCATCACAACAATGGGTTCTTGGTATAAGGTTGGAGATGATGAATATTATCTAAAGGATCTCACACAACACAATTGAAAAACTCTCATGATATCAACATTCTAGGAAGTTTTTCAGAAGGTTGAATTAAGAAGATAGTGTGTTTGTGAATGAAGAAACTCAAATAGCTTCTCCAGAGATTCTTGACAAAGAAGTATTTTGGTTCTTAGTGCATAACCTTAGTATAATCAATCTAATTGAATTGACTAATTCATGATCAAGAACAATTACTGGCCTTGTCTACCCTGAATATATTAACAACTTTATATAAAAAGACAATAAAGGGTTTTAATAAGTGCTAGATTTCGCGGCGGAGAAAATTATTGAGATTAACCTATTGATTAACTTAACTCGTAAAGCAAGAGTCGCCACCAAACTTTATTGTTTCCAAAGGGAAAAGGGAAAAGGTCGAACAAAACTCACAAAAAGGGAAAAAAAAAAAGAGATCTGGATACGGGGGTTGGTTATATAAGGGGGAGGTATTAGCACCCCTCACATCTGTTGTACTCAATGGGATCCACTTGCAAATATGTGTTTATAAAAAGGCTGGATTGCTTGTTGATTGATTTTAAATGAAAAGACATTTTATCGTATTCGAGTGGAAAAACTCAACTTACTGCCCATAAGTATGAAGAAATGAGCATTTGCATCATCTTGATATGGAGAACTTTTACTTGGACTTTCTCACAAGTATATCTCAACATTCAAGTGGAAAATGTCAATCATTTCTCAGTATATTGTAGAAGTATAGTGGTTTGCATCACTATAAGAATAGATTAACATCTAATCTTTTGAAGAAAAAGGCTCTTAAATAAAAGTTCACAAAGGCACAAAAAGAATTTTGATGAGGTTTGTCTTTTTTAGAAGTTTTGAAAAAGAGTTTGAATATGCTAAGTGTTTTAGCATTTATTGAGGAAAAATATGTTGGATCACTTGACAAAGACAAGGTTTATTGAGAAAGAGGTGTGAAGTTTGAAAACAAGAAGTTTTAAAATAAGGAAAAGTTTTGAAAATTTAAGAAGTGGGAAGGAGATGAAGATATTGTCCTAAAGCATAAAGTAAATTGCCTCATTGTAATGTAGCCCAAAAGAAAGCCTTTATGTGTGCAAGTACTAACCACCAGATGGAGAAAGCATTTGACATTGGTCAAAACAAGCATTCCTTTCCCTTTGGATTAAGCCACCAGATGAATAGGCATAGAAATAGATGAATGTCAAAAAACCATATGGACAACCAAGGTCGCCAAGCCATAAAGAGCCTCCAAATCTTGAGTTAAAGATGAAATAGTCTCAGATGAAGCACTATGTCTCAGATGGATCACAAGGTCTCAGATACCGCTCCAAGCAAAGGGAAATACTATGTCCTAATGTCTAAGGTCCAAAATACTCCTCAAGCAAGGGATAGTAACACAAAGTCCATAATATCAAATTAAAGATTTTAGGGTTTTAACCATTTTATGATGTTTTTGTTCTTTTTTGAAATAAGAAAGAATAAAGATCAAATAAGAAGAAAATGACATAAAGTAAAGAACAAAAGTAAAAGAAAAAAAATGTAAAAATGGCATGAATGTAAATGACATAAGAGTAAATGACATAAATGTAAAGAACGTGAAAATAAATGTTAAATGTTAGCATAATTAATATGTCAATGTTACTATTAATGAGAATTTAATCGAGTCGGGAAAATTTAGCGCTATGTTAAGCAATCGTAAGTGGACTTATGTAGAAGTCGCACCTATCTGAGGTCGGCCAATAACAATTTATGTGTCAAACATGTTAGAGAACTAACACAAATTTAGTATCCTAAAATAATGTAACACAATAGTCAAACAAAAGAAAAAAAGAAGAAGAGAAAGAGATAAGAGGAGATGAAATGAAGACTCAAGCAACTACATAGGGATCATCTATCAACAAGTCAAAGAACTCAAAACATGATCACCAAGGGATAACCTATCTCTGATGCAAAGTGCCATGGATGATCAAATGATCATCCATTAATATGTTTGAACCAAAGAAGCTTCAATCAACCAAGGGCTCATCAACCAATGACATGAGATGCTGAAAATATGTTCAAATAAGAAATCATCAAGAGGCCATGTCAAGACATTATAAAATTGAACAAAAATAAAAATTAAAAAACTTAAAAATGATTTTAAAATGGAAATTTAAAAGGAAAAATTCAAAGATGCATCAAAACATCAAATAAATGGTTTTGAAAATTATGAAAAGTCACGAATATTATGAGAAATAAGATCTCAAAAGTTGGAGTGGAAAATGTTTCAAAATGATTAAAAATGAAATACAAAATGAAAATTAAATGAAAAAAATAAAGGAAAATATCAATTAAATTCAAAATGATTTTTAAAAATTATGCAAAAAAAATGTATTTGATAGAAAATAATTTTATGATTTATGAAAAAAAATTGGAGTAAAAAAGGATTAAAAATCCTTAAAATAAAATCAGAAAAAGAAAATGAAATAAAATGAAAATAAAATAAATAAAAGAAAATAGAAGAAAGGCGCCAACGGCTAAGAATTTGAAAATATGCGTTGACACACTGCAATTGGAGGAAGAATTTGAATTTTCCCCGAACACGCGCGAATTGGCTTCGTCTTCAACCTCCATCCAATATCTGTAACATCATGAACTCGTGTTTTTAACATGAATCAACTATAGATTCAGCTTCCAAACACTTCATCGTTCATGTATCTCTACATCAGAGCCATTGATTGACTCTGAGCATAGAGAATTTGCTCAAGAACACAAAGGACCTTAGAGGGCTTTTGATCAGTGAATCAAGACGAACACACTGGTAACTTGTTTGCTCAAAAATTTTACTCGTAGAAACCTTTTCAGTTGAAGCTTCAAAGGTCAACAATGGTGGAATCAAGTTTAGGTTTGCTGGTAGTTTCAAGCCACGACACTGCTTCAGTTAGCTTCAGAGGAGGCCGGTGATTGATTCTAGGCAAAGAAATGAAGTTAAATGAGCTTGAATCGAAGAAATGGTTGACTAGTTTTTTGAGGTATCAGGCTCAAATGTTTGCAAAGTTTCTTTAGCTTTTAAATCTTGCAAATAAAGGCAAATCCACCCTCTATTTATAGGAAATGGAATGAGTTTGTGGTACGTGTGAATTGGAGGCAAACTCGTGTGAATTAGGGTTCAAATTTTGGTATTTTGCAATCCGTGTGAAATGAAACATGAAATGCGTGAATTTGTGATGAAACCAAATCGTTATGCACTTGTTCAAATGTGTTTCAACATAAAAAATAATTTTACATATGTGCTTGTGATACCAAGTGAATATTGGCATGAAAATCATGACATGAAACTGACCAAGAAGCAGAGCTCAAATGCCATGTTTGAAGTTAGGCCAAATGAAATCCACTTGTGCATTTTGTGATTTTCTTTGTGCCAAATGTTCTCCTCATTTAAAATAATCAAAAGGATGCTAGGATTAAAAATGGCATTGATCTAAAGTAGGGGTCATGGTCTGAAATTTCAAGTCAGGCATTAGGTCGACCCGGTTTCGGACCTACTTTTATGCACACATGAGCAGCTGAGCAAATCCCAAAATTGATGGACTTAGAGGTTGAATTGATGTTTTACCCTTGAAACAAGGTTGTAGAGGAGTTCCAATGTGACATTTAGCTCAAATTAGATTTGAGAAATGTTGAGAAATGAGAAAGTTATGGTGTTTGGACCAAGTGACGTGCCATACTTGATTTTAGGCCAACCAAACATGTGCCAACTTGAGATTTCTTGCTATTTATTTTAATCCAAAGGCCCAATGAGGAACACTTGAATACCAAATGAAGGAATATTGATTGTCCTTTGAATATTCTTTGATGAATTCTTGAAAATTGGATGAAGATGGCATGGAAATAAACACATGAACCATACTTGAATCAACTTTGAAGTCATGCACCAAACTTGAACTTCTCTTGATCAAATGATGTTGAATGAAGCTTAACATGAATGTGACCTAATATTATAGGCCATGCCTTGAATTGAAAGCTCTTGTGAACCATATGTTGACCAAACTTTGACTTGGAGAATTCAAACCCTAATTTAGAAACTAAGCTTGATCCCTTTATTGCAAGTTCCTACCTTGTACAATAAGAAAAGGAAATGACGCATATTTTTGCATTTTGAATAAGGTTAGCAACGTTATCATATAAGCAAGAAAAGAAGAAAAATAAAACACAATGGTGCTAGGTGATCTCTCACAAAGGCAACCCCAAAGAGATGGGGGATTAGGAGGATACCTTACTTATGATCTTGATTGAAATGCAAATGATATGATAGGTAGAATTTTAGGGGTAAAAATTAGGGTATGACAGATGCCCCTATTTAAGTTTCTTCTATCCGAGGATATGAAGATTAGAAATCCGGTAACACACATAACTTTTCAAAAAATCAAAATACTAAGCAAGGGCATAACGATAAAAGCATACTTCCTAGGGTGTCAGGTTTAAGTGTGGGGGTGGCGGGTATAAATCTCATAATGTTTTCATTTAGTTTCCTATTAGGCCTAGTTGAATAATTTTGGGGTAATTCTAATTTCATTCCTAGGGTGCAAGTTAAGAGCTAAATGTAAATATTTTTTCGAAAATTGTGTATTAATTTTATTAAAAGTTTATAATTAATTTTATTAGTTTTTTCAACACAAATTTTTTATTTTAGGGGTTTTTTAACATGTTCTCTTATAGCATAAGTTAGCATGACCTATAATTTTTTCATTTGATTCCTGCTAATGAAGCATAAATTAAGTGATAAGATATTTAATGGCAACATAATTTGAAAAAAACTGACAGTCTTGGGATGAGGGCACCTTGACCCTTGAGCAACATTGAGTAAATGGTGGTTTTGTCTCAAAACAACCATGACTTGTTTTGAAAATATATTGAAAATTTTGTGCTAATAATATAATTGAAGCATGTTGTTTTTTAATTTTTGATAATAGGCCACATGATAATGTACAAGGTCGAGTCGCAGATTATATTACTTTCTTTAATGCGTTTTGCGATGTTGTTCAAAATTGTACAAGGAAAAAAACCAACCACAACACCTACAGGATAAAACAACTCAGTTCTTAATTATAGTATTAATACCGCAAATTAAAAAAAATGGTCTAGAAATACATCCTCAAATAATGGTTGTTTAATCATCCTAAGTAATTTCGCAGACTAGGAGAAATCTGAATAATTATCCAAAAAGAATTCAATAATGGACTTTTGAGCACCTTAAATAATTTCTCGAAGGATGAAATAATCAAATATTCTCCAAAGAGATTTCAATAATGGTCATTTGACCACCCCAAATAATTTCTCGAACAAGGAGAAATTCAAATAATTCTTCAAAGAGAATCCAAGAAATATTCAACGAGTAGAAAGAAAAGGAAGAAGTTGGCGCTTTGATAATTTGAGAATGAAGAGTAAAAAGAGTGAGAAAGGAAAAACTCAGAAGTAGTTTTTGTTGTGTTTTAGAATGAAACATGTGCATTCCTTATATAATGAAATAAGATAACAAAGATATGTAATCTAAGAAATATAATAATTATAATTTTTATTTTTCTTATATAGTATTGAGAACTAATTTTAGTATATAAGCTAAGCAATGTGGGACATAAAGTTTTCTCAATTAACACACAAACACACATAGTTTTCTAACAACGTGAGACTTAAGGAATTTTTTTTCTCAAATTCATCCACGTATTAGAATGTCAAGTCTAGTACAATCAGTGGTATACCTAAGATCACTAATGATGCTCGCATACTCAATTTGTCTAACACTTTCACCAATGTTCTTAATTAGTTTTACACTAGAATTGTATGGTGTGCAAGCAGGTTTACAGCCAAAATTTCTTTAACATCTTCTCCACATAGTAAGATTGATCCAAAGATATTTCCTTCTCAAATCTAGTGATCTTGATTCCAAGAATCACATTGGCTTCTCCGAGTTACTTCATATCAAAGTTATTGCACAACAATGATTTCACAAGATTCATAACCTAAATGTTTGATTCAAATGTGATTAAGTCATCTACATAGAGGCATATGATGGTGCAAATGTTATTTTAATATTTTTAATAAATGCATTTATCACTTTCATTCACTTTGTACCCATTAGATATTATTAAGTTATAAAACTTTTCATTTCATTGCTTTAGTTTTCTTTAGACCTACAAAGACTTATCTAACTTACAGACCTCGTTTTCTTTTCCATGAATCACAGACCCTTCTGGTTGGTCCATATAAATTTCTTCTTCTAAGTCATTATTTAAAAAGGTTTTTTAACATCTATTTGGTGTACTATTAATTTATAAATAACATCAATGGAAATCAGTATCCTAATGAATATAAATCTAGTGACCAGAGAAAAAGTATCAAAGAAATATATATTTTTTCTTTGCTTAAAATCTTTGGCTACAACGCAAGCCTTATATTTATCAACCATTCTGTAAAGTTTTAATATCTTTTTCAAAACTTATTTACAACCAATTGGTTTTAACCAAGAGGAAAGTCTACTAAGTGTTATTTAATGTTTGACTCGAGAGAATCTATCTCATCGTTAAAAGCTTCTTGCCCCAAATCTAAATTCAAAGATGACAAAACGTTTTGAAGATTTTTTGATCTTCTTCTAGTGTATATGCATCATAATTTGGCGCATAGTATTTAGAAACTCTTAATGTCTTACTTCTCCAGATTTTTGTTTCTACTTCATCATTGCTTCCGATACTTCTTATCATAGGAATATGATTTGATTCAGTGCCCCAACTAATTATCTATTTGAAAGAAAAATTATTTTTTATAGAATTTAACATCATTTGATTCTATGATCATTTTAATATTTAGGTCATAAAACATATATGTCTTACTATTTAGTGTATATCCAATGAATACACATTCATAGGCTCTGCAAAAAATTTTACTCATTTCAGATCTAGAATCCAGACATAAGCCAAGCAGCTTCTAGTTCTAAAATAAGAAAAAAAAATGGTTATGTTTCATTAAATATATCATAAAGAGATATCTTATTCTTAAATTTAAGAACTCTATTAAGGACATAGTAGACAATCAATAAAATTTTCCCCCACCAATGAGATGCATCACCAGAATTCAACATACCAACAATGACTAATTTAGTATTAGTTCTATTATTTTTTTCCGTTTAACCGTTCATTTCAAGAAAATACGGTGTTGTAGTTTCATGTACAAATCCATGTTGTTTATAAAACTCATTAAATAAATTGGAATCATACTCAATACCATATCACAACGAAATCTCTTAATTTTCATACTACATTGATTTTCACTTTCATTCACAAACATCATGAACATATCAAGTGCTTCTCTTTATTCTTCATTAGGTATACAATAGTAAAATTAGAGTGATCATCAATAAAAGTGATGAAATAATATTTATTATTTCTGATTAAAGTTCCATCAAATTCACACATGTTATAATGTATTAAATCTAAAAGTTTCGATTTCCTAATTACTTATTTATGTGAAGTCATAGTTATTTTATCTTGAATGCAAAATTGACATTTTTCTAAGTCACTGAAATTTAACTTTGGAATTAATCTTAAATTAGAAATAATGCACTTATTAGCATGACAAAGTCTAGCATACCAAACATTAAAATCATAAAAATAAAATATATAAAAAAAGTAAACAGACAAAAACATTTTTTTCATTTCAACATTTAACTTAACCATGCCAGTAGTGGCATAGTAATTTTTTGAATTTTTTTTCCAACTAGAGTGCAGTTTGTCAATAATAACAACAATTTGAAATTCTTCATCTAAAGACATATCTTCAGTGATGATCTTGTGGGCAATCTTTTAAATTTCATGTAGCGACTAACAACATACATGCATGGATTTTCATCAACCATCTGATACATTAGGTAGAGACTAATAACATACGTATTTCCTCTAGCCTCTTGGATATTGTAGTTCATTTTTCAGAACCCGCCAAACCTATTTTGCAATGTCGCAGTTACTAAAATAACAATATGATTTTTATACAGCTAATCATTCTCTTTCCATAAGGATATTTTTTCCCTTTGCGGTAAATTCTTTTCTTTAATTTTTGTTACATATCTAGATTTATCATAACTAACTAATCCATATGAATTCATAGATTTCTTATTGTTAGCTAACTTATTCAATCCAAAAGGAACAACAAGAATATCATCAGTCAAAAAATTTGAAATCTTTTTTATAGATAAGAAAAATCGCATTTTTTTGTCAACGTTTGAAATGACTTCCCTCAAACTTGGACGGTATATCATAGACAACAATAGAAGTACCAATAATTTCTTCGGTAGCCATGGCAGTTTGAAATCATCTTAAAATTGTTTTTTTAATATGCCACCGAAGAAATGACTGAGTCGAGTCGCAAACTAAGTCGTTTTCTTTAAGACGTTTTGTGAAACTCTCCAAAACTGTGTGAGCAAGACATAAACCACAACGCGTCTAGAATAAAATATCTCAGTTATTAATTGTACAATAACTAGTGCACAATTGAGAATTGGTATGGACGACATCCTCAAATAATGGTCGTTTGACCATCCTAAGTAGTTTCTTAAAGTAGGAGAAATCCAAATAATTTTCAAGGATAACTTAATATTCACTACTACGAAAAATGCATACCACAACGGTTGAAAAAGGGATACCACAATGCCAGACCAACTATTGTGAGCTAAGGGGTAATTGTATGTCTGATGTTTTCCACCACGACCATGTGACCGTGATAATAAGGCAGGACGCGCACTACCTATCACAACGGTTACTTGTATCAACTGTTGTGATATATACATTAAGGTACTTGGTTCGAAACCCACATGCAACAATTTATTTGGAAAGTAAATAACATTTCATCACGGATAAAATATATAATCGTTGTTGAAAGTAACAGAGTTTATTATATAATAAGTAGATTGCTTGTTTTTCCATAAACCTCACTAAAGAAATACAACCATTCAAATTGAAGAAGAAGTATATAATCTGAAAAGTAAACTATTCTTGAAAACCAACTTAAACAAACCACTGTTTTCCAAATTGCATGCGTCTCATCATTCATTTCCCACTCTTTAACATATAGAATGTGGTTCAATGGTCTAAGTCCTTCATGACATCGATTCCTTCTATTCTAGTTTAATTTGAATAATATCAATAAATTGTTGTTATTCAAATTAAACTATAAGAGAAGATATGGATGTAATGAAGGAATCGGGTCATTGAACCACATTCTATATGTTAAACAGCGTGAGATGAACGATGAGACGAATGCAATTCGGAAAACATTGATTGATATAAGTTGGTTTTCAAATACAACTTAATTTTCAGATTATAAGTTTCTATGTCAATTTAAATGAAATGTATTTTTAGTGAAGTGTTAGTGAAACAAACAATCTACATAGCATATAATAAACTCAACTTCATCTACTATGCAACCTACAAAAGAATTTAAAGAAAAAAACAATGTTAAGTCATAAGAAGCCTCTTTCTTGTGACTTAGCAATGATTTTTTATTGTTCTGAAAACATTAATCAACAACAACAACATACAACAACATTTATCAACAACACAACAACATACAATAAAATAAAAAAATAAGGTTCAAGAACGCAAGATATAATAAACAAAAACAACAAATTATGAAGTTCTGAGAACATTAATCGACAACAACAAGATACAACAACAACATATAACAACACAAGATATAATAAAATGTTTCAAGAATGTACCTTTTTTTAAACTAACCGTGGAACTGGAACAAATTATGAAGTTCGTCTAGTTTTTGATGCTATGTAGAAGAAGTACAAGGTGAATGAAGTTTATACAATAGCTACATACTTCTTGTATTTTTTTCATAGCAGCACAAACCATATGTACCATAGCCAAAGTATGCGCTTTGTTAAGGTGGTGAAGACGAATCTGAAAAAAATGAGAACATTCACCAAATGAAAAAATGAGAACCCATTTTTAACAAGAAACGTAAACGATATTGAAGCATAAATTTAATGAACGAACCTCAAGGTAGCGATTGGTGAAGACGAATCTGAAGGTTGAAGTATGTTTAAAGAGTGACATGGGTGTTAGGGATTGTTATGAGAGAGAATAGTGAAATATGTTAGGATTTTCTTTTGAGAGAAATGGTTGTTATGTACTGAACGATAGATATTTTGCTTATATACTAATAATCACTTTTTATCACGGTTGGCAAGAAAAACTGTGATGCAATTTTCAATTTTACAACGGTTGAATAGTAAAACCAAGGTTAAATAACATTCAATTTTTTATTTATTTATGAACTTAAGTGACACGCTCTTTTTGTAATAGGAAAAATTGACAACATTAATGGTGAGAGAGTTTTTTAATGTTGTTATTGTTATTCTTCATTATTGTTGTTGTTGTTGTTGTTGTTATTTTGTTGATTGTGTACTTTTTTTTTTGTAAAGAGGAAAGAGTATATAAAGGAAAGAGTATATAAAACAATAATAAAGAAGTTCTATTAAGAGGCCCACAAGGAAAGAGTACATAAAACATAATTTTTTCATTACATAATTTTGTCCAGTTCGGAACAATATCCTCTAACACTATAGGAATCTTCCTAATCTACGACTCGCTCCTCACTACCTTCATCTGAGTCATAGTAAAAAATCTTCCTCAGCACCTTTCTCTTCTTCTTCTTGGCCTTCCTCACCCTCAGTGCATCCCTGATAGCAGTTGACTCAAATGGCTGGACCTCCTCAGTTGACTGTTGATAGTGTTGGACTGTGGTGATGGTTCTCACTAGTGACTTCTGTTGAGATATTTCTCTTAGCCTTCTCAGATGGAGAACTCATGTTGCTATAGGAAGTTAAGAAGAATAGTTTGAAGATATGGAAATTCATTATATGAAAATGTGCATTTATAGAAAAGGTTGAAGATGAAACATCTGATGATTTAATGCTTGCAATGATTACTTCTAGTGGTTGATATTCTTGAATGACTTGTGACCGTCTTGAAAAATAAAGAAAAATTCCAATCATCATTATAGTCGTTTCTCTCTTTTGGGAAGAGAAAAGGTTGTACTTGCTTACTAAAGAATATTACTTTTCATCACGGTTAACTAGAAAAACCGTGGTTAAATAATTTCAAAAAAAATAAAAATTTAGATCTTATTTATGAACTTAAGTGACATGTGCTTTTTGTAATAGGAAAAAAGGAAAAAAAATGTATTTGCTAGGATTCAAAGCTTAAAACACTTACTTTATCACCACGCTTGTTTATCTTAACCATGATTAAATAATTTTCAAAAAAAAAATCAGGTGCATCCAGTTTGCGATATTACAACGGTAGAAAGCATAACCGCAGTAGTATTATGTTACCGAAGGTGTATTTTGTAGTAGTGATTGGTTTTTTCACCACCCAAAATAATTTATCAAATAAGGATAAATTCAAATGATTCTCCAAAACACGATTCTGATTGATGACATATTTACAACATGTGAGAAAATCTCATTAAAATCAACACCCTTTCTTTGACTGAAACCTTTAACCACTAATCTGGCTTTATACCTTAGAGACTTATAGTTACTTTCATGTTTAACTCTATAAATCCACTTTTTTTCTAAAGCCCTTTTGGATTTAGGAAACTTCACTAAATCATAAGTGTGATTATCATGTATTGATTTCATCTCATCATGCATTGCATTTAACCACTTTTTATTTTCATCACTTTCCGTGGCCTCTTGAAAACAATCAAGTTCACCCTCACCGGTCAAGGTTACATACTCATCAGAATTAGACCTTATAGAAGGTTGTCTCTGTCTGTTAGACCTCCTAAGTTGAACTTGAGATGATTATGGAGCTTCGCCAAGATTCTCATCATGTGACATATCATTCTCCTCTTCAGTATTATTAGTTGGAATATTCACCTCATCTCTAAATTGTTGATCATCAACATAACCACATGGCTCACCATTCTGATCATCACAACCAATAACATCAAGATTATGACTAGATAACTGAATTGGATCGATATTAGACAAACTGATATCTTTCTTAGGTGTAGTTTTCTCAACCTTATCAATGTCTTTAATAGTATGTTCTTCCATGAACACAACATCGCGACTTCTAATAAGCTTCTTCCCTACAGGATCATATAACATGTAACCAAACTCATCTTTCCCATAGCCGATGAAGATACATTGTTTTGACTTTTCATCCAACTTGGATCTTTTATCCTTTGGAATATGCATAAAATCCTTACAACTAAAGACTCTCGAATTATCATACTTGACATTCTTTCTAAACCAAATTTTGTCTGAAACTTCACTGTTCAAATTAATAGTAGGAGTGAGATTAAGAACATGCATCGTCATGTAAAGTGCCTCACCTCAAATAATGATTGGGAAAATTAGCTTCAAAGAGCATATGCCTTACGCTTTCAATTGGTGCTTGATTCATCCTCTCTGCTAAACTATTCAATTGAGGAGTTTTAGAAGGAGTTTTTTCATGTGAAATGGCATAATACTTGCAATAGGAATCAAATGGTCCACAATACTCACCACCATTGTCAGAAGAACACATTTTAGCTTCTCGCATATCTACCTCTCAACCAATGCATATAATTCTTTGAACTTCTCCAACACTTGGTCTTTTGTCTTCAAGGCATAAACCCATAATTTCCTAGAACAATCATCAATAAAGGTAACAAAATAAAGTGCACCACTAAAGTATTTTACCTTTAATAGACCACTAATATCATAACGTACCAATTGAAGCAACTTTGACTTCCTTGTGGGAGGATGTCTCTTGAAGGATACTTTAGTCTGCTTACCAGCCATGCATTGAGAACACTTCTCCAAATATATTCATGCTTTAATCATGGAATAACATCCTTTTTGGCCAAAACATTAAGCCCATTTTCAAGATTATAACTAAGTCCTCAGTGCCACAGAGATGCTTCCTTGTCAATGGCATTCACATTGGCCCTAAAAACCAAAGCTTTTGTCTAATATACTTTAGAAAGCTTCTCCCCTCTAGTCACAACCAAGTTACCTTTGTTGAGTTTCCACTTTCCAAAACCAAAGTGATTGTCATAACCACAATAATTAAGTATATGCATAGAGATCAAATTAAAGCGAGCATCTAGAGCATGTTTGGCACCTCTAGCAACAATTGCATTCCCATGTTAGTTTGCAAGCAAACATCACCAACACCAATTATCTTAGATACACCAATGTTACCCATCTTCAGTACTCCAAAGTCACCAGAAGTATAATATGTGAAGAAATCCTTCCTTGGTGTAACATGTAATGTAGCACAATTTTCAACTATCCACATGCTCTCGTCTGATACGGGATTAACAGACTCATGACCATGGATAATAACAAGATCATCACTAGTAGCAGCAGTAACACGATGATCATCATGATCTTTATGATCTATTTGTTTAAACATAACTTTCTTTCCTTTATTGTCCCTTTTCCACTGATAACAATACTTTTGTATGTGTCGTATTTTGTGACAATAATGACACTTCACATTCTTGTATCACGGCTTGAACTTGCTTCTGCTATTCTCTCTACCACCCTTTAGTTCCTTTTTTTTACTTCTCTTCATATTTTCAGTTACAAGTAACTCAAATTGAGATGAAGAACCATGTGACTTCCTTCTCATCTCCTCATTAAGAATACCACCCTTATCTGTTTCCAAAGAAACAACACCTCTAGTAATAGAACTTGTGATAGAAACTCGAAACATCTCCCAAGACTCTGGCAAAGATGGAAATAGAAATAATCTCAAAAGTTCATCATCAAATTTGATACTCATTCCTGACATATGAGCATGGATCCCTTGAAATTCACTCAAGTGATCTGAAATAGAAGTCCCTTATTTATACTTCAAACTTATTTATTACTCCCCATTTGCATGTGTCTCATTAGCAATATGATTATAAACATTATCTTCTACACATTACTAAATAAAACCACATATCTAAAGATGTTCAAACTCTCATTCTTCATTAGATATAGAATCCTACTTTGCGGAACTAAACACCAGTAAATGAAATTTCTTCACAAATACTAAGTTTTTCATCTTGCTCTTCTATAAATGGTAATTAGAACCATTCAACAATACCTTCTTCATATTTGTATTTGACTCCATTATTCAAACAAGTAAAATAGACCTTAATCAGGCTCTGATACCACTCTAATGGGAACTTAACAGGCAATAACAGACCAATACGCAATAGATATAAAATTCCTCAAACTTGTAAGAACCTATTAGGATCAAAAACAAATATATGACACAAATTCTAACAAATAAAGACATAAAAGAACACTGATTTTTTAACGTGGAAAATCCTTTAATATAAGAGTAAAAACCATGAGTTGTTCAAACCAAAGAAATAGCTCCACTATAATCAAATAAGAGTACAGGAGAATCTTAAATTGATTCACAAACTATTGCTAACAACCGCAAAATTAAAAAGCAAACTAACTTACAATTAAGAATCAAGAAGTTGAAAAATTACCCAGATTTTCAACTTCAGTGCGAAGCAGATACAGGTGTTGGGAACCTGCCCTCCAACTTTGAGCTTGATCCAACAATTAACGAATCTGGAATCGCCGATTTAGTGAGACGTTGCAGAAAAACGGTAATAGAGCTCTCTTCTATTTTCTCTCTTTTGAAACCTTATTTTCTATCTATCTCTCACAACGCTAAATTGACCTTCTCCACTTAAATAAGTGAGACAAATGGGTTAATATATTTGGGTCTTTCTCTACATAGGAAGGGAACTCAAACCCAACAATGACTTTCCTCAAACTTGGCAGGCTTGTCAGAGACAATAATAGAAGTACCAATAATTTCTTTGGTAGCCATGGCAGTTTGAAATCATCTTAAAATTGTTGTTTTTTTTTATTAAAAAAAATATACCACCGAATAAAGGACCGAGTTGGGTTGCAGATTTGGTCGCTCTCTTTAAAACGTTTTACGACACTCTCCAAAATTGTGCAAGGAAGACACAAATCACGACGCTTCTAAGATAAAACATCTCAGTTCTTAATTGTACTATTACTATTGCACAATTGAGAATCAGTATAAAACAACATCCTCAAATAATGGTCGTTTGACCATCCTAAGTAATTTTTCGAACTAGGAGAAATTCAAATAATTTTCCAAAGATAATTTAATATTGGTCTTTTGACCACATTAAATAATTTCTCAAATGAGGAGAAATTCAAATAATTCTTTAAAGAAAACTCAATAATAACCGTTCGACCATTCCAAATTATTTCTCGAACGATAAAAAAATTCAAATAAGATAACCAAGATATATAATCTTGATAATGTGGACTTATAATTTTTCTTTTTTCTTATATATTGTTGGGAACTAATGTTTGTATTTAATCAAAACAATGCGTGACATAAAATTTTCTCAATTAAAACACAGATATATATAGTTTTTTAACAATGTTAAACTTAAGGAATTTTTTCACATTCATATCCATATTAAGATTTTGACATAATTCAACAATCTTCCACTTAAATTAAAAAAGATTTTCAAAAGTAATATCAAATGTTTCAAAGAAAGATTGGGATTAGCAGAGGTTTCTATGATTTGATCTATAATGGGGGGTGCATCAGAGGCATATAAACGACTTTATTGTAGATCCAATATTACTGCCACTAATAAATCTTGGACTTGGATATGGAGAATCAATGCTCCAGAAAAAGATTAAATTTTGTTTATGGTGTGTCTGCCATCATGTATGTTATTCGCGTACCTTCAATTTTGTTACAGGAACCTGACATTTACAAACGTTTGTACCATGTGCCTAAACCATATTGAATCAACCATCCATTACTTAAGAGATTGTATGGTCACTAGAGAATATTAAAGGGTATGCAATTTTCAAACAGAAATTTATGAGCTAAAATGAACATTGGTGAGTTGATCAAATATATATATATATATATATATATATATATATATATATATATATATATATATATATATATCAGGGCCGGCCTTGGGCCAGGACAACCAGGCCCATAACTCAGGGCCTCAAAAAAAATGGGGCCTCAAAAATTTGAATGGTGGGCTTTATAAGTAATATGATTAAATATTTTTATTTATATTATTTTATGAAGACTATATGAAGTTGTACTATTGTTCAGGCGGCAGCTTACTTTAGTATTATTTCAAGGGCGTGTGTTCGATACCTCACATGTTTAATAGTATTGTTTTAATTTTTATTTCAAAAACTGTCAATAGTAAAAAACAAAACTTTGATGCACACCGAACCAAACTCATGCATTGTGGAAATAGAGGAGGCCTCGGTTCAACTTGGACACTGATGTTTATACTTAAAATAACATTGATATATTATTATTTTTATATAGAAATATATATTGTTTAATTTTATTCTATAATAATAATAAAATTTTAGCAAATTAATATTATTTTTTAATTAATTTTTATAATTAAATAGATAAAAAATTAAATTAATAGTTTTAAAAAATATTTAAATAATTTGATTTAGATTAGTCTAACTTAGTGCGATTTTTATAAACTCAAGTAATTTGTAATGTATTTTCATATTTTACAACTTTTATTTATTAATTAAAACACTTCGATTTTAACATTGTTGTTAAAAATAAATGTTTGTATAGTCGATTCTAAGTATGTTGTCTAGTCTTTTTCTAAGAACAATGAAATATCTATAAATCATTTTTTTATAGTTTTTAATAATATTTACACTTTAAATAAAATATTTTTTATTTAATTCTTTTCATTTTATTTATTAAGGTCTAATTTTTAAAATTAAAACATGACCTCTGAGATGGTCATGTTTTTAATATAAAGTTTAAATAATATTTATTTTCATAATTAAATATTTTAAAAATTATTATATAACAAAAATTCAAAAATAATTGCTCAATTTTTTTATTAGGGGCTATTTTTATTATTAGCCCAGATATATGGGTCATGCTAATACACATCTATGTAGGTGTGCATTAGCAACATACACTTTAGTGTATTTTTGTGTGGACCCCATCATTTTTTAGTGGGACCCACATTAGTAAGATGAATAAAAAAAATAGAAAAAAAAAATACATTTAGTGTATTTTGTGTGGGAACTACCAATTTTTAGTATGTGTTAGCATATATATATATATATATATATAATGCCTTTTAGATGGTCTATGGCGGAATTGGAGACCTAGGAACATTGTTTGTTGGTAAGCAAACAATAATATTGCAACATTTAGTAGCATATATTAATTCAACTTTTTGTATTCTTTTATATAAATACGTGAAAAATTAAGATTTACTATCTTTTTTACTTAGGGTTAAACAAATAATAGTTAGTTATGATTCAATAGTGATTGATACTGAATTTTGTATGAAAGACTGCAATTTAATTTCTGCAATTAAAATTGATAGGAGATTGGGATTATTTGATGGCAGAATTGATCTTAAATCGGATTAATCGATCCAATAAATCAGATATTGATGGTGTAAACCAAAAAATAAAAACAAATAATAGCTATTTCATTCATGACGGGGTGCAGGGTAAAGGGGTAGGGTGGCAGGTAAGTTGCTTACAACTAAATGTACAGTGGGCTCAATTCTTAAATTGGGCCAAGTTTAATTATTTTTCACTTGAATCCTGCCAACAAAACATAAAACAAGTGGTAAGATATTTAATGGAAACATAATTTGAAAAGGAAAAAAAAAACACGATTGTATTGAGGTGATGGCACTTTGACCCCTGAGCATGATGAGTAAATAATTGTTTTGAGACAAAAAAAAACCATGGCTTGTTTTGAAAATAAAATAAAAAATTGATCTAACAACATAATTGAAGCATAAAAAGAGAAAAAATATCAAATCTTTAATTGGGATTGGCTCCCTTGTAATATCACTCTCTAAACAAAAGAAAAAGTTAATATAGTGATAATATGAGTCATGAAAGAAGAAACCGTGCAAAAAATCGATAGTGGATGATAGTGTGGGCCTTAGACATTTTTAGTATAGTTTTTGTTTTTAGGGTCAGAGGTTAGACTAGTTAGTTGTTTTTTTGAGTCATTGCCATATGTGCAGAGCAACTAATAGCAAAGTTTCTCAAAAATCACTTGTATGTGACCACTTTTTGGTAGATAGATGAAGTTTCATTTTCAATTTTTGGGGGATAGTTATGTTAACCTAACTTTCGTTGAACTTGGGCTTCTTATGGGCCCATATCCGTGTTGGAAAGATAGTCTTACACAGTCATGGTCTCCCTTGACGCTCCAAAGAAAAAAAAAACTAGCAAAAAATAAATAAATACAATGAAAAAAAAAAGAAGAAAAAATAAAATAGAGTTCTTGACGATATTGCTATCGTAAAATATATCAAAAAGATTTTAAAAAAGATAGAATTGATCGTTAGTTGGTTCAGTGATGATTGACGCTGGATTTAATAGAGAAGATTACAGTTTGATCCTGCAATTGCGATCAGAATTGATCACCGAACTAGATTAGTCGGTTTAGGAAACCTGATACTATTGATGAAAACCAAAAAAGAAAAAAAAAAAAGAAAAATAGAGTTTCCTTGGCAACGTTGGGTCCAGTCACTAACACAACACTTTAATCACGCTTTGATATTTTATTTCATGTGTTAGCATCTAAGCATGGAGAGTTGAGAATTATTTAGATTTCGTGTATGAGACAGAAACATAGGACAAATGAATTAATATGTCGTTTTGCAGTACGATATTATTCGCGACCAGGTTCTGTCCACGTTGCCTTTTTTATGGGGCTAAAATCAATTGGTGGAAACCAATGGATTCTTGCAAAAATTGGTTAGTAATATTCGTTTGGAATAGCAGTGATACTTAAAGAAACGCGCGTTTGTATTAAGCTACAATTTGGTTAGTACTTCTACTACATTGTCCATACAGTGTGTTAAATAATTAGGCCCTTACTTATTCATCTTTCTTAAAGTGAAATATATATAAATATGTTTTCTTTTTTTTTTTTTTTTTGACAGAATATAAATATGTTTTCTTTTTCATGAGTTATCGTATTTTTTGCATGGTTAGTTAATTTGTCATCGTATATTCTCTTTTTTTGCATATTTTTATCTTAATCAATAGAGATTGTAGTCACATTCTTTAACAAGTTATATTGCAGGTTGAAATATACTCACCTTCAAAAAGGAGATAGAGCCATTAATATTTGTTTCTTTAAGCACCATGAGAAAAGAGAGTTGAACAACTTAAACACATCACATTGTCTTTCTTCTATCTATTTTTGTCTCTACATTAATCTCAGTCATAAAGTCAATCAGCTTATCCCTTTAACCATCATATTTTTGAAATAAGATATCATGATCCTTTAGATTTTGTTTGGAAGTTTAGAGAGAAAAGGAGGGGAAGATTTTGAAAAAAAAGGAAAAGACTGAGTGAAAAAAATAGAGGAATTTAGGTGGGGAGAGTTTTGAAAGGTTTGTTTTTATTCATAACAAAAATTCTCTCTAATTTGAAAAACTCAAAATTTGTATTGAATGAGAATTTTGGAGGGTTTACATAAATTTTTCAAATTTTTTTATGTTGCTATAGTGTTCCAAAAATTAAAAATATAGTAATAAGTAACACTTCTTTTATCGTTCTATACAAAATCATCCTTTAAAAAAATGTCAAATATTTTCTTATATTTTTTTTTTTAAAAATTGTTTTTGAAAATCTTTCCTCTCCCTCCCCTCCAAACTCTCAAACAAAACCTTGAGATATCTCATTATTATCTTGATTGCTTGCGTATGTGGAAATTTAGATTCCAACCTAAACTTGTTCACCACACCTACATTGTGACAGCCTTATATAGAGTGTTATTAACGACCTTGTCATTTTCATATTTGCTTAATTTTGAATTTGTTTTCATAAGCATACTTGTCGAGTTGTAGTTCATCATATGAAATATCTTTAGGATATCACTTTCTCGGGTGAATTATCAAGCCTTTCATGGTTGTGGAAAACCCAAAGCCAAGAAAGTCCCTCATACCTCCTAAGTCAATCATATTAAATTAAACGCTCATGCTGAATTTGAGATTCTCAGTAATAATATAACTGCTTCCTACGATAAATAGGTCATCCACATATAGGCATATTATATTGAGATTGTTCAGATTCATGCCTTTCACATATATAATACTACCTCAGTTCTTTTTTATAAGAGACGAATCACTTTTTAGGTTCATTAAATAATTAATGTATCTAGTCTATAAACTGACTAAATACATTGATTATTGAATGAACCTACAAATTGAATTGTCTCTTATATAAAGAAATGGAGGTAGTATTTATGTGTTCAACTATATACTAAGGATAGCCAATCTTATTTAGGAACTCGTCAACTCTTTTGTTCCATGCTTTTAGAGCTTGTTTTAGGCCATAGAGCCTTATTAAGAGTCAAGACCTTATTTTTCAGCTTTTAATATGAACCCTTGAGCTTGTTCAACATAAATTTTCTCTTTAAGGCACCCATTAGACTTAATATCTACATGAGCAAGAATCTACTACAAGAAGTTAGCCTCAACTACCACTAACATGATTGTATCAATCCTTGTAACTCGTGAAAATATTTATGTGATTTTGATGTCATGATTTTGTAAGTGTTGATCAAGTAACTCTAAATGTAAAAGGGGATGTGAATTGTGATATTTGAATTTCAAAACTAATTTACAAGAACTTTTATCTTTATAGTGATTATATTAGTTCTAATAAACAAATATAGAAATGACAATGAAATGATAGAAAGAAGATGAAGAAGAGGAGAGATATGCAGGTGAAATAAAATAATAAAGGAAAATAAGTGAGAAGAGATAGAGATAGTGTACTAGATATCAATACAAGTTCGACCTAGCTACTTGTCCTATTCATGTCCCCCCAAGAGTTTCCTCTTGAGAATTCCACTATAAAGCACACTTGAGCTTTTGATTATCTACCCACGAACCTCCACTACAACAAAACGCGGAAACAACAACGTCAGGTTTACAACGGATTCATATACACTGTTGTAATATATTAAAATTTTCACGCCCAGTGAGTAGTTGGATTTATAAACAGTAATTTAATGACGGTTGCCAATAAAAATCGTAGTATTAAATGATGTGTAGCAAGCTTCGATTCTCAGCAACTACATTTTTTCCATATTTTAGAGTACATTAAGCGTGTGTCACTTAAGTCCTTTATTTAAAAAATAAAATATAAATGATTTTACAACGGTGAATTTAAAGAACCGTTGTTATAAGCTTGTGTCACTTAAGTCTATTATTTAAAAAATAAATTGTAAATGATTTTACAACTGTGAAGAAAATAAACCGTTGTTAGAGGACTTACATTTCCACTTTGCGTTACCCAGCCGAGATTAAAGGGTTTAATGATAATTTAAAACAAAAATTATTTTGTATTTCTTTCATAAGACGCCCTAGGAGAACAAGCGAGCCAGAGACGACAACGGTGGCGTAATCTTTACTTTCTTCGTATCCATTCATTTGGAGCTCAAATCTTCACCTTTCTCAGTACGGTACTCTTCAACATCTGCATTCCTTTTATCTTGGTTTATGTTGTATATGCTCAAATATTCACCCTTTTCCTTCATTTGATTCCTCAGCTTCGAATTACGGTACTCTTCAACATCTTTATTCCTTACGTGCATAAGATTCTCAGCTTCGAAGTACGATATTCTTCAACATCTTCATTCTTTTTTTCTTTGTTTATGTTGTATATGCTCAAGTCAGTATGAGAGTACATGTTTCATATGCATTAAGTTTAGATTTGCATATGCATATGCTTAAGTTTTTGGATTAGATTTTGTTGTATTTGCAAAGTTGTGCAAGAAATCTGGTAGTCATGATGCTCATGTTGTATTTGCTATATGGTGATGTTGTATCTGTGAAAATTCCAATTGGTAAAGGATGTTGCTTTATTCAAGTTGGTGTTAGGTAACAATTGTTGTATTGCCAATATCATTAGTAGTGTGTTATTTATGCCTCGCTTGCCATATACGCTATGTTTTAATGCCTTCAGTTGTTTTTGTAACAGAAAGAATGTTGATGAAGCTATTCAAGGATGGAATAGAACAATGACATCAAAGCAGACCGTGCGTCTTTTTTGGGTAGCAGACCGGGAAATAAGCATGTCAGTTATATTTTTTTCTACTTCAAACTTAATTTATTCGTAATCTGGTTCAGTTTAATGTTCGTGTACTAAAACTTCTAATCTAAATTTTGTCATCGTAACCATGTACATGCATCATCAATGAATGTTTTTATATCATCATTATTTAATGTTTTTGTGACAGGTTATTTTAGTAATGTTTTATACATAACGAAAATTTATAGGAAATGCCTATAATAGTTTACAACAACATCATGGTGTGGCATCTTAGGGCCCATTATTCCTTAAACACACATTACCACTTCTTATGTAAATAGAATTTGGGCCCATTATTAGTTTATTTAATGTTTTGATTTCCAATGCCCTGTCTTAAATAATAATATAATAAAAAATAAATGAGTAACTTGACCATCACTATTCAATAACCAGCAATGATTTTTTAATTAAAGAAACAATAATAAATTTCAACTAAAACTATTAGATTTTCAATGTAGAGAGAAGATGAAGAATCAGAGAAATCATTATAAAAACATTATTCCTCTTCTTACCATCACATAAGCAGCATCATTGAAGAGGAATAATCAAAATGAGTTCCAACAATGCAGTTCAGGTCCAACAAACTGTAGATGTTCAACAACCTGTCCAGGTTAAAGATGCTATAGAGGTCCAAGAAGTTATCCAGGTCGCAGAGGTTGTAGAGGTCCAACAAGTTGTCTAGCCCGAATAAGTTGTACAGACCCAACAGGCGGTCGCCTTGCAAGGAATAAAACCAGGAGAAAAATAAGAATATCAAGAAGAAAGAGAATGAGGACAGCTACAGTCGATTCAGATGATGATGACGTAGCACCGTATAGTTAGAGTAACTTTATGTCAGCTAGGGCATTTAGATTTGATAATTAAAACTTAAAAGTGTCTTTGTTGTCTTCAATATTCGGGAGTTTTAGATGTATTAAATATGAAATTTGCACTTGTGAAACATTTTGCTGTCTTTGATATGGCACACACTTCTTATTAAAGGTACTTGAATGAAAACTTTATCACAAATGTGAGTTGTATTTTCTGCTGTGATATGGTGAACAATAATACAGGTTAAAAAATGGGATTATATATAAAAGCAGGATGATATTTGTTAATCCTGCAGAATATATAACAACGTTTATACATCATAACCGTTATAATATCTCGCGCGTTGTCCAGAAAAAAAATATATCAAAACGACGCAGCTGGGAATCGAACCTATGACCATTAATTTTATCACAACGGTCCTTTGGAAAACCCGTTGTGATAGGGCGCACGCTTTCCAGTTTATTACAACAATTTCTGGCCGTCATAGTAAGTATCATATATACAACGACGCTCTACATAACAACGTCTGCGCCCGCGTGATTATATATCTTTCCCAACCGTTGTTAAATGGGTTTTCCGTAGTAGTGCTCCAACAACAAACATATAAAGCTTTTACATTGGCTTAACTCAAGAACCGACAAGCAGAGCTTTTGCATAGACTTAACTCAAGAACCTACAAATAGAGTTTTTATATGGGCTTAACTTAGAAATCTTCAAACAGAACTTTTACACAGGCTTAGATCAAGAACCTTCACACAATATTTTATTAGGTTTAGCTTTCAACCTTTAAATCCTTTAAAATCAAACTCATGAATAAAGCAGGTTAAGCACATCACTAGTTACAACACATCTCAGAAGGGTTTTCATAAAAAAAAAATCCAAAACCAAAGAGAGTGGAAGAATAATATAGAGGTTTTTATTCATAAGTCTAGTGTAAACTAAAATGAGGATAAGCCTCCTTTATAAAGAAACTTATTTTCCTTAAAAAATAAATAATCTAGGGGATAAATTAAACGATTTTATCGATTGAATCATATTTTAATCGATCAAAACACTTCAACAGGTGGCAACCCCAATCCAGAAAATAAAACCCTAAAATATCTAGATGAAATAATAGATTAAAAGATTTTTTTAATCAATTAGAAGGTTTTTCTCCATGATTTAATCAATTATACCAAATTCTTAATCGATTTGGCCATGATTTATCTTTCCTAATTGATGAGAAACACTTCTTAATAAATTCCATACATGCCTCTATAGGTTTTTAAGAAGTTTAATAAAATCAAAGAGGGTTTGAAAAGATGTGTGTGTGTGTGTGTGTGCGCGCGCGCGTGTGTGTGTGTGTATGTGTGTGTGTGGGGGGGGTGTCCGTGTGTGTGTGTGTGTGTGTGTGTGTGTGTGTGTGTGATTTCCTAAGTACTTCAAGACTTACTCTTAACCTTTTACAATTTTAAATTGGTCACTCTAAGACTCTAACTATATGACCAGGCGAGCTTTCATACTTTTTCTCTTTTAGAATTCAAAATATTCAACTAGATCTTTAAATTATCTAACTGGTAAGGCTTATGGTATTCTTGATCAGATTCCATCAACAAGAGCTTACTAGACAATTGCAATCAACTCCCTTTTTGTCAATTGTCACAGAGAAACTCTTGAATAGAGCTATCAACATCCAAAACCCTATTTAACTTATGGAGTCATCGTCTTTAAAAGTTTCTTAACAGCTGTCATCAATTGTCAACATTAAAACTAATTGACGGTTGTACTTGAACAACACATAGATCCACAATATGCATCCCTTTGCAACATGTTTTTCCTTGTGTTTATCAATGGAACCATCTGGAAGTTGCTTTAACTTATAGATTTATTTGACTGCAATAGGTCTCTTTTATGCTAGTAACGAGACTAAATTCCATGTTAGCTTCTTTTTTATTACCATAATTTCTTCCTCCATATTAGTGATCCAAAGAAAGGATATACTTGTTTATGCATAACTGAACGACTCAACATTAGCAATAAGTCAAGGTATACTAGGTCTTCCTTTGGTGTGATAAACTAATATAGAATTACATCATATTCTTTGAGACTTCTAGTTGGGAATCTAATCCTCTTGGGTCTTCTTTCTTTCTCCATGTGTACAATACATATTTCAAGTATATGAAGCTTTCTCTAGCCATAATGGAATACAAATGACTCACTTAAAGATGATTCAAAATCTTAGCTCTACATATTCCAACATTCTTGCTCATTTATTATAACATCTCTACTTGCAACAATCATCTAGGAGACAAGGGTTTATAACTAGTAAGAACATGTATCATAGTAGCCTAAAAGAATAATTTCTTTACTACTATCTGCAAGCTCATTCCTTCTTTTGTTTGGGATGTGTTTGAAACATAAAGAGCCAAAAATCTTCAACGACTTGACAGATGGAGTATGACCTAACCAGATTGACTATATAACACCATATAATTTCTTATTTGGATTCTTGTTGAGCACATAATAGGAAATTGTGAGATTTACAACAATCGTCTAGGTTACAAGGATTTATAACTAGTAAGAACTTGTTTCATGGTAGCCTACAAGAATCATTTATTTACTATTATCTTCAAGATCATTCCTTCTTTTGTTTGGGATGTGTTTGAAACGTAAAGAGCCAAAAATATTGAAGTGCTTGACAGATGGAGTATGATCTAACTAGATTAACTATATAACACTGTCTTATCTCTTATTTGGATACATGTTGAGTACATAACAGGAAATTGTGACATCTTCACCCCAAAAATCATGTTGAGGTTTCTTTTATTTCAATATGCATATAATCATGTTCATGATAGTTTTGTTCCTCCTCTCAGCAAGACCAATATGTTGAGGGGTGTACGTTGTTGCAATAATCTCATGCTAAATTTCTATCTCTTCGCAATGGGTTTTAAATTCTCTTTAAGTGTAATCATCGCCACCATCACTATGGAGAAACCTGAGTTGCCTTTCTACTTTTTTTTCTTCCATCACCTTCAACCTTTTGAAAACTTGAAGCACTTTATATTTGGTTTTAATCAGATATACCTACATAATTCTACTTGACTCGTTCGTATAAGAAGAAAAATATACATTCTTTTCCATTGACATTATGTCAAAGGGACCACAAACATTGGTATGTACTACATCATGTTTATATTGAGCTCTCATTGGAATCTGAGACACATATGATTTATTTGTTTGTTTTCCTATTAAGGAATTATTGCACATATCTATAGGTAACCTAATTTTAGGTAAACTATGTACCATTTCCCTTGACTTTAATGTACAAAGAATCTTAAAACTAAGGTGTTTATACATGAGATGGTAGAGCCACGCATCTGTAATACCCCAAATTTTGACCACTTAGATTTCCCATCATTGTGAAAATCATCATCACAATATGGATGTACCTTTATGCTTCATTAGTCTCCCTAAAGATGGGTGAGCATCCACTACAATCAAAATTAGGGTTTCAAGCCCTCTCTGAGTGCTTAGACAAAGGATCAATCAAGAAATGACCTGATCTTCAACTTGTCTAATCTCTCATACATCCTCAAAGGATCAAAAAGGACTCCCACTTCAAGGATTAAGCACAAGGCTGCTCCCTTCTAGGTGGATCAAGTCTCAAGATCGACAGTGTCACCAAATTAGGGTTTTGGTCGACCAGGGCCTCCAGATGGAAATTTTCATCTGGGCACAAGGCAATGATCCAAAACATAACCTAATATACTTCATGGAACCTCATGAACCCATGCATCAAGTCAATTTTGCCTCAGGGGATGCATTCATCAAAAATCAGGAATTAGGGTTTCTTGACCTAATTCACCCCTAAGTTGACTTTTGGGACAAACCATGAGCCAAGACCTCAAGACATGATTTGAGGGTCTCTAATATACCATATTGATCCATTTGGAACAATGGATTGATCCAAGAAGCTTGAGCAACAAGTCTCAATTTCATCTGCACCACAATTAGGGTTTTAAAGGAAAAGTCAACTGTAACTTTGACTTTTGACCAAGACATGCTCCCAAACCCTAATACATGATTGAATATACCCTATGGCACCCATGGAACATGTCCATCAAGTTTGATTTAGGTCAAGGACATGATTTCCTGAAGAATTGCACAGTTTGGAATTCATCTGATAAAAAGTCAACTGTGCACAAAAGTCAACTTTGACTTTTTGAGATTTTTCACCAAAATGGATTTTTAACCCTAAAATGATGTTAATGTGTGATTTGAATCATCATTCATCAAGAAAAATCAAGAAAAGTGAGATAACTTGTAAAAGGGGTAACCATAAAACTTAGAAATTTTTCTAAGTTAAAAATAAAGTGGCAAGGGTACCAACTTTGGAGGACCATAACTCCTAAACCACAAGGCCATTTTTTCTCATCCAAGGATGGATTTGTAGCCCTCATTATCACCTACAAAAACTTCAACTACAAGTCATTCCAATTCATTAAGGATTTTGAGTTATGGAGTGATCAAAGTGGCTGAAAAGTGAAAATGTCACTTTTTCCAACACTTAGTGAAATTTTCACTAAGTCAGATTCTGCCTCACTTTTTGCCAAATGTAGGGGGATTTTTCACTTGGAATCAAAAGAGATCAAAACCAAACTTGTTCAAACAGTTGTTGTATCATTTAAAAGCTTTCCAAAATGGCCAAGAACATTGCCAAATTCAACCTACACCATGAGATACAACATTGCCAAGTTGCCTTGCTGAAATCTGTCAAGGCAAGGCAGAATTTGCAACTTTGGTCGATTTACCAAAATCAGCCAAATTCAATTGCTCCTATCCACTTGGACATCTCAGAGGATTGAATCTAAAGGGGACAATCACTGAGCCAAGCCTCCAAAGTCCATGGAACAAGAAATAGCATGTTGAACCTAGAATGGCCAAAATAGGGACAAGACTTCAAATTTGGAATGAGGCATTCAATGGAACCATCAAGGTGGCATGGACTGAGCCATTCTCATCTGAAATCAGTCAAGACTTATCTAAGACCAAGGGGACCATAGCTCTGTGCCCTAACCTCTAGTCAATGGCTAGAGGAGACTTTCATTTCCATTGGCCAACATTGAGGAAACACCTGCTGCAGTTGCCATTCACTGTGGATCCCAAAACAAACTTGCTCTACTATAAATAGAGCTCAATTGTGGTCAGTTTGAGTACACCAAAGCCATCTAACAGATGCTTTCCTCAAAATCTCTTTCTCTTGGCAAAAATGCCTTTCTTAGCAAGGTAGCTATCGGGTTTTGAGTTTGAGAGCAATTCCAATTAAACCAATCACTCACACACCTCACATACATCACATATGAGCTGATCAAACACTCACATAACATCTGGAACATCAAAATCTCAAAATCACTTGCCATCCACACAAGTTTGAAGTGAAGTTGCAGCTGAGATGCCATAAACTGATCCAGTCCATTTCAATTCAATCCAAGTGTTCAAACACACTCCATATGGTGTAGGGAAGTTGTCCAGATCATCACAACTTGTCTGTAACACCTCCAAATCAAAAATCACTTTGAACTTGCTGTCACGGCTTGGAGGTAAGCACATACTTGGTCATCTCTCAATCTATGCATATTTCCTCGCACAATAATTTGGCCATATGTTCATAATCATGCATGGAATGTTTTCCCTCAATTAATTGCATTGTTTGAATCGTGTATCAAAAATCCTAGCCTTCATGCAGAAATTAGGGTTCTTGAGGTCTCTTCGTGATTTCTTGTTGTATGTTTAATTTAAATGAAATTAAAGTACATAAACATGATCGTGAGGTTGAGACGAGCATAATGATATGTGGATTGCATGATATGATTACGTATTCATGGAGATTGGATAGAAAATGCAAATCTGAGAAACCAAGAACACGCGCGTGTTCTTCAGCTGTTCTTGGCGCCATTTTTAGAAATTCAAATATTTGAATTTTGTGATTTTGTTTAATTGATTCAAAAATTAATTTCTCTCTGAGTTTTAATGATTTTGAGTTGATTCTTTTTTTAATAATTCACAAAAATGTTAAAATATTTTATTTTATCAAAAAATCCCAAAAATATTATTTATTTCATATAATTGATATTTTTGTAAAGAATTAATATTTTGATTGTTTTTGGCATTTTAAATATTTTTTCTACATTGATTTTGCAACTTTTAATGCTTTCTAATTATTTTGTAGGTCAATACTTAATTTTTGAAGCATTAATCCAAGATCACAATTTGTTTTCCATGTGTTAAACAATTTTTGATCATTTTAATTGAATTTTTATTCAATTAAATACATTTTGAAAACAAATTAGGGTTTTGGACTAATTCAACCCTCATAAATCATTTTCAAAACTTTTTGGGCCTCTTGAGAGAGTGTAAGACCCATCCCCCCCTTGTACAAAAACTTTTTGGGCCTCACTCATTGTATAAGTCCCTCTGTACAAGTAAACGGCGCGATCGTCGCCCGTTTAAAAATAAAAATCATCTGGGTCTCTCCTTGAGCTATAAGACTCATTCAAAACACTTTGGGCCTCTATTAGAGTGTAAGACCCAATCCCCCTTTTAACCAAAACATTTTGGGCCTCACTTATTGTATAAGTCCCTCTGCGTTAAAAGAAAACCTCGGCGCGATCGCCATTTTTTAAACGAAAAATCATTTGGGCCTACCCTCGTGTTATAAGCCCCACTCTTTTCTTTAAACCTTTTTGGGCCTCTTGAGAGAGTGTAAGACCCATCCCTTTGTACAGAAAACCTTTTTCGGGCCTCAGTCACTTGTATAAGTCCCTCTGTACAAATTCAAACAGTGTGCTCACTGATAAAACCTTGGGCCTCTCCTTGAGCTGTAAGCCCCAAATCTTTCTTTTTCAAAGCAATTTCTCCTTTGATTTTGAATATACTGTTGTTTTCAATCTTTCTTTGTTGAACAACTAACCAAACAGCATGGAAGCACTACAACCGAGTAAGTGGTTATCGCTTTCATTTACTGCTTTCATATTATAAACTGTATTGTGGGGCTGCTCACTGTAAGTCTCCTTTCATAAACTCATATCTACTGTGTAATAATAGTATAGATATTTCGAGTTTCCCCGGCAACTACGTCTAGAACTAGGTGATGCCGTTTCGTTTATTCGTAGAAATAGACGCCTAGATCCCCAATAGGAGCACCAGATACAGTCTTCTCTTCGGTTGTCCTCCTTAGGAATCGTCAAGAAACTCTACTCCCTAAGATGAATGTATTCTCTATGAATGGCATCTTTGAGTTTCTTCCAAATTCTCGAACTTTCCTGACTTGATCTATTCCTTGTGGATAGCTTGCCTTGAATGTCTCGGGGTTTGGGTACCCACTACGGTCATAATCTTGGACCTTAACTAAGGAACCCTCTTTAAAAGCTAAAAGTCGCTGGATAGTAAACCTCGCACGTTTACCAGTGGTTTTTATCTTTAAAAGAGTTATCTCTCCTAATGGAAAGGAGATGATAAGACCCACGGGCTTCTTAAAAGCACCGGCCTCCTCTTGGGCATTATTCAAGGACACTACGGCTTCTTAGAAGTATTCACAGCCTCCTCTTAGGCTTCATATAATGATCTCTTCCTTCGGGAATGATAGCCTCCTCTTGGGCTTTGTACAAGGACTCGTCGGCTTCTTAGAAGTATTCACAGCCTCCTCTTAGGCTTCGTATAATGATCTCTTCCTCCGGGAATGATAGCCTCCTCTTGGGCTTCGTATAAGGACCCGTCGGCTTCTTAAAAGTTTCCAGCCTCCTCTTGGGCTTCGTACAAATTGTCCCGACGACCTCCTAGAGGTATAGGAACAGAACCTAGTCATCCTCATAGAACAGTCCTTTCATAGAGTCTACTACTGTTTCTCAAAGCATAGTACAAAAAGATAAAACTCTAGACTTGGACAGTCTAACTTCCTTGAGTCTCAAAGACATTCTCAAGCGACCCCTTCGTTAAATAGGAAGGAAACCCGCAGACTCGGACAGTCTCAATACCCTTTGGATTTCTCGTTTCCTCAAAGAGAGGGAAATATCCCTGATCCTCAAATCAAATCCCTGAGTACAGTGTTGCTCATATAAGAACTGATTTTCTCTTTTAAAATCAGTATATTGGATCTGTCATTCAACTGAAACAAACCTTTAGCCTCCATCTCGGGCTTCGTACGAGATACAAAAACACTCTCTTGTTGAGTATCAAAGACTCTCTTGTTGAGTCAAACTTTTCGCCTCCATCTCGGGCTTTGTACGAGATACAAAAAGGTTTTTATTGAGCTAATCAAACAATAGCCTCCATCTCGGGCTTTATACGAGATACCAAAAGACTCCATCGTCGGGTCAAAATCTTTTAGCCTCTCTCTCGGGCTTTGTACGAGACACAAATTAGCCTCCTCTTAGGCTTTGTATAATGATTTTCCTAGCGGAAATTAGCCTCCTCTTAGGCTTTGTATAAGAAAACCACTGGTTGATCCAATTAACCTTTTAGCATCAAAGTTGTGCCTCGTTCACAGTACACAAACATCAACAACTCCTTTCCTTTCATCTAATCACTGTAAGCGGCAAGCCTCTGGATCATCTATATCCATGCCACTGTCCCTCTTTTAGCATGAGAAATTCCTAAGGAAAGATGGCATTGCTCTACACTGAGTTAAAGTCTTCTCCTTCAGGTTAAAACCCTTTCTTCGGAAATTATGGCATTGCTCGGATCCGCGTATCCCAGTTAAAGTAATTCTCCTTCCCCCTCTTTAGAGATGACAAATTCTCTCTAAAGTCGAGGTCTTTCAGCTTCACGTCTTGGGCTTTGAACAAGACACAAATAGACCTTTCAGCTTCACATCTTGGGCTTTGAACAAGATATAAACCACCTTTCGCTTCACGTCTTGGGCTTTGAACAAGACACCAAAACACCCATTTCCTCCCATAGAATAGGAGGAACTATGAATGCTCTGATTTCCCTGTTTTGGTAAACGAGAATACGTAGGCATAAGATCGAAAGAAAAGATCTTAGCGAGCACAATCAACAAAAAAACCCAAATCCCATATCTCCATCAATTAAAAGAAGTAATTCAAAAGCATCAGTCCTAACATCCTAATCCTTGTTCCCCGCCAGAAACCTTCTGCCCAGGTAGAAAAAAAGAAAGAAAACAGTATTGGCGAAAATACAAATAACCAGTACAAGGCCCCCCCACATTGATAGCATCTGTAACCTAACAGACCGCTGTTTAAACTCAGTATGCAAAGCAGGGTTAATTGGAGACATCTATTTCCCTTCCTTATTCAGCTCACAATAGGATAAAAAATGAATCGACCTGTAGTTTAAGCTCAAACCGCAGAGAGCGACCAACGCTTAAGAACCGCGTCCAAAATCGCTCGCTACAGAAAAGTGGCGCCCACCGTGGGGCGCGTTCCTTTCTTTCTACTTCTCTTGTGTGAAAAATTACACAAATGGCGACTCTACTGGGGAGTCTCCTTTTCTGCCTTAGGGCATCATCCCCGTTTTCTACGGAAAATGGGAACTCTACCGAAGAGAAAGATTGACCTATGGTGGTCCATCTCTTAGGCAGGGAACCACAGATTGGGGCTTCCGTCGGGGAACCCATTTTCTGTCAGGAACTTAAGATTCTTAGCTTTAAAAGGTCTAGGATGTTTAGGACAAATATATATACTGCTTTTCTTAATTGCTATACGTGTTTATTTTTCTGCTAATGGGAATGCGTGTGATGCCGCATGTGGTGAGTTTAAGTATACACTTAAGAAAAGCCAAACCCTTTCGTAGTGCGGAAGCTATCGGAAATAGCTGTTACGCGATACTACCCTCATTTGAGGCTGGTGATCTATTCTCGGTGAATGGCACTTACTCTAAGATTGCACACAACTCGCTGGCGATCCGCTTGTTGTCTGCCTTCCTGGGAGGAGCTGATGATAATGAGTACAGGTACAAAAATCACCCTAGTATAAACCTTTGGGGATGGGTAGAGCCTTGACTTCATGACAACGACCCTCTGACCCCATGTTTTTTCTATGTTTTTGTGTGCTGCATTCATGCATTCATTTAATAAAACATTAAAACATTCAAAAAAAACTTTCTCTTCTAGTCTCTCTGTTTTTCAAATTAAACTAAGACTGTGATTGCAAATATCAGAGAAAAAGATTACGCTAATGGATTTCGGTAGAAGGAGAACTCGCCAGTATACCTTCAAGGTTCCAAAACTAGGGGATTTTAGAAGGTTAGCGAGGATGATCGTTAACCCAGAGGCTTTCAGAGCCAAGCACGGTGGTTTGCTACCATTGTTAAGAGTCCATGTGATTGAGGGAATCATTGATGCGCTCATTCAGTTTTACGATCCGGTTTATCATTGTTTCACATTCCCGGATTACCAGCTAGCACCAACGCTGGAGGAGTATTCTTATCTGGCTGATTTACATATCACTGATCGAGCTCTATTTTCTGGACTGGAAGAAATTCCAAAGAATCAGACTATTGCAAGAGCAATTCATTTGGACGAGTCTGAGGTCAGGACTCACATGATTACTAAGGGTGGCATCCAAGGTTTGCCAGCCCAGTTCTTGACAAAAAAGGCTCTATACTTCGCTAGTATAGGGAACGGGACTGCTTTTGAAAGCATCTTTGTCTTGCTCACCTACGGATTATTTTTGTTTCCCAACATCAATAACTTCGTCGATATCAACGCTATTAAGGTTTTTCTCATTGGAAACCCTGTGCCGACTTTGCTCGTAGATGCGTATCATTCTGTACACTTGGGAAATTTGTACAGCGGAGGGGAGATCACATGTTGTGTACCTCTGCTTTATAAATGGTTTATCTCTCACTTGCCCAAGTCTGCTGCTTTTTGGGATTGCAAGGGTGTCTTACGTTGGTCGCAGAAGATCATGTCTCTCACCAATTCTGATATAGATTGGTGTAATAGGATTTATGAGGGAATCAGAATCATTGACTGTTGTGGAAACTTCCCCAATGTACCCCTCATAGGAACTAAAGGAGGAATCAACTACCATCCGGTATTGGTTCGCCGTCAATTTGGATACCCGATGAGACACATCCCACTGGGTGTTCATCTGGAAGGTCTTTTCTTCAAGGAAGGAGAAAGTGACAGAGCACTAAAGATGGAAATAGTGCAAGCTTGGAAACATGTTCATAAGAAAGGACGAGAGTCTCTGGGAAAACCAGACTGTGTCTCGGTGGAGCCTTATCTCCATTGGGTACAAACCAGAGCTCACAAGGTAAAAATGCCTTATCCTCGTTACGGAATTCTTCCACCGAGAGAATCTGTCATGTACTTCATGACGGAAACTGAAAAGCTTCAGGTTACTCTCAACAAGGTTCAAAAGGAAAGAAAGTCTTGGAAGAACAAGTATCGCACCCTCGACGTAAAGTGTATCCAAATACAGCAACTACTAAAAGAGAAAGATGCTCTGATTGAAATTTTGGAGCAGCATGCTGTAGAGAATCAAGATGACCAAAGGAATCTGCTCACTCCTTTCACTTGGCAAAGGAATGACAACCCAACAACGGCCCAAGCGCCCCGGTCAAAGAAAAGGAAGATACCAGAATCAGCACCCGGTTTCTCCTCAGAGAGGACTCGGGACCCATTAGTTTAGGTTTCTGTTTCTGCACTTTGTAATCTACTGTATTTCCATTTCTGTAATCCTTTGGAATTCAATAAAAAGGGGTTTCCCCACTGTTTGATATTTGAAATCTAATTGTCGAAGTTTATTTTGATTAAACCAAAAAACAACAATTAATATAATCATTGCATTCATCATTCTCACATCGCGTATTCTCCTTATCTACGAATCTCACGTTTGTGTCTCGATTCTAGAGTCAAACTGTCTCATTCGTACAATACTCGGGCCAATCGTTAGAAAAGGATGGATGATCTTGAGGAAGAAAACAGAGAGTTGAAAGAAGAGATCGACGCTCTGAGAGAGGATATGAGAAAGCTTCGTAACGACATGCAAGCCATGGCAGAAGCTCAGCTACAAAGAACTGTGATCTCAGAGATCACCTCAACGCCCATCATAGAAAAGTATGATCCTAGGTATCAGATGCCGAAAGATCGTCCTTGGGGCATGCCTGTTAACTATATCCCGGAAGGATATGTTCCGCCGATCACTGAAGATCAGGGAATCGCAATAGAAGCCGTTGGGCCTGAAGGTTACAAACTTCGGGAAAGCGAAGATGCCAGGGGCATACTGAAGACTCCTGAAGGTTACAAACTTCGGGAGGCGCCAAGACTTACTGCCGTAGTCACGGTACCACCCCCTGTGGTGCACACTGTCCCGGAAGGACAGATTCCACAGACACCTTCTGGTAAGAAGGAAACTATGTTCGACAGAATGGATGAATTCCAGGAGCAGTTCTTGGAAATGCAGAAAGAGCTGCAAGCCATTCGCGGTTAGGATCTATTTGGAAAGGACGCCGCAGACCTCTGTTTGGTCCCAAATGTGAAAGTCCCGCACAAGTTCCAAGTGCCCGACTTTGAAAAATACAAGGGTAACTCTTGCCCTCAGAGCCATCTGGTGATGTACGCTCGGCGGATGTCAGCTCAGACGGAGAATCAGGACCTGCTGATTCACTACTTCCAGAATAGTTTAACCAGTGCCGCACTCAAATGGTACATGGGTTTAAACCGTACTACGATCAGTACATTCAGAGATCTTGGTACTGCCTTCGTCCAACAATACAAGTACAATTTGGACATGGCACCCGACAGAGATCAACTCAGATCGATGTCGCAAAAGGAAAAAGAAACCTTTAAGGAGTATGCTCAAAGGTGGCGTGAAATTGCCGCTCAAATTTGTCCACCTCTTGAGGAAAAAGAGATGACAAAAATCTTCTTAAAGACCTTAAGCTCATTTTACTATGGTCGAATGGTCGCCAGTGCGCCTAGTGATTTCACCGAAATGGTCGGCATGGGTGTACGTCTTGAGGAAGCCGTCCGAGAAGGACGTTTGGTAGAAGATACTGGATCAACAAGCGGTACTAAAAAATACGGTAGTGCTCTCCCTAAGAAAAAAGAGCAAGATATTGGGAATATCTCTCTCGGAAAGCAAAGGCGACGTTATCAGCCAGTAGCAGTTGTTACTCCTGTTATCGGCCCCGCGCTTGTTCCTATGTATCAACCTCAGGTTGCGCAGAGCCAACCTGACCAACAAAGGACACAACAGCCTCTTCAGCAGGCTCGTCCTCCATATAACAACAACCGTACAACACGGCCACCAAGATTTGATCCTATACCCGTAACGTACGCAGAGCTGTTTCCGTTACTGCTGGCTAAGGGGCACATTCAGACTAAGTCTCCCCTTTCAGTTCCAGAAAATCTGCCTTTTTGGTTTAAAGCGGATCAAACATGCCCTTATCATCAAGGAGGTTCAGGTCATAACATTGAGAATTGTCTTAATTTCAAATCCGACGTGCAAAAGCTTGTTAGGAGCGGGCTCTTGTCTTTCAAAGATACGAATCCTAATGTTCTTACGAACCCGCTGCCTCAACATGAGAAAACTGCAGTCAATCTGATTGAGAAAGAGACTAACAATGTCTATCAAATTCACGATGTACTCTTATTGGGGACCAATCTGGTCAAGATGCATTGTAGACATAGTGGATATGGTCATGTGCCACCTCATAATTATCACCAGTGTGATATCTGCTCTAAAGACAACCAGGGATGTTCTGTAGTGCAAGCAGCTCTACAGGAACAAATGGATCTTGGATGGATCCAAGAGCACCGAGTTCGTGGAGTTAACATGGTTTACACGAATTCTAACATCATTCAAAACCACGACATCCGTGCGATGAATGTCAACTTGGTGGCGATGCACTCAAGGCAAAGCCAGTATCATAATCTTCCGCGGCACGATTACAGTTCCTGTCTGATTTGCTCGGTAAACAAACAGGGATCCTCTTTCATACAAGAGGCCCTCCAGCGTCAGATGGATCTTGGATGGATCCAAGACTACCATGATAGGAGCTCCTATCAAATCAACATGGTTCAAATCTTCTATATTCGCGTGATGAATACCAACCTGGTAGAGTTACATGCTGAGCAGGTCCGACTTGGATTCTTAATATCACATGACTATCAAAATTGTAAAGCGGGTTGCGAAAACGATCGAGGTTGTACCCTTGTCCAGGAGGCACTTCAGCACTTGTTAAATCACTGGTGGATGCCAATCTATATGGACGAAGATACTCAGCTGATTATTATCAATCACAGGAATCCTACTCGTCGTCAAAGTCAGGATGTCCGATCAGTGGAAGATAACCTAGTGAGGTTACATTGCATTCAAAGTGGGCGTGGCCAGGTGCCACCACACAACTATGACAGTTGTAGCGTCTGTTCGGAAAGTAACCAAGGGTGTTACCTTGTGAGAGCAGCTCTTCAGGGTCGGGTCGATCATGGAGAAATTCGTCCGTGTCCAGGTTCAGGACCCATCATTTGGTCGCCGAATTATCTTGCCGATCAAGTTGAGGATGTTGTCACGATCTCTGGTCATCACAGGACCAGGGATGTTTTTGCCATCATCCCTCTACTTGACGAATCTAGAGTTCCCAACCGGGAACGGATCAAGGTTACTTATGATGGTCAGAAAAATCAGAAGGTTCCCATAGTCATCTATCTACCGGGGCCACTACCGTATGAATCAGCTAAGGCAATCCCTTACAAATACGGTGCAACAATAATCGAGAATGGAAAGGAAATTCCATTACCCTTCGTCGTGAATATTGCAGACATCAGTCGTGTAACACGGAGCGGTCGAATCTTCAACCGAGGAGTTGGAGACCCTAACAGAGAAAAGGAACTTCAGACGGAAATTCCTGATCCACCAGTCGGTCAATCTGGTAATCCCGACTTTTCAAAAGACAAAGATGAGATGCTAAAGCTCATTCAAAGGAGTGAATACAACATTGTTGAGCAACTGTTACAGACTCCTTCAAAGATCTCAGTATTATCACTGTTACTCAGTTCAGAAGCACACAGAGAGGCTCTACAGAAATTCTTGGAGCAAGCCTTTGTGGAACAGGATGTAACAATCAGACAATTCGATAGCATTGTCTCTAACATCACTTCCTGCAATAATTTGGGATTTAGTGATGAGGAATTACCTAAAGAGGGTCGCCGTCATAACATGGCGCTCAATATCACAGTTAACTGCCAGGGCGATGCTTTAGCCAATGTACTGGTAGACACAGGGTCAGCCCTGAATGTTATGCCGAAGTCCACTTTGATGCAATTATCATTTAAGGGCCCTCCGATGAGAGTCAGCGAGGTCGTCGTCAAAGCATTCGACGGATCCAGAAAAACAGTTATCGGCGAAGTTGATCTTCCCATAACTATTGGTCCTCACACTTTCCAAATCACTTTCCAGGTCATGGACATCCGGGCAACATACAGTTGTTTATCAGGAAGACCTTGGATACATCAGGCTGAAGCGGTTACTTCAACCCTCCACCAAAAGCTAAAGTTCGTCAAGAACGATTAACTTGTCACGGTTTGTGGGGAACAAGCCTTGCTTGTGAGCAACTTATCATCATCTACTTGTGTGGAACCCGAGGAGGTTATTGGAACTTAGTTCCAAGCACTATCGGTGAGCAAGAATGATCAATCCGAAGAAGGAACTTCAATTTCTTCATACAAAGATGCTATCAAAGCGGTCGAGAGTACCGATACAAAAGGATGGGGACGGCTTGTCATTCCTATTGACAATAAAACAAAGAAGGGTCTTGGTTTTTCTGCAACCTGTACCCAGACAGCCGCCAACGATGAAAGTCTTCATCCCCTTCAAAACTTCTTCCACAGTGGAGGTTTTCTTCACCCAGTGTCTCAGACAGTTCATGCTATCAATGGGGAGGATCCCTCTGACACAGATGAAGAATGGAAGTCCTACCTTAACAAGGACGGCTATATGTCTCAGGAAGAGGTGTCTATGCCTTTTTGCTTTCCTACAGAAAGTCCGAGATTTATACTAAGATCAGATGTCGAAATGATCTATGGGGATTGTGATCCGGAAGGATGCCGGGCTCCGCCAAATTCATTAAAGGAGAACACTCCGATGAAAGACAATTTTGATTACAACTACTATGGCCCAATGGATGGTCTGCCAATGTGGCAACCTTATCCAGGAAACTTGGGGCAAGAAAGTCAGCCAAGTAATGAAACTCAGCTGAGCGTCATTGAATAGAATACCTGTGTCCCCACCATGTTATGGGATCAACACTCAAGTCATCCTGAAACTACTCAATATGAAGATGAATTCGCAACGTTTGCAGGACTTGAATTCATCAACTATGCTTTTCCTGAGGTCAACGTCATCGAGAGGTATGACTTCTCCAGTTCCAAAGAAGTTTGGGACACTTTGGGACAACCAAGTGGAAAATACGACTTTATGGTCAAGTACACTGCTCCCGAAAGCTCTCATATCAGGCTCGAAGATATCCAGTCAACTGGATGGGGAGATACAGCTGAGAGCACAAATACTATGCAAAATGCAACAGAGGAATCCTCCTACGACAATTCTGCTTGGGAGACAGATTCCAATGATCCTACTCCACCAGAAATCAGCGTCATTTCTGAAGACAAATCAAGGAAGGTGCCAGACTTTGTGATTCACCGAGGAGTTCGCCGCCAATGGGTTGCTGTCGAGGTTCCGAAGGTCATTCGTCAGTCAAAGTAATTGCCATCTTTAACCTTTCACCCTGCCCAGGTGAAACGGATGTTTTGATAGGGCTCGCTTTTTAAATTTCCCTCTTCGCTTCGCCCAAAGCGACAGAGTTTTGTTTTATAGGGCTGTAGTTTCAAGATTCGACTTGTTCATTAATAAAATAACGTCGTTCTGGAATTTCCGCATTAATTGTTGTTTTCTCTTTTTGCTTTTTCAGAAAATGGTAATCCTAAAAAACAATTCAAAAATAAAAATAAGCAGTAAAATAAATACACTGCACACACTTACATTTTCTCTATCTCTTCTAAACACGAATCATCACGTCATGCAGATTGCTTGTTTTATACCCCGTTGAAACATACGATCCGATGCCTTCTCCCAACTTTGAGTTCCCGGTATTCGAGGCTGAAGAAGAAAATGACGACGAAATTCCAGAAGAGATCTCCCGACTACTCAGACAAGAGGAAAGGTCCATTGAACCTCACAAAGAGCCGTTGGAAACGGTAAACTTGGGTTCAGAAAAAGAGAGAAAAGAAATCAGGATTGGGGCACTGCTCAGTCCAACTACCAGAGAGGGTTTGATAAAGCTTCTCAAAGAATTCCCCGATGTATTCGCTTGGTCCTATCAGGATATGCCAGGGTTAGATACCAGCATCGTGGAACATCAGTTACTGCTAAGATCGGGATGTCCGCCAGTAAAGCAAAGGTTGAGACGGACTCACCCGGACATGGCCATCAAAATCAAAGAGGAGGTACAGAAACAGATCGACGCGGGTTTCCTCGCTACATCTGAATATCCTCAATGGTTAGCCAACATCGTACCCGTTCCCAAAAAGGATGGAAAGGTCAGAATGTGTGTTGATTACAGAGATCTAAACAAGGCAAGTCCAAAGGACGACTTTCCTTTACCACACATTGACATGCTGGTAGACAGCACAACAAAGTTCAAAGTATTCTCCTTCATGGATGGATTCTCGGGCTATAACCAGATCAAAATGGCGCCGAAAGACATGGAGAAAACTTCGTTCATTACCCCATGGGGTACCTTTTGTTACAAGGTAATGCCGTTCGGTTTGAAGAATGTCGGGGCGACCTATCAAAGGGCCATGACTACTCTGTTTCATGACATGATACATAAGGAAATCGAGGTATATGTCGATGATTTGATTGCAAAATCAAGAACAGAGGATGAGCACGTTGAACATCTGTCAAAATTGTTCGAACGTCTAAGAAAATTCAAGCTCCGCTTGAATCCTAACAAGTGCACCTTCGGTGTCCGTTCGGGGAAATTACTAGGGTTCATCGTCGGCCAGAAAGGAATTGAAGTTGATCCTGACAAGGTCAAGGCCATTCAAGAAATGCCTTCTCCGAAAACTGAAAAACAAGTCAGAGGATTCCTGGGACGTTTGAACTACATCTCCAGATTCATATTCCTTATGACCGCCACTTGTGCGCTGATTTTCAAATTACTGAAAAAGAACAAGGATTGCGTTTGGTCAGAAGATTGCCAAACTGCCTTCGACAGTATTAAGGAATACCTGTTGAATCCTCCGATTCTATCACCTCCAGTGGAAGGAAGACCACTGATCATTTACCTCACAGTCCTAGAGGACTCAATGGGATGTGTACTTGGCCAACAAGACGAAACTAAACGGAAAGAGTCTGCCATTTACTATCTAAGCAAGAAATTCACCGACTGCGAGACTCGGTACACGATGCTCGAGAAAACTTGTTGTGCTTTGGCTTGGGCAGCCAAACATCTTCGCCAGTACATGATTCGTCATACTACTTGGTTGGTCTCCGAAATGGATCCAATCAAGTACGTCTTCGAAAAACCTGCTCTCACGGGAAGAATTGCCCGTTGGCAGATGTTACTATCAGAATATGACATAGAGTACCATGCTCAGAAAGCCGTTAAAGGAAGTATTTTAGCCGATCATTTGGCTCATCAACCGATTGACGATCAAGAATCAATCGGGTTTGACTTCCCAGACGAAGATGTCATGTATCTAAAGATGAAAGATTGCGATGAACCGCTACCCAGTGAAGGGCCAGAACCAGGTTCCCAGTGGGGACTTATCTTTGACGGAGCAGTCAATCATTATGGAAATGGAATTGGGGCAATCATTGTTACCCCTCAGGGTATCCACATTCCTTTCACTGCTAGACTTACGTTCAAATGTACGAACAACGAGGCCGAATACGAAGCATGTATCATGGGTCTCGAAGAAGCGATTGATTTAAGGATCAAAAACTTGGACGTATATGGTGATTCAGCCCTGGTTATCAATCAGATAAAAGGAGATTGGAACACATACCAATCAGGATTGATTCCTTACAAAGACTATGCAAGGAGGTTGCTACCCTTCTTCAACAGAGTTGACTTTCATCACATCCCTCGTGATGAGAATCACATGGCTGATGCATTAGCCACACTCTCTTCCATGATTAGTGTAGGTCGATGGAATGACATACCTAAGATCGACATCATGCGCCTTGAACGGCCCGCTTACATCTTCGCGATTGAAGCAGTCATAGACGACAGACCTTGGTATCACGATATCAAATGCTTCCTTCAGAAACAAGAGTACCCATCTGGGGCACTCAGAAAAGACAGGAAAACCCTCAGAAGATTGGCTGGAAACTTCTTCCTGAGCGGTGACACTCTTTATAAGAGAAATTTTGACATGGTCTTGCTCCGATGCGTCGACAGACCAGAAGCGGGCATGTCCATGAAAGAAATTCATGAAGGATCCTTTGGCACTCATGCCAACGGACACACAATGGCGAGAAAAATTCTCAGGGTCGGGTATTATTGGTTGACAATGGAATCCGACTGCTACAAGTACATGAGGAGGTGTCACAAGTGTCAGATATACTCCGACAAAATTCATGTACCGCCATCACATCTCAAAGTTCTTTCTTCCCCGTGGCCATTTTCCATATGAGGAATCGAAATGATTGGTATGATTGAGCCCAAGGCTTCAAACGGACATCGGTTCATCCTTGTATCCATTGACTATTTCACCAAGTGGGTCGAAGCAGCGTCATTCGCCAATGTAACCCGACAAGTGGTGGTCCGATTTATCAAAAACAATATCATCTGCCGTTATGGTGTTCCAAGCGAGATCATTACTGATAATGGATCTAACTTGAACAATAAGATGATGAAAGAGTTGTGCGCAGAGTTCAGGATCGAACACCATAACTCATCTCCCTACCAACCCAAGATGAACGGGGCGGTAGAAGCGGCTAACAAGAACATCAAGAAGATCGTTCAAAAGATGGTTGTAACCTATAAAGATTGGCACGAAATGCTACCCTTTGCTCTTCACGGTTATCGAACATCTATCCGCACTTCAACAGGGGCAACCCCTTTCTCTCTAGTATATGGCATGGAAGCAGTGCTCCCCATAGAAGTAGAGATCCCATCAATCCGGGTATTGATGGAAGCTCAGCTCACCGAAGCTGAATGGTGTCAAAGTCGACACGACGAACTCAACCTGATCGAGGAAAAACGAATCACGACACTATGCCACGGTCAGTTGTATCAGCAAAGAATGAAAAAGGCGTTCGACAAAAAGGTCCGACCTCGTGTTTTCAGAAAAGGAGACCTCGTGCTCAAGAAGATACAATCATTTCTCACTGACTCTCGGGGCAAATGGGCCCCAAATTATGATGGCCCCTATGTGGTCACGAAAGCTTTCTCAGGCGGCGCCTTGAGACTTGCAACCATGGACGGAGAGGAATTTGCCTACCCCACGAATGTTGATGTAGTCAAGAAATACTTCGCCTAAAAAAAAACGTCTCGGTGGATTGAAAACCCGAAAGGGCGGTCCAGGCAAAAGTTAGAGACATGAAAAAATCATCCCGATGGATTGGAAATCTCACAGTACAATCCAGGCAAAAATTAGGGATAATGGCAAGTAACTATGTTCAACAGGGGCAAGTCCCTCAACAGCAGCAGCAGCATCATCATCCGTCAGAAAAACTCCAGTCAAGGTCATCTTCGACAGAAGCTCAGGATGTCCCGAACTCAAAGTTGGTAGAAGGATAGTGGTCGTTATGTTTCAACGTAGCCTTTTTCCCTGTAAATTACCATTTTCTAACTTTGTATATACTCTTTGGAATCACGCGTTTGGCTGATCTCCATCTTATCAATAAAATTTGAGCCCTTGTGCTTTTGTTTGTAATTCTTTACTTGTTTTAGCTTTACAGAACGACGTTGTTTAAACTTAATCAGCGATTCTTGAAATAAAACAAAAATAAATTTACTTGTTAAACTTTTTCTGCTTTTAAACTAAAGATGGCATTTCTTTTGACTGTTGAACATCAGAAGAACATCGATCGCTTCTCCCGAAGTAAGCGAACTTCAAAGTGCAGAATCAAAGTACTCCTTCTAAGCCAGTGCGCCTGAATGAAGGATCAACTGTATCAGATGCGGTTTTCCCGTCCGATACCCTCGGCCGAGGTCTCATCTCCTAAGCCCGATCGACATAGCTCCCCGCGTGGACTATTTCTCCTAAGCAAGGTGGAATAGCTATTTTGAACCAACGGTACTTCTTCGCCCCGCGATGGCCGAGTATCCAATTGTGTTCATCCATTAGTCTGTATGTCGCGTCAGTTTTGTCAGCATATACATACGTACTTCATGCATTTTTGATTTGCATTTACATTTCATATTGCATCTTTATCACTCTAGCCGTTCTTGTCCCCTAGTGATAAACAGTTTTCTCAATCGAGTTTGTCAGTTCTTTCCTCGTCAGGAAATGTTGCGTCTGCACAATCTCGCCACCAGTATATATTTAGATCAGAGTCGGCATTTGGCCACTTTGATAACTTGAACCTCTGAAAGATCAGAGAACCTTCAACAGATGTCACTCTTCGCCATTGAAGATGATATCCTCGCTTTCCCGGATTAAGGAAAATCCCCAGAGAAAGCCTCTTAAACAGAGATTCGGCGCTACACAGCTGCCTTTCTCCGAAAGACCGCTGATGAAAAGGTCATCGGCACCTCAAAATTGGATCCCATCATATGGCATTTCTCCGGGAAGATCCCGAGAAAAGTATGATGTAAGACCCCCAAGCAGAAACAGTCTCTCAAGAGACTCGCTTTCCCTAGTAGAATCGACAAATGGCGTCTCCAACCAGAGAAGTTTGTGTACCTCTACAACTCAGACGAATGGGTTCCCCAGCAAGTCTGACAACAAAACATTTTCTACTCAAATGGCATCTCCCCAGGAAAATTCGGCGAGAAGTTTGAAGGAAAGCCGCTACGCATAGCGTCCCTTGTCAATAAAGTTTATTGACAAAAGAAACTAAGACCAGTTCCTTGGTAGGAAACCAGGATCGAGGGGAAGTTTAAATCAGAAACTAAGACCAGTTCCTCGGTAGGAAACCAAGATCGAGGGGAAGTTTAAAAAAAAGAAACTAAGACCAGTTCCTTGGTAGGAAACCAGGATCGAGGGGAAGTTTAAATCGGAAACTAAGACCAGTTCCTTGGTAGGAAACCAGGATCGAGGAGAAGTTTATTTCAAAAGAGACTGAGACCAGTTCCTTGGTAGGAGACCAGGATCGAGGGGAAGTTTACCTTTTCTAAGCATCATTGCTTAGCTAAAGAAGATGAATGCGTAAGCTACCATTCATAACCACCACCAAACTTTTGGGTATTCCGATATTTAATCCTCTTGCACCCCGAATGCCCGAATCCCTTCGTCATTCACGCCTTCGGGTCCAAGAAGATTAAATAGGGGCATCTGTAATACCCCAAATTTTGACCACTTAGATTTCCCATCATTGTGAAAATCATCATCACAATATGGATGTACCTTTATGCTTCATTAGTCTCCCCAAAGATGGGTGAGCATCCACTACAATCAAAATTAGGGTTTCAAGCCCTCTCTGAGTGCTTAGACAAAGGATCAATCAAGAAATGACCTGATCTTCAACTTGTCTAATCTTTCATACATCCTCAAAGGATCAAAAAGGACTCCCACTTCAAGGATTAAGCACAAGGCTGCTCCCTTCTAGGTGGATCAAGTCTCAAGATCGACAGTGTCACCAAATTAGGGTTTTGGTCGACCAGGGCCTCCAGATGGAAATTTTCATCTGGGCACAAGGCAATGATCCAAAACATAACCTAATATACTTCATGGAACCTCATGAACCCATGCATCAAGTCAATTTTGCCTCAGGGGATGCATTCATCAAAAATCAGGAATTAGGGTTTCTTGACCTAATTCACCCCTAAGTTGACTTTTGGGACAAACCATGAGCCAAGACCTCAAGACATGATTTGAGGGTCTCTAATATACCATATTGATCCATTTGGAATAATGGATTGATCCAAGAAGCTTGAGCAACAAGTCTCAATTTCATCTGCACCACAATTAGGGTTTTAAAGGAAAAGTCAACTGTAACTTTGACTTTTGACCAAGACATGCTCCCAAACCCTAATACATGATTGAATATACCCTATGACACCCATGGAACATGTCCATCAAGTTTGATTTAGGTCAAGGACATGATTTCCTGAAGAATTACACAGTTTGGAATTCATCTGATAAAAAGTCAACTGTGCACAAAAGTCAACTTTGACTTTTTGAGATTTTTCACCAAAATGGATTTTTAACCCTAAAATGATGTTAATGTGTGATTTGAATCGTCATTCATCAAGAAAAATCAAGAAAAGTGAGATAACTTGTAAAAGGGGTAACCATAAAACTTAGAAATTTTTCTAAGTTAAAAATAAAGTGGCAAGGGTACCAACTTTGGAGGACCATAACTCCTAAACCACAAGGCCATTTTTTCTCATCCAAAGATGGATTTGTAGCCCTCATTATCATCTACAAAAACTTCAACTACAAGTCATTCCAATTCATTAAGGATTTTGAGTTATGGAGTGATCAAAGTGGCTGAAAAGTGAAAATGTCACTTTTTCCAACACTTAGTGAAATTTTCACTAAGTCAGATTCTGCCTCACTTTTTGCCAAATGTAGGGGGATTTTTCACTTGGAATCAAAAGAGATCAAAACCAAACTTGTTCAAACAGTTGTTGTATCATGTAAGAGCTTTCCAAAATGGCCAAGAACATTGCCAAATTCAACCTACACCATGAGATACAACATTGCCAAGTTGCCTTGCTGAAATCTGTCAAGGCAAGGCAGAATTTGCAACTTTGGTCGATTTGCCAAAATCAGCCAAATTCAATTGCTCCTATCCACTTGGACACCTCAGAGGATTGAATCTAAAGGGGACAATCACTGAGCCAAGCCTCCAAAGTCCATGGAACAAGAAATAGCATGTTGAACCTAGAATGGCCAAAATAGGGACAAGACTTCAAATTTGGAATGAGGCATTCAATGGAACCATCAAGGTGGCATGGACTGAGCCATTCTCATCTGAAATCAGTCAAGACTTATCCAAGACCAAGGGGACCATAGCTCTGTGCCCTAACCTCTAGTCAATGGCTAGAGGAGACTTTTATTTCCATTGGCCAGCATTGAGGAAACACCTGCTGCAGTTGCCATTCTCTGTGGATCCCAAAACAAACTTGCTCTACTATAAATAGAGCTCAATTGTGGTCAGTTTGAGTACACCAAAGCCATCTAACAGATGCTTTCCTCAAAATCTCTTTCTCTTGGCAAAAATGCCTTTCTTAGCAAGGTAGCTATCGGGTTTTGAGTTTGAGAGCAATTACAATCAAACCAATCACTCACACACCTCACATACATCACATATGAGCTGATCAAACACTCACATAACATCTGGAACATCAAAATCTCAAAATCACTTGCCATCCACACAAGTTTGAAGTGAAGTTGCAGCTGAGATGCCATAAACTGATCCAGTCCATTTCAATTCAATCCAAGTGTTCAAACACACTCCATATGGTGTAGGGAAGCTGTCCAGATCATCACAACTTGTCTGTAACACCTCCAAATCAAAAATCACTTTGAACTTGCTGTCACGGCTTGGAGGTAAGCACATACTTGGTCATCTCTCAATCTATGCATATTTCCTCGCACAATAATTTGACCATATGTTCATAATCATGCATGGAATGTTTTCCCTCAATTAATTGCATTGTTTGAATCGTGTATCAAAAATCCTAGCCATCATGCAGAAATTAGGGTTCTTTAGGTCTCTTCGTGATTTCTTGTTGTATGTTTAATTTAAATGAAATTAAAGTACATAAACATGATCGTGAGGTTGAGACGAGCATAATGATATGTGGATTGCATGATATGATTACGTATTCATGGAGATTGGATAGAAAATGCAAATCTGAGAAACCAAGAACACGCGCGTGTTCTTCAGCTGTTCTTGGCGCCATTTTTAGAAATTCAAATATTTGAATTTTGTGATTTTGTTTAATTGATTCAAAAATTAATTTCTCTCTGAGTTTTAATGATTTTGACTTGATTCTTTTTTTAATAATTCACAAAAATGTTAAAATATTTTATTTTATCAAAAAATCCCAAAAATATTATTTATTTCATATAATTGATATTTTTGTAAAGAATTAATATTTTGATTGTTTTTGGCATTTTAAATATTTTTTCTACATTGATTTTGCAACTTTTAATGCTTTCTAATTATTTTGTAGGTCAATACTTAATTTTTGAAGCATTAATCCAAGATCACAATTTGTTTTCCATGTGTTAAACAATTTTTGATCATTTTAATTGAATTTTTATTCAATTAAATACATTTTGAAAACAAATTAGGGTTTTGGATTAATTCAACCCTCATAAATCATTTTCAAAACTTTTTTGGCCTCTTGAGAGAGTGTAAGACCCATCCCCCCCTTGTACAAAAACTTTTTGGGCCTCACTCATTGTATAAGTCCCTCTGTACAAGTAAACGGCGCGATCGTCGCCCGTTTAAAAATAAAAATCATTTGGGCCTCTCCTTGAGCTATAAGACCCATTCAAAACACTTTGGGCCTCTATTAGAGTGTAAGACCCAACCCCCCCTTTTAACCAAAACATTTTGGGCCTCACTTATTGTATAAGTCCCTCTGCGTTAAAAGAAAACCTCGGCGCGATCGCCATTTTTTAAACGAAAAATCATTTGGGCCTACCCTCGTGTTATAAGCCCCACTATTTTCTTTAAACCTTTTTGGGCCTCTTGAGAGAGTGTAAGACCCATCCCTTTGTACAGAAAACCTTTTTCGGGCCTCAGTCACTTGTATAAGTCCCTCTGTACAAATTCAAACAGTGTGCTCACTGATAAAACCTTAGGTCTCTCCTTGAGCTGTAAGCCCCAAATCTTTCTTTTTCAAAGCACTTTCTCCTTTGATTTTGAATATACTGTTGTTTTCAATCTTTCTTTGTTGAACAACTAACCAAACAGCATGGAAGCACTACAACCGAGTAAGTGGTTATCGCTTTCATTTACTGCTTTCATATTATAAACTGTATTGTGGGGCTGCTCACTGTAAGTCTCCTTTCATAAACTCATATCTACTGTGTAATAATAGTATAGATATTTCGAGTTTCCCCGGCAACTACGTCTAGAACTAGGTGACGCCGTTTCGTTTATTCGTAGAAATAGACTCCTAGATCCCCAATAGGAGCACCAGATACAGTCTTCTCTTCGGCTGTCCTCCTTAGGAATCGTCAACAAACTCTACTCCCCAAGATGAATGTATTCTCTGTGAATGGCATCTTTGAGTTTCTTCCAAATTCTCGAACTTTCCTGACTTGATCTATTCCTTGTGGATAGCTTGCCTTGAATGTCTCGGGGTTTGGGTACCCACTACGGTCATAATCTTGGACCTTAACTAAGGAACCCTCTTTAAAAGCTAAAAGTCGCTGGATAGTAAACCTCGCACGTTTACCAGTGGTTTTTATCTTTAAAAGAGTTATCTCTCCTAATGGAAAGGAGATGATAAGACCCGCGGGCTTCTTAAAAGCATCGGCCTCCTCTTGGGCATTATTCAAGGACACTACGGCTTCTTAGAAGTATTCACAGCCTCCTCTTAGGCTTCGTATAATGATCTCTTCCTTCGGGAATGATAGCATCCTCTTGGGCTTCGTACAAGGACCCGTCGGCTTCTTAGAAGTATTCACAGCCTCCTCTTAGGCTTCGTATAATGATCTCTTCCTCTGGGAATGATATCCTCCTCTTGGGCTTCGTACAAGGACCCGTCGGCTTCTTAAAAGTTTCCAGCCTCCTCTTGGGCTTCGTACAAATTGTCCCGACGACCTCCTAGAGGTATAGGAACAGAACCTAGTCATCCTCATAGAACAGTCCTTTCATAGAGTCTACTACTGTTTCTCAAAGCATAGTACAAAAAGATAAAACTCTAGACTTGGACAGTCTAACTTCCTTGAGTCTCAAAGACATTCTCAAGCGACCCCTTCGTTAAATAGGAAGGAAACCCGCATACTCGGACAGTCTCAATACCCTTTGGATTTCCCGTTTCCTCAAAGAGAAGGAAATATCCCTGATCCTCAAATCAAATCCCTGAGTACAGTGTTGCTCATATAAGAACTGATTTTCTCTTTTAAAATCAGTATATTGGATCTGTCACTCAACTGAAACAAACCTTTAGCCTCCATCTCGGGCTTCGTACGAGATACAAAAACACTCTCTTGTTGAGTATCAAAGACTCTCTTGTTGAGTCAAACTTTTCGCCTCCATCTCGGGCTTTGTACGAGATACAAAAAGGTTCTTATTGAGCTAAACAAACAATAGCCTCCATCTCGGGCTTTATACGAGATACCAAAAGACTCCATCGTCGGGTCAAAATCTTTTAGCCTCTCTCTCGGGCTTTATACGAGACACAAATTAGCCTCCTCTTAGGCTTTGTATAATGATTTTCCTAGCGGAAATTAGCCTCCTCTTAGGCTTTGTATAAGAAAACCACTGGTTGATCCAATTAACCTTTTAGCATCAAAGTTGTGCCTCGTTCACAGTACACAAACATCAACAACTCCTTTCCTTTCATCTAATCGCTGTAAGCGGCAAGCCTCTGGATCATCTATATCCATGCCACTGTCCCTCTTTTAGCATGAGAAATTCCTAAGGAAAGATGGCATTGCTCTACACTGAGTTAAAGTCTTCTCCTTCAGGTTAAAACCCTTTCTTCGGAAATTATGGCATTGCTCGGATCCGCGTATCCCAGTTAAAGTAATTCTCCTTCCCCCTCTTTAGAGATGACAAATTCTCTCTAAAGTCGAGGTCTTTCAGCTTCACGTCTTGGGCTTTGAACAAGACACAAATAGACCTTTCAGCTTCACATCTTGGGCTTTGAATAAGATATAAACCACCTTTCGCTTCACGTCTTGGGCTTTGAACAAGACACCAAAACACCCATTTCCTCCCATAGAATAGGAGGAACTACGAACGCTCTGATTTCCCTGTTTCGGTAAACGGGAATACGTAGGCATAAGATCGAAAGAAAAGATCTTAGCGAGTGCAATCAACAAAAAAACCCAAATCCCATATCTCCATCAATTAAAAGCAGTAATTTAAAAGCATCAGTCCTAACATCCTAATCCTTGTTCCCCGCCAGAAACCTTCTGCCCAGGTAAAAAAAAAGAAAGAAAACAGTATTGGCGAAAATACAAATAACCAGTACAAGGCCCCCCACATTGATAGCATCCGTAACCTAACAGACCGCTGTTTAAACTCAGTATGCAAAGCAGGGTTAATTGGAGACATCTATTTCCCTTCCTTATTCAGCTCACAATAGGATAAAAAATGAATCGACCTGTAGTTTAAGCTCAAACCGCAGAGAGCGACCAACGCTTAAGAACCGCGTCCAAAATCGCTCGCTACAGCATCATGTACAAGCATCTCATTAGTAATCCAATGATAATCTATTTCATTTATATGGACGCAGAAGGTTCTATTTTGAGAGAGAGAGAGAGAGAGAGAGAGAGAGAGAGAGAGAGAGAGAGAGATTCTCAAAATAGTTTTGGATGTGCATCAAAGACCTTCATTTTATTTTTATCAGGGTGTATGTAATCCCCTTTTAAAGAAATTGAATCTTGCTCAACAAATTATTTGTCATGCTTGAAACATACAACACACCACTAACGTGTACTTAATTTCCTTACTTGTCTTTGATCGGAACATCGCCCACTCCCTCATATGGAATGGTTATGATATCACTAAGTTTTATCTTTCAATTTATTGAATCAATAAAAAGTGATTAGTCAAATTTTATGACTTGTCATGTTATTTCAACAACACGTGTCCAAACACCCATTTATGCTTCCAATTTCAACGTTATTTGTTGTCATCTAAAGGGTGTGACTTAATTCTGAGTCACTCTCACCTTGAGCCATGTGTGCCTTATTCTCTACATTTCCCTTGTCTCTAAGATTATGTTTTCTTATGCACTCGTCTTTAAAATGTTTAAACCATTGGAAATTATAACATTGTATTTTATTTTTTTCATTGGCTTTTTTCTTTCCCATTTTGATGGAAAAATATTATTTCTTGAAGAATATTCAAGTTAATCAGTCATAAAATGTATTTTTTTTTAACAATTTAATTGTATCGCTTTATCTAAGACTTTTGGTTCGTTTTGTTTCATTTTAGGTATGTTTCCTTGTTATCTTTATCCTTCAAAAGTTTTAAGAGAATTGAAGGATTAAAGACATGCACAAGTAAAGATGAGCTAAGGTAGAAAGATGATTAAAGATGTCAGGAAGTTTGAGAAAAAAATAGATATTTTGGCAAAAGGAAGGGGCATTATGGCCAACCGGTAATGGCCATTATAAGTGTAATGACCCCAGGATCATTGCTTTCTAATTTCGTAAGTTTTGGAAGGAAGAACTCACCATTACGGCCAGTCCGTAATGGACATTACAATCCTAATGGCTCTAGTGACCTTTGGGAATTCTGTTTTACATTGTTTCATTTCGTGGATTTTCCATTCCTCGCCTATTGCACACTGTTATAACCTGGCTTAAATGTAAATTATTGCCCACCTTAATGGGTTTAAGGCTATATAAACACATTGTAGCCTCATATTAAGCTATATCAAATTATTCACAATTTATATTTTATGTAATTTAGGTTTCTTTACAATTTTACTTTCTCTGTGAAAACTCAATTGGAGCAAAACATTATTGTATTTTATCTCATTTTATTAATCCATGTTCTACCTTTGTTATTTCTCTATAGCTTATTTGTTCTCTATTTTATTTTGTTTAAATGTTTATAATCATGATCATGCTTGCATTTCTAAAATCTTGAGTGACTAATCTCACTTAGATTTAGGATCCTGATATTGCTCAAAAGAAGGACCCCGTGTTAAAAAAAATTGTCTCAAAACCCTGTTTACAAAACTTTGATTTACAATCTGATTTTTACGCGCTTAAAAAATATTTGTATGAAAGTATAGGCAAATTCATATATCAATTGATGGGATGAAAGGTATAGGTTGATATATGAAATTAAAAAGCCAAGGAATAAGCCAACCCATAAAAATAGTTTAGGTCATTTGAGAAAGTACATACAAATGCAAATAACAATTCCTAACTAATCGTGTTACCGAACCAGACCATGAAAATAAGAGGTTCAGTGACTTAGGATATGACCGTATACTTTGAAAGAAGAAGTGGCCTATTATAGTCTCTATTATTTCTTTGAAAACTTCAAATTTTCCAAAACAGGGTTAAGAGTATTGCTTTACTTGGTTTGTCTGCAAGATAGAAGTCATAACCCCAGGTCTAGCTTTTTATTTAAACTCTAAAACAAAAAGCGTCCTATAACAATAATGGACCCCATTCCTATATTGTGCATTCTATTGTAGATAGGGGTGGAAAAACAGGCCCAACCCATCAGGCATGCCTGTTTTTCCCGTACTCTTTCCCATAGTAGGCTAAGGTTTTAAACCCATATGCTCTAATGTGTGCGCCTCGCCCACCCCATTTTTTTGCAGGATTTTGTAGGTGCGAGCATTAACATAAATTTTTGCATTCTTATGCTTAAAAGGTGCAGTGCTTGCGGGCTTTACCAGCTCCACACACATTTTTTTGCAGGACGAACCAAGTTTTTAGGCCCACATCCTCAACTATGCCCACTCAGCTCTGCCCCATTTTTTGTGGGCTTTTGCAGGGCGTGTCTAAACAGGATTGAATGCTCGTTTTCCACCCCCAATTGTAGAGGCGAATACATTTGAGTTCAAATGTTTTGTTGTCCATGGTACAAGATAAATAGATTTCCAATTCATCGGCAGATGAATTGAAACTTCATATGGTCAGTTTCATCGAATTCTATGGAACTCTAAAAATGAATGGATTGACAAATAATGCAATTCGGTTGAGACTTTTTCCTTTCTCACCGAGGGGCAGAGACAGGGCATGGCTACATTCATTACCTTCTTATTTTATTACGACACAAGATTCATTAAAAATTGATTTCCTTGCCAAATATTTCCATGCGAGTAAAACATCGCAACTTAGAAACCAAATAACTAATTTTACTCAAAAATATGGAATCGGTCTATAAAGCATGTGAATGATTTAAGGAAATGCTTAGGTTATGTCCCTACCACGAACTTAAGGGATGGTTAATAGTCCACGCCTTTTACAATGGTCTGTTGTATACCACGAGAATGGCAGTTGACGTAGCTACATGCGATGCACTTATGAATAAGAATATAGATGAGGCATACACCCTCATAGAGGATATGACGCAAAACTGTTATCAATGGGTAAGAAACCATAGCTCTATTGAGAAAGAGCCTCTAAAAAGGGGCAAATATGAAGAAGATGCCTTTGACCACCTTAACTCTAAATTGGATGCCATGTCTCTAAAATTTGAAAAAATGAGTGTAAATATTTTCACGCCTAACACTCAATCATGTGAGATCTGCGGAGTAGTCAGCCATACTAGTACTAAATTCCAGATGATTTTAGGTTGAGGGGTCAACCAAAATCATATTAACTATGTTAACAATCAGAGAGAAAATCCCTACTCCAACATCTATAATCCTAGATGGAGAGACCATCCCAATTTTTCCTACAAAAACAACTATCTCCGGAGTGTAGAAAATCCTCCACAACAAGCAATTGGCGCACCTGACTTTCAAGGACAAATGGGTGGTAATGCTTTTGTAAAGTTCAACCTTGAAATTATGTTGGAAAATGTTATTGTGGCCTAAACTAAACAAAATAACAAATTTAAAAATCAAAATATGCATATGAACGAAACCATCGGACGACTAGCATCTAAGGTAGACTTAATAGTCACCCATAACAAAATTTTGGAGACCCAAATCTCTCAAGTGGCACAACAAAAATATTCATCATCAACTCCTCCCGAAATATTTCCAGGGCAGCCTATCCAAAACCCAAAAGGACGTGTAAATATTGTTACCTTGAGAAATGGAAAACAACTCGATGAGCAAAAAGTGAAATAATTCAAAACAATGTTGTGTAATAATCCAAAACAAACCTCATCCCAAACTGAAAGATTCGGAAAGTTTCTCAATCCCATGGGACATTGGGAATATGAATTTTGAGAATGCACTATGGAATCTTGGGCTAGTGTGAGTCTTATGCCGCTATCGACTCTCGAACCCAAATTTGGTTGCGACAACCATTTCCTTTTTCTTTTAGAGGTTTTATCGATATTTTTCCTTTCCTTTTGGAATAAATGGAGAATTTGTTATCATCTCGAGCGTGCGAATGCTCATGGTCATTTTTCGCGCCGTGACAACATTGCGTCTTGCGAAGGTCGAGCAAAAAGGGATATGACCGGCCCATAACAGATGTACCTGAAACATCTAGGACGAAATACCTTTTTCATGCTTTTGTAGGTCGGTTTAATTAAATACTACATCAAATGACCTTTCAAAGCATATATTGTATTTATTTAATATTCTATAATCTGTTTTTGATGATCAATACCTAAGGAAGATTCTCACGTATGCTTTTTCATCAAATTCACCGAGATTTCCCTTTCCATGATTCAATACAAAACATTTACACCCAAAGACATAAAATTGAGATATGTGTAATGTCATTCCCTTAAATAACTTATAGGGTCTTTTAGTCAAAAAGAAATCTAGTAAATAATCTATTTAAAAGCATAACATATTGTATTAATATCATCTTTCCAAAATTATTTAGGTAAGATTATATTTTGTTTATTATGTATCATGCAGTGTGGTGGTTGCTTGAGTAAGACGCCGTTATTTTGGCCTTAGTTTATGAAGGCATGGTGGTTTACCTATGTTTGAGACATTTTTGTATGTTTTCGCTTGAATGGTGGTGGATATGGTAGATGTTATAATATATAATTTATTTTCTTCCTCCATATTTTAAGCTAAAATAAAGGGAGATGAATTCTTATAACTTGACTCCCCTTTCAAACAAAGACATACATTCCTAGATTGGTGAGGATCCACTAGGGACCATACCAATCTTCTCAACTTATCCTACTCCGAGTACCCTTTCATCAAAATAGGAGAAGAATGATCGTCTAAATGAAAAGTAGAGACTGCCTTGGAAAAATTAACAAATTTGAACTACATACATACGACGTAACTAATGTTCTCATCTAGGAGATGGGTTTTAAATAAACAGGGTCTTGAATTATATTATTTATTTTTAAAGTATTTATCCATCTTGCATTATTTCTTTCCTAGTTTCATCCACGCTCATTGGCATACCTTCGAGCTTTTGTTTAGACAAGCATGTACTAGAATGTCCTCCCCATCATCCCCATTTTCTTTCATATTTTAAAATTGCTTAGGATATAAGAATCTTGGTGTAGGTATATATAGTTCTCTTTAAAAACAACTTTGAAGGTTTCATTGAGTCTCTTTAGAGTTTTAAATATACATTATTTTTGGTATCTCTGAGAACACCTAATGTGCTCAAAACTCTAACAAAAAATAGTGGTGTTGACGTTGATGATGGGAACTTTGGACCAACAATGATTGTGTGAAAGTAATTGAGGATATTTATCATAACTCTTTATTATGGTCAAATTACCCTATAGTGTTATATTTGTGAGAGTTTTAAATTAAGGAGCCTTTTCCCTATTGTGGAATCGTTTAGGCAATGACCTAAGGACTAGCCCTTGACACCCATGACGTGTGTAAAGTGGTTAGTCAAAGGAGAGGAAGTCCACCATTACTTAAGAAAGGTTAGGTATTCCATAACCTCTCATGATCAGGAGGGAGTAGTTGTCACCACTTAGGGTTACTTAAACCCTAGGTCCAAAATGCCTATATAAATATTCTTCCCTCCATGGGAAAATGGACAAATCATTACACCTTAAACATAATGCTCAGACAAAGCACAACTCATACTGATCACACCTCTCATAAGCTTACACCTAATCACACCATTATGTAATAAAGCCTCTCACCTCACACGAACAAGTCCCCAAAACCACCATAAAACATCATCGTACAGGGAATCTCGCCACCATGAGTAAGCCCTAACCACCATACAACGTAATATATATACTAAGACCTTTGAGTACCCTTGCCCTTGCAGAAGGAACACACACATGTACTTTTTAACCAGTATAGTGGCGCCTACCGTGGAGCCCTGGTAAAACTAACTTAGGACACAACGTCCTCATCACCATCACCCTGCCACTGTTACCATTCACTCATACACCTAGACACTTTCAGTAATAATGAACAAGAGAGCTTTATCCCCTATGCCAGAAGGTACCAGTAGTAAAGGTGATGGCAACGCCCTGGCGGAGATGTGTGCCTCCATAGACGAGTTATGTCGTCATGACCAGACGCTAGGGGTGAAGTCCACAACATTAGGCAACACCAACAAGAGACCAATCCCTCAGAGGAGATGAAACTATTAAACCCTCAACCACTCTCAGACGAGATATGGGGGCGCTTGTTCCTGAGGGCTTCAAAACTCCCTCATTGGCAAAGATTGATGGGCGCAACGATCCTTATGAACAAGTCGCCTCCATCAATACACTGATGGCCATCATAGGAGAACCTAACTCTCTGAAGTACAATATATATGCCACTTTCAGTGTTACCTCCCTTCGATGGTATATGGGTTTACCTCGTGCATCCATCAATAGCTATCAGGAATTGGTAAGGAAGCTAGTACGCCAGTTTGCCTCCATCCACCACAAGAAGATGTCTACCACAAGCCAGTTTAACATATGCCAACATCCATTAGAATCACTGAGGGACTGCATCACTCGCTTTAACGAGGCCACCATCAGGTTTGTCCCACTAAACCAAGAAATGTCTATGGCAATGTTCCAAATTGGACTCAAGGCGAGACACTTCAACGAGTTCCACGCCCAGAAGTCGGCGCTCTCGTTGCCATAACTAGTTGCCAGAGTAGAGTTCTACATAAAGGGAGAAGAGAGCAACGCTGAAAAGAAGGTGTGTGATGTCAATGAGTGCATTCCCAATGCCAAAGGCTCACATCACTAGAGGAAGAAAAATTGAGCCTCACCCATAAAGGACAAGACTGAATTCAAAAGGGTAGGTAAGGCGACATAGATTCACGCCCCTCAATACTCGCCGCGAGCATATCTAGAGTGAGGTTCTCTACCTACACAACATCCCTACGCCATCGACTTCTAAGGCGATCATGATGAGTTCAGAACCAGGAAGGTGGTGCAAGTTCCATATAGTCAATTCACACCACACCGAAGATTGCTACCGGCTCAAAAAGGAAATCGAGAGATTAATATAGGAGGGACACCTCAAGAAATATGTAAAGGGAAACACCTCCCATTCGTCAGACAAGTCTAACTCGCGAGGGCGAAATGACATTGGAAGCCCCATGCCCGACAAAGCTAAAGAGGTGCCTCAGGGCAAAGCTAGTAAAGTTGCACGCATCACACTCAAAATAATAGCATGATGATTCTCCAGTGGAAGGGAACCATCTCTTCCCGAAGAAGCTACGCTCGTCGGATCATGAGTGCAGAAAACCTCCCTGGGGTTAAGATCAAAGGCAAGCGCCAAATTCCAGAAGCCTAGATTTTCTTCTCGGAGAAAGATGCAGCTAGCATACACCCTCATAATGATGATCCCGTGGTCATTACGGTCAAGTGCAAAGACTAGGAAATTAATAAAGTTCTCATTGACCAAGGGAGTTCCACATACATACTATATTGGGAGGTATTTGAAAGTCTTCGCCTCAACCCAAAAGATTTGAAGCCTTTTAGAGGATCATTGGTTGGATTCTCTAGATAACAAGTACATTTAAAGGGATATATCACCATGAGGATCACTTTTGGAGAAGAAGATTCTTCCAAGGTGATAAAGGTTAAGAATTTGGTTATTGATGCACACTCTTTGTATAATATGATTATAAGGAGACTAACTTTTAACCGGTTGGGCGCCGCCTTATCAACTTTGTATTTGTGCATGAAGTACCTGCTCCCCAATGAGCGAGCGGGAGTTATACAAGGAGATCAGGAGATCGTCGAGAAGTGTTACGAAGAAAATATTTAGGTGGGAAGACCAGGAGAACGAGCTCAGGAATAATGCCACCATGAGAAACTGGCAAAGGCGGGGAGGTTTTCTCTCCAATCTCTGAGGAGATTGAAGGTTGAAGATCCATAAGGGATGCCCTCTAAAGACATTGGCATAATTGTCCTTTATTTCTCTTTATTACTGTTTGATTACTTTATTGAAAATATTTATAGGAGAGAATTGCATCTCTGCCAATTGTAAAGACAAATAGTTTCGCCGAGTGCACTCTTTTCCATTTTGAACTTTTGCATAGGAAGAGGGTTTTTATCGAGGAAACTCATTTTTCTATTGAGAATTTGTACGTTTGGCTATTCCTTTCTTTACATGAAACTTAAAGATTCAAGGGAGAATTTCCATAGAGATCATCAATCCATTGGATCCTCAAGTGGGATCCTTGCCACCCAGAGAGGCGGTCAATTTGATGGATCCTTGAGTGGAATCCTTGCCTCCCATAGAGGCGATCATTCAGTTGAATCCTTGATTGTGATCCTTGCCACCCAGAAAAGAGTTCAACATGTAGGATCTCTAAGTGGGATCCTTTTCGCCCATACAGGGGATCATTATGTTGGTTCCTCGAGTGGGATTTTTGTCGCCTAGAGAGGATATCATTTAGTTGGATTCTCGAGTGGGATCCTTGCCACCCAGAGATATGATCATTTAGTTCAATATTCGAGTGGGATCCATGTCACCTATAGAGATGATCATTTATTATTTTATAAATTATATTATTCATATTATTGAAATTCTATTTTCTTTTTTTTCCTTACTTTATTATCTTTATTATTAATAGGCGATACATTCAAATTGTTTAGCAGTTTCTCTTATTTCAAAGTTTTTTTTTGTAAGATTTAAAGACTGACTAATTAAAAATATAATGTTTGGAAGTTGGAACAATTGTAGATATGTTATGGAGGTCTGATCCTTTGAATGAATTGTATGTTTTGAATTAACTTTTTAATGATTAGATCTTGTGTAAATTCTGAAAAGTAACATTTTTATATAGACAATGAATTGATAATTAGTGATTAATAAATTATAAATTAATCTCTTATAAATACATTTTCGACCTGCGAACTTGTGTGCTCAAAACTCTCCTATCTACAACATATTATCCATTTTAGATAAGAAAACTTATCACAGTTTTATGCTTTAAAAAATCATTTCACTTAATTAAAAAATATAAATATTATGTATAAACTATTTTAGCTATGATTTCCAAAGAACATGAAACTTTTTTTAATACCAAAACCGTTTTTAACCTAGTATGCAAATAAAGTATCACAAGTTGGAACTCCACTCCAAACAACAAGCGATCTGAGTCCTATTAAATATGCATACACTAAACATGCTGTCATATCATATCCAATCCCATTTGCCCATAATATATCACAAGTTAAAACGACATGTCGGTGAACCCCCCGCTGCAAATGCAATACCGTTGATGTTTACCAGCAAAATCACACTTTCTAATTCTTTTCTCTTTCTTTATTCCCACTTTACTCTATAATTCATATTCAAAAATAAATAATTAAAGTTACATTGTTCCTCACGCGCCAAATTTGCGAGTAAACCAGTAACCAAACTTAACTATAAATACCGTTATCCATTCGTTTCTAGTTCCCACTTAGTTTCAGTTACTAATTGCAGCAAGAAAACAGAGTGGCTCATAACAACTCTATTTATTCTATTCTAATGCAACACCGTCGTTGCACCTTTGCTCCGCCGTTCACCGCCGCAACCGCAACCTCTCTTCTACATCACCATGTCTAGCACAAACTCCCATTCATTGAATTGGCACTACGCAGAGCTAGACGAGAGAGACCTCGAAATCAGAGGCAGAACACTCTTCTTCATAATCGTTCTCTTCTCCATCTTCCTTCTCGTCATCGTTCTCTTCTTCTACACTCGCTGGATCTGTCGCTACTACTCCCGCATCACCTCCACTACACTCTCTACCTCCATCCACGCGCCGCCGCCTCCACCTCAGGGACTCGACCCTGTTTCCATCAAGAAACTTCCGATTATCCTTCACCAGACACCGGCAGACCCGGAAAACGGCGCGTGGGAAGACACCGAGTGCTGTATTTGTCTCGGAGAGTTTAAAGACGGTGAGAAACTGAAGATTCTACCCGGTTGTGAACATTACTTTCATTGTGACTGTGTTGATAAGTGGCTAACTCATCAATCTAGTTGTCCACTTTGTAGAGCCTCTCTCAAAGTTGAATCTTCTTTTCCGAAGATTTTGATTCAGGAACCACCCATTAGAATTGATATCCAATACTAGCTACTCCTCCTTCATTTTACTTCTGGGTCTTAATCTCATTTCACAAATATTAATAAAAATTATGGCTTTTAGTAATTTATCCCAATTCTTGTAAATTCTTGTAAAAATATTATACTGTATAGTAAATCTAGTTTAAATCTAAGGATTTTAAATCTCAAAACAAAATTCTACTTGAACTGATTGTAACAAAAATTGTTATTATCTAGCAGAGTTCGAATCTAAAACCCTAGAGGAAACACACTTCAAATTTCTAGCCTTCACCAAATGCGACCCATTTTTTTAGGTTGATGTACACATTAATTAGACAGTTGCACATGAAATTAGGTGATAAAAAGTGGTGATGTCCATTGTATATAGTAGTTAATTATGGTATGTTTCCATGTTGGATTGTAGCGATATAGGGATGAATGAAAATTACATGAAGAAAAAGAGAATGCTGGTATGAGGACCACTTGTTTGATTAAAGTCCTGAATGATGTTGGACTTCTGAGTCAGCTGTGATTTTTGTCTATTGTTTGGATACGTGGTCCTGTTTCTTAGTATATGTTACATTGGTGGAATTGAGACAATTTTTGTGCTAAGAATTTTGAATTTGAATTTGGGTGCATCTATTCGAATCATTACCAAAACTGATTACCTCTCTTTATTCTTTCTTATCTGCTAAGTTTACGTTTCTTTTCTGCATCTATTTACGTTATAAAGCAATTGAATTTGAAGTGTTTTACTTTGATGAACCAGTAGCATTCATTGCGGAAACTTAGAGTAAACTGAATAAATGATTGATTATTACTATTATTACTATTATTGACATGAATATGGGTCCCTATGCCATGTGATAGTTCCGTGAAGCAACTTCATTGTTCATTTGTTTTCAGCTTGATGTGTTTGGATTGTTATGAAAAGAATATTTTAGATTTAAAGTTGAGATTAGAAATAAGGAAAAAAAAAGTATTTGACTTGGGCATATGTACATTGACTGGAAACCGAAAGTAAGGCATTGTCTAATTAAATCAAGAAAAAGCTATTCCTTTACCTTTATAGAAATAGAGAAAAAGTATATTCTTTTATAGATAAGACTAATTTAAAAGAAGTTGCTCGTATCTATTCTTAAAATATTTGGTGAGTGTAAAAATCATAATTTTTTTAATTGAATTAACAAAACATATATTTTTGAAGTTTTTATTTGCGAGTTTTCAATATTAAAATATTGTATTCTTGTTTACTTTATTAAGATTTATGCACTTTACTTTTCTTAAATATTTCCTAATTTTCTATTTTTTTTTCCTCAGTATTTTCAATTCCTTATAAATTATATTTTTTATTCACCTTTTAAAATTGTACACCCCAAAAATTTTAAAAACCCAAGCTACAAGTCATTGTGACCGAGTTAGGAAAATTGAAGGAACACTTCTTAAATGATCTCTGGAAGTGAGTCGGATATAAAAAGGATTCCCTAGTAAGGAGAAAGGGGAGGGTGAAGTAACACAGAATTCAAAGTGCATTTGTGGTCTTTACCTGACTCGCCTAAGGGAGATTATCCAAAAGTGTTTATCAAGAACATTCGGCGCCCACCGTGGGGTCTTAGTAAAATCTTTCCATGCCACACAAAAACATCATCTACACCATAATAACACGATGTTTGGATCGTCTTCCAACAGGAGTGAACTTTGCACTCCACCAGATATGGCGCAACTTTTCACAATCGTGGAGAATTTGTGCCAGCAGAATGAGTCCTTGCAAGAGTGTGTTCGCACACTTCAGCAAACGCAAATCACTAAGGAGGAGGAAACAGAAGAGGAACTTCTGGATCCTCAACCTCTTTTAGAAGAAATCTGGAGCGATCAAGTCCTCGAAAATTTCAAACCACCACTTTTGTGGTCATTTGATGGCAAAAGCAATCCGTAGGAGCATATAATTTCAATTAACAATCAAATGGAGATAGTCGGCGCTTCCGAATCTTTAAAGTACAAACTTATGGCAGGGACGTTCAAAAATGTATCCTTACGCTGGTACATGAGCTTGTCTAGATTCTCTGTCATCGGGTACCAAGATTTGACCAGGAAGATGGTGCAACACTTTTCTTCCAGCAAGCATAGAAAGGTGTCTGCCACCAGCCTGTTCAACGTCCGCCAGGGACCCTCTAAGTATCTCCGTGAATATATGACGTGATTCAATGAAGAGACAATAAAAGTCTCTCATATGAATCATGAAATATTCGTATGAGCCTTCCAGAACGACCATTTCAATTAGTCTTTGGCGCAAAAGTCGGCCATCAGCGTGGATGAAGTACTGAATAGAGCATAATGTTATATTAAGGGTGAAGAAAGCAATATGGAAATGAGATCTCGAGATGCTAAGGAGAAGGTACAACCTAGGCATGACGGATCCGGGCCCAGAAAATATCACCACAAGCATGGATCAAGGGACAGATCGGCAATGAAGCCTTCCTGGAGGCCATACGACAACTTCGCCGAGAGCTTTACTCCACTCTTTCCAAACGCGCAGATATCCTACGCGAAGTGTACTGTCTCAAATTGATACCAGAACCCAGTCGCCCCAAGAGGACCAATGCCGTAATGGGAAAAGACGAAAATGTTTGGTGTGCTTATCATTGTTTGAGAGGCCATCATACACAAGATTGTCATCAACTAATAAAAGAAATTGAGATCCTGATCCAAAGAGATGGGTTGCTATCATACGTGAAAGATTTCGAAGGATCAGCAAGAAAGAGAGATCATTCTCAGAGAGAGCCGAACTCTGAGAACCCATCCACCAAGAAGGGAAAAAGTACCGCGGAGGTGCGTGAAACCAAGGTAGCGCATCACACACTCAAAACCATCTCGGGAGATTTTGTCGAGGGAGGTGAAACAAGTTCGGCCAGAAAAAGATATGTTTGGTCAATAATGCACGTTTCCTAGAAGTTGTTTTCAAAAAAGGAAGAAAGATTTGTCGCTTTAAGCTTTTCGAGACAGGATTCAGAAGGTATACTGGCACATGAGAATGCATTTTAAAAAGGGATTAACATTGATAAAACACATACAAGATAATAAAAATACATTTTAAAAAGGCCTTAGAAGGGCTCAAAACGTTGTACTAGGAAGGAAAAAGAAATTATTCAAACATTACAAACATGCATCACCATGGATGAATAACAATAAAAACAAATAAGTATAAGCATTGTGCTGCTCTTCATCTTGAACATCTTGAGATGGATCATTGGTCGCAACATCCTTAGAAACCTTGATTTCAGGAGAAACTTCATTCATATCTACAAGCCGGCCATCCGCCATGGTATTGAAAAAGTCCATTTCAGACACATTAAGGTCGGGCTAGAGGCATCACGCTTGGGTTTTAGCTCTCTCAAAACAATCATCGCCAGCTGAAAGAATGTCCACTTGGGCCTCTTGCAAAGACTTTGTTAGCCTCACTAGTCTTTTCAAAATCTTGGATCAAGCTGACTATGGTTGATTCGATCTACAGGCATTTGGACTTCGAGGTCTCTTTTTGTTCCATCACTTCCAACAAATGTTTGTTCAGGTCGTTCACCTTGTCGATCTGAACCTTCAAGGAATCCTTCAACTGAGTTACCTCCTTGGTAAGACATATTTCATTCTGCTCATAGGCGTCACCAACTTCAAACAATCCCCTGGTCATAACAACACATCTCATCAAATAGGCCCCAATGTTTTGGGTTAGCTGTTGAGCCCATATAGTCTTTTCCTTCTCAACGTCCTCTATTGCATTCAAATGGTCGTAGAGAAACTTCAAGCCATCAAATATATTGGACCAAAACTTGAATTCGGTTGATGGGTTGGCTTTATGGCTGCCGTCGAAGGCGCCTAAATCCTGCATCAAGGTAGTACCATCCAAATCGGCATGACTTATGGGATCCCCCATCAAAGTTTTAATCTTCTTAAGGGAACCTGACTTCGAGCTTCCAAGAGGGGGATGGGAAACATCTTGGGTCTCTGAAGCACTTGGGGATGCCTTATCAGCCTATACTTTCCTCTTTTTGAGGGCCCGGGTTTGAATACCAGACAAGTCGGTCTTAGAGGCAGATTGTTCTCCCCGTCTCACCCTCGCTTCAGCCATCAGTTTCTTTTGTTCCATTAGTTTAAGGCTTGTCATTTTAGCTGAAAAGGAATGAGAAAATAAACTCGGAGGAGTAAACATGAAGAGATTACTAGAGTATAGTAAGAGGCATATAAGCATTACCAAAGAAGTTAGAGATTTGTTCCGAATCATCATACATGTTTAGTAAATCCTTAACCTTTACTACCCGAAAAGCATTTAGAATAGCTAAAACTCGGATCTCCAAACCATCTAAATTATCATAGTCAAAACCGAACACCAGCAACGGATTATTCGTCCAGTAAATCGGGATACGATGTCCCCCATCCAATGCATACATAACTTGAGGGCACCTTTTTCCACTTCTCATCCGAAGAAACTTATCTTTGAAACCTTTGTAGTTTGTAGTATAAGCTTGGAGGAAACTTTTTCCTAAGATTCCACTATGGGAAATCCAACCTCCTTTATCGACCCCTTTTAACTCAAAGAAAGAAAATAACAAACCCAAGGTAGTGATTATGTTCACTGCCTCACAAACGATCTCAAAGGCTTTAATAAAGCCCCATCCATTTAGGCGTAATTGAGAAGGGGCGATATTTAGGGTTTTTAGGAGTTTGGATTCAAAATCAAGAAATGAGATACAAATCTTAAAATTCTCAATTACCCCTAAATAGAAATAAAAATATTCATTCAATACTCCTTTTGGTCGAGTGATATAGACTCTTTCACCTGCCACGCAAGGTTCCAACACGACATCCTCTTAGTTCCCGGTTGAAGAAATCTGCTTATTTGATCGGAGTTTATAAATATCATTATCACTATTCGCGCTATGATCATAGCTTAAGACTTCTTTATCAATAAAGGACCTCATCATCTTCATCACAATGTCCACGGAGTTTGATGATAAAGATTCCGAATCAGTTTCACTACAAAGTGAAGAAATGTTGCCATAAACTTCCTTAAGGATTTGATCAAATTCTACTTGCCCCAGATGGCCCTCGCATTCTTTCATACATTCTTCCCAGAGCTTAATTTTGTCTCAGGCATTGAGGTACAACTCTTAAAGATAATATGTGATCAGCTATCTTCTTGTCTTCCTTACTCATCTTCCTTGTGAATGGTTTCTTTTGATTATTCAACCCAGAGGTTTCACGTCCAGCCTTCTTTTTCCTCTAATGATACCTCCATTGAGTTTATGTCATACAATTTTTGCCCCTATAGTTTTGAGGTACATGTAGGTAGCCCTTCGATGCGTTGGAACTCTTCTGGTTAGGAAATTCTATCTTTGGATCAACTTCCTTCCATCTTGGTTGATTCGACCCCCTCTGGTCCACAAGTTTCACCTACTTACCTTGGGGTACATTGGCAGGAGGAAGATAAGTCTTCTAGTGAGGTAGACGAAACTGCTTCTGGTATTGTTTGTTCATATTTGGGACTCCTCGTTTGTCGAAGACAGACCTCGCAGTCGAACCTCCTCTTCTGCCCTTCCTTGGATCATGAACTCTGATTTCTTCAACCTTTTCGCTGCTTCCTCATTAAAAATCGCACTAAACCTAAGGTATATCATAGTTTTGGAGTTGTTTAGTTTGCTTCTCTCCAAGAAATCAATGAGTTCCTCTTCAGCCTGAGGGTACACTACCTTCATTTTTTCATCAGCATCTGCAGAGTTTTGATCAACTTCTATATCGAAGTCGTCAGTAGCTTCAACCATGAGGATTTTGACAGGCTTTGCATAGTGTGCTTCTTCAATCTGGAGTGGATCAACATCCACTTGCATATAAGCTTTTGGCTTTTCGCCAAACTGCAACCTTCATTCCTTTAGCGCTTTCTGCACCAAATCCCTGAAAAACACACATTAAGAAGTTTTATGACCCAAAAAATTGTGGTACTTACAAAAAACTCTATTTTTTCTTTGTTCTAATAGGGGAGTTTTCAGGCCCTGAGACACTATAATATGCCCATCGGTAACCAATAAATTAAACACTTTATCACATTTAGTTATGTCAAAAGTGTATGTTTTGTGACAAATTTATCATTTTTTCTAGGTTCGGCGGGATTTTTTCCGTTCGATGGTTTTAGGAATTTACACACGTACGGAGGTCTTGGCTTAAGTTCTGCAACATTGAACTCACTCTCTTCGACATACTCGTCGCCTAAATCTAAAAGATAATCATATATTTCTACATATGTGGCCTTTTCTTTTTTGTGGTACTTATTTGTTTTGGCTTTCTCATATCTGCCAATTATGTCATGTAACTAAAGTATTGAGTGCCTAATTTCTTCCTAATGGAATAATCTAGGCCTCCTGCAGCTATTTCGACCAACTCATGTTTAGGGACTTGTGTAAATCACCTTGCCTTAAGAAGCCTAAACATGTTCAAATAATCACCAATTAACTCAGAAACTTTGTGCATAACACTAGCCAGTTCCTTAAGGCTTATTTTCGACTGACCCGTGTAGAATTGTTCATGGAACACTCTCTCTAATTGACTTTATATTTGTATGGAGTGTGGTAAACTAAGTGAAAGAATTTTTCGTTAGAGAATTGGGAAAATATTTTATTTTCAAATTCTCATTGTTTGCTATGTAGCTAGCATCGGTTTGATACCTAGCGACATGTTTGAACATAGACTCACTAGTGTCACCAACAAACCTGGTGAACTTGGGAACTTTCCAACCCCTGAGAAGTTTTGTTTATCGAACATATTCTGACAAAGGGGGTATGAAATTAGGTCTATGGAGACCCACATTAAGGCCATTTTGGGCCAAAATTTGTTCGACCACGTTAGCTATGTTGTTTTGCCCCCCCCCCCCCCCCTAAAAGTTATTTTGCTGGACATTTCAGAGCACTTGGTCAGCATCCTGATTTCACTTTACTACAACAGGCCTAGGATTATGTTGGCCTATGTATTCTTTGTCCTCTCTATTTAGGGTAGGTTCTAGTGGTCGAAATCCTAGATGTTGGCCTAGGTTTACATGGGTCATCCCATTGTCAGGCGTTTTGACTTACCTAATATTTTATATTTTAGGGGTTGGTCAAGCCTGAACCTGATGTGCATAGAAAATATCAACTATTCGAACTATCTGATTGGCCAGCAACTCATATGTTTGGTTAGTATTTGTAATCATAAGATTGAATATTGTACCCATTTGTTGGGTCAAAGTATTAGCCATTTCAAGATTGCTTTCATTCATCTGTTGTCTCATAGCCATCATAGATGTCGTATTTAATGATGCTGTCACTTGGGGGATATAACTTATCCCTCCTGGTCGAACAATATTGTGTATGGTCGACGTAAAAGCATTATGGGGATCGAAAGATGGCGTATTGGCCAATGCATTATCATTATATGTCTACATGTTAGTTTGAAGGTCAGCCATCATCGACGCTGGCATGCCATAAGGGTATTCTCTATTATCTGTTGGCATCGAAAAACCCAAATTAAAATGGTGCCCTAGCATCCCCAAACATAGGCATTGTGACTACAAGATTAAAAGGGGAATTCCCTAGCTATGGTGGGGATGTCACCCCTTGCGACGGTATTGATGATATTGTCATCGTCGATACTCTAGCAGCATTTGTCCCTACAAGAGACAAAATCGTTGAATCCTCAGTCGTTGATTCGAATGGTGTTTCAACTATGTTTCATGCGTTGTTTTGTGGTGTGTTAGAAGTGTTACTATCCATATTTGGATGTGTCATTTCAGACAAAAAATTTCTATTACTTAAACGCATGCATAAACAAACAATGATAACATGTTATGCATATAGAACAAATCAACCAAGAAAGCCCACTTATTGAAAAATATTTCTTGAAAGAAATTATTTTATCACAAAGTCCCATTGGGCGTACCAATTTGTTTGTCGTGAAATTTGATAAACAAGCGCTAGTCGCTTGTAAAAGGTTACTTGCAGGATCAACTAGATAATCCTAGGACATGATGCTTAAATTATTCCCGAGTATTGTGTAAGAACGTAAAGGGTTTCGTCGTGGCCGTAATCTTAGTGTAAAAGTGGTGTAAATTAAGGTAAACTTGCTGGAAAAGTAAAGGAATTCGACAATGATTAAGTGACAAAAACTTTGTAAAGGATAATGTAAAGTGAAAAGAAAATGACAATGGAACAAAAGCAATATTGCAAAGAAAAATAGTTAAAGTGAAATATTTTGTATTAAATGAAAAAGGTGTTTAGAATCATACATTTCGCTCACACAACTCGTTTGCCACTTCACTTGGGTACTTTTAGTTTGTGAGTTTTTAAAGTAAATTCAACACACCGATTCTTAACACTAAAACTCTTATTTATACTAATGTAAATTATAACGATATTCTCTTCGAAAATTGACAAATACTTGTTACATGTTTTCTGTCTTTGAAAATTCTCCCACGTGTCCCTTTAAATAAGACTAAAAATCAATTACTTGCTTTGAAATTGGTTACAACTTTTTCAATGAGTAATAGCTCTTACCATTTCTCTGCAAGTCACTATTGAACCTTTTTGGGTAACTAAAAGTATTTCACCACTGTAAAAACTAATCTATCAAAATAATTGACATTTTTTGTTGAACCTTCTTTGGATAGATTAAAATATGGGCATTTCTTATCACACAACCCTTGTTTCTTAGGCACCATCTGAATTTTCGGTTTATGCCCCCTGATTCCGGATGTGCACATCCGGACGCACCAATTTTTTTAAAAACGCTGATTCTTTCTGGAAGTGCACATCAGGAAACATTCCTGATCTGCAGATCTGGAAAAAGGCAGAACATTATTATTTTTTTTTAAAAATCGGTTTTTTTGCTTGGTCGCATATGTTAATAAATCGTCGCAATTTAATATACATTTGACAACATCCATATATAAAATAAAATGATATATATATATATATAAAATAAATCTCTGTCAAAATACAGTGCATACATCTAATATAAATATAATACATCAAACAAAAAACAACTGCGTATGGCGAATGATCTCTCCTGGCTCCCCTGCTCCTCTGCCCCTACCCGCCATCCTGGATCGATGTCTGCGGTACTGAAGTGCCCCCTGAGCAATCGCAATAATCCTGTCCACGGCAAGTCTGGCACCAGAGCCCTCAGGGAGGTGACCGTCCGCAATGGCCTGCCACGCTATCTGCCCTATCTCACGACAGTGTGGTAGGACATCCTGAGTGTGGTCCAGCTGAGACTGGCGCTCCTCTAATATCTCCTGATGAGCAGGTCTGGGTGGCGATCCCTCAGCAGTGGGCACCATGCATGGGTGTGAGACGGTGTAGAACCACACGATGTACCCGGAAGCAACACTTCAGTCTGTCTCCGCTCTGGTCGCTCGAGCCTCCTCCGGTACCAAGTGGGACTGATAGTCAGCATATAGCTCATCTACCTGCCCGCGGGTCAAGCCTAGAGGAGCAGACTCATGAGGCATCCTGGGGATCGTCTGCGTGTAACCGAACTGACGCAAGACGCGCTCTGGTAGGTATCGGGCAGTAACGGTCGAACTGCATGCCAACCATCCTGAGAACAAACAAACCTCATCGAACTGGCGCGTCACACGGTGAGCGGCATAGGGGGAATACAAAACGTCCTCAGCAGTCATCCGATCTAGATACACTCTGAAGGGGTCCGGCGCCTGGTTCCCTCTGAGCAGGACAAATGCAGCAGCACGTGGCATATCCTCAGTGTACCCCTGGGCACTCCCCCAACCAGTAATATAGGGAAAGTGCTGTAAAATCCACGCCTGAAATGGAAAACATAACATGGGTGTCAAACATTATAATGAATACAGAAAGAAAAGAAATGAAAAAATCACTTAGAATATTAGATTGTTACCACGTATAGCGTACAACTGCCTGCCACAGTCTTGGCTGCCCAGCGGCAACCATCAGAGAGCCTGGAATAGGTGAATGCCAGCGCAGCCGCCCCCCAGTTGTACCGATGGATCTCTGTCTGATCCGAAAGGTACCTGAGGTAGACGATATCAACATAATAGGCGCTGGTGTCCACAAACACCTGCGTGCCTAGCAAAAACAAGTAGTAGCACCTTAGGGCACGCGTCCCGTGGATCGCCACCTCAGCTGGATCACCATCTGCCCGTCCTGCCTCTGCAAGCGCCTCAGTAAATCTATCCATCAAAAATGAGAACCGGACGTGTGCGCCCCTCAACTGGTGCACCTCCGCATGTGCCTTCTCTGGGCTAGCCCCAAGCTCTGTAACCAACAACTCTATGTCGTCCGCCTTCGTCATCCTACCGTGACTCATAAGGGTACCCGTGATCGGTAGATGTAAAAGACACGAGATGTCGTCTAGCGTGATCGTGATCTCGCCGTACGGTAGATGGAATGAGGATGTCTCAGGGTGCCATCTCTCAACAAATGCCATCAGGATACCGTACTGGATCTGGGAATACCCAATCCTAGACAGGCCTCCAAGACCAGACTCCGCAAGTGCAGACGTGAACCACTCAGCTGTAGGCAGCATCTCAATCGTGTCCATAACCTTGCCCCCATGGTTATAGAACTTCTGTGAATCCTTATCCTGAAAATTTCCAAATAAAACAATGTTACAAATGAACATATTTTCAACGAATACAATTCTATAAATAAACCGAGAAAGGTTACCTGTCCTAGCCAGACAAATCTGGCAGTATGCTCAGAGTACCCCGCGAGTAGGGACATATTAGACGGTCCCCCGGGGTAACCGCCCAGCTCATCGAAATCGTCATCATCGTCAACACCCTCTAGAACAGGAACAACAACAGGGGAACGAGGAGGAGCAGCTGATGGAGCTGTAGTCTCCCGACGACGCCTACGTGCGGGCTGGGACCCCGATGAACTAGCAGTAGAATCCCGACGCCTCCGAGATGTGGATGGTTGTGGTGTAGGATGTGGTGTAGGATGTCCCTCAGCTGTAGGGGCTACCCCAACTCCCTCTGCATCGGAAGCCTCGGCTGTAGACTGCATCCGCTCACGTCGGACAGATGCGTGTTGAGCTGTCCGTCCATGTATGGTACGATCGTCTCTGCCAGCCATCTAATCTGCAAAGCATAATAAATAAATTAAATTTTGTTTAAAAATAATTAAACAAAAACAAACAAACAAGCAAAATTAAAAAAGGAAACAAAAAATAGTCTTTCGGATGTGCACATCCGGAAGGACTCAGAATTTTAAACGTTAGGTATTTCCGGATGTGCACATTCGGAAACACTAAACGTTTCAATATTTCCGGATCTGTACATCCGGTACGTATTTTGAAGTTTAAAAACGGCAGTCATGGCCACTGTAACAACCAAAAGGGCATTTTATGCCCTGATCGTCCGTTTGAAGCAGTAAAAATGACCTACATTGTCTCTAACCTATGTTATTCATACAACCTAACAATTTCTACACCTAAATGTCTACTCTAAATCGATTACTCGAAAATTACTCCGAAACTCTAAAATTTGAAAACTTACCGATTAAAATGTGATACGGAGGATTTGGAGTGTGTTGATCGTTGTAGTAGTTGCTCTGCGTCGAACTCGAGTGGAAAAAATCGAGATTTGTGGTGATTGAAAATTTGAGAGTTTGAGAGAGTTTGAGAAGGAGTGGAAATGGAAAGGTGAATAATGAGGAGGGAAGAACGTCTGGCGCGAACTAATAAGAAATACTTCCGGATGTACACATCAGAATTGTTTCCGGATATGCATATCTGGAACACTTCAGCGTTTTTTAAAAATTTGGTGCGTCCGGATGTGCACATCCGGAATATAAGGGCAAAAAAATAATTTTACGTGGTGCCTAATAAACTTGGATGATGCATTAAGAAATTGCCTAAAATATTTTAACATTCAACTATGAAAACTAATCTATCAAAATAGTTGAGATCCATTTTGTTTGTTGACCTCTTTTAACAAATATGTTTCCATACAATATTAACCACACATTGAACCCCAACAAAATATTTACTAGACTAAGTATCAAAATATTTAATAGACTCGAATATCTACAACTTATAGCACACAGATTTGTACCATTTTCTCAATCATTTGGCAATGCAACCAGAAGTGTCGGAGGACATGAAATTTCCAGCAATATTGAAAGTCATAAATTATATTCCCTCATATCTTTTTAAATGTCATTTTTAAAATAAAATAAAAATTATTTCTTTTTAAATGTCATTTTAAAATTCAAAGTAGTATTAATTGTTATTTTGTCAAAATTATTCCTAATTATTTATTATAGAGAGAGGGAGAGAAAATAAACTCAAATAAATTAACAAAAAGTTAAGGATGAAATAGACAAAAAGATAATCATTATTTAAAAAAGAACAACAATTATTAATTTTTTTTTATATAAAAGGTAAAAAAATGGCATTTGCAAGGGAATGGAGAGAGTAAAATATCACTTCAAACACAAGCCAACTATTTCAAAGACTACCCTTTTCAAACATAAATAATGATTGCAATGCAAACCATTGCTCAAATCACAACTGAAGTGTATATGACATTATTCATTTTTAATGTTCGAGTAAAGAAAATAAGTAAAATAAGATTAAGAAACTGATTATACTTATCAAACTAATTATATGAAAAGGAAAAAAAAATTTCAACACCACAATAAATAACCAAATTCTAAGGTATGATTGGATGGAGGATTATAGAGTTTTGGATGACCAAGTTTATATTTTGGTATATATTTTAGTTTTTAACAACTTTGAAAAATAATAATACATGATCATACAATATTATAGTTATACTTACTTTATATTTAGAAACTTTTCATAACTTAATTTTAAAAAACTAAAATAAAAATAAGTCCCCTCCAAATTCCTGCATCCAAACCTATCTAATTGTCCAACAAGGTCCCAACTGACCTTCATGTTCTGTATTGAGGGTGCTTCCCAAAAACATTGAGCATGCATCACTGGAAATTAACTGAACTAACTTGACTTGGATCAATCACAATCCCATGAACTGACCCTGACCGGCGTTGTCTTGCAGTAGCAGACGGAGGTAGTTGGATATTTTGAGGAATAGGAGCTTTCTGCGAGTGGCCGGCGACACAAAGGGCACCAGTGTCATCTTGCTCCCAGTATACTTCTACCATAAAACCTGTGGGGTATTCAGAAGACTCTGTTCCTGGAATTCCCACAAACCTAGCTCCTATCGGAATCTGCACAATTACTTTATTGATCAGCAGAATTTAGCTAGTGACTGCTAGTTGTCACACCTACAACTTTAATTCAATTGAAATGAAAAAGAGTAATCACTGGAAAGGCAAACCCTAAAATGGTTTTGTATGTCTTTCCCTGTGTGGTGGATGTACTTTATGTAGCAACTGCATTTCCGGTTAAAACCGTGTCTGGAGTCCGATACAATACCATGATATGTGGTTACATTCAATTATTCTATTTTATCAGATAATTACAGGGATTGACATGTCAGTGTCGTGTCCGCATATATATGTTAGTGCTTCATAGAATGTGTAATATGATAACTGTTCTAGTTTATATAAATATACACCATTCATGTTCACTTTTTGCTAGAAAAACTAACGGCAATCAATTAGAACTCAATCTCTTGAGAATTGAGAGGCGTATACCAAAAGAAAATGCAGTTACACTTACCTCCACGGACTCTCCAGATGTCAAGGTCAAAGTCACTAGGCTCCCTTCAGCTGTAGCACTTTCCAGCTCTGCTTGCTTTGCAATATTCAAGAAAACTTCTTCAAGAGTTGTTAGACCAAGCTGGATGTCAGATATGCCAAATTCTTGTTCTCTATCTTGAAGCTCTGAAAAAAAATCCTGGTAGGGAAGAAACAAACAAGACTATAAGAAAGTCGAATCACGGTTTTTTATGTTATGACTCATTTTGTGCATGCTACGTGTGCTTTTTCTCACTAATATAAAGGCCACAACGGTATCCATTTCAACCGGTTTTAATGTCACGCGAAACATGTTTAGCTTAATGTCAAATACATGTAGCATGCGGACATGCTCACAATGCAACGCAAAAGTCTATGGAAAAATGTAAACTTAAGAACTATTCTTCATTATGAACTTTGATAGTAAGCAATAGACAGGATTCATTTGAATGTTTCATGCAGCAAGGGAATACTGAACTCATCTAATGAAAGATAGTTGTTTTTCCATTTCAATCATTTAAATATAGAAGTTATCAGGTTATGAACCATATAACGATTCTAAAATATTATTGAGAGAACAGTTTGAAACTGAGTAATGATTCAGATGTTCACATAATCAGCATAATCATAGCAACTAGAAAAACTCAATAAAGGTCTGCTTCATTGGTAATCAAGAAACAGTTAATATTTAAACTCCGGTGTTGAGAAGATTCAAAAGAAATGGAATCAAAGCCAAGAAAAGAAAGCTTACTGTCAGGAGTGTCTCTCTTTCATGAGGAATCACATAAGTTAGAAAGTTGTTGTTCTCCTCTTTTGGTACTACATCTAAACGCTGCCAAAATATTTCACATGTAAAAAAAAATTCTTGTCTGTCATGAAAAGATTATAAATCATCACAATTATTCATCTCACATTCTTGAAGAATTGCTTCACAGCCTCATGATGTCTTCTTGTTGATACTGCATCACCATTTACGGGACTATTTTCATTATTGTTTCCATAGAAACTAATATTTACAATAAAACCAGTGCCAAAGCGTGACTTCAATCTAATTGAGGTGCCAATACATCGGAGCTTTCCCTTTGCCATGATTCCTATGCGGTCACTTAGAATATCAGCTTCTTCCATAGAATGTGTTGTGAGAACAATGGCACGCCCTCTTTTCGCATTTTCAATTATGTCCCACACGTGCCTCCTTGTTATTGGATCCATACCGGTGGTCTAAGAAATAAGAATGAAGAATAAAATCTTGTAAACTTGTAATCTTTTTAAGAAAATATATGCTTTAAAGAAGATATCATTGTTTTGCATACCGGTTCATCCAAAATGACTAATTTAGGGTCACCAATAAGGGCAATTGCAACACTAAGACGACGTTTCATTCCTCCACTGTAACTTCCAGATCTTACTCTGGCTGCATCCATGAGTCTCACCTCTGCCAATGATGTCTGAGTAATCTACATTTTTCAGAAGTTGAATTAAAAGGGGAAAAAAAACAAAACTCTTAATAGTTACTAATTTCAAACAAATACAAATTTGAAAGAAAAATATATATAATGTGGAGGACTTTGTGTGTATCTTTCAATGGACAGAAAAATTTCAGGCCTAGAGTTAACTTACTGATTTTATAGAAGCTGGGGAAAGGCCTTTTATACTAGCAAAGAGTTCAAGGTGTTCTTGACCAGACAGTGCATCCCATAGGATATCAAACTGTAGATTAGAAGATTCAGTAAAAGGTCAGTCATCTGTAATATATACAATCATAATGTAGGAATTCAATATATTTTTTGTAACACCATTTTAAATACAAGTTGTCCGATCTGAGTTAGACACAAAATTTCAATTCAATATGGTATCAGGGCGTCTAGCTACTACCAGGTTAGGGGAAGCCACTGAAAAACTCTGGTAGATATTGATGTCTAGTTTGCAAATTTAATTCGAACAGTGGTAAACTATGTGTCTTACAAGAAAACACATATATAATGAGAGATATAAACACCTGGGGACACACTCCTATAAGCTTTCGAATGTTTGACATGCCAGTGGAGCTTCGGATTGAATGTCCATAAATCAATGCTGTTATGGAAATTGAAAAGTTATATACTCTTTCTTGATACCAACAATTTGATTACTTAATAGACAGCATAGCAGAGAGAAAGAGAGTATCACCATCTCCATCAGTTACTGGAGTTATCCCGGTCAAACAATTAATAGCTGTAGTTTTTCCAGCTCCATTCGGCCCTAAAAGACAAAATAACTGATCCTTTGTAAAGTTCACCCACAAGCCCTGAAAAAAATTTGAGAATAACACATTACTCATCCTTAAAGCAGAGTTCCTATCAGGAGGAAATCACAATCATTACCAAATTTTATATTAAAACACAAATTATGTGGGATTGGGACATTAACGTAAAGTAATATAAGACGGAGTAAGGTCCTGCATATTCAGTTTGTATGATTGTTTGAGAGATGGATAATTAGATTTATCTTGCGATAGAATTGCACCTAAACTACTCGAAATTAATTTAAAGATGCAACTAATCACAAATGATTAAGGTACAAGAGCCCCTTGGGGTTAAAGAGTGGATACTATAGATAAACTATAAATTTAGTCCCTAAAGTTTCCCTCTCTCTTCAATTTAGTCCTTTAACTATATAAAACCTGTCAATTTAGTCCCTGCTATTAAGATCTTAGAGACTAGATTGGCGGATTTTTATATACTTTAGGGATTAAATTGACGGGTTTCATATAGTTTAGAAACTAATTATTATTTTTATATATTTTAGGGACTAAACTACAGAGAATGATACTTTGAAGAGTAATTGATGGTTTATTCTCACTTTTAATGAGAAGATTGGAGAGAACTAGGATGGAGTTCATTACAATCACTTGGTCATAGAAGCTCTAATCTAATCATGAAACAATCCGAAAACAAAAAAGTGTAAATTTCTTGGTGAAGGCTCATAAATATTAACTAAACTTTCCCCGTGAGAAGTTGTTGCATGAAAACACATACAGAAACAAGTTTTCTTCTGTTCACCCCAATTTCTAAGTGTATGTTTGGTTTGGCTTTTGGAAGAGCCAAAAGCAATTCTAGAGGTGTAGAATCGATTTTGGGTGTTTGTTTTTATCAAAAGTAGAATTGATTCTACCTCCAGAATTGATTCTACTTGAAGCTAGAATTTGTAGCTTCTACCTCCAGAATTGATTCTGGGTGATTTTTACACTAGAATTTATTGTCTAACTCACTTTTACATAAATGTATCCAAACATAAATCAATTCTGCTAAACTCAATTCTGTTAAAATCAATTCTACCAAACTCAATTCTGCTAGAATCAATTCTGTTCACCGCCAATCCAAACACACCCTAATACTAATATTTGTAAAACAAAATGTGTTTGTTTACCTTAAGAGCGTGATAAGGTGCACTTTTTTTACATTTACAGCAGCAACCGATGTTATAAGTACCGGGATAAGTCTTTTTAATGCCATGTATCTGAACAGCAACATTTGTGTCAACCGCGCCTTGTGTTTGTTGCAACTTCACAGCATTTTCTTCCTCGAGGACATCTTCATCATCTGCTGTACTATTATCTTCATGATGGGCTGAAATTAAGCAACTACAAACTCCGCCCTCTATGAAAGGAAGACGAAGAAATTGGCAAGAAGAATTATAAAGAGGACGAAATATGTCGTAACAAACACACCTTAAATCAAAGAATCATCGTTACCTTTCACTTTTTGTCCTCCGTTTCCCGTCCAATAACGAGGATTTAGAAAGTATAACACGGATTTTCTCACACCCATCGCATTCGGGATTATATTGTCAAAGTACAAGGCCAGAACGAACCACAGAAAGAATGTGGCCAGAAGCCATTTATAGATATCATTCTGTCAATGAAATAAGATATAGCAGTTAAATTATTGGAGTGACACATCTAAGGCTGAATGGAAGGGGGAAATAAAAGGAAATATAGAACCATGGAAGAAAACATTCGTCTAAAAGGGAATATACAATTGTGATCACACAATCAACATCATCATCGGCACATTCTCCCCGTTTACTCCAGCTAAGACCATTATCTTCAGGGGTTGAAACTGCATTTGAAAGCATACTCAGGCCTTGAGCAAAAGGATTAGGCGGAAACAAAGACCATAAATTTCGGAAAGTAACAGAGATGCTATTGGTATAAGGAAATCCTGCTTGTACCACAAGCTGCAAATAGATAAATAACAGACATAAAGAACATGAGCATCCATTGTCTCTATGTATTTAATAAACCGTGTCCTGAAAGAACAAGAAGTGTTGATTCTTGCCTGAGTCACAAAGCCGACAATAAATATGGAGAAGCCGACTGTTGTTGCAGAAGATGATTTACGAATGAAAGCAGATAACATGAAGGCCAGCCCAGTCTAAAACAAAATGAGAAAATACTTGGGATCGGAAAAACCTTCAAACTTAAAGAATCCAGAACAGACCCCAGTAAAGAAGCAGAAAGTATAAAAGGTTAAAGCTAGAAGATTCTTACCATGTTGAGTTCAAATAGGAAGAACAAAAAGAACAGAACAGCAAAATTGTTTTTCAAGAAGAAATCAAACTGAAACGCCATGCCAGAGAGAACTATGAGAATAGATGATAGGACTGTAACAACTGTTTCCCAGGTTAGCCATGATAACCAGTATGCAGAGTCGTAAAGCCCCATCACAGTCATTGCCTATCAAAACCAAAATGCCATGAAAACAAGAATTAACAAACGCAATTACAGCAAAAAAATAAACAACCAAATTTATAACAGCGTAATTTGGCGATGGGACAAAACAAATGCAAAAAGCACCAATTTTAGTGCATATCAAGGTTTTAAATAAAGGTATGCGGCATCAGGATTTGGAATTTCTATGAAATTGCAAAGCAACCAGGATTGAGGCTCTGTCACCTGCATTTGACCGCAATTCTCTGCAATATCAAGCATCCCGACATAACCGTGACCGCAATTCTCTGCAATATCAAGCATCCCGACATAACCGTGACCGCTATTTAAAACCTTGGTTCCTATATATCGACAATAAATACTGGCCATATTGTTCACAGTACTCTCATGAACAAATGTATACTAGTTCTAAGGATTGATACACAGTGACCAATTTTTGAAGATTGTAGGCACTAAGATGAAATTTTTGCATTCTCAACATTGGCAGTACAGTAGTGTTCATTACTCTGAGTATATCATACCTGGCGAAGTTTAAGTTCTTTTTCTGTGACCAAAGAACTCATCTGAAGAACAAAATTAAACATAGCAATTGCAAGAAAAAACGCTGGACCTATTGTTCCAACAGCAGAGAAAGGACTCATTGCTGGGTGCGGGAATTCCTTCAAAAACACATTCCACTTGAAGTTCCGGTCTAAAAAATTCATCAAGCAATCAATCATTAGAATTTAGAACATGAATTTGATCATTAACAAGGATTTTTTTAAAATTAAATAGCAATTACAAGTTTGATCATGGTTTTAAACAGTCATTTTAGATTATAAACGTGTGAGGCGGTGTCACAATTCTCTCTATAGAAACTATAAAAACATTCTTGATTGTAACTTCAACCCCAAAAGCATCTGAAAACCAAACTATTTAGCAAAAGACACATACAACACCAAACGACCACTAATAAGTTTTTTAAATTAAACAAATAGTTCCTCTTCATCAATCTCAATGCCATGTCTCGAACCGTGTTTCACAAGGTTAAAGCGTAAGCTTCTAACCATGTAACTTCACAGGAAACAGGCAAATTAAACAAATAGTTACAATTTTAATCAAAGTTTTTAAATAAAAGAGATGCTACTTCCATCTAGGCTGCGACATCAAGTTTTTTGATGTCTCAAAAACCACGGATGAGATTTCATCGGACACAACATCCGATTTTTAGATGTCTCTGCAATTGCAATTGAGACTGCATCAGCCACACTTGACCGTAATTTTAATGTTGCTAAGGCCTTGTTTGGATAAATAGTTTAGGCATAAAGTGAGTTATAAATGAATTGATTCTAGTTAAAAGTGAGTTGAACGTAAAGTGATTTATGTTTGGATAAATTCTTGCAAAAGTGATTTGAACAGTTAAAATCATGTTTAGATTCAAAAGCTACATATTATAGCCTCAAGTCGAATCAATTCTAGAGTGCAGAATCAATATTCTACATGAGAGTAACCGAACACGTCAAAATCAATTCATATACATCCAGAATCAATTCTAAGTACTACAACCGTGAAATCAAACATAGACTAATTTGCAAACATTCATGAGTAAGCTATTTCTAGTGAAATTGTTTTCCTGTAAATTATTTAGAAGAACTTATAAAAATAAGCTGAAAACAGCTTATCTACTTGTTATAAGTTCTTGTTGGAAACAGTAAAACTCAAATAGTAGTAATACAAAATCTGTATAAAACGTTGATTTTGAAATTTTGAATATACCTCCAATAAGGAACCTGGCGATTTCACGTTCAGCAGCAAGCTGAAGAGGCAATTGAAAAGAAAAAGTAGGATCTTCATATCTTCCACGTTTCTGAACACTAGTAGAATTAGTCTGAATCCCATAACTAATAACACTAGCATTCTTTTCACGAAAATGAATCGCGCCAGGACATTGCATAGGATTATCAAAAAGCCACTGATCAACTTCACCTTTATCGCGAAACGACTTGACTTTAGAAATTGGAATAGGTCTACCAGGATTATTACTAATGATTCTATTCACAATTGTATGAAACTTGTGATTGTTATCGCCACTCCAAACGAAATCGTAACAAGGAAGTTTGACGAAGAATTTACTCTCGCAAGGTGGAATTGGTGGGGAAGGTAGGGAGGAAGGGTTTGTTACGGATTTGTAGGAGGAAGTTGTTGAAGTTTGGGCTTTGATTGCTTTGTCTACGGCGAAGATTAGGAAAATGAAGATGATTGGAGAGAGTAATTGGAGAAGGATTGAACGTTTGCTTCGCCATGAGAGGAGTACGTTTTTCTTCAGGAGAGCTTTGTATTGTTGTGCTACGAGAGAGAAAGCGTTTGTCATGATTCTGAAAATTCTTTTTGCCTCTCTGTTTTTGCGTAGAGACACGAGGAAGGGAATGCCAAAAAAAGTCGTTGAAATACGATGAATATATAGGTGTATCTTAAGTAAGATGGGTTGGAAATACTCAAAAGTCGAATACGGTTGGACACGCTTTTGGTTTTAGAATATTATAAAAATTACAAGTTGAAAATAAAATAATATTAATTTTAATTGAAATAGTAATATTTGTAAAAAATAAAAGATAAACAATAATATCAAAAATAGGAGTTGTTCCGGACTGGGCCGGGGACCTGCTCCACATCCGAGCAGGCCCAGCCCACACGCTCTGGGGCGGTCCATACGAAGGACTTAGTCAAGCCAGTGTCGGGCAAGTGTCACACCACAGTGTCGGGCACAAATGGTGTAGAGCTTCGGGCAGAAGCATCAAGCCTTCCCCGGAGTCATCCCCCTCCTCGACACGAGGACGTTGCTCCTCGCTAGGAGTCATCTCCGTCCACGCAGCAAGTCCTTCCCGCGAGGACACGTCTCTCCCCGCCATGCAAGAGTCCTCCCCGCGAGGACACGTTCTCACGTAACCGCTCCACTCCCGATGGAATCTGTTTGTCCTAATTCCATAGATCTAGGAACGGTTACCCCAGGGCGAAGACCACGTGCTGGTCTTCACTACGCCACGTAAGCCCTGGCAGTTACTTGGATTGGGCCTGGCAATCCAGCCCAATGCAAGTAACCGTTGGCCCCGCGCTGGGGGCTCTATAAATACCCTCTCACTTGAGAGGGTCAGGCGACACACTTTCTTACTCTTACTTCCGTACTTGCTTTTTCTCTGACAACCACCTTACTTGAGCGTCGGAGTGCCTTGCAGGTACACCCCCCCCCGCGCCGTCTTTCAACCTCACCGGAGCTAAAGTTCAACAGATGTCGTTGGCCACCAGAAACTGTCTGATCCAGGTACGATCAGTGGCGCCGTCTGTGGGAAATTATAAGCTTCCCCGTTTTTCTGCTCGATAAACCAAAGCTTTCTCCATTCATCACCAACATGGCCAACCCGACAGTTAACCAGGCTCTGGACACCGTGCTCGCACAACTTGAGAACGGGAACCACCGTGAGGACGCCGTCATCCTCAACGGCGGCGAAGGCGACATAAGAGATAGGCAGACCGCCTCCCCGGGCTCCCAAGATGTGGCTTACAAAGCCGCCCGCCAGGACGATCAGCACGCCATTCTCCAACCAGTTGCTCCGCCGTCCAATGCGGACCCGAGCACCGTGGCCCTGTTTGCACTGATCAACCAGACCAATCAGCTGATCGCGCAGCAGAACACCAGAATCGAAGCCTTGGAGCAAGGACGGGCACAACGATCTTCCCCGCGAAGACATCGCCAGCCCCCGTCACCTCGCCGTTCTCCTTCCCCGCGAAGGACCCCTTCCGAAGAATCTCAGACCCCGTCGCCAGTACGCCAGGGTTGCCGACCGCGTCTCGAGCGCCCCCAGCCGACGATCTCCCAGAAACGCCCTCGTTCCCCGCCTCGGAAGGAACCCAGGGCCTCCACCACCTCCAAGAAGTCCAAGAAGACCGAAGAAAGACCGAAGAAAGACCGAAGAACCGTTCGAGGAACTCCCCTCCACGGCACCATCGATCACCTTCGAGATCCCCGGCTGGTAGTGACGACGAGGACCAAAGGACCCCTTTGTCGTGGGAAATCATGAACGCCCCAATCCCGGCGGGCATGAAGAAACCCCCACCATTGGGGACCTATGACGGGCTGACCGACCCTGATGATCACGTGGAGAGTTTCGAAGCAATGCTCGACTTCCGAAATGTCAGGGGAGCCATCAGGTGCAGGCTGTTCCCCACCACCTTGCGGAAGGGAGCCATGACTTGGTATAAGGGTCTGGAATATGGGTCGATCACGCCATGGAAGTAACTGAAGCAACGCTTCACTAAACACTTCACCGCATCTCGTCGACACCCGAAGACGGAGGCTGCCCTAGAAAGCATCTTCCAAGGGAGGAACGAATCTCTCCGAAACTACATCGAGAGGTTCAGCAAAGAAGCCATCGAGGTCCATACGACCGACGACATGAAGAAATATTTAATTATCCATGGACTGTGTGCCGGGTCTAACTTCGCCATATCCATAGGCCTCCGAAGACCCCGACGTCTCGAGGACCTTCTCGCTCAAGCTCAGAAGTACATCGAACTCGAGGAGACGGAAGCAGCTCAGATCGCCCTTGAGACGAGACACAGAGAGGGCCCCCGCGGCCACAAAGATGAAGACTCTTCTCCTCGACGAGGAGGAGAGAGAAAGAGAACCGCAACCGTGATCCTCGGGAACCGCGCAGACCGGCTGGCCGATTCACGGAGTACACCCCGCTCAACGCTCCCCAGGCTCGAATCCTCTCCGAATGCCAGAATTCCGAGTTTGTGAAAGGAGGAGTTCGCTTCCCGAAGCCCGCTGCTCCCAAATCAAACGTTGACAAATCAAAGTACTGCAGGTTCCACCGGAGCCATGGGCATGTGACCGAAGACTGCATCCATCTCAAGGATGCAATTGAGATTCTCATCAAAGAGGGGCACTTGAAGAAATATGCCCAAAAGAACGACCCTCCTCGTCCGAGTTCACGGGAAGCGCAAAACGTCGAGGAGACAACACCTCCTCCCGGCGACAACCAGCTTCAGGTCACCCTCAGCGTCACTCGACCCGAGGACTTCTTCGTCCCCCCGATCATTGAGGGCGAAGAAGCAATCCGCAACATGTGGGCGACCTTCCCCGACGAGGACCCCGTCACTGCCTGCAGCACATGGGAAGGCTTCCCCAAAGCGATGGTCATTTCCGGGGGTGGTCCCGAGAAATTGTCGGTTGGATCAATCAAGCAAAAATTTGACGAACTAGAATCCGCGACATCGGCGAAGGCGACCACCCTCGAGAAGGTGCGGGGAAACTCCAACCCCATCACCTTCTACCTCGAGGAATTCTCGGGGGAGCACCAAACGCCACTATTCCCCTCCTGATCAGGGCGCAGATGGCGAACTTTGACATTCGAAGGATCCTAGTCGACCAGGGGAGTTCGGTCGACATCATGTATTCTCATTTGTTCGGGACCCTTCAGCTTGACGAGAGGCATTTGACCCCGTATGTCGGTTCAGATCTACAGGGGTTCAATGGAACCACCACCAGACCTTGGGGATAGGCGGAGCTAATGGTTACGTTCGGGGCTGAAGACACGGCCCGACAGGTGAAGATCTGTTTCCTGGTGGTCGAATGCCCGTCCCTTTACAACTGCATCCTCGGGAGGACCACCCTGGCTGAACTTACGGCGGTACCATCAATGGTCCACCTCAAAATGAAGTACTACACGACTAGGGGACGAGTAGTGACGATGCACGGGGACATCGACGCGGCCAGAAGATGCTTTGACGCCGCCATCAAAGGCCTAAGTTCCATCGGCCCCAAACCCAAGACTGTGGCCAAGCCACCCCAGGATGCCGAACAGGTACCTCTCCCGCGCGTCAACGTGGTCGACCTCGACAGCAGGTTCTCAGGTGAGCCCGACGAAGACAGAGTCGAAGATCTCAACCACCAAGCGGAGAACAACGGGCAGCCTCTCCACCCAGCGCGCCCCATCCCAGATGGAGACTTCGAGTTCGTGACCCTCGGGGACGATCCAGACCGCAACGTGAAGATTGGCGTCGGGATCCCCGACCTGGAAAAGGAGCAGTTGAAAACATGTCTAGGGGAGAATGCTGACCTCTTCGCGTGGAGCGCATCTGAGATGCCTGGCCTCAACCCCGAGGTGGCCTGCCATCAGCTCGCTGTAGATCCGACCGCTAGGGCCATAGCACAACGTAGACGCAAGCAGTCTCCCGAGAAAGTGAAGGCTGCTGAAAAAGCTGTAAAAGACCTCCTAGAGGCAAATTTTATTTCGGAAGCCAAATACACGACATGGTTGTCCAATGTTGTACTTGTTAAAAAGAATAATGGAAAATGGAGAATGTGCGTTGATTATACTGATCTTAATCGGGCTTGCCCGAAAGACTGCTATCCCTTGCCTAACATCGACCAACTGGTCGACAACTCTGCAGGTTACAAACTATTATCCTTCATGGACGCTTACTCGGGATACAACCAAATTCCCATGGACAAGGTCGACAAACAACACACGGCCTTTATGACCGCGTCGGGCAACTACTATTACAACGTAATGCCCTTCGGTCTGAAGAATGTCGGTGCGACCTACCAACGGATGATGAACAAGGTTTTCCGGGCTGAAATCGGCGACATGCTCGAAGTCTACATGGAAGACATGATCGTCAAGTCTGCAGAAGAAGTCAACCATGCTACGCACCTCAAGAAGGTGTTCGACACAGCGAGGAGGTGCCGCATGAGGTTTAATCCTGACAAGTGCACCTTCGGCGTCCGGGCAGGGAAGTTCCTCGGATTTTACCTCACGGAACGAGGAATCGAGGCGAACCCCGATAAGTGTAGGGCTTTCTCCGAGCTCCCTACCCCAGACTCAAAGAAGTCGATACAATCATTGAATAGGATGCTCACCGCCCTTTCCTGTTTCGTCGCCAAATCCGCACAGTACGCACTCCCATTTTTCAAACTTCTTCGACAAAAAACGGAGTTTGATTGGAGCGAGGAATGCGAGCAAGAACTCGCACACTTAAAACGAGTCCTGTCGCAACCCCCGGTCCTCTCACGGCCTGAGAACGGGGAAACACTCTTCTTGTATCTTGCGATCACGAGTGAAGCAGTCAGCGCCGTTCTCATTCGGGAAACCTCAGACGGGCAGAAGCCAGTCTACTTCAAGAGCAAAGCCCTCTAAGGCCCCGAGCTCAGATATCAGTAGATTGAGAAAGTCGCCCTGGGCCTCGTCACCACGGCCAGGAGGCTACGCCACTACTTCCTCGCCCATACCGTCGTCGTAAGGACCGAACAGCCTATAAGGCATCTCCTCGAATGACCGGACATGGCGGGGAGGATGCTCAGGTGGTCACTCGAGCTCGCCGAGTTTGACATCCAATACACAGGGAGGAAAGCCCTGAAGGCACAGGTACTGGCCGACTTTGTAGCAGAGATGACCGTCCCAAAACCCTCGACCGACGGGTCACAGAAATGGACGATCTATGTCGACAGAGCATCCAGCCCGAAGGGCAGCGGGGCGGGCATCATCCTCGAAAACGAGGAAGGCATCCTGATCGAGGTATCCCTCAAACTATCCTTCCCGACATCAAACAACCAAGCCGAATACGAGGCCTTCCTCGCAGGACTCCGGCTGGCCGAGGACCTCGGCGCCAAGCAGGTCAAACTTTTCACCGACTCCCAGCTCGTAGCCTCGCAAGTCCGAGGAGAGTACCAAGCTAAGAATGACAGCCTCATAGAATACTTGGCCTTGGTAAAAGAAAAGATGAAAAAGTTCACCTCTGCGGAAGTAACTCACATCCCCCGCGAGCACAATGCCCGAGCAGATGTCTTGTCAAAATTGGCGAGCACAAAGAAGAAAGGAGGGAACAAATCCGTCATACAAGAAGTGTTTTCCCGCCCGAGCATCGACAAATCGGCCATGGTTTCGGACATCAGCGCCATAAGGGACAGCAGCTGCTGGATGACCCCGGTATACGAATACCTCATGACAGGCAAACTGCCCGAAGATCCCAAAGAAGCAGGAATAGTCAAAAGGCGGGCGTGCTCCTACACTGTAGTCGAGGATAAGCTATAGCGGCGAGGGTTCTCTATCCCCCTCCTCAGGTGTGTCGAGGAGACTAAGGTCCCCGGCATTCTCCAGGAAATACACGAGGGAATCAACACCCAGCACCTCGGCGGCCGCTCGTTAGCCCGTAAGGCGCTTCGAGCAGGGTACTACTGGCCCACCATGCAACAAGACGCCAAGGAACACGTCAAGAAGTGCGACAGATGCCAGCGACACGGGGACATGCACCTCGCTCCGCCCAGCGAGCTCAAAACGCTATCCTCCCCGTGGTCGTTCGCTTGGTGGGGGATGGACATCCTTGGCCCCTTCGTCGTAGGTGGATTACTTCATGAAGTGGATCGAGGCGGAAGCATTGGCCAAAATCACGGCCTTTAACATACTGCGTTTTTACAAAAGAAATATCCTCGCCCGATTCGGCGTGCCTCAAGCCATTGTCACCGACAACGGAACACAGTTCACCGACAAGAACTTCCAAGACTTCGTCACCAAACTAGGCACGAAGCAGCACTTCACGTCGGTCGAGCACCCCCAAACAAACGGGCAGGCTGAGGCGGCGAACAGGGTAATTCTCTAAGGATTGAGACGCCGACTAGGCGGCGCCAAACAACGGTGGGTCGAGGAGCTACACAGCGTCCTCTGGGCCTACCGGACGACCCCACACTCCACGACCGGGGAGACCCCTTTCCGTTTGACCTACGGAACGGAAGCAGTGATCCCCGTGGAGATCAGGGAACCCTCGAGGAGGACAGAAGCCCCCCTCGACGGGGACGCGAACGACGAGGCCTTTAGGGAAGAGCTCGACTTCGTTGAAGAAACACGCTCGGGCGCTTCTCTCCGAGAAGCGTCACTTAAACAAAAAATAACACTACGTTATAATGACAAAGTTATCAAACGTGATTTTCAGGTAGGCACCCTCGTCCTGCGCAGGAACCAGAAGGACTCGCGAGAAGGCAAACTCGCCGCGAACTGGGAGGGCCCGTACCGCGTCCGCGGGAAAACGGGGACAGGAGCCTACTTCCTCGAAAATCTGCACGGGGAAGAACTTGCTCGACCATAGAATGCTGAGAAGCTCAAACAGTACTACAGTTAAGCACTGCCCGCGGCTCACTAGCACCGTGATCACGGGGACCCGCTTAGGTACGAGCGCGACACCCCTACACAGAACACGATGGTCAGAGACCGCGTTGTGTGTGCGCGAGGACCTTTGATCCGACGGGGATACCTCGACCGAGGCCCACTGTCGTTGTACCAATCGGGCAGAACACCCAGCTCACGATGGGAAGTTCATGCCACGAAGCTAAGACCTCGACCGAGCTCTTAGCCTCGTTAAAGGTCAGAATACGCCTCCGGCCGCCCGACCAGCTCTCCACACGGTCAGGGACTATCAAGGTCGAGCAAATCCAAAAGCCTTATTACTTAGGCAAAAATAAAGTATAACAAATAATGCATCACACACAATTCAAACCATGCAAACAATACTAGCAAGTAAACAAGGGTACATTAAAACGGGCAGAAGCCCAGTGTACAAATATTACAAATATGTCAAAAAAGCCCCTGGCACATACGCCGGGCACAAATTATTACAAAAAAAAACGGCGCGCAGGCCGAACAACCAAAAGAACTACACAACGATGTCATCCTCGACCCGCCTTCCATCTTCCTCCTCCCCCTCCACTACGCCAAACAAGACCTTAGACAGCGCTTTTTTTGGCCTTAGACAGCGCTTTTAAGCGATGTCTAAACCCGCGCTGTTAAAGGTTTAGACAGCGCTTTGGGTAATACGAAAAGCGCTGTCTAAAGGGGGGTATATTTAATGAAAAGCGCTGTCTATGGTGCCATTAGACAGCGCTTTTTGATATTTTTTAGGTATACCTTAGACAACGCTTTTTTTAAACGCGCTATCTAAGTCCCACCATTTTGAACATTTTTAGGTATACCTTAGACAGCGCTTTTTTTGAAAGCGCTTTCTAAGCCCCACCATTTTGAACTTTTTTAGGCATACCTTAGACAGCGCTTTTGGTGAAAGCGTTTTCTAAGCCCCACCTTAGACAGCGCTTTTACTGTAAAGCGTTGTCTAAGGTATACGAAAATTTTTATATAATTTTTTTTAAACCACAATTTTTACCAGGTTTTTCAACCAGAATTTGACCTGTTTTTCAACCAATTTTTTTCCAGAAAAATACCACAATTTGGAGATTCAAATCAATCCAATTTGGCCTATTTAAATGTACCAATTTACACCAAAATTATAAGTCCAAAACAATTGGCAATTCAAACCAATATATATATATATATATATATATATATATATATATATATATATATATATATATATATATATATATATATATATATATATATATACACCAATTTATAATTACAAATCATTACATTTTTTCTACAAAGCATTGTATTCAACCAAAGCATATTACTTATACTAGTACTTTTGCATCCAACCAAAGCATTGCTTCAAATCTACATAGGTCCTGAAAGAACACAAAGATTATAATTCAATTAAAAGAATACATCAACAATGTCTATAGTTAGAAAGTTACACATATTTAAATTCTCATCAATTAAAGTAAGAGTACAATATTATACCTGATAAAACTCCGAGCTCCATAATGTATTGACACCAATCCTCTTTAATTTTATCCAATTGAGAAATTGAGTAATGAGCACACTTGCATTCTTCAAAGTACTACATTATAATATAACATAGTGTTAGATGGAAACTTTCTACACGACGTCAAAATACAAAAAAAACTATAATAGATGAATTTAGAATGAAATAATATATCATTTTATTATTTTACCTCTTTCACTAACATCTCTTTCTTTTCTTGGTTGGAATATGAATTACTTGTTTCTTAGCAATGCGGACGGATGAATGGATCCAAATTCCCTCGTTATGGTCATTTATGATATATGACTCATTTGCTATAAGATCCTCATCTTGATCATTTCTATTCAACTCATTTCGTCTAATGCATGACTCATTCTCAACATCAATATCAAATTGATCTACACCGCTATCATCAACCACTTTGTTAGATAAAAGCACTATAGACCATTTCGTACTCGTCGGTTCAGTGACATAGACCATTTCGTATCTCTTTTTGTAGTGTTGGTAAGATATCGGGATCGATTACCTTACTACAAATTGACCTAAAGAAAAAACACAAATTAGTTATGGCGCTTCTTACTTTCACTGGCAAAATAGAACGTATACCTATTGGTAGAAAGTGTTCCATTATAACATGGTAGTCGTGTGTCTTTAAACTCTTCAACGTGAGGTCTTTCATAGACACAAGTCTTCTAACATCTGAAGAGTATCCTTCTGGAACTTTAACTTCACTCAGAAACTTACACAATATTTTCTTCTCCTTTCTAGACAGAGTAAAAGCAGCAGGTGGTAGATATGTTCGTCTTCCTTTCTTCACGGGTGCTAATTCAGTTCTAATCCCCATCGCTACCAAGTCTTTTCTTGCTTTAAGGTCATCCTTAGTCTTTCCTTTTATATTGAGTAACGTACCAATAACACTTTCAAATACATTTTTCTCAATATGCATAACATCGAGAAAATGTCTCAGGTACAAAGACTTCCAATATGGCAATTCAAAAAATATCGACCTCTTTTTCCACCCACCTTTGACAACCTTATGTGCAAAAGGTTTGTCAAACTGAGTACGCATATCTTTCACCTTTTTAAAAACTTGGTCACCTGACAACATAGGTGGAGCTCTACCTTGTTCGGTGTCTCCATTGAATTCTTGTCTCCACCCACGGTAGTGATGTTTGGCATTTAAGAATCTACGATGGCCGAGAAAGACATTCTTATGACCAAACTCCAATCGCTTCGAATCTGTTTTATCTTCACAAATAGGACACGCTTTTTCACCTTTTATGTTGTACCCTGATAGATTCCTGTAAGCTGGAAAATCATTAATTGTGCCAAACAACATCGCCCTCAAATTGAAACTTTCTTTCCTATATCCATCATAAACCTCCACACCGTTCTCCCACAAGATCTTTAAATCTTCGATCAAAGGTGTCAAGTATACGTCTATGTCATTCCCTGGTTGTTTAGGCCCAGAGATTAACATAGATAACATCATGTACTTACGCTTCATGCATAGCCACGGAGGTAGGTTATAAATCATAAGAATCACAGGTCATGTGGTATGTGAGATACTTTGAAGACCATGCGGGTTCATTCCATCAGTAGATAATACCAAGCGAAGGTTTCTTGCTTCTTCTCCAAAGTCAGGATAATCATTATCAATTTTCGACCACTATGGTGAATCAGCCAGATGTCGCAACTTTCCATCAATAATTCTTTCATCTGCATGCCAAGTCAGGTGTCTTGCATCGGTTTCACTACGAAACATGCGCCTAAATCTCGGAATTATAGGAAAATACCATAAGACCTTGGCTGGAGACAATTTTTTCTTATATCGAGACAAACCGCATTTAGGGCACTCAGTTAACGATGCATATTCGTTTTGAAACAAAACGCAATCGTTTGGACAAGCATGTATCTTATCATAGCTCATACCAATAGAGCACAACATTTTTTTGGCCTCATAGGTTCGATTGGGAAAAACATTATCCTCCGGTAGCATTTCTCTCAAAAGGGCCAACAACTCTGTGAAACTTTTATCCGACCATCCATTGCCCGCCTTTAAGTTGTACAACTTTAATACCGCAGACAGTCTTGTGAATTTAGTGCAACCTTGATAGAGCGGTTTCTCTGCATCGCTTACCAACCTCTCAAACATTTTGGGACAATTATGAAGATCTTCTTCAACTGCTTCTGCAATCTCTTCGACTCGATCACAATCGTATGTTTCCGTGTCTTTGTCATCTGAAACATAGGTCGTATTACTTTTCCCCTTCGGTTCAACATTCTCGTTAATTTTCTCACCATGATGTATCCAACACTTATAACTTCGATCAATTCCATGCATCAATAAATGCGATTTCAATCCATCTGCGTCAACCTTACCCACATAACAACAACCTAAGCAAGGACAATCCATTCGACTGGGGTCTTTAACGTGTTGAACAACAAACTTAACGAAATCCAATACCCCATTCTCGTACTCTTTGGACAATCGATCGGCATCCATCCATTTTTTATCCATGGTTTTCCTACTTATTAAGGTCAACAAAAACACTATTGTATGAGGAATCAAAACATTGAATGAGGAGGAAAGTTATGATAAAACATAGAACATTGAATGAGCTTCTAACAGGGCTTCTAACATAACACAGTATTAAAATAACAAAATAACACTAACAACCTCAAGGATTTACAATATTAAAATAATGAGCAATATTAACACTAACACTAACACTAACCTAAACTAACCTAAACTAAACTAACACATTATATAGCAATAACATTCAAAATAAAAAACCAAAAACTCAATATTATTTCACCCGCTAAAATAATATTATTTCTCCTCATATCAAATATAAGCAAAAGTTGGTAAAAAATTGATATATTTGTATCAAATTCATAAACAGCCTGTAGGCACGGTAGGCACGGTTAGGTGTCCTTCAAATAGGTGAACAGCCTGTTTCACACGTATATGGACTCCGTGCGGAATTTCAAGTACCGGTATTACATCGTGAGGCCGGTCACACATGAAGCCATGAATACTATGTACACTCGGGTCGTCAAGCAGGTGGGCGGACGGCGAGAGGAGACCCTTGTGCCTAAGTTCCCGTTGTTCTGGACTGAAGAACACTTTAAGAGGGGAACGGACAACTATATCGTCAGCCCCGGAAAACTTTGTGAAGGGGATCGCTTGGCTCACGAGGCCATTGTTAAGTTCGTCAGTGGTTTTAATAAAGCAAAGCTCGTGACGCCAAACGGGGACTTCGTTCGGGGTGATGACGAGCAGGTCTTGACGAGGCGCCGAGTGATCAATACTAGGGCTCTCCTCGAGACGTTTTCTGACGAGGAGGCCCTCGAGTTGTTAGGTGGGGGTGGTCTCCCCGACATGTCCTTCCTTTTACCTTTCTTTTAGAACTCCTAACCTCTTTGTTTTCTTTGCAGATAAGATGTCGAATGCTGAGGAGCGCTTCAAGAAGCTGAAGGCCAACCGTGCTGCGAAGAAAGGAGGCAAGAGTCGTGTCGACCAGCTCCGAGTGCAGGAGTCCGTTCCCACCCCGACACCCGGGGGTTCCTCTGGATCTCACCAGGGTAGCGATTCTCTCAGCCCCCAGAGCTCTCCGAAGAGGCAACGGCTTGCAGACACGGTGGACATCGACCTTACCGAGCACGAGAGCCCCCCTGCCGTGAAATTTGTGCTCCCGCCTTGTCATACAAGGCCGAACTTCTTCGTGGGGAATAATTCACTCTGCGTGGGTGGCTCCGAAACTCAGGCCATCTTAAGCGTCGACAAGGCTTCTCGGCGAAGGATGCTGGTGGATGACGTGTCTGCCGTGATGTGGGTTTGCGCGGCTGCCTTGGTTCTGAACGACGAGGCGTGCCCTGCGAGCGAGCTGAACAGGTTGCGAGAAAGTTTCCAGTCCATCTCGGCCGAAATGGAAAAGGTGGGTAAGGAGTTGGCTGACTGCAAAAGCCAGAACCAGGCCCAACTTGAGCTTCACCAGAAATTGGAGGAAAAGTTGAAGAGTGCCGAGGAGGAGCGGAAATGTCTAGCCGGTGTCGAGGAGGAGAGCGATCGTCTCTTGGCGAGGAACGCTGAATTAGAGGAAGTTGTCCGCCCCGCTGAGGAGGAGACCGAGGAGGATAGGTTGCTGACTTCGCAGGCAGCGCTGATAGCAAAACTTCGGGAAGCCGAGGAAGACAATCTCGCGGTCGCGGGCATAGGTTTCAAGAATGCGGTGGAGCAGCTTCGGGTCGTCAACCCCGACCTTTCGACCGAGGGGATTGACCCCGACTACGAGGTGGTCGACGGTCAGATCGTGCAACCGATGATAACCGACGAGGTCCATGATCCCGAGCAGCCTGAAGGGACCGCCGCTGAGTAGGATGTTCTCCATGTTCTGTTCGGCCTGCGAGCCATTTTTATTTATTGTGATATTTCTACCCGGCCTGCGTGCCAGGGGCTTTTTGACCTTTAATTGTAATATTTGTACACTGGGTTTATGCCTATTTTAATGTACCTTTGTTTATCTGCTGGTATTGTTTGCATGGTTTTAATTGTGTGTGATGTTAACGCATTTGCTATACTTTGTTTTTTTCTGTCTAAGTGATAAAGACTTTTATACTTTGTTTTTCTGTCTAAGTAATAAAGACTTTGGGATTGCTCGACCTTGATAGTCCCTGACCGCGTGGAGAGCTGGTCGGGTGGTCAGAGATGTATACCGACCTTCAACGAGGCTAAGAGCTCGGTCGAGGTCTTAGCTTCGTGGCGTGAACTTCCCATCGCGAGCTGGGTGTTCTACCTGATTGGTACAACGACGGCGGAGCTCGATCGAGGTATCCCCGTCGGATCAAAGTCCTCGCGCACACACAACGTAGTCTTCGATCATCGTGTTTTGTCTAGGGGTGTCGCGCTCGTACCTTAGCGCGTCCCCGTAATCGCGGTGCTAGTGCGTCGCGGGCAGTGCTTAACTGTAATATTGTTTTAGCTTTTTAGCGTTCCACGGTCGAGCAAGTTCTTCCCCGTGCATATTTTCGAGGAAATAGGGTCCTGTCCCCGTTTTCGCGCGGACGCTGTACGGGCCCTCCCAGTTCGCGGCGAGTTTACCTTCTCGCGAGTCTTTTTGGTTCCTTCGTAGGACGATGGTGCCTACCTGAAAATCACGTTTAATAACTTTGTCGTTATAACGTAGTGTTATTTTTTGCTTAAGCGAAGCTTCTCGGAGAGAAGCGCCCGAACGTATCTCCTCGACAAAATCGAGCTCTTCCCTCAAGGCTTCGTCGTTCGCGTCCCCGTCGAGGGGGGCTTCTGTCCTCCTCGAGGGTTCCCTGATCTCCACGAGGATCACCGCTTCGGTTCCGCATGTCAGACGGAAGGGGGTCTCTCCTGTTGTGGAGTGTGGGGTCGTCCGGTAGGCCCAGAGGACGCTGTGTAGCTCCTCGACCCACCGTTGTTTGGCGTCGCCTAGTCGACGTCTTAATCCTCGGAGGATCACCCTGTTCGCCGCCTCAGCCTATCCGTTCGTTTGAGGGTGTTCGACCGACGTGAAGTGCTGCTTCGTGCCTAGTTTTGTGACGAAGTCTTGGAAGTTCCTGTCGGTGAATTGTGTTCCGTTGTCGGTGACAATGGCTTGAGGCATGCCGAATCGCGCGAGGATGTTTCTTTTGTAGAAACGCAGTATGTTGAAGGCTGTGATTTTGGCCAATGCTTCCGCCTCAATTCACTTCGTGAAGTAGTCCACCCCGACGATGAGGTATTTGTTTTGATACGACCCCTGGACGAAAGGTCCGAGGATATCCATTCCCCACCACGCAAACGGCCACGGGGAGGACAATGGATTGAGTTCGTTGGGAGGGGCAAGGTGCATGTCCCCGTGTCGTTGGTATCTGTCTCACTTCTTGACGTGTTCCTTGGCGTCCTGTTGCATGGTGGGCCAGTAATACCCTGCTCGAAGTGCCTTACGGGCTAACGATCGCCCGCCGAGGTGTTGCGCATTGATTCCCTCATGGATCTCCCAGAGTATACCGGGGACCTTGGTCTCCTCGACACATCTGAGGAGGGGAATGGAGAACCCTCGTCGGTATAGCTTATCCTCGACTATAGTGTACGAGCACGCCCTCCTCTTGACCATTCCTGCTTTTTTGGGATCTTCGGGCAGTTTGCCCGTCATGAGGTATTCGTACACCGGGGTCATCCAGAAATTGTTGTCCCCGATGGCGTTGATGTCTGAAACCATGGTCGGTTTGTCGATGCTCGGGCGGGAAAACACCTCCTGTATGACGGATTTGCTCCCGCCTTTCTTCTTTGTGCTCGCCAATTTGGATAAGACATCTGCTCGGGCATTGTGCTCGCGGGGGATGTGAGTTACTTCCGCGGAGGTGAATTTTTTCATCTTTTCTTTTACCAAGGCCAAGTATTCTATGAGGCTGTCGTTTTTGGCTTGGTACTCTCCTCGGACTTGCGAGGCCACGAGCTGGGAGTCGGTGAAAAGTTTGACCTCCTTGGCGCCGAGGTCCTCGGCCAACCGGAGTCCTGCGAGGAAGGCGTCATATTCGGCTTGGTTGTTTGATGTCGGGAAGGATAGTTCGAGGGATACCTCGACCAAGATGCCTTCCTCATTTTCGAGGATGATGCCCACCCCGCTTCCCTTTGGGCTGGATGCTCCGTCGACATAGATCGTCCATTTCTGTGATCCGTTGGCCGAAGGTTCCGGGACGGTCATCTCTGCTACGAAGTCGGCCAGTACCTGTGCCTTCAGGGCTTTCCTCCCTTCGTATTGGATGTCAAACTCGGCGAGCTTGAGTGACCACCTGAGCATCCTCCCCGCCATGTCCGGTCGTCCGAGGAGCTGCCTTATAGGCTGTTCGGTCCTTACGACGACGGTGTGGGCGAGGAAGTAGTGGTGTAGCCTCCTGGCCGCGGTGACGAGGCCCAGGGCGACTTTCTCAATCTGCTGATATCTGAGCTCGGGGGCTTGGAGGGCTTTGCTCGTGAAGTAAACTGGCTTCTGCCCGTCCGGGGTTTCCCGAATGAGGACGGCGCTGACTGCTTCACTCGTGATTGCAAGATACAAGAAGAGTGTCTCCCCGTTCTCAGGCCGTGAGAGGACTAGGGGTTGTGATAGGACTTGTTTTAAGTGGACGAGCGCCTGCTCGCATTCCTCGCTTCACTCAAACTCTGCTTTTTGTCGAAGAAGTTTGAAAAATGGGAGTGCGTACTGTTCGGATTTGGCAACGAAGCGGGAAAGGGCGGTGAGCATCCTATTCAATGATTGTATCGACTTCTTTGAGTCCGGAGTAGAGAGCTCGGAGAAAGCCCTACATCCTCGTTCTGTGAGGTAAAATCCGAGGAACTTACCTGTCCGAACGCCGAAGGTGCAGTTGTCGGGGTTAAACCTCATGCGGCATCTCCTCGCCATGTCGAACACCCTCTTGAGGTGCACGGCGTGGTCGACTTCTTATGCGGATTTGACGATCATGTCGTCCATGTAGACTTCGAGCATGTCGCCGATTTCGGCCCGAAAACCTTGTTCATCATCCGTTGGTAGGTCGCACCGGCGTTCTTCAGACCGAAGGGCATTACATTGTAGTAGTAGTTGCCCGACGCGGTCATGAAGGTCGTGTGTTGTTTGTCGACCTTGTCCAAGGGAATTTGATTGTATCCCGAGTAAGCGTCCATGAAGGATAGTAGTTTGTAACCTGCAGAATTGTCGACCAGTTGGTCGATGTTAGGCAAGGGATAACAGTCTTTCGGGAAAGCCCGGTTAAGATCAGTATAATCAACGCACATTCTCCATTTTCCATTATTCTTTTTAACAAGTACAACGTTGGACAGCCAGGTCGTGTATTTGGCCTCCGAAATAAAATTTTCCTCTAGGAGGTCTTTTACAGCTTTTTCAGCAGCCTCCGCTTTTTCGGGAGACTGCTTACGCCTACGTTGTGCTATGGACCTAGCGGCCGGGTCTACCGCGAGCTGATGGCAAGCCACCTCGGAGTCGAGGCCAAACATCTCGGATGCGCTCCACGCGAAGAGATCAACGTTCTCCCTCAGACATGCCTTCAGCTGCTCCTTTGCCAAGTCGGGGATCCCGGTGCCAATCTTCACGTTACGATCTGGATCGTCCCCGAGTACCACGAGCTCAAAGTCTCCATCTGGGATGGGGCGCGTTGGGTAGAGAGGCCGCCCATTTTTCTCCGCCTGGAGGTCAGGGTCCTCTGCCCCGACTTCATCGGGTTCGCCCGGGAACCTGCTGTCGAGTTCGACCGCGTTGACGCGCGGGAGATGTAACGCCCTGAAAAATCTAAATTAATCATTTATTTATTTATTTATTTAATTTAGAAGGGATTGGGAAGTTTTGGTAATTTCGGAGAATTTTGGATCAAAAAGAGTATTTTTAGATAATTTAATAGAATAAATAATTAATGTATTATTTATACTATTATTATTATTAATAAAAATAATAAGAAAATGACAAGGTGGTCATAAAGGAAAAAGGGTGAGGATAGAGTTGGAAGTTCATAAACTGGAATATTTTGTCTAAAGAGGAGAAGACCGATCAATTCTAACTTATCGTGTTTTGTGAAGAAAATAGAGGAAGAGAAGGAGAAGAGCACTACGACGTAGAGATTTTTGAGGAATCTTAGAGGAGGAGGAAGCTACTAAATTCTCTAAGGTATGGGGAGAATTCCTAATTCCTTATAGTTTATGAGGTTGGAGATGAATAGATTAGGTTTTGTATGAATGTTGTTTGATTTTGATGATTTTGATGTGAAATATATGATGTGATGTGAAATATGATGAATTGTTTGGCATGTATTGATATATATGTTGATGTAAGTGTATCGTGTAAGCATTTTTGGTCAATTTTCGTTTTGGGAAAAATTGAGTTTTTAGGGTATTTCGAGTCGAAAACGTAGAAAATGATTTTTTGGGAAATTATGGTGTTTGGTGATGTAGAATGAATTAGGGATGAATGAATCGATGAAATATAATGAGATAGAATGTTACGTGTTGATGTATGTGTATTGTGTGAGTCTTTTGGTCAAATTTTCGTATTGGAAAAAAACTGAATTTTGGGATATTTGAGGCCAAAACGCAGCAGAAAAATCTTTTGAAAAATTATGGGTGCAGACTTCCTGACACGGCCGTGTCACAGGACACGGGTGGCCGTGTCAGACCCCTATTCTTGCTGGATTTTTGCTTTTGTCGAAATTGTGCTACAGACTTCCTGACACGGCCGTGTCACGGGACACGGGCGGCCGTGTCAGACATGCTGTTTTGCTGTTTTTTTTTTGTTATTTTCTTGAGGTTTCTCGACGTTTTCTCGTGCTGATCTTTTGTTGTCAAGTTGTTGTTGATGTAAGATGATAAAACATGATTGTATGATAAATCCTTGTTGAATATGAAATGAATGATGCACACGTTGATTTTTGATGAATTGAGGAGAATTAGCATCATTGCATTTCATAGCATTTTTATGTTGGGGCTTCGGCCTATTGGTAGCTTCAATCCCATTGTGCGGATTGAAGTGATACGTTGATTACGTTGTGCTCATTTTGGAGGGTTGATGGTCAAGTGTCCATCCACGTTGAACTGGTACCACATGCATGTTTCCGATGAAGTTGCATTTCATTCTAAGTGGCATTGCATGTGTATGAATTGATTGGCGAATAATATGTATGTTTTATTATGGATATCATGGTGTTGTTGTTGATTGAACTTTGATGTTGTTGTTGATCACATCATGATGTTGCCATTGATTTTACTATGAGATTGATGTTGATTTTGCTATGATGTTGTTGATTGATTATGATATGATGCTGTTGTTAGCTATGCTATGATGTTGTTGTTGCCTTCCTGTTCATTTACCATGTACTTATAGTACTATAATGAATTGTGATTCTCACCCTGCCTGCTTGGAAATGTTGCCTCTTATGTGGGTAACTTGTAGATAAACAAGAGTAGATTCACGATGATGGAGGATTTAGCCTTGAAGTGTGTCGTTTTCACTGTTTAGTTTAGAGGTGTCCTGCTCTGTGTCATGTAACATCGGGTTGGGATTATTTGTGAACCTCATGTCTTCTTTTGATTTTATGTTGCAAATCTTTATATTGTTGACGCTATGTTGAATTGGATACTTTATCCATGAAGTATTTTGTTGATCAAAAATTAAAAGTTGATTTCCGCTGCGTAGTTATAAATTTATGTTATTGATGAATGAATAACCCGTGTTACGGGACAAGACAATGATTACTAAATTATGTTTTTGAATATATGTGGCACCTTTCTTGCTAATTTTACTCTGATAATATTACGTGTTTTCCCAAAAATAGTTTGTGGGGTAGAAGGGTGTTACATTAGTGGTATCAGAGCAGGTTGGTCCGTCCAGCCAAGTTGTCGAGTCGTAGTTTGTTGACAATCTAGGATTGTTAACTAGTACTAACTTTGGTTGTGTTGTAGTGATAAGTTGAGATGACTGGAAGGAACGATGCTGCAATTGCTGCTGCGTTTGAAGCCATGGCTCAGGCTTTGCAGAATCAGCCGAACGCTGAGGAGAATGCTGGATCTCGCAGTTTGGCAACTTTTCAGAGGGAGAATCCGCCTACCTTCAAGGGCAAGTACGATCCAGATGGAGCGTTGGATTGGTTGAAAGAGATAGAGAGAATCTTCCGTGTGATGGACTGCACTCCAGCGTAGAAGGTTCGATATGGGACTCATATGCTAGCATTCGAGGCTGATGACTGGTGGCTAGAGACTCGTCAGAGATTGGAAACTGCAGGTGAAGGTATCACTTGGGATGTGTTCTGAAGGGAGTTCCTGAGGAAGTATTATCCAGAGGATGTTCGGGGTAAGAAGCAGATCGAGTTTCTTGAGCTGAAGCAAGGAAATATGTCGGTTACTGATTATGCTGCAAAGTTTGTTGAATTGGCTAAGTTTTATCCGCATTATAACGATGATGATGCTGAGTTTTCTAAATGCATCAAATTTGAGAGTAGGTTGCGCCCAGAGATCAAGAAGGCAGTTGGATATCAGAAGATTCGTATTTTTGCTGATTTGATTGATAGCTGCAGAACTTTTGAAGAGGATAACAATGCTCATTATAAAATCATTAATGAGAGGAAGAGCAAGCACCAACAAAATCATGGCAAACCTTATGATGCTCCAGCTGGAAAAGGTAAACAGAAAGTGGTCGATGGCAAGAAGTCTAGTAGGGGAGATGCTCCTGCTAGCATAACTTGTTTCAAATGCGGGAAAACTGGTCATAAGAGTGATGTGTGTACTGCTGAAGTGAAGAGGTGTTTCCGTTGTGGTAAGACTGGGCATGTCATATCTGAGTGCAAGCATAAAGAGGTGATTTGTTTCAACTGTGGTGAAGAAGGACACATTAGTAGTCAGTGTCAGAAACTGAAGAAGGCGCAAACCGGTGGGAAGGTGTTCGCTTTGGCTGGGACTCAGACCACTACCGAGGACAGACTCATCAGAGGTACTTGTTTCATTAATAATACTCCTTTAATTACTATGATTGACACTGGTGCTACTCATTACTTTATTTCTGCTGAATGCGTTGAAAGATTGGGTCTTGTGTTGTCTTCTATGAATGGGAAAATGGTCGTCGAGATTCCGGCTAAGGGATCGGTGACTACTTCTCTTGTGTGCTTAAAGTGTCCTTTGTCAATCTTCGACAGAGAATTTACTGTTGATTTGGTATGCTTGCCATTATCTAGGATGGATGTAATCTTGGGAATGAACTGGTTAGAATATAACTATGTTCATATCAATTATTATAACAAGTCGGTGAGATTTTCTACTGCTGAAGAGGAAGAAGCTAGTTTGTTGTCTTTTAAACAGTTACAACAGTTGATGCAAGAAGGAGCTCAGATGTTCTCAGTGATGGCGTCATTATCTGTTGAGAGCCGAGCTGTAATTGAGGAGTTGCAAGTGGTGTGTGAATTTCCTGAAGTTTTCCCTGATGAAATTCCTTATGTGCCTCCAGAAAGAGAGGTTGAGTTTGCAATTGACCTTGTACATGGTACCAGACCTGTTTCTATGGCACCATACAGGATGTCTGCATCTGAATTATCGGAGTTAAAGAAACAATTAGAGGAGTTACTTGAAAAGAAATTTGTGAGGCCAAGTGTATCACCGTGGGGAGCTCCAGTGTTGTTAGTAAAGAAGAAGGATGGAAGTATGAGGCTCTGTGTTGACTATAGTGTAATACCCCAAATTTTGACCACTTAGATTTCTCATCATTGTGAAAATCATCATCACAATATGGATGAACCATCATGCTTCATCAGTCTCCCCAAAGATGGGTGAGCATCCACTATAATCAAAATTAGGGTTTCAAGCCCTCTCTGAGTGCTTAGACAAAGGATCAATCAAGAAATGACATGATTTTCAACTTGTCTAACCTCCCAAGTAACTACAAAGGATCAAAAGGACTCCAACTTCAAGGATTAAGCACAAGGATGCTCCCTTCTAGGTGGATCAAGCCTCAAGATCGCCAGTGTCACCAAATTAGGGTTTTGGTCGACCAGGGCCTCCAGATGGAAAATTTTCATCTGGGCACAAGGCAATGATCCAAAACATGACCTAATATACTTCATGGAACCTCATGAACCCATGCATCAAGTCAATTTTTCCTCAGGGGATGCATTCATCAAAAATTAGGAATTAGGGTTTCTTGACCTAATTCGCCCCTAAGTTGACTTTTGGGACAAACCATGAGCCAAGACCTCAAGACATGATTTGAGGGTCTCTAATATACCATATTGATCCATTTGGAACAATGGATTGATCCAAGAAGCTTGAGCAACAAGTCTCAATTTCATCTGCACCACAATTAGGGTTTTAAGGGAAAAGTCAACTGTAACTTTGACTTTTGACCAAGACATGCTCCCAAACCCTAATACATGATTGAATATACCCTATGACACCCATGGAACATGTCCATCAAGTTTTATTTAGGTCAAGGACATGATTTCCTGAAGAATTGCACAGTTTGAAATTCATCTGATAAAAAGTCAACTGTGCACAAAAGTAAACTTTGACTTTTTGAGATTTTTCACCAAAATGGATTTTTAACCCTAAAATGATGTTAATGTATGATTTGAATCATCATTCATCAAGAAAAATCAAGAAAAGTGAGATAACTTGTAAAAGGGGTAACCATAAAACTTAGAAATTTTTCTAAGTTAAAAATAAAGTGGCAAAGGTACCAACTTTGGAGGACCATAACTCCTAAACCACAAGGCCATTTTTTCTCATCCAAAGATGGATTTGTAGCCCTCATTATCACCTACAAAAACTTCAACTACAAGTCATTCCAATTCATTAAGGATTTTGAGTTATGGAGTGATAAAAGTTGCTGAAAAGTGAAAATGTCACTTTTTCCAACACTTAGTGAAATTTTCACTAAGTCAGATTCTGCCTCACTTTTTGCCAAATGTAGGGGGATTTTTCACTTGGAATCAAAAGAGATCAAAACCAAACTTGTTCAAACAGTTGTTGTATCATGTAAGAGCTTTCCAAAATGGCCAAGAACATTGCCAAATTCAACCTACACCATGAGATACCACATTGCCAAGTTGCCTTGCTGAAATCTGTCAAGGCAAGGCAGAATTTGCAACTTTAGTCGATTTGCCAAAATCAGCCAAATTCAATTGCTCCTATCCACTTGGACACCTCAGAGGATTGAATCTAAAGGGGACAATCACTGAGCCAAGCCTCCAAAGTCCATGGAACAAGAAATAGCATGTTGAACCTAGAATGGCCAAAATAGGGACAAGACTTCAAATTTGGAATGAGGCATTCAATGAAACCATCAAGGTGGCATGGACTGAGCCATTCTCATCTGAAATCAGTCAAGACTTATCCAAGACCAAGGGGACCAAAGCTCTGTGCCCTAACCTCTAGTCAATGGCTAGAGGAGACTTGGATTTTCATTTGCCAACATTGGCCAAACCTACTTACCAGCTGCCATGCACTATTCCTTGCAAAACAAACTTGCTCTACTATAAATAGAGCTCAATTGTGGTCAGTTTGAGTACACCAAAGCCATCTAACAGATGCTTTCCTCAAAATCTCTTCTTTCACTCCAATTTTGCCTTCTAAGGCAAGTCACTATCGAGTTTTGAGTTTGAGAGCAATTCCAATCAAACCAATCACTCACACACCTCACATACGTCACATATGAGCTGATCAAACACTTAGATTACTTCTGAAACATCAATTTCACAAAATCACCAGCTGGTTGCTCAAGGTTTTAACCAAAATGCAGCTGAGGTACCACAAAATGATCCAACCAATTTCAATCAAGTCCAACCATCCAAACACAATCCATAGGGTGTAGGGAAGCCGTTCAGATCATCACCACTCATCTGTAACACCTCCAAATCAAAAATCACTTTGAACTTGCTGTCACGACTTGGAGGTAAGCACATACTTGGTCATCTCTCAATCTATGCATATTTCCTCGCACAATAATTTGGCCATATGTTCATAATCATGCATGGAATATTTTCCCTCAATTAATTACATTGTTTGAATTGTGTATCAAAAATCCTAGCCTTCATGCAGAAATTAGGGTTCTTGAGGTCTCTTCGTGATTTCTTGTTGTATGTTTAATTTAAATGAAATTAAAGTACATAGACATGATCGTGAGGTTGAGGCGAGCATAATGATATGTGGATTGCATGATATGATTACGTATTCAGTGAGATTGGATGGAAAACACAAATCAGCCAAACCCAGAAAAACGCGCGTGTTCTTGCTTGTGTTCTTGGCGCCTTTTTCATAAATTCAAATATTTGAATTTTGTGATTTTGTTTAATTGATTCAAAAATTAATTTCTCTCTGAGTTTTAATGATTTTGAGTTGATTCTTTTTTTAATAATTCACAAAAATGTTAAAATATTTTATTTTCCCAAAAAATCCCAAAAATATTATTTATTGTATATAATTTATATTTTTGCAAATAATTAATGTTTTAATTGTTTTTGACATTTGAAATATTTTTTCTACATTGATTTTGCAACTTTTAATGCTTTCTAATTATTTTGTAGGTCAATACTTAATTTTTGAAGCATTAATCCAAGATCACAATTTGTTTTCCATGTGTTAAACAATTTTTGATCATTTTAATTGAATTTTTATTCAATTAAATACATTTTGAAAACAAATTAGGGTTTTGGATTAATTCAACCCTCATAAATCATTTTCAAAACTTTTTTGGGCCTCTTAAGAGAGTGTAAGACCCATCCCCCCTTGTACAAAAACTTTTTGGGTCTCACTCATTGTATAAGTCCCTCTGTACAAGTAAACGGCGCGATCGTCGCCCGTTTAAAAATAAAAAAAATCATTTGGGCCTCTCCTTGAGCTATAAGACCCATTCAAAACACTTTGGGCCTCTATTAGAGTGTAAGACCCAATCCCCCTTTTAACCAAAACATTTTGGGCCTCACTTATTGTATAAGTCCCTCTGCGTTAAAAGAAAACCTCGGCGCGATCGCCATTTTTAAACGAAAAATCATTTGGGCCTACCCACGTGTTATAAGCCCCTCTCTTTTCTTTAAAACTTTTTGGGCCTCTTGAGAGAGTGTAAGACCCATCCCTTTGTACAGAAAACCATTTTTGGGCCCCAGTCACTTGTATAAATCCCGCTGTACAAAGTCAAACAGTGTGCTCACTGATGAAACCCTGGGCCTCTCCTTGAGCTGTAAGCCCCAAATCTTTCTTTTTCAAAGCACTTTCTCCTTTGATTTTGAATATACTATTGTTTTCAATCTTTCTTTGTTGAACAACTAACCAAACAGCATGGAAGCACTACAACCGAGTAAGTGGTTATCGCTTTCATTTACTGCTTTCATATTATAAACTGTATTGTGGGGCTGCTCACTGTAAGTCTCCTTTCATAAACTCATATCTACTGTGTAATAATAGTATAGATATTTTGAGTTTCCCCGGCTACTACGTCTAGAACTAGGTGACGCCGTTTCATTTATTCGTAGAAATAGACGCCTAGATCCCCAATAGGAGCACCAGATACAGTCTTCTCTTCGGCTGTCCTCCTTAGGAATCGTCAAGAAGCTCTACTCCCCAAGATGAATGTATTCTCCGTGAATGGCATCTTTGAGTTTCTTCCAAATTCTCGAACTTTCCTGACTTGATCTATTCCTTGTGGATAGCTTGCCTTGAATGTCTCGGGGTTTGGGTACCCACTACGGTCATAATCTTGGACCTTAACTAAGGAACCCTCTTTAAAAGCTAAAAGTCACTGGATAGTAAACCTCGCACGTTTACCAGTGGTTTTTATCTTTAAAAGAGTTATCTCTCTTAATGGAAAGGAGATGGTAGACCCACGGGCTTCTTAAAAGCATCGGCCTCCTCTTGGGCATTATTCAAGGACACTACGGCTTCTTAGAAGTATTCACAGCCTCCTCTTAGGCTTCGTATAATGATCTCTTCCTTCGGTAATGATAGCCTCCTCTTGGGCTTCGTACAAGGACCCGTCGGCTTCTTAAAAGTTTCCAGCCTCCTCTTAGGCTTCGTACAAATTGTCCCGACGTCCTCCTAGAGGTATAGGAACAGAACCTAGTCATCCTCATAGAACAGTCCTTTCGTAGAGTCTACTACTGTTTCTCAAAGCATAGTACAAAAGAAAAAAAACTCTAGACTTGGACAGTCTAACTTCCTTGAGTCTCAAAGACATTCTCAAGTGACCCCTTCGTTAAATAGGAAGGAAACCCGCAGACTCGGACAGTCTCAATACCCTTTGGATTTCCCGTTTCCTCAAAGAGAAGGAAATATCCCTGATCCTCAGATCAAATCCCTGAGTATAGTGTTGCTCATATAAGAACTGATTTTCTCTTTTAAAATCAGTATATTGGATCTGTCACTCAACCGAAACAAACCTTTAGCCTCCATCTCGGGCTTCGTGTACTCTCTTGTTGAGTATCAAAGACTCTCTTGTTGAGTCAAACTTTTAGCCTCTATCTCGGGCTTCGTACGAGACACAAAGACTCCCTCGTAGAGTCAAACAAACAATAGCCTCTATCTCGGGCTTCGTACGAGACAGAAAGACTCTATCGTCGGGTCAAAAACTTTTAGCCTCTCTCTCGGGCTTTGTACGAGACACAAATTAGCCTCCTCTTAGGCTTTGTATAATTATTTTCCTAGCGGAAATTAGCCTCCTCTTAGGCTTTTGTATAAGAAAACCACTGGTTGATCCAATCAACCTTTTAGCATCAAAGTTGTGCCTCGTTCACAGTACACAAACATCAACAACTCCTTTCCTTTCATCTAATCGCTGTAAGCGACAAGCCTCTGGATCATCTATATCCATGCCACTGTCCCTCTTTTAGCATGAGAAATTCCTAAGGAAAGATGGCATTGCTCTACACTGAGTTAAAGTCTTCTCCTTCAGGTTAAAACCCTTTCTTCAGAAATTATGGCATTGCTCGGATCCGCGTATCCCAGTTAAAGTAATTCTCCTTCCCTCTCTTTAGAGATGACAAATTCTCTCTAAAGTCGAGACCTTTCAGCTTCACGTCTTGGCTTTGAACAAGACACAAATAGACCTTTCAGCTTCACATCTTGGGCTTTGAACAAGATACAAACCACCTTTCGCTTCACGTCTTGGGCTTTGAACAAGACACCAAAACACCAAAAACACCCATTTCGAGGAACTACGAACGCTCTCATTTCCCTGTTTCGGTAAACGGGAATACGTAGGCATAAGATTGAAAGAAAAGATCTTAGCGAGCACACTAAACAAAAAACCCAAATCCCATATCTCCATCAATCAAAAATCAGTAATTCAAAAGCATCAGTCCTAACATCCTAACCCTTGTTCCCCGCTAGAAAGTCCTAGAAAGAAAGAAAATCGTATTGGCGAAAATACAAATAACCAGTACAAAGGCCCCCCCATATTGATAGCATTCGTAACCTAACAGACCGCTGTTTAAACACAGTATGCAAAGCAGGGTTAATTGGAGACATCTATTTCCCTTCCTTATTCAGCTCACAATAGGATAAAAAATGAATCGACCTGTAGTTTAAGCTCAAACCGCAGAGAGCGACCAGCGCTTAAGAACCGCGTCCAAAATCGCTCGCTACAGAAAAATGGCGCCCACCGTGGGGCCGGTTATTTCTTTCTTACAATTTAAACCTTGGGTAAGTCATTTTCATGGCGGTGGCCGCCAACAGAAAAAAGGCGCCCACCGTGGGGCCCTTCTTCTTTCTTAAACGTTTAAGGTGGAAACCTTGGACAAACCTTTTTCTCTTCACTTGTGTGAATACCACAGATTGGGGCTTCCGCCGGGGAACCCATTTCTGTCAGGAACTTAGGAATCATAGCTTTATAAGTCTAGGATGATTAGGACAAATATATATACTGCTTTTCCTAATTGCTATACGTGTTTATTTTTCTGCTAATGGGAATGCGGGTGATGCCGTATGTGGAAAGATTGAGTATACACCTAGAAAAGCCAACCCTTTCGTAGTGCGGAAACTATCAGAAATAGTTGTTACGCGATACTACCCTTATTTGAGGCTGGTGATCTATTCTCGGTGAATGGCACTTACTCTAAGATTGCACACAACTCGCTGGCGATCCGCTTGTTGTCTGCCTTCCTGGGAGGAGCTGATAATAATGAGTACAGGTACAAAAATCACCCTAGTATAAACCTTTGGGGATGGGTAGAGCCTTGACTTCATGACAACGACCCTCTGACCCCATGTTTTTTCTATGTTTTTGTGTGCTGCATTCATGCATCCATTTAATAAAACATTAAAACATTCAAAAAACTTTCTCTTCTAGTCTCTCTGTTTTTCAAATTAAACTAAGACTGTGATTGCAAATATCAGAGAAAAAGATTACGTTAATGGATTTCGGTAGAAGGAGAACTCGCCAGTATACCTTCAAGGTTCCAAAACTAGGGGATTTGAGAAGGTTAGCAAGGATGATCGTTAACCCAGAGGCTTTCAGAGCCAAGCACGGTGGTTTGCTACCACTGTTAAGAGTCCATGTGATTGAGGGGATCATGGACGCACTCATTCAGTTCTACGATCCAGTTTATCACTGTTTCACATTCCCGGATTACCAGCTATCACCAACGCTGGAGGAGTATTCTTATCTGATTGATCTACACATTACAGATCGAGCTCCATTTTCTGGACTGGAAGAAATTCCAAAGAATCAGACTATTGCAAGAACAATTCATTTGGACGAGTCTGAGGTCAAGACTCACATGACTACTAAGGGTGGCATCCAAGGTTTTCCAGCCCAGTTCTTGACAAAAAAGGCTCTATACTTCGCTAGTATAGGGAACGGGACTGCTTTTGAAAGCATCTTTGTCTTGCTCACCTACGGATTATTTTTGTTTCCCAACATCAATAACTTCGTCGATATCAACGCTATTAAGGTTTTTCTCATTGGAAACCCTGTGCCGACTTTGCTCGCAGATGCGTATCATTCTGTACACTTGGGAAATTTGTACAGCGGAGGGGAGATCACATGCTGTGTACCTTTGCTTTACAAATGGTTTATCTCTCACCTGCCCAAGTCTGCTGCTTTTTGGGATTGCAAGAGTGTCTTACGTTGGTCGCAGAAGATCATGTCTCTCACCAATTCCGATATAGATTGGTGTAATAGGATTTATGAGGGAATCAGAATCATTGACCATTGTGGAAACTTCCCCAGCGTACCCCTCATAGGAACTAAAGGAGGAATCAACTACCATCCGGTATTGTTTCGCCGTCAATTTGGATACCCGATGAGACACATCCCACTAGGTGTTCATCTGGAAGGTCTTTTCTTCAAAGAAGGAGAAAATGACAGAGCACTAAAGATGGAAATAGTGCAAGCATGGAAACATGTTCATAAGATAGGACGAGAGTCTTTGGGAAAACCGGACTGTGTCTCGGTGGAGCCTTATCTCCATTGGGTACAAACCAGAGCTCTCAAGCTAAAAATGCCTTATCCTCGTTATGAAATTCTTCCACCGAGGGAAACTGTCATGTACTTCATGACGGAAACTGAAAAGCTTCAGGTTACTCTCAACAAAGTTCAAAAGGAAAGAAGGTCTTGGAAGAACAAGTACCGCACCCTCGACGTAGAGTGTATCCAAATACAGCAACTACTAAAAGAGAAAGATGCTCTGATTGAAATTTTGGAGCAGCATGCTGTAGAGAATCAAGATGACCAAAGGAATTTGCTCGCTCCTTTCACTTGCTAAAGGAATGACAACCCGACAACGGCCCAAGCGCCCCGGTCAAAGAAGAGGACTCGGGACCCATTAGTTTAGGTTTCTGTTTCTGCACTTTGTAATCTACTGTATTTCCATTTCTGTAATCCTTTGGAATTCAATAAAAAGGGGTTTCCCCACTGTTTGATATTTGCAATCTAATTGTCGAAGTTTATTTTGATTAAACCAAAAAACAACAATTAATATAATCATTGCATTCATCATTCTCACATCGCGTATTCTTCTTACCTACGAATCTCACGTTTGTGTCTCGATTCTAGAGTCAAACTGTCTCATTCGTACAATACTCTGGCCAATCGTCAGAAAAAGATGGATGATCTTGAGGAAGAAAACAGAGAGTTGAAAGAAGAGATCGATGCTCTAAGAAAGGATATGAGAAAGCTTCGTAACGACATGCAAGCCATGGCAGAAGCTCAGCTACAAAGAACTGTGATCTCAGAGATCACCTCAACGCCCATCATAGAAAAGTATGATCCTAGGTATCAGATGCCGAAAGATCGTCCTTGGGGCATGCCTGTTAACTATATCCCGGAAGGATATGTTCCGCCGATCACTGAAGATCAGGGAATCGCAACAGAAGCCGTTGGGCCTGAAGGTTACAAACTTCGGGAAAACAAAGATGCTAGGGGCATACTGAAGACTCCTGAAGGTTACAAACTTCGGGAGGCACCAAGACTTACTGCCGTAGTCACGGTACCACCCCCTGTGGTGCACACTATCCCGGAAGGACAGATTCCACAGACACCTTCTGGTAAGAAGGAAACTATGTTTGACAGAATGGATGAATTCCAGGAGCAGTTCTTGGAAATGCAGAAAGAGCTGCAAGCCATTCGCGGTCAAGATCTATTTGGAAAGGACGCCGCAGACCTCTGCTTGGTCCCAAATGTGAAAGTCCCGCACAAGTTCCAAGTGCCCGACTTTGAAAAATACAAGGGTAACTCTTGCCCTCAGAGCCATCTGGTGATGTACGCTCGGCGGATGTCAGCTCAGACGGAGAATCAGGACCTGCTGATTCACTACTTCCAGGATAGTTTAACCAGTGCCGCACTCAAATAGTACATGGGTTTAAACCGTACTACGATCAGTACATTCAGAGATCTTGGTACTGCCTTCGTCCAACAATACAAGTTCAATTTGGACATGGCACCCGACAGAGATCAACTCAGATCAATGTCGCAAAAGGAAAAGGAAACCTTTAAGGAGTATGCTCAAAGGTGGCGTGAAATTGCCGCTCAAATTTGTCCACCTCTTGAGGAAAAAGAGATGACAAAAATCTTCTTAAAGACCTTAAGCTCATTTTACTATGACCGAATGATTGCCAGTGCACCCAGTGATTTCACCGAAATGGTCGGCATGGGTGTACGTCTTGAGGAAGCCGTCCGAGAAAGACGTTTGGTAAAAGACACTGGATCAACGAGCGGTACTAAAAAATACGGTAGTGCTCTCCCTAAGAAAAAAGAGCAAGATATTGGGAATATCTCTCTCGAAAAGCAAAGGCGACGTTATCAGCCAGTAGCAGCTGTTACTCCTGTTATCGGCCCCGCGCCTGTTCCTATGTATCAACCTCAGGTTGCGCAGAGCCAACCTGACCAACAAAGGACACAACAGCCTCTTCAGCAGGCTCGTCCTCAATATAACAACAACCGTACAACACGGCCACCAGGATTCGATCCTATACCCGTAACGTACGCAGAGCTGTTTCCGTTGCTGCTGGCTAAGGGGCACATCCAGACTAAGTCTCCTCTTACAGTACCGGAAAATCCGCCTTTTTGGTTTAAAGTGGATCAAACATGCCCTTATCATCAAAGAGGTTCAGGGCATAACATTGAGACTTGTCTCAATTTCAAATCCTACGTGCAAAAGCTTGTTAGGAGCGGGCTCTTATCTTTCAAAGATACGAATCCTAATGTTCTTACGAACCCGCTGCCTCAACACGAGAAAGCTGCAGTCAATCTGATTGAGAACGAGACTAACAATGTCTATCAAATTTACGATGTACTCTTGTTGAAAACCAATCTGGTCAAGATGCATTGTAGACAGAGTGGATATGGCCATGTGCCACCTCATAATTATCACCAGTGTGATATCTGCTCTAAAGATAATCAAGGATGTTCTGTGGTGCAAGCAGCTCTACAGGAACAAATGGATCTCGGATGGATCCAAGAGCACCGAGTTCGTGGAGTTAACATGGTTTACACGAATTCCAACCTCATTCAAAATCACGACATCCGTGCGATGAATGTCAACTTGGTGGCGATACACTCAAGGCAAAGCCAGTATCATAATCTGCCGCGGCACGATTACAGTTCCTGTCTGATTTGCTCGGTAAACAAACAGGGATGCTCTTTCATACAAGAGGCCCTCCAGCGTCAAATGGACCTTGGATGGATCCAAGACTACCATGATAGGAACTCCTATCAAATCAACATGGTTCAGATCTTCGACATCCGCGTAATGGATACCAACCTGGTAGGGTTACATGCTGAGCAGGTCCGACTTGGATTCTTAATATCACATGACTATCAAAACTGTAAAGCAGGTTGCAAAAACGATCGAGGTTGTACCCTTGTCCAGGAGGCACTTCAGCACTTGTTAAATCACTGGTGGATGTCAATCTATATGGACGAAGATACTCAGCAGATTAGTATCAATAACAGGAATCCTACTCGTCGTCAAAGTCAGGATGTCCGATCAATGGAAGGTAACCTAGTGAGGTTACATTGTATTCAAAGTGGGCGTGGCCAGGTGCCACCACACAACTATGACAGTTGTAGCGTCTGTGCAGAAAGTAACCAAGGGTGTTACCTTGTGACAGCATCTCTTTAGGGTCAGGTCAATCATGGAGAAATTCATCCATATCCCGGTTCAGGACCCATCATTTGGTCGCCGAACTACCTTGCCGAGCAAGTTGAGGATGTTGTCACGATCTCTGGTCATCACAGGACCAGGGATGTTTTTGCCATCATCCCTCTACTTGACAAATCTAGAGTTCCCAACCGGGAACGAATCAAGGTTACTTATGATGGTCAGAAAAATCAGAAGGTTCCCATAGTCATCTATCTACAGGGGCCACTACCGTATGAATCAGCTAAGGCAATCCCTTACAAATACAGTGCAACAATAATCGAGAATGGAAAGGAAATTCCATTACCCTCCGTCGTGAATATTGCAGACATCAGTCGTGTAACACGGAGTGGTCGAATCTTCAACCGAGGGGTTGGAGAATCCAACAAAGAAAAGGAACATCAGGCAGAAATTCCTGATCCACCAGTCAGTCAATCTGGTAATTCCGACTTTTCAAAAGACAAAGATGAGATGCTAAAGCTCATCCAAAGGAGTGAATATAACATTGTTGATCAACTGTTACAGACTCCTTCAAAGATCTCAGTATTATCACTGTTACTCAGTTCAGAAGCACACAGAGAGGCTCTACAGAAAGTCTTGGAGCAAGCCTTTGTGGAACAGGATGTAACAATCAGACAATTCGATAGCATTGTCTCTAACATCACTTCCTGCAATAATTTGGGATTTAGTGATGAGGAATTACCTGAAGAGCGTCGTCGTCATAACATGGCGCTCAACATTACAGTTAACTGCCAGGGCGATGCTTTAGCCAATGTACTGGTAGACACAGGGTCAGCCCTGAATGTTATGCCGAAGTCCACTTTGACGCAATTATCATTTAAGGGCCCTCCGATGAGAGTCAGCGAGGTCGTCGTCAAAGCATTCGACGGATCCAGAAAAACAGTTATCGGCGAAGTTGATCTTCCCATAACTATTGGTCCTCACACTTTCCAAATCACTTTCCAGGTTATGGACATCCGGGCAACATACAGTTGTTTATTAGGAAGACCTTGGATACATCAGGCTGGAGCGGTTACTTCAACCCTCCACCAAAAGCTAAAGTTCGTCAAGAACGATCAACTTGTCACGGTTTGTGGGGAACAAGCCTTGCTTGTGAGTAACCTATCATCATCTGCTTGTGTAGAACCCGAGGAGGTTATTGGAACTCAGTTCCAAGCACTATCGGTGAGCAAGAACGATCAATCCGAAGAAGGAACTTCAATTTCTTCATACAAAGATGCTATCAAAGCGGTCGAGAGTACCGATACAAAAGGATGGGAACAGCTTGTCATTCCCACTGACAATAAAATAAAGAAGGGTCTTGGTTTTTCTGCGACCTGTACTCAGACAGCCGCCAACGATGAAAGTCTTCATCCCCTTCAAAACTTCTTCCACAGTGGAGGTTTTCTTCACCTAGTGTCTCAGACAGTTCATGCTATCAATGAGGAAGATCCCTCTGACACAGATGAAGAATGGAAGTCCTACCTTAACAAGGACGACTATATGTCTTAGGAAGAGGTGCCTATGCCTTTTTGCTTTCCTACAGAAAGTCCGAGATTTATACCAAGATCAGATGTCGAAATGATCTACGGAGATTGTGATCCGGAAGGATGCCGTGCTCCGCCAAACTCATTAGAGGAAGACACTCTGATGAAAGAAAACTTTAATCACAATTACTATGGCCCGATGGATGGTCTGCCAATGTGGCAGCCTTACCCAGGAAACTTGGGGCAAGAAAGTCAGCCGAGTAATGAAACTCAGCTGAGCGTCATTGAACAGAATACCTGTGTCCCCGCCATGTCATGGGATCAACACTCAGGTCATTCGGAAACTACTCAACATGAAGATGAATTTGCAACGTTTGCAGGACTAAAATTCATCAACTATGCTTTTCCTGAGGTCAACGTCATCGAGAGGGATGACTTCTCCATTTCCAAAGAAGTTTGGGACACTTTGGGACAACCAAGTGGAAAATACGAATTTATGGTCAAGTACACTGCTCCCGAAAGCTCTCGTATCAGGCTCGAAGATATCCATTCAACTGGATGGGGAGATACAGCTGAGGGCACCAATGCTATGCAAAGTGCAACAGAGGAATCCTCCTACGACAATTCTGCTTGGGAGACAGATTCCAATGATCCTGCTCCACCAGAAATCAGCGTCATTTCTGAAGACAAATCAAGGAAGGTGCCAGACTTTGTGATTCACCGAGGAGTTCGCCGCCAATGGGTTGCCGTCGAGGTTCCGAAGGTCGTTCATCAGTCAAAGTAATTGCCATCTTTAACCTTTCACCCTGCCCAGGTGAAACGGATGTTTTGATAGGGCTCGCTTTTTGTAAATTTCCCTCTTCGCTTTGCCCAGAGCGAGTGAGTTTTGTTTTATAGGGCTGTAGTTTCAAGATTCGACTTGTTCATTAATAAAATAACGTCGTTCTGTAATTTCCGCATTAATTTCTATTTTCTCTTTTTGCTTTTTCAGAAAATGGTAATCCTAAAAAACAATTCAATCATAAAAACAAGCAGTAAAATAAATACACTGCACACACTTACATTTTCTCTATCTCTTCTAAACACGAATCATCACGTCATGCAGATTGCTTGTTTTATACCCCGTCGAAACATACGATCTGATGCCTTCTCCCAACTTTGAGTTCCCGGTATTCGAGGCTGAAGAAGAAGTTGACAACGAAATTCCAGAAGAGATCTCCCGACTACTCAGACAAGAGGAAAGGTCCATTGAACCTCACAAAGAACCGTTGGAAACGGTAAACTTGGGTTCAGAGCAAGAGAGAAAAGAAATCAGGATTGGGGCACTGCTCAGTCCAACTACCAGAGAGGGTTTGATAAAGCTTCTCAAAGAATTCCCCGATGTATTCGCTTGGTCCTATCAGGATATGCCAGGGTTAGATACCAGCATTGTGGAACATCACTTACCGATAAGATCGTAATGTCCGCCAGTAAAGCAAAGGTTGAGACGGACTCACCCGGACATGGCCATCAAAATCAAAGAGGAGGTACAAAAACAGATCGACGCGGGTTTCCTCGCTACATCTGAATATCCTCAATGGTTAGCCAACATCGTACCCGTTCCCAAAAAGGATGGAAAGGTCAGAATGTGTGTTGATTACAGAGATCTAAACAAGGCAAGTCCAAAGGACGACTTTCCTTTACCACACATTGACATGCTAGTTGACAGCACAACAAAGTTCAAAGTATTCTCCTTCATGGATGGATTCTCGGGCTATAATCAGATCAAAATGGCGCCGAAAGACATGGAGAAAACTTCGTTCATTACCCCATGGGGTACCTTTTGTTACAAGGTAATTCCGTTCGGTTTGAAGAATGTCGGGGCAACCTATCAAAGGGCCATGACTACTCTGTTTCATGACATGATACATAAGGAAATCGAGGTATATGTCGATGATTTGATTGCAAAATCAAGAACAGAGGATGAGCACGTTGAACATCTGTCAAAATTGTTCGAACGTCAAAGAAAATTCAAGCTCCGCTTGAATCCTAACAAGTGCACCTTCGGTGTTCGTTCAGGGAAACTACTAGGGTTCATCGTCAGCCAGAAAGGAATTGAAGTTGATCCTGACAAGGTCAAGGCCATTCAAGAAATGCCTTCTCCGAAAACTGAAAAACAAGTCAGAGGATTCCTGGGACGTTTGAACTACATCTCCAGATTCATATTCCTTATGACCGCGACATGTGCGCCGATTTTCAAATTACTCAAAAAGAACCAGGATTGCGTTTGGTCAGAAGATTGCCAAACCGCCTTCGACAGTATCAAGGAATATCTGTTGAATCCTCCGATTCTATCACCTCCAGTGGAAGGAAGACCACTGATCATTTACCTCACAGTCCTAGAGGACTCAATGGGATGTGTACTTGGCCAACAAGACGAAACTAAACGAAAAGAGTCTGCCATTTACTATCTAAGCAAGAAATTCACCGACTGCGAGACTCGGTACACAATGCTTGAGAAAACTTGTTACGCTTTGGCTTGGGCAGCCAAACGTCTTCGCCAGTACATGATTCGTCATACTACTTGGTTGGTCTCCGAAATGGATCCAATCAAGTACGTTTTCGAAAAACCTGCTCTCACAGGAAGGATTGCCCGTTGGCAGATGTTACTATCAGAATATGACATAGAGTACCATGCTCAGAAAGCCGTTAAAGGAAGTATTTTTGCCGATCATTTGGCTCATCAACTGATTGACGATCAAGAATCAATCGGGTTTGACTTCCCAGACGAAGATGTCATGTATCTAAAAATGAAAGATTGCGATGAACCGCTACCCAGTGAAGGGCCAGAACCAGGTTCCCAGTGGGGACTTATCTTTGACGGAGCAGTCAATCATTATGGAAATGGAATTGGGGCAATCATTGTTACCCCTCAGGGTTCCCACATTCCTTTCACTGCCAGACTTACGTTCAAATGTACGAACAATGAGGCCGAATACGAAGCATGTATCATGGGTCTCGAAGAAGCGATCAACTTAAGGATCAAGAACTTGGATGTATATGGCGACTCAGCCCTGGTTATTAATCAGATCAAAGGAGATTGGAACACATACCAATCAGGATTGATTCCTTACAAAGATTACGCGAGAAGGTTGTTACCCTTCTTCAACAGAATCGAGTTTCATCACGTCCCTCGTGAGGAGAATCACATGGCTGATGCATTAGCCATTATCTCTTCCATGATTAGTGTAGGTCAATAGAACAACCTACCTAAGATCGACATAATGCGCCTTGAACGGCCCGCTTACATCTTCGCGATTGAAGCAGTCATAGACGACAGACCTTGGTATCATGATATCAAATGCTTCCTTCAGAAACAAGAGTACCCATCTGGGGCACTCAGAAAAGACAGGAAAACCCTCAGAAGATTGGCTGGAAACTTCTTCCTGAGCGGTGACACTCTTTATAAGAGAAATTTTGACATGGTCTTGCTCCGATGTGTCGACAGACCAGAAGCAGACATGCTCATCAAAGAAATTCATGAAGGATCCTTTGGCACTCATGCCAACGGACACACAATGGCGAGAAAAATTCTCAGGGCCGGGTATTATTGGTTGAACATGGAATCCGACTGCTACAAGTACATGAGGAGGTGTCACAAGTGTCAGATATACTCCGACAAAATTCATGTACCGCCATCACATCTCAAAGTTCTTTCTTCCCCGTGGCCTTTTTCCATATGGGGAATCGACATGATTGGTATGATTGAGCCCAAGGCTTCAAACAGACATCGGTTCATCCTGGTAGCCATTGATTATTTCACCAAGTGGGTCAAAGCAGCGTCATTCGCCAATGTAACCCGACAAGTGGTGGTCCGATTTATCAAAAACAATATCATCTGCCGTTATGGTGTTCCAAGCGAGATCATTACTGATAATGGATCTAACTTGAACAATAAGATGATGAAAGAGTTGTGTGCAGAGTTCAAGATCGAACACCATAACTCATCTCCCTACCGACCCAAGATGAACGGAGCGGTAGAAGCGGCTAACAAGAACATCAAGAAGATCGTTCAAAAGATGGTTGTAGCCTATAAAGATTGGCACGAAATGCTACCCTTTGCTCTTCACGGTTATCGAACATCTATCCGCACTTCAACAGGGGCAACCCCTTTCTCTCTAGTATATGGCATGGAAGCAGTGCTCCCCATAGAAGTAGAGATCCCATCAATCCGGGTATTGATGGAAGCTTAGCTCACCGAAGCTGAATGGTGTCAAAGTCGACACGAAGAACTGAACCTGATTGAAGAAAAGAGAATCACGGCACTATGCCACGGTCAGTTATATCAACAGAGAATGAAAAGGGCGTTCGACAAAAAGGTCCGACCTCGTATTTTCAGAAAAGGATACCTCGTGCTCAAGGAGATACAATCATTTCTCACTGACTCTCGGGGCAAATGGACCCCGAATTATGATGGCCCCTATGTGGCCACAAAAGCTTTCTCAGGCGGCACCTTGAGACTTGCAACCATGGACGGTGAGGAATTTGCCTACCCCACGAATGTTGATGTAGTCAAGAAATACTTCGCCTAAAAAAAACGTCTTGGTGGATTGAAAACCCGAAAGGGCGGTCCAGGCAAAAGTTAGAGACATGAAAAAAAAATCATCCAAATGGATTGGAAATCTCATAGTACAATCCAGGCAAAAATTAGGGATAATGGCAAGTAACTATGTTCAACAGAGGCTAGTCCCTCAGCAGCAGTTACAGCATCATCTATCGGAGGAAATCTCCAGTCAAAGGTCATCTTCGACGGAAGCTCAGGATGTCCCGAACTCAAAGTTGGTAGAAGGATAGTGGTCGTTATGTTTTAACGTAGCCCTTTTCCCTGTAAATTACCATTTTATAACTTTGTATATACTCTTTGGAATCACGCGTTTGGCTGATCTCCATCTTATCAATAAAATTTGAGCCCTTGTGCTTTTGTTTGTAATTCTTTACTTGTTTTAGCTTTACAGAATGACGTTGTTTAAACTTAATCAACGATTCTTGAAACGAAACAAAAACGAATTTACTTGTTAAACTTTTTCTGCTTTTAAATTAAAGATGGCATTTCTTTTGACTGTTGAACATCAGAAGAACATCGATCGCTTCTCCCGAAGTAAGCGGACTTCAAAGTGCAGAATTAAAGTACTCTTTCTAAACCAGTTCGCCTGAATGAAGGGATCAACTGTGTCAGAGACCTTGTTTCGTCTGACATCCTCGGCCGAGTTCTCATCTCCTAAGCCCGATCAACATAGCTCACAACGGGACTATCTCTCCTAAGCAAGGTGGAATTGCTATTTTGAATCAACGGTACTTCTTCGCCCCGCGATGGCCGAGTATCCAATTGTGTTCATCCATTAGTCTGTATGTCGCGTCTATTTTGTCAGCATATACATACATACATCAAGCATTTTTTATTTGCATTTACATTTCATATTGCATCGCTATCACTCTAGTCGGTCTTGTCCCCTAGTGGTAGAAGACCTCTCAATCGAGTTGTCAGTTCTTGCCTCATCAGGAAATACTGTGTCTGAACAACCTCGCTTCCAGTTTAATTCTGGAAAGAAGTTGGTCCTTGACCACTTTGATAACTTGAACCTCTGAAAATCCAGAGAAAACTTTCAATAAACATCACTCTTCGCCATTGAAGATGATATCCTTGCTTTCCCGGATTAAGGAAAATCCACAGAGAAAGCCTTGTGATCAGAGATTCGGCAGCACGCCAGTTTTGCTCTGAAAAACCACTGATGAGAAGGTCATTGGCACCTCAAAATTGGACCCCATCATATGGCGTTTCTCCGGGAAGATCCCGAAAAAAGTATGATGAAAGATTCCAAACGAAAACAGTCTCTCAAGAGACTCGCTTTCCCCAGTAGAATCGACAAATGGCGTCTCCAAAACAGAGAAGTTTGTGTACCTCTACAATTTAGACGAATAGGTTCCCCAGCAAGTCTGACATCAAATCTTTTCCCACTCAAATGGTGTCTCCCCGAGAAAATTCGGCGAGAAGTTTGAAGGAAAACCGCTACTCATAGCGTCCTTTGTCAATAAAGTTTATTGACAAAAGAAACTAAGACCAGTTCCTTGGTAGGAAACCAGGATCGAGGGGAAGTTTAAATCAGAAACTAAGACCAGTTCCTTGGTAGGAAACCAGGATCGAGGGGAAGTTTAAATCAGAAACTAAGACCAGTTCCTTGGTAGGAAAACAGGATCGAGGGGAAGTTTATTTCAAAAGAGACTGAGACCAGTTCCTTGGTAGGAAACCAGGATCGAGGGGAAGTTTACCTTTTCTAAGCATCATTGCTTAGCTAAAGAAGATGAATGCGTAAGCTACCATTCATAACCACCATCAAAATTTTGGGTATTCCGATATTTAATCCTCTTGCACCCCGAATGCCCGAATCCCTTCGTCATTCACACCTTCGGGTCCAAGAAGATTAAATAGGGGCATCTGTAATACCCCAAATTTTGACCACTTAGATTTCCCATCATTGTGAAAATCATCATCACAATATGGATGAACCATCATGCTTCATCAGTCTCCCCAAAGATGGGTGAGCATCCACTATAATCAAAATTAGGGTTTCAAGCCCTCTCTGAGTGCTTAGACAAAGGATCAATCAAGAAATGACATGATTTTCAACTTGTCTAACCTCCCAAGTAACTACAAAGGATCAAAAGGACTCCAACTTCAAGGATTAAGCACAAGGATGCTCCCTTCTAGGTGGATCAAGCCTCAAGATCGCCAGTGTCACCAAATTAGGGTTTTGGTCGACCAGGGCCTCCAGATGGAAAATTTTCATCTGGGCACAAGGCAATGATCCAAAACATGACCTAATATACTTCATGGAACCTCATAAACCCATGCATCAAGTCAATTTTGCCTCAGGGGATGCATTCATCAAAAATTAGGAATTAGGGTTTCTTGACCTAATTCGCCCCTAAGTTGACTTTTGGGACAAACCATGAGCCAAGACCTAAAAACATGATTTGAGGGTCTCTAATATACCATATTGATCCATTTGGAACAATGGATTGATCCAAGAAGCTTGAGCAACAAGTCTCAATTTCATCTGCACCACAATTAGGGTTTTAAGGGAAAAGTCAACTGTAACTTTGACTTTTGACCAAGACATGCTCCCAAACCCTAATACATGATTGAATATACCCTATGACACCCATGGAACATGTCCATCAAGTTTTATTTAGGTCAAGGACATGATTTCCTGAAGAATTGCACAGTTTGAAATTCATCTGATAAAAAGTCAACTGTGCACAAAAGTAAACTTTGACTTTTTGAGATTTTTCACCAAAATGGATTTTTAACCCTAAAATGATGTTAATGTATGATTTGAATCATCATTCATCAAGAAAAATCAAGAAAAGTGAGATAACTTGTAAAAGGGGTAACCATAAAACTTAGAAATTTTTCTAAGTTAAAAATAAAGTGGCAAAGGTACCAACTTTGGAGGACCATAACTCCTAAACCACAAGGCCATTTTTTCTCATCCAAAGATGGATTTGTAGCCCTCATTATCACCTACAAAAACTTCAACTACAAGTCATTCCAATTCATTAAGGATTTTGAGTTATGGAGTGATCAAAGTTGCTGAAAAGTGAAAATGTCACTTTTTCCAACACTTAGTGAAATTTTCACTAAGTCAGATTCTGCCTCACTTTTTGCCAAATGTAGGGGGATTTTTCACTTGGAATCAAAAGAGATCAAAACCAAACTTGTTCAAACAGTTGTTGTATCATGTAAGAGCTTTCCAAAATGGCCAAGAACATTGCCAAATTCAACCTACACCATGAGATACAACATTGCCAAGTTGCCTTGCTGAAATCTGTCAAGGCAAGGCAGAATTTGCAACTTTAGTCGATTTGCCAAAATCAGCCAAATTCAATTGCTCCTATCCACTTGGACACCTCAGAGGATTGAATCTAAAGGGGACAATCACTGAGCCAAGCCTCCAAAGTCCATGGAACAAGAAATAGCATGTTGAACCTAGAATGGCCAAAATAGGGACAAGACTTCAAATTTGGAATGAGGCATTCAATGAAACCATCAAGGTGGCATGGACTGAGCCATTCTCATCTGAAATCAGTCAAGACTTATCCAAGACCAAGGGGACCAAAGCTCTGTGCCCTAACCTCTAGTCAATGGCTAGAGGAGACTTGGATTTTCATTTGCCAACATTGGCCAAACCTACTTACCAGCTGCCATGCACTATTCCTTGCAAAACAAACTTGCTCTACTATAAATAGAGCTCAATTGTGGTCAGTTTGAGTACACCAAAGCCATCTAACAGATGCTTTCCTCAAAATCTCTTCTTTCACTCCAATTTTGCCTTCTAAGGCAAGTCACTATCGGGTTTTGAGTTTGAGAGCAATTCCAATCAAACCAATCACTCACACACCTCACATACATCACATATGAGCTGATCAAATACTTAGATTACTTCTGAAACATCAATTTCACAAAATCACCAGCTGGTTGCTCAAGGTTTTAACCAAAATGCAGCTGAGGTACCACAAAATGATCCAACCAATTTCAATCAAGTCCAACCATCCAAACACAATCCATAGGGTGTAGGGAAGCTGTTCAGATCATCACCACTCATCTGTAACACCTCCAAATCAAAAATCACTTTGAACTTGCTGTCACGACTTGGAGGTAAGCACATACTTGGTCATATCTCAATCTATGCATATTTCCTCGCACAATAATTTGGCCATATGTTCATAATCATGCATGGAATATTTTCCCTCAATTAATTACATTGTTTGAATCGTGTATCAAAAATCCTAGCCTTCATGCAGAAATTAGGGTTCTTGAGGTCTCTTCGTGATTTCTTGTTGTATGTTTAATTTAAATGAAATTAAAGTACATAGACATGATCGTGAGGTTGAGGCGAGCATAATGATATGTGGATTGCATGATATGATTACGTATTCAGTGAGATTGGATGGAAAACGCAAATCAGCCAAACCCAGAAAAACGCGCGTGTTCTTGCTTGTGTTCTTGGCGCCTTTTTCATAAATTCAAATATTTGAATTTTGTGATTTTGTTTAATTGATTCAAAAATTAATTTCTCTCTGAGTTTTAATGATTTTGAGTTGATTCTTTTTTTAATAATTCACAAAAATGTTAAAATATTTTATTTTCCCAAAAAATCCCAAAAATATTATTTATTGTATATAATTGATATTTTTGTAAATAATTAATGTTTTAATTGTTTTTGACATTTGAAATATTTTTTCTACATTGATTTTGCAACTTTTAATGCTTTCTAATTATTTTGTAGGTCAATACTTAATTTTTGAAGCATTAATCCAAGATCACAATTTGTTTTCCATGTGTTAAACAATTTTTGATCATTTTAATTGAATTTTTATTCAATTAAATACATTTTGAAAACAAATTAGGGTTTTGGATTAATTCAACCCTCATAAATCATTTTCAAAACTTTTTTGGGCCTCTTGAGAGAGTGTAAGACCCATCCCCCCTTGTACAAAAACTTTTTGGGCCTCACTCATTGTATAAGTCCCTCTGTACAAGTAAACGGCGCGATCGTCGCCCGTTTAAAAATAAAAAAAAATCATTTGGGCCTCTCCTTGAGCTATAAGACCCATTCAAAACACTTTGGGCCTCTATTAGAGTGTAAGACCCAATCCCCCTTTTAACCAAAACATTTTGGGCCTCACTTATTGTATAAGTCCCTCTGCGTTAAAAGAAAACCTCGGCGCGATCGTCATTTTTAAACGAAAAATCATTTGGGCCTACCCTCGTGTTATAAGCCCCTCTCTTTTCTTTAAAACTTTTTGGGCCTCTTGAGAGAGTGTAAGACCCATCCCTTTGTACAGAAAACCATTTTTGGGCCCCAGTCACTTGTATAAGTCCCGCTGTACAAAGTCAAACAGTGTGCTCACTGATAAAACCCTGGGCCTCTCCTTGAGCTGTAAGCCCCAAATCTTTCTTTTTCAAAGCAATTTCTCCTTTGATTTTGAATATACAGTTGTTTTCAATCTTTCTTTGTTGAACAACTAACCAAACAGCATGGAAGCACTACAACCGAGTAAGTGGTTATCGCTTTCATTTACTGCTTTCATATTATAAAATGTATTGTGGGGCTGCTCACTGTAAGTCTCCTTTCATAAACTCATATCTACTGTGTAATAATAATATAGATATTTCGAGTTTCCCCGGCTACTACGTCTAGAACTAGGTGACGCCGTTTCATTTATTCGTAGAAATAGACGCCTAGATCCCCAATAGGAGCACCAGATACAGTCTTATCTTCGACTGTCCTCCTTAGGAATCGTCAAGAAGCTCTACTCCCCAAGATGAATGTATTCTCCGTGAATGGCATCTTTGAGTTTCTTCCAAATTCTCGAACTTTCCTGACTTGATATATTCCTTGTGGATAGCTTGCCTTGAATGTCTCGGGGTTTAGGTACCCACTACGGTCATAATCTTGGACCTTAACTAAGGAACCCTCTTTAAAAGCTAAAAGTCGCTGGATAGTAAACCTCGCACGTTTACCAGTGGTTTTTATCTTTAAAAGAGTTATCTCTCCTAATGGAAAGGAGATGATAGACCCACGGGCTTCTTAAAAGCATCGGCCTCCTCTTGGGCATTATTCAAGGACACTACGGCTTTTTAGAAGTATTCACAACCTCCTCTTAGGCTTCGTATAATGATCTCTTCCTCCGGGAATGATAGCCTCCTCTTGGGCTTCGTACTAGGACCCGTCGGCTTCTTAAAAGTTTCCAGCCTCCTCTTGGGCTTTGTACAAATTGTCCCGACGTCCTCCTAGAGGTATAGGAACAGAACCTAGTCATCCTCATAGAACAGTCCTTTCGTAGAGTCTACTACTGTTTCTCAAAGCATAGTACAAAAGAAAAAAAACTCTAGACTTGGACAGTCTAACTTCCTTGAGTCTCAAAGACATTCTCAAGTGACCCCTTCGTTAAATAGGAAGGAAACCCGCAGACTCGGACTGTCTCAATACCCTTTGGATTTCCTGTTTCCTCAAAGAGAAGGAAATATCCCTGATCCTCAGATCAAATCCCTGAGTACAGTGTTGCTCATATAAGAACTGATTTTCTCTTTTAAAATCAGTATATTGGATCTGTCACTCAACCGAAACAAACCTTTAGCCTCCATCTCGGGCTTCGTACGAGATACAAAAACACTCTATTGTTGAGTATCAAAGACTCTCTTGTTGAGTCAAACTATTAGCCTCTATCCCGGGCTTCGTACGAGACACAAAGACTCCCTCGTAGAGTCAAACAAACAATAGCCTCTATCTCGGGCTTCGTACGAGACACAAAGACTCTATCGTCGGGTCAAAAACTTTTAGTCTCTCTCTCGGGCTTTGTACGAGACACAAATTAGCCTCCTCTTAGGCTTTGTATAATGATTTTCCTAGCGGAAATTAGCCTCCTCTTAGGCTTTTGTATAAGAAAACCACTGGTTGATCCAATCAACCTTTTAGCATCAAAGCTGTGCCTCGTTCACAGTACACAAACATCAACAACTCCTTTCCTTTCATCTAATCGCTGTAAGCGGCAAGCCTCTGGATCATCTATATCCATGCCACTGTCCCTCTTTTAGCATGAGAAATTCCTAAGGAAAGATGGCATTGCTCTACACTGAGTTAAAGTCTTCTCCTTCAGGTTAAAACCCTTTCTTCAGAAATTATGGCATTGCTCGGATCCGTGTATCCCAGTTAAAGTAATTCTCCTTCCCCCTCTTTAGAGATGACAAATTCTCTCTAAAGTCGAGACCTTTCAGCTTCACGTCTTGGGCTTTGAACAAGACACAAATAGACCTTTCAGCTTCACATCTTGGGCTTTGAACAAGATACGAACCACCTTTCACTTCACGTCTTGGGCTTTGAACAAGACACCAAAACACCAAAAACACCCATTTCCTCCCATAGAATAGGAGGAACTACGAACGCTCTGATTTCCCTGTTTCGGTAAACGGGAATACGTAGGCATAAATCGAAAGAAAAGATCTTAGCGAGCACACTAAACAAAAAACCCAAATCCCATATCTCCATCAATCAAAAATCAGTAATTCAAAAGCATCAGTCCTAACATCCTAACCCTTGTTCCCCGCTAGAAAGTCCTAGAAAGAAAGAAAACCGTATTGGCGAAAATACAAATAACCAGTACAAAGCCCCCCCCCACATTGATAGCATTCGTAACCTAATAGACCGCTGTTTAAACTCAGTATACAAAGCAGGGTTAATTGGAGACATCTATTTCCCTTCCTTATTCAGCTCACAATAGGATAAAAAATGAATCGACCTGTAGTTTAAGCTCAAACCGCAGAGAACGACCAGCGCTTAAGAACCGCGTCCAAAATCGCTCGCTACATATAGACAACTAAATAAAGTGACGATTAAGAACAAGTATCCGCTCCCGAGAATAGATGATTTGATGGATCAATGGGTGGGTGCTCGTGTGTTTAGCAAGATTGATTTGAGGTCGAGATATCATCAGATTAAAGTAAAGGATAAAGATATTTAGAAGACGGCCTTCAGAACGCGTTATGGACATTATGAGTATTCGGTGATGCCTTTCGGTGTTACTAATGCGCCGGGAGTATTCATGGAGTACATGAACCGTATCTTTCATATTTATTTGGATTGGTTTGTAGTGGTGTTTATTGATGATATATTAATTTACTCTAAATCGGAGGAGGAGCATGCAGAACACTTGAGACTAGTGTTGCAAGTCTTAAAGGAAAAGAGGTTATATGCAAAGCTGTCCAAATGTGAATTTTGGTTAAAGGAGGTCAGTTTTCTCAGTCATGTCATTTCAGGTAGTGGCGTTGCGGTGGATCCATCTAAAATAGATGTTGTGTTACAATGGGAAACTCCAAGGTCGGCTACCGAGATTAGAAGCTTTTTAGGGCTAGCCGGTTATTACCGAAGATTTATCGAAGGATTTTCTAAGTTAGCACTCCCGTTGACTAAGTTGACTTGTAAAGGTAAGGCTTTCGTGTGGGAAATTCAATGCGAAGAAAGTTTCACGGAATTGAAGAAGAGATTGACGTCAGCTCCGGTTTTGACGTTACCTAATTCAGGAGAACCTTTTGTGGTATATTGTGATGCTTCTAAGATGGGTTTATGTGGTGTGCTTATGCAAAATGACAAGGTAGTTGCTTATGCGTCGAGGCAGTTGAGAGTTCATGAAAAGAATTATCCTACTCATGACTTAGAACTTGTTGCGGTTGTTTTTGTGCTGAAGATTTGGAGACATTATCTTTATGGTTCTAGATTTAAAGTGTTTAGTGACCATAAAAGTTTAAAGTACTTATTTAATCAGAAGGAACTGAATATGAGACAACGAAGATGGTTAGAATTATTAAAAGATTATGATTTCGGTTTGAACTATCATCCGGGTAAAGCTAATGTTGTGGTCGACGCTCTGAGTCGGAAGACTTTGCATATGTCGGCAATGATGGTTAAGGAATTGGAATTAATCGAGCAATTCAGAGATATGAGCTTAGTTTGCGAAGTGACACCGCAGAGTGTGATGTTGGGGATGCTGAAGATTAATAATGATTTCCTAGATAATATCAAAGAAGCTCAGAAGTTAGACGTGAAACCGGTAGATTCGATGGTTGGAATCGATCAGTCGGAGAATGATGATTTCAAGTTAGACGCGCGAGGTGTGTTGAGATTCCGAAATCGAATTTGTATCCCTGATGATGTAGAGTTGAAGAAAGCAATTCTGGAAGAAAGTCATAGAAGTAAATTGAGTATTCATCCGGGAGCTACAAAGATGTACCAAGACTTGAAGAAATTATTTTGGTGGCCTAGCATGAAGCGGGACGTGGCTCGATTTGTGTATGCATGTTTAACTTGTCAGAAGTCAAAAGTTGAACATCAGATGCCTGCTGGGTTGATGCAACTGTTAGAAGTTCCAGAATGGAAATGGGATAGCATTTCAATGGACTTTGTGACGGGATTGCCTAATACTTTAAGAGGGCGTGATTCGATTTGGGTGATTGTTGATAGGCTTACGAAGTCAGCTCATTTTATTCCTATTAACATCAGTTTTCCAGTGTCGAAGTTGGCGGAAATTTATATTCGTGTAATTGTGAAGCTGCACGGTGTTCCTTTGTGTATTGTGTCAGATAGAGATCCGCGGTTTACTTCTGATTTTTGGAAGGGTTTGCAAGAGCGTTGGGTTCTAAGTTGAGGTTGAGTTCAGTGTATCACCCTCAGACGGATGGTCAAACGGAGAGGACTATTCAGTCGTTGGAGGATTTGTTGAGAGCATGTGTTCTGGACCAAGGAGGTTCATGGGATACTTATCTACCATTAATCGAGTTCACTTATAATAACAGTTACCATTCTAGTATTGGGATGGCTCCTTTTGAAGCATTATATGGTCGGAGTTGTAGGACTCCTTTATGTTGGCACGAATCTGGAGAAAGTGTAGTGCTTGAACCTGAAATTGTTCGAGAGACTACTGAGAAGGTGAAGTTAATCCGAGAAAAGATGAAATCTTCTCAAAGTAGGCAGAAGAGTTATCATGACAAGCGAAGAAAGGATTTGGAATTTCAAGCCGGTGACCATGTGTTTTTTAGAGTTACGCCGGTGACAGGTGTTGGGCGTGCCTTGAAGTCTAAGAAGCTCACTCCTCGTTTTATTGGTCCGTATCAGATTTCGGACAAAGTTGGGAATGTTGCTTATAGAGTGGCGTTGCCGCCTAATTTGTCGAATTTGCATAATGTGTTTCATGTGTCACAACTCCGGAAGTATGTTCCAGATCCGTCTCATGTGATTTATATGGATGATGTACAAGTACGGGATAATCTTACTGTGGAAACGATGCCCGTACGAATTGCGGAGCGTGAGATAAAGACTCTAAGAGGCAAAGAGATTGTGTTGATGAAAGTTGTCTGGCTAGGAGTTGTCGGAGAAAGCATGACTTGGGAGCTGGAAAGCAAGATGAAGGAATCCTACCACGAGTTATTCGAATCAGGTAAATTTTCGAGGACGAAAATTCTTGAAGTAGGGGAGAGTTGTAACGCCCCGAAAAATCTAAATTAATCATTTATTTATTTAATTTAGAAGGGATTGGGAAGTTTTGGTAATTTCGGAGAATTTTGGATCAAAAAGAGTATTTTTAGATAATTTAATAGAATAAATAATTAATGTATTATTTATACTATTATTATTATTATTAATAAAAATAATAAGAAAAGGACAAGGTGGTCATAAAGGAAAAGGGGTGAGGATAGAGTTGGAAGTTCATAAACTGGAATATTTTGTCTAAAGAGGAGAAGACCGATCAATTCTAACTTATCGTGTTTTGTGAAGAAAATAGAGGAAGAGAAGGAGAAGAGCACTACGACGTAGAGATTTCTGAGGAATCTTAGAGGAGGAGGAAGCTACTAAATTCTCTAAGGTATGGGGAGAATTCCTAATTCCTTATAGTTTATGAGGTTGGAGATGAATAGATTAGGTTTTGTATGAATGTTGTTTGATTTTGATGATTTTGATGTGAAATATATGATGTGATGTGAAATATGATGAATTGTTTGGCATGTATTGATATATATGTTGATGTAAGTGTATCGTGTAAGCATTTTTGGTCAATTTTCGTTTTGGGAAAAATTGAGTTTTTAGGGTATTTCGAGTCGAAAACGTAGAAAATGATTTTTTGGGAAATTATGGTGTTTGGTGATGTAGAATGAATTAGGGATGAATGATTCGATGAAATATAATGAGATAGAATGTTACGTGTTGATGTATGTGTATTATGTGAGTCTTTTGGTCAAATTTTCGTATTGGAAAAAAACTGAATTTTGGGATATTTGAGGCCAAAACGCAGCAGAAAAATCTTTTGAAAAATTATGGGTGCAGACTTCCTGACACGGCCGTGTCACAGGACACGGGCGGCCGTGTCAGACCCCTATTCTTGCTGGATTTTTGCTTTTGTCGAAATTGTGCTACAGACTTCCTGACACGGCCGTGTCACGGGACACGGGCGGCCGTGTCAGACATGTTGTTTTGCTGTTTTTTTTTGTTTTTTTCTTGAGGTTTCTCGACGTTTTCTCGTGCTGATCTTTTGTTGTCAAGTTGTTGTTGATGTAAGATGATAAAACATGATTGTATGATAAATCCTTGTTGAATATGAAATGAATGATGGACACGATGATTTTTGATGAATTGAGGAGAATTAGCATCATTGCATTTCATAGCATTTTTATGTTGGGGCTTCGGCCTATTGGTAGCTTCAATCCCATTGTGCGAATTGAAGTGATACGTTGATTACGTTGTGCTCCTTTTGGAGGGTTGATGGTCAAGTGTCCATCCACGTTGAACTGGTACCACATGCATGTTTCCGATGAAGTTGTATTTCATTCTAAGTGTCATTGCATGTGTATGAATTAATTGGCGAATAATATGTATGTTTTATTATGGATATCATGGTGTTGTTGTTGATTGAACTTTGATGTTGTTGTTGATCACATCATGATGTTGCCATTGATTTTACTATGAGATTGATGTTGATTTTGCTATGATGTTGTTGATTGATTATGATATGATGTTGTTGTTGACTATGCTATGATGTTGTTGTTGCCTTCCTGTTCATTTTCCATGTACTTATAGTACTATAATGAATTGTGATTCTCACCCTGCCTGCTTGGAAATGTTGCCTCTTATGTGGGTAACTTACAGATAACCAAGAGTAGATTCGCGATGATGGAGGATGTAGCCTTGAAGTGTGTCGTTTTCGCTGTTTAGTTTAGAGGTGTCCTGCTCTGTGTCATGTAACATCGGGTTGGGATTATTTGTGAACCTCATGTCTTCTTTTGATTTTATGTTGCAAATTTTTATATTGTTGAGGCTATGTTGAATTGGATACTTTATCCATGGAGTATTTTGTTGATCAAAAATTAAAAGTTGATTTCCGCTGCGTAGTTATAAATTTATGTTATTGATGAATGAATAACCCGTGTTACGGGACAGGACAATGATTACTAAATTATGTTTTTGAATATATGTGGCACCTTTCTTGCTAATTTTACTCTGATAATATTACGTGTTTTCCCTAAAATTGTTTGTGGGGTAGAAGGGTGTTACAGGAGAGGTACCTGTTCGGCGTCCTGGGGTGGCTTGGCCACTGTCTTAGGTTTGGGGCCGATGGAACTCAGGCCTTTGATGACGGCGTCGAAGCACCTTCTGGCCGCGTTGATGTCCCCGTGCATCATCACTACTTGTCCCCTGGTCGTGTAGTACTTCATTTTGAGGTGGACCGTTGATGGTACCGCCGTAAGTTCAGCCAGGGTGGTCCTCCCGAGGATGGAGTTGTAAAGGGACGGGCATTCGACCACCAGGAAACGGATCTTCACCTTTCGGGCAGTGTCTTCGGCCCCGAATGTAACCATTAGCTCTATGTAACCCCATGGTCTGGTGGTGGTTCTATTGAACCCCTGTAGATCTGAACCGACGTACGGGGTCAGATGTCTCTCGTCGAGCTGAAGGGTCCCGAACAGATGAGCATACGTGATGTCGACCGAACTCCCCTAGTCAACTAGGATCCTTTGAACGTCAAAGTTCGCCATCTGCGCCCTGATCAGGAGGGGAATAGTGGCGTTTGGTGCTCCCCCGGGGAGTTTCTCGAGGTAGAAGGTGATGGGGTTGGAGTTTCCCCACACTTTCTCGAGGGTGGTTGCCTTCGCCGACGTTGCGGATTCCAGCTCGTCAAATTTCCGCTTGATCGATCCGACGAACAGCTTCTCTGGACCTCCCCCGGAGATGACCATCGCCCTGGGGAAGCTTTCCCAGGTGCTACGGGCAGTAACGGGGTCCTCGTGGGGGAATGTCGCCCACATGTTGCGAATTGCTTCTTGTCCTTCAATGATTGGGGGGACAAAGAAGTCTTCGGGTCGGGTGACACTGAGGGCGACTTGAAGGCGACTCTCGTCGGGAGGAGGCGTCGTCTCCTCAACGTTCTGGACTTCCCGGGAGTTGGGACAAGGAGTATCGTTCTTCTCGGCGTATTTCTTCAAGTGCCCCTCCTTGATCAGAATTTCAATCGCATCTTTGAGATGGATGCAGTCTTTCGTCACATGCCCGTGACTCCGGTGGAATCTACAGTATTTTGACTTGTCGACGTTTGATTTGGGGGCAGTGGGCTTCGGAAAGCGGACTCCTCCTTTCACAAATTCTGAGTTTTGGCACTCGGAGAGGATACGCGCGCGGGGAGCGTTGAGTGGGGTGTACTCGGTGAACCGGCCAGCTGGTCCGCGCAGTTCACGAGGATCACGGGGGCGATTTTCTTTCTTTCTTTCTCCTCCCCGCCGAGAATGAGAGTCTTCATCTTTGTGGCCACGGGGGCCTTCTTTGCGCCTCGACTTAAGGGCGATCTGCGCTGCCTCGGATTCCTCGAGCTCGATATACGACTGAGCTCGTTTGAGGAGGTCCTCGAGACGGCGGGGTTTACGGAGGCCTACAGAATTGGTAAAATCAGATTCAGAACGCAGTCCATGGATGATTAAATACTTCTTCATGTCGTCGATCGTATGGACCTCGACAGCTTCTCTGTTGAATCTCTCGATGTAATTTCGGAGAGGTTCGTTCTTCCCCTGGAAGATGCTTTCTAAGGCAGCTTCCGTCTTCGGGTGTCGCCGAGACGCAGTAAAGTGTTTGGTGAAGCGTCGTCTTAGTTGCTTCCAGGACATAATCGACCCAGGTTCCAAACCCTTGTACCAAGTCATCACGCCCTTCCGCAAGGTGGTGGGGAAAAGCCAGCACCTGATGGCTCCTCTGACATTTCGGAAGTCGAGCATTGCTTCAAAACTCTCGATGCGATCATCGGGGTCGGAGAGACCGTCGTGGGTCCCCAGTGGTGGAGGTTTCTCCATGCCTGCGGGGATTGGGGCATTCATGATCTCCCACGACAGCGGGGTCCTCTGGTCGTCGTCGTCACTTCCTGTCGGGGATACCGAAGGAGATCGTTGATGTCGTGGAGGAGAATTCCTCGAGCGGTGCCTCGGCCTCTCTTTGATCTGCTTGGACTTCTTGGTAGTGGTGGAGGCCCTGGGTTCCTTCCGAGGCGGGGAACGAGGGCGTTTCTGGGAGATCGTTGGCTGGGGGCGCTCGAGACGTGGTCGACGACCCTCGCGTACCGGCGAGGGGGTCCGAGATTCGTCTGAAGGAGTCCTTCGCGGGGAAGGGGAACGGCAAGGCGACGGTGGACGACGATGTCTTCGCAGGGAAGATCGTTGTGCCCGCCCTTGCTCCAACGCTTCAATTCTGGTATTCTGGTGTACGATAAGCTGATTGGTCTGATTAATCAAGGCGAACAGGGCCACGGTGCTCGCGTCTGCATTGGGTGGAGGAGCAGCTGGCTGAAAAACGGCTTGCTGATCGTCTTGGTGGGTGGCGTTGTAAGCCACGTCTTGGGAGTCTGGGGAGGCGGTTTGCCCGTCTCTCATGTCGCCTTCTTCGACGTGGAGGGCAGCAGCGTCTTCACGGTGGTTCTCATTCTCGAGTTGCGCGAGGACGGTGTCCAGAGCTTTGGTAGAGGACGGATTGCCGGCCATGACGGTGATGAATGAGAGTTGCTTTGGTTTAACGGAGGAAAAACGGGGAAGCAAAGGGTTCCCACAGACGGCGCCACTGATCGTACCTGGATCAGACAGTTTCTGTGGCCAACAACGTCGTCTGGGCTTCAGCTCCGGTGCGGTTGAAAGACGGCCGGGGGGTATACCTGCAAGGTACTCCGACGCTTAAGTAAGGTGACTGTCAGAGAATAATAAGTACAGAGATGAGAGTAAAAGTGAACGTAACCTGACCCTCTCAAGTGAGAGGGTATTTATAGAGAGCCCCCAGCGCAGGGCCAACGGTTACTTGCATTGGGCTGGATTGTCAGGCCCAATCCAAGTAACTTCCAGGGCTTACGTGGCGTAGTGAAGACCAGCACGTGGTCTTCGCCCTGGGGTAACCGTTCCTAAATCTCCGGAATTAGGGCAGACCGATTCCATCGGGAGTGAGGCGGTTACATGAGAACGTGTCCTCGCGGGGAGGACTCTTGCGTGTCGGGGAGAGACGTGTCCTCGCGGGGAGGACTAACTTGCGGGCGAACGGAGGAGCACATGGGCGTCGAGGTGAGGCGAGCCCGGGAGCTTAGGACCTGCACCCGACGGCCCAACCGAGGGTGTCGTACACATCCGAGGTTAGGCGTATGCCCGACCTGTGGAGGTGAGCCTGTGCTCGGCAGTGATCTTGTTAGGAGCCCTTATTGGGTCGTCCCTAGCCTTGTGGGTTGGGCTTGCTCGACTGATGTGCATGCCCTAGCCCAGTCCAGAACAGGATGTATAACATATAAATGTACTTCTCCACTCAACACAACAATAGTATGCATCCTCCTAGTTCCATTATCATCTTTTAACTCAATCATGCTATTATACTCCATTTCATCATAAGACCATAGGCTCTCTATACTTGGATAACCTAACTCCTTTAAACCACCTAACACTTCGAAGTAACTCCAAAAATCAGGGTCCACATCCCACGTTTCCTCTAAGCCATTGTAACCTACTTTCGTTAACTCAGAAAACTCACCCCTATGATGAACAACACATCTAAAACGGCTCTCCATGACCTAGATAAAGTAGAAGGAAAACCCTAACTAAGCAGATGAAAAACCCTAACTGAGAACTAAAAGTAACGAAGGATAAAAATAAAAATTTTGCATCAGTCGTACCTCAAAACAGATGCTTGAACTTGTTCCTCTTTCACGCCGTATCAAATAATCCACAAACCCTAAAATGGAGAAGAACAAGAACGAATGAAACTAAACTGAAGATGAACGTGGATGAACAAAATCATATGATTACCAATACCTTGACGAACAAAAATGAACAGAGATGATAGCCAGACGAACGAAGAAGACGATGGTTGCAGTTGTTGTTTCGGTAGGGTTTCAGGTTTAGAATGATGAACACATAATAGAGTGAACTCAAATGAAATGAAAAAATGAGAAATCTGAAACGTTGAAAATTAAAGAGTTTTTTTAATCAGAATGTCAAAGGTTTATTCCATGTCACCTTGTAAAAGCCAGCTGGAATGTCACCCTATCAAAAACTAACGGAAAACTCACATTTTAACAGAATGGACCACATTCGTTAACGGAATCACAATTAAAGGATCTTACAGTAACGTTTATTAAATAAGGGACCAAACTGAAAACTGAAATTAAGTTAAGGAACCAAAGCATGCATTAAGCCTATTATTTTTGTTTTAACATTATTTATAAAAATATTTTAATCAACAACGTTTTTTTTTTTGTATATAAATATTATTTTTGTTTTAAAAATATTTATAAAAATATTTGAATCAAGAGTAAAGTTGTTTTCATTTTTTTCATTTTTTTTTTGTGTCAAATAATTTTTTCGATATGAGAAAATGATATTTATTAAAATTTTAGTAATTTCCAAATTATTTTTGTGTGCTTAGTTATATATTAGTGACAAACATTTTTCTAATTCTTAGTTGTATATTTATAACAAATAATTTTTTATGTTTAGTCATATATCAATGACAAATAATTGTGCATTATTTTTTATTTGTTAATATAACACTGAATAATTTACCCTAATTTCACTTATTATCCCGCATAATAATTAATTAGGATTTATTATACTATTAAATTTATAAGGATTAATTAAATAATAGATCTTATTAAGAGATTAAAGTAATAAAAAATAGGCAAATTCTTAGGTACCCGTGAACCTAAGTTGGGTACCGGTACCTTTAGTGCAAATTAAGATAAAATTTTAATTTATTTTAAAATAAAATAATGATGTGACATTGAATTATGGTGTTTGATTGGTTCAGGATACCGGTACCCAATTAAATTGAAAGGTACCGAAGTGTTCACCTAAAAAATATGATTATAAAGAATAATTATTTTTATTATTTTTAATAACCACTAATAAATCATGTATAATAATTTATAGGGTCAATGAAGTTTTTGGTCCTCTAAATATTGCAGATTTCGTTTTTAATCCCTTTAAAATTTTCCTTCAAGAAATCGTCCCTTCAAAATTTCCCGTCTAAACAATTAGTCTCTAACGTCAAATGTCACTAACGGATGCTTACGTAGTATGCCACGTGAAACTTTTTTGATGATTTGGCATACATGTGGCAGTGCCAACGTGGCAAAAAATCTGATGTAGATGGCACGTGGCAATTTCTTCCAATTTTTATTTTTTATATTCATAAACCTAGAATTTGTAGTTAATTCGTAGCTAATTCCAAGTTAATTCCTAGTTAATTTGTATTATTTTTTATATTTATAAATCCAGAATTCATAGCAAATTCGTAGCTAATTCCTAACCACTAAAAAAAATCACAAACACAACTATAACACTTAAGGATTGAGCTCAAGTGTTACGTTTATTCTAGAAATATCAGTATTTTTGCTTGTTGAGATAAGATTTGTGGACATAGATTGTGTTTTTCAATTGAATGAAAAGACAGTAATAAGAAATATTATAAAATACTAGCGTTTAGACGGGCACTCCCGTGCCCGTCTGTCCGCTTTTTAATGCGCACAGCGGGAAAGTATTCATGCGTATATACTTTTTATGAGATATATTTAATGTAATTCACATTAAAAATAAAATTATCTAGATATAATTAGTTGAATTAAAATCAAGATGAAAATTATATACTCATAAAATACTATAGTGAATTAAAAAAAATAGTGAAATTAATTGTTGTCGTGTGTATGTTTTTCCTTCTCCTTGCCCACATACTTGCATACTACTCAACTCTCAGAAATTGATTCTAAAAGAATTGTTAACATATTTTGATTGTATAATATATTTTAATTTATATATGATGTGATATAGGATTTAAAAGAATTGTCAACACTCAAAAATTGACTATAAACAAAATATGTCATTGTTGTCCCTGAGCACCTAAATTCATTGTCCACGACACACCCAACATGAAAAATATTCTCTGTAAATAATAGCATCAATGCATTTAGAAAATTGTAAATCATATTCTAAATTATAATCAAGAACTAAAGCATACAAAATATTACACTATATTAAGGGCTTTCAAGATCTTAAAATCATCCATTGAGGAGAAGGCTATAGATTTGGTGTTCGTGCCACTAAGGAGAAGCTAAGATTTAATCTTGTGAATGGTAATCATGACCTTAGGAACTTCACCCCTGAATCTCTTTTTATGACTTAGATTCGTCAAACTATAAACGGATATTTTTATTCAATTTAAATTTTAATGTAAATTAATTATATAATAAACTTTATAATCCACATTCTCTCATGTTTGGCTATTTCTTTTTTTCATACACACAAAAAGTTATAAAATCCATTTTTCTTCTTCTTAATTTTGGTTATAACCTAAATTATATGTTAAGTTAAATTAGAAAGTAGTATGCCATATTTATTTTGCATCCCATTTTAATTTTAATATCTCTCTCCCTCATCTCTCCTCTCTCTTGGAATCTATTTATCCATATCTTCATTTTATGTCATGTACTTATATCTTCATAAATCAACTATTTAGAAGGTTACATTTATCAATTATATACATTGCTCTCTTGAAACAGAAGATTTAAATAGTAAATATTTAAAATATTTTGTATTTTTTTTTTATATTTTAAATCATGAAGTAAAAAAATACTAAAAACAAACCAATTAATTACAGTATAAAAAAAATCTTTGACATTTTTTAGGGGTACTATGTGAAGTGATTGCACGGTTACTTTAACAAATAATAATACTTTTGGAGTGGATAATATGTGAAGTGATTGCACGGTTACTTCAAACAAACAGTACTATTTTAAGAGTGGTTAGACAAACCAAATTAAAACGGAAGCATAAGAATGAGAAGCATTCATGCACGAATCCATCAATCTATGTAACAATAACAAAACATTATATAAATACCATCAATCTATTCACCCATAATTAAAAACCAGTAGATGGAAACAACTAACAAAACTTAACAATGATAAAAGTCATCAATCAAAATTAAAGGGTATATATTCATAATAAAATATATCTTGAACATAAGCCAATTAAAATAATTTAAAAATGAACCTACACTTTGAATTGTTAGGAAGAGGGAGTGAATTAAAATTTGAAAAGAAAGATCAAATGGATGTTTAATTCCAACCTGACTTTGGCAGTATATTTTACCACGTTTGTGTAAAAGAAAATTGAGAATTGAAAAGAAAAAGAAAAAATAGATTAGAAAGAGAAAAATGAAAGAAGAAGAGATGTAAAGAAAAATGAAATAATTAGATGGTAGTTTAGTCTTGATTTTCAATTTAGATAACCGTAAAAGAAGTAGAATTGAAGAATGAAGTCGAAGTTGTATTTTACTATGCGTTTTATAGACACTCCAAAATAAAAACGGTTATAATTTGTTTAAAGTAATTAAAATGTTTTTAAAGGGTATGATTGAAATAAAAGCAGTTATTATTTTATATAATTTTTTATGTTATTTATTTAAAAAAATAAAGTTATTTTTGGAAAGAGAAAAAGACCAAACTAAAAATCTTCTATTCCCTTTATATATAGGTATTGATGATTATTGATATGATTATCTTTGTGTCATTTAATTAGTTCTTTACTTCTTTTTTATTAAAACAATGCAAATCTTTTTTCAAAAACAAATGCATAAAAACAAAAAAAAATAAAGAATTAAATAAAATAAAATAGTTATAATCTAATGATTAACACTTGTATTGGACTTCAAGGTATTACAAATGGCAAGATAAAAATTTAAACAAAAGTAATGTATTTCTTAATCATAGAAATTCAAACAAAAACATTTTATATCTTTATCATTGTACTCTTAAAATCAACATGAATGAAAGTATCCTATAAATGTGAAGTTAACGGTGTAAAAAAATAAGTTAATTCATTGGTTAAATTAAATTAAAAGAAATGTTAATTAATATTGAAGTGAAATGAAAAACTAACTAATTTTCAATTTTCAGAACAAAAAATTCTAACTTTTTGAATCTTCATTTTGTAAGATGAAAATATAAATCAATTGTGATTTAAAAAAGGATGAAGAGTGATTGAAAAACTTTCGAAAAGATGCAGATTGATTGGAAAATTGAGAGTATGAAAGTAGTTCCTCAATAGTTAATTTGATACTTGTAATTTATACCAGGAGAGAGAAAGTAGTTTTTTTGTTTAAATTAAATATCTAAAGAGAGGAGTTATGCTATGAAGTGGTTTGCAATTTTTTGGATGGTTACATATGGATAATTTAGGAATAAAGTGAGTTTCATAAGGGTATCCGTTTAGTTTCATTTGACTATTTGGAGAATGCTCTTGGCAAATTTGATGGTCCATTCTTCCTTGGTAAATTTAGTTTGGTGAGTTGAAAATTTAGGCTACTTAGAAAAATCAGATACATATTTCTTATACTCATAGCAAATATACATTTAATATTTTTGGAATGATACTATAATCTTGACCAAAATTTTATTTTATATATACACTATTAAAAATGATGACATCATTAATCATATAATATAGGTGGATATTGTGTATATTCCATTCATTGAAAGGTTCCAAATCGTCTTTTCTGAATTGTATGAGCATGACATCACAGTTGGAAGGCCTAAATTTGCAGCATGGATTGAGGTACATGGAATAATACCCTTGAATCAAATTATTCTATTTACTATGATGCTAGAGTTACAAAAATAAAATAAAATAAAAAAAGAAATCGTTTTGGCTAATATATATGAATCATTACAGGAGCTGAACAAAAGCAACGCTTATAAGCAGACAAAGCTTGCTGATCCACAAGAATTCGTTGGCATTATCAAGAAGATCTTCTTGGTACTATAAAGAATTAAAAAGTTGCTTACACATTTGATTCCATTTTTGATACGTAGGAAATATGAAGAAATCACTCCATCAAAGGTATGGTTTTTGTTCTGTAATTGATATGTTTATTTTTCATTTTTCAATTACGATAGCTTCAAGTTTAAACAAACGTAGTGCTATGAATACAACACTGCATGAGTGTGCAACCTGTCACACATGTTGATTATTATTCATGTAACTATATACATGACTGTCTTTGTATATTATTAAATATATGGTTAGGATTGAGAAATTATGACAAATATATATTACCTTGAATAACTTTAAGAAGTAGAAACGTAAGTGTTTTTTTTTTTTTTTTTTTAATTTTTGATATCCGGCTTTGCCGGATCGGTTGGAAATACCCAAAGCGCCTCCACAGCTTAACATATGACGAAAATATGAAAAAATCAGGAAATCAGCGTTACCTTCTGACACGGGTCGTGTCAGCCAACACGGGCGGCCGTGTCAGTTCACGGGATTTTATAACTGGAATTGTTTCGATCATAACTTTTGATCCGTAAGTCCGTTTTGGTCCCCGTTCGAAGTGTCAGAAAGCTAATGAAGAGAACTATAACATATTATAGATGAGAGAATTGGTTGCCCAATATATTTTATGTTTGTTGATTTTTTTTGGTCCAGACATCCTGACACGGACATGCAACTTTCTTTGAATTTTTGCGCTTTTTTCTGATTTTTGTTCCGATTCCTCGTGAATGCTTATCTAAACCTCAAAACATTGAAAAAACACAAACCAAAGATAAAATGCGGTAAACGGGAATAAAATGCAATTAAACATATAATAAAACTAACTAAAATTAATTGTAAAATAACGCATAAAAACCACCTATCAAACTCCCCCAAACTTAAACATTTGCTTGACCTCAAGCAACAAACTTGCATAAAGATTTTTTTCAGATCAAATGGTACACATCAAATGAAAGACCTATAAAGGTAAGGTGTATCAATACTCATACGTGAGCCTTTGTTCCGATCGACTAAAACTAGTTCTCTTGGTAATTGTCTGTTAACAAGGTATTACACAAACACATACCGCGATAAAACCACGAACCTAAATCCCCCTTTCGGCCACCTCTCCAACTATGCTTTGGGCTTAAGTCTTTTCTTCGATTTTCTACCCATTTCATTCGGATAATCAGATTAAGGCATTTATGATTGTTTTCCCCCACATGTACAAGATTGATCAAAACTTTTTCTAGGCACCTTTATTCTTTTTTTTTTCTCGCTCATTGGCATTTATTAGTCCACTTTGGGACGATAATTGAGACCCAACCGCCGTTAAGCTAAGTAACTGGGTGAGGGTTACCCAACTTAGAAGGACTAGTTGTCTTTATCACCATTATTCAATTTGTTTTCGGTGCTTTAAGTCATTCTCTCAATCAACCCTATACATGCAATTCTTTTTAATCATGTCAGACTATCACTATGAACTACTCGAGGAATACTTCTCAAATCCAAGTACTATGGCACAAATCTACACGTTGGACTTGTTTCCTTACTCCAGGGAATCTAGGGTGTTCAGGTCATACCTCGCTTTCCAAACTTTCCAAATGTCCCTATTCTAGCTCCTCTTCCCTCAAACTCTATATACTTTCTTGACCACCTCAAAATCACAATATTCACAAGAAAAAAATTTATGGCTCTAATTCGGGGAGAATTTAAAGTGGTTTTAATAAAACAACACACAAAAACAACAATAACAAGGGTTAATTACACCTAGTAGGATTCGAACCTAAGACCTTGAGAGTAGCACACTCTCAAGACTCAAGCCTCCACCACTAGACCAATCCTTGGGGGTTAAGTGTTGATTCACCATTACTATGAAAAAGTTGATGGAACAAAGTTAATGGAAAAAGTTGATTCTACTTAATTCTCTTGACTTTCATTAATTGCATTTTCATATTATTTTTAGAATTGACTTGTTTCATGTTATTCTTTTGTGTATGCATTTTTAGTTTGGTAATATTTAACCACATCATTAAGAAAGTATAACATTTACCAACTTATTATAAAAACAATCTTTGAGGAGTGTATGTGGATATGTTTATTTGTCTGGTTTTTTTTGTTGCAAGTTCTAACAGTTGACCACTGTAAGAGAAAACTAAGAGCAGAAAATAAAAAAAAATTAAGTTTAAGTCATACGAATTAGCTAAGAATTAATTTAAAATTAATTACGAATTAGTTACAAATTCTGAGTTTATGAATATAAAAAATAATACGAATTAACTAGAAATTAGCTACGAATTAACTACAAATTATAGGTTTAAGAATATATAAAATAAAAAATTTAAGAAATTGTCACGTGGCATTCCGTGTAAGCATCCGTTAGTGGCCTTTAACGGTAGGGACTAATTGTTTTGACGGAAAATTTTGAAGGGATAATTTCTTAAAGAAAATTTTTGAAGAGACTAAAAACTAAATCTGCACTATGTAGAGGGACCAAAAACTTCATTAACCCTAATTTATAATAATGATAGACTTATAGGTAACAAAAATGTAAATGAGTATTATTACCTCTAAATACAAAATAATTAGAGATAACAAAAATAGAAATTTGTATTAATATACGAGGAATCATTTATTTTGATTGTAAAAAATTTATTATTAGTAATTATTAGACATTATTGAGAGACCACAATAATAAAAATTGGGCTTAATACTTTTCTGGTCCCGTATCTTAACCTTGAGGTTTATTTTGGTCCTTAACTTTAAAAGGTTCATGTTGGTCCCTTAACTCTTCAAAATGTTTCATAGTAGTCCTTTTGTCTTGTTAGCGACAAAAAAAATTCAAAAATCAGTTGTTAAATTCGTCGCTAATTATAAAAAAAAGACTAATATGAAACGTTTTGAAGAGTGAATAGACCAATATAGATATTTTTAAAGTTAAATGATCAAAATGAACTTCGAGGTTAAGATATGACCAAAAAAAGTATTAAGCCTAAAAATTCAAAACAATAATTTGAAATAACTCTTTTTATTGTGATCTCTAAATAATGTCTAATAACTTTTTCATAGCGGTGGACTTCAAGAGAATAATTTAAATATCACAACAATATAATCAAGAAGATAGAAAAGTTGATCTGCAATCTATTTTTTTAGACTTATACTAGTAAGATACCCGTGCGGAGCACGGGTAAAATTATTTGATACGGTATAAAATATATTTAAATGTATATATAAATTTGATATGATATAAAATGTATTTATATACATATTTAAATATGAAATTAGATATTAATTTTAAAATAAACAATAATTATATAAATTCAATTGTATTAAAAAACAAAGAGAAAAAAAAGAGACTCGTGAGATAAAAAAATATTATTTAATATTTGAAAATAAGGATTCGACCTTTAAAATTAAGGTAATTATTGATTAAAATAAAATATGTATTGTGCTGATAGTGACCCGTGAAATATAAAGTTTATTTGATACAATATAAATGTATTTACATACAGGTGTAATTATGCAAAAAGAAAAAAATGACTCGTGAGATGAAGAAAGATAAAAAATATTTTTTATTTATTTTGAAATAAAGATTTTGTCTTTCAAATTAAGACAAACTGTTGATAAAAATAAAATAGACATTGTGCTGATAATAACCTGTGAAATAACCTGTGATAATAACCTGTCTTTCAATGAAGAGAAAAAGTATAGAATAATAAAATAATATTATATTATATAAAATTATTACAAAACTCAAATAGTCAACCTAATGAACTAATTAACAAAATAATATAGTCATTAATATAATATTTTATATTAAAAGTTATATAAGTTGCAAATATTATGGTAAGAGAAATTTATTAGTAATTATTAGATATTAGTGAGAGAGCACAATAATAGAAATCAGTTTTTTAGAACAATAATTTGTAATAACTCTGAAATATTATTGTGTTATCTCAATAATGTCTAATAGTTCTCATAAAAATATTTTATAATCAAAATGAATCGATTAAAATTTTTCATTTAATTTTATTTGTACATCGAATTTTAAGTCACATAGATTTAACTATTGATGCATGACAGTGGGTTTTTATATAAGACTTTAAATATCACATCAGAACAATATAATAAAGAATACAAAAAATTTGATCTTCAATCTTATTTTTTTAAACTTCTATTGCTATTCTCATAGAAAAGATATTTATGAGATAAAAAATATTAAATAATAAAACAATATCATATCATATAAAAATATTACAAAAATCATATAGCCAAAAAAATAAATAATTAACAAAATAGCATATTGTTTACATCCTCTATCAATTTTTTTTTTTTTTTAAAAGCCATTGAACTAACAAGAGAATACTAGGAGTATTCTAATCCTTACAAAAAGATGGGGAAGGAAAATTCCCCACCAACACTACTCAAATGACTAAAAAGGATTCACATCCTCTATCAATTAACTTGAATAATTTTCAGGTTCTACATAAATAAATGCATTTAACCAAATATTTTAATTTCTATATAAATTTTTTAAAAGTTTAATATGACATTTTATTGATGTTAGGTGGAGAAAATAATTATTTTTCGGTAACTATTCATGTCATTGAATGATATGACTTCTCACATATCCCATTATATTAAACTCTTGAATTTCCGATAAGTAGAGATATGTTTTCCAATATTATAGCATTCAGTCACCATTAGGGGTGGCAAAATGGGTCGCCTGCCCCGCCCCCACCCCGTAAAAAAAATGCGGAATGGGCAAGCCCGCCAAGTAGAATGGGCATAAAAATCTAGCTCGCCCCGCCAAGATGGCAGGCGGCAGGTTTGCCCGCCTACTTTTTTATTTATTTTTTTTCATTTTTGTAATAGATTAATAGGCTTGTTTTTATATTTCAATTAGATTTTTCACTTATTTTTTAGAACAATTTTTATAAAACATCTTTTTAACAAATTTTACTTCAAAAAATATTGCATATATTCTCAAATAAATGTATAAAATAAAACCATCAAGAATTAGGATTACTAGAATTAACTAAAAATGCGGGTTTAAGGTGGGATAAGCTGAACGAATAAGTGCGGCGGGCTTTCGCGGGCGACGGGTTTTGGCGGGGCGGACTTTCGCGGATGGCGGTCTTTAGTGAAGGTGTGAAAAACACAAGAAATGGGGGTTTGAATTGGTTTTTCAAAATAAAATTGTTTCTTTAAATTAAATTCTGTTTATAAGACTCTTTCTTTTAACAATAATGACTTTTGTTGAGAACAAAGAGATGAACATGTTATGTTTATACTAGTTCACTTGAGAAATAATCAAGTTAATCTAGTCCACCCGCCAAGGTGATTTTGCCTCTCTCAACGAGGTCTTAATCCACTATTCAATCAAATCAGTATAATGCACTTAGCTAAAATGCTGGTGACTAACACAACCTCTAAAACTCTCAAGTTTTAGACTTCTCGAGTAATACAACCTCACAGGTCTTACTCAAGGAACAACCTCTAAGACAACACGTCCTAGACTTCTCAAGAAATACAACCACACGGTCTTTCTTAAGGAACACAAACCTAAGTTTGAATAAGTTACGTTTACAGAAAAATGCTTCTTATACAAGCTGAAATATGTAAACCAGTTCCGACCAGAATGACTTAAGAAAGATTTCAGTTCGAAAGTATTTTTGCAGTTCGTTCGTGTCTTTCTTTCTTCAAGTCTTTTGCTTCCTTTTATAGCCGTGTAAAAAAGAGCCGTTGAAGTGTAATCATGATAGCTAACTAGGCTGGCGGCTAGAAGCGTGAGGACAAATAAAAACTTTTGCGTGTCGCGCGTCTTGTTTTGTCAGAATATCTTCGTTTGTACCGTTGCACTGTTACCAAGATATTTTCACATTGTATTGTGGTACAATTGTACTATGTAGCTTTGTCTTCTTGGCTTCTCAACATCAGAGGCTTTTTAGGAGCATGAGTAAGAAGGGAAAACATAGCTTGGTTCTTAATATTATCAAGTCTTCGAATCCTCAAAGCAGCGCCTTCAGAGTTTTCAACACTTGGTCTTCAGAACCTTGTTCCCTTGGTGCATTGTCTTCATATCTTCAGAGGCTTCTGATAGTATCTGGTTGAAGCATGAGTAGAGACTGTGGTTAGGTCTTCAGAACCTTGATCAGAGAGCATAAGTCTTCAGCATCTGGACTTCGTTCAATCAGAACCTTTGTCTTCAGATCTTCAAAACTCGTTCTCTTTTCTTTTTGTATCAGAGTCTTGTGAACTTCATATTAGCTTAAAATGAGTTCTGCTTTTCAAGTGTATATGCAGAGTATTTTCCTTTAAGCATTGTGTTCGCGCTAATTTACGGAAGCATAACCTGTTTGTTAAGTTCTCACAAATAACAAACATTAGTTGTACAAAATTGTTCATGCAGAAATACTCATTTGATATCATCAAAACTTAGAGATAATATTGCAGAATCAAATCTTGTTCTCACAATCTCCACCTTTTTGATGATGACAAAACTATGTATTTTGATGACACAATTTTGATATATATAATGCAGGGAAAATAATACATTCTAAAGATAGCTTATCCTTCATATGAAATACTCCCCCTGAGTCTTAGACTTGATGAGTTTCTGAGCTTGGGCTCCCCCTGATTTCATTATGTCATATACTGAAGTCATCATAGTCTTGATTCTTCAATGATTCACTTAGTGATGTTTGAATTGGATCAGGATTCCTGAAAAAGAAAAACAATTTAATAGAAATAACAGGTTATCTGTTAGCATGTAAACAACGTTGTTTTTCAGGGATTGACTATGGAATCAAAATATCACATTCAAATACTTCTCCCCCTTTTTGTCATTTATCAAAAAGATTAGTGGTTCAAGGGTGAAAAACAAAGATTTAAAAACTTTAAAAACAGAGGAGACTTAGAACTTAGTTGCTTCCAGAGGACATCTTGTCGCAAAGCTTTTGAAGCATACTTTGGACATTGGAAATGATGGACTTTCGTTCCTCAAAGTTTTCTCTGAACTTCTGTTGTTCTTCTCTGATTTCTTCAATTGCGTTTTCCAAACGCTTTACAGCAGGATCAGAGGTGGGAACAACTGCAACATCTTATTCAGCCTTTTCCATGGCTTCAGCTTCTTGTGCCATCCTGGCCTCTTCAACAGTCTTCTCTGCTAGAAGTCTAGCTTTTTCAGCAGCTTTTTCTTCCGCTTCTTTCTATTTTGCAGCCAGAAACTTGAGTATTCGGATCCTCGCTTCAGCCTCTGCTCTGTCTTTTGCTAGCTGAATTCCAGCAGTTATGGTTGCGTATGAGAAACTTATAATTCTTGTAAGTTCAGAATCCAACCATTTCTGGAAGATCTGACAGGAACTTTCAAGCTCCAAGGGCTTGGCACTTTTGCTGATTTCTTCTCTCAATTTCGCAAACTTCTTTAGTGCTTTATCACAAAATTGACTTGTGCACTCTTCAAAAGTTGTTGGAACAGGTATGTCATAGATGACCAAGGCAAGGTCAGGCTTGGCATAATTAATTTTAGATGATGCTGGCTGAGATGAAACAATCTCAGTAGGAGGATGTTCATTGGTTGGTTGATCAGCAGGAGATGATACTTCTAGAGTGTCTGAAACCATGAGAGTTTCGGGTGTAACAATCTCTAGAGGTTCAGAGATGGTTTCCTTAGAGCTAGACTCAATGCTGAGGATTTGAGATTCAGAGATTAAGTTCATAGAACCTTGTTCATTCGGCTGAATGGTTGATGTGGTTATTGTCGAGGTGTAGGTTGGAACAGCTTCAGACGAGATAGGGGTACTGATTGATAAGTTGGGTGATGATTGGATAGCGGTAGTTGGAGGAGGAATTGAAAAAGATGGTGGTTTAAACTTCACTTGTGGATTTGAGGTAGGAATGAAGGTGGTTTGAGATGATGATGTTGTAGTAACACTCTCAGTGAAATTCATGGACCCAGAAGAATTGATAGCAGATCTATTGATTTTCTCAAGAAGAAGAGACTTCAGCCTGGAAGTTTTAGGGGTTTCAGTTTCATCCTTTTTCTTCTTCTTAAGCTCAGTATCTTCTTCAGATTGCTTCCTCTTACTCCTGGTTATATATTTATGTTTAGGAGCGACATATTCATCTTTGTATTTTGGCATGTCAGGCCCTTCTTCTCTCATTATAGCAACAAACGAAGCAATTACTGTTGGATTATCTTCTTTATGATAGGCGGGGGTAGTTCGTTACTGGATGTCTGTTGCTGATCACAGTGTCGTGAGTGATAGACATGGGTTTCACATCAACACTTGTAATCATTTTCATATGCTTAAGGTTCACAACATTGAAAATATCTCCTACTCTACCAGTCAGATAATCTGTATATTTAGCTTCCTTGACTAGATACTCTACTAGGCCACTTTCAACAAAGATATCAGAGAGAAGTCTTCTAAAGGGAATGTAGTTTACAATCTTCCTATCTGGTGAGGTTGTGGTTCTTGTCTTGCGCACCATATCTCTCAGGTAGTAGAATAGAATGGATGGAAGACACATTTTCTCACCCTTGTGCAGGTAGTATAGCATGTACTTTTCGTTTGCGTTGAAGAAATTTGCAGAACTCTTTGGAGGTCTTGAATTGATACATCCAAGAATAATTTTATGCCAGATCCTCAGATTGTCACGCAAATTCTTGCTTTTGTACTCTGTTATCCTAGGTTGACAATTTTTGAAAATTGCTTTGTTGATGACAGAGTCAGATATTTCCGCTTTTCCATAAACCCTTTTTCCTTCCAAGAACTGCATCCTTAGTAGGTCTGAAATAGATTTCTCAGTAATAATGATCTTTTGACCCATAACAAAAGATACAACATGAAGATCATCTATTTCAGCTTGTCTCCAGAATTCCTTTACTAGGTCATCAAAGGTGGGACCTCTAAGTCTGTCAAAGTAGCTTTTCCATCCTTGAGTATTTAGTTGATCAATTAGATTGAACCCATTATCACGAAGATTGTGGAAGTCGACATCAAGCTATTTCAGAACGATTAGTTCATTTGCATGCACAACACAGGTAACAGAGGGATTTCTCTGTGTTACATGGTTTGCATCGATCGTGGAAAGAGATAGTGGAGCTGGAGCGATCTTCGCGGTAGTCGTGGAGGTTGTGGACGGCGCTACTGATGAGGAAGATGATAACCTCTTTGATGATGTTTCCATTTCTTTGGAAAACTTGACAGTATCTTCTTGAGTCGAAGTCATCATGATAGTTAAGATCGAAGAGGATGAGAACAGGGATTGAGTTTGATGAATGTAAGTGGCCTCTGGTTTCTGATCAATTTGTATTCCCAGAAAGAACTTTAGCTCACCCATCAGACTCATTTCGAATTCTGCTTGCATTAACTTTGAAAATTCTTCGCATAAAGAAGAGTTAGCAGAACCAAAACTAATATCATCAACATAGATTTAAACTATAAGAATATCATTCTTATATGTTTTACAGAAGAGAGTTGTGTCAACCTTTCCTCTGGTGAAATTGTTTCCTAAAAGAAATTTACTCAATCTATTGTACCAAGCTCTGGGAGCTTGCTTTAAACCATAGAGAGACTTTTTTAGTTTAAAAACAAAATTTGATTTTTCTGAAATTTCAAAACCAGGAGGTTGTTTGACATAAACTTCTTCTGATATATAGCCTTTTAAGAATGCACTCTTAACATCCATCTGATATATGGTGATGTTATGATTTACTGAAAAGGAAATTAGTAATCGTATTGATTCAAGTTTAGCGATCGAAGCAAAGGTTTCGTTGTAATCAATTCCTTCTTATTGACTGTATCCTTGAGCAACAAGTCGTGCCTTGTTTCTGACAACTTCTCCCTTCTCATTTAGCTTGTTCCTGAATACCCACTTGGTTCCAATTACATGAATATTCTTAGGTTTTGGAACTAAATCCTAAACATCATTCTTTGAGAACTGACTAAGTTCTTCTTCCATGGCCAGAACCCAATCCTTGTCCATAAGAGCTTCTTCAACTGTGGCTGGTTCGATTAGTGACACTAATCCCAAGAGTGTTTCTTCTGATGGTCTGAAGGCTGATCTGGTTCTGATTGGAGCATTCGTGTTACCCATAATTAGTTCCTCAGGATGAGAAGTAGACATTCTTCTTTTCTTTTGATGTGGATTATTCGGAGTTACATCAGTGGTATCCGGTGTAGGATCTTGTTGGTCTTTAACTTCATCTGCCTTTTCTTTAGGTTCTGAGAAGCTAATTTCCAAATCTGCAAGCTTTTCAACTAGCTCTGACTTTTCATAGTCAGGCTTGTCATTGAATCTAACATGAATAGATTCTTCCATAATCCATGATTCTGTGTTATAAACTCTGTAGCCTTTTGAGCGTTCAGAGTATCCTAACAGCAGACACTTATGTGCTTTGGAATCAAACTTGCTAAGATTATCTATAGTGTTTAATATAAAACAAGTACATCCAAACGGATGAAAGTAGGAAATATTGGGAATCTTATTCTTCCATAATTCATAAGGAGTTTTATTCAAGATAGGTCTAATAGATATTCTATTTTGAATATAACATGCTGTGTTAATTGCTTCTGCCCAAAAGTGCTTAGCCATGTCAGTCTCTTGGATCATGGTGCGAGCCATTTCCTGTAAAGTTCTGCTCTTTCTTTCTACAACTCCATTTCGTTGTGGAGTTCTAGGACAGGAAAAATCATGATATATTCCATGTGAATAAAAAAGTTCTTTAAAATTCTTGTTTTCAAATTCTCCACCATGATCACTTCTGACTTTAACTAGTTTACAATTTTTCTCATTTTGTACTTGAGTGCAGAAGGAAGCAAACACGGAATGTGACTCATCCTTGTGTTTTAAGAATTTCACCCATGTCCAACGAATGTAATCATTAACGATGACTAGTCTGTATTTCTTACCATTGATGGAGGCAGTTTTCACTGGTCCAAAAAGATCAATGTGAAGAAGTTCTAACGGTTTAGAGGTGGAAACAATATTCTTTGCTTTGAAAGAAGTTTTTGAAAACTTGCCTTTCTGACATGCTTTACAAAGAGCATCTGAAGAATACTTCAAATTTGGCAAGCCTCTGACAAGTCCTAGTTTATTCAGCTGAGATATTCTTCTCAAGGTGACATGACCAAGACGTCTGTGCCAGACCCATTGCTCTTCATTTATAGAAAGAAGACATTTTACATTTTGATGTTTTAAATCTGATCATTTAATTTTGTAAGTATTGTTCTTCCTCTTTCCATTGAGCAGGACAGATCCATCCTTTCGACTAACAGCCTTACAGGACGTTTGATTGAAAATTAAATCATAACCATTGTCACTGAGCTGACTAATTGACAATAGATTATGCATTAAACCTTCAACTAATAGAACATTATTAATGGAGGAAAACTTACCATTTCCAACAGTTCCGGAGCCAATGATTCTTCCTTTCTGATTTCCTCCGAAACCGACTACACCTCCGGGCTTAAGTTTCAAATCTTGAAATATATGCCTTTCTCCCGTCATGTGCCGCGAGCATCCATTGTCCAGGTACCATGACTTGTGTTTCAATGGTGCCATTAAGGATGTCTGCAACATAAATTATCTTATTCTTAGGTACCCATTTTGTGCGTCCTTTCACATTAGCTTTTCCAGAGGTTCTGACACCTTTGGACTTCCTTACATTAGAGTAATAGTGTGGAATTTATGCATAGTGTTTAATTTTAGGAGTTTTCTTTAGTGTCTGTGTTTGTGTAGTAATAAATTTTGAACCTTTTTGTTCAGAACATTTCAAGATAGTGCCAGAGGGCACAAAATGTTTAGACAGAGGTATTATCTTGATACTCTTTGTCTCATCATATGGTTGTGATGGTCCTGAGTATCCCAGACCTCTATTGCCATTCCTGCTGACTCCATAGATCACTGAAGCCATTTTACTTCTATCTATGCTTTTAGCAAGGAAGTGTTGAAAGGCTTTATTATATCTGACTACTTCATTGTTAGTTATGTTGGAAGTGATTTCTTCTTCTAACTTAGAGACTTTATTTTCTTAAACAGCATTTAATTTTTCCAAGAGAAATAATTTTTCATTTAATTCAGAGATGGTTTGTTTGCTTTTAGTAAGATCTTCTGGAGGAACCACAAACGTCTTTTTCAGAGTTTTGTGTTTTCTTAGAAGGATTTGATATCTTTCCATAAGTTCAGAGAATCCTATTTCAAGTTCAGAACCAGATAGGGAAGAAAGTACCTCTCTTTCATCGTCAGAGTCTGATAGATCTTCTTCTAATGAAACATCGTTGGTTTCTACCATGAATGCCATGTTGACACGTTCTCCATCTAGATCATCCTCAGATTCTGAATTATCCCAGGTTGCCATAAGACCCTTTTTGGCTTTCTTAGGTCTCTCCTCTTTCTTAAATTTTGGACAATCATTTTTTATATGTCCAGGTTCCTTGCACTCAAAACTCGTAACATCTCTTCCATAATTTCTCCTTTGACCATATGTAGATTCAGATCTTCTTCTTGGTCCTCTGAACTTATTCTTTCTGTATTTCCATAATTGACTTATTTTCCTTGATATGAGAGATATATCATCTTCATTTTAATCTTCTTCAGATTCTTCCACTTCTTCTTCTGCCTGATACGCCTTTTTCTTCTCAGACTTGGCCTTTATGGCAATGGATTTTTTTCTTCTGAGGTTCATCTCCTTGAAGCTCTATCTCATGACTTCTTAAAGAATTGATAAGCTCCTCAAGACTTATACTATTCAAATCCTTTGCCAGTTTCAAAGCAGTCGTCATTGGTCTCCATTTGACAGGCAGACTTCTGATAATTTTCTTGACATGATCAGCAGTAGAATATCCTTTGTCCAGAACTCTGAGTCCTACAACAAGCATTTGAAACCTTGAGAACATGGTTTCCATAGATTCATCGTCTTCCATTTTGAAGACCTCGTATTTTTGAATTAGTGCAAGAGCCTTCGTCTCCTTGACTTGAGTGTTGCCTTCGTGAGTCATACGAAGAGAGTCAAAAATAGACTTTGCAGTTTCTCTGTTTGTAATTTTTTCATATTCTGTATATGAAATTGCATTTAACATAATAGTTCTTGCTTTATGATGATTCTTGTAATTTTTTCTTTGTATATCTGTAAATGAACTTCTTTCAATCTTTTTGCCTGCCGAATCTACAGGGTGACTGTAGCCATCAACTATCAGATCCCATAGATCTAAGTCAAACGACAAAAAGTAACTTTCAATTATATCTTTCCAATAGTCAAATTTTCCCCATCAAAGATATGAGGTTTTGCAGTATAAGAGTCTCTTTCATTCACAATGACACTTGACTCAGAAGTTGGTGTAGCCATTGTTTTTCACACTTGGATCGGTACGGAACACTGCTAAGTGCTTGATAAAAATTCAACCTTTTATCACCTCAGAACCGGAGCTCTGATGCCAATTGAAGGTGTGAAAAATACAAGAAAGGTAGGTTTGAATTGGTTTTTCAAAATAAAATTGTTTCTTTAAATTAAATTCCGTTTATAAGACTCTTTCTTTTAACAATAATGACTTTTGTTGAGAACAAAGAGATGAACATGTTATGTTTATACTAGTTCACTTGAGAAATACTCAAGTTAATCTAGTCCACCCGCCAAGGTGATTTTGCCTCTCTCAACGAGGTCTTAATCCACTATTCAATCAAATCAGTACAATGCGCTTAGCCAAAATGCTGGTGACTAACACAACCTCTAAAACTCTCAAGTTTTAGACTTCTCAAGTAATACAACCTCACAGGTCTTACTCAAGGAACAACCTCTAAGACAACACGTCCTAGACTTCTCAAGAAATACAACCACACGGTCTTTCTTAAGGAACACAAACCTAAGTTTGAATAAGTTACGTTTACAGAAAAATGCTTCTTATACAAGCTGAAATATGTAAACCAGTTTCGACCAGAATGACTTAAGAAATATTTCAGTTAGAAAGTATTTTTGCAGTTCGTTCGTGTGTTTCTTTCTTCAAGTCTTTTGCTTCCTTTTATAGCCGTGTAAAAAAGAGTCGTTGAAGTGTAATCATGATAGCTAACTAGGCTGGCAGCTAGAAACGTGAGGACAGATAAAAACTTTTGCGTGCTGCGCGTCCTGTTTTGTCAGAATATCTTCGTTTGTACCGTTGCACTGTTACCAAGATATTTTCACATTGTATTGTGGTATATCTGTACTATGTAGCTTTGTCTTCTTGGCTTCTCAACATCATAGGCTTTTTACGAGCATAAGTAAGAAGGGAAAACATAGCTTGGTTCTTAAGATTATCAAGTCTTCGAATCCTCAGAGCAGCGCCTACAGAGTCTTCAGCACTTGGTCTTCAGAACCTTGTTCGGTTGGTACGTTGTCTTCATATCTTCAGAGGCTTCTGATAGTATCTGGTTGAAGCATGAGTAGAGATTGTGGTTAGGTCTTCAGAACCTTGATCAAAGAGCATAAGTCTTCAGCATCTGGACTTCGTTCAATCAGAACCTTTGTCTTCAAATCTTCAAAACTCGTTCTCTTTTCTTTTTGTATCAGAGTCTTGTGAACTTCATATTAGCTTAAAATAAGTTCTGCTTTTCAAGTGTATAGGCGGAGTATTTTCCTTTAAGCATTGTGTTCGCGCTAATTTACGGAAGCCTAACATGTTTGTTAAGTTCTCACAAATAACAAACATTAGTTGTACAAAATTGGTCATGCAGAAATACTCATTTGATATCATCAAAACTTAGAGATAATATTGCAGAACCAAATCTTGTTCTCACATTTAGCGGGGTGGCCTTTGGTGGGCGGTGGACCCAAAATCCAAACTCAACCCGCTATATTTTTGCGGGTGCGCGAGCCGGCTCGGCGGGCCACGACCCATTTTTCCACCTCTAGTCATCATAGATAATGAAATACATTGAATTGAATAAAATTTAGTGGCATTGAAATTGAATACAGCTATAAAAAATAAATACATCTATCCAATGATTTTTTTCAATGACCTTTGCATATAATATTTGATAATTACAAAAATGGAAAGATATGTACTTGAAGGTATGGTTATATCCGATAACAATATTGGTCAGAAAGTTTTTATTCCAAGGTTATCGTTGACTCCTTCTAATAAAATAATTCCTTTCAAATTTCAACGTCGACAATTTTCATTAACTGTTTCATTTGCAATGACTATCAACAAGAGTTAAGGTCAATCATGTTGCACTATCAAGGGTTACTTTAAAGAAAGGATTAAAGATATTGCTAACCGATGGCGAAGGTCAAGATACAACTGAAACTAGAAATGTCGTTTACAAAGAAGTCTTTCGTAATATTTAGTAGCTATTTGTTTACTTATTTATCGACAACTATGTGACTTGAAATATTATACTTTATATGCAAATCTAAATCAACTTCCTAACTAAGATTGGGACATGCTAATGGTCTCCCTAATTTACCCTTTCTTTGTTAATAACTCTACACTTACAGTTGCCCTTATTCGCAATTTACTAAATCAAAATTTCACAACCAATCAGAATTTATGTTTTGTACACATGGCAACATTTTTTTAAATGGGGTTACTTTCTCATTCCCCTCTTCATACAATGTACCATACTGAAATTTTTTCATTATACCTTGGCTTCTAATTTTTCTTCACTCTTCCTCATTTCATCACAACTTTCGAGAATACAACCACCCCTGGCTTGTCATTTCTTTAGTCTTCCTCATTTCTTCACTCTTGGAGGATTCATCAACTACGGTATGTTTACGTTGTTTTCCTGCATTTTGATGTTCAAGTTCAGACATCGTTGTGAGTAACTCGTCTCCATGTTTATGTGGGTTCTGTGTGGATAATCTAAACTTGTAATGCTAAAGTTTAGATTGTTTTTATGTCCAGTTGTTCACAACGTTGAAATGAAATGTGGAAGAGAAAATGTGATTGAAAAACTCAAGTTTGATGTGTTTTGATAATTGAGTTTATTTTTCATGTTCATGCTGGTTTAAAAAACTTGTTCTTTTAGTTCGACTTCATGCATCATTGTGATATATTGGCGTTTCTTTTTCGTTGTAATCGTCCTTTCGTGAGTTCATGATGCGATACTGTTATTTTAAGCCTTATTATAAATCTGGAAAATAGAACATGATACTCATAATGTTTTAAATCTCGAAAAACATATTGTTTGCTTTCAGTACATTTTATTAACTGGTTTCATTTTCAAGTTCAACTTCATAACAGTTGCATACTTTTTGGTGTTTCTCTTCTTTAGTGAGTTCATAACAGCTAAAACTTGGATTACTCATGTTAAAAGTAAGATTTTAATGTATGATTTTTTCATTCAAGTTATGTGAAGGATCATGTCAAGACCACCCATTTTAATCAAAGACTTAAAGCCTGAACATAACGTGTGGAAACTGGTTATTCGTGTCGGCGTTATATGGTGCGTTAAAGAGCGTAACGGTCAGCAACATCTTGAAGCTATAATACAGGATGCAAAGGTGTTGTTTTTTCCTTTATTTTGTTGACTAATTAATGTTTCGACTTTATATTTTGTTTATTCGTTGCGTTAATGTGTTTTTAATAAAAAAGCAGGGTGACCAGATTCATGTAGTAACCCGGTCGCGCGAATTTGAAATGTGGGAGAACGTGATATAGGAAGACAATACTTACTTGGTTTATAATGGTGAACCTTTGATCAATGACCTACCCTTGAAAGTTTGTGACAACGACTACAAGCTATTTTGGAATCGTGCCACAACTGTTACTGCAACAGATATCCCAGACATTCCAATGCACACATTCAATTTTAAATGCTTTAAGGATTTTTTAAATGGTGATTTCGTTGTTAATCGTTTATATGGTAACTTTGTTTCTTCGTTCTCTCCATCATTCTGTGTTATTCTCAAAAACTATATTAACTTTCAAATCATCTATAAGCAGATGTGATCGGTGTTGTTCAACAAGTTGTTAGGACTCAACAACCAGGAGCTGGAAAAAAGGCTTGCGTAAACTTAGTTGTATCAGATGAAAGGTTTAATACACTACATTTATCGATTAATATTCCCTCCTACTTGTGCTTTATCAGTATATGACATATTAATGAATTATAATGGTGTCTTTGTAGTGGAACTGAAATGGATGTTACTCAGTGGGTGTCATATGCGACACAATTTATGTCGTACAATGTGGACAATGGAGAGCTGGTCCTCATACTAACACGTGTTTGGTGTCGCCAAAGCTCATGTATTGATTAAAATTTTTTTTTTTATGTTGATCTGAATTACAATACTTTCTATTTTCTAATTCATGTTTTTATTTCCATCCTCTGCAGCCTCTGGAAAACTAAACCTTTCAAATGCTTGGGATAGGTCCAAACTACTTCTGAATTTTGACCATCCTCAAGTTGTCGATTTCAAGAAAAGGTAAAAAAAATTGTGCAGATTCAAGATCTTCACTATGCATCCTAACATTTATTTGAATTAAGATTTTGTTTTGTTGAAATGTCATACATTTGATGGTATTCCTGACAGTTATAATTTCTTTTAAAACTTAGATATCTTGACGGAAACGCATCTCTGGATGCTTCTCAGAGTAGATCACTCAGCTCATGCTCTCAAGGGACATTTGATGATAGGCCTTTTTCCTTTACAAAGGATGTCAGAAGCATTAGAGAGATGCTTGCTATGCGCGAGGTTACTTAATTTCGTTACTGATATATTTAGAAAATATTAGTTATCCGCAATCAACTTTTTTTATGCGCCATCCATGACTTCTTTCTCAAAATGTGTTGCATGTTTTAATGAGCCTTATTATTTCATGTAGGAATCATTCAGCAATACAGTTGGCACAACCATGAGGTTCAAGTCCAATCCTTTTGGTTGGTACTATGAAGTTTGTTCAAAATGCAACAAGACTAACTAATGCATTTGTGCCGACAACAACTCAACTCCAATAACTAAGTAATCACTTTTTGTTACAGAAATTTAGTCATTACCAAAATTGCGTAAATATTATATATCTTATATTCATATCAGCGTCGAAACCTCTAACTAATCCTAACTTTTTACTTTATAGGTGCAAGATTGAAATTGAGGTTGAACATGACAATGTGATTGCTAATTTTGTTTTCTGGGACAAGGAATGGATACCAATTGTTGGTATGTCGGCTCATGCTTTAAGACAAGTCATGAAACAGGTTTGTATTTATTATTCTATAAATTGTAATTCAGTCTGTTTCTGTTTATAAATAACATGAAATCTTTTTTTCAATTCCCAGCCATAACTACTACTTCTTGCACCGCGAAACCATGGTTGGATTGCTCTTTGTTACTAACAATTTTATTACAAATTTTATTCAATAAGAAATAATATGTTACAAAGTTATTACAATCAATAATCAATGAAAAGGGTGTTATATCAAGGCATACAATATTATGATTCCACTTACAATATACATTTTATAGCTTACGAACAAGCATTCCCTATAAAACCATATGTTTCTGACTGTTTATTGTAACCCCTTACAATTGTTCCTCATAGACCAACGAAGACCATCCCTTGATATATCCTCAGTACCTTGACAAATTGCTTAAAAAGAAGTTTGCTTTTTGTGCTAAATATCATTCATTCTACAAACAGGCCTCTGTGGTCAAACTTACTCAAGACAAAGAAGACAGACAACAGATTGAAGAAGCCACGCTTCCTCCCACGACATGTTTTCTCATAAGCAATAGTAAACATATTATAATTGTTGAACACATGTGTTGACTAAATACATTCTTAATATTTATGTTAGGATATCGTTGTCACCCCCCTAAAGGATGTTGCTTGCAAGGGGAAAACCTCTGTGATAGAAGAAGACCTCAATCATAACAACATACTTACTCAAACTTCAAATCCCATAGTAAATTTTGATCCATGTTTTTTACAAACATAAGAAATGGCCTTCACGTTTTACTTACATTTATATTTTATGTATTCAGAGTAATGCGTCTGTTGCCCAGAATTGGAGCCCCGAACCAAGCTATAACAACACGCCTTGTAAAAGATTTTCACAAGATGTCCTAACTCAGGAGCCAGAACTCTCAGATATATTAGCACTAAAAGAATGTGCCACAAAGGGTACAAGAGCCAAAAGTGCAAGACACAACAATACAAAATAATAGTCTTTAGCCTGATCTTTTATTTACTTACTTATGTTATGCTTTTTCAATTTAAGATCTATTGTTATATGTTATGTGTACTATAATTTAGGACCTATCTTATGACCACTGTTTGCATGGAGAATTGCTAATTATGGTACATGCTAATTTTTTGTAATGAACAACCCATGTCATGGAAATAATATGTGATTTTCAAGACAGATTTAATATTATAACACTTGTGTTTTGTGTACTCTCTTTATGTACTTCTCCTATTTCTTGCTGGAACCATATATAATATAAAGCATTGATTTATGGGCATAACAAAAATTAAATATCAGTGCTATGTTGAAGCAGGTGCATACATGATTAGTAGGGCATATACGATAATGTTATGGCAGTGCTATATTGAATCATGTGGTTTCATACGACTTCATTATATTGATTTATTATGAGTTAAATATTACTTACATAACAACATCATGCATCCACTGTTGTCATGTTTACAAAAAAAAACGTGAATTTCCTATGATCAATAATAAAGTAAAAGGAGATTATTCTATGACTTTATCATTTTAATAGTTGCAGCTCTTAACACAATATTTCCTTATTATTTTAATAGCTTGTGCAACATGATATTCTTTGAAGAAAATTACTTTAATAGTTGCATCTTATTAATATTATATAGCTTCATAGCTTAGTAGCTTCATGTCATCATTATTATTGCTTTACTATTTGATAGCTTCTTCTCATTATTATTGTTTTACTACTGCATAGCTTCATCTCATTAATTTGTAGTGAAATTTGCCTTCAAATGATATATGTTGCTGACATTGTAAATTTTGCGTGTATAGTTTGTGTTTCTTCTTTCAATGAATTACACCATCAACTTAATGAACCTGACAACATATCTCATTTTTTATTTTAATAACAATTGTATACTTGCTTTTTGAATACCAGCCAATTTAATGTGATTTGACTTATTTTCCCATTTTAATGCTTATTTCTCCTTATTTCCCGTGCAACATCATGGCCAATTGCATTTTTAGAGTATGTTGCACACCAAACCACCCAGATAAAACAACACAACTTTTTAAAATTAAACCTTTTCTAAGTACATAGTAAGCGGACAGTTTTCTCCTCGCTAACGAAATTGGTTACGTTTTGATTGAATATAACTATATTAACTATACACAAATAACTATATTAACTATACACATATTAAATAGATTTATTTTGGTGATTTATAAATTTTATTATTGGACATCATATAAATTAAAGGGTTAATTGTGATTTACCCCCCTGACATATGAGCGTGTTTTGGTTTACCCCCCCCCCCCCCCCCCCCCCCCACCGTTGCCATAGGCAGGTTTTGGCAACGATTTTTTCAAAAAAACCGTTGCCTAAAGGCATGTAGGGGGGTAAATCAAAACTCGCTCATATGTCAGGGGGTAAATCACAATTAACCCTAAATTAAATTACCTTTGAATGTTACAATTTTTTCAATTTCCAAACACAATGTTGCAGTATTGCTTTAACAGCGGACAAAATACAATTTGCTTGATCTTCATCATCAACTATAGGTAATTCATTATGGTTTTAACATTGTAGCATATAGTCGAATTGATCCTCCATCAAAATCTTACTAACTGCTGCATTTTTTTGTCATTCACCTTAGCTGCTTATTAATGCTTACCATTTCATACTTTCAACAATGGAATGACAATTTGTTTTAACTTTCTTTTATATTTTAACCATTTCCTTATTATTGCATCAAGTCATGAAGAATTGTTCCAATTTTAATGCCTTGCCTCTTTGTTAATTGTAGTTCTATTAATTTTGCAGGTTATATAACATTGTAAAATTTCATCAACCTCATCATGAATCAATTGTTAAAAAAAAGGTATGACAAAACTTAGTATTTTTGCCATTCATAACAGTTCCTTCAATGATCCTCCTATCATACATGGTATATGCATAAACATACATTGTTATATTATTATCAAAACAATGGAACAAATCTTTGTTTTTTGTTTCATGTAGTTATACATTTTGGACACCTTGTAATATTTGTATTAAAGTCCAGCACATTTTTTTACATATTGCATTTCTATTCCCTGATTAATGTAGGGAAAGCAACATCAATTATATAATTAATGATGTTACTTTGTGGAGGGAAAATTCATCCAAGCGGGTAGATTCCATAGATTTCATATACTGAAACAGAAGAAATTCAAACGCTTTAAACATCACATTCTGACTACCACAACTACCCATTCGACTAATAGGATCCCCCTATCAGATATTTCACCAGGAAATTTAAATCGAACTTTGAATTCCCCCTATCTACATACTTAGCCTACTCAATCCAAACATGGTATTAAAACTCCACCAAAATTCTGCAACATTAAAGACATGGGCACGAATCTACTGTCTAGGTTCTCCAGCGTCCAAAATAACGTACATGATTAAAATCATAATCCGGTCAACCTCCTTCAGCCTGGCAGCAGACAACTTCAATCAAATATTCTACATGGTTATACAACATCTATTTTGTAAGTAATATTATTTCCCCGTCAACTTCTATTTGGTTTACTACATTATTATATTGTAACATCAACTTTTTCATTCACTGTCTAATTAGCACGCCATCAAGTACTTTACAAGTCAAACGGGGCAGAAGCCGTCCAAATAAGGGGGCTTCGTTTTCCGGAAAGAGCACACAATCTAATGCGCCACGATTAAGATAATGTCAATCCCCCTGTCTTGCAAAACCAGCAAGATATTCCTATTGAGTAGGCATTTGTTATTCAATATGCATTTTAGCATAAATGTTGTAATCATTATGGATCACACTTATATTTGTAATTATCTGAAAGCATGACTACCATTCATATCTCCCCAATGGCAAACAACATATCAAACAATCACATTGTATTTGGCAGCAATGTTGTTTCACCAACCAACGGTCAATGGCATGCACAACAAAAACGTGGTAGAGGCCGTCCAAAAAAGGATCTTCAGCACAATCTGTTCCAAACGGCTCCTTCCTATACGACCCAATATACAATTCTACCTCTGTAAGTATATTTATTTATGATTCTCTTTTATGCTATTATCTTTTAATCATAAGATAACATACTTTATTTTTCAAGGCCTGTGGGAAGCATCTCTACACATCGTAGTTCAACTTCAGTGGACGATGGATAAAATTTCCAATCATCCACAACCCATGCTACCAACCGCATTTTAAGCCTACTGTCAACATGGATTTTGCAAGTGACGATGATGAAGACTCGGACTATGGTATGTTCTTAAGTATGTCTCACTTATGTGTTTATGCCATTAATCTGATGATGATTCTAAAAAATTTCTAACTTCATTCCTAATATTGTTTTTCCAATATAAAAGGTCCAAATTCAGATGATGATTCTAGCTTGGAAAATGAAGACATGTTTCTACCATTTTCAAATGCCAACCAACCAGATTTAAATAACCAAGGTTTACCTTATATAATACAATCCTGCCATTTACATAAAATTCTTTAAGATATTTATGTCTTACTCAATATGCAATTTGCAACAGAATATTTGGATTTGGCTGATGCCATGATTGAGTGTCGCCATTGTAAGGCGTTGATGCGGTACCAAGAGAGAATGAATAAACATAAACATTCAGCAAATCCAAAATACAGCATGTGTTGTGGAAATGGCAAGGTCGAACTTCCTTACTTAAAACAGCCACCTCAAGTATTATCACATTTGTTATTTAATAAAGATGCAAAAGAGAGTAAAACATTCCAGGCAAATATACGGACTTACAACATGATGTTTGCATTCACATCACCTGGTGCAAAGTTGGATAACAAATTTAATAATGGACATGGTTCACCAACAATACGCATTCAAGGTCAAGCTTGTCATCGGATCGGAAGTTTATTGCCTCCTGAAGCACATCCACCTAAATTTGCACAGCTTTACATATTTGACACAGAAAATGAAATCACCAATAGAATGGATGGCCTATGGTATGTATCTAATCTTACCTCTCTTAATTTGTCATCAATACAGTTTTTTAAATGGATGGCCTACATACTTAATTGTACTAAATATAGACATCCCTTCATTCTATGGCGCATTTAGGGACAAAAGCAACATTGATCCATTGATCGTGAAGTCATTGTCTGATATGTTGTACATGCATAATACACATGCAAAAATTTCCTCATGGCAAGACAAAGATTAAATGAAGGAAATGTGTACAACTTGAAACTCTGATTAATTACAAATAGATCAACAGATGGCAGAGTGTACAACCAACCAACAGTTTCTGAGGTGGTTGCATTAATTGTTGGTGATATTGACACAACTGAAGAAAGAGACATAATTATGCAAAAGCAAAGGGGAAAACTAAAACGTATTGATGAGTTTCATGCAAGCTATATGGCTTTCCAATTTCCATTGATATTTCCATATGGAGAAAATGGTTATAGACCTAATGTTGCTCACAGAGATCTTGACATTTTTGATGATAATCCAAGAAACAGGCTAACTATTCGCGAATGGCTTGCATTTTGTATTCAAAAAAGGTCTGACGAGGGTAAGACACTTTTATCATCTAGGAGATTGTTTCAACAATTTTTGGTTGATAGTTACACAATGCTTGAAGGAGAAAGGTTGAGATGGCTACGAAACAATCAATCAAAGCTTAGGGTGTCAAAGTATAACAACCTAAATCAGGATGGAACCCAAAATGAATCATCTGGTTCAAGCACAGGAAAGAGAGTTATATTACCATCATCTTATGTCAGAAGTCAGAGATTTATGGATCAGTTGTACTATGATGGGATGGCTATTTGTGGTAAAGTGGGTTTTTCATACCTATTTATTATATTCACTTGCAACCCTAACTAGCCTGAGATTCAGAGGGCCTTGCATCCCCTAAACTTGAAGCCACATGATAGACTAGACATTATAGCGAGGGTTTTCAAAATGAAGTTTGATAACCTCCTAGCTGACGTTACAAAAAAGGGTGTCCTTGGGGAAGTTCTTGCTTGTAAGTAAATTGAAGTTTTTATAATTTTAATAGCTATTGTTTATTTTGTGTTATTTATGTTATAATATTTTTTGTATCGTACAATTTCATTTCAGATATGTACACAATAGAGTTTCAGAAGAGAGGTTTGCACATATTCTTATCTTCTTGCATCCATCCAATAAATATCCAGCACCTGATGATATTGATAAAATAATATCTGCAGAGGTGTCGGATCCTCTGAAACATCCTAAATTCTATAATTTGGTGAAAAATCACATGGTACATGGGCCATGTGGTTTGTCAAACCCAAAATGTCCATGCATGAAGGATGGAAGGTGTTCCAAGTATTACCAAAAGAAATTTCAAGATGTCACCATAGTTGATCAAGACAGTTATCCGGTTTATAAAAGAAAAGATAATGGATATACAATCGAAAAGAATGGCATAACGCTAAGCAGCGGTCATGTTGTTCCCCACAACCCAAGTTTATTGATGAAATATGAAGCACACATTAATATGGAGTAGTGATATCAAAGTACTTCCATCAAGTATCTCTTCAAGTACATCAACAAGGGTTCTGGTAGAATTTCGGCTATTATAGTTCCAACTAATACTCGTGCTGGCGATGTTGATGAAATCAAACAATTCCTTGATTGCAGATACGTATCCCCGAGTGAATCATGTTGGAGAATATTTTCTTATTCTATTCATGGCAGGAAACCCGTTGTAGAAAGATTGTTTTTTTCACATGGAAGGAGAGCATTCAGTTTACTATAAAGACTTTGAACAAATTGGGAATGTCCTTCTTAAGGCAAGTGTAATCGAGTCAATGTTTACTTCGTGGTTTGTGGCAAATAGAGAATATGAGGAAGCTAGGTTATTGACATATGGACAATTTGTGTCTAAATTTTTTTACGTTAAGAAAACAAGAACCTGGAAACCTAGGGAACGAGGTTACACGATTATTCGTTTAATTTGGGTGCCTCCAACAACTGGTGAATTGTATTACATGAGGATGTTGTTAACTATGAAAAAAGGTCCAACAAGTTATGATGATCTAAAAATCGTTGAGGGTTTTAAACATTCAAGTTTTAGGGAAGCATGTTTTGCTATGGGATTTTTGCAAGATGATAAAGAATTCATCGAGGGTATAAAGGAGGCTTGTAACTGGGGTTCAAGTTTATTTCTGCGAAAACTTTTTGTAACTATGTTGTTATCTGCTTCTATGAATCGTCCAAACCATGTTTAGCGTAACACATGGAAATAATTATCTGATGGAATTCTTTATGATCAAAGACGATTGTCGATGATTCCAGGTAATCTAAACAACTCCTTTATATTATGGTTGGAATAAATTCTCTTAAACATTTCCCTATTATTATTTAACTAAATTCAATGTTTTAACATTTCATTGTAGACTTATCACTAACTGATCAAGAATTACAACAACCTACTTTGATAGAGATTGAGAAGCAACTACAAAAAAACAGAAGGAGTTTGAATGAGTTTAAGCCAATGTCATATCCCAAAGATTACGTGCTGGATTTCCTTGGTAAAATATTAATATACGATGAACAATAGTACGATATTTCTGATCAAACTTCTAAATACCAAGATATGTTTCAATCTTTGACAGGTATTTCATTATCTTTTTCTATTTTATATTATTTTACTATCCTTCTTGAATATACTGTTGTGAAAATATAGGAACACAATCTTGCATGGTATAACAAATACATGCAGCAAACTGGAACTACATAACACAAAAATTACATTCTTAATATGGTAACAATGAAACTACATTACACATTCCTCAAACTGCATGTATGCATTTTTCGACAACACAAGCACCTAACTGGTACAAGTTCTTTATCATTCAACACATATTCTAACACTGCTAACACTGCTAAACACTGTTTTTGGCATTTCCTGGCCATATTACATGATTATAACTTCAACAACATTACTACAAAACACTTATATCATACTAACCAACAACATTCCTTCGAAACCCTAATATAAGAAACAAAACACACAATCACAAACAAAATGAGACCACATATTTTTAGACAGCCCACAATCACTACAAACTTCATACCGTTCCTTGACAACGCTTCCATCTTTCATACTTTCTTTATTATTTTCACGTACAACCTATTAGGAGGATTCATGAGAGTGGAAAAAACCATATCACCTCTATTGAGTCTTCTTGTCCGTGCTAAAACGTACCAAGCCCTCCCAATGTATTTCTCAAACACATTGTGTTTTGCACTAATTATTTTGCAATCATAGCTTCTTCCAACATCCAAATCAACCATTTCATTGGAGGTTTGATCCCATAGAAGACATTCTTCTGATGCTTTCCTTGGAAAATGCTGAACAAGATCAAATGCAAATATCAACTTTTTCAGAAAAACATATTCGGAACTATGATGTACATAAGAACAGACAAGAACGTAGTATTGCATTGCTAATATAACTTAAATTAGTTGCATGAAAATTTATTTTCAATAATTTATCATATCTCTTGCAATGTATAAATTTTCACTTACTAGGACATTTTTCTTGGCAAGTTTTCCGGATTTAATTTTCACTTGCCAAGTGTAATTTCCATCACTGTTATAGCCATCGTCACTTCCAGAGCTAAAATACCCATCAATGCTTGAGGAACTGTCTGATTCCGTTTGAGAGAAACTAACAATGATAAACACAGATTGTTGTAAGCCATAAAAGCTGCATGCAAATAAAATAACAGCAAAACATAGTGATGCTTTACCTAGACTCGCTAGAAACTTGAATAGGAGATGTAGACATTTAAATGGCTTGTGAATATCACTTGAGGATTAATATTACCTTATTGTTAAATATTGTACCTATCATTCAATGGAAACAGATTGTTATATATAAATGCTTTCTATAGAAGTTTATAGGTGCAAATAATAAATGCAACCATTTAATGTTTTGGTAAGAGTTGTTGGTTTTCAAATGTGACTTTTCTTCCTTCTTTTAATACACTTCCAGGTAACATTTTCATTGCAAATGTAGCATGCCCATTAATTGTAGAAAACCATTTCACGTAACAATTGTTTTTTTTTAAAAGGAGGAAAACTAAAATTGTAGATAACCATTAATTCTTCATACTTTAAATATAACTGTGGCAGTACTGATACACTTATTTGTTGCATATTTGAACAATACTATTATTGATGATTATTACATATTATATAATACTTTAAAATTGATGATGAATAATCATATTTTCTAATTCACCATGATTAATTTTATAACAATAGTTACAGTATTTTCAAAAAAAGAATTGTGTCATTATAATTTATATCTATCTTGTCTATATGTTGTTCTTATTTTCTAACTCCGTGATTATTCCATGTAGGTGAGCAACACAGAATTTTTTCTGAGATAATAGAAGCAGTGCATGAACAAAACGGAGGCGTATTTTTTTATATGGTTGCGGTGGAACTGGAAAAACATTCATGTGGAACACATTATCAGCAGCTTTGTGTTCGAAACGTGATATTGTTTTGAATATTGCGTCAAGTGGAATCGCAAGTCTACTCTTACGGTCTTACCAAGAGGGAGAACGACACATTCAAGATTCAAAATCCTCGTTCCATGTTTGGAATCATCCATTTGTAACATTAAAAAAAAAATCCGACCTTGTGGGCATTTTACAAGTCACAAAATTGATCATCTGGGATGAGGCTCCAATGACAAATAAATTTTGTTTTGAGGCTCTAGACAAGTCCCTAAAATATATCATGGGAAATGGAAAAGAACCATGCAACAAAATCTTTGGAGGAAAAGTATTAGTTTTTAATGGTGATTTTAGGCAAATACTACTTGTTATACCCAGAGGAACCAGGTCTGATATTGTTCATTCCACAATTAATGCCTCATACATTTGGGAACATTGCAAAGTTTTAACGCTTACAAAAAATATGTGTTTGCAATTTGGGTCTACTTCAAACAGTGCAAGAGATATTGAAACCTTATTTAAGTGCATTTACAGGTTGGAGATTGTAGCACCCCAAAATTTGCCCTCATGTTTCTAACTCTAATTGGCTTATGTTTCTTTTCATTTTTGCATCATCATTTGCGCATATCATTAGTTCTAAGCACGAGATCATGGTATCTTAATTAGCTCAAGAGGAGAGTATGTTTATCAGAGGCTCAAGCAAGGGATCTTATTCAATCATATGTGCATAGGGGAATTTTGTTCAAGGCAATAAAGGGAGATATTTTCTCAATATCACCATCACTCAAGCTACAAGGGCTTCTTATGACTCAAGGCATCCTAATATGTCCATCACTTCATCAAATGGTTGAATTTGGCAAGAGGTTGTAAGTGGATCACCTCCTCTTATCTTTGGTCATCAATCTAGGGTTTTGGATATTTGGGTATGTGACACCCTCATGGGAAAGAATTTTTAAGCCTCGTCATCATTTTGTAATACAAATCATCTTTGTTTAAGGGATTCTCCATCATGCTTAGAGGAATTAGGGTTTTGAAGATGTGCATCTACCTCCTATCTTTTTGTGATAAAATCATTTTATTTCTGATTCTTTGAGAAAGACTTGATTCCATGGCCTCCTATATTTTCTTAAGTGTTTATGGGTGGAAGATTGATCATCAGTTTGAATCAGAGGGTCTTTAATTGATCAGGTGTTTGTGAATTAGTATAATTGAGGATAAAGTCAACTATGCAGGGAAAAAGTCAACTCCTGACTTTTTGAGGTCAATTTTGTGTTTGTCTTGACATGATCAATGGATGAAATTTGATCAAGAAATGTCAAGGGAATCATGAAAAATCAAGGATTGTGGAAAGTTGCTATTTTTGGCAAATTAGGGTTTTAGAACTTTCTATTTTTGGCAAGTTTTCATGATTGTGCAGCCACTTTCAAGGCCATTTTTCTCCATGTTCAAGACTCCATTTCATTTTTTGTCAAACATGAAAGTTGTAGTTCTCATTTCAAGCTTTCCAACCATATAAAATTCATCTCCATTGGATCATTTTTGAGCAAGTTATGATTGTTGGAAGTTGGGCATTTTAAACCTTCATTGTTTCAACACTTAAAATTTTTTCTAAGTGTTTAAGGTTAGTTTGTGTGCCAATGTTCAAGCTCGTTTTTGAGAGGCTTCCAAGCCTCATTTGGAAATCATGTTCAAATGAAAGTTGTAGATTGTAATCCCACCTTTCCAAAAAGTCCAAGAATGTTTCATTTGGATCAATATTGTGCAAGTTATGGTGTGTTCAAGATAAATGTTTCAAATAGCAAAAGTGACAAAAACTTAGAAGTTTTTCTAAGTTGTTTGGACAGTTTTGAAGACCTATGTTCATGGCCATTTTACATCATCTTCCAAACCTCGTTTCAACTTCATTTCAACATCAAATATGTTCTTCATTCTTCCTACTTTCCATTGATTACAAGTTTGACTCAAATGGAACAAAATTCACCAAGTTATGAACATTGGAAGTGTTGGACATGAATTGTATTTTAGGGTATTATTTGATGGTACATGATGGCATCATATTTGTCCCTCATCCATTTTACACGCATAGTGCACAAAAACTCAAGGAATCTTGCCTAAAATGATCAAGCATAATGTGTACTTTCCATGCACCATGTCACTCTTTTTTATGACAAAGTTTGAAAAGAGTATAATTGCACACAAACATGCTCACACTTGCATCACATGTTGTACTAATCCCACGTCATTCTCACACCTCATTTTTGCTCCATAATACCAATATTCCCACCAAATTTTGTACCACCCCTTTCTCTCACTATTTTTGTCAAAATTCCACCAAGTTGTTTTCCTTATTGTTAGGCCCATTAAGGCAACTTGAACCTATCATATATGTGTACCTAAACCCTAAAACGCAAAGGAATTGATGGTGCACAAGAAAACTAGATCTGAACTCTTTCTCCCTCTCAAAAATTTTCATCAAATTTCATTGCTCTCTCTTAAGGAAGCTTCAAGTTCTTGCTCATTCCTTCTTCCTTGAAGCATAAAGATCAAGATCTCTAGTTTTCTTAATCTCTAAGGATTACAAGAGGCAATGGACTTTCTCCACTTGGTAAGGATATCTCAAATTGTTCTTATCATTTTAGAACTATAAAGGTGTTAGGATTGATCATACATTGCATGTGGAAGTCCTGAAATGATGGCACACCATGAATCTTTGAATTTGAGTTTATGTGTTGTTCTTGATTTTATGAAATTCATGATGAAAACGTACCTTTATGGCCTGTTTTCTCTATGATTTATCCTTTGTTTTGCCTCATATTTGTGATGGTTGTGTTCCTCTCGCTTAGATTTACAACTTTGGTTTTGATTTTGTTTAATTTCATTGAGATTTGAGTTAGGGATGACAGGCAGACCTAAATCCGTGGGGCCCACCTGCACCCGAACTCGAGTCAACGGGTGAAAACCCGAGTTGACTGGGTTCAGGTTTGGGTTCGGGTGCCACCCGATATTTCGGGTGCGGGAGCGGGTTCGGGTAGTGTGAAACCCGCACCCGAAACCCGAAACCACACCCGCTTTGACTGTAGACTTTAATTTTAATTGTAATGTTAAGATGTTGAAGACCTTAATTTTAATTATAATGTTACCAAACTTGATGGAAAGTTGTAATTTAATTCCTTAATTTCTTTGAGAGACCTTGATGGAATTCTTATGTTTCAAATTTCAATGCTTGTTGTTGTATTTTTGTGTTTTTGCTACGGGTTTGGGTTTGGGTGGAAAAACCCGAACCCAACGGGAGTGGGCGTGGGTGTTATTTTGCCACCCGAATAGCCTTTGGGTTCGGGTTCGGGTTTGGGTTTGGGTGGTGATTTCGGGTGCGGGTTTGGGTAGTGTGAAACCCGCACCCGACCCGACCCGTTGCCATGTCCAATTTGAGTGAGTTATGGAGATGTAAGTTTGGTTGCATTTTTATGTCTAAAATCGTGTTCAGCATGTGGGTAGTATGATATTACTGCGTTTTTGCATGGTTAGAGGTAGAATAAGGACGTGTGTCGCGTCCTGGTTTGTTGATCATATTTTTTGTCCTCTAGCAATTAAAATGAGGGTGACCGATTGATATAAGATGACATGATTTTTGTTACACTTCATTTTCATTTTATTGGTTTTGCTTAATATGGTAGAATAACATAGTCTTGTGGACTGGGCCCAGCGTGTTTTTAATTTCCACACCCCACCTTAGTTGGGCCCAAACGCGTGTGTATGTGTTTCCTCTTGTACTGATTTTGATATCACACACCCCCACACCATGTTCATTTGTTTTCATTTTATTTTCTTTTCTTTTTCAATTTGTTTTTTATTTTAATAGTTCTATGCATGATAAAAATCCATGAAAATATGTTTCTGGTCCTTCAATGTGTTGAGATATTTTTCATAATTTTCATTTTATTTTTCCATTAATTTTTCTATTTTATTTGGAATTATTTTTTAAAAGTGTTTTCCATGTTTGCCCTTGTGTTTAGGGTTTATGTTTGAAGCTTTTTGGATCACTTCTTGAGCCAATCTTTTTACCATGTATTGACACTTAAATAAGGATTGTTTGAATGCCATTATTCTAACTTGTTGATCAATTTTTGATTATTTTTCACGTGGTTTTTATTGCTCCTCGATTATTGCTCGATTAGTTTGCTATGTGAGATTGTTTGATCTAATTTGTGGCGCAATTTTGCAATTCTTGTTGATATCCTTTGCACATTTATTCTTGATGGATATAACATGAGTTTGAGCATTTATTTGTATTTTTATGAGGCATGTTTCTATTTTTGGTTGATGCTTACATATGGCTTGAATTTGAATGGAATATGCTTGATACTTGACCTAGTTTAGATTCTTTTTTACTACTTGTGCTTAAGTGAAGCTTGAAATGATTAGTTGGTGTTGATCATATACTATTTTAGCTTGATTATGGCTTTAGAATCATTCTCATTTGATCATTTTTCTATTTGTGGTTGAATTTCCAAGTTGACAATGTTTGGCCTTGCTCCTTTGATGTTCTTGACCTAGTTCTTTGTGATGATTTCTTGTATGATCTAGTGGATGCTTGTGGATTCTTGTTTTCTTTGAATAACATGTTTAAGATTCTAATCCTCTTGATATGATGTCCATTGTGTGATCATTTCTCACTCCTTGCCTCACGGGATCATTTGTTTCTTATATGGATGACTTAAGTGGATGTTTGCCTAGTTGTGATGCATGTTTTGAAGTTGATCCTTGATGTTTCTTCTTGCCATTCATGAGTTGATGTTTGGATTGATATACATGATCATGCTACTACCCTACTTGGATTCATACCCTAATCTCACACGTTTGCTCTTTTGAAGTGTGTCTTACATGAGTTTTTTGTTGACAAATGCTTGTTTGTTGTTAAGATGCATGCCTTGAACCTTCTTGCTCTTTATTTTATCATTAACATGAGATGAATGTGACATGACTTAGCTACTGCACCATCTTGTTTCCCATATCATTTGACTTCACTTCACTTTGTTTGATGGTTGATAATACTTCTTGTTTAGTTTTAAGTCATTTGTATGTTCATTGGTGCATTGTTTTGCCTAATTGTTTTGACTTCCATTCTTGAAGTTTGGTTTGAAGTGTATGTACTTGGTGTTGGTGTTTTATCTTGAATGATTGAATATGATGCTTGCATTTCTCATTGCTTAGGTTAATCTCATTTCTTGAGTTACTTGATGTTGCATCTTCTCCTCCATCTCTTTCTTCTTTCTTTTCTTTTGAGCCTCAAGACTTGTTTAAGTCTTGAGTTTGCTTTTGTTTGTGATTGATTAGTATAATTTTTACTTGTGTTTGCTCACATGATCCCTTAGGATTCCTAACACCACTTAATTTTTTATTAAGTGGGGTCGGAGAGACATTAGGCTTTCAATCCTTTGCATGATAATAACTAGGATAGTCCCTCTTGAACCTAAACCTTAAGTCTATCTTTTTGCATGCTAACATTAGGTAGAGTTCCCTTTCTATCCCAACTTTAGGACCATTGTGTATGACAACATTAGGAGTCAGTTTCCCTTAGTTGTTTTCTTTTCAACCTTTGAGTCCTCTCTCTTCTCATCTCAAAAGCAAAATCAAAACACTTAATAAATACAATGAGTATTGTGTGCCACGAGCCTTAAGTACATGGGAAATGAAGAATGAGGAGTCTCCCTTCACTCTTCTAGAGTGTTTAGCATACGTCTTGTTTGGGGGCGACCATGTGACGCATTCGCTTGTATGTCATGGACTTTAGTGCAATACGAGTTCCAAACTAACTTAATTCACTTCTATCTAAAAAACACAACCCAAATGCAAATCTTTTTATCCTTCAGGATGGGTCTCAAATCATTTTCAGAAGAGAGCATGTTATTTTTGTTATGTCGCAAACAGGCATCGACCCTAACTCGGGCGCGAACCTAACGTCGCTCATAAAAAACACTTAACCAATATATGGTTTCGTAGGTCGAACTACGACTGCTCTGACTTCCTCTCTCTCATCCAATTGAGGATACTGTTTACTGTGAATTTTGGTAAACAACCTCTGGTCTATCAGTCTTAAAAAAACTGACTAACTTGCAGGATCGACCACACAAATCCTAGGACATGTGCTAAATTTGAGAGACAAGTGTAAATGACAAATGAAAAATAAAGAGAATGTAACTTGAACTCCACGTTCGACAATGCTGAAATAAAAATCTAACTGAACTCCACGTTCGACTACTTGCAATAGGGTAAGGTAAAGGCTTGAAATTTAAAGGGCTGTAAATAAAAGATGCAGAAATTAAAGGCGTCGAAAGGAAATGACAATAAGTAAAAAGTTTTGAAAGCAAAATGCGACGAACTCCACGTTCTTGAAAAGTAAAGGCTGGAATGATAAAAGTACTGTCAAAGGTAAAGTGCGGGAAAATAAAGGACTTTGAAAATAAATGCAATAGATTAAAGGTGAACTCCACGTTCTTGAAAATAAAAGACTTTGAAAAGTAAATGCTTGAAGATTAAATCTTGAATGTAACAGTGCAGTCGAAGGTAAATGCAGAAAGTTTAAATGACTCTGAAAGTAAACTTGGCATGGAAGATAAAGTTCAAGAAATTGTAAAGGCATGGAAAGTAAATGGCTGAATCTTAAACATGATGAAGATAAATTGTATTAATGAAGAAAATGGTGTTACATTACGTACACTCTCACGAACTCGTTTCTCTACGCACGGGTACTTTGAGTTTCTTTGAGTAACTTGTACAAAAATGTGAACACCCCTATTACATAGAACTAACTCCTATTTATAGTGCTAGGAAATAACTACTAAGTGGTGGTTATTGCCTCAAACGTGTGGATTTTGGCGCCTTCTCCTTGGTCTCAACTGTTCCCACGTTCACAACTGCTCTTATTTAAATTTCAAACATTGGAAATTCCCTCCAGCCTTAGTATAACAACTGCAACGCTTGTTTCCATATTCTCATGGTCGAAACCTTTCCAGCACTTAGCCATTTTTTGAGGTTCCTAAAACCTCTATTCGACTCAGGCTTCACCAAAACTGGGTCGAAGCCTTCTTTACGTTAAAAATAATTTTTTAACTTAAAATAGCTTTGATTCTTTCTTGCGTCGAAAATGAGGGTTAACAAATTGCCCCCAAGGAATGTCCTTTCGCCAGAATTGGTAGGAATGTCATTTCTTGATATAATAACCATTTCGACGCCTGTTTGCATGGCCTTAACTGAATATCCCACTAATTACTTAATGGCTGAATTGTTCAGTTTCTTTGACCCACGCTTCTGGCGTCACACCATCATGACAAATCCTTAAAACGTCTTTTCAGCCGTATTCATCATAACACCTTTCTTGAAAATAGACGTTTGCAGTCTGAACATAACTACTACTTTTCATCACGTCTCCATGAGAAAGACACGCGTTCCACTAACTCCTCAACTTCAATGGTAGATCCAAGTCTCTTGGAATTTTTAAATGTCTATATATACCCATTTCCGCCACTTTGTGAACTTTCCACACTTTTCATACTCTAAAGCAACCTCTTCTTCTCTTCAGTTTCTCTCACGCAAACCCAGAAAAAACACCATCTTTTCATCTTCTTCAACAATGGCGTCTTCCTAAACTAATCCTCAAGCAAAGAAAACTCAAAGAGGCAAGGCCACTCCATTTAAACAAACCATTCCTCCGTTCGCTAATATCCCAGGCCCCCAACTAGTAGATAACCGTTATTGCATGTCGGAACCCACCTCTAAAGAATCAAGAGCCATATACAAATCTCAGGTAATGATTCCTATAGTTGTTTCTGATAAACCCTATGCACTATCTGGTCCTTTAGCTGAGGTTGACGTTTCCAACGAGAGGCTAAGTGAGTTTCTCCCCTCGTACCGAAAAACAAGGCCGTTAGGGCAAAAGAGTTTTCCCAAAATCAACGCTGCTGCTGGAACTTCTCCTGAAGAAACCCCCTTGCCCAAAATCAACGTTGGCTATCTCACTGATGGCACCAGGATGGTGAGAGCTGTCAACCCCTTGAAGGAATTCGACCAATGGATGGCGAAGATGGAGAAGGTCAAAGCTGACCATTGGAAGGATATAGGGATTTATGACCTTCTTATGCTGTCGAAGACCAGCATACCATATTGTCTGAACATGTTGGCGACATCCCTATACTTTTGGGACAACACCCATTATACCTTCCATCTACCCTGTGGAATGGTTACTCTAACCTTATTCGACGTAGCTGCCATCACAGGGCTTCGCCCAGATGGCCTTACTTATAACCCTGATGTTGATGCTGAAGACACCATCAATATTTCAGGCTCCAAACTTACATACACTCTCTTCATCAAACACCACTTTAAACAAGAAGATGACAACGTGTATGATGAAGAACATATTTCTTTTCTCACAGTCTGGCTGTCGAGATATGTTTTTTGTACCAAGTCTTTGCAGGTAGCTAAGAAGTACCTGCCCCTGGCGAATCAGCTTCACCACAACAGAGGAACCTGCTTGAGTGAACTCATTCTGGCGAACCTTTACGAGTCTATCAGTGAAGGGGCTTCTCGACTTAGAAATATGGAGGCCTAAGGTCCTATGCACTTGAGTGGTCCTCTTTGGCTACTTCAATTGTGGCTTAATGCTACATTTGAGGCTAGCCTCCCCAGAAAAGGCCTAGTTGATGAAGCCTCTGCTGAAATAAGGGAAAAGAGTGTCGAAGGGACGCGTCTGGCTAAACTAACTCCCAATGATGATGGTGAAAACCTTCAAAGGGCTTTTACCCGTTATATTATGATGTTTGCCAAGCGCTATGAGTTCACTCCTAGCATGGCACCTTTTGCTCGACGAAGCTACGACCCTGTGTGGTTTAAAAGGCCATTTCCAAATCCTCATCAAACTCTTGATCAAGAATCTGTTGCTATCTGGGAAGCCTTTTTTATTCCCAGATTCTTTATCCACAGGCTGAACTTAGGGAGAGGTTTATCAGCATTGATTGCCTATCAACCAAACCTTGTCTCTCGACAATTTGGGCTGGCCCAGAGCTTCCCTCAGTGCTTGTATGAGAGAAAGGGCCAAGTAATTCTTCACACCGCCTGCTTCGACGAGGAAAATGTCTCCCATACACTCGACAGCCGGAATGAGAAAAGAAGAATCCTCTCTCCTGTGTTTTTTGAACCTTCCTTTCTATGCACTTCATCATTCCACCAATGGTGGTCGAAGCACTATAGTGAGCACTTTCTTGATGTGGCTACATTTTATTCGTTACTTGACCAAGCTTTTCTCCATGTGCAGGACAAGACGAAAAAGAGTAAGTTCACTCACATCGAAGAAATACAGGTTTTTCAAAAATACTTTGAAACTATCTATCGACTAGATGATCTTAGTCGAACCATTCATGAGGCTGCTGTCACTCTAAAGAGAAAATTTCTAGAAAAACAGGATCAACTAAAAATTCCTCCCAACGTCCCTCGTGAGAAATGTTATGAGGTTAGTTTTAAACTTTTTCCTCCAAAGTTCCCTCGACTGCCTAATGCTGATTTTGGAGTGGCGCTTGCCCCTCCATTTCCAGATTGGTTTGTCTGTGGGGAGCATTTAAAACTTCTTCGACAGCAGTCTCAGCCAAAGGCTCAACGAGTGGTTTTGACTAAGCATACGTTAGATAGTTTTAAAGGGCACCTTCATATAGGAATTCAGGACGTTCGTGTCGAATCTGAAATATATGAAGGTTTGAAATCCTTAATCCATGGCTTTATAACTAACCATGTAATCATTAACTTGTAATAATTGTGTATTATCTTTCAGCTGTGCCTAGGAAAGCTGCTTCGACTAGGGTTGCTACCTTACAAAGTGGCAAAGAACCAGAGAGCACACAGGTATATTTCACATCCCCTGCTTACACTTTTACTATATGAATTTCTTTCTTATATTTGCATTGCCTCTTCAGACTGGTCGAAAACCTCCAACACCTTCCAAGAAAGGTAAAAAGGATACCCCAGCTGTGATTATAGCTTCAGAGGCCTCAGATGAATCTCCTGAGGAGGTTCTCACAAAGAAAAGAAGAAAACCCATAAAGGCTTCTGGACCTACTGGCCCACCTCCTTCGAAGGTGGCCAAAATACTCGAAAAGGCACCCACCACAAGTGGTGTCAAGAAGGAACCTTCCAAGGTGGCCTTGAGAACCCCTCTTGGTGACCATGGGAGTGATAAATCAAGTTCTGCTATTGAACAGACTCAGGTATGTGCACCATTTTTTCATTATGCTGACGTCTTTCGCCCATTATTTCAATCTCATTTTCTCCACTTGTGTTCTTTAGGCACCCATGATCAACAATCCAGATCCCCAACCAACTCCAAGCAACTTCGCCACCACCATAATTGACGATCATGTTCCTCAACCAACTGCAGGAAGCTTCACCACCACGCTCCTCAACAGCCAAGGTGAGCCAACTTATCACCCATCTTCTGATATTGGCTCTGGTTTGAGTGAGATTAATCAACCTACTCCACATGCTGCAGAACACACCACACCACCAGTTCAAACCACTACTCAAAACGCACAAGCTGATGGCGCCAATTCTGATGATGATGATGCCTCAAGTCCCCCACCTTTCAACCTGTCCAACTTCATGGATGATGATCAATTGGTTGAAGAAGAAAGGAATGAACCTGAAGTTCAAACATACAACGAAAATCCTGGTCAAGTTGCGCCTGAGGAGATAAACGAACCACATCCTACACCAGCTGATGATCAAGAGAATATTCAACCAACTGCTGAAGAGCCTAACGAAGAGATGGTAGTCAAAGAATAAAAAGATGAAGAAGGGGAAGAATCGGAAGAGGAGGAAGAAGAACAAAATGATCCTAATCCCCACCATACTCCTTCGCCCGTGGTCCTTCCACCGCCTGGAGACTCACTGACAACACTCAAGTGGTCGAACCCACGTGAGTTTACCAAATTAATACTTGGGCAGAGGTGTGGTTCTTCTTCTTCTGTCTCTTCGACTCCAGCCTCAGATGACTTCGCCCAACCAATTCTCCAGGCCATCAAGAAAAAATTCTTCAGGGGGAATATTCACAGAGTTTTGGCCTCAGACCCATCTGCAACTGCTTATTTGAAGGATACCGTTGGAAAGCTGGAACTCACCACTCTTAATCCAGACATTTTTGGTTTTCTGATAGAATTAACTGTTGTTGTGAACCAAATAGCTGCAGAGATAAAGCTGCTTCCATCTATCAGGAAGACCCTAGAGGAAACATCTGGTCTTGAGAGTGCAGCTTGGTGTGGTGCAAAGGAGTCATATGAGAAAGTCGAAAGTATAGAGGCTGACCAAAAGAAAACACAAGATGAAATAGCCTCCAATCAGAAGAACATTGAAGCCTGGAAGCATCAAATCACTGAGTTACAAGCTAAAATTGAGGATGCTGAAAAACGCAACCGTGATTTGCAGAACTTCGACACCACTGAGATGGCTAGGGAAATGAAACATGCCATAGATCGTATTGAGGCAGCTCAAAAACTTGAGAAACAGCTTGCCACAGCCAAGCTTGATGAGTCCTTGTGCAATGCTCGCCTCAAACATCACATCGAAACCTTTGCCCAGTTGGAGTCGAGGCTTCCCTTCTGATGCTTTCAAGACCTTTATTTGCTTAACCAATCATTTGTTTCTTGGCCTTTTTCAGGCCCTTATGTAATGACAATTTTATGCCTTTTGCATTGATTAATCAATCATTATTATTTTGCCATTAACTGCTTTCGACCCATATTATATTATGATGCATTTTATTTGTTGCCTCTCCTCAGTCAAATTTGCAATTAAGGCATTCTATCTTTTCTTGGAAAGTCAAACTTTCCAGCTTTAAATTCCAAGGCATAAGCCTCTAGCTTTTAAATTAACATTTATAGCATAGCCCTCAGGCCTACTTCCAAGAATAATTCACGTGTTTCCGCCGTTTGACTGGCCAATCCAATCAGTACTTCGCCTCTATAAATTTCTTCCACATGACCACGTTTTGCATAGAAGCAAACATGAATAATTCAGAGAAATCATCAGCCAAGAAAATGGCTGGAAAGGCAAAGGCAGTTGAGGAAACAAAAAAGATGGAGGCAACCAAGAAACCTGAAGCCTCCATTGGAGCAACCTCTCAAGCCAAGAAGAGAGAAACTAAAATGAAGATCTCTAAGAAAGGGCGCTCCAGCGCCCAAGACTCTGATGATGAACCAGATGCAGATTATATGGATTTCCTCAAATCCATAGATTGGAGAGATTATGAATAACCTTTCCTTGATTAGAAATTGTTGTATTAGTTCTGCTTTGTATGCCATATTAGCCTAACTTTGCCTATTTTGGCTTTCTTTTTATTAAATAAAGCTTACGTTTTAATATGAATCTCTTGCAGCATAGGCTTATATTTTTTCAAATACTTTCCATTTACTTTCAAGACTCTTTTATCTTTGTCTAACTCTTCCACTTCATAAGCTCCATTAGAGAAAACTTGTATGACTTGGAATGGGCCTTCCCACTTAGGGGACCATTTGCCCAATGTTCTATCCTTTCGATCCATAGGCAAAATCACTTTCCAAACCAATTCCCCACATGCAAAAGATTTAGACTTAACCTTTTTGTTGTAGGATTCTTCGACCCTCTTCTTTTGTCTTCTTAACAACTCCAAGGCTCTAAGCCTTTCTTCATCCTAATCCACTAATTCATTCATCATCATTTCCCAATAATTCTCAGAGGGAATCTCATGATGTCTTTGAACTCTTATAGACTGTAAATAAATCTCAACAGGCAATACTGCATCATGACCAAAAGTAAGTCGAAATGGGGTAGTGTTGGTAGCCTCTTTAGGGGATGTTCGACATGCCCAAAGAACTTGGTCTAACGTCTTGTGCCAATTTCTAGGCCTCTTTCCCACATGCTTCTTAATTAGTCCAATCACCACCTTATTGGCAGCTTAGACTTGCCCATTGGCCTGAGCATAATAAGGTGTAGAAGTCAATAACTTGAAACCTATTTCTTTGGCAAACTCCTGCACCTTTCGACCAGTAAACACTGATCCTTGATCCGTAGTGATTGTTTCAGGAATACCAAATCTATAAATAATGTAATTTTGAATGAATTCAATAACATCTTCTTGACCTATATTCACCAGTGGTATTGCTTCAATCCACTTGGTGAAATAATCAATTCCCACCATGATATATCTTTGGTTCTTTGAAGATGTTGGTCGAATCTCTCCCACTATATCCAAAGCCCATCCTCTGAAAGGCCATGGTTTCACTATGGAATGTAATTCACTTGCAGGGATGTACTGTATGCCAGCATGAATTTGACATTCTTGGCAACCCTTAGAAAATTCTATGCAATCTTTCAGCATAGTGGGCCAATACATGCCTTGTCGAAACAACAGCCATTTCATCTTCTGGCCAACTTGGTGTGCTCCACATGCCCCACTATGTACTGTCGAAAGAGCCAAATATGCCTCTGCTTCACTAAGGCATTTCAATAAGACTCCTTCAGGGGTCTTTTTAAACAATTCATTACCCAACAGTACATAGCTTAAAGATTGATACCTGATTTTTCGCTCTGTCGAAGCCGTTGGGTTTTGTAAATATTCCACTATGGGCTTCCTCCAATCTTCATCTGTTAAATTATCTATGGCAAAAATTTCAAAAATTTCGCCATCTATGCACCCAAGCTTAGTTGTTTCTAAGTCTAATGGGCACAATCCAACAGCCACCACTTTACCTCTTGTTTCAATTATTTTTGAAGGTTTTCCTTCGACACCTTGTATCTAGAGGCAATTTGAGCCAAGTCGTTAGTAATTTGGTTCTCTATTCTAGGTATGTGTTGGATGGCCACTACCTCAATTTTCTTTAATAATCTATTGGCTATCACAAAGTACATAATGATATTTTCTTTAACACATTTATACTCCTTTGTGATTTGTTTTATAACCAATTCTGAGTCTCCCATTATTTCGACTCTAGTTGCCCCCAATTCTAACAAAATTTCAAGGCAAGAGATTAATGCTTCATATTCAGCCTCATTGTTAGAGCAAGGTCCTTCGACCTTATACTTGAATTTTGTTGGAATTTTTTCAGGAGAAATAATGTATATTCCTACTCCTATTCCATTTTTATGACTTGATTCATCAAAGTATAACTTCCAGGATTTTAATTCAACATAATTCAAATCATTTTCATTTATAGAGTGATCAACTATAAAGTCTGCAACTACTTGCCCTTTCATAGCTTTTAAAGGTTGATATGTTAGGGAAAATTCTGTTAATGCTAATGCCCATTTGCCAATTCGACTATGCAAAATAGGTTTAGATAACATATGTTTTACAACATCAAAGTGAGAAGAAACATACACATCAACTGGCTTTATATATTGCTTCAATTTAGTACAAGAGAAATACAAGCATAAACATAACTTTTCAATCATGCTATACCTAGTTTCTGCATCATTTAAGACTCGACTAAGATAATAAATGGCTCTTTCGACTCCATTTTCATCCTCCTGAGCTAACATGCTCCCTAGAGTTTTATCTGATGCAGCTATATACAATCTCATACTCTTGTTTCTACAAGGTGGTGAAAGAATTGGAGGGTGGCTTAGGTACTCCTTGATCTTGTCGAAGGCTTCCTGCTGTAATTGCCCCCACTCAAAACCATATTTGTTAAAATGAAGCAATGGCGAAAAAGCTTGTGTTTTGCCACTCAGGTTGGATATAAACCTTCTTAAGAAGTTGATCTTGCCCAGCAACGACTGCAACTCCCTTTTAGTTTATGGCGCTTTCGCCACCATTATGGCTTTGGTTTTATTCTGATTTATTTCGATCCCTTTCTTGTGGACCACAAAGCCTAGGAAATCCCCTGCCTGCACACAAAAAGCTCATTTGAGAGGATTCATTTTAAGACCATATTTTCTCATCCTTTCAAAGGACTGTCGAAGATGGTCAATGTGACTTTTCCCAGAAATAGATTTTATAACAATATCATCAATATAAATTTGCATGAATGTGTCTATAAAATCGTGGAAAATTGAATTCATTGCCCTTTGATAAGTGGCACCAGCATTTTTGAGACCAAAAGGCATCACTACCCATTCATAGGTGCCTAAGGCTCCAGGGCATCTAAAAACAGTTTTATGAACATCTTCCTCAGCAATGAATATTTGGTTGTAGCCAGAATATCCATCCAACATACTAAGATATTCATGTCCTACTGCAGAATCTATTAACATTTCTGCTACTGGCATTGAATATTCATCTTTAGGAGTTGCAGAATTTAAATCTCTAAAATCAATGCAAACTCTCAAAGACCCATTCTTTTTAATAACAGGTACTATATTAGCCAATCATTCGACATACCTTGCAGTGCGAATGAATTTGCAACGAAGCAGTCTTTCGACTTCCTCTTTGATCTTTGACAATATCTCAGGTGCAAACCGTCTTGGATTTTGCTTGACTAGTTTTTTCCCAGGCGTCATAGGCAACCTGTGTTCGACCAACTCCCTGCTCAAACCAGGCATCTCATCATAATCCCAGGCGAAGCAGTCCTTGAACTCTTTCAACAACTGAACCACTTCAACCTTCAACTGGGGATCAAGATTGGCACTGATGTAGGTAGGCCTTTTGGTTGCCCCCTCACTGAGGTCAACTTCTTCTAAAGGATCTTGTGCTAGCATTTTGATATTATTTGCCAACGGATCCTTCTCAAATCCCAAAGGCTCATCTTCATAGATGGCGTCAAGCCTCTGGCTTTGCTCTCCAGTTTCACCCTTATCTGGAGGTTTTGGGTCGAAGTCCTTACCAGGACCTTCTTGATATAATTCAAAAATGGCTTCGCCAGCCATATAGTCATTGGCGGCTTCCAAAGCCGCTTGTAGTTTTGTTTCGGCCACATAGGCCGAAATTCTTTTTAAAGCGTCAAACTCAGTCATGATCACTGAATTCATCTCCCCATCCTGTGGGCTCCATTGGAGATGAGCCTAAGCAAGGCAACCTTCCTCCTGGTACCTCCTTGTCCCATCTGAAACCTTCGATAGGGTGTAAATACAACGAATAAAACGTTTCTACATCAGGCGTAAACTCAAAATCAGCTGGAGGACACAAAGCAATGTTCACCAGATGTTTCTCAAATTGCCTACTATAGCGAGCAGTTTTTAGACGCGGTTGCGAAGCACTATCGCTCTTTGGTGTCTACAACTCGATTCATTTTTTATCCTATTAAAGCTGATGAAGGAAGGGAAATAGATGTCTCAAATTAACCCTGCTTGCAAACTGAGGTTAAACAGCAGTCTGTTAGGTTACAGCTGCTACAAAGATTCGGGGTCTCTATCGGGTGTATTTTTTAAAAGTGGTGTTCGGTCGATGTTAGGACGGATGCTTCTTGATAGATATGTGAGAGTATGGGATTTGGGTTTTTGTTTAGTGTGCTCGCTAAGATTGTTTCTTTCAATCTTATGCCTACGTATTCCCGTTTACCGAAACAGGGAAATCAGAGCGTTCGTAGTTCCTCCTATTCTATGGGAGGAAATGGTATTTGGTGTCTTGTTCAAAGCCTAAGACGTGAAGTGAAAGGTGGTTTGTATCTTGTTCAAAGCCCAAGATGTGAAGCTAAAGAGTCTATTTGACTTTAGAGAGAATTTGTCATCTCTAAAGAGAGGTTTTTTTGTCACAGCTGTTTATAAAGGAGAATTACTTTAACCGGGATGTGTGAATCCGACAATGCCATAATTTCCTTTATAGGGGATTTTTAACCTGAAGGAGAAGACTTTAACTCAGTGTAGAGCAATGCTATCTTTCCTTAGGAATTTCTCATGCTAAAAGAGGGACAGTGGCGTGGATGTAGATGATCCAGAGGCTTGCCGCTTACATCGATTAGATGAAGGGGAAGGAGTTGTTGACGTTTGTGTACTGTGAACGAGGCACATCTTTGATGCTAAAAGGTTGATTGGACCAACCAGTGGTTTTTTTATACAAAGCCTAAGAGGAGGCTATTACGTGTCTCGTACAAAGCCCGAGAGAGAGGCTAAAAAGGTTGACTCTACAGGAGAGTGATTTATACTCAACAAGAGAGTGTTTTTGTATCTCGTACAAAGCCCGAGATGGAGGCTGAAAATTGTTTGGCTCAATAAGAACATTTTTGTATCTGGTATAAAGCCCGAGATGGAGGAGAAAGAGGTGATTGACTCAACGAGGGAGTCTCTTATGTGTCTCGTACAAAGCCCGAGAGAGAGGCTAAACGTTGTTGGACTCCGCTGGAAAGAATCATTTGTACAAAGCCCAAGAGGAGGCTACGACGCTGTTTCAGTTGAGTGACAGGTCCAGTATGCTGATTTAAAGAGAAAATCAATTCTTATATGAGTAATGATGTACTCAGGGATTTTTGATTCGAGGACCAGGGATATTTCCTGTTCTTTAAGGAAGTGGGAAATCCGAAGGGTATTGAGACTGTCCGAGTCTACGGGTTTCCTTCCTATTTAACGAATGGGTCATTTGAGAATGTCTTTGAGACTCAAGGAAATTAGACTGTCCAAGTCTAGAGTTTCATCTTTTGTACTATGCTTTGAGAAACAGTAGTAGACTCTTTGAAAGGATTGTTCTATGCAGATGACTAAGTTCTGTTCCTATACCTCTAAGAGGTCGTCAGGACAATTTGTACGAAGCCCAAGAGGAGGCTGGAAGCTTTTAAGAAGCCGACGGGTCCTTGTACGAAGCCCAAGAGGAGGCTATCATTCCCGGAGGAAGAGATCATTATACGAAGCCTAAGAGGAGGCTGTGAATACTTCTAAGAAGCCGTAGGGTCCTTGTACTAAGCCCAAGAGGAGGCGGGGTTGCTTTTAGGAAGCCTGTGGGTCCTTGTACAATGCCCAAAAGGAGGCCGATGCTTTTAAGAAGCCCGTGGGTCCCTAAACCCCGAGAAATTCAAGACAGGCTATTCACAAGGAATAGATCAAGCCAGGAAAGTTTGAGAATTTGGAAGAAACTCAAAGATGCCATTCACGGAGAATACAGTCATCTCTGGGAGTAGAGTTTCTTGACAATTCCTAATGAGGACAATCGAAGAGAAGACTGTATCTGGTGATCCTATTAGGGATCTAGTTGTCTATTTCTACGAATAAACAAAACGGCGTCACCTAGTTCTATAAGTAGTTGTCGGGGAAACTCTAAATATCTATACTATTATTACACAGTTGATATGAGTTTATGAAAGAAGACTTACAGCGAAACATCCCCACAATACAATTATATGTATATGAAAGCGGTAAATGAAAGCATATAAACACTTACTCGGTTGTAGAGCTTCCATGTTGTTTGGTTAGTTGTTCAACAAAAAAAGATTAAAAACAACTGTATATTCAAAATCAAAGGAGAAAGTGCTTTGAAAAAGAAAGATTTAGGGCTTACAGCTCAAGGAGAGACCCATGGTTTTATCAGTGAGCGCACTGTTTGAATTTGTACAGAAGGACTTATACAAGTGATTGAGGCCCAAAATTTTTTTTCTATACAAAGGGATGGGTCTTACACTCTCTCAAGAGGCCCAAAAAGGTTTAAAGAAAAAGAGTAGGGCTTATAACACGAGGGTAGGCCCAATTGATTTTTCCGTTTAAAATGGCGATCGTGCCGAGGTTTTCTTTTAACGCAGAGGGACTTATACAATAAGTGAGACCCAAAATGGTTTTGGTTAAAAGGGGGTTGGGTCTTACACTCTATTAGAGGCCCAAAAGTTTTGAATGGGTCTTATAGCTCGAGGAGAGGCCCAGTTGATTATTTTTCAAAAGGCGACGATCGCGCCGTTTGTTTTTCGACGGTATCGGGACTTATACAATACACTGAGGCCCAAAAATGATTTGGTCAAAAAAGGATTGGGTCTTACACTCTATTAGAGGCCCAAAGTGTTTTGAAAATGATTTATGAGGGTTGAATTAATCCAAAAACCCTAATTTGTTTTTAAAATGTGTTTTAATTGAATAAAAATTCAATTAAAATGATCAAAATTGTTTAACATATGGAAAACAAATTGTGATCTTGGATTAATGCTTCAAAAATTAAGTATTGACCTACAAAATAATTAGAAAGCATTAAAAGTTGCAAAATCAAGGTGGAAAAAATATTTTAAATGTCAAAAACAATTAAAATATTAATTCTTTGCAAAAATATCAATTATATGAAATAAATAATATTTTTGGGATTTTTTGGGAAAATAAAATATTTTAACATTTTTGTGAATTATTAAAAAAAGAACCAACTCAAAATCATTAAAACTCAGAGTGAAATTAATTTTTGAATCAATTAAATAAAATCACAAAATTCAAATATTTGAATTTTCAAAAAATGGCGCCAAGAACACACCAAGAACACGCGCGTGTTCTGGGTTTTCCCAGATTTGCATTTTCTCTTCAATCTCACTGAATACTTGATTATATCATGCAATCCACATACCAATCAACTCGTTTCAACCTCACGATCATGTCTATGACAATTAATTTCATTTAAATTAAGCATAAAACAAGAAATCATGAAAAATCCTCAAGAACCCTAATTTCTGCATGAAGGCTAGGATTTTTGATACACGATTCAAACAATGCAATTAATTGAGGGGAAACATTCCATGGATGATTATGAACATATGGCCAAATTATTGTGCAGCAAAAATTGCATGGATCATAGAGTTAGAAGAGCTCATGCTTACCACTTGCAGCTGGTGATCGTGATTTATGTTGGAGGTGTTACAGGTAGGTTCCAATGATCTGGATAGCTTCCCTAGGTGCCATGAAGTGTGTATGAATGCTTGGAATGGATTGAAATGATCTGGAACTTAAGATGGTACCCCCAACTGCAAATCTGTCAAGAACTTGAGCAATTGGCTGGTGATTTTGTGAAATCTGTGTTCCAGATGTTATGTGAGTGTTTGGATCACTTCTATATGATGTATGTAAGGTGTGTGTGTGTGTGTGTGTGATTGGTTTGATTGGAAAAGCTCTCAAACTCAAAACCCGATAGTGACTTGCTTTGGAAGGCAAAATTGGAGTGAAAGAAGAGATTTTGAGGAAAGCATCTGTTTGATGGCTTTGGTGTACTCAAACTGATCACAATTGATCTCTATTTATAGTAAAGCAAGTTTGTTTTGCAAGGAATAGTGAATGGCAACTGCTGAGTAGGTTTGGCCAATGTTGGCAAATGAAAATCCAAGTCTCCTCTAGCCATTGACTAGAGGTTAGGGCACAGGCTGCTGGTCCCCTTGGTCTTGGATAAGTCTTGACTGAATTCAGTTGAGAATGGCTCAGTCCATGCCACCTTGATGCTTCCATTGAATGCTCCAATCCAAAATTGGAGTCTTGTCCCTATTTTGGCAATTCTAGGTTCAACATGCTATTTCTTGTTCCAAAGACTTTGGAGGCTTGGCTCAGTGATTGTCCCCTTTAGATTCAATCCTCAGAGGTGTCCAAGTGGATATGAGCATTTGGATTTGGCTGATTTTGGCAAATCGACCAAAAGTGTAAAAATCTACCTTGCCTTGGCAGATTTCAGCAAGGCAATTTGCCAATGTCATATCTCATGGCTCAAGTTGAATTTGGTAATGTTCTTGGCCATTTTGGAAAGCCCTTACATGATACAACAACTGTTTGAACATGTTTGATTTTGATCTCTTTTGAATCCAAGTGAAAAATCCCCCTACATTTGGCAAAAAGTAAGGTAAAATCTGACTTAGTGAAATTTTCACTAAGTGTTGGAACAAAGTGACTTTTCTTGATTTTGATCACTCCATAACTCAAAATCCATGAGGAATTTGGACATAGGTCAGTATGAAGCTTTTGTAAAGGGCAATGAGATCTACAAATCAAGCTTTGAATGGGGAACAATGGCCTTGTGGTTTAGGAGTTATGGTCCTCCAAAGTTGGCACATTAGTGTCACTTTTTCCATAACTTAGACATTTTTCTAAGTTTTTATGGTTACCCCTTTTACAAGTTATCCCACTTTATTTGATTTTTCTTGATGAATGATGATTCAAATCATACATTAACATCATTTTAGGGTTAAAAATCCATTTTGGTGAAAAATCTCAAAAAGTCAAAGTTGACTTTTGTGCACAGTTGACTTTTTATCAGATGAATTCCAAACAATGCAATTCTTCATGAAATCATGTCCTTGACCTAAATCAAACTTGATGGACATGTTCCATGGGTGTCATAGGGTATATTGAATCATGTCTTAGGGCTTGGGAGCATGTCCTGGTCAAAAGTCAAAGTTACAGTTGACTTTCCTCGCGAAACCCTAATTGTGGTGCAGATGAAATTGAGACTTGTTGCTCAAGCTTCTTGGATTAATCCATTGTTCCAAATGGATCACTATAGTATATTAAAGACCCTCAAATCCTCTCTTGAGGTCTTGGCTCATGATTTGTCCCAAAAGTCAACTTAGGGGTGAATTAGGGCAAGAAACCCTAATTCCTGATTTTTGATGAATGCATCCCCTGAGGCAAAATTGACTTGATGATTGGGTCCATGAGGTCCCATGAAGTATATTAGGTTATGTTTTGGATCATTGGCTTGTGCCCAGATGAAAAATTTCCATCTGGAGGCCCTGGTCGACCAAAACCCTAATTTGGTGACACTGTCGATCTTGAGACTTGATCCACCTAGAAGGGAGCAGCCTTGTGCTTGATCCTTGAAGTGGGAGTCCCTTTGATCCATTGTGGATGTTTGAGAGGTTAGACAAGTTAAAGATCATGTCATTCCTTGATTGATCCTTTGTCTAAGGCTCTGAGAGGGCTTAAAACCCTAATTTTGATTGTAGTGAATGCTCAACAACCCTTGAGGCATTTGATGAGGCATGATGGTTCATCCATATTGTGATGATGATTGACACGATGATGGGAATCTTAGTGGTCAAATTTTAGGGTATGACAGATGCCCCTATTTAATCTTCTTGGACACGAAGGTGTGAATGACGAAGGTATTCGGGCATTCGGGGTGCAAGAGGATTAAATATCGGAATACCCGAAATTTTGATGGTGGTTATGAATGGTAGCTTACGCATTCATCTTCTTTAGCTAAGCGATGATGTTTAGAAAAGGTAAACTTCCCCTCGATCCTGGTCTTCAGCCAAGGAGCTGGTCTCAGTTTTCTTTTGAAATAAACCTCCCCTTGATCCTGGTTTCCTACCAAGGAACTGGTCTAAGTTTCTGATTTAAACTTCCCCTCGATCCTGGTTTCCTACCAAGGAACTGGTCTAAGTTGTTGTTGTAAACTTCCCCTCGATCCTGGTTTCCTACCAAGGAACTGGTCTAATTTGCTGATTTAAACTTCCCCTCGATCCTGGTTTCCTACCAAGGATCTGGTCTAAGTTTCTAATGTAATAAACCTCCCCTCGATCCTGGTTTCCTACCAAGGAACTGGTCTAAGTTTCTTTTGTCAATAAACTTTATTGACAAGGGACGTTATTCGTAGCGGTTTTCCTCAAACTTCTCGCCGAATTTTCCTGGGGAGATGCCATTTGACGAAAAACTTTTGATGTCAGACTTGCTGGGGAACCCAGTCGTCTGAGTTGTAGAGTTACACAAACTTCTTTGTTGGAGATGCCGTTTGTCGACTCTATCTGGGGAAAGCGAGTCTCTTGAGAGGCTGCTTCTGCGTGGGATCTTACATCATACTTTTCTCGGGATCTTCTCGGAGAAATGCCATATGATGGGATCCAATTTTGAGGTGCCGATGACCTTTTCATCAGCAGTTCTTTCGGAGAAAAACTGCCGTATTGCCGAAGTTCCTATTAAGGGGCTTTCTCAAGGGATTTTTACTTAATCCGGGAAAGAAAGGATATCATCTTCAATGGCGAAGAGTGACATTTGTCGAGAGTTCTCTAGCTTTTCAGAGGTTCAAGTTATCAAAGTGGTCGAGTGCTGACTCTAATCCAGAGATACACTGGAAGCGAGATTGTTCAAACGCAGCATTTCCTGACGAGGCAAGAACTAACAACTCGATTGAGAGGACTGTTATCACTAGGGAACAAGACCGACTAGAGTGATAGTGATGCAATATGAAATGTAAATGCAAATCAATAATGCATGATGTATGTATGTATATGCTGACAAATTTGACGCGACACACAAACTAAAAGATGAACATGACTGGATACGCGGCCATCACGGGGCGAAAAAGTATCGCTGGTTCAAGATAGCAATTCCACCTTGCTTAGGAAAGATAGTCCCTGTTGGGAGCTATGTTGGTCGGGCTTATGAGATGAGAACTCGGCCGAGGCGTGTCAGACGAAACAAGGTCTCTGACACAGTTGATCCCTTTATTCAGGCGTACTGGGTTAGAAGGAGTACTTTGATTCTACACTTTGAAGTTCAATTGCTTTCGGGGAAGCAGTCGATGTTCTTTCGATGTTCAATAGTCAAAAGAAATTGCCATCTTTATTAAAAAGCATAAAAAGTTTTAACAAGTAAATTCAATTTTGTTTTATTTCAGGAATCGTTAATCATATTAAAATGTTGTTCTGTAAAGCTAAAACAAATGAGAATTACAAACAAAAGCACAAGGGCTCAAATTTTATTGATAAGATGGAGATCAGCCAAACGCGTGATTCCAAAGAGTATTTACAAAGTTAGAAAATGGTAATTTACAGGGAAAAGGGCTACGTTGAAACATAATGACCACTATCCTTCTACCAACTTTGAATTCGGGACATCCTAAGCTTCAGTCGAAGATGACCTTGACTGGAGTTTTCCTCCGATGATGTAACTGCTGCTGAGGGATTCGCCTCTGTTGAACATAGTTACTTGCCATTATCCCTAATTTTTGCTTGGATTGTACTATGATGTTTCCAATCCACCGGGATGATTTTTTTTTATTTTGTCTCTAACTTTTGCCTGGACCGCCCTTTCGGGTTTTCAATCCACCAAGACGTTTTTTTTTAGTTTAGGCGAAGTATTTCTTGACTACATCAACATTCGTGGGGTAGGAAAATTCCTCCCCGTCCATGGTTGCAAGTCTCAAGGTGCCGCCTGAGAAAGCTTTCGTGACCACATAGGGGCCATCGTAATTCGGAGTCCACTTGCCCTGAGAATCAGTGAGAAATGATTGTATTTTCTTGAGCACAAGGTCTCCTTTCCTGAAGATGCGGGGTCGAACCTTTTTGTCGAACGCCTTCTTCATTCACTGTTGATACAATTGACCATGGCATAGTGTCCTTATTCTCTTTTCTACGATCATATTCAGTTCGTCGTGTCGGCTTTGACACCATTTAGCTTCGGAAAGCTTAGCTTCCATCAATACCCGGATTGAGGGGATCTCTACTTCTATGGGGAGAACTGCCTCCATGCCATACACTAGAGAGAAAGGGGTTGCCCCTGTTGAAGTGTGGACAGATGTGCGATAACCGTGAAGAGCAAAGGGTAGCATTTCGTGCCAATCTTTGTAGGTTACAACCATCTTCTGAACAATCCTCTTGATGTTCTTGTTAGCCGCTTCTATTGCTCCATTCATCTTTGGTCGGTAGGGAGATGAGTTATGGTGTTCAATCTTGAACTCAACGCACAACTCTTTCATCATCTTGTTGTTCAAGTTAGATCCATTATCAGTAATGATCTCGCTTGGAACACCATAACGGCAGATGATATTGTTTTTGATAAATCGGACCATCACTTGTCGGGTTACATTGGCGAATGACGCTGCTTCGACCCACTTGGTGAAGTAGTCAATGGCTACTAGGATGAACCGATGTTCGTTTGAAGCCTTAGGTTCGATCAAGCCAATCATGTCGATTCCCCATATGGAAAAAGGCCACGGGGAAGAAATAACTTTGAGATGTGATGGTGGTACATGAATTTTGTCGGAGTATATCTGACACTTGTGACACTTCCTCATGTACTTGTAGCAATCGGATTCCATGGTCAACCAATAGTACCCTGCTCTTAGAATTTTTCTCGCCATTGTGTGTCCGTTGGCATGAGTGCCAAAGGATCCTTCATGAATTTCTTTCATAAGCATGTCTGCTTCTGGTCTGTCTACGCATCGGAGCAAGACCATGTCAAAATTTCTCTTATAGAGAGTGTCACTACTCAGGAAGAAGTTTCCAGCCAGTCTTTTGAGGGTCTTTCTATCTTTCCTGGATGCCCCAGATGGGTACTCTTGTTTCTGAAGGAAGCATTTGATATCGTGATACCAAGGTTTGTCGTCTATGACTGCTTCAATCATGAAGATGTAAGCGGGCCTTTCAAGGCGCATTATGTCGATCTTAGGTAGGTCGTTCCATTGACCTACACTAATCATGGAAGAGAGAGTGGCTAAAGCGTCAGCCATGTGATTCTCATTATGAGGGACGTGATGAAACTCGACTTTGTTAAAGAAAGGTAACAACCTTCTTGCATAGTCTTTGTAAGGGATCAGTCCTGATTGGTATGTGTTCCAATCTCCTCTTATCTGATTGATAACCAAGGCTGAGTCGTTGTATACGTCCAAGTTTTTTATCCTTAAATCAATCGCTTCTTCGAGACCCATAATGCAAGCTTCGTATTCGGCTTCGTTGTTTGTACACTTGAACGTAAGTCTGGCAGCGAAAGGAATGTGGGTACCCTGAGGGGTAACAATGATTGCCCCAATTCCGTTTCCATAATGATTAACTGCTCCATAAAAGATAAGTCCCCATTAGGAACCTGGTTCTGGCCCTTCACTGTGTAATGGTTCATCGCAATATTTCATTTTTAGATACATGACATCTTCGTCTGGGAAGTCGAACCTGACTGATTCCTGATCGTCAATCGGTTGATGAGCCAAATGATCGGCTAAAATACTCCCCTTAACGGCTTTCTGAACGTGGTACTCTATGTCATATTCTGATAGCAACATCTGCCAATGGGCAATCCTTCCCGTGAGAGCAGGCTTTTCGAAGACATACTTGATTAGATCCATTTCTGAGATTAACCAAGTAGTATGACGAATCATGTATTGGCGAAGACGTTTAGCTGCCCAAGCCAAAGCGTAACAAGTTTTCTCAAGCATCGTGTACCGAGTTTCGCAGTTGGTGAATTTCTTGCTCAAATAATAGATGGCAGACTCTTTCCATTTAGTTTCATCTTGTTGGCCAAGTACACATCCCATTGAGTCCTCTAGAACTGTGAGGTAAATGATCAGTGGTCTTCCTTCCACTGGAGGTGATAGAATCGGAGGATTCAACAAATATTCCTTGATACTGTCGAAGGCGGTTTAGCAATCTTCTGACCAAACGCAATCCTGGTTCTTTTTGAGTAATTTGAAAATTGGCGCACAGGTCGCGATCATAAGGAATATGAATCTGGAGATGTAGTTCAAACGTCCCAGGAATCCTCTGACTTGTTTTTCAGTTTTCAGAGAAGGCATTTCTTGAATGGCCTTGACCTTGTCAGGATCAACCTCAATTCCTTTCTGGATGACGATGAACCCTAGTAGTTTCCCTGAACGGACACCGAAGGTGCACTTGTTAGGATTCAAGCGGAGCTTGAATTTTCTTAGACGTTCGAACAATTTGGACAGATGTTAACGTGCTCATTCTCTATTTTTTATTTTAAAATCATATCATCAACATATACCTCGATTTCTTTGTGTATCATGTCATGAAACAGAGTAGTCATGGCCCTTTGATAGGTTGCCCCAGCGTTCTTCAAACCGAACGGCATTACCTTGTAACAAAAGGTGCCCCATGGGGTAATGAACGAAGTTTTCTCCATGTCTTTCGGTGCCATTTTGATTTGATTATAGACCGAGAATCCATCCATGAAGGAGAAAATTTTGAACTTTGTTGTGCTGTCTACCAGCATGTCAATGTGTGGTAAAGGAAAGTCGTCCTTTGGACTTGCCTTGTTTAGATCCCTGTAATCAACACACATTCTGACCTTTCCGTCCTTTTTCGGAATAGGTACGATGTTGGCTAACCATTGAGGATATTCAGATGTAGCGAGGAAACCCGCGTCAATCTGTTTCTGTACCTCCTCTTTGATTTTGATGGCCATGTCCGGGTGAGTCCGTCTCAACCTCTGCTTTACTGGCGGACATTCTAACCTTAACGGTAAACGATGTTCCACGATGGTGGTATCCAACCCTAGCATATCCTGATAGGACCAAGCGAATACATCCGGAAATTCTCTGAGAAGCTTTATCAAACCCTCTCTGGCAGTTGGACTGAGCAGTGCCCAAATCCTGATTTCCTTTCTCTCTTTTTCCGAACCCAAGTTTACCATTTCCAACGGCTCTTTGTGAGGTTCAATGGACCTTTCCTCTTGTCTGAGTAGTCGAGAGATCTCTTCTGGAATTTCGTTGCCAACTTCTTCTTCAGCCCCAAATACCGGGAACTCAAAGTTGGGAGAAGGCATCAGATCGTATGTTTCAACGGGTTTAAAATAAGCAATCTGCATGATGTGATGATTCGTGTTTAGAAGAGATAGAGAAAATGTAAAAGTGTGTGGAGTGTATTTATTTTACTGCTTGTTTTTATTATTGAATTGTTCTTTAGGATTACCATTTTCTGAAAAACGAAAAGAGAAAACATCAATTAATACGGAAATTACAGAACGACGTTATTTTATTAATGAACAAGTCGATCCTTGAAACTACAGCCCTATAAAACAAAACTCTGTCGCTTTGGGCTAAGCGAAGAGGGAAAATTTACAGAAAGAGAGCCCTATCAAAACATCCGTTTCACCTGGGCAGGGTGAAAGGTTAAAGATGGAAATTACTTTGACTGATGAACGATCTTCGGAACCTCGACGGCAACCCATTGGCGGCGAACTCCTCGATGAATCACAAAGTCTGGCACCTTCCTTGATTTGTCTTCAGAAATGACGCTGATTTCTGGCGGAGCAGGATCATTGGAATCTGTCTCCCAGGCAGAGTTGTCATAGGAGGATTCCTCTGTTGCATTTCGCATAGCATTCGTGCTCTCAGCTGTATTTCCCCATCCAGTTGGCTGGATGTATTCGAACCTGATACGAGAGCTTTCGGGAGCGGTGTACTTGACCATATAGTCGTACTTTCCACTCGGTTGTCCCAAGGTGTCCCACACTTCTTTCGAACTGGAGGAGTCATCTCTCTCGATGACGTTGACCTCGGGAAAAGCATAGTTGATGAATTCAAGTCCTGCAAACATTGCGAATTCATTTTCATGTTGAGTAGTTTCTGAATGACCTGAGTGTTGATCCCATTACATGGTGGAGACACAGGTATTCTGTTCAATGATGTTCAGCTGATTTTTGTTACTCGGCTGACTTTCTGGCCCCAAGTCTCCTGGGTAAGGTTGCCACATTGGCAGACCATCCATTGGGCCATAGTAGGTGTAGTCAAAATTGTCTTTCATCGAAGTGTCTTCCTCTAATGAATTTGGTGGAGCACGACATCCTTCCGGATCACAATCCTCGTATATCATTTTGATGTCTGACCTGGGTATAAATCTCGGACTCTCTGTAGGAAAGCAAAAAGGAGTTTGCGTTTCGTCCTGAGACATATAATCGTCCTTGTTAAGATAGGACTTCCATTCTTCATCTGTGTCAGAGGGATCTTCCTCATTGATAGCATGTACTGCTTGAGACACTGGGTGAAGGAAACCTCCACTGTGGAAGAAGTTTTGAAGGGGATAAAGACTTTCATCGTTGGCAGCTGTCCGAGTACAGGTTGTAGAAAAACCAAGACCCTTCTTTGTTGTATTGCTAGTAGGAATGACAAGCTGTCCCCATCCTGTCGTATCGGTACTCTCGACCACTTTGATAGCATCTTTGTATGAAGAAATGGAAGTTCCTTCTTTGAACTGATTATTCTTGCTTACCGACAGTGCTTGGAACTGAGTTCCAATAACCTCCTCGGGTTCTACACAAGCAGATGATGACAAGTTACTCACAAGCAAGGCTTGTTCCCCACAAACTGTGACAAGTTGATCGTTCTGAACGAACTTTAGCTTTTGGTGGAGGGTCGAAGTGACTGCTCCAGCCTGATGTATCCAAGGTCTTCCTAATAAACAACTGTATGTTGCCCGGATGTCCATGACCTGGAAAGTGACTTGGAAAGTGTGAGGACCGATAGTTATGGGAAGATCAACTTTGCCGATAACTATTTTTCTGAATCCGTCGAACGCTTTGACGACGACCTCGCTGATTCTCATCGGAGGGCCTTTGAACGATAATTGAGTCAAAGTGGATTTTGACATAACATTCAGGGCTGACCCTGTGTCTACCAGTACGCTGGCTAAAGCATCGTCCTGGCAGTTAACTGTAATGTTGAGCGCCATGTTATGACGGCGACCCTCTTCGGGTAATTCCTCATCACTAAATCCCAAATTATTGCAGGAAGTGATGTTAGAGACAATGCTATCGAACTGTCTGATTGTTACATCCTGTTCCACAAAGGCTTGCTCCAATACTTTCTGTAGAGCCTCCCTGTGCGCTTCTGAACTGAGTAATAGTGATAATACCGAGATCTTTGAAGGAGTCTGTAACAATTGATCGACAATGTTGTATTCACTCCTTTAGATGAGCTTCAGCATCTCATCATTATTTTTCAAAAGGTCGGGATTACTGGATTGACTGACTGATGGATCGGGAGCTTCTGTCTGAAGTTCCCTTTCTTTGTTGGATTCTCTAACTCCTCGGTTGAAGATTCGACCGCTCCGTGTTATACGACTGATGTCTGCAATATTCACGACGGAGGGTAATGGAATTTCCTTTCCATTTTCGACTGTCGTTGCACCGTATTTGTAAGGGATAGCCTTAGTTGATTCATACGGTAGTGGTCCCGGTAGATAGATGACTACGGGAGCCTTCTGATTTTTCTGACCATCATAAGTAATCTCGATCCGTTTCCGGTTGGGAGCTATAGATTCGTCAAGTAGAGGGATGATGGCAAAAACATCCATGGTCTGGTGACGACCAGAGATCGTGACAACCTCCTCAACTTGATCGGCAAGATAGTCCGGCGCCCAGTTGATGGGTCCAGAACCCGGATATGGGTGAATCTCTCCACGATCCACCTGACCCTGAAGAGCTGCTCTCACAAGGTAACACCCTTGGTTACTTTCCGAACAGACACTACAACGTTCATAATTGTGTGGTGGCACCTGGCCACGCCCACTTTGAATACAATGTAACCTCACTAGGTTAGCTTCCACTGATCGGACATCCTGACTTTGACGCCGAGTGGGATTCCTGTTATTGATACTAATCTGCTGAGTATCTTCATCCATATAAATTGGCATCCACCAGTGATTTAACAAGTGCTGAAGTGCCTCCTGGACAAGGGTACAACCTCGATCGTTTTCGCAACCCGCTTTACAGCTGTGATAATTATGTGACACCAGGAATCCGAGTCAGACCTGTTCAGCATGTAACTCTACCAGGTTGGTATTCATCACGCGAATATCGAAGATCTGAACCATGTTGATCTGATAAGGGTTCCTATCATGGTAGTCCTGGATCCATCCAAGATCCATCTGACGCTGGAGGGCCTCTTGTATGAAAGAGCATCCCTGTTTGTTTACCGAGCAAGTCAGACAGGAACTGTAATCGTGTCGTGGCAGATTATGTACTGGCTTTGCCTTGAGTGCATTGCCACTAGGTTGACATTCATTGCACAGATGTCGTGGTTCTGAATGACGTTGGAATTCGTATAGACCATGTTAACTTCACGAACTCGGTGCTCTTGGATCCATCAGAGATCCATTTGTTCCTGTAGAGTTGTTTGCACCACAGAACAACCTTGATTATTTTTAGAGCAGATATCACACTGGTGATAGTTATGAGGTGGCACATGGTCGTACCCACTCTGTCTACAATGCATCTTGACCAAATTGGTTTTCAACAAGAGTACATCGTGAATTTGATAGACGTTGTTAGTCTCTCCTTCTATCAAATTGACTGTAGCCTTCTCATGTTGAGGCAGCGGGTTCGTGAGAACATTAAGATTTGTATCCTTGAAGGATAAGAGCCCGCTCCTAACAAGCTTTTGCACGTCGGATTTGAAATTGAGACAGTTCTATATGTTATGCCATGATCCTCCTTGATGATTAGGGCATGTCTGATCCACCTTAAACCAAAAAGGCGGATTTTCTGGTACTGTAAGAGGAGATTTAGTCTGAATGTGCCCCTTAGCCAGTAGTAACAAAAATAGTTATGCGTACAACATGGGTATAGGATCAAACCCTGATGTTCGTGTTGTACGGTTGTTGTTATATGGAGGACGAGCCTGCTGAAGAGGCTGTTGTGTCCTTTGCTGATTAGGTTGGCTCTGCACAACCTGAGGTTGATACGTAGGGATAGGCGCAGGGCTGATAGCAGGAGTTTACAGCTGCTACCGGCTGATAACGTCGCCTTTGCTTTCCGAGAGAGATATTCCCAATATCTTGCTCTTTTTTCTTAGGGAGAGCACTACCGTATCGTTTTGTACTGCTTGATGGCCCAGTGTTTTTTGCCAAACGTCCTTTTCGGACGACTCCCTCAAGACGAACTCCCATGCCCACCATCTCGGTGAAGTCACTGGGTGCACTGGCAACCATTCTATCATAGTAAAATGAGCTTAAGGTCTTTAAGAAGATCTTTGTCATCTCTTTTTCCTCAAGAGGTGGACAAATTTGAGCGGCGATTTCACGCCACCTTTGAGCGTACTCCTTAAAGGTTTCCTTGTCCTTTTGTGACATTGATCTGAGTTGATCTCTGTCCGGTGCCATGTCCAAATTGTATTTGTATTATTGGACGAAGGCAGTGCTAAGATCTCTGAATGTGCTAATCGTAGCACGGTTTAAACCCATGTACCATTTGAGTGCGGCACCGGTTAAACTATCCTGAAAGTAGTGAATCAGTAGGTCCTGATTCTCCGTCTGAGCTGACATCCGCCAAGCGTACATCACCAGATGGCTCTGAGGGCAAGAGTTACCCTTGTACTTTTCAAAGTCGGGCACTTGGAACTTGTGCGGGACTTTCACATTGGGGACCAGACAAAGGTCTGCGGCGTCCTTTCCAAATAGATCCTGACCGCGGATGGCTTGCGGTTCTTTCTGCATTTCCAGGAACTGTTCCTGGAATTCATCCATTCTATCGAACATAGTTTCCTTTTTACCAGAAGGTATCTGTGGAATCTGTCCTTCCGGGACAGTGTGCACCACAGGGGGTGGGGCCGTGACTACGGCAGTGAATCTTGGCGTTTCCCGAAGTTTGTAACCTTCAGGAGTCTTCAGTATGCCTCTGGCATCTTCGCTTTCCCGAAGTTTGTAACCTTCAGGCCCAGCGGCTTCTGTTGTGATTCCCTGATCTTCAGTGATCAGCGGAACATATCCTTCCAGGATATAGTTAACAGGCATGCCCCAAGGACGATCTTTCGGTATTTGATACCTAGGATCATACTTTTCCACTATAGGCGTTGAGGTGATCTCTGAGATCACAGTCCTTTGTAGCTGAGCTTCTGCCATGGCTTGCATGTCGTTACGAAGCTTTCTCATATCCTCTCTCAGAGCGTCGATCTCTTCCTTCAACTCTCTATTTTCTTCCTCAAGATCATCCATCTTTTTCTGACGATTGGCCCGAGTATTGTACGAATGAGACAGTTTGACTCTAGAATCGAGACACAAACGTGAGATTCGTGGGTAAGAAGAATACGCGATGTGAGAATGATGAATGTAATGATTATATTAATTATTTTTTTTGGTTTAATCAAAATAAACTTCGACAATTAGATTGCAAATATCAAACGGTGGGGAAACCCCTTTTTATTGAATTCAAAGGATTACAGAAATGGAAATACAGTAGATTACAAAGTGCAGAAACAGAAACCTAAACTAATGGGTCCCGAGAGAACTCGGGTGCTGATTCTGGTATCTTCTTTTTCTTTGACCGGGGCTCCTAAGCCGTTGTCGGGTTGTCATTCCTTTGCCAGGTGAAAGGAGCGAGCAAATTCCTTTGGTCATCCTGATTCTCTACAGCATGTTGCTCCAAAATTTCAATCAGAGCATCTTTCTCTTTCAGTAATTGTTGTATTTTGATGCACTCTACGTTGAGGGTGCGGTACTTGTTCTTCCAAGACCTTCTCTCCTTTTGAACTTTGTTGAGAGTAACTTGAAGTTTTTCCATCTCAGACATAAAATAAAGGGCAGAGTCCCTTAATGGAAGAACTTCCTGGCGAGGGTAAGGCATCCTCAGCTTGAGAGCTCTAGTTTGTACCCAATGGAGATAAGGCTCCATCGAGACACAGTCCGGTTTTCCTAGAGACTCTCGTCCTTTCCTATGAACGTGTTTCCAAGCGTGCACTATTTCTGTCTTTAGTGCCCTATCATTTTCTCCTTCCTTGAAGAAAAGACCTTCCAGATGAGCACTTCGCGGGACATGCCTCATCGGGTATCCAAATTGACGACGAACTAACACCGGATGATAGTTAATTCCTCCCTTAGTTCCTATAAGGGGTACATTTGGGAAATTTCCACAACGGTCAATGATTCTGATCCCGTCGTAGATTCGATTGTACAATCGATGTCCGAGTTGGTAAAGACATGACTCTCTGCGACCAACGTAAAGTATTCTTTTGATCCCAAAATGCAGCAGACTTGGGCAAATGGGAAGTGAACCATTTGTATAGCAGGGGTACACAACATGTGATCATTCCTCCGCTGTATAAATTCCTTAAATGTACCAAATGATATGCATCTGCGAGTAAGGTCGGTACAGGGTTTCCAATGAGAAAAACCTTAATGGAGTTAACGTCGACGAAGTTATTGATGTTGGGAAACAAAAATAACCCGTAGGTGAGCAAGACAAAGATGCTTTCAAAAGCAGTTACGTTTCCTATACTGGCAAAATACAGGGCTTTCTTTGTCAAGAACTGGGCTGGCAAACCTTGGATGCCACCCTTAGTGGTCATGTGAGTCCTGACCTCTGACTCGTCCAAATGAATTGCTCTTGCAATGGTCTGATTCTTTGGAATTTCTTCCAGTCCAGAAAATGGAGCTCGATCAGTGATATGTAAATCGATCAGATGAGAATACTCCTCCAGCGTTGGTGCTAGCTGGTAATTCGGGAATGTAAAGCAGTGATAAACCGGATCGTAAAACTGAATGAGCACATCCATGATTCCCTCAATCACATGGACCCTTAACAGAGGTAGCAAACCTCCGTACTTGGCTCTGAAAGCCTCTTGGTTTATGATTATCCTCGCCAAACCTCTTAAATCCCCTAGCTTTGGAACCTTGAAGGTGTACGTATGAGTTCTCCTTCTACCGAAATCCATTAGCGCAATCCTTTTCTCTGATATTCGCAATCACAGTCTTAGTTTAATTTGAAAAACAGAGAGACTAGAAGAGAAATTTTTTGAATGTTTTAATGTTTTTTTTTAAATGAATGCGTGAATGCAGCACACAAAAACATAGAAAAAACATGGGGTCAAAGGGTCGTTGTCATGAAGTCAAGGCTCTACCCATCCCCAAAGGATTATACTAAGATGATTTTTGTACCTGTACTCATTATCATCAGCTCCTCCCAGGAAAGCAAAATAACAAGCGGATCGCCAGCGAGTTGTAGAGCAATCTTAGAGTAAGTGCCATTCACCGAGAATAGATCACCAGCCTCAAATGAGGGTCGTATCGCGTGACAACTATTTCTGATAGTTTCCGCACTACAAAAGGGTTTGGCTCCTCAGCTTCTCAGACATCACAATCGGCCCATTGCCTAAGAGAGTGAATGGCTTGCATTGGTCAGCCTCCACTGAGGTTGATGGTCGACCTCGTCGCCATCACTTATCTTAAGTGTATACTCAATCTTTCCACATGCGGTATCACACGCATTCCCATTAGCAGAAAAATAAACAGGTATATCAATTAGGAAAAGCGGTATATATATTTGTCCTAAACATCCTAGACCTTTAAAGCTATGAATCCTAAGTTCCTGACAGAAAATGGGTTCCCCAGCGGAAGCCCCAATCTGTGGTATTCACACAAGTGAAGAGAAAAAAAGGTTAGAGGGGGCCTACGGTGGGCGCCACTTTTAAAGTTTTCACCTGATAGATGGGAAGAGAACAAGATCTTGCTACAAAGGTGAGACCGATCCTAATGACTTCCCCAGCAGAGTCGCCATTTTTCTGTAGCGAGTAGTTTTTGGACGCGGTTGCGAAGCACTATCGCTCTTTGGTGTCTACAGCTCGATTCATTTTTTATCCTATTAAAGCTGATGAAGGAAGGGAAATAGATGTCTCAAATTAACCCTGCTTGCAAACTGAGGTTAAACAGCGGTCTGTTAGGTTACAGCTGCTACAAAGATTCGGGGTCTCTATCGGGTGTATTTTTTAAAAGTGGTGTTCGGTCGATGTTAAGACGGATGCTTCTTGATAGATATGTGAGAGTATGGGATTTGGGTTTTTGTTTAGTGTGCTCGCTAAGATTGTTTCTTTCAATCTTATGCCTACGTATTCCCGTTTACCGAAACAGGGAAATCAGAGCGTTCGTAGTTCCTCCTATTCTATGGGAGGAAATGGTATTTGGTGTCTTGTTCAAAGCCCAAGACGTGAAGCGAAAAGTGGTTTGTATCTTGTTCAAAGCCCAAGATGTGAAGCTAAAGAGTCTATTTGACTTTAGAGAGAATTTGTCATCTCTAAAGAGAGGTTTGTTTGTCACAGCTGTTTATAAAGGAGAATTACTTTAACCGGGATGTGTGAATCCGGCAATGCCATAATTTCCTTTATAGGGGATTTTTAACCTGAAGGAGAAGACTTTAACTCAGTGTAGAGCAATGTTATCTTTCCTTAGGAATTTCTCATGCTAAAAGAGGGACAGTGGCGTGGATGTAGATGATCCAGAGGCTTGCCGCTTACAGCGATTAGATGAAGGGGAAGGAGTTGTTGACGTTTGTGTACTGTGAAAGAGGCACAACTTTGATGCTAAAAGGTTGATTGGACCAACCAGTGGTTTTTTTATACAAAGCCTAAGAGGAGGCTATTACGTGTCTCGTACAAAGCCCGAGAGAGAGGCTAAAAAGGTTGACTCTACAGGAGAGTGATTTATACTCAACAAGAGAGTCTTTTTGTATCTCGTACAAAGCCCGAGATGGAGGCTAAAATTTGTTTGGCTCAATAAGAACGTTTTTGTATCTCGTATAAAGCCCGAGATGGAGGCGAAAGAGGTGATTGACTCAACGAGGGAGTCTCTTATGTGTCTCGTACAAAGCCCGAGAGAGAGGTTAAACGTTGTTGGACTCTGCTGGGAAGAATCATTTGTACAAAGCCCAAGAGGAGGCTACGGCGCTGTTTCAGTTGAGTGACAGGTCCAGTATGCTAATTTAAAGAGAAAATCAGTTCTTATATGAGTAATGCTGTACTCCGGGATTTTTTATTCAAGGACCAGGGATATTTCCTGTTCTTTAAGGAAGTGGGAAATCCGAAGGGTATTGAGACTGTCCGAGTCTACGGGTTTCCTTCCTATTTAACGAAGGGGTCATTTGAGAATGTTTTGAGACTCAAGGAAATTAGACTGTCCAAGTCTAGAGTTTCATCTTTTGTACTATGCTTTGAGAAACAGTAGTAGACTCTTTGAAAGGACTGTTCTATGCAGATGACTAAGTTCTGTTCCTATACCTCTAAGAGGTCGTCGGGACAATTTGTACGAAGCCCAAGAGGAGGCTGGAAGCTTTTAAGAAGCCGACGGGTTCTTGTACGAAGCCCAAGAGGAGGCTATCATTCCCGGAGAAAGAGATCATTATACGAAGTCTAAGAGGAGGCTGTGAATACTTCTAAGAAGCCGTAGGGTCCTTGTACTAAGCCCAAGAGGAGGTGGGGCTGCTTTTAGGAAGCCTGTGGGTCCTTGTACAATGCCCAAGAGGAGGCCGATGCTTTTAAGAAGCCCGTGGGTCCCCAAACCCCGAGAAATTCAAGACAGGCTATTCACAAGGAATAGATCAAGCCAAGAAAGTTCGAGAATTTGGAAGAAACTCAAAGATGCCATTCACGGAGAATACATTCATCTCTGGGAGTAGAGTTTCTTGACAATTCCTAATGAGGACAGCCAAACAGAAGACTGTATCTGGTGATCCTATTGGGGATCTAGTTGTCTATTTCTATGAATAAACGAAACGGCGCCACCTAGTTCTAGACGTAGTTGCCGGGGAAACTCTAAATATCTATACTATTATTACACAGTTGATATGAGTTTATGAAAGAAGACTTACAGCGAAACAGCCCCACAATACAGTTATATGTATATGAAAGTGATAAATGAAAGCATATAAACACTTACTCGGTTGTAGAGCTTCCATGCTGTTTGGTTAGTTGTTCAACAAAGAAAGATTGAAAACAACAGTATATTCAAAATCAAAGGAGAAAGTGCTTTGAAAAAGAAAGATTTGGGGCTTACAGCTCAAGGAGAGGCCCAGGGTTTTATCAGTGAGGGCACTGTTTGAATTTGTACAGAAGGACTTATACAAGTGACTGAGGCCCAAAAATTGTTTTTTGTACAAAGGGATGGGTCTTACACTCTCTCAAGAGGCCCAAAAAGGTTTAAAGAAAAAGAGTGGGGCTTATAACACGAGGGTAGGCCCAAATGATTTTTCCGTTTAAAATGGCGATCATGCCGAGGTTTTCTTTTAACGCAGAGGGACTTATACAATAAGTGAGACCCAAAATGGTTTTGGTTAAAAGCGGGTTGAGTCTTACACTCTATTAGAGGCCCAAAAGTTTTGAATGGGTCTTATAGCTCGAGGAGAGGCCCAGTTGATTATTTTTCAAAAGGCGACGATCGCGCAGTTTGTTTTTCGACGGTATCGGGACTAATACAATACACTGAGGCCCAAAAATGATTTGGTCAAAAAAGGATTGGGTCTTACACTCTATTAGAGGCCCAAAGTGTTTTGAAAATGATTTATGAGGGTTGAATTAATCCAAAAACTCTAATTTGTTTTCAAAATGTATTTTAATTGAATAAAAATTCAATTAAAATGATCAAAATTGTTTAACATATGGAAAACAAATTGTGATCTTGGATTAATGCTTCAAAAATTAAGTATTGGCCTACAAAATAATTAGAAGGCATTAAAAGTTGCAAAATCAAGGTGGAAAAAATATTTTAAATGTCAAAAACAATTAAATTATTAATTCTTTGCAAAAATATCAATTATATGAAATAAATAATATTTTTGGGATTTTTTGAGAAAATAAAATATTTTAACATTTTTGTGAATTATTAAAAAAAGAACCAACTCAAAATCATTAAAACTCAGAGAGAAATTAATTTTTGAATCAATTAAATAAAATCACAAAATTCAAATATTTGAATTTTCAAAAAATGGCGCCAAGAACACGCGCGTGTTCTGGGTTTTCTCAGATTTGCATTTTCTCTTCAATCTCACTGAATACTTGATTATATCATGCAATCCACATACCAATCAACTCATTTCAACCTCACGATCATGTCTATGACAATTAATTTCATTTAAATTAAGCATAAAACAAGAAATCATGAAAAATCCTCAAGAACCCTAATTTCTGCATGAAGGCTAGGATTTTTTATACACGATTCAAACAATGCAATTAATTGAGGGGAAACATTCCATGCATGATTATGAACATGTGGCCAAATTATTGTGCAGCAAAAATTGCATGGATCATGGAGTTAGAAGAGCTCATGCTTACCACTTGCAGCTGGTGATCGTGATTTGTGTTGGAGGTGTTACAGCTAGGTTCCAATGATCTGGATAGCTTCCCTAGGTGCCATGGAGTGTGTATGAATGCTTGGAATGGATTGAAATGATCTGGAACTTGAGATGGTACCCCAACTGCAAATCTGTCAAGAACTTGAGCAATTGGCGGGTGATTTTGTGAAATCTGTGTTCCAGATGTTATTTGAGTGTTTGGATCACTTCTATATGATGTATGTGAGGTGCGTGTGTGATTGGTTTGATTGGAAAATCTCTCAAACTCAAAACCCGATAGTGACTTGCTTTGGAAGGCAAAATTGGAGTGAAAGAAGATATTTTGAGGAAAGCATCTGTTTGATGGCTTTGGTGTACTCAAACTGATCACAATTGAGCTCTATTTATAGTAGAGCAAGTTTGTTTTGCAAGGAATAGTGAATGGCAACTGCTGAGTAGGTTTGGCCAATGTTGGCAAATGAAAATCCAAGTCTCCTCTAGCCATTGACTAGAGGTTAGGGCACAGACTGCTGGTCCCCTTGGTCTTGGATAAGTCTTGACTGAATTCAGTTGAGAATGGCTTAGTCCATGCCACCTTGATGCTTCCATTGAATGCTCCAATCCAAAATTGGAGTCTTGTCCCTATTTTGGCAATTCTAGGTTCAACATGTTATTTCTTGTTCCAAAGACTTTGGAGGCTTGGCTCAGTGATTGTCCCCTTTAGATTCAATCCTCAGAGGTGTCCAAGTGGATAGGAGCATTTGGATTTGGCTGATTTTGGCAAATCGACCAAAAGTGTAAAATCTGTCTTGCCTTGGCAGAGTTCAGCAAGGCAACTTGCCAATGTCATATCTCATGGCTCAAGTTGAATTTGGTAATGTTCTTGGTCATTTTGGAAAGCCCTTACATGATACAACAACTGTTTGAACATGTTTGGTTTTGATCTCTTTTGAATCCAAGTGAAAAATCCCCCTACATTTGGCAAAAAGTAAGGTAAAATCTGACTTAGTGAAATTTTCACTAAGTGTTGGAACAAAGTGACTTTTCTTGATTTTGATCACTCCATAACTCAAAATCCATGAGGAATTTGGACATAGGTCAGTATTAAGCTTTTGTAGAGGGCAATGAGATCTACAAATCAAGCTTTGAATGGGGAACAATGGCCTTGTGGTTTAGGAGTTATGATCCTCCAAAGTTGGCACATTAGTGTCACTTTTTCCATAACTTAGAAAATTTTCTAAGTTTTTATGGTTACCCCTTTTACAAGTTATCCCACTTTCTTTGATTTTTCTTGATGAATGATGATTCAAATCATACATTAACATCATTTTAGGGTTAAAAGTCCATTTTGGTGAAAAATCTCAAAAAGTCAAAGTTGACTTTTGTGCACAGTTGACTTTTTATCAAATGAATTCCAAACTGTGCAATTCTTCATGAAACCATGTCCTTGACCTAAATCAAACTTTATGGACATGTTCCATGGGTGTCATAGGGTATATTGAATCATGTCTTAGGGCTTGGGAGCATGTCCTGGTCAAAAGTCAAAGTTACAGTTGACTTTCCTCGCGAAACCCTAATTGTGGTGCAGATGAAATTGAGACTTGTTGCTCAAACTTCTTGGATTAATCCATTGTTCCAAATGGATCAATATAGTATATTAAAGACCCTCAAATCCTCTCTTGAGGTCTTGGCTCATGATTTGTCCCAAAAGTCAACTTAGGGGTGAATTAGGTCAAGAAACCCTAATTCCTGATTTTTGATGAATGCATCCCCTGAGGCAAAATTGACTTGATGATTGGGTCCATGAGGTCCCATGAAGTATATTAGGTTATGTTTTGGATCATTGGCTTGTGCCCAGATGAAAAATTTCCATCTGGAGGCCCTGGTCGACCAAAACCCTAATTTGGTGACACTGTCGATCTTGAGACTTGATCCACCTAGAAGGGAGCAGCCTTGTGCTTGATCCTTGAAGTGGGAGTCCCTTTGATCCATTGTGGATGTTTGAGAGGTTAGACAAGTTGAAGATCATGTCATTCCTTGATTGATCCTTTGTCTAAGGCTATGAGAGGGCTTAAAACCCTAATTTTGATTGTAGTGAATGCTCAACAACCCTTGAGGCATTTGATGAGGCATGATGGTTCATCCATATTGTGATGATGATTGACACAATGATGGGAATCTTAGTGGTCAAAATTTGGGGTATGACACCTACTATCCACATGATTAATATGCACCTTAAAGTACCCTTGATCAGCTTCAATATTTTCACCTATTCCATCTGGTCTCCAAATGGTGATTCTTAGATGCATAGATGAAGGTACAGCTCCTATTCCATGAATCCACTCCCTACCCAAGATTAGATTGTAGTTAGCTTTTGTCTCGACGACCATAAACACTGTTGGTCTGGTAATAGTTCCCACAGTGAGATCCACTTGGATCACTCCTAGAGTGGAACCAACTTTTCCTTCATAGTTCGACAGAACCATGTTGTGGGGTTTGGTATTAGTCTCAAACTTCCCAACCTTGCTCAGCAAAAATCTTGGCATTAAATTAACAGTTGCACCACAATCCACCAAAATTTTGTTGACAGGAACATTTTCTACTTTGCCAGTAATGTAAAGAGGCTTCAAATGACCCTTCATTGCCTCTGTGGGGCGTTCAAAGAAAGCATTTTGTTCTTCGACGCACCCATTGTTCATGATATAATAACACACAGGCTTGTGTGCCAACATTTACAATTCAGTAGTTTGATCCAAGTCTTCGACCTCTGAGACTTGACCAAATTCTTTTGGCATTACTGACACCACATTCACAAGAATATCTAGAGAAGCTGCTGACTCACTGTCGAAGTTATCAGTCATATTCTCATCATCTTCAACCTTCTTTTCTGGCTGAACAATGAACAACTTTCGTCTTATGGGCATCTTCTCAATTGCCCCAGCTCGATTATCAACATTGGTGCTTGACTCTCCTTGCACCTGAGCTTCCCTGATAGCCTTTCGCCTGCGTTGCTCTCTTCGCCATTGTGATCTAGACATGGGGTTTTTACCCTTGTAATTTTGAGAAATGTATGCTGATTTGTTGGTTGTGTGGTTCTCTTTTCTATACTCAAATGAAGAACCTCTTCCACGTCAAATTTCTCCCACTTTTTCTTCTGTCCTCTCCCTTCGATAGGCTTGATCCAACTACCTGTTGGCACATTCGCAGCTGGTTTGAATGTACCTGGCCTAACTCCTGGTACTTGGTTTTTTAACCCTGTCGAAAGTCGTCTATAGTCAAAACCTTTGGGACCTTTATTTACCTTCTGCCCCCAGCTTCCACCAGCTTTTTTGACACCTTCTAACTTGTGGGCAGCTTTCTCATCAAAAATGGCGCTGCATCTAGGACATAACATTACTCCAGAACCTTTCTTCTGGCAACGGTGCAGAAAATCCACGATTGTCTCCTCCTGCTTAGGATAAGCTATCTTGTTGCGCTCTTCTTGTTTATCTGCCTTACTCACCGGTTCAACTTTTTGGTCTGTAATTTCGACCATATTGACATCAAATTTGTCCTTTAAGCGCATCTTGGAGAAATGGGCTTCCAGACTTTTAGTGGTCTTCGCCAGACATCCACCACTTGCTGCTGCTTTTGCAGCTCTTTGAGAAGCTTCTTGCCAAGTAGCTCTTTCAGCTTCAACCATTTCTTCAGCATTAACCTTTTCGACATCCGGGGATGTCTTGAAGAAGTGTTCAACAGCCATACATATCCAGTTTTCCACCAAACAACCGTCCATGTCTATCATCTCTCCTACCAACAGCAAGTCATCTTCCAATTCCTTAACAACTTGGACTTTGGGGGCATTTCTGCCCATGGCTTCATTGGTGTTGACGCTACCTGAGCTAGGGTCAGATTCTTCGACCAATTCGACCATGTTAATGCCTTCATTGGCATTTATCTTCAATCCACTCACTGCCATATCCAAAACCTTGGTAGCATTATCCATTTCAACAAACTTATCAGCAGTTTCCTTGGTCACCAACATTAGACTGGTACCATCACCATTCAGGCCATTTGCAGCCTTACTAAAACCTCCAGTTACCACAGGATTGGTGGCGAAGTCCTCAGTGACTTCCACCATGTTGACTGACTCATCAGATCCCTCTGTGGCTTCGACCATCTGAACCTCGTGAGGCTCTATATAGTTAGCATTTGCAACTTGCAATGGATCATAGTTGATTTTCATCTGAGCTTTGCCTTTGTCACCAAACTTCAGCCTTCCTTCTTGGATAGCATTTTGCACCAAATCCCTGAAAAGAAAACATTGAGAAGTTTTATGACCCAAAAAATTATGGTACTTACAAAAACCTCTTTTCTTTCTTTGTTCTAAAGGTGGCATCTTAGCACCAACAGGTACTATCATTTGCCCATCTTTAACTAACAAATCAAAAATTTCGTCACACTTAGTAACGTCGAAAGTGTATGTTTTCTTAGGAAATTTGTCGTTAGATTTGACAGGATTTTTTCCTTCTGAGGGAGCTAATAATTTGCAGGCATAAGGTGGACCTTGCTTTAACTCAGCAACATCAACCTCATTTCCGTCGAAATAATATGTTTCACCATACAGATTCTCCACATCTTCATTGCATTCGACAAAGGCTACTTTTTTACCCCTGTTGAATTTAGCCTTTTCCTCTTTCAACCTTTCTAGCTGTCAAACCCTATCAGCCAACTGGGCCATATCTCTAAGATATTGGGTATCTAATTTCTTCCTAATGGAATAATCAAGACCCCCAGCAACCATTTCGACCAACTCATGTACTGGCACTTGTGTAAAGCACCTGGCTTTAAGAAGTCGAAACCTATTCAGGTAATCATCAATTGGCTTAGTAACTTTGCGTTTGATGCTAGCCAATTCTTTCAAACTAATCTTAGTTTGCCCCATGTAGAACTGTTCGTGGAACAAACGTTCTAGTTGGGTCCAATTGTATATGGAATTTGGAGGCAACGTAGTAAACCATGTGAAGGCATTCTTGGTAAGGGAGCTTGGGAAGTATTTGATTCTGAGGCTTTCGTCAGCTGCAATTTCGCCTGCTTCAATCAAATATCTAGCCACATGTTCGACGGTAGATTCAGTAGTATCTCCTGAAAACTTGCTAAACTTTGGAACTTTCGTCCTAGGGGGTAATTCTGCTTGGAGAATGTAATCCACTATAGGCGAAGTATAATTTGGCCTGGTGAAGCCAAAATTCACACCATTTCTGGTCATTATCCTTTCAACCATGGCTGCAAGGTTATTTTCTTCTGCTTGATTTCGATGTCGAAACTGTCTAAGTAGTTGATCTGCATTTTGGTTCCTGTTCACCATCACTACTGGCTCTTCCTCCATCTGGTATGGCATCTGGTTTCTTGGTGGTTCAACTCTAAAAGGATCAATCATCTCTTGATCTTCCAAGTTCGCCTCAGGTATCTGGCATGGATGACGTCTTGGGATATCTTCGACAACAGTTGCTCTTTGATCCACCGCTGGTACTCCCATGAAATCAGCCATGCGTGCCACTTGTGCAGCCAATTGTTGGTTAGTTTGAGTCGTATTTTGAATCAAGGGTTGAAAAACTTCTCCCATTGTCTAAGACAACGTATGCACCATTTGCATGTTACTTTCATCCATCTACTGTCTCAAACAATTTATGGGTGTATTTGTAAGGCTAGGCGTTTGAACAGAGTAACCAACACCTATATTCTGGTTGTTTCGCCCTCCTGATCCTGACCCTTGTAATGGCGAAGACACAACAGTTTCTGAAAATACGGGTGGAGCATTCTGCAGATTTTGCATCATTGATGTAGGCATACCATAGGGTTGACTCCTTAGCCCTGGATGTGGAAAACCTGGAGGAGAAACATGCATGTACATTGAATTTCCTCCAGGGGGTGTTAGTGAATTAGGACTCTGTGGTCCTATGTATTCCAACACAGGTTGGGTATATGATTTTGTATATGTTGATCCTGGTTCAGACACTGCTAATGGAAGTGACGCCTGTCCTCTTGTCGAAGACACTGGTGATGGTGTGCTTTGAGACCCCATACTGCTACTGGACTGAGTGTTTGAAATACTCCCTTGAGGATCAACTTGTTGGTTAGCATTAGTTGCCATTCTCTTAGTGTATCTTCTCTTTGGTATCCCTTCGTTTGTTGTGGCTAACTTCCCACTTCTCAATAACATACAACGAAAGTACTTCTTCACCAAGAAAGATAAGGTTGACAAAAAGTGTAAAACTTAGCACTGGGTCCCACTGGGCGTGCCAATTTGTTTACTGTGAATTTTGGTAAACAACCTCTGGTCTATCAATCTTAAAAAAACTGACTAACTTGCAGGATCGACCACACAAATCCTAGGACATGTGCTAAATTTGAGAGACAAGTGTAAATGACAAATGAAAAATAAAGAGAATGTAACTTGAACTCCACGTTCGACAATGCTGAAATAAAAATCTAACTGAACTCCACGTTCGACTACTTGCAATAGGGTAAGGTAAAGGCTTGAAATTTAAAGGGCTGTAAATAAAAGATGCAGAAATTAAAGGCGTCGAAAAGAAATGACAATAAGTAAAAAGTTTTGAAAGCAAAATGCGACGAACTCCACGTTCTTGAAAAGTAAAGGTTGGAATGATAAAAGTGTTGTCGAAGGTAAAGTGCAGGAAAATAAAGGACTTTGAAAATAAATACAATAGATTAAAGGTGAACTCCACGTTCTTGAAAATAAAAGACTTTGAAAAGTAAATGCTTTAAGATTAAATGCTTGAATGTAACAGTGCAGTCGAAGGTAAATGCAGAAAGTTTAAATGACTCTGAAAGTAATTTTGGCATGGAAGATAAAGTTCAAGAAATTGTAAAGGCATGGAAAGTAAATGGCTGAATCTTAAACATGATGAAGATAAATTGTATTAATGAAGAAAATGGTGTTACATTACGTACATTCTCACGAACTCGTTTCTCTACGCACGGGTACTTTGAGTTTCTTTGAGTAACTTGTACAAAAATGTGAACACCCCTATTACATAGAACTAACTCCTATTTATAGTGCTAGGAAATAACTACTAAGTGGTGGTTATTGCCTCAAACGTGTGGATTTTGGCGCCTTCTCCTTGGTCTTAACTGTTCCCACGTTCACAACTGCTCTTATTTAAATTTCAAACATTGGAAATTCCCTCCAGCCTTAGTATAACAACTGCAACGCTTGTTTCCATATTCTCATGGTCGAAACCTTTCCAGCACTTAGCCATTTTTGGAGGTTCCTAAAACCTCTATTCGACTCAGGCTTCACCAAAACTGGGTCGAAGCCTTCTTTACGTTAAAAATAATTTTTTAACTTAAAATAGCTTTGATTCTTTCTAGCGTCGAAAATGCTTGAATGTAACAGTGCAGTCGAAGGTAAATGCAGAAAGTTTAAATGACTCTGAAAGTAAATTTGGCATGGAAGATAAAGTTCAAGAAATTGTAAAGGCATGGAAAGTAAATGGCTGAATCTTAAACATGATGAAGATAAATTGTATTAATGAAGAAAATGGTGTTACATTACGTACATTCTCACGAACTCGTTTCTCTACGCACGGGTACTTTGAGTTTCTTTGAGTAACTTGTACAAAAATGTGAACACCCCTATTACATAGAACTAACTCCTATTTATAGTGCTAGGAAATAACTACTAAGTGGTGGTTATTGCCTCAAACGTGTGGATTTTGGCGCCTTCTCCTTGGTCTCAACTGTTCCCACGTTCACAACTGCTCTTATTTAAATTTCAAACATTGGAAATTCCCTCCAGCCTTAGTATAACAACTGCAGCGCTTGTTTCCATATTCTCATGGTCGAAACCTTTTCAGCACTTAGCCATTTTTTGAGGTTCCTAAAACCTCTATTCGACTCAGGCTTCACCAAAACTGGGTTGAAGCCTTCTTTACGTTAAAAATAATTTTTTAACTTAAAATAGCTTTGATTCTTTCTAGCGTCGAAAATGAGGGTTAACCGATACGTAGGCACAAGGCGACGATGTCTTAGCGAGCAACCTCCCCTCATTCACTCGTAGTCCTCCGAACTACGTTGACTCTGATTTTCCCATTGCACGAGGGAATACGTAGGCCTAGGGCGGTGAAGTCCTATCTAGTCTCCATTTGTTTTTTTCTTTTCCATTTTCTATTTAGCAGTAGGCTTTAGATAACTTACCCTTTGATTAGACAACAAGCGTGGATCCCATTGAGTATAACGGACGCGAGGGGGTGCTAATACCTTCCTCTCGCATAACCGACTCCCGAACCCGGACTATGGTTGCGATGACCATGTCTTTTCCCTTCTAAGGTTTTCTTCAATCGTTTCCTTTCCCTACGTCGGGATAAATAACGTTCGGTGGCGACTCTTCTGTTTTTTCCGACAGTTGTTTTTCACCGTTGCGACATAGATGGAAAAATAAATGAACCAAATGATGGTTATGCTGAAATTACTTTTCCACCCGAGTTACTTCTGACGGATTTTGTCGATCCAATTGAAAAAATTGCTACAAGTACCTATCCTAATTTCTTGGAAAACTACACAGATTCGTCTTTCCTTAGAAGTAGAGCTATTTTAGCTTCAACAATTGAGATAGTTGATCAAATAAATGATTACATTACAAATCTCATTCCAGGTATTATTATTTCTTAAATACTATTCTTTATTATATTTTTAATAACTTACTCTCATTACCAATATATTTTTTATTAGGTGACGCTAAGAGGTTTTTAAGTAGTGATTCCATTGACAAATTCGAAGCAAATGACAATGATGCTTTCGAACATTTGACACCTGAATTCTTAAATTATTTAAAAACATCTGGATTGCCAAACCATTTTTGGAAATTAAAGATTAGAACAACTGTCATGTTAATCCGAAATTTAGACCAATCTGAAGGACTTTGCAATGGCACACGATTGGCAGTCACAAGGCTTGGAAATCATGTCATCGAAGCGAAGATTATTTCTGGTACACATTTAGGTAACACTATTTACATTCCCCGCATGTCTCTGTCTCCTTCACAGTCTCCTTGGCCATTCAAACTTATTCGAAGGTAATTTCCCATTATTGTCTCATTTGCAAGGACAATAAACAAATCTCAAGGACAATCGTTGAACTACGTTGGTCTATATTTGCCAAATGATGTTTTCAGTCACGGCTAACTATATGTTGCTATGTCCAGAATCAAAAGTAAGGCTGGATTGAAAATCTTAATTCATGACAAAGACAAGAATCCCTTAAACCATACAACTAATGTGGTCTTCAAGGAAGTCTTTCACAACGTGGTATAGGTATGGAACTACTTTCTAATTTGTATTATTTGGCTTCTACAAATATTAAACACTTACATATGCCCTTTCACTTGCTTTTGCTTCAGGAATTGTAATTGGAACTTACTATTGCTATGGAACCTTATTGTTCGTTTCACACCATCTGGGATTAAACCAACTTTTTTGTGTACAATGCTTTTGTGTAAAAATATTATACAAATACATAGTATGTAGAAAGTGCTTTAAGGATTCACACCATCTGGGATTAAACCAACTTTAAAGTTTCATTGTATTTTTTTGTTTAAACATATGCTAATTAATTTATGTGGAAAGTGCTTTAAAATTTCATTATATTTTTTTGTAGCTACTGCTTTAAAATTCCATTCAATAAACATATGATAATTATTTATGTGGTCAGTGTTGGTGGTAAGTCCCTGACTTTTTTTTCCTTCATTATTATGTATATATATATATATATATATATATATATATATATATATATATATATATACGACTGTATAATAACTAAACATTATTATTTAAATTCACTTTCATCTTCAAATCACTTCAAATATAAGTATAACAATCAATAAAACAACATACTTAATTACTTATACGTAAATGACGAAACAACCAACCATATAATTACTCAAACATCAAAATATCAAAACACTGGAGCAATACTAAAATTTTAAATACCAGCATAGACTGTCTATATAACTTTGTTGTTAATACAAATAAACACAACAAGCAACAACAATGTAAAATGAAAACATTGTTTCAAAAAAATTTCAAATTAACTTCATCACCTAAATACAAAAAGCCTATGGTGTTATACTTTCAAATCTCCCACTCCCTTATAAACCTACTTCCTGCATGCTAGCCACTCTTTATTGAATCAACTTTTTCACAACAATTTTGTTTGCATGAGGAACCCGAAGAATAAATGCAAGCCTATCACCACTTCTTAGACATCTGTTCCTAACAAACTCATACCAGCCACGACCAATGAACATTTCAGTATGGTACTTCCTCTCCAAGCGGTGAAGCTCACATTCATACCTTTCCCTCATATCTTCATCTACCAATTACATATTACTATCCCCGTTTATCAGACATTCCCGAATCATTTTCTGAGGTATTTGTTATAAATCAACAAAATTAAGATGCATGATATAACATACTATAAAACAATTATACACTTCAATAATTATATGGAATATTTAGATATTACCATAACGTTTTTCCGGGCAGTCTTCATGGAACGAATCGTCCTTTCCATACCCAATACTTTCGGCGGCTACCCATTACTTTAGCACATAACTCTTCATCAGAACTAAAATATAAATAAAACTAAGACCTACTAAACCATGTAATATATTTGACATATTACCCCTTATTTACTTTAAACCATATTACTTTAGCACTTACCTATCACTGTCTGATGATATAGATATGTGAGACTGTGAAGGTACTTCACTTGCAGGCTTCTTTCCCTTCTGATTTACACGGTCTTCAGTTGCAGGCTTCTTCCCCTTTGTATCTTTCCCACCACCAGACGATCCTCCACATTTTCCTCCAGTCTTGCAACTTGACCCTCAGTAACATAAGCTTCAACTTTCCCTTTCTCTTTCTTTGAAATACGACCAGCATCCTCAGCTTCAAGGTATGCTTTGTCCATACTCATCCGTTTGCAAGCATTTTCCCTTTCCTTTTCTTTGAAAAACAAACAAAAAACTTCATTTATACCATATACATTCTAACAAAATAGAATAATATAATCCAACAAACCTTCATTCGCCACTCGAAGTCTGGCCTCTCTCAATACGCAACTTAAACTCTTGATACGACATTAACTTCTTCTTTCCCTTTGTTCATTCACATTCCTCTTGGTAGTCAATATATGCCAATTGTATCTTCATCTCTCTACGCTTCTCATCCCTATCTTGCTGAGCACTGCCATAACAAAATAACTAAGTTACATTAAATAATTGACTTATCAAAACTTGCACTCTTCAAAACTACAACGTTTCAATCCTTCTAAATTTAACATACCATCAAAAACATTTAATATGCATACTCGATTTACCTTTACAATTCGAAATCGACTCCCCCATCCATAACAACAATATCAGAATTTCACAGAAAATCATTTATTAAACAAATTCCAATTCGATCCACAAAAACAATAACAACCATATATACATGCATAAAAACAATATACTTTTCCATTTACCCATTCATAATGTTAACTATCCTAATATGAACATCATTTCACAGTAACTTAAAACCCTAAACATCCTTCTTTTATAAACTATCCTAATAAATACATTATTACCTCATCACATTTGATGTTCCTTTCTTGTGTGCCATTGAACCAGTTCAGATGGTGATGCACGTCGTTTTTGGTGTTCTGCCACTTTCACTTGCGTTTTTGGTACTGCATATATATTGAAAGTTGAAACCCTAACAAATAATGTCTTTACTGGGCCCACTACGTTCTGAATAATATATATTGGTCCACTTGAATTATTATTAAACATTTCTGATAATGTATATTGGACCATCTGATCTGATAATGCACTTATCATAAAACACTTTTTTGTTTTTACTCTTTTTACAACCTTTGTTATGTATTACTTATTGTTTCAATATTATTATTTATACATAATTTACTTATTGTACATATTTTTTAAATACAAATTTTTAATGTAATTATTTTTTTAATAAAATTATTTATACCCTTTAATTTTCATATCTAAACCATTCTGCTAATGTTTATTGGACCCATCTACTCTGTAAATATTTTGTGTACATATTTTTTTAATACTAACATTTCATGAAATAAATTTTTACGTTTCATTTTTTTTCATACTTTTTATTTCAATACTAATATTACATATTATAAACCATTTTGTACACTATTATTTAGACCCTTAAAACTGTTATTTGTTTTTCCTACTTTTAAACACAATACTTGTCTAAAATTTATTTATTATTATTCCTCGTTACAAAAATTTGTTACACATTATACTATTGTTTCAATAGTATTATTAATAATAATTTATTTACGGTACATATTGTTTGAATATAATATTTATACAATTTTGTATACAATTTTTTTTACTGATTTTTACTGGGAATATATTTTGAACACTATTATTCTATATGTTTTTCTATTGCAATGAAATGCTACTAAACACAGATACTGCTTTTTATAAATATGTTTTACACCATAATAAAGCACATAACGTTTAATACATCAGGCAGTGTTCACGCCACTACCACAACCATATCCATTTAACAAAATACATTCCTCAATCCAACTAATTAATAAACACTTCCAACTTAACTATGTCTTTTAAACACTACACACACCCAAACAAAATACCCTATCATCACCCATAATTAACAACATCATTAGAAACTACTTTCAACACTTCAACACCTTAATAACAACTCTGTCACAGGGTGGGTCGCATAATAAAAATGTTAGCTCATCTCCTCTTTTCAATCTCTTATTCTTCACAAACTCATACCAACCATGTCCTATGAACCTTTCAACACAATACTTCCTTTCGACCATCTGCAGTTCACATTAAAAACTTTCTTTGGTATCATAATCAACCAGTTGTATATGACTGTAACCATCTTTCAATGGCCCCCTAATAACTTTTTGAGGCATTTGCTATAAACAAACAAAAATACTGTGTCAACATATATACAAAATTGCAGATATTAATACACTTATATCATTTAGAGGAGACTATAGAACTTACTAAAACATTTTTCCTAGCTGTCTTTCTGGAACTTATCTTTTTTTTTTCAAACATAGTATTTTGCATGCGTCTCCAATTCTTGATCTGTTAATTCTTCACCAAAACTGCATACCAAACAATATCGTTACATCTATACATATCATACATCCACTACACTCTATAACCACTACAATTCCATTATTTAATATAATAACTATAACATATGTTCTTGTAATACCTCTCACTGTTCGAGCAAATCGAAATGTGAGAAGATGCCGTAACATTTTCAGTTTTCCCACCTTCAGCATTTTGTTGTTCCAAGCTACCGTTCAGTCTGCAACATTGTTAACAGTTCAAATATTATAATCAGTTAGTGTTGATAGTACACATTAACATTTATTCACAATAATATGTTGTTCCATGGATCCTTAACGACCTTCCATTATTAGTACAGGGAGATTTTCCTTACATTTGTGGGTTTTCACCTCCGACTGCAGCTTGGGATGGTTCACCTTTCTCCTTAGTAACTCTAAACTCTTCAAACAATATCACACTTTTCTTATGTTTATTCAACTCACAGAACTCTTCATACTCTAATTTGTCTAATTTAACCTGGAGACGTTTCCATTTTTCTGCCTTTTCAGCTTCAGTTGAACTACAACAACAACACAACTTGCATATCAGTGGGAATATGGAGTTCAAAATACAACTGCCATATCAGTGGGAAAATGGACTTCAAAACACAATAAATCCCTCATAAAATGGTAAATCATTAACATGCAATATCAAAATAAACTTACAGACGCGTATTCATCATAAATAACTAAACTTCAACAATACTACTTCTAAACCAAAATGAAAACCAAGACATCGATATATCAACAACATGAATTAACAAAACAACCTTTAACAGCTATGTTTATCAACCCACACGACAGTCAAACAAAACAACATCTAAACCAAAAATTAACTTGCAAACATGTTTTAATAAACAGTTGTCAATGAGCAATTGCTTTACAAGCACAACCTATTCAACATACGAAACATTGAACATGCCCTAATCATTCCAACCGATTAAAACAAATAAAAACATGGTTGATTCAAACATGTTCAGGAGATCACTGAAACATGATTAATCTTACCTTATGAGGGCTTCGTTTTCATTCCTTGTATCCTTTGTTTTCTCCATTTTCGGTTCTTGACAATGACTGATGAAACTCAAACACTGCAAGCGACCCTACAACTTTCTTTTTGCAACTTTTGTCTTCTACGGTTGGGCCAATGACTTTCTTTTGGTTTTGGGCTTATCTAATCCTTTTTATTTATATTATATTCACAAACAATTTACTTTTTACTTTATAATTTTTTTACATTAACCTGATTTTGGTGGACCATTTTTTTTTTCATTTTAGGCCCATCTTATATATTAAATACTCATATTTTTTTTAAAACATTTTTTTATGGATATCATATAACCATAATTACATTTATCCATTCATTTTAATTAATGAAATTTACTATCATGCTAATTTATACAAAAGAAGTTTCAAATAAAGATCCAAATACATCATCTTAAACCTAACTACTAACACCCGTGCGAATGCACGGGTCTGTTACTAGTTTTAGATTAAAGTATATCGTGTTATAAGTTTGTTTGCAATTTTTTCATATATTATATTGATTTATATATACAATGTTCTAAAATACCCGTGCATCGCACGGGTTAATGTCTATTATACAAATTATTATATATAATTATACATAAAAGTGTAAATATCAATATAAGTATTGATCGTGAAGGCTGGATCAGATCTTGTAGAATCAGGCCACCAAGTGCGTCAGGGATGCAGGTCGTATGGAGAGGAGAGAGGTGTACCTGCAAGGTACTCCGACGCTCAAGTAAGAAAGGGTCAGAGAAAAGGGGCAAGTACAAAGTATGAATTCTTAGGGTGAATATTGGATACCTGACCCTCTCCAGCGAGAAGGTTTATATAGAGCCCCCAGCGCGTAGCCAACGGTCCTATTTTCGGGACGAAATAACTGTTTTCCACAAAGAATAGGTAACTACCCAAACTAGTCGTTATGTTGGGCAGGGTGCCCAAAACTAGCCGTTATGTCGGGCATAGGTGTGGTTCCGGGCACCTGCCTATAGCTGTTCGGGGAGCAGTGAAGCCGTGCGTAACGGGCAATAATTCCAGGGAGGAACGTTGTATTCCTTGCCCGGTTGGAGGGGCAGAAAGGTAACTTTTGCCCCTCTGTGGATTGGACTTAGGCAATTTGGGCCTCTCTGGAGCAGAGGCGGATTAGGCCATATCTAGCCAGTGGTCCAGTCCAGAATAGGAGCCCCCCGAGTCGTTGCTCTCGAGCACGGGAGTGATGACTTAAGGACTGCTCGTTGCTCCGTGGAGCCGGTATGAAGTCGTCGTTTAAAGACGAAGAGGATTGTCTCAAAGTGCTCGTGGCCCCCTGTGTCCGTGAGATTCGTGGTCGTGACCTTGTTGCCCGGTGTTCGGGGAGATCAAGGGTCAGACAGAATTGGAAACGTTGGGACGCCACATGTGCCTAGAGCTCCGTGTAGCAGTTAATAGGCAATGATGGCTAGTGGGTAGTCATCATGGCCTACGAGCGCGTGTTCACACATGCCCCTTTGTATAAAAGGGGGAAAATCGTTTCATTTGGAACTTTTCAGTCTGATTTCTCTTCGCTCTCTTCAGTATTCTTGCCCGTAACCGCCTTCCGCCTACTCCGACCACCGCGTCAAGCTTCGAGCAGCTTCTTTCTTCTATTTAAATCAAGTAAGTCTTCTGATCCTTTGCCTGTTCTGCTTCTATTTATTGTTAGTGGTAGATTACATGTGGTTAGGGCTAGTTTTAGAGGACGAAATGGGTGAATCTCTGGCGATTGTTGGTGGTGGACGGTGGTTGCGCCATTTTTCTGCCTCTAACATGTCGTCGGAGTTAGTAGTATGTTTTAGCAAGGAGGGTGGTTCACGGTGATGTTGCGGTAGCTATGTAAGCGTGATTGTCGTGTCTGTTCATCGTCCGAGTGGGTGATGAGTTTTCTGGTAGAACATTCCCAGAATCTGGTGAAGCTTTGCGATTTCCGGTAAAGCTTCAAACGGAAACTGGGCATGGGTGCGGGGAAGCTCCTCGCCCTGGGACGATTAGTTTCGAGCGTCTCCTCGCGGGGAGGTTTCAGCTTTCCTTATGATGTTAGGGCTTAGGCCGGGGAAGTTGTCCTTAGCCCTTTGCGCACCCTTTCACTTGACTTAGCAGTGGAAGGGTGGATTTGATTTGCTGTCGAATTCACTTTCTTCTCTGCTTTTCAGGTGACTGTAATGGCGATGGGGCCAAATAGAGAAGTTATTATAGATACATCCGAGGAGGAGATGGGCTCCGAAGATAATAGCAGCTTGACGGCTTCGAGTTCGGCGACTTCGAGTTCTTCCAGCAATTTCGAGGAGGAAGAGGCGGACGACATGGACGAGGATGTGGACGGGTTCTCCGTGGAGGAGTGGGAGGTAGCCGAACCTGCCGAGCATGTATCCACTTTCGTAAAGTCTTTGGTGGACGTTTTCACAGAGGTAGGACCGGAGGGAGAGTGGAAGGTGCACTTCCCTTCGTTAGACGATCGCGTCTGTACTCACTTCGGGGACCGTTTTACCATGTGTGAATACGCTTTCAAGGAGCTGGGCCTGAGGCTGCCGTTCACTGATTTTTAGCCGTCAGTGTTCGTGCATTTAAAGTTGGCCCCCATGCAGTTGCATCCTAACTCGCTGGCCTTCATTCGGGCGTTCGATTTGGTATGAGAGCATCTCGCTATAGGGGTTACTCTTCCTTTGTTCTTCACTGTCTTCCATCTTCAGCGGCAGCTATCGGGGAAGAAGTACGGCTGGGTTTCTTTGAAGCAGCCCCGCAAGTTGTTCAAGCCGTTTTCAGAGTCAATCCGGACATTCAAGGAACGATATTACGTTGTTGAACCCGTGTCTGAGGTTGCCCAGGACAGTACATATGTCTGGGAGATTGAAGTTGACGAGGACGGGAAGAGCTGCACGACGAGGAGGGGAGGTATATTGGGCAGACACTTTACAAGTTCCCCCTCCACTGGGAACCCGACCATTTTGCCAAGAAGCCCAGCGACTATGTCTTCCAATCGAGCGATCTACGCGGGCAGGACTCCGTGGCGTACGAGGCGCTGGTGAAGTGGGTCAACTCCTTCGGGCTTGCTGAGTGCTAGACGAGCAAGGGCAACCCGATCTTCAAGGAAGATGGGAGTCAGAGGGTCGAGCGTCGATTCATCAATGTTAAGGCACTGCTGGAGTGCAAGACTCCCGCGGACGCTGAGAAGCTGCTCGGTAGTCTTAGTTATTTAGATTTTGTTCATGTTATTTCTTTTCCTCGTATCTAACGTGTTCGTGTTTTATTTGTGCAGGTGAGATGCCTCAGGCGCATGACAGGGTTGTAAGGAACGCTCTCGCGAGGAATAAGACCGGGGCGGCTCCTCTAAAATCCTGGTTTGCTGGTGCTCGTGCTCCTCCTCCTGTTTAAACTGCTGCGGGGACCTCTTTTTCTCCTACTTCTGCTCCCCGTGGGTCTCCTCTCTCTTTGACCGGTCGACCCAAGCGACCAAGGGTAGCTGACGCTGTGGACCTTACTCAGATGCCGGAGAAAGGGAAGTTCGAGCTTCCTCCCTGTATCCTTGACAGGAGGTTTTTCGAAGGCAACTCTTTAGTCGTTCCCCGGGCGGAATCTCTTCGCTTGGAAGGTATGGATCGCCCGAGCAAGAGGGTGCTGGTGGCCCAGGATGCTAGAGATGGTGGTTGTTTACGCTGAAGGGGACTCTGCAACTGAGTCCAAACTCAATGCTTCCCGGGCTTCTGTGGCATCTCTCAAGGAAGAAGTCAAGAGTGCCAGCGAGGCTCGGAGAAGGCTGAAGAGGAGGCGGTTAGGCTGAAGGAGGAGAACTCTAAGCTGGTGGCAGAGAAAAAAGCTGCCGAGGAGTTGATCAGGGAGCTGAGGGCGGTTAATGCCCCAGGTGTTGACGAGCCGGACGATGTGAAAGAATTGAAGACTAGATCCGAGCTGGTTGCTCGCATGCTGTTGGCCGAAGACGATGGTATTGCCGTCGCGGAGGAGTTTTTCAAAAATGTCGTGGCTCAATTGCGGGTGGTGAACCCTGAGCTCGATTTTTCTGTCGAGGGTACTCACTACCTGGCGCATGTAGAGAATAGTCGTATTGTCGTGCTCGACGGTCTCCTTGAAGGTACCCCTGAGGATCAGCCCGCGGAGGACCAGGGACCCCAGCCAGAGCCTGCTGAGCATGCGGATGAGTGAGGAATTTGTATTTTTTGATGTTGTTGTAATCTGTCTGGCCTGCGTGCTGTGGAATTGCGTGTAATTTATTTCTGGGGGGCGTGGCCCCTATTTCCTGTAACAAAGTACAATCGTGGCCCTTGCGGCCACTTATTATATTAACTTATCACATGTTTAATTCTGTTGTTTGTATGAATTTACTTGCTTTTATTTTTAGCTAAATATTGTATTCATGCTCGTTGCAAGTGTATATCTGCCCGTGATTGGGAGTATTTGACTTGCGTAAATATTTTAGGGGAATTGCTCGTCGCAGATGTGTTCCACAGTGAGGGGAACTGGTCGAACTGCTGGGGAATGTCCTGGCGGGGTGCGGAGCTCAGGTCGCGTTTGAGGCCTGAGTTCGCAGCGTGAACGTCCCATCGCGAGCTGGGGTTCTGCCAGTCATGGTACTTTGACGACAGCGATGCTCGATCGAGGACCGCCGTCGAGCAGTGGCCCGACTCGTTACTGAGCAAGGTTCTGCTTTATTCGTATACGACGCTTGTACCTAGACGCGCATAGTGGTCGGTAGCTGACATTCGTCGTTGCGACGGGTCGAACCGAGGATTTAGCTGTAGTATTGTTTTAGCTTTTCAGCGTTCCATGGTCGAGCAAGTTCTTCCCCAGAGAGATGTTCTAGGTAGTAGGCCCCATTTTCCGTTTTTGCTTGGATGCGATAGAGTCCTTCCCAGTTGGCTGCTAGTTTGCCTTCGCGAGAGTCTTTGTGGTTTCTTCTTAGAACAAGGCTCCCCACGTTGAACTCTCGCCGTATCACCTTGGCGTTGTGCCTGATGGTAATTTTTTGTTTTAGTGAGGCTTCTCGAAGGGCTGCCCCGGTTCGGATTTCCTCGACGAGGTCTAGCTCTTCTCTCAACGATTCGTCATTCATCTTCTCGTCTAGGGGCGACTCTGTCCGCCTAGAGGGCACTTGAACTTCGACGGGAATTACAGCCTCGATCCCGTATGCTAAACGGAAAGGTGTTTCCCCGGTTGTTGAGTGCGGAGTTGTGCGGTATGCCCACAGTACGCTATGTAGTTCCTCGACCCATGCCTTCTTTGTTTCGTCCAACCTTCGCTTGAGGCCTCAAAGGATGACTCGGTTGGCTGCTTCAGCCTGCCCGTTTGTTTGAGGGTGTTCCATGGATGCGAAGTGCTGCTTCGTGCCCAGTTGGGCGACGAAGTCTTGGAACTTCCTGTCCGCGAATTGTGTCCCGTTGTCCGTTACTATTGCTTGGGGAATACCGAAACGTGCAAGGATGTTTCGTTTGTAGAAACGCAGGATGTTGAGGGCAGTTATTTTGGCTAGAGCTTCTGCCTCTATCCATTTTGTGAAATAGTCCACGCCCACTATGAGATATTTGTTCTGACTTGATCCTACCACGAAGGGTCCTAGGATGTCTAGGCCCCACCAGGCGAATGGCCACGGGGAGGACATAGCCTTGAGCTCGTTGGGCGGAGTCAGGTGCATGTCCCCGTGTCGTTGGCATTTGTCGCATTTCTTCCGTGTTCTTTCGCATCGTTTTGCATGGTCGGCCAGTAGTAGCCTGCTCGGAGAGCCTTTCGAGCGAGGGACCTTCTGCCCAGATGTTGGACATTGATTCCCTCGTGGATTTCGTGTAGGATGTGTGCGACCATTTCCTCCTCGACACATTTGAGTAGCGGAATGGAGAATCCCCGTCTATAGAGTTTATCTTCAGCCAAAACATAAGAACAGGCTTGTCGCCTGATTACGCTGGCCTCCTTTGGGTCGGACGGGAGTTCGTCTTTGGCGAGATAGTTGTAGACTGGGGTCATCCAGTAGTTGTTGTCGCCGATCACCTGTACGTCGAGTGTCGGGGAGGCCTTCTCGATACTGGGTCGAGGAAGTACCTCCTGTATGAAGGACTTGTTTCCGCCTTTCTTCTTCGTGCTGGCTAGTTTAGACAGCACGTCTGCTCGTACGTTATGTTCGCGGGGAACGTGTTTCACTTCCACTGTTATGAATTTCGCCATTTCCTTCTTTACCAGGGTCAAGTATTCGGTCAGGTTGTCGTTTTTGGCTTAGTATTCTCCCCGAACCTGGAGGGCCACGAGTTGTGAATCTGTGCAAATGACGACTTCCTCCGCGCCCAGCTCCTCGGCAAGGCGTAGCCCAGCGAGGAAGGCTTCGTATTCCGCCTGGTTATTGGAGGTTGGGAAAGACAGTGTGAGCGATACCTCGACGATAATTCCTTCGTTGCTCTCCAGTATGATGCCCGCGCCGCTTCCTGCAGAGCTTGAGGCACCGTCGACGAAGATGGTCTATCTGCGTGCTTCGCTCGCGGGGGAGTTCGCGAACATCATCTTCGTGATGAAGTCGGCCAGAGCTTGGGCCTTGAGGGCTTTTCTGCCTTCGTATTGGATGTCAAATTTGGACAGTTTTAGCGACCATTTGAGCATTCGGCCGGCCATATCTGGTCGTCCGAGCAGCTACTTTATGGGCCGATCTGTTCGAACCACGATCGTGTGAGCCAGGAAGTAGTGTCTTAATCTTCTGGCTGCGTTGATGAGGGCCAGTGCCACCTTCTCCATCTATTGGTATCTTAAATCTGGTCCTTGCAGCGCTTTGCTCGTGAAATAAATGGGCTTCTGCCCGTCAGGTGTCTCGCGGATGAGGGCGGCACTCACTGCTTCGGTTGCTACGGCCAGGTATAGGTACAACGTTTTGCCATTGTCTGGGCGAGAGAGGACCAGTGGCTCTGAGAGTGCTCGTTTTAGATGGAGAAGGGCCTTGTCGCACTCCTCGGTCCATTCGAATGCTGCTCTTTGCGGAGGAGTTTGAAGAATGGTAGGGCGTGCTGGGCGGACTTGGCCACGAAACGAGATAGTGACGCGAGCATCCCGTTGAGGGACTGGATGGATTTTTTAGACTAGGGCGTAGGAAACTCGGAGAATGCCCGGAATTTGTCGGGATTGGCTTCGATTCCTCGTTCCGTTAAGTAGAAGCCGAGGAATTTGCCTGCTCGGACACCGAACGTGCACTTCTCCAGATTAAAATGCATTTTGTATTTCCTGGCCTGTTCTAAGACCTTTCTCAAATGGGCAGTATGATCGGTTTCCTCGTGGGATTTTACAATCATGTCATCCATGTAGACTTCGAGCATGTCGCCTATTTCTCCCCGAAACACTTTGTTCATCATTTGTTGGTACGTTGCTCCGGCGTTCTTCAGGCCGAAGGGCATTACGTTGTAGTAATAGTTGCCCGATTCGGTCATGAAGGTCGTATATTTTTTGTCGGACATTGCCATTGGGATTTGATTATAGCCCGAGTAGGCATCCATGAACGATAAAAGTTTGAAACCAGCAGAATTATCAACAAGTTTATCAATATTGGGGAGGGGGTGGGCATCCTTCGGGCATGCCTTATTGAGATCGGTGTAATCAATGCACATGCGCCATTTTCCATTAGATTTTTTAACTAATACAACGTTGGACAACCAAGTAGTGTACTTGGCTTCCGAAATAAATTTGGCCTCGAGGAGGTCCTTTACAGCTTTTTCAGCAGCCTCCGTTTTCTCCGGAGACTGCTTTCTCCTACGTTGTGCTACGGTCTTGATGGCTGGGTCGATTGTCAGCTGGTGCAAGCCGGGTATTTCCGCGGCGCTCCATGCGAAGAGGTCGGCATTCTCTCGGAGGCATGCTTTAAGTTGCTTCCTCGCGATGTCAGGCAGGTCTGCTCCGATCTTCACTCCCTATTTGGGGTCTTCGCCGAGCAAAACTATCTCAAAGTTTCCATCCGAGATTGGGCACATCGGATGGGAGCTGCTGTTGTATGACGTGGACGGGTTGGCTGAAGCTGCTCGCTCCTCTTGTTGGTCCTCGGGGAAGCGACTGTCGAGGTCGATAGAGTCGACCTGGGGCAGAGGCTTGGCCTCCTCGGAGCTGCTTAGCGGTGCTGGCTTGCTTGACACCTTAGGCTTGGGCGCAATAGTGTTGAGTCCCTTTGTAGCTGCTTCGAAACACCGTCGGGTAGCTTCTATATCATCGTGGAGGGTGGCGACCATCCCTTTCGAAGTGTAATACTTCATCTTCAGGTGGACTGTTGAGGGCACTGCTACCAACTCGGCCAGAGTTGGCCTTCTGAAAATGCATTGGTAAAGCGACGGGCAGTCGATTACCAGAAATTGCACCTTGATGGATCTGGCTGTTTCAACTGATCCGAAGGTCACGATCAGCTTGACGTATCCCCACGACTTGGTCACAGACCCGTTGAATCCCTGTAAATCAGACTCTACGTAGGGGGTAAGGTGCGATTCATCCAGCTGAAGTGTTGAAAACAACTGGGAGTACATGATGTCGACCGAGCTGCCCTGGTCGACGAGTATTCTGCGAATGTCGCAGTTCGCCATCCGGGCTCTGATGAGCAAAGGTATGCTTGAGTTCGGGGAGCCGCCGAGGAGTTCCTCCCAGTAGAAGGAGATGGGGACGGAGCCCTTCTGTGCCCAATCAAGCGTGGTCACTTTGCTGGAGCTCGTGTTGATCAGGTGTTTGAACTTCCGTTTCACGGAGCCCATAGTGACTTTGTTGAAACCCCAGCCAGAGATGACCATGGCGGAGGGAAATGTCTCCCACGGGCTGTGGACCACGAAATATGCAGGGGCGCTGAGCCCGTCCTGGATGTTGAAGTCCTCTGGTCACGATATGGACATAGCGACCTGTACATTGGCGTCTTCCGAGGAGGGTACCTCCTCCTCGACCTTCGGACCAAATCTTTTCCCTGGAAACGTTCAGGGGAGTGTAGTCGTGGAAGCGCCCGGAGGGTCCCTTGTCGCGGGAGTCCCGTGGACGGTCCTCGTGCCTCCGTTCACCCCGACGAGATGTCGAGGCTTCATCTCCTTTGGAGGCCCGAGCGTTCTCCTGGCGGCGTGATGCTCTGACGTTGCAGGCCGCAATCTTCTCTTCGTACTGAATATGAGATTGGGCTTTGAGGAGGAGGGCGTCTAAATTCCTCGGTGGCGCGAGGCCAATGGCTTTAGAGAACTCGGAGTCCGGGTGGACCCCTTGTTCGAGCAGAAACTTCTTCATTTTATCTGTCGTCAGGACCTACACTGCTTCCTTGTTGAACCTCTCGATGTATGCGCGGAGAGGTTCGTCTTTCCCCTGGATTATGGCTCCCGGAGAGGCCTCAGTTTTGGGGGTGGCGGCGAGATGCTGTAAAGTGCCGCGAGAACATCCTGCCCAGCTGTCTCCACGAGGTAATGGACTCCTCGGGCAGTTGCTTATACCATGTCATCGCTCCCTTTCAGAGCATGGTCGGGAACAATCTGCATTTGATGGCGCCCCGCACGCCGCGGTAGTCTAACAGCGTATCGATGTTCTCAATGTGCTCGTCGGGGTCGGTGGTCCCGTCGTACGTGCCAAGTGACGGGGGTTTCTCCAAGCCTTTTGGGAGATGGGTAGCCAAGATCTCCTGGGACAACGGGCCACGAGGCTCATCGTCGTCACTAGAACTGGTGTATGATGGGGATCGATTAGGATGCTCGCGACGCCGGTTCCTTCGCGGAGAAGGTGAACGGTTCCTTCGAGGAGAAGATGAGCGGTTCCTTCGCGGGGAAGGTGAGCGGTCCCGTCCTTTAGACTTGATCGAGGGGGATGGCTCGTTCCTCCGAGTCCTCTTGTGGTCATGAGCGTGCTGGTCATGCAGGGAGATCTGGTCGCGCTTCCGGGCTATGCGAGGATCAGGTTCATGGCGCAGTCTTTGGTCGATTTCTCTCCGGGGCTGCGGGCTTCTTGATCGTCGTTGGTCCCTCCGTGTAGGAGGGGATCTCGGACTGTGGGACTCTTCTAGTGCCCTGATCCTCTCGTTCTGCTGCAGGATCAGGGTGCTGGTTTTGTTGATCGCCTCTAGGAGGGCTGCCATGGCCGGGTCGGCATTGGGCAGAACAGGAACGGGCTGGATGTCAAGCGATGATTGATCGTTGTTGCGATCAGCAAGGGTAGGGGAAGGAGAAGCAGTGGCTCCATCCCTGAGGAAACGGGCATCTCGGAGGAGAGATGACTGGCCGTCAACGTCAGATTTGTTGACGGGGAGGATGGTGGTTTGGAGAGCATCCTTGGTGCGATCTTGGGAGGCCATGATCTTGATGATATTTGAGAATTATTTTGATCTTCGGTTTCTGAGGAAAGAAAGATGGGGAGAACAAAGTTTCCCACAGACGGCGCCACTGATCGTGAAGGATGGATCAGATCCTGTAGAATCAGGCCGCCAAGTGCGTCAGGGATGCTGGTCGTATGGAGAAGAGGGGGTGTACCTGCAAGGTATTCCGACGCTTAAGTAAGAAAGGGTCAGAGAAAAGGGGCAAGTACAAAGTATGAATTCTTAGGGTGAATATTGGATACCTGACCCTCTCCAGTGAGAGGGTTTATATAGAGCCCCCAGCGCGTGGCCAACGGTCCTATTTTCGGGGCGAAATAACCGTTTTCCCCAAAGAACAGGTAACTACCCAAACTAGTCGTTATGTCGGGCAGGGTGCCCAAAACTAGCCGTTATGTCGGGCATAGGTGTGGTTCCGGGCACCTGCCCATAGCTGTTCGGGGAGCAGTGAAGTCGTGCGTAACGGGAAGTAATTCTGGGGAGGAACGTTGTATTCCTTGCCCGGTTGGAGGGGAAGAAAGGTAACGTTTGCCCCTCTGTGGATTGGACTTAGGCAATTTGGGCCGCTCTGGAGCAGAGGCGGATTGGGCCATGTCTAGCCAGTGGTCCAGTCCAGAACAAGTATCATACTTAACTAGCAAATTTTTAAACAAACACCGCTTTAACGTGTATATATAGTTTCTAATCATAATATTATGATGTTGCCATACTTATAAAATTTAATATCATTAATTATATTTTAATATGTATCCATATATGTTATTGTAATTAATATATTTTTTTTAACACAATATATTTTTAAAAAGATGTGTACATGTGTTAGTCCTAGTAGAAATAGAGGTATAATATAGGTATTAAATTGTAAATTTAAGGGTTAAATAAGTTTTTAGTCCCTTTAAATATCTCAACTTTCAAGTTTGGTCCCTCAAAAAATTTCCTTCAAACATTGGTCCTCTGAATGTTTTCTGTCCTTAACTTTAGTCCCTCCCGTTAGTTTCCACTAACGGAGGATGATGTGGCACGCCAAGTGTAACATTTCATTTGATTACCTGTTTTATTTATGCCACGGTGTAAATTATGTAAAAAAGAAAATGTTAATAGCTAAGGGTATTACAAACTTCTCCTATGTATAATTCATTCCACAAACTCTAACCCTAACCCTTTCTTTCCAGCCATACGAACTTCTCATTCTTCTCCTGTGTACGACTCGTCGCTCATGTATAAGCTCTCATTCAACTATGATTTTCGATGGTCTCATTGTTTTGCGGACTTTTGATTTTGGGTTACGATAGCTATGATTGGGGTTCCTCTTTGATTTGTATTCCCTCTTGTGTGTCAATTTTAAAGGTAACTTTTTTTATTTTGCTTCTGATTTTATTTTGAAGGCACCCATCAATTTGATGCTCCTCAATTAAGCATTTTTTCCCAATTATTGATGAGTCATTTGGGATCTAAAACACTTTTTTATATTCGAAATCATATGAGTCAAGGATGAATGTCAAATTCATGGTGAAGGTTCTTTTCTGTATACATCAAGTTCTGCTCCATATGATTGTAATGACAATGGTTGAGGTAGGTCTTAAGAAATTTCCCAACTGTTCTCTCTCAACTTTATCCAAATATTAGTTTTAGTTTGTTTCATATTGCTTAATTTTTGGAATTAGGAATCACTTTCCTTCATCATATTCAGTTTTATATCAATGTAGATGTGTTATGGATTTGTCAAATTCTCTTCTTCATGAGAGTATATTTACTTCTATGCAGGACACTCTGGTTGTGCCGATTGGAATCAATAAGTTTGCAATTAAATGAGTATAATTGTTGTCTTCGCATAAACATAGATAGAGGGAGAACATGAGATGGGTAGAGGGTGAGAAGATAAAGAGAAAGAGGGAGCACTTGAGAGGAAGTTAATGGTGTTAAATATTTTGTTTTATACATATCTTTTGATGAACACTTCCTTTGTGAGTGGTCTTCCTTACCTTTAATCAGGCATTATCTGTTTGGTGTCATTGACACTATTTTTGCTTTTTTTTTTGTTGGGATTTTTGACTGTGTATAATTGAATCTTATGATGCATGGTGTTTGGCCACTTGTTTATCGTATTTTATAGTTCTCTAATGATCTGAGAGATATTTTTCTTCAAGTTGGATGCTTTAATCTGGAACTGTCTCGTCTTTTCCTTAATTACTTCAGTACAAAAAAATTTCTTCTCAATTGGTTGTCTTGTAATTTTCTGCATGCATCTCTTGTTCACTCCCAACACTTGCTAGTGGCTTTATCCTAATGGCATTATTTTGCCTGCCTTATCATTTAAAAGCTTTTTCTTTATTTTTTTTTTACATGTTTCAAGTTAGAATACCAATTTAATTTAACAGTTTTCAAAAACATTTTCAGAAGGCTCTTATATATATATATATATATATATATATATATATATATATATATATATATATATATATATATATATATATATATATATATGATTTTTGCAACATGGTTTGTGAAGTATTTCAGATTTTGGGAATTTAAATTGTTTAAACTCAATACTCTGTTAATTTATCTACACCCCTTTGCTTATGTGCAGGTTCAATTGCTGTAATTAACTCTACCACTTTAAATGTTTTGGATCTTTCATCAAATAGTTTATCAGGACCATTGCCAACTTCTTTGAAAAGCTGTACACTCATAGATTTGAGCAGGAATATGTTTTCTGGTGACATTTCTATAATAGAGAATTGGGAAGCCATTATGGAGGTTATTGATTTGAGCTTAAACAAGCTGTCAGGATCCTTGCTATCTATTATAGAATATTCAAAATTGTCTACCCTTGACTTAAGTTTGAATGAACTTAATGTTATTTAGAAAAAGATAGAGTATTGGTAGTTGGGTTTAGGTTAATACTTAAACAGCCTTATTTAAGCATTTGATATATGTATGTTACTTTCAATTAATCTGAGCTAATTTATTCTGTTAGTTTTAATGAGTTCAATATTAACTCAATATTATTTATTCATTGACAATGTAATTGCATAATATATAATTGTGGATTGTTTCATTTTTTTAAGGGCGAAGCTCATTAGAGCCATACCGTGAATTAGACAATGTAGGTGCAAAATATATGACTGTGGACATGGAACTAAAAGGCTGATACTAAAATGTTGATTTGCTTGATCCATGGTTGGTATTAAATTGGTGGGGTGAACTTGATTTGGAACAAAATGGCAGGGCATGGAACTATAGTACCGAAGCAAAATGTGGTGGCTTGTTTGAAGGCCTAGACCAAAATTCATGGAGTTACATGGTTCATGAAGGCAAATTATGGCATGGTAGAAGAACACCTAGAAAAGAGAATACCAAAGTGGATTTAGGGATTTAGGGACCTAGACCAAAATTCATTGAGCATATATTTTCATTGTTAAATTATATCATAGGAATTGTCACCATTACTAGTTTTAAGAATTCTTATTTGTGATTTTATTTGGATTTGATTTGAGTTTTTCTGAAATTTTAGGATAAAACTTTAGTTTTGATTTTTAATCTTCAATGTCACGTTTTGATCATTGATAAAACATTTTATGGAATAAAAAAGGAGAATTAATGAGTTGTGTGTATTACTAATATAATTGTGTGTTTAAATTAGCTAGGGATTAGCTATGAATTAGCTACAAATTATTAGAATGGTGTGTTTAAATTAGCTAGAGATTAGCTAGGAATTAGCTAGGAAGTACCTGCAAATTAGCTACCATTTATGGGTTTAAATATGATATTAATATAAAAAATTAAAAATGAAACAGTTGACACGTGACATACATGTCAGCATTTTTTTCCACCTTGGCATTGCCACATGTAAGCCACGTCATCAAAAAATTTCCACATGGCATGCCACATAAGCCACCGTTAGTGGAAACTAACGGCTAGGGACTAAAGTTAGGGACGGAAAACTTTCAGAGGACCATTGTTTAAAGAAACATTTTGGAGGGATCAAACCTGAAAGTTGGGATATTTGTAGGGACCTTATACATATTTAACCCTAAATTTAAATATAAAACAATTAAGTAAAAACTAATTAAAATTAAAATTAATAAATCATTTTAATTAAATTTGAATTTTGAGATGTTTAACATATATATAAACTATAGGTTAGTGATCATAAAATCAATTTTGAGATGTTCAACATATATATTAATTAATTTAAAAAATAATTAATTCAGAACAAAAAATTTGTCAATATAATAATTAAAAAAAAATCATTAATTAAGAACAATTATTTTGTTACCATAAAATAGAATTTTCGTTGGAAATAAAATTGTTGTTTAATAATTGAGGATGAAAAAGACCATTAAGAATTGGACAGTGGATGAAGGGATGCAGGATTGGAGGGAGAGTGGATTTGAAAAGGGTGGTGAGGTGTCATGATCAAGAAGCATGACCGGAAAATATGATGGTGGAGAGAGAAAAGTGTGAGTTGGCAAGTGAACATAGGATAATGTAGGGACCGTTTATAAGTGGTGTGAGTTTTGAGAGAGGTTTCACAAAACCATGTGTTGGTATTACTAGAAAAGGGGAGAGTAAAACATGTTTTCTTTTAGGAATTGTGTCAATGTTGTCTAGTGGGGAGACAACTATTAAGGTGTATGTTTGAGTTACAATCGCTATTGACGTGTCACTGTTCGGGTTACAATCTAAAAAGTAGGACGATAATAATATATACCATTATATAACACTTTAACAATATAAAACTTTATATTAAGTGATGGACAAAAACAACAATATTATGTATTAACTGATGTACACAAAAACAACATTGTAATACCCCGTATTTTATAAACGCTCTGGATAATATTAGTTGAGACCAGTTGAGATCCAGTGTGCTCTGAGTATTTATCTGATAAGATAAGTAGAGCAACTGATGAACTCAGAGCTGATCAGATTAATATTATCTAACTATAAGGTTTTATTAATTGGTGCATTTGAGCTAATTTGGACATTTAGTAGTGTTTCTAATTTTGAGTATTTTCTCTATATCAATTCTTTTCTCTCATTTTCCAAAGTTAGAAACTTTTGGAGAGAAAGAAAGTAGAGAGAAGGAAGAGGAAAGGAAGGAAAAGAAGAGAAGATTTCCAAAGAGCTCAAGAACAAGAATCATCATGTCATCTTCACCAATTCATCTCATCTTCTTCATCATCATCTTCTAATCCAGGTGGGTTCTAGTTAGAACTTTTGTTTTAGAAGTTTTAGAATTGTTAGAGTTAGGTTTGTGGTTGTGAGAAAATGAATAATTTTGCTAAATCAAAGAATCTAACGGTTGAAATGTGTTATAAATTGAGTAGTATGATCAATGCTTGTGTGGAATCATTTATTAATACTTGTTTGTGTGTTGGGTTATGGTTTGGATGAGATTTTTTTACCATGAGGACCTACTGTGGTGTTGCTGAAAATTCTGGGTTTTTCAGGGTTCGCCTAGCGAACCCCTGGCAAAGGACAAAGCGAATGGTTTCGAGGGTTCGCCTAGCGAACCCGACAGCGAAGGAAGGCGAATGTTCGCCAAGTTATTTGCCTAGCGAACTTTGTTTTGTTTTGGTTCTGGTTGTGGGATTTCGCCTGGAGCTTCGCTCAGCGAAGGAAAGCGAACGCTCGCTGGGTTTCGCCTAGCGAACATGACAGATTTTCTGTTTTTGTTTCCTTTATAACTTTTGAACCATGTTTCCGTTTTGAGCGTTCTTTATATCGATGTGAAGTTATGAAAGTGTTCTATGCTATAGAAAGTGAAAATATTGGTTACAAGTGGAATTTATTTCGATGATGTTAAAATATCGGGATTTCGTGAATTATGTAAAAACAGAACTTTGGAAATCTAAAAGCTTCAAGATGTGAAATTGTGAGGAAACCTTAGTACACTAGAATGACTTAGAGAATTGTGCGGCAATACTTACATCGATACTAGAAGAGTATCTTTGTTAAGTGGTTGTTAGTGGAGGACCGTAATTCCTCCGGTTTTGTATGTTTCACTTAATAAATATTAGTGACCCGTGTTTAATCCTTTGGTGTAGGATGGCCGGGGAAAGTATTTATTAGGTTTGTTTCACTTAATAAATATTAGTGACCCGTGTTTAATCCTTTGGTGTAGGATGGTCGGGGAAAGTATTTATTAGGTTTGTGTCCCTTAATAAATATTAGTGACCCGTGTTTAATCCTTTGGTGTGGGATGGCCGGGGAAAGTATTTATTAAGTGGGTAACCTTGACCCGTGTTTAATCTCCTTGTGCGGGATGGCCAGGGAAAGTACCAATTGTAGATAACCGTGACCCGTGTTTAATCTCTTTGAGAGGGATGGCCGGGAAAAGTTATTTACGTTAAGGATTCGTGACCCGTGTTTAATCTCTTTGAGAGGGATGGTCGGGGAAAGTTATTTACGTTAAGGATTCATGACCCGTGTTTAATCTCTTTGAGCGGGATGGCCGGGGAAAGATTCCTTAACTAGTTGTCATTTTGTGTAGTATATGATGGTTTCTCTAGTCAGAAAGATGCGAACTCAGGGTCTAGTTCCTTTTCCCCCGACTTGAGTTAGGATTTGGTTAGAACCTTGTAAAGCCGAGAGAATCCATAAGATAGAGAACTCACTGAGATTTGATGTATCTCACCCCTCTATTGTTGAATATTTCAGGTACTTCAGGTTCCGCGAAGGGTAAGGATAAGGCCGTGTGATTATCCTTACTTGTCTGATGGCGTAGCTTTCGTTGTGGAGTTTTTTTGAGATAGTTGTCGATCTAGTTCTTAATATTTATCTTTGGAACATCTTGTACATATATTTATGCCATAATTTTTTTGTATTAGACTTTTTGGGCATGTATATGTATAATGTGTTTACTAGGGACTTATTGGTATTTCAGTACCAAACGTGGATTTCATGTATAATATATGCTTTGATGTATGTATTTATATATGGGCGTTACAGTTGGTATTAGAGCAGGTCGTATCCTCGACCTAGCCATGAAATAGTATAAGTTTTCTTCCGCTTCATATGCGTTGTGTCGCCATTGGTCTTAAGTGTTATATTTATGGTATTGAGCCTGATCAACTTAATCCTATCTGTATGACCTTTAGGAACATGGCTGACGGGCGCAGAAGCAACTGTGGTAGGCCCCGAACTACTCCAGCTGGGACGAATCCGCCAGGTGGAGATGGGAATGCTCATTTGTATCAGTTTATGCAACAGATGCAGCAGCAACATAATCAGTTTATGCAGCAAATGGTACAACAAATGAATGGAGGTTTGCATCCTCAAGTGGTTATTCCGGAAGCTGTAGGTGGGACTTTCCAGGATTTCTTCCGCATGAATCCTCCAGAATTTCATGGCGGATTAGATCATGTAAAGGCTCACGAATGGATAGCGGGTATGGAAAGGATTTTCTTGATAGTGCACTATAGTGAAGAGAATAAGGTGGTTTTTGCTTCACATTCGTTGAAGGGTCCTGCCATGAGGTGGTGGGAGAGTGTGTCGGCTCTTATGACTATCCAGGGCGTGCCCAAGGTCTGGGAGCAATTCAAGGCAATTTTCATGGAGAAATATTTTCCTAGTTCCTTGAGGACTCAGAAAGAGTTTGAATTTCAACAGTTAAGACAGGGTAGTATGACTGTGGCCAGTTATGCTGAAAAGTTTGAGGACATGGCTGCTTATTCTAGGCAGGCTATGTATGCTCCGGATGAACGATGGAAAATAGATCAGTTTCTGTTTGGACTAAAAGCTGAAAATTCTCATAGTGTATCTCAGAGGGAGTTCACTACTTATGCAGAAGTTATAAGGCAATGCTATGTGGCGGAGCATAGTTTGAAGAAAGTGCAAGCTGAAGGTGTTGCAAGTAGGGTGAATCAGGGTGATCGTGGGAGAGTGAGTCAGCAGTTTGGGCCAAGATCACAAGCTTTCAAAGGAAATCAGGTTGTTAGACCTAATGTTGTTCCTCTGTGTAGAGTGTGCAACCAACGTCATTTTGGGAAGTGTGTCGATGGGGGTCTTAGGTGTTATAATTGTAATGCATTGGGTCATGTGGCTAGAAATTGTACTAAGAATATAAACCAAGTGCAAGGAAGGAATACCGGAAGGATTTTTACCTTGGATGCAAGGAAGACGAAAAGTGACAACTCTTTAATTGCGGGTACGTGTTTCGTAAATGGACATCCTTGTTTTGTTTTATTTGATTGTGGGGCAACATATTCTTTTGTGTCAATGCGATGTGTGAAGCGACTTGGGTTGCAAGCTATTCCTTTATCTCCTCTTATGGTGGTCACTACCGCCATGGATGAAATGGTTGAGACACCGTTGATGTGTGAAAACTGTGTTTTATCTGTGAATGGTAGAGTTTTTTAGATTGACCTTATTTGTTTACCGCTTAAGAAAGTTGATGTCGTTTTAGGGATGGATTGGCTTTCTGCTAATTTGGTGTTTATTGGGTGTGAGGAAAAGCTAATCATCATTCCATCTGTTGAGGCTACCCCGAAGGATGTGTTAACAACTATTTTAGAAGGTACGGTGGGAATGATAAATTTCTTGTTTGAGAAGGAGAAATCTGTTTTACTGGTTCTTACTAAGGAGAGGAGTAGTGACCAGCAAGTGCTGAGTATTCCTATAGTCTGTGAGTTTCCCGAAGTTTTTCCTGAGGATGTTACTTCTCTTCCTCCGGAGAGAGAAGTTGAGTTCTCTATTGACCTGGTACCGGGAACAGCTCCTATATCCATTTCTCCTTATCGGATGGCACCGCTTGAATTAAGAGAATTAAAGGACCAATTGGAGAACTTGATGGCTAAGAATTTTGTTAGACCTAGCGTTTCACCGTGGGGAGCTCCATTTTTGTTGGTAAAGAAGAAAGATGGTGGAATGCGGTTGTGTATTGATTATCGTAAGTCGAACAAAGTCACCATTAAGAACAAGTACCCCTTATCGAGGATAGACGATCTGTTAGATCAATTGAAGGGAGCATGTGTGTTCTCGAAGATTGATTTACGGTCGGGTTATCATCAGATCCGAGTGAAGAGTTCTGATGTGCCTAAGACTGCATTTAGAACCCGTTACGGCTGTTACGAATTCTTGGTGATGCCTTTCGGTGTGACTAATGCTCCAGCTGTTTTTATGGATTACATGAACCGTATATTTCAAGCTTACTTGGACCAATTTGTCGTAATCTTTATTGACGACATTATTATTTATTCTCATACTCCACAAGAGCACGGAGAACATCTGAGAATTGTCTTATCGGTATTGTAGGAGAAGCAACTTTTTACTAAGTGAAGCAAGTGTGAGTTTTGGATGTCGGAAGTTAATTTTCTTGGTCATGTTATATCTCAAGGTGGTGTGGCAGTGGATCCGTCGAAGGTAGAAGCAGTGATTAATTGGGAAAGACCAAGGAATGCTTCGGAAGTTAGAAGTTTGTTGGGATTGGCAGGTTACTATAGAAGGTTCATAAAAGGTTTTTCTCAGTTGGCCTTACCAATGACAAAACTTACTCGAAGAGATTTTGCTTATGAGTGGGATTCGGGTTGTGAACAAAGCTTTATGAAATTGAAGGAAAGTTTGACGACTGCTCCTGTGTTAATTATTCCTGATCCTAGCAACTCTTATGAAGTATTTTGCGATGCTTCTAAGATAGGATTAGGAGGTGTTCTGATGCAAGGCGGTCAAGTGGTAGCTTATGCTTCTCGACAATTAAAAGTTCATGAGAAGAATTATCCAACTCATGATTTGGAACTAGCAGCGGTTGTGTTTGCACTGAAGGTGTGGCGCCATTATCTTTATGGTGTGCATTTTGAAATGTTCAGTGACCATAAAAGTTTGAAGTATTTATTTGACCAAAAGGAGTTGAATATGCGGAAAAGAAGGTGGATGAAGTACTTAAAGGATTATGACTTGAAATTAAAGTACCATCCAGGAAAAGCGAATAAAGTAGCAAATACATTAAGTCGGAAAATGGTTCATAGTGTCGAATTGATGATTTTGGAGTATGCGTTGTTGGAAAAGTTTAGAGATCTTAATCTCCAGTTTGTGTGGACTCCGAATGGTGTAATTATGGGAAATTTGAATGCCAATTCTATTCTAAGATAAGATTCAACAAGAACAAGTTTTAGAAGGGAAGTTTCAAGAGATGCTACTTCAACCGGGTTTTTCACGAGCAGCGGATGGGATTGTCCTGTTTAACCAGAGAATTTGTGTTCCAAATGATGCGGTATTAAAAAGAAAGATTTTAGATGAAGCTCACAAAGGTACTTTTACGATACATCCTTGTTCTTCAAAGATGTATCAGGACTTAAAGAAGGATTATTGGTGGTCCGAAATAAAAAAGGACATTGGGGTGTATGTGTCAGAATGTGTAGTGTGCCAACAGGTGAAGATTGAACACCAAAGACCGGGCGGTCTATTGCAACCATTAGAGATTCTAGTTTGGAAGTGGGATAGTATTTCTATGGATTTTGTAGTAGGTTTACCCCGTACACAGGGTGAGTATGATTCTGTTTGGGTGATTGTGGATCGACTAACGAAATCTGTGCATTTCTTAGTCGTGAAGACCACTTACAAGGCAAGTCATCTTGTAAGATTGTTTATTTCTGAAATTGTGAGATAGCATGGTGTTCCCTCTAATATTGTGTCCGATAGAGATCCAAAGTTTACTTCGAGGTTTTGGAAGGCTTTTCAACAAGCTATGGGTACGAGGTTGCGTTTGAGCACGTCGAATCATCCTCAGACGGATGGTCAGACTGAGCGAACAATACAAACGATGGAAGACATGTTAAGAGCTTGTGTGCTGGAAAGTAGAGGAAATTGGAAAGAACTTCTACTATTGATTGAGTTTTCTTATAACAATAGTTACCATGTGAGCATCGGTATGGCTCCTTATGAAGCGTTATATGGGAGGAAATGTAGAACACCTTTGTGTTGGGCGGAAGTTGGTGAAGATAGAATTATGGGACCGAAAATTATTCAAGAGACTACGGAAAAGATTCGAATGATCCGTGAGAAAGTTAAACAAGCACAAGATCGTCAAAAGAGTTATGCGGACAACCGTAGGAGACCTTTAGAATTTGAGGAAGGTGACCATGTGTTTCTGAAGGTTACCCCGAGATTGAGATTGAAAGGACCGTTTAAGTCACGCAAGTTAAGTCCAAGATATGTGGGACCGTATCAGATCTTAGAAAGGATTGGTGAAGTCGCTTACAGCTTAGCCTTACCACCCTCTCTGTCAGAGATGCATGACGTCTTTCATGTATCTCAGCTCTGAAAGTTTATTCCTGATCCTCTTCAGCCAATTTTACCGGAATCAGTGGAAATAGAAGCAGACTTGACTTTTGAACCTCAACCAAGTCATATTGTGGGAAGAGAAACAAAGGTATTAAGGAATAAAGACATTCCTCTTGTTAAGGTGCAATGGGATATGGCGCATCCAGGTGATGCTACTTGGGAACTAGAATCGGAAATGCGGGATGCTTACCCTCATCTGTTCAGGTAATCTTTTAAATTCGAGGACAAATTTCTATTTAAGGGGGGAGGATGAAATACCCCGTATTTTATAAACGCTTTGGATGATATTAGTTGAGACCAGTTGAGATCCAGTGTGCTCTAAGTATTTATCTGATAAGATAAGTAGAGCAACTGATGAACTCAGAGCTGGTCAGATTAATATTATCTAACTCTAAGGTTTTATTAATTGGTGCATTTGAGCTAATTTAGACATTTAGTAGTGTTGCTAATTTTGAGTATTTTCTCTATATCAATTATTTTTTCTCATTTTCCAAAGTTAGAAACTTTCGGAGAGAAAGAAAGTAGAGAGAAGGAAGAGGAAAGGAAGGAAAAGAAGAGAAGATTTCCAAAGAGCTCAAGAACAAGAATCATCATCTCATCTTCACCAATTCATCTCATCTTCTTCATCATCATCTTCTAATCCAGGTGGGTTCTAGTTAGAACTTTTGTTTTAGAAGTTTTGGAATTGTTAGAGTTAGGTTTGTGGTTGTGAGAAAATGAATAATTTTGCTAAATCAAAGAATCTAACGGTTGAAATGTGTTATAAATTGAGTAGTATTATCAATGCTTGTGTGGAATCATCTGTTAATACTTGTTTGTGTGTTGGGTTATGGTTTGGATGAGATTTTTGACCATGAGGACCTGCTGTGGCATTGCTGAAAATTATGGGTTTTTCAGGGTTCGCCTAGCGAACCCCTGGCGAAGGATAAAGCGAATGGTTTCGAGGGTTCGCCTCGCGAACCCGGTAGCGAAGGAAGGCGAATGTTCGCCAAGTTGTTTGCCTAGCAAACTTTGTGTCATTTTGGTTCTAGTTGTGGGATTTCTCCTGGAGCTTCGCTCAGCGAAGGAAAGCGAACGCTCGCTGGGTTTCGCCTAGCGAACATGACAAATTTTCCGTTTTTGTTTCCTTTATAACTTTTGAACCGTGTTTCCATTTTGAGCGTTCTTTATATCGATGTGAAGCTATGAAAGTGTTCTATGCTATAGAAAGTGAAAATATTGGTTACGAGCGGAATTTATTTCGATGATGTTAAAATATCGGGATTTCGTGAATTATGTAAAAATAGAACTTTGGAAATCTAAAAGCTTCAAGATGTGAAATTGTGAGGAAACCTTAGTACACTAGAATGACTTAGAGAATTGTGCGGCAATACTTACATCGATACTAGAAGAGTATCTTTGTTAAGTGGTTATTAGTGGAGGACCGTAATTTCTCCGATTTTGTATGTTTCACTTAATAAATATTAGTGACCCATGTTTAATCCTTTGGTGTAGGATGGTCGGGGAAAGTATTTATTAGGTTTGTTTCACTTAATAAATATTAGTGACCCGTGTTTAATCCTTTAGTGTAGGATGGCCGGGGAAAGTATTTATTAGGTTTGTGTCTCTTAATAAATATTAGTGATCCGTGTTTAATCCTTTGGTGTGGGATGGTCGGGGAAAGTATTTATTAAGTGGGTAACCTTGACCCGTGTTTAATCTCCTTGTGCGGGATGGTCGGGGAAAGTACCAATTGTAGATAACCGTGACTCGTGTTTAATCTCTTTGAGAGGGATGGCGGGGGAAAGTTATTTACGTTAAGGATTTGTGACCCGTGTTTAATCTCTTTGAGCGAGATGGCCGGGGAAAGATTCCTTAACTAGTTGTCATTTTGTGTAGTATACGATGGTTTCTCTAGTCAGAAAGATGCGAACTCAAGGTCTAGTTCCTTTTCCCCCGACTTGAGTTAGGATTTGGTTAGAACCTTGTAAAGCCGAGAGAATCCATAAGATAGAGAACTCACTGAGATTTGATGTATCTCACCCCACTATTGTTGAATATTTCAGGTACTTCAGGTTCCGCGAAGGGTAAGGATAAGGCAGTGTGATTATCCTTACTTGTCTGATGGCATAGCTTCCGTTGTGGAGTTTTTTTGAGATCGTTGTCGATCTAGTTCTTAGTATTTATCTTTGGAACATCTTGTACATATATTTATGCCATAGATTTTTTGTATTAGGCTTTTTGGGCATGTATATGTATAATGTGTTTACTAGGGACTTATTGGTATTTCAGTACCAAACGTGGATTTCATGTATAATATATGCTTTGATGTATGTATTTATATATGGGGGTTACAAACATCATACACTTTCATTATCTGATATGCAAAAATTCAGCAGCATACATTGTCTTCATTTCTAATATGCATAAAACCAGCTGCAAACCTATTTAACATTAATGATGTACAAAATATGCAATAAAAGGAAAATCTTCAAATCAAGAAAACTCAAATCATCTTTATATTATGTGTAAATTTTCAGCACATATTTCTCGCCAAATCCTCATTGTCATCAATCATCCCTCATGTAGGATCCTTCATTCCACCTATTTTATCAAAATTGAAAAATAACACATTAGCATATCAAATGCAACATAGTGAAAGAAGTGAAGTTTTTTAGAAAAAGAAGAGAAAACGTTACAATAGAATATCTTGAAATATGAGGAAAATAGCAGAAGACATATTCACTGGAATTTGAACCATAAATCAAATTGAAACCACTAAAAAATGCAAGAAAATCATAAATTAAAATTCAAATAAAACCATTGAGATGTTTATTAAGAAGTTCCTCTAAACTTCTCTTTTCCTTTTAAATTTATCATTGATATGTTCCTTAAGCTTCCATTTTATATATTGCAACATATAGAAAATTAATTGGGTTAAAGGGTAAGATATTTAAAGGTTAAAAGTGAAAAATTGTATATTTGAACATAAAATAACAAAAATGAAATTCTGGTACCAGACGTGTGATGTTACGTGCGATGTCACAACAACACACTCTGCACAATGGACAAAATAAACAACAAAAGAACACACCAAATTGTTCACCCAGTTCGGTCTAACTACCTACGTCTGGGGGCTACCAAGCCAGGGATGAAATTCACTACTTGTAGAATTAAATTACAGACTCAACAACCCAGTTGACAATCTCCTAATCTTAATTCCTACTAGTGACTTTCTACCTAAGAAACCACTTAGATATGAGAACACTACTCAATCCCTAAAACACTTCAGTGATACAATTCAAAGATCACACACTTTGAATAACACTACTTGATTCTGCTTCATAGCTTTGATCAAGAACAACTCAAAACAACAATACCAATTCACACTAGAATGGTTTACAAAACATGCATGAAGACACAAAACGACACTCAGTCTTTAGCTCACTTTCTTCGTTGCTTTTCCTTCAGTACTGTTGCGCTTTATATAGCTCTTTGAATTGGGCTTGAACCTGCTACAATATCTGATATGATTTGTTGTTTAAAACTGAATCTTCAAAACAGATTTTCTCTCTCAAAATCTCCTTAAATCTCATCTTTTAAACCTCCTACAAATCTGCATCAAATTTCTATGCAACAGAGAATATCTATCCCAAGATATCCGCATCCAATGAGACTACCTGCTCTCCACAATTCCAGCTAAAATGCAAACCCTAACAACATCACAAAACCTGATGTTATTAATTCTGCAGATCTAATGTCACAACATCGCTTGTGACATCAGACATCCAACTAAACTCTTAACACAGCCCAGTGTTAAGACTCAATGTTGTGACATCACCCATATGACATCAACCATTGAACAACTTCACTACTTAACACAGCCCAGTGTTAAGACTCAATGTTGCAACCTCACCACCTTGACATCAACATTGAACAAACTTTGTTTTACCAATATTCCAGCCAATCCAAGAAACTAACAATCTCCCTCTTTGGCTAATTTTGGCTAAAACAATCTCTGCACCTCCAGAGACTTCAGCAGCGGAATACACTTCAAAAGTTTTGAAACTTCAAGCAGCAGCATCTTCAATACATAAAGACTTCACAAAACTCTGTTGTAGCACCATCTTCAACAGCAACTTGGCAAAAACCAAAATGGTGCTCCCCCTCAAAACTAGAACCAGCATAACAGCTGTTCAGCAAATACTCCCCCTCAATATCTGCACTTTCAATCACTTTTAGCAGCATTTTCTTTTCAGATTTGTACTCCTTGATTCTCTTGGCTCTCTTGGCTATTTCTCCCCCTTTTTAGCCACAATTTGACAACCTTCAACCAGAAGCCCTACTAACTACAGTTAGTACTACCCTAGCTCTCATTGTTAGCCTCACAGTTGCAACCGGACATAACAAATCATAGAACAACAAAATATAAAGGGTGCATATACAACACAATATTCATGATACAAACCATGCACAACAGTGCAGAAACAAAAACAACAGAAACAAAACTAAAACTACTAACTAAGAAAGACAGTAAAAGCTTTAATCATCTGAGCTGAGATCATCATCATCTTCTTCATCTTCTTTTGAGCTGTCATTCTCAGACTCAGCTTTCTTATCGGCAACTTCTTCCTCACTTTCTTTTTCTGTCATCTTCAGAGTCATAAGTAATCTTTTAAACTTCTCCTTTCTTTCAATGCTTACTCTGATAACTTCATCTAATTCTTTACAGGCTTCCTCTAGTTCAGAAATCATATCAGTCTTGACATGAGTATGATGAGTAGATGTTGAGGCAGATGTCTTGACATGATCAGCAACATGTTTTCCTTCAAACAACTTCTGATGAAAAGACAAGTCAGGTTTCCTTCTACAAACGCTATCATACTGGTGAAGAATCCCAGGATGCTGAGACAGAATTATCCCACAAATGAGAGATGGAAATGCAATAGGCAATTTCACAGCTCTTGTTGTAGCATGCTTGATAGTCTGATTATAAATGTAAGAGCCATAGTCAATCAATCTCTTTGTTCCAATGGCATAAACTAATTTGCCCAAACCAGTAGAAATAGAGGTCTTGTGGTTTGTAGGAACCCAGTTAACAATACCTATTCTATGAAGAATAGCATATTTCACACTTAATAACCTTGCTGCCAGCTTTCCATTTGAGGGCCACACTTCTACCTGACCAGCTGTGATTTCTTTGCAGATAACATTATTAGAAACTCCTAATTCTCCATAATCTTCCTCACTTCTTCCTAAGTAGGCATTAATCACCTTAGGAGAGAACCAGACACACTTACCCCTAACAGTAACTCTTCTGAAAGTTAGGCTTTTGCTGTCATTAATAGACTCAGGGATATTCACTATAAATTCTCTGACCAGTCTATCATAGCAACTAGTCAATCCTGATACAGTCCTCATGAGACCAGCAAACTTAATTAGATCTACAATTTTAGTAGACTCTAAATTATCTGTAACTAGCTCCCTTTCCAGAGCTATCCTTCTCTGGCTCACACAATTCCACCTGGTTGCGCTACTGGCACAGTGAAATGAGATGTCATCAGGAACTTGATCAGCAGTTCTGTTCCTCACAGGGTTGATGTCCTGAACATCAAACTCTGAATCTGATTCTTCCCTGATTCTCCTCTTTTTGCCAGAAATGCCAACTTTGCTCCATGACTTGGGAGGGCCTGCAACTGAAGTCCTTTTCTTATCCTTGACCATATTTTCATTAGGATGTGACTCCACACCTTTCCCTTTCCTATCCTCCCTCCTTCTTGCTATCGCATTACCAATGATATCACTATCAGATGAGTCCTCAACATCTATAACCTCAACCTGATCCTTCCCTGTATAACTGTGACTTTCAACCCTAGGGGAAGATGTTCTGACATCAGGGATGACATCAGTATCTTTAAGATCTTCTTCTTTACTACCACCTTCAACATCTTGAATCATAGACAATGCCAGTCTATGAAGATTGGTATCCTCACTTTGAGAGCCCACCTGTTCAGCATGTATTTGCCTTAACGGGACAGAAATCCCTTTCACACGTATTCCCTTCTCAAGAATTTTGGTGGCAATCTGCTCCAAATGCATGTCCACATCATACTTCTCCTCAACAGCTTGAGAGGATGATGACCTAGTTTCAGTTTTATTCAACTTGGTTGAAGGTTTAAAGTTACCTGAATCTGGGAGTGTCATAGGAATGTGTTCTTTGTCAACATATTCTTGTTCCGATGAAACCCTAGTTCGTTCATGCGCAGGTCTTTGAGAATCAGAGTTCTTGGATGGAGAGGACATTGTTCCTTTGTACCAGACTAGGCTTAGAGAAGATTTTTCTATTCTGTTGAGATTAAGGGAGATGAACAGTCGAGAAGAGAAGGCTTTGATGAATCTTGATATAGAATCAATATGGTAAGGTGCCTGATTTTGAGTACCTCTTAATGACCAATCACTGATTTTCTCCCTCCATAAAAACTTTCCTTTTAAAAGTTTAAAAGGATTCACATCAGAACTCACTAACTCTGATTGACTTTTCAGCATCTCTTCATACTTGATGTCACAGTCTAATGTTAAAACATCAGTCTTAACATCAATAGTTGAGCTGACTTCTATAGGTATCCATAGATAACAATTATCTCTGGATCTGACTCATTTCATGACAACTTCATCCTTCTCATTTGTCACCAGACACTCATCCTTGGAATAGCTGACTTTGTACCCTTCATCACATAGCTGACTTATGCTAATCAGATTAGCATTCAAACCTTGGACAAGGATCACACTATCAAGAGTAAGACCATCATGATTCTTCACTCTTCCAACTCCTTCTACTACTCCTTTTTCTCCATTGCCAAACACAACCTCATTTGCATGGCAAGAATTGAACTCCACCAACTGCTCCTTGGATCCAGTCATGTGCTTTGAACATCCACTGTCAAAGTACCATGCATCCATGGCAAAATGTCCATCTGAGGTATGAGCCAATAGACATGTGACCTGAGCTTTAGGGACCCATTGTTTCACCACCTTGGGCCTGACTTCCTTCTGTCTGGGTTGAGGAGCAGAATTTGGATAACCATGAAGCTTGAAGCAAGAGGACTGCATGTGTCCAAACCTGCCACAATAGAAGCATCTGAATTTGTCATCTCTGAAGTGGTTAAACCTTCTGCCACTTTGATGATGATACTGTTGATGCTGCCCCCATAATGATGTCTCTTTCTACCATAGTTGGCTTGTCTTCTATGGTGCGGTTGTCTTCTCCTGTACTGAGGATGCTGTCTCCTAGGCTGTCTCCTATGGTGATGAGGCTTCCTTCTTCCATAGTAATGAGGCACAACATTGTTGTATTCATATCCATATCCATACCAGTTTCCCTGATGTTGAGACATCTGATGAGACATGTTCTGTTTGAACTTGGCAGCTTGCATGCTCTTGTGATATTGGGGAGGTATATACTGACTAGCTCCTTGGGGCTGCACCTTCCTCTGATGAGGATCATTCTTCTTCTCAACATTCTGAGGCTCTGAATGAACACCCTTCTTAGGTGTAGGATCCTGTCTCTTTGTTTGATGCTGAGACATTGGTTGGGACACCTCCTTCTTTGTTCCTGAAGTGCTAGCTTCAGCAAAAACCTTTTTCTCAACCACAAATCCTATACCTGACTTATCACCAACATCTTTCTCTTACTGTAAAATCTTATCAAGAGTGGTTGTACCACTGTTCATCATCCTAACAGATTTTGTCATCTGATCAAGTTGAGATTTAACTAGTACACTTCATTTTCCAAATCAGCTTTTATATTCTCAAGCTGAGCAATCTGTTGCTTGTGACACTTGTTTTCTTGACAAATCTCAGCACTTTTTAAACACAGCTCTTGATAAGTAGATGCTAACTCCTCTTAAGTTATTTCTCCATCACTATCATCATCAGAAACAACAGTTCCTGTTAAGGCTCTAACATGCTTTGCTGACTCACCTTCACTTTCACTATCAGATTCAGACCAGGAGACTGTCATGCCCTTCTTCTGCTTCTTCAAGAATGTGGGACATTCTTTCTTGACATGTCCATAACCTTCACATTCAAAGCACTGAACTCCTTTATCTTGGGCAGTCTTCTCTTCATCTTTCGCTTTTGACTTGCTGATGTCAGAAGGGATGTTCTTGACATTAGGCTTGTAGTTATTGTTCCACCTCTTGAACACTTTGTTGAACTGCCTTCCCAATATAGCAATGGCTTGAGACAGATCTTCCTGAGAATCATCATCTGTAACTTTCTTAGCTTCTGCAGGAGTGGAGACCAAAGTTATACTCTTGGGCTTCTTTTCTGGTTCTTCCTCATTCAAACCAAGTTCAAAAGTTTGAAGAGATCCAATGAGCTCATCAACCCTCATCTTGCTGATGTCTTGAGCTTCTTCAATTGCAGTCACCTTCATCTTGTACCTCTTAGGAAGGGACCTAAGAATTTTCCTTACAAGCTTTTCTTCTGACATCTTTTCACCAAGAGCACTAGATGCATTAGCCAGCTCAAGAACACTCATATGGAAGTCATGAATAGTCTCATCTTCCTTCATCTTCAGATTTTCAAACTTCGATGTTAGAAGCTGAAGTCTCGACATCTTAACTCTAGATGTTCCTTCATGTGTAGCCTTCAGAATATCCCATGCTTCCTTAGCAACTTCACATGAGTTGATCAATCTGAAGATGTTCTTATCAATTCCATTGAAAATTGCATTCAAAGCCTTGGAATTACCAAGGGCAAACTCATCTTCTTCCTTGGTCCATTCTTCTTCAGGTTTCAGCTTTGAGGTACCTTCTTTATCTTTGCCAGCATCATCTTTCTCACACACAACAGGTGTTTTCCACTCTTTAATAATGGCCTTCCATGCCCTGCTGTCCTAGGATCTCAAAAAGGTGATCATCCTTGGCTTCCAATAATCATAATTCGAGCCATCCAAAATAGGGGGTCTGTTGACAAATCCTCCAACTTCTTTGTCCATCTTTACACCAGAAAGTAACTTCCCTAGATCTCACCCAGAGACAGACAGGATGCCAGCTCTGATACCAATTGAAATTCTGGTACCAGACGTGTGATGTTACGTGCGATGTCACAACAACACACTCTGCACAATGGACAAAATAAATAATAGAAGAACACACCAAATTGTTCATCCAGTTCGGTCTAACTACCTACGTCTGGGGGCTACCAAGCCAGGGATGAAATTCACTACTTGTAGAATTAAATTACAGACTCAACAACCCAGTTGACAATCTCCTAATCTTAATTCCTACTAGTGACTTTCTACCTAAGAAACCACTTAGATATGAGAACACTACTCAATCCCTAAAACACTTCAGTGATACAATTCAAAGATCACACACTTTGAATAACACTACTTGATTCTGCTTCACAGCTTTGATCAAGAACAACTCAAAACAACAATACCAATTCACACTAGAATGGTTTACAAAACATGCACGAAGACACAAAATGACACTCAGTCTTTAGCTCACTTTCTTCGTTGCTTTTCCTTCAGTACTGGTGCGCTTTATATAGCTCTTTAAATTGGGCTTGGACCTGCTACAATATCTGATCTGATTTGTTGTTTAAAACTGAATATTCAAAATAGATTTTCTCTCTCAAAATCTTCTTAAATCTCAGCTTTTAAACCTCCTACAAATCTGCATCAAATCTCTATGCAACAGAGAATATCTATCCCAAGATATCCGCATCCAATGAGACTACCTGCTCTCCATAATTCCAGCTAAAACGCAAACCCTAACAACATCACAAAACCTGATGTTATTAATTCTACAGATCTAATGTCACAACATCGCTTGTGACATCAGACATCCAACTAAACTCTTAACACATCCCAGTGTTAAGACTCAATGTTGTGACATCACCCATATGACATCAACCATTGAACAACTTCACTACTTAACACAGCCCAGTGTTAAGACTCAATGTTGCAATCTCACCACCTTGACATCAACATTGAACAAACTTTGTTTTACCAAAATTCCAGCCAATCCAAGAAACTAACAAAAAAGATTATTGAAATCAATCTAATATTTTGGGTATCTCAACATAAAGAAGAAAATTATTACCTTTTATTTTTCTCCATCTCATTAAAGACAAATCCTCAGACACTCATTAAAACTTCACCTTTAATGAGGTCATACTATTATGAAAAAATGTAGCAATAGCAGATCGTAAAAAATAGCATTTTATTCAAATTCCACTATGGTATAACACCATTATAGCCGCTATATATCACACTGTTTAGTGAAGGTGTTATAAAAATGTAGGAAACTTACCACTGTCTGGACCCATCAGCTTGACGACACCATATACCAACTTCTTTAACACTTGCATAAAACCAGAAAACAAAAACAAAACTTCATTTGGCGAAGTTTGATCTTATTAAGACACATAAACCTTAAAAGAACTAAACATGACAATATGTATGTTGTTATTTTAAAACTCCAAAAGAAGAACATCGAATGCGAAAAATTGGTTTTCTTGTCCACAATGTCATGCATAAAAACCTCTGGTGCTAAATATTTGAATGTTCCCTTAATTGGGATTACAGCATGGTGAGTTAATTTGCTCAATCTTTGACTGATTGTTCGCAAAACACCTGGTTGTCTACCCAATCCATATACTACTTTGCAATATGCTTAGTACGAACTGCCGAATAAATAATATTTCCATTCTGGTTGATAAATTAGGTTAATCATCCGCCAAATATGCAATAAATCAAACCAACATAAGTTTCTGCAAAATTTTACCCCACTTGAATGATAAACCATAAAAAGTACATAAGAACAGAGAAGAAGCATACCTTGTGAGAATTAAATTTATATCATAAGTATTCCAATTAACACAATGCACATCTTCACTTCCAAATAATCAGTCATTATCATCTTCATCTGATTCCTCTTCATTGGTCAACTTACTGAAAAGTGTGTCCACCTTTTTCTTCTTGAGGGTACAGTGGGTGATGACGTCCTGAAGGTTCTCAGATAACTCTTCTAGCTCCAGAATCATCTCTTTCATTGCTGCTTTGGACAAGAGAGTAGATTTTTTTTTTCCAGCAGCATGCATCAGATACCTTGGTAACTCAATGTATAGGACATGTAACCTAGTAAATAGTTTCTTGTCAAAGGTTAGAGAACCAACCATTTTGATTGGTGTTTCTTGAAGATGGATTATTTTAGGATGTTGTCTCAAGATAATACATGTCAATAAGCTATGGAAGGCAATAGGTAACTTCACTACATATGGCTCAGCATGTTTCATGGTCTGTTCAAATACATATTTTTCAAAGTTCAACTTAACCTTGGTTCATATTAGATATATCAAACTGGCCAAGGTAGTGGTGATGCTGAAGATGTGGTTAACTGGTGCCCAATTAGCTGCACCAATCATATTCAACATAGCGTATTTAACATTTAACTTCCTACTAGGCAATAGTTCATACTTAGGCCAGAGTTGCACTTTTCCACCCGTTATTTCCTTGGTTATTTTGTCAAGGTAAACTTTCTTAGTTCAAACGGATGCACTTTTCTTCAGATATTCATTAATGACTAGAGGAGGGAACCTTACACAATTTCCTCTAACTTACACCTTTTTAAACTCCCGACTCCCTTCTCTATTGCATTTAGATAATAAGTTGACTATAAACTCCCTGACAAATTTTTCAAAGCATAAACTAATTTCAACCACAGTGTTCCATAATTCAGCAGCCTTTATAATATTCACCAAATCTTTGTAGTTTAGGGCATCTTCACCTAATTCTCTCTTACAAGAAATCCTTCTTTGAACCACATACTTTAATCTCTCATTACTCGATCCAGAGTGGAATGACACATTATCAAGCGAAGCAATAACAACATTACCAAGAATTTTCTTTCCTCTAACTTTCTTTTTGGCAAAGATCATGATGTCTTGGACATCTACTTGAGCATCTGACTTTGAATCACTAGTTATAATAAGTTTCCTCTTTCTGGATCTTCTTTCCATTTGATCCTTCTAATTCACCACTTTAGATTTCTCCCTTGTGTTCATTTGAGGACTAATTATTTGTTGCTTGTCTGTAGCTTTGTTAGTCAGAGATTTGGTTTTCTAAAAAGTTTCTTCAGTTCCATTATTTTTATTAATCCCTTCATTATGCTAACAAGAGGAGTGTCATCACCCTCAATGTCTTCTCCTTCAAGATTGATCATTTCTTTATGGGCCTGGTCAGTTACCTTAATCTTCTTTTCTTGGGGATTTGTCTTCTTCATTTGAGGTTCTTCCTCACTAGATAAGCCCACGACAACATTTTTTCCATCAAAAGTTTCATTCACAAAGTTGTCAAGAGTAGATACATACGAGATGGATTATGTGTAAGGTCCACTTGGATCACCAGATCTTTTATCAGAGGGTCTAATAATTAGTTCAACATTATCATCAGCAATGTATACATCAATGTCTCTCATGACTGATTCAAGGTCATGATCAGGGTTCTCATATACATAGGAACTAACCTTTTTAGAAGTTCTTCCATTTTTTACTCCAGTATGTTTGACGTTATTCATTGGAAATTCCACTGGGACAACCATTTGAAGTGGAACAACGTCTACCACGTCTTGATCAAAAACCCTAGTTTTCATTGAGGCTCTTGTTTCTTCCATTCTATTAGCATTTGATTGTTGACTCATTGTGTATAGTGTTTAATGATGAAGGACTCGAGTGAGATGACTGTTGAGAAATGAACACATGAGATTGTAGAACTTCCGTAAATGATAGGGATATGGCATTTTTTGAAAGTTGAGAGATGAACGCCTAATTTTTGAATATATGATGTTTTAAGGAGAGAGAAACTTTCCTTTTGCATGCTTTCTAAATAACTTTTCACCTAAGTAGATGACTCAAGTTCCCTTTATCCTTTTATCTTTTTTTCCTTTAGGACTAGACATATTTTTTTTAGTATGACTTTCTTGATACTCAAGTAAGTGACTTCGTGTGTTAATAACCTTTCTTTCCTTTTCAGAAACCACATGTTGGACATAATGGTCCAGCATCGCATCACACATACTTTCGTTGATGAGCTTGTCACTATCTTTCTTCTAATAAGCCTTTTCCTCTTCCATGGAAGTCTTACTGAGAGTTGACTCAAGTGTCCATATGTAACAGTTGTCTTTTGTTCTTAATCCTTTAACTAATTCTTCATGATCTTTACTGGTGACAACACATTCAACCTTGTTGAAAATTACTTTAAACCCCTGATCACACAGTTGACTAATGTTTATTAGACTAGTAGTTAAACCTGTCACTAGTAACACATCATTTAGGCACAAAAGTCCTGTCTTGGCTACTTGACCCATACCCTTTATCCTTCCTTTTCTTCCATCCCAAACTTTACCTATTCTTATAAGAAATGTTTAACTTCTTCAAAGAATGATTCTTCTCATGTCATATGATTGGAGCAATCACTATCAAGATAGAAATTATTCTTTTATGACACTTCAAAAGATATTAGAGCTATTGGACTTTTAACTTCATTTTTAGGCTTCCACACTTTCTTCACTCGAGGCTGATTACCCTTTCTTTTGGATCTATGTAACCTAAAACAGTAAGGCCTTGTGCCCATATCTTCCATAATGATGGCGTCTTCAACTAGAGTTTCTGTTCTTCCCATAATAGGGATACACATGTCATGCAGAATGCTGAGCTATGTGGTGCATCATCTGGAAATCAATCTTATTCTCAAGGGGAATACACTTCTTTGGGAGATTTTTGTTCCTCTTGTTCGTGGGCTTATGGTCAAATCCAATTCCCTTCATATTCCTAGATCCTTTTTCTAACTTCCAATATGTCATCAAGCATATCATATCAATTATTCAACATACAACCATATTTTGTCATATTTTCCAGCTTGGTGTTCAGCAAGGCAACTTCCTCTTTAAGACCAAAGATGGTATTATCTTGTTTTACCTTATGTTGGAGTAGATCATTGATAGTTCTCTTCTGTTTCTCTACTTCCATGCATGATTTTTTCCACTTATTGATTTCCATATTGAAATTTGCAGCCAACTCTTCATTTGTATTGTTCTCATCACCAGATTCATTCTCAGTTCCATATTTTCTAGAGTAAGCTTTCACATTGTCAACTATTTCTTTTTCACTTTCATCTTCATAATCAATCCATATTATGGAAAGTCGACTTTTTTGTTTCTTTGGAAAGTTAGGACATTCAATTTAAAATGTCCAAAGCCTTCACACACAAAACATTGAGTATCTGTGATACTATTAAGATTGTCTTCATTCATGCCTTTGTCCTGGGAGTTAATGCCAGACGTTTTGTTCTGGACATTAGACTTCCAATTTATGTTCATGATCTTCAAGGAATGGTTGAAAATTTTCCCAAGAAGAGCTATTGCATCTAAAAGACTATATTCTTTATCATCTTTATCTCCTCCAATATTGGAAACAAAGGCTAACCCTTTGTTCTTATTTTCAAACCTTTCATTGATGGATATCTCAAAGGTTTGCAGGGAACAAATGGGCTCATCAACCTTTACACTACTCAGGTCTGGAGTTTCTTCAGTAATAGTCACTTTCATATGAAACCTCTTAGGCAATGATCTGAGAAATTTTCTGGCAAACTTTTCTTCAGACATCTTTTCTCCTTAGGCAAAAGAGGTGTTAGCAATATCACATAATCTGACGTGGAATTCACATATTGATTTTTCTTCATTCATCCATATATTCTCAAACTTAGTGGTAAGTAGCTGCAACCTTGACATACGAACTTTGGATGTGCCTTCATGCACAGTTTTAAGAATCTTCCAAGCTTTCTTAGCTTCAGAACATGTATTGATTAATTTGAACATGTTCTTGTCCCACCATTGAAAATATTATTTAAAGCCTTGGTGTTTCGAAGAGCTTTCTTATCTTCAGCATCAATTCATTCAACTTTTGGTTTTAAGCTCGTAGTTCCATCATCAGAAGTGATCACTAGACGTTTCCATCCTTTTATCACAACTTTACAAGCTTTGTTGCCCATGGATTTGAGAGAGACCACCATCATTGCCTTCAAATAACAGTGCCATCCAAGATAGGTAGTTTGTTGACCGATCTTCCATTTTTCATTATGTCCATTTGAGCATAATTTATCTTCCCTGGAGCTCACCCAATAGGCTAGGGTGCCTGCTCTGATGCCAATTGAAATTATGTTCCTCAAGGGACAAACGTCGATTGCAATGCTTCAACAATAGGTTCGACAAGTTAAATAAGAAACATTACAGTGACAAGTACTAGATGATGGAGCGAAAATGTAGTAAATAACATGATAGTTGTTAATCCAATTCGATAAAACCACACCTACATTTAAGGGGTTGAGTCTACAACCCAAGAAAGGAAATTCACTATCAGAAGCTTAGTACAATTAGACTTACAAGCAACAACAAACCCTATGTTGTTCAATGCATCTTCCTAACACTACCTAATGTTTTTCTATTTAAAGTCTCCCTCTAAATATGAGAACCTACTCACATTCTTCTCAATCACGCAACCCGTGATTGAAGATTACAACTCAATAATCAATGTTGAATACTACCACTCAACTCTAGACAAACCTCCAATTCCAAGTTACTGAAACGTAGAGGTGTGCATACAACAATAACAAGGACTAAAAATAAACCCTAACACTATAAATCTTCAATGTATTGTTTGGTTTCCAATATAGGTTTTGAGCACCTCATATAGCATAATAACTCTGGGCTTTTCTTCATGGATTTGAGATTGATTTTGCTAGAATTAATGTAGAATTTGTTGGATATTTGATTTATTCCTTGAATATCTCCAACAATATATGGTTTGTTTTTATTTAAATTCAAATTTAAATCTTCATTTAAATCTAAATCAATATTCGTTCAACTGTTAAACGAATCACCTAGTCATATTGCTAAGTCAATAAATAGTAAAATATAACTGAATCTTCAAAAAAAATTCATCCAAAATGATTAAAGAGAATCCATATGTTGCCACTTTGTATCTACTATGTATCTACTATATTTCAACTTTAACTGATGTATTACTTTTAATGTTTCAACCAACATGATTAAAGAGAATCCATATGTTGCCACTTTGTAACTATGCTAGATGAACTCAAAGTCATCTTACAAAACATGTGAACCAAAGTTTTTTGTTGTTATAATTTAGATATTAAATGTCTTATACCTAATTCATTAAATTTGTGCAAACATATCCCCAATTTTGAAAGTTTTCATTACAGCTCGTAACATTGAATAGTACAACATGTTATCAGGTTTAGGGTTCCCTTTGCTGTCACTCTCATTTATTAGCTTGCGATGAGGTTAATTTTTGGATTATAAGACCTTTTCTTCTTGTTGTGAATTGATGTCGTCAAGAACAAACCAAAATATGAGAAAAAGATTGAGTTTCTTGAACAAACACAATAAACTCTATTAGGTTTTACAAACGATAGGGAAAAAGGAAGAAGAAGAAGAAGAAGAAATGGTTAAAAATGTTTTTCTATTCACTTACTTAATACGGGTTCAAAGATTACAAGTGAATACCAACAATTAACTTCTCTCAACAACCTGAGAGAACTAGCCTATTTATAAACTAATATGCTAACTTGAGCAACAAACAAACTTAAAGAATTGGGCTTACAAGCAATACCCAATTCGACATGCTAACTTAAACACAAAGCTAACAAATTTCAACAACATGCTAGAATAGACTTCGATTACAACATGCATAACTCATGTCGAACTAAGAATCTACCCTTGTCGACATTAGATTCGATCCAAATACCACAGATCTCCACCTTGGAACAAACTCTACACTAACAAGGGAACAAACTAGCTTTCATCATGCAGCTTTACCAACTGCATACACTGAAAAAACTAGCTACTTGGCAATGTCTTGGCGATCATATCAGCAACATTGTTATCAATCAAAAACTTCAGCACTTGGACTTCTTCATGCTAAATTATCTCTCTGACGAAGTGCAACCTCACATTGATGTGCTTAGTTTGCTCATGATAGATTGAGTTCTTCGACAAGTGTATTGCATTTTTAATCACATTTAACAGTGATAACTCGACCTTGAAGTATCAACTCCTTAGCAAAACCTTCGAGCCACAATGCTTCTTTCACAGCTTCAGTGAGGGCAATATACTCTGCTTCGGTGGTTGATAAGGCAACAACCTTTTGAAGTTTTGCTTTCCAACTGATTGTTATGCCAAACATAGTGAACACATATCTAAAAATAGATTTTCTGGAATCCATACAACCTGCATAATCATAGTTGACAAATCCTTCGATTTCGACTTTGCTATCATCACCACAAGCTCATCCATAAATCATGACTCTGCTCAGAGACCCATTGATGTACCTAAGAATCCACTTTAATGCTTGCTAGTGAGTTTTCCCAAGATTGGCCATATACCTACTTACAAGTCTCACTCTCTATGCTACGTTCGTCCTCGTACAAACCATAACATACATCAAAGAACCTACCATACTAACACATGTAATGCTATTCATATTGGCTATTTATACTTCAGTACTAGGACTTTGAGTTGAACTTAGCTTGTATTGAGGATTAGTCGGTGTTAGAACAGGTTTTGAATTCGACATACGAAACTTGTCGAGAATCTTCTTCAATTATGCCTCTTTAGATAAGCATAGTCTTGATTGCATTCTATCTATCTGGGTGTCAATCCCAAGAATTCTGGAGGCAGCTCCCAAATCCTTCATGCCAAACTCCTTATCGAGTTCAACCTTCACCTTCATAACATCTTCGACATTGTTGTTTGGTATGAGGATTTCATCCACATAAAGTAACAAAATACAAGTGAATTTCTAGGTCAAAATCTGAAGTAAACACAGTGGTCGAACTGGCTCCTAGTGAAACCAATACTTGCCATTAACTTGTCGAGTCTCATATTCCATTGTCAAGGAGATTGTTTCAGGCCATACAAAGACCTATTCAGCTTGCACACATAATCTTCCTTTCCCTTTTATACACACCCTTTAGGTTACCTCATCAGGATTGTTCCATCTAAATCACCATACAGGAAGGTTGTCTTCACATCCATTTGTTCAAGTTATATATCGAACTTCGCCACCATGTCTAATAACATTCTAATGGATATATGCTTTACAATAGGTGAGAACATATCATTGAAGTCGAAACCTTCTTTCTGAGTGAACCCCCTAGCAAACAACCTTACCTTAAAAAGCTTCGACATCACTCATTTGATTCCTTCTTTAACCTTGAAAATCCACTTACAGCTGACTAACTTGGCCCCTGCAAGTTTCTCGATCAGCTCCCAAGTGTTATCATCATTAAGAGATCTCATCTCATCATCCATGGATTTCAGCCATTCAGTCTTGTCTCGACTCCTCATAACTTCCTTATAGTCTCTAGGTTATTCGTCCGGAACCCCACTTGTAGAGATTTAGGCATAACCTATAAGATTTACATAACCAAGTATCTGAGGTGGATTGATAACTTTTCTTGACCTCTTTATTGCTAGCAGGTAGTCATTATTTGTAATGCCCTGTATAATATATACATAGAATAATACTATACAAATATTTTATTTGGCACTGACACCATCATAAGTGCCTAATGGCATAATTCACATACTTGACCATTCTAAAAACATGATACAATCTATGGTACAAGATATGGAAACTAGCCAAAACAATAAAAACTAAGATCAATATACAATATCCTTGATTGTATACAACAAATACACAGCGGAAAAATTAAAGCTAAGCTTCTCTTGAAACATCCAAGCATAGCTCCACTTGTAAATCACACCTGCAAATGCTTCCTGAAAATAATCAACAATAGTGTGGTGAGATATCAAATCTCAGTGAGTTCTCTATCTTATGGATTCTCTCGGCTTTACATGGTTCTATCAATCCTAACTCAAGTCAAGGGGAAGGGAAATGACTTTGAGTTCACAATCTCACACTATATGGAAACATGTTCATGAGTTCACCAACTCAAAATTAATCATCACTAATTGGTAACACAAACCAAGGTATCTTTCCCCGGCCAACCCTACAAGAGAGTTCAACTCGGGTCACAAATCCTTAAAAACGTAGACATCCATCCCCGACCAGCTCCTCCAAAGAGTTATGGACACGGGTCCCTGAAGCTAACATAGATAACTTTCCCCGACCAGCCTACAGGAGGCCCTTCAACATGGGTCACGGTTACCTACATATAGTACTTTCCCCGACCAGCCTACACAAGAGGCATTTCAACACGGGTCACTAGTACCACCCACTAAGTAACTTTCCTTGGCCAGCCCTTCCAAAGAGTTATGGACACGGGTCACGGTCACTTACTTAATAAACACTTTCCCCAGCCAGCCCCTCCAAGGAGTTACGGACACGGGTCACAGATATTTATTAAGGGATAAAAACAGTTCCAATTACGTGATCTCACACACAAACATGATTGTATTCGACAATCACAAGGCCACAATGCCTTAAGGCCACATTCGCCTTTCACAAAGAACGCAAGGTTCACACACATACTCCATACTAGTGTTTCACTCTCTCCTAGACCATTACTCATCAAAGATGTACCTTTCTACATCAAATGCACGAGCATCGTCATTTAGGTTATCTACTCTAGACCATTACTCGTCAAGGATGCACCTTTCTACATCGAATGCACGAGCATCGCCATCTAGAGTTTCTATCACAATTCTATTCATAACCTAGAATCATATCATTAGGTTTGGGGTAAGTTTTCTCACTCTTCCTAATTCATTTTAAGCATGTCATTTTCTCAATTATGTTCAACAATAATATTAGACAAGCATATTACAACATCAATCATAAAACACACAAGATAGCATAACATATCAAACATAATCCACATAGTAGTTCACACACATTTTCAAGGCATACAAGCCACTACTATCCTCTACCGAACATTCTTGGTTAAATCATAGTTTAACATTACCATTTAATAGCACATTGGATTCTCTTTCCAAGGCTTCAAGTCCCATATCAATCGGATTCCCGATTCATGAATTATGGTAGGAATAAGGAGCCATACCATTCACATTCATTACATTTCCATATTTATCTTACCAATCCATGGCATAAACATATATTTATACTTCACTATCATAAAGAGCATTGAAATAGCTTTCCAACGCTTCCGGTCGTGCGTCAATCCGAGCTACGGATCAAAAGTTATGAAGGAAACAACATGGAAAATCTGTCACGTTCGCTATTGTATTCGCAAGGCGAACCCCCCAACGAACCAAGTCAGAACAGAAAGGGCATAAAGTTTGCAAAGCAAACTCTGGGCGAACATTCGCCTTCCCTTCGCTTTGGGGTTCGCTAGGCGAACCCTCGACAAACCATTCTCTTTGCCCTTCGCCAGGTTCGCTAGGCGAACCATGCGAAACTCATAATTTCCCAGCAGCGTAAAACAGGTCATTGGGGCCAAACCCTCTCACATTCTTCACCCAAAACACTTCCAATTCATAAATATATCAACCAAAACATGTTCCAACATAAACAACAAGTATTCCCATGCATTTATATCACATTTCATCCGTTAGATTTCATTGATTTATCTGTTTAATCATTTTCTCTCAAATCTAACCTAAGTTCAAATCATGGATTTCTAGAACTTAGAGTCTCTAACTAGAACCCACCTGATAATCAAAGAGGAGTTTAAAGAAGATGATGATGATCCATGAGCTTCTTCTCAAGCTTTCCCTCTTTCTCTTATTCTTTCTCTCTTCCTTTCTCTTCTTTCTCTTTATTATCTTTTTGCTTTTCTTTTTCTTATAACATATATATATATATATATATATATATATATATATATATATATATATATATATATATATATATATATATATATATATATATATATAAACTTATTATTATATAATATAATCCAATAGAGTAAAATATCTCCAATTGATATTTTATCGTCTAACACCAATTGATCAATTATTAGAGTTACCTTAAAATACTCTCTTGAACTAATAAATATCAATCTGTCTCTTTCACTAAATAATTGATCTCTTCAGAGTTCACCAGTTGCTCTATTGATCCCAATTGACAATACTTAGAGCACTTAGAGGATTTCGTTAATCCAATTAACCACAGATAGAGCACATAGATACTCATTGGATCTCATCTAATATTCAATTGAGCATTTAAATAATACGGGGTATTACACTCCCCCCCCCCCCCCCAAATTGAAATTCGCCCCTGAATTTCCTCTACTCAATAATAACCACAACTTGTATCATTGTCTTAGTTCCACAATTGACTTTACTTCCATTAAAGTTTCTGACGTACTCAAATTCCAACTTAACTTCACAAACCAAAATCCTTATTTTCACAATTTATCAACTTCCCGTCCTTAGTCATACTCTTGTTCAAATATTGGGTTAACTTTCAACTTGCTTTTCCATAATTCGCCCGTTGTTTCATACTACAACACTTGGTCGCATTCTACCTTCGGAAAGAATGTACCATTCCATATTCCTCTACTGAGTCACACAACAAACCGTAACACCTTATCTTGGTTTAGGATAACAAACACTCTTCAAATTTTTCACGATGTAATTCAGTGGTTCCTTACCTTTAATACAATTACCGACGACTACCTTTTCATAAATCCCTTAACATTCAAAGCCACTTCATAAATTGTCAAACAACTCCTTTACTAGTTCCACTTAATATGACGCTATACATCGTAACCATTAAATCCGATGTTTCCATACTTATAAGCAACAATCCTTCAAATCCCTAACATTCTGACTGAACTCTTCCGTCTGTCACCTTCTACTGTGTAATCCAATTCCAACAGTGGAACACCATGGATTCTTAAGCATTACCAATTAGCTAACAGTCCACGGAGAAACACACTTATCCACTGGGATCCTTACTAACCAACGGTACAAGAAACTTACTGACGTCCTATGGTAGAACAATTTCCTCGCCGACACACAATATATATAACATCGGTCCAACCCTCTCCAGATGATACAGGTACAGGAGTTACACTGTTACAATCATAACATATACAATTCCAAATCCATTTTAAACTCGAACCCATCTATCCAAAATAGTTTAACAACTTCTGGTTCTGGTTACCACATTCCATAACAATTCTTCTTACGGGTCTCCGACTTACTCAAGGTTTCTTGTTGACTCGAGATCTCAATCAATCAAATGTAACACCATCACGAAATTTCAATCATATGCGAGTCACCATTTAACCAAAACTTAAACCACTCAAGGCACAATTGTGAGTTTCCATAATACTAATCAATTCATATACAACACTCCACATACACCCACACTTTCGAAGACCATACCACGTTTCTCAATTGAATCCACCTCTCTCAATCGTTATGTTCCATATACAGTCTAATTTACATGCTTAATTCTGGAACACCCAATTCTTACTCGTACTTGGAAAGATAACTTTCAAATTTTATTCTCTGGGTAAAGCATATCTGCACACAACTGGTACCACTCTCACAGAGCCTAAATCCAATACCTTTTGAAGTGTTGCTTTCCAACTGATTGTTATGCCAAACATAGTGAACACATATCTAAAAATAAATTTTCTAGAATCCATACAACCTGCATAATCATAGTCGAAAAATCCTTCGATTTCGACTTTGCTATCATCACCACAAGCTCATCCATAAATCATGACTCTGCTCAGAGACCCATTGATGTACCTAAGAATCCACTTTAATGCTTGCTAGTGAGTTTTCCCAAGATTGGCCATATACCTACTTACAAGTCTCACTCTCTATGCTACATTCGTCCTAGTACAGACCATAACATACATCAAAGAACCTACCATACTAGCACATGTAATGCTATTCATATTGGCTATTTATACTTCAGTACCAGGACTTTGAGTTGAACTTAGCTTGTATTGAGGATTAGTCAGTGTTAGAACAGGTTTTGAATTCGACATACGAAACTTGTCGAGAATCTTCTTCAATTATGCCTCTTTAGATAAGCATAATCTTGACTGCATTCTATCTATCTGGGTGTCAATCCCAAGAATTCTGGAGGCAGCTCCCAAATCCTTCATGCCAAACTCCTTATCGAGTTCAACCTTCACCTTCATAACATCTTCGACATTGTTGTTTGGTATGAGGATTTCATCCACATAAAGTAACAAAATACAAGTGAATTTCTAGGTCAAAATCTGAAGTAAATACAGTGGTCGAACTGGCTCCTAGTGAAACCAATGCTTGCCATTAACTTGTCGAGTCTCATATTCCATTGTTAAGGAGATTGTTTCAGGCCATACAAAGACCTATTCAGCTTGCACACATAATCTTCCTTTCCCTTTTATGCACACCCTTTAGGTTGCCTCATCAGGATTGTTCCATCTAAATCACCATACAGGAAGGTTGTCTTCACATCCATTTGTTCAAGTTATATATCGAACTTCGCCACCATGGCTAATAACATTCTAATGGATATATGCTTTACAATAGGTGAGAACATATCATTGAAGTCGAAACCTTCTTTCTGAGTGAACTCCCTAGCAACCAACCTTGCCTTAAAACGCTTCGACATCACTCATTTGATTCCTTCTTTAACCTTGAAGATCCACTTACAGCTGACTAACTTGGCCCCTGCAAGTTTCTCGATCAGCTCCCAAGTGTTATTATCATTAAGAGATCTCATCTCATCATCTATGGATTTCAGCCATTCAGTCTTGTCTCGACTCCTCATAACTTCCTTATAGTCTCTAGGTTATTCGTCCGGAACCTCACTTGTAGAGATTTAGGCATAAGCTACAAGATTTACATAACCAAGTATCTGAGGTGGATTGATAACTTTTCTCGACCTCTTTATTGCTAGCAGGTAGTCATTATTTGTAATGCCCTGTATAATATATACATAAAATAATACTATACAAATATTTTATTTGGAACTGACACCATCATAAGTGCCTAATGGCATAATTCACATACTTGACCATTCTAAAAACATGATACAATCTATGGTACAAGATATGGAAACTAGCCAAAACAATAAAAACTAAGATCAATATACAATATCCTTGATTGTATACAACAAATACACAGCGGAAAAATTAAAGCTAAGCTTCTCCTGAAACATCCAAGCATAGCTCCACTTGTAAATCACACCTGCAAATGCTTCCTGAAAATAATCAACAATAGTGTGGTGAGATATCAAATCTCAGTGAGTTCCCTATCTTATGGATTCTCTCGGCTTTACATGGTTCTATCAATCCTAACTCAAGTCAAGGGGAAGGGAAATGACTTTGAGTTCACAATCTCACACTATATGGAAACATGTTCATGAGTTCACCAACTCAAAATTAATCATCACTAATCGGTAACACAAACCAAGGCATCTTTCCCCGGCCAACCCTACAAGAGAGTTCAACTCGGGTCACAGATCCTTAAAAGCGTAGACATCCATCCCCGACCAGCTCCTCCAAAGAGTTATGGACACGGGTCCCGGAAGCTAACATAAATAACTTTCCCCGACCAGCCTACAAGTGGCCATTCAACATGGGTCACGGTTACCTACACATAGTACTTTCCCCGACCAGCCTACACAAGAGGCATTTCAACACGGGTCACTAGTACCACCCACTAAGTAACTTTCCTTGGCCAGCCCTTCCAAAGAGTTATGGACATGGGTCACGGTCACTTACTTAATAAACATTTTCCCCGGCCAGCCCCTCCAAGGAGTTATGGACACGGGTCACAGATATTTATTAAGGGATAAAAACAGTTCCAATTACGTGATCTCACACACAAACGTGATTGTATTCGACAATCACAAGGCCACAATACCTTAAGGCCATATTCGCCTTTCACAAAGAACGCAAGGTTCACACACATGTTCCATACTAGTGTTTCACTCTCTCCTAGACCATTACTCATCAAAGATGTACCTTTCTACATCGAATGCACGAGCATCGTCATCTAGGTTATATACTCTAGACCATTACTCGTCAAGAATGCATCTTTCTACATCGAATGCACGAGCATCACCATCTAGAGTTTCTATCACAATTCTATTCATAACCTAGAATCATATCATTAGGTTTGGGGTAAGTTTTCTCACTCTTCCTAATTCATTTTAAGCATGTCATTTTCTCAATTATGTTCAACAATAATATTAGACAAGCATATTACAACATCAATCATAAAACACACAAGATAGCATAGCATATCAAACATAATCCACATAGTAGTTCACACACATTTTCAAGGCATACAAGTCACTACTATCATCTACCAAGCATTCTTGGTTAAATCATGGTTTAACATTACCATTTAATAGCACATTGGATTCTCTTTCCAAGGCTTCAAGTCTCATATCAATCGGATTCCCGATTCATGAATTATGGTAGGAATAAGGACCCATACCATTCACATTCATTACATTTCCATATTTATCTTACCAATCCATGGCATAAACATATATTTATACTTCACTATCATAAAGAGCATTGAAATAGCTTTCCAACGCTTGCGGTCGTGCGTCAATTCGAGCTACGGATCAAAAGTTATGAAGGAAACAACATGGAAAATCTGTCACGTTCGCTATTGTATTCGCAAGGCGAACCCCCCAGCGAACCAAGTCAGAACAGAAAGGGCATAAAGTTTGCTAAGCTAACTCTGGGCGAACATTCGTCTTCCCTTCGCTTTGGGGTTCGCTAGGCGAACCCTCGACAAACCATTCTCTTTGCCCTTCGCCAGGTTCGCTAGGCGAACCATGCGAAACTCATAATTTCCCAGCAGCGTAAAACAGGTCATTGGGGCCAAACCCTCTCACATTCTTCACCCAAAACACTTCCAATTTGTAAATATATCAACCAAAACATGTTCCAACATAAACAACAAGTATTCCCATGCATTTATATCACATTTCATCCGTTAGATTTCATTGATTTATCTGTTTAATCATTTTCTCTCAAATCTAACCTAAGTTCAAATCATGGATTTCTAGAACTTAGAGTCTCTAACTAGAACCCACCTGATAATCGAAGAGGAGTTTAAAGAATATGATGATGATCCATGAGCTTCTTCTCAAGCTTTCCCTCTTTCTCTTCTTCTTTCTCTCTTCCTTTCTCTTCTTTCTCTTTATTATCCTTTTCCTTTTCTTTTTCTTATAACACACACACACACACACACACACACACACATATATATATATATATATATATATATATATATATATATATATATATATATATAAACTATCGTCTAACACCAATTGATTAATTATTAGAGTTACCTTAAAATACTCTCTTGAACTAATAAATATCAATCTGTCTCTTTCACTAAATAATTGATCTCTTCAGAGTTCACCAGTTGCTCTATTGATCCCAATTGACAATACTTAGAGCACTTAGAGGATTCTGTTAATCCAATTAACCACAGATAGAGCACATAGATACTCATTTGATCTCATCTAATATCCAATTGAGCATTTAAATAATACGGGGTATTACACTCCCCTCCCCCTTAAATTGAAATTCGCCCCTGAATTTCCTCTACTCAATAATAACCACAACTTGTATCATTGTCTTAGTTCCACAATTGACTTTAGTTCCGTTAAAGTTTCTGACGTACTCAAATTCCAACTTGACTTCACAAACCAAAATCCTTATTTTCACAATTTATCAACTTCCCGTCCTTAGTCATACTCTTGTTCCAATATTGGGTTAACTTTCAACTTGCTTTTCCATAATTCGCCTGTTGTTTCATACTACAACACTTGGTCGCATTCTACCTTCGGAAATAATGTACCATTCCATATTCCTCTACTGAGTCACACAACAAACCGTAACACCTTATCTTGGTTTAGGATAACAAACACTCATCAAATTTTTCACAATGTAATTCAGTGGTTCCTTACCTTTAATACAATTACCGACGACTATCTTTTCATAAATCCCTTAACATTCAAAGCCACTTCATAAATTGTCAAACAACTCCTTTACTAGTTCCACTTAATATGGCGCTATACATCGTAACCATTAAATCCGATGTTTCCATACTTATAAGCAACAATCCTTCAAATCCCTAACATTCTGACTGAACTCTTCCGTCTGTCACCTTCTATTGTATAATCCAATTCTAACAGTGGAACACCATGGATTCTTAAGCATTACCAATTAGCTAACAGTCCACGGAGAAACACACTTATCCACTGGGATCCTTACTAACCAACGGTACAAGAAACTTACTGACGTCCTATGGTAGAACAATTTCCTCGCCGACACACAATATATATAACATCAGTCCAACCCTCTCCAGACGATACAGGTACAGGAGTTACACTGTTACAATCATAACATATACAATTCCAAATCCATTTTAAACTCGAACCCATCTATCCAAAATAGTTTAACAACTTCTGGTTCTGGTTACCACATTCCATAACAATTCTTCTTACGGGTCTCCGACTTACTCAAGGTTTCTTGTTGACTCGAGATCTCAATCAATCAAATGTAACACCATCACAAAATTTCAATCATATGCGAGTCACCATTTAACCCAAACTTAAACCACTCAAGGCACAATTGTGAGTTTCCATACTACTCATCAATTCACATACAACACTCCACATACACCCACACTTTCGAATACCATACCACGTTTCTCAATTGAATCCACCTCTCTCAATCGTTATGTTCCATATACAGTCTAATTTACATGCTTAATTCTGGAACACCCAATTCTTACTCGTACTTGGAAAGATAACTTTCAAATTTCCTTCTCTGGGTAAAACATATCTGCACACAACTGGTACCACTCTCATGGAGCCTAAATCCAATACCATGAACTCTCGGAAAATAACAATTACTAAACTCTGACCAACCGCTCAAACTTTAATAACACCATAATTACACACCGAAATATTCCTTACGAGGTCAACACTTCGTGAGTATTCTCCAACTTCGTCCTTAAGACTCTCAACAATACTGATAACAATTCACCTAAGACTTTCTCACACTCAACACAGTTCACAAGATTACTTTCCCAAAAGTCAAACTCACTCGTCGTCTAAACAAATGGTAAACTATGTAACACTTTTCCAACAGTTACGATTTTCAAAACATAAATCTGTCCTTCATTTATTTGCAATCCCATTTTCCATTCACACAATACTCTACAATCGGAGCAATATAAGGTAACAAAACGCGGATGATGGTTCCTAAGGGATTTCATAATTTACACACATGTTAATCGATTACCCGTCTGAGGTCAATCGGTAAACTCCTCAAAATTCAGCACAAAACACCATCCTTGCACGTGTTAATCGGTTAACCCCATTGTGTTAATTGGTTAACACTGCTGCAGGAGCTGAAAATAAACAATTTCTTTTAATTCAAAGCCATCCCTACCCAAAACCATCGGTTCGTCTCGCTCTAACCCACAATACAATTCTCAACTTGCTGCTCTTTAACTTGTATAACATTTACTAACCATGATCCACTCAAGGTAATACAGAACAAAGTTAAAACATTCAGACGACACACTCCAACCAAGTGACAAGGCAAAATTCCAAATTCTGTCGCAGTCACACGACAAATCTTTGGCGGGATAGTTCATTCTCTGCTCCTACAACTATGCTAGACGAAAGCCAATAATGACGACATTATAGGGTTTCAACCACTATTCATACTTGATTCGTCCATAAGCAAAACCCAACACACAACCATTACACGATACCACAAAAGCGATGGACATAACACTTACTACTCCACAAAGTACGTCCCTTCATACTTGTCTCAAGAATAAGAATCCATCACGTACACTTGTGACCACAGTGTTACTACTACGCATTCTCCAATACAAAAGTGTAACTTTCTCATTCACGTCATACTAATAGGCTCCTTATAGGTGAACCATCCGTAATTACACTTCCTTAACTATAGGTTCATCAACACCTTAGAAATTTCATTGCACGCTCGTCCAAAATACATTCCGTTGTCACTTCCTCATAACATACCGTTAATACTGTTTTCCACATCGCGTTTACTTCGCTCTCCATTGTAATCCTCTTAGGTCCAAATATAAAACCATCTTACTAAGATTCCCTTAGATCCAAGATACTTACTCTGTTTCTTAATACTAACTTCTTCCGGTCCGTATCACTACACTTTTCGTTACTAAACGAAGCTCATTCTTTCTTCAACACAATACCTTATAAGGTTCCTTGGGTAATATAACATTTCCAAATTCCAAATTGGTCTCTCATCGAATACAAAAAATCCCGATGTAATATCTCGAACTTAATCTCTTTACACAACTGAATATACGTAATTCATCACACACTCTTCGTCCGGCACATAGTTGTTTCACTTGAAGCATGTAAACACATCTGTGTGTTCCTTCACACACTTCTCTACTACTTTAGGTTCCCATTGAAGCCTAACGTCCTTACCTCTCCACTTTTAACCAATTGGAAGACATTGTTCCGAACACATTCCTTAAGGTACTCTCGTCCATTTAAGATACCATAACGACCTTAGAAACTGAAGCACCAACACTTATCTCACTTCCGGGCCTTACGCCACGCGTTCCACAAATAACTTTTCTTTTTCACGGAATGAGATTACTTGAAATCCTTATCCATACTAGTGGTCAATCCAGCTCCACTAGTGATTTTACATATTCCTCAATATCTTAACCAATCGTCCAATAAAGATCCTTAACTTTCAGACTCTACTCATCCCAAGGATTGCTTGAACAACACACCACCCTTCAATTCCATGCTATCCAAAGCACAACTTCTACTAAGATCTCAACTAAGTTGAACAAAACTCATCACTACTAACTCTTGGCTTGAGCCTACCCTCACAACACAAGTTCCGACAACACTTCGGAGTCCTCGTGGTTGCTCAACTATGATTCTACCTATCACATACATAGCATTAGGTTGATTAGGCCCAACACTACATAGTATGATATTAAGATTCATGCTGGCAAGACACACTTAAGAGGCAGGAATAGATTTACTTATGATGTTTCAAGGCTAGGTCGAGGACACGACCTGCTCTGATACCAACTGTAATGCCCTGTATAATATATACCTAGAATAATACTATACAAGCATTTTATTTGGTACTGACACCATCATAAGTGCCTAATGGCATAATTCACACACTTGACCATTCTAAAAACATGATACAATCTATGGTACAAGATATGGAAACTAGACAAAACAATAAAAACTAAGATCACTATACAATATATTTGATTGTATACAACAAATACACAACGAAAAAACTAAAGCTAAGCTTCTCTTGAAACATCCAAGCATAGCTCCACTTGTAAATCACACCTACAAATGCTTCCTGAAAATAATCAACAATAGTGGGGTGAGATATCAAATCTCAGTGAGTTCCATATCTTATGGATTCTCTCGGCTTTACATGGTTCTATCAATCCTAACTCAAGTCAAGGGGAAGGGAAATGACTTTGAGTTCACAATCTCACACTATATGGAAACATGTTCATGAGCTCACCAACTCAAAATTAATCATCACTAATCGGCAACACAAACCAAGGCATCTTTCCCCGGCCAACCCTACAAGAGAGTTCAACTCGGGTCACGGATCCTTAAAAGCGTAGACATCCATCCCCGACCAGCTCCTCCAAAGAGTTATGGACACGGGTCCCGGAAGCTAACATAGATAACTTTCCCCGGCCAGCCTACAAGAGGCCCTTCAACATGGGTCATGGTTACCTACACATGGTACTTTCCTCGGCCATCCTACACAAGAGGCACTTCAACACAGGTCACTAATACCACCCACTAAGTAACTTTCCCCGGCCAACCCTTCCAAAGAGTTATGGACACGGGTCACGGTCACTTACTTAATAAACACTTTCCCCGGTCAGCCCCTCCAAGGAGTTATTGACACAAGTCACTGATATTTATTAAGGGATAAAAACGGTTCTGATTATGTGATCTCACACACAAACGTGATTGTATTCGACAATCACAAGGCCACAATGCCTTAAGGCCACATTCGCCTTTCACAAAGAACGCAAGGTTCACACACATGTTCCATACTAGTGTTTCACTCTCTCCTAGACCATTACTCGTCAAAGATGTACCTTTCTACATCGAATTCACGAGCATTGTCGTCTAGGTTATCTACTCTAGACCATTACTCATCAAGGATGCACTTTTCTACATCGAATGCACAAGCATCGCAATCTAGAGTTTCTATCACAATTCTATTTATAACCTAGAATCATATCATTAGGTTTGGGGTAAGTTTTCTCACTCTTCCAAATTCATTTTAAGCATGTCATTTTCTCAATTATTTTTAACAACAATATTAGACAAGCATATTACAACATCAATCATAAAACACACAAGATAGCATAACATATCAAACATAATCCACATAGTAGTTCACACACATTTTCAAGGCATACAAGCCACTACTATCCTCTACCAAGCATTATTGGTTAAATCATGGTTTAACATTACCAGTTAATAGCACATTGGATTCTCTTTCCAAGGCTTCAAGTCCCATATCAATTGGATTCTCGATTCATGAATTATGGTAGGAATAAGGACCCATACCATTCACATTCATTACATTTCCATCTTTATCTTACCAATCCATGGCATAAAGACATGTTTCTACTTCAATATCATAAAGAGCATTAAAATAGCTTTCCAACGCTTCCGGTCGTGCGTCGATCCGAGTTACGGATCAAAAGTTATGAAGGAAACAACATGGAAAATCCGTCACGTTCGCTACTGTATTTGCAAGGCGAACCCCCCAGCGAACCAAGTCAGAAGAGAAAGGGCGTAAATTTTGCAAAGCGAACTCTGGGCGAACATTCTCCTTCCCTTCGCTTTGGGGTTCGCTAGGCGAACCCTCGACAAACCATTCGCTTTGCCCTTCGCCAGGTTCGCTAGGCGAACCATGCGAAACTCATAATTTCCCAACAACGTAAAGCATGTCATTGGGGGCCAAACCCTCTCACATTCTTCACCCAAAACACTTCCAATTCATAAATATATCAACCAAAACATGTTCCAACATAAACAACAAGTATTCCCATGCATTTATATCGCATTTCATCCGTTAGATTTCATTGATTTATCCGTTTAATCATTTTTTCTCAAATTAACCTAAGTTCAAATCATGGATTTCTAGAACTTAGAGTCTCTAACTAGAACCCACCTGATAATCGAAGAGGAGTTTGAAGAAGATGATGATGATCCATGAGCTTCTTCTCAAGCTTTCCCTCTTTCTCTTCTTCTTTCTCTCTTTCTTTCTCTTCTTTCTCTTTACTATCTTTTTCCTTTTCTTTTTCTTATAACACACACACACACACACACACACACACACACACACACACATATATATATATAAACCTATTATTATATAATATAATCCAATAAAGTAAAATATCTCTAATTGATATTTTATCGTCTAACACCAATTGATCAATTATTAGAGTTACCTTAAAATACTCTCTTGAACTAATAAATATCTATCTGTCTCTTTCACTAAATAATTGATCTCTTCAGAGTTCACCAGTTGCTCTATTGATCCCAGTTGACAATAGTTAGAGCACTTAGAGGATTCCGTTAATCCAATTAACCACAGATAGAGCACATAGATACTCTTCTGATCTCATCTAATATCCAATTGAGCATTTAAATAATACGAGGTATTACATTATTAGTCTCCTCAGTTTCGACATCAACTTCTGCATCTTCTTCGACTTCATCTGAGTCATGCAATTCAGCATCATTATGCTCCACCTCAACAGGAATCTCTTATTGTTCCAAGTATTCTTTAGAAATCTTCAAAATTCGACCAATGTCATCAATTTTCTTGAAAGCTATCTCAGCTTCATTGAAAACTACATCTCAACTTGTGATACACCTCCTGTGACTTGGCCCTAAGCACCATAACCTATAAGCTTTGACTTCTTCAGGGTATCCAAGGAACATACATCTCAGAGCTCTAGGTTCGACCTTGTCTTGCTTAATATATGCACAAACTAAATAACTAAATACTCTAAGTCTGTCGAGACTAGGTGGATGTCCCGACCCGACTTCTTCAAGTGTCTTCATTCCCAAGGTTGTCGAGGGACACCTTATTATCAAATATGCTGCAGTTACAACAACTTATGCCCAAAACACCTTATTTAATCCCGCACTTACGAACATGCACCTCACCCTTTCTATAATAGTTCAATTAAACCTTTCATCTAAATCATTTTGTTGGGGAGTCCTTGCAGTAGTTCTGTGACTTATACCAGACGCAACACAATAGCTGTCGAAAGCCTCATTGCGAAATTTAAGACCATTTTCGGTCCTCAACCTCTTGACCTTCATGCGAGTTTGGTTTTCAACTAGAGTCTTCCAACTTTTTAAAATTTCAAAATCATCATCCTTAGTCTTCTGGATGAATACCCATAACTTTCTAGAATAATCATTAACTATGGATAGGATATACTTTGCACCTGAGTGTGAAGGATTCTTTGCAGGCCCCTAAATATCAGCATAAATGTAATCAAGGGATCCATGTGTTATTTGTTTACCTTTGTTAAACTTCATTCTACAGGATTTACCAAATATACAAGGTTCAAAAAACTCTTGTTTTTCGATCTTATCACCACCTAACAAATTTTTTTTCGACAATTCGACCAGACCTATTTCACTGACATTGCCAAGTCTCTTGTGCCATAGCTCAGTCTTCGTGATAGGTTTTGTGGATGCCACTTCTGCTGAACCACTTACAACCTCAGCCTCAAGGGTATACAAACCTTGTTTCTTCATGCCTCCCAAGACTTCCTTCGACTCCCTCATTACCCTTAGGATGCTTTGCTCTCCTTTGAAAACATATCCTTTCTTGTCGAATTCACCAAGAGAAATCAAATTCCTCTTAAGATCAGGTACATACCTAACATCAGTCAATAGCCTTATTGACTCATCATGAAGCTTAAATTTCACATATCTAATACCTGTAATTTGCAAGCTTTGTTGTTTCCCAGCAACACTGATCCACCATCTTGATCACACAATTCCTCAAAGGTCAATGACTCTCTTCTATACAAGAGAGTTTCTTTGATGTGAGCATGCGACTTAGGTAAAGAGCACAACAACAACAACGCTTGATCTTCATCATTAATCTTGACCTCGATATTTTCAAGATCAAAAATCAACTTGTTGAACATATCTAGCTGCTCAGCCAAGGCTTTGTCTTCACTCATCTTGAATGAATACAAAGCTTGCTTCAGGTAGAGACGATTAACAAATGCTTTTGTCATGTCAAACCCTTCAAGTTTCGTCCACACACCAGCTGCAGTTCTCTCCTTTGAAACCCGTCGGATAACCTTATCACCAAGGCTTAATACAATTACATTGTGGGATTTTTTGACCATCGGTATCTTCTCATCTCTGATAGGGCAACATTCATCTTCTCAAATCCTTTCAACGCTTCTAAAAAACCTTGTTGAACAAAAAGGGTTTGCATTTCAAGCACCACAAACCGAAATATTCACACCGATGGATATCTCAATCTCATAATTTGTTGACATCATATTTTCCTCCTTGCTCACCACACCAGTTTGTTGTGAATTGATGTCGTCAAGAACAAAGCCAAAACATGAGAAAAAGATCGAGTTTCTTGAACAAACACAAGAAACAATATTAGGTTTTACAAAAGACATAGAAGAAGGAAGAAGAAGAATAAGAATTGGTCAAAACTGTTTTTCTATTCACTTACTCAATACAGTTTCAAAGATTACAAGTGAATACCAACAATTAACCTCTCTCAACAACCTGAGAGAACTAGCATATTTATATACTACTAAGCTAGCTTTAGCAACAAACAAACTTAAACAATTAGGCTTACAAGCAAGGCCCAATTCGACATGCTAACTTAAACCCAAAGCTAACAAATTTCGACAACATGCTAGAATAGACTTCGACTACAACATGAACAGCTCCTGTCGAACCAAAAATCTACCCTTGTCAACATTAGGGTTCGATCCAAAAACCAAATTTCTACTTTAATGCATTGCTAGACTGTAATACTACCGTTTTAAGACTGTTACTACAATTCAGCTTTAATAATAAAACTAATTCTTGATTTTTTATAGTTTGTATCATACTTTTTTCAAGACAAAATAATCGTGTCCAAAATCTTGCTAATTGTTACACTCATGTGAATAAGCAGGCTTAATGAGTTGAACAATTAATCTAGAACTGTACTGACAAATATTAAATTTTTTTTTCGTTGCATCAATACTACAATATTATATATAGATGAAATTTTCTTAAATGATATGTAGAAATTCCCTCACCTCTTTAAAGTACATGGAAATACGATGCACTTTAGAGCACACGCGCATACATTTGTTAAAGTTTCATTATTTCTGATCGTGAAGGCTGGATCAGATCCTGTAGAAATGGGCCGCCAAGTACGTCTGAGGTGCTGGTCGTATGGAGAGGAGGAGGGGGTGTACCTGCAAGGCACTCCGACGCTCAAGTAAGAAAGGGTAAGAGAAAAGGGGCAAGTGCAAAGTATGAGTTTCAAGGGTGATTATTGGATACCTGACCCTCTCAAGCGAGAGAGTTTATATAGAGCCCCCAGCGCGTGGCCAACGGTCCTATTTTCGGGGCGAAATAACCGTTTTCCCGAAGAATATGTAACTACCCAAACTAGCCGTTATGTCGGGCAGTGTGCCCGAGACTAGCCGTTATGTCGGGCATAAACGTAGTTTCGGGCACATGCCCTCAACTGTTCGGGGAGTGGATAAGCCGTGCGTAACGGGCAGCATTTTCGGGGAGGAGCGATGCAGTCCCTGCCCGGTTGGAGGGGCAGAAAGGTAACTTTTGCCCCTTTGTGGATTGGACTTAGGCAATTTGGGCCGTTCTGGAGCAGAAGTGGATTGGGCCATGTCTAGCCATTGGTCCAGTCCATAACAATTTCGTTGGGAAATGTTAGGTGCTTTTGTGGGCCAATCTTTCTATCATATTTATCCATAGTTGGAAGTTGGAACCATATCAATATCATATCCTTATTGATCTCGTATGTGAAAAAAATTTAAGTTATGTTCTTTTTCATCATCTTTCATCTTAGTGCCCTTAGGATGAATGCTTTGCTTCTTGACTTCGAGTTAATAATACTATCATAATTGTCATCCGCTCGAAATGAATTGTGTGTACTTTCAATTCTTCCCAATCAATTCCACATCCCTTTTGAGTTTTGATTGAGGCTCCCATCATATCTATAATGTTTTTGACATCTAGTCCACATTCATGATGTATTTATGAATAATTTATAATATATTTAGATTAATATATGTCCACAGCATTACTCCATTCAACCCACGTTTAATCAAAATTAATTTTACAAAATTAATTTTACAAAATCCCTTAAATCAGAATTGATTATCAATAGCAATGCCGTATTTTAAAACATCATTTAGAGTAAAACACATATCTACTCCATAATATTGAGAAGTTTATTTTAGGACAAAGTTATTTTGAGAAGAAAAAAAAACCTATAGAGGGTGTCAATAGTAATAATTTTTTCCCGATAGTTGAAAATCCACGGGCTAAAAACAAAGCCCGAACCATTCTATTTTCTAGGGTTTACGATTCACTATAAAATCCAAAACTCACCACCCTTCTCTTCCTAATCGCAGTTACTTCTGCGCAGTCTCATTTTCATTCAATTAGGGTTTTCTCTCAACAAGTTTCCTTCCGTTTTCGACCGCAATGAGGGCCAAGGTTAGATCCTTTACAATCTCGTTTTGTTTTCTCATTCTTTTTTTGTTATAATGCTTTTTGTTTAATTGGAATTTCTGATTTGTGCAGTGGAAGAAGAAGCGTATGAGGAGGTTGAAGAGGAAGCGCCGAAAGATGAGACAGAGATCCAAGTAGTTTGTGTTCTCAGCCATCATCGTTTAGTTTTGTTTTTCCCTTTCGTGTTGTTTTTAGTTTTGTAATCAGACTCCTCAGCAAGAGAGTAGAATCTGTTTCTCTCTTTTTGCTGTTATGATATTTTGGTTTTGTATTAGCTCAAAGATATTGTTCTTCTGGAATTGAGTAGCTATGACATTTGAATTTGGTTCTATTGTGGTTGATTTTGATATTTTGTTGTTCCACCTGAAATATGAGCGCATTGAGTTTTAGAGATAGTTGTGTTAGACCATATTCTTCTCGTTGAATCTTTCTATTTGTGTTGTGAAATTCTCTTTTTGTTGAAGAAGAAACCCTAGTTCCTGGTTTAGGTATATTTTACAACTATGTTTATGATTATTTGTTCATAAACAACACTATAACTATAGACTTCGAAATTTTAATTTGTTTTTGATTTTGGATTTAGTTTTCTTAATTTGATTCGGTGTTTGTGTTACTTCTTTTCTGAGTTAGATAGCTCTGAAGCTAGTTTTGTCGAGTGTTGGTTTTTCAATTATCTAAACTATGACTGTTTCGTTTCTCACTCTTGTTTTGCTGTTTTACAATAGTGTGCCAATCTCCCCATTGTGTTTCAATCTTTTTGCCGATTACTTTAATTATGTTTTACATTTGTTATGTTGTCTCTCTGAGGGTTTTTTTTTGTTCTATTCTAACTATTGAAGTGGTAAGTTAAGAAACCTCTTGTGTTCATCTGTATGAAGTTGAGTTTTATTTCTATTCTAACTATTGAAGTGATAAGTTAATAAACCTCTTGTGTTCATCTGTATGAAGTTGAGTTTTATTTCGATCTTGTGTCAGATGTTTGGATTAAAGTGGTGATTTTACATAAATTACCACTGGTTGATACTAGGCTGTTGGATGACACATCCCCATATCGAGACTTACATAACGAGTCTTTTGTGTTGTCCGATGTCGTAAATATCGAAACTATCTCTTTGTATATGTAGTGTACCCCTTAGTCTAAGGTTGTACCTTTAAAGTATTCAATTCACAATATAGCAGAATTGTTGCAATGGTTCTTAATCATGATTTCAACTAATTTTAAATGCATGTGACATTCTAAAAGTCTTGACATATATGGTCAAGTGTAACTTCCTGAGTACTCTTACACTTCCTGAGTACTCTTGTTTACATATATGTCAACCTCTTTTAATGAGAAAAGGTTTTTTCACTGATTCATCGCAACTTTTCAATTTGTCAGACATTTAGAGTCCTTCATTGATTTGATGGTGATTTTTGTTTAAAAAGCATTCATGGTATGCGAAGGAACCGATTCTATTAAATCTGTTCACATTGTAATAAAGCTCAATATTTAGTTCATAATGTTTTATAACGTTGGAAATTTAGTTTGGGATTTGTATTAATCTATTTTTTAAAAAACTTGCCAATTCAGTTTATAGCTAATGTGTTAACATTTTTGAATTTTGAAAGGTTTTGAAGTTGATTTTTGTCCCAAGAAAAAGTGGATGAAGGAGAAATTATTCCAAAGGAAACTTATTCTCTGGTGAGAAATCAATGTTTGGAAAATTTGCCCAAAAAGAGCCCAGGAAAAATCTATTTGTTATGAAGATTTTGAATCTGGCCCATGCATGACTAATCCATATCTTTTAGCTTTTAACAAATTATGGAAATAAGAATTCGTCATATGAGTGAGAGAATAATTGACAATACTTAGAGATTTTGATTAAATCAACGTAGAGCAATGCTATTCTTACATCATGGTATGCACTAAATACTTCTATCAACCACTGATCACCACCGTATTTATTTTAATTAATCAAATTTATTATTGCAAAGAATATTATATTTTATATTTAAATGTAAGAATTTGGTTAATATTATCTAATTTATTGGTTAATGAAGTAGTAAATTTGGTTAATAAATTATAAATAAAATATGTGGGTAATAACCTATATTTTTGTCATTAATGCAATAATAAAATTGATTAATGATAAACTTTATATTTGTGTTATAAAAATAATTTTAAAATATTTTTGTTTATAAATATATTTTGTTATTTATAAAAAAACATGTTCACCGTAAATATTATTCATCAACGTAAAAGACATGTTTGAAATATAATTTTTTCAAAATAAATTTATAGTGCAAAAAAAAAAAATTGAATTAATAAATAAGCATAATCTAGTACTCGATCTCAACTAACTTTTAGAATGTAGTACATTAGTAAAGATGTCGACAAACTTGAACATTAATATAGTGAGTAAAATTCATCTTTAACAACAGTGACTGTAATCTTGGATTCTATCTCTAATATCAGCCCTAATACAATTTTTTTTTTTAGGTTTATTCTTAAAATTCATAAGTGATATCATATCCTAATACAACTTTTGTGTAGGTAAATTCTTAAAAATCACAAGCTATTATGGATATGTACGTCTATCCTAATTTAATAAATATTTTAGAAGTCTATGAGATTTAAGAGGAAGCGATCCCACTTCCACATTCACAAATGTTAGTCTGCCAAGAGTATTCTTGGTATTTTACTCCATATAAAGTTTACATCTCATTAAGAGTTTATATTACCTCAACCTCTAATCTCTTCAAAAATTATGCTCACTAACATGTCCATTCTCATTTCACTTCATAACTTGTTATTATCCATTGAACTTGATTCTTGTGATCTCAAGTATTTTAGGCCGAGTTACCATTATGAGTGATTTGATGGTCTTATGACAAGCTAATCCTTTTGTCAAACGACAAACTAAGTTTTAAATAGTGTGCACATGATTCAATATAACAACTCCCTTAGCTAGGTTTTCAATGCATGTCAGCAACGTTGACGTATAAGAGTGCTATTTGGAAGAGTTGTCCTTTTCTATATTATCCCTCTGGTGGATGGAAACAACATCCAAGTTCTGCTACAGGGTTTGTGAATGCGACAAGATTATGCCAAGTCTGCCCAAATAGTTATTAGTTCAAAATGAATGTTGTGGTACTTCATCTTTAAGTAGACGATGGAAGCAACACCGTCAAGGGTTGTTGCAAAAGATCTTCCAAGATGCAGTTGTAAACACTTTTACAAGGAACCTTTGTAAGTTGAATGTTCACCGTCTTGGTGTCATTTCTTTTGTAGAAAGTTACCATGAGTTGTATAAAACCTCAAGGTAGATTACTTAGTCATTGAATGCTTGCAAATAAATGTCCATATACGGTGATGATTTCTCTCTCTTCAAGCTTAACTTCTGATCGTGAAGGTTGGATCAGATCCTGTAGAATCAGGCCGCCAAGTGCGTCAGGGATGCTGGTCGTATGGAGAGGAGGAGGGGGTGTACCTGCAAGGCACTCCGACGCTCAAGTAAGTAAAGGTCAGAGAAAAAGGGGCAAGTACAAAGAGTGAATTCTTAGGGTGAATATTCGATACCTGACCCTCTCAAGCGAGAGGGTTTATATAGAGCCCCCAGCGCGTGGCCAATGGTCCTATTTTCGAGGCAAAATAACCGTTTTTCCCAAAGAATAGGTAACTGCCCAAACTAGCCGTTAGGCCGGGCAGGGTGCTCGAAACTAGCCGTTATGTCGGGCATAAATGCAGTTTCGGGCACCTGTCCTTTGCTGTCCCGGCAGCGAGGAAGCCGTGCGTAACGGGCATCAACGCCGGGGAGGAACGTTGCGTTCCTTGCCCGGTTGGAGGGGCAGAAAGGTAACTTTTGCCCCTCTGTGGATTGGACTTTGGCAATTTGGGCCGCTCTGGAGTAGAGGCGGATTGGGCCAATTCTAGCCATTGGTCCAGTCCAGAACAACTTCTAAAAAAGTTTGGCGTACATAATGTTGCACAAGCTTTCCCCCATCAATGAGGATCCTTGACACAACAAAAATTTCCATGGTGGACGTAATAACTAACAGAAAAATATCATTAGGAATACCTCCCACCTTCCAGTTGTCTTTAAACCCCAAAATGTGTTGTTCTGGCTTCTCATTCGCCAATGTCTTTCCCTTCTTATTTGACGCTATCAGTTCTACAACATTTTTGTTCACAATACCCTTGGATGATGTTTTTCGTGCACCTAAATCATTCGGTGATAAAAGCAATGAACTGATAAATGTTGGAGTGAAAATGCATTCACAATAGTTTGTGCAAACAAAAATCATAACGTGACAAGTAAAAATTATCATATTCATGAAGATTGTATTACTTCGTACAAGGACAAGAAGAATGTCCTTGTGAAAACATTATAATAAGTTTGTAAGCGTAACAGGTGGTATGCAAAGCACAATTGTTTGGTTTGTGTACCTAATTGTAAAACTTAAGAGCTGACTTACAATTAACAAATATAATGATAAATACGATTAAGTTTCCATTTGAAATCATCTATACCTATATATGATAGATTCCATGTCTAGAACCTATAATGACCCTTTTTAATTATCACCTTTTTCAAAACACGATTTTACAACTTTGCAACCCTAATTGCTAGGGGTATCTAATCACAATGCAACCCGCTTCATTGGAAGCAACCCCTCAGGTACTAAAAGGGTATCCAATTGTAAATGACGAAGGTTTTCTGTAATGAAAATAAGAAGATTGTTTTTGCAAAACACGATTTTACAATCTTGGAATCCCTAGGTGTTTGGGGTATCCAATCGCGAAGCAACCCATTTTGTCTCCAGGTAGTGGGATTACCCAATCGGAAATAAAAAAGGTTTTATAACATATAAAACTAGAATAATGGTCAAGGCTATTCCTATCGAGACTCGAGCAATCATTATAGTCCCATAATTTTACTAATCAGATGTGCAAATCTCTTTCTTAGGTCTCTGTTGCTATCTATATAAATTCTCAAAATTCCATCGATAATATAAAACATTAAACTCAAATAAAATTATATAATTATAAAATAGAGTTTCATCACAGGAACAATCATGAAAATTCATACAGATTACAAGTTTATGGTAAAATCATCTAAATGGAATCTAATCTTAGAGAACTAGCCACTCACCCTTAAGGCATTCATGGCTTTAACTATAGAAAAATAAAAATAATAAAGACTTGCAACAATTAGGAATGATCCCTTAATGATATCCTTTGTTTTCCATCCTCCTTGGTAAAAAAATGCCCTAAACTCTCTAAAATTCGGAATACATATGATTGAACATAGTCTCCAAATATATACCCTAACACTTCTTCATGTAATAAACTTCTCTTCCTATTTTTGGGGACGAACGAGTCTTTCTTTTACTATTCCATAATCAATCGATCGGTTGGGTTTGAACATGTTCTTCACCCTTAACTTAGCCCATGGACCGTGGCTATAAATATCTCAATCTTAGTGGTTGGGAGGGAATTATTTAATTTTTTTATGATATATTCCCATATTTGCAAAAAAGAGGGCTCCGGCCGATACATCGCTGACACGATCTACTCTATTGTACTTTTCACAAATACATGCCATAAGCTTGAAAATTTTCTAGACAATCTATCAAGTTATTTTCACACACACACACCCACACACACATGCACACACACACACACACACACACACACACACACACACACACACTCACACACACACACACACACATGCACAGACATGCACACAGACACACACATATGCACACGCACGCGCGCGCACGCACACACGCACACACACTCACACACACACACACACACACACACACACTTATAAGCTCTTAAGTGTTGTGACATGACTTGAGTCAAGGTAGAAGAAATTTAGAATAAGTGAACAAATTTTTGGAGTAAAACACTAATTTCCTTCCTTCATCTATCTTGACTATTTTCTCTTTTTGCACATTCAACTCTTTACTGAATTGCTCATGAGCTATTTGAGATTTTTTATTCGTTTGGTACCCATTCATTTTTTCCTTTTCTTTTCTTTTTCTTTAGGTACCTATTTTCATCATTTTTTTCTTTTTCACGTTCTCCTTTTATTGTGTATGCTCTTAGGAACACCACCCTAAACTTAGAAGATTGTTATTTCAGAGCAACCATAAACTTAAAGATACGTTTCACTTAAGATTCAGTTTTTTTAATAACTATCTAACTTCAAAGAGATACAACTATTATAAGCCATTTATGTAATTCAAAACATTTTTAATCAAATTTAAAAATAAAAAAAGCGTTTTAGGCTCAACGAGGGTAGCAACAAATATATTTAGCGGCAAATGATAATTTTGCTCAAACCTGACTTGTTTAGGCATTTGAAAAATTTAAATATTTTTTAGCTAGATCCCCATCTTTACTTGCTATCATTCTCTTAGTCTTTTTGAACTCTCATAAATCTTAAACATTCGTATTAGGTACCTAGCTTATTTCCCAATAAACTTGTGTTCATCATTAGTATTGTAAAAATAAAGAGAAAACTTTAAGAACACAATAAAATCTCATAATTCAAATACTTTCATTAATAAGAGAATGAAATTTTTTACGATATTAGTATTGTGAGTACTACTTATCAACACCAATCTACCATATAAGAAAATCTTATACCTATGCAGTCACTCTTTTGTCCTTCTCTCTCTTTTTGCCACATCTGCATTTGAAGGGCATTTTATGTAGTTTCACAACCGAATTGTAATGACACATCCACTTCCTTTGATTTACACCTTTTATACTTTTCAAATTCACGCTCTCTCTCTCTCTCCCGTCCTTTCTCTGTATCTTCTCTCTCTCTCTCTCTCTCTCTCTCCCTCCCCTCTCTCTCTCTCTCTCCCTCCATCCCTCCCTCCCTCTCTCTCTCTCTCTCTCTCTCTCTCTCTCTCTCTCTCTCTCTCTCTCCCTCTCTCTCTCTCTCTCTCTCTCTCTCTCTCTCTCTCTATTTTCTTCTTCTTCTTTCTTCTCCCTGTTCTATTTCTTTCTCCCTCTTTTTCTTCAGACCCTTCTTCTTTTTACTCAGTAACACTCAGACTGAAGCCGATAAAGCTATCGATTTCGATCCTACTAATGCGATTTAGTATTTTTACAAAGCTACAAATCCCTTTGTCTTTCCATTTCGTATCTGACTTTTTGTTGTTGTTCTTTCAGGAAGTATTGAACCGGGTTTCGACGGGTAAGCCAATGTTTTGGTTACTTCAACCATTGAATGTGCTAAAACCCAATCTTCTCAAGCAAACCCTAATACTGATATCATCCAATTGAGAAAGTAAATAACTATTTTTCTGTATTTGATAAAAGCTGTTAGTTACTTTATGCCAACTACATTGCATTTCATCAGATTATTCTATTTTTGTTTCTGCATTTGCTCAAAGCTGTTAGTACAAGTAAAGCACACGAAGTGTTCGACAGAATGCCCAAGCAGAGCAATGAACTGAAGATAAGTTATGTGGGTGAGTTTTAGTTTGTGACATGGTTTTCTTTATTGTTTTTGCTTTGCGTGTTGAGTTCGTATCACACAGGAGGAGAGGGACATGCTTCCTGCAAACGCAGATGCGGCGACTTCTGTTCCTGAAAGTGAGGTGGCCACTGCAACTTCTCATGGAATTGAAGTGGCTGTGGGATTTAAGCCAGTTGAACATCCAGTTGAGCCTCTTGCCAATGATCGACCAATTCAATGTCCGTTGCCTGAGCCATCTAATCTTAATGTATCTGCTAGTCATATATTTGAAAATCATAATATGGTTGTTATTCTTAATTTGTATAGTGGGGGGAAGAAACTAAAATAGTTATCAGTTGCCTGCAGTTGGTGTAACACCCTTCTAACCCCACGGAATATACACGATAATCATCTATAATTATATCAGAGTAAAACCACAAAGAGTGTCACATTTCTTCATTTAACATCAATTTAAACATCCTGCTCCGTAACACGGGTTCTCTTATCAACATTGTTACTTATTTACTATGCACCGGAAAATCATAGCTTTATTAATCAAAATCCAAAACATCTTACAACAATCAACTCATAACAACATCATCTTAAAGGAAAATAAAACACAACAGATCAACGCAACGTTCCCGACAAGACGTTACATATCAGAGCAAGACACCTCTAAATAAACGAAAACTATAAGAATACTCCAAAATGATCTTCAAAGCTCCTATAAGCTACTCAGGAGTATCTGCACGTTACCCACGTGGAGGCAACATTCAAACAGGCAAGGTGAGTAATCACAATTCATTATAATGATATAACGAAAAGAACATAAATAGGACATCATTCATTATCATCCAAACATCATAGAAAATCCAACGTCATTAACAACAATTATACCCAACTATGCAATGCCACTTAGCATGAAACACAACGTCATAGAATCATGCATGCGGTACCGATCAACATAGGATGGACACTGGGCCATCAACCCTCCACTCAGGGAGCACAACATAATGAACATAGTCACCTCAATCCACACAATGGGATTGAAGCCAACACTGGACCGAAGTCCCAACATCATCACTGGACCGAAGTCCCAACATAGTATGCCATGAATGCATGATGCAACAACAACAACATAATCAACATAAGTCATCAAGGGTTGCATCATCACTCATATAATCATCAACTTCATATTACAATATCATCAAAACTCATCATAATACTTCACCTAGCATGTATAACATCACATGCGCATCATCAATTTAATTCACAAAAACATCACAGGGTAACATCACTAACACATGTCACAATCATCATAATAACATCAACACATAATTATCATCACATAAGCATCAATACATAATCGTCATATATTCCTCAACACATAGTTATCATCACAAAATCATCAACACGTAATTATCGTCACTTAATCATTAATACCTAATCGTTATCATCTAATTCAACAACACGCAATCATCATCGCCTAATCATCAGACACCACTACAACCACATTATCACATTACCTACACGTCTACGTCTACATAACTTATCTCTCAACATCAATATTACTATCATTGGACACAAGACATCACCATTCTCCAATTACACCAAGTCTCTACACACATCTCACCAAAACAACATAACTCGACATGTGCGAATCTACCGCATGCGCGTCGATAGTTGGAATCCTGGTACTAAAATTATTTTTATAAGAAAGGACATTATACCAGCTTTCTAACGATCCGAACCACGCGTCAATCGGACACTCACAGCTCGAGTTATGGATTTTCGAAGTTTCCGAAATAAAATTGCCACGTAATCTTCAAAGTGCATCATCATTTCATGTCATCAAAATAATAATGTAAATTCATGCATCATCCTCATTTTCTTCAAATTAGACAACATTATAATCAAGCATCAGCAACACAACGAAAAACAACACAAAACGGCAAAGAAAACAACAAAAGAACAACACCATAGCACCGCGGCCTCCTCACACCGCCTGGCGTTGCACGGGCGCCAACATCCCTCAATTATTCCCAAAAATCCAGTAGCGTTCCTAGCTCCGCCTTCTCTTGCATCGCCCAGCGAAGAAGCCACCGCCCGGCGCTTCGATTGCACCGCCCGGCGCTGCGAGTGCGTAGCATAATTTTGCTACCAGAATTCATGCTATCATATCAGTCCAAATTCTCCCAATTTTCACTCCTTTAGGCACGAAAATCACCTCTAATTACAACAACTTTCAACAACAATAACATACAACATATTATAGACAACATCATGAATAAACCTCGTCATCCTAACTCATTAGAATCTCCCTCTTTCTCACCAAATCCCATCAAAACCCCAAATACCTATCATGATCAATTCATTATATCAAAATAATAAACAATGGTTCTCCCCATACCTTAGAGTAGAATCTGATTCCTCTTCTCCTTCTGCAACACTTCAACCCTAGCCTCCTTGTTCTTCAGAGCCTTTTTGCTTCAGCCACCAAAACACGTATAATGAGAACCTCTCTCACTCTTTCCTCTCTTGGCTCCCAAATACCCCTAATTAGGCTCTTCCATCTTTACCCTCAGTTATTCCACATAACATTACCAACATGTCTTCAAGTTTCTCTTTTTATTTTAAATAATAATAATAGTCCAAATAATATTATTCTATTACTATTATTACTAAATAATTCCGAATAATCACTTAATTCATCAATTCCCGCGACACACATCATAAACACATCTTGCATCATAATATCTCACCGAAGTCACCGATAAATCCCGAATATTTATAATAAACCCATTAAATAAATACTCTAATTCTTTTGGGGTGTTACAACTCTCCCCCACTTAAAGAATTTTCGCCCTAAAAATTACTCGAAGAAAATAGAGCCGGATACGACTCTCTCATTTGATCTTTGCACTCACAATTCCAACACACAAGCCATCAATAAATACTCCAAAGACCGGATACTCCTCTCTATCTGACCATCTGTCTGCGGATGATAAGCAGAGCTCAACCCCAACTTAGTGCCTAAAGCACCCTATAACTTTTCCAAACCTCGACGAAAATCTTGGATCTCTATCCGACACAACACTCGAAGTTATCTCATGCAACTTCACAATTTCCTCAATGTACATCTTAGCTAACTTCTGTATGGAATAACTAATCTTTATCGGTGAGAAATGAGCCGACTTAGTTAATCTATCCACAATTACCTAACTCAAATTATTCCCCTTCACCATCTTCGACAATCCCATCACAAAACCCATGGAAATACTATCCCGTTTCCATTTTGGAATATTCAACGGTCGCATCATACCCAAAGACTGCTGATGTTCCATCTTTAACTTATGACAAATCAAACATGCATACACAAACACAACAATATCCTTCTTCATACTTGGCCACCAAAACAGCTTCTGCAAATCATGATACATCTTCGTAGCACCAGGATGAATACTTAGTCTACTTCGATGTCATTCCTCTAAAATACTCTTCTTAACTTCCGGAACATCTGGAATACACACTCTGTCTCAGAATCTCAATACACCATTTTCATCAAACCGAAATTCACCTCCGCTATCTTGGTTAGTTAAGGCCGATTGATCAACCAACTTCAAGTCAGATTGTTGTCCTACTCGGATTTCTTCTACAATATCGCTAGTCAATTTCAACATTCCCCAACTTCACATTTTCAGAGGTCGTCTCACATACTCAGCCCATGTCTCTAAACTACTCAATCATTTCAAGTCCTCTCACCATAAGCACCGTCATATGTAACGACTTCCTACTCAAAGCATCGGTCACCACATTTTCTTTACCAGGGTGGTAACTCAAATCAAAATCATAATCCTTCAATAATTCTAACCATCTTCTCTGCCTCATATTCAACTCCTTCTGATCAAACAAGTACTTCCAGCTTTCATGATCGATGAACACCTAAAACTTAAAGCCAAAAAGATAAGGTTGCCAAATTTTTAACCCAAACACCACAACTGTCAACTCTAAATCGCGCGTAGGGTAATTCCGTTCATGAACTCTTAATTGTCTGGAAGCATAAGCAACCACTTGACCATTCTGCATCAACACTCCACCAAGACCCATCTTCGACACGTCACAATAAACCATAAAAGACTCACTCGGATTAGACAAAATGAATACCGAAGTGGTCATCAATTTCTTCTTCAGTTCTACTAAACTTTCTTCACATGCAACATCCCACACATACGCTTGACCCTTTCGAGTCAACTAAGTCACCGGTAATGCCAACTTAGAAAAACCTTCAATAAACTTGCGATAGCAACTTGTTAATCCCATAAAGCTTCTCATTTCAGTAGCAGACTTCAGAGTCTCCCAATGCAATACAACATCAATCTTCGAAGGATCCACAACAATTCCACCACTTGAAATTACGTGGCCAAGGAACTCACATCCTTCAACCAGAACTCTCATTTTGACAACTTCGCATACAACTTCCTTTCTCTCAATACTTGCAACAAAATTCGCAAATACTCTACATGCTCCTCTTCGGATTTAGAGTACCTCAAAATATCATCAATGAAAACCACAACACATTTATCCAGATACTCATGAAAAATCTGATTCATAAACTCCACGAACACGCCAGGTGCATTGGATACACCAAACGGTATCACAGTGTACTCACAGTGACCGTACCTCGTCCTGAAAACTGTCTTCGGAATATCCTTAAATCCTCACTTCATCACCAATTTGGGCTATTTCATTTACTCTTGATAATCACTTCATATACGTCGCAACAACATTATTAACAAATCACTGCAATAGGACCTTATCATAAACATCATGTTTATCATCAAATAGCATATCGTAACATAGCAACATGCGATAAATTAAGCTCATAAACACATAGGTACTAGAGTCATGTATCAAAGCACTCATATAATTCAATCATAATGTAGCTCATTATGTCAGCTTTCCAACACTTCGAACGGCGCATCAAACGGGCTTACGAAACTCAAGTTACGACATTTCAAAAATTAGGTCTGCTGCTCTCGCTTGCAGCTCGCTCGACGGAACTGGGGCGACTGCCTGCGGGACAACACTACTCATTGTACGATTTTCAGCGTTTGGAGGTCTTTCGGACCTCTGAATTCGATTCCATAAACAGTCCCGATTTCGTAATTTAAAATTCTACGATCGTACAACACTTATAACAACATATAACACTTATTTGAAGGTTCTAACATCTTGCATTCATCAAAGATTCACTCATTCGTTTATTCAATACATGGTTTTCCCCGAGAAGTAATCATCAACAATACCCGATCGTTCTCCCTCAAGACATTCCAACTCGACTGATAGACGGGAAACTCGAATTCGCCTCATCTTCAAATATAATAAGCTGCATTTGACTCATCAAACCATCTATAAGCACTCGGCTTAACTCCAATCAACCTCACCGTACACACCATCTAAGCTTGCAAGACACGTCTATTCCATCCAACACGATTCCGTCTACTATCAACAAGAGATTAAGGGTGATCAGTTCCTCAATTTGTCAATAGATAACCGATAATAGTGATGGGGCATTAACCATATTTTCCAAAACTACAATGGTGCTCCTCGTATCTTACGCACTAAGCTACCTAAGGCACAAATTCTTAGTTACCGTAAGCCTTATCTCCAAATCTCCTTCAGTTTTGGAAATAACAAAACTCCTACAATGCCTACGCCAATGAAATTATTGGCACACTCAACTAACAACCCACAACCAAAACATCTTAGAGAAGCAAAAGCTTCCCCCCCACTTGTTTCAAACCAACACCGACAGACAACAGTTAGAAAACAAGCAAGTACCGACAGTGTTTTACACGCATGTCGTATACTAAGGAACAAACATCATTAGACAACCTGACCAGATGGACCGACCTAGTCTGATACCACTAATTGTAACACCCTTCTAACCCCACGGAATATACACGATAATTATCTATAGTTATATCAGAGTAAAACCACAAAGAGTGTCATATTTCTTCATTTAACATTAATTTAAACATCCTGCTCCGTAACACGGGTTCTCTTATCAACATTGTTACTCATTTACTACGCAGCAGAAAATCATAATTTTATTAATCAAAATTCAAAACATCTTACAACAATCAACTCATAACAACATCATCTTAAAGGAAAATAAAACACAACAGATCAACGCAACGTTCCCGACCCGATGTTGCATATCAGAGCAAGACACCTCTAAATAAACGAAAACTATAAGAATACTCCAAAATGATCTTCAAAGCTCCTATAAGCTACTCTGGAGTATCTGCACGTTACCCACGTGGAGGTAACATTCAAACAGGTAAGGTGAGTAATCACAATTCATTATAATGATATGACGAAAAGAACATAAATAGGACATCATTCATTATCATCCAAACATCATAGAAAATCCAACGTCATTAACAACAATTATACCCAACTATGCAATGCCACTTAGCATGAAATGCAACGTTATAGAATCATGCATGCGGTACCGATCAACATAGGATGGACACTGGGCCATCAACCCTCCACTCAGGAAGCACAACATAATCAACATAGTCACCTCAATCCACACAATGGGATTGAAGCCAACACTGGACCGAAGTCCCAACATCATCACTGGACCGAAGTCCCAACATAGTATGCCATGAATGCATGATGCAACAACATCAACATAATCAACATAAGTCATCAAGGGTTGCATCATCATTCATATAATCATCAACTTCATATTACAACATCATCAAAACTCATCATAATACTTCACCTAACATGTATAACATTACATGCGCATCATCAATTCAATTCACAAAAACATCACAGGGTAACATCACTAACACATGTCGCAGTCATCATAATAACATCAACACATAATTATCATCACATAAGCATCAATACATAATCGTCTTATATTACTCAACACATAGTTATCATCACAAAATCATCAACACATAATTATCGTCACTTAATCATTAATAACTAATCGTTATCATCTAATTCAACAACACGCAATCATCATCGCCTAATCATCAGACACAACTACAACCACATTATCACATTACCTACACGTCTACGTCTATATAACTAATCTCTTAACATCAATATTACTATCATTGGACACAAGACATCACCATTCTCCACTTACACCAAGTCTCTACACACATCTCACCAAAACAACATAGCTTGACATGTGCAAATCTACCGCCCGTGCGTCGATAGTTGGAATCCTGGTACTGAAATTATTTTTATAAGAAATTACATTATACCATATTTCTAATGATCCAAACCACGCGTCAATCGGACACTCACAACTCGAGTTATGAATTTTTGAAGTTTCCGAAATAAAATTGGCACATAATCACAAAGTGCATCATCATTTCATGTCATCAAAATAATCATGTAAATTCATGCATCATCCTCATTTTCTTCAAATTAGACAACATTATAATCAAGCATAAGCAACACAACGAAAAACAACACAAAACGGCAAAGAAAACAACAAAAGAACAACACCACAATTATTCCCAAAAATCCAGTAGCATTCCTAGCTCCGCCTCCTCTTGCATTGCCCGGCGAAGAAGCCACCGCCCAGAGCTTCGATTGCACCGCCCGGCGCTACGAGCGCGTAGCAGAATTCTGCTACCAGAATTCCTGCTATCATATCAGTCCCAATTCTCCCAATTTTCACTCCTTTAGGCACGAAAATCACCTCTAATTACAGCAACTTTCAATAACAATAACATACAACATATTATAGACAATATCATGAATAAACCTCGTCATCCTAACTCATTAGAATCTCCCTCTTTCTCACCAAATCCCATCAAAACCCCAAAACTCCAAATACCTATCATGATCAATTCATTATATCAAAATAATAAACAATGATTCTCCCCATACCTTAGAGTAGAATCTGATTCCTCTTCTCCTTCTGCAACACTTCAACCCTAGCCTCTTTGTTTTTCAGAGCCTTTTTGCTTCAGCCACTGTTCTGGACTGGACCAATGGCTAGACATGGCCCAATCCGCTTCTACTCCAAAGCGGCCCAAATTGCCTAAGTCCAATCCACAAAGGAGCAAAAGTTACCTTTCTGCCCCTCTAAACGGGCAGGGACTGCATCACTCCTCCTCAGAAACGATACCCGTTACGCACGGCTCATCCACTCCCCGAACAACTATGGGCAGGTGTCCGGAACTATGCCTATGCCCGACATAACGACTAGTTTTGGGCACCCTACCCGACATAACGGCTAGTTTGGGTAGTTACCTATTCTTCGGGAAAACGGTTATTTCTCCCCAAAAATAGGACCGTTTGCCACACGCTGGGGGCTCTATATAAACCCTCTCGCTTGAGAGGGTCAGGTATCCAATATTCACCCTACGAACTAATACTTTGTACTTGCCCCTTTTCTCTGACCCTTTCTTACTTGAGCGTCGGAGTACCTTGCAGGTACACCCCCTCCTCTCCATACGACCAGCATCCCTGACGCACTTGGTGGGCCACTTCTACAGGATCTGATCCAGCCTTCACGATCAGTGGCGCCGTCTCTGGGAATCATTGTTCTCCCCATCTTTCTTTCCCGGAAACCAAAGATCAAAATAATTTTCAAAGATCATCATTATCATGGCCTCTCAAGATCGTGCCAAGGATGCTCTCCAAACCACCATCCTCCCCGTCAACAAATCTGACGTTGATGGCCAACCATCTCTCCTCAGAGATGCCCGTTTTCTAAGGGACGGAGCCACTGCTTCTCCTTCCCCTACCCCCGCTGATCGCAACAACGATCAGTCTTCGTTTGACGTCCAGCCCGTTCCTGTTCCGCCCAACGCCGACCCGTCCGTGGAAGCCCTCCTGGAAGCGATCAACAAAACCAACACCCTAATCCTGCAGCAGAACGAGAGGATCGGGGCGTTAAAAGAGTCCAACCGTCCAAGATCCCCTCCTCCGCGGAGGAGCCAGCGACGATCAAGGAGCCCGCAGCGCCGGAGAGATATCGACCGAAGACTGCGCCAAGAGCCTGACCCCCGCGCCGCCCAGAAGCGTGACCAGATTTCCCCGCGTGACCAGCACTCTTCTGGCCACAAGAGGACTCGAAGGAACGAGCATTCTCCCTCGATCAAGTCTAAAGGCCGGGCCCGTTCACCTTCTCCCCGAAGGAACCGTTCACCTTCTCCTCGGAGGAACCACTCTCCTTCTCCCCGGAGGAACTGCCGCCGTGAGCGTCCCCTTCGGACCCCATCATTCACCAGTTCTAGCAGTGACGACGAGCCTCACGGCCCGTTATCCCAGGAGATCTTGGCTACCCATCTCCCCAAAGGCCTGGAGAAGCCCCCGTCACTGGGCGCGTACGACGGGACCACTGACCCCGGCGAGCACATCGAGAACATCGATGCGCTGCTGGACTACCGCGGCGCCATCAAATGCCGACTATTTCCTACCACGCTCTGAAAGAGAGCGATTACATGGTACAAGCAGCTGCCCGAGGAGTCCATTACCTCGTGGAGACAACTGGGCAGGATGTTCTCGCGGCATTTCACAGCATCTTGCCGTCACCCCAAGACCGAGGCCTCCCTTGGGGCCATAATCCAAGGAAAAGACGAGCCTCTCCACACATATATCGAGAGGTTCAACAAGGAAGCAGTACAGGTCCCTACAACAGACTAAATGAAGAAGTTTCTGCTCGAGCAAGGGCTCCACCTGGGCTCTGAATTTTCTAAAGCCATTGGCCTCGCACCACCGAGGAACTTAGACGCCCTCCTCCTCAAAGCCCAATCGCACATTCATTACGAAGAGAAGGTTGCGGCCAGCAACGTCCGAGCATCACGCCATCAGGAGAACGCTCGGACCTCCAGAGGAGAGGAAGCCTCGACATCTCGTCGGGGTGAACGGAGGCGCGAGGACCGTCCCCGGGACTCCCGCGACAGCAAGGGACCCTCCGGGCGTTTCCATGACTACACCCCCCTGACCGTCTCCAGGGAGAAAATATTGTCCGAATGTGCCAATTCGGAGTTCAAGCAGGCATGGGTCCGCTTCCCCAAACAACTGCCGGCCAGACCAAATATGGAAAAGTCAAAATACTTCCGTTTCCACAAGAGTCACAACCACACTACAGAGGACTGCATCCACCTGAAGGATGCCATTGAGATACTGATCAGGGATGGCCACCTGTAACAGTTTGTGAAGAAGAAGGACACTCCTCGGCAGGACGCCCAGGAGTCCAAGAAGGTAGAGGAGGAAGTACCCTCCTCGGAAGACGCCAACATACAGGTCGCTATGTCCATATCGTGACCTGAGGACTTCTACGTCCCGGACGGGCTCAGCGCCCCTGCTTATTTCGCGGCCCACAGCCCGTGGGAGACTTTTCCCTCCGCCATGGTCATCTCTGGCGGGGTCTTCAACAAAGTCACTGTGGGCTCCGTGAAACACAAATTCGAGCATCTGATCAACACGAGCTCCAATAAAGTGACCACGCTTGATCAGGCCCAGAAGGGCTCCGTCCCCATCTCCTTCTACCGGGAAGAGCTCCTCGACGGATCCCCGAACTCGAGCATACCTTTGCTCGTCAGAGCCCGAATGGCGAACTTCGACGTTCGCAGAATCCTCGTCGACCAGGGCAGCTCGGTCGACATCATGTACTCCCAGCTGTTTTCAACACTTCAGCTGGACGAATCACACCTTACCCCTATGTAGGGTCTGATTTACAGGGATTCAACGGATCAGTGACCAAGCCATGGGGCTACGTTGAACTGATCGTAACCTTCAGATCAGTTGAGATGGCCAGATCTGTCAAGGTACAATTTCTGGTGATCGACTGCCCGTCGCTTTACCAGTGCATATTCGGAAGGCCAACTCTAGCCGAGTTGGTAGCAGTGCCTTCAACAGTCCACCTGAAGATGAAGTATTACACTTCAAGAGGGAGGGTCGCCACCCTCCACGGCGACATCAAAGCTGCACGACGGTGTTTCGAGGCAGCTACAAAAGGGCTCAATGCCATTGTGTCCAAGCCAAAAGCGTCGGGCAAGCCAGCATTGCCAAGCAGCTCCGAGGAGGCCAAGCCTCTTCCCCAGGTCGACTCCATCGACCTCGACAGTCGCTTCCAAGAAGAAGACCAGCAGGAGGAACGAGCAACTTCAGCCAACCCATCCACATCGTCCAACAGCAGCTCCCATCCGATGCGCCCAATCCCAGATGGCAACTTCGAGACCGTTCTGTTCAGTGACGGCCCTCAGCGGGGAGTGAAGATTGGAGCAGACTTGCCCGACATCGTGAGGAAGCAGCTCAAAGCATGCCTCCATGAGAATGTCGACCTCTTCGCATGGAGCGCCACCGAAATGGCCGACTTGGATCCGTCCGTCGCCTGCCACCGGCTGACAATTGACCCGACCTTCAAGGCCGTAGCACTACGTAGGAGAAAGCAGTCTCCGGAGAAAACAGAGGCTGCTGAAAAAACTGTAAAGGACCTCCTCGAGGCCAAATTTATTTCGGAGGCCAAGTACACCACTTGGCTGTCCAACGTTGTACTAGTTAAAAAATCTAATGGAAAATGGCGCATGTGCATTGATTACACCGATCTCAATAAGGCATGCCCGAAGGATGCCTACCCCCTCCCCAATATTGATAAACTTGTTGATAATTCTACCGATTTTAAACTTTTATCGTTCATGGGCACCTACTCGGGCTATAATAAAATTCCAATGGCAATGGTCGACAAAAAATACACGGCCTTCATGACCAAATCAGGCAACTATTACTACAACGTAATGCCCTTTGGCCTGAAGAACGTCAGGGCAACCTACCAAAGAATGATGAGCAAAGTATTTCGGGGAGAAATCGGCGACATGCTCGAAGTCTACATGGACGACATGATCGTGAAATCCCACGAGGAAACCGATCATACTTCCCATTTGAGAAAGGTCTTCGAACAGGCCAGGAAACACAAAATGCGTTTTAACCCGGAAAAGTGCACGTTCGGTGTCTGAGCGGGCAAGTTCCTCGGCTTCTACTTAACAGAATGAGGAATCAAAGCCAATCCTGATAAATGCCGAGCATTCTCCGAGTTTCCTATGCCCAAGTCCAAAAAATCCATCCAGTCCCTCAACGGGATGCTCGCGTCACTATCTCGTTTCGTGGCAAAGTCCGCCCAGCACGCCCTACCATTCTTCAAACTCCTCCGCAACGAGGCAGCATTCGAATGGACCGAGGAGTGTGACAAGGCCCTTCTCCATCTGAAACGATCACTCTCAGAGCCACCGGTCCTCTCTCGCCCGGACAATGGCGAAACGTTATACCTGTACCTCGCCGTAGAAACCGAAGCAGTGAGCGCCGCTCTCATCCGCGAGACACCTGACGGGCAGAAGCCCATATATTTCACGAGCAAAGCGCTGCAAGGACCAGAGTTAAGATACCAACAGATAGAGAAAGTCGCACTGGCCCTCATCAACGCATCTAGAAGATTAAGACACTACTTCCTAGCTCACACGATGGTGATTCGAACAAATCAACCAATAAAGCAGCTACTAGAACGACCAGACATGGCCGGTCGAATGCTCAAATGGTCACCAGAACTGTCCGAATTTGACATCCAATACAAAAGCAGGAAAGCTCTCAAAGCCCAGGCTCTAGCAGACTTCGTCGTAGAAATGACGTTCGCAGACTCCCCCGCGAGCGAAGCACGCAAATGGACCATTTTTGTGGACGGTGCCTCCAGCTCGGCAGGAAGCGGTGCGGGCATCATACTGGAAAGCAACGAAGGAATCATCGTTGAATTATCGCTTACCCTGTCCTTCCCAACCTCCAACAACCAGGCCGAATACGAAGCCTTCCTCGCTGGGCTACGCCTGGCCGAGGACCTAGGCGCAGAAGAAGTCGTCATCTGCACAGACTCACACTCAATGACCGGGGAAACACCTTTCCGTCTAGCATACGGGACCGAGGCTGTAATCCCCGTCGAAGTTCACGTGCCTTCCAGGAGGACAGAGTCGCCCCTAGACGAGGAGATGAACGACGAATCGTTGAGAGAAGAATTCGACCTCGTTGAGGAAATCCGAACCAGGGCAGCCCTCCGGGAAGCCTCACTAAAACAAAAAATTACCATCAGGCACAACGCCAAGGTGATACGACGAGAGTTCGACGTGGGAAGCCTTATTCTAAGAAGAAACCACAAAGACTCTCGTGAAGGCAAACTAGCAGCCAACTGGGAAGGACCCTATCGCGTTCGAGCAAAAACGGAAAATGGGGCCTACTACCTAGAACATCTCACCGGGGAAGAACTTGCTCGACCATGGAACGCTGAAAAGCTAAAACAATACTACAGCTAAATTCTCGGTTCGACCCATCGCGACGACGAACGTCAGCTACCGACCACTATGCACGTCTAGGTACAAACGTCACATACTAATAAAGTAGAACCCCATTCAATATCGGGCCGGGTAACTGCTCGACAACGGTCCTCGATCGAGCATCACTGTCGTCAAAGTACCATGACTGGCAGAACCCCATCTCGCGATGAGACGTTCACGCCGCGAACTCAGGCCTCAAACGCGACATGAGCTCCGCCCCCCGCCAGGATATTCCCCGGTCGTTCGGCCAGTTCCCCTCACTGCTGAACACACCTACAACGAGCAATCCCCCTTAAATATTTGCACAAGTCAAATACTCCCAATCACGGGCAGACATACATTCACAACGAGCATGAGTACAACACTTAGCAAAGAATAAAAGCAAGTAAATTCATGCAGATAATAGAATCAAACACATAATAATTTAACATAATAAGTGGCCACAAGGACCACGATTGTACTGAGTTACATCAAACGGGGGCCATGCCCCCCAAAAAATAAATTACAAGCAATTACTCCGCATGCAGGCTGGATAGATTACAACAACATCAAAAACACAAACTCCTCACTCATCCACGTGTTCGGCAGGCTCGGGCTGAGGCCCCTGGTCCTCCGTGGGCTGATCCTCGTTATTCCCTTTAAGGAGAGCATCGGGCATAACGATCCGACCATCCTCAACGTGCGCCAAATAGTGGGTACCCTCGACAGAATAGTCAAGCTCAGGGTTCACCACCCGCAGTTGAGCCACGGCGTTCCTGAAAGACTCCTCCGCGACGACAATACCATCATCCTCGGCCGTTAGCAAACGGGCAACCAGCTCGGATCTCGTCTTCAATTCCTTCACATCTTCCGGCTCATTGTCACCTGGGGCATTGGCCGCCCTCAGCCACTGGACCAGCTCCTCAGCAACTTTCTTCTCCGCCGCCAACGTGGAGTTCTCCTTCTTCAACCGAGCTACCTCCTCGTCGGCCTTCTTCCGAGCGTCATCGGCACCCTTGACGTCTTCCTTGAGGGACGCCATGGTAGCACATGTAGCATTAAGTTCGGCCTCAGTTGCAGAGTCCCCTTCAGCATAAACGGCTGCCATCTCCAACATCCTAACCAAGGCAGAAGCGTCCTGAGCCACCAACGCCCTCTTGCTCGGGCGATCCATACTTTCCAAGCGAAGAGATTCCGCCCGGGGCACGACCAAATAGTTTCCCTCGAAAAACCTCCTATCGAGGATACAAGGAGGAAGCTCGAACTTCCCTTTCTAAGCCACCCGAGTGAGGTCCACAGCGTCGGTAACCCTTGGCCGCTTGGATCGATCGGTCAAAGGAAGAGGAGACCCCCGGGGAACAGGAGTAGGAGAGGAAGATGTCCTTGTAGTGGACTGCGCCGGAGGAGGAACACGAGCGCCAGTAAACCGAGACTTCGGAGGAACTGCTCCGGCCTTGTTCCTCGCAAGAGCGTTCCTTACAACCCTGTCATGGGCCTGAGGCATCTCACCTGTACAAAAAAAATACGAGCATGTTAGATACGAGGAAAAGAAATAGCGCAAACAAATCTAAATAACTAAGGCTACCAAGCAGCTTCTCGGCATCCTCGGGAGTCTTGCACTCCAACAGTGCCTTAATGTTGATAAATCGACGCTCAACCCTCTGACTCCCGTCCTCCTTGAAGACCGGATTACCCTTGCTCGTCCAGCACTCAACAAGCCGGAAGGAGTTGACCCACTTCACCAGCACCTCGTACGCCATGGCATCCTGCCCGCGTAGTTCGCTCGGTTGGAGAACTTAGTCACTGGGCCTCTTAGCTAAATGATCGGGCGCCCAATAGATATGGAACTTATAGATTCTCCGCCCAATAAACTTCCCATCATCGTCGCGTAGGTCATTCCCATCCTCATCAACTTCGATTTCCCTGACGTACGTGCTATTCTGGGCAGCTGCGGACAAGGGCTCGGTGACATAATACCGCTCTTTGAACGTTCGTATCGACTCCGAGAATGGCTTAAACAACTTACGGGGCTGCTTCAAAGGCACCCAACCGTACTTCCTCCCTGATAGTTGCCTTTGAAGATGGAAGATAGTGAAGAACAGAGGGAGAGTAGCCCTTATGGAGAGATGCTCGCATACCAGCTCGAACGCCCGGATGAAGGCCAACGAGTTAGGATGCAGTTGCGTGGGGGCCAATTTCAAATGCACGAACACTGACTGCTGAAAATCAGTGAACGGCAACCTCAGACTCAACTCCTTAAAAGCATATTCATACATCGTGAAACGGTCCCCGAAGTTCGTGCAGACCGGCTCACCCACGGAAGGGAAGTGCACCTTCCACTCTCCCTCCGGTCCGACCTCCGTAAAAACGTCCCCCAAATACTTCGCAAAAATAGTCACGTGCTAAGCGGGTTCGGCCACCTCCCACTCCTCGGCGGAGTCCACGACGACGTCCTCGTCCATGTCGTCCAGCTCCTCTTCCTCCCCAACATCACTGGAGGAACTCGAAGCCGTCGAATTATTATTATCCTCGGAGCCTGTTTCTTCCTCGGACGTATCTATGATAACCTCTCTATCTGGCCCCGTCGCCATAACAATCACCTGAAAAGCAGAGAAGAAAGTGAATTCGACAACAAATCAAATCCACCCTTCCACCGCTAAGTTAAGTGAAAGGGTGCGCAAAGAGCTAAGGACAACGTCCCTGGCCTAAGCCCTAACATCAAAAGGAAAACCGAAACCTCCCCGCAAGGAGATGCTCGAAACAAACCATCCCCAAGCAAGGAGCTTCCTCGCACTCGTACCCAGATTCCGTTCGAAGCTTCGCCGGAAGTCGCAAAGCTCCACCGGAATCTGGGAGTGTTCTACCGGAAAACTCATCACCCACTCAGAAGAAGGACAGACACGAAGGTTGCATATGCATAGCTGTCACAGCGACGCCATGAACCGCCTTCCTCGCTAGAACATACTAACACGTCTAGCGACATGTCAGAAGTGGAAAAATGGCACAACCACCGTCCACCACCAACAATCGCCAGAAATCCACCTATTTCGTCCTCTAAACCTAGCCCTAACCACATGCAATCTACCATTGACAACAAAAAGGAGTAAAACAAGCACAGGATCAGAAAACTTACTTGATTTAAGAAGATGAAAATGGCTGCTCGAAGCTTGGAGCGGTGGTCGGAGTAAGCAGACGGTGGCAACGGGCATGAATGCTGAAGGAAACGAAGAGAAATCAGAGCAAAAAGTCCCAAATGGAACGATTTTCCCCTTTTTATACAAAGGGGCACGTGCGAACACGCGCTCGTAGGCCATGATGGCTATCCACTAGCCATCATTGCCTAGTAACTGCTACACGGAGCTCTAGGCACACGTGGCGTCCCAACGTTTCCAATTCTATCTGACCATTAGTCTCCCCGAACACCGGGCAACAAGGTCACGACCACGAATCTCACGGACACCAGGGGTCACAAGCACATTGAGACAATCCTCCTCGTCTTCAAACGACGACTCCATGCTAACTCCTCGGAGCAACGAACTGCCCTTAAGTCATCACTCCCATGCTCGGGAGCAACGACTTGGGGGGCTCCTGTTCTGGACTGGACCAATGGCTAGACATGGCCCAATCCGCTTCTACTTCAAAGCGGCCCAAATTGCCTAAGTCCAATCCACAAAGGGGGAAAAATTACCTTTCTGCCCCTCTAACCGGGCAGGGACTGCATCACTCCTCCCCGGAAACGATGCCCGTTATGCATGACTCATCCACTCCCCGAACAGCTATGGGCAGGTGCCCGGAACTATGCTTATGCCCGACATAACGACTAGTTTTGGGCACCCTGCCCGACATAACGGCTAGTTTGGGTAGTTACCTATTCTTCGGGAAAACAGTTATTTTGCCCCCGAAAATAGGAACGTTGGCCACACGCTGGGGGCTCTATATAAACTCTCTCGCTTGAGAGGGTCAGGTATCCAATATTCACCCTACGAACTAATACTTTGTACTTGCCCCTTTTCTCTGACCCTTTCTTACTTGAGCGTCGGAGTACCTTGCAGGTACACCCCCTCCTCTCCATACGACCAGCATCCCTGATGCACTTGGTGGCCCACTTCTACAGGATCTGATCCAGCCTTCACGATCAGCCACCAAAACACGTATAATGAGAACCTCTCTCACTATTTCCTCTCTTAGCTCCCAAATACCCCTAATTAGGCTCTTCCATCTTTACCCTCACTTATTCCACATAACATTACCAACATGTCCTCAAGTTTCTCTTTTTATTTTAAATAATAATAATAGTCCAAATAATATTATTCTATTACTATTATTACTAAATAATTCCGAATAATCACTTAATTCATCAATTCCCGCGACACACATTGTAAACACATCTTGCATCATAATATCTCACCGAAGTCATCGATAAATCCCGAATATTTATAATAAACCCATTAAATAAATACTCTAATTATTTTGGGGTGCTACAGTTGGGACACATTAAATTTGCATAGTTCAGTTAAAAGCAACCATTTGGGACACATTAGCACATGCAGGGTTCTGTTGATGCTAGAGTATGTGATCAATATTTATAAGAAATGTGGAAAGATAGTTTATTATTCAGTTATCAAGTATGTGATCGATTTCACTCAAATAATTTTCTTAGCCTTATTATGTGTGATTACAATGTATATAAGATATGGAAATGATCTATTTTTTTCATTGTGTTGATTAAACTATCTTTCCACAGTTATTATATTTTGACCAGGAAGACAATGATGGGTTTATTATTTCCCTCCAGGTATAATTAAAGGTTATTCTTGCCCTCTGAATGTCAAATTAAAGGTTGGAAGAACATGGGGATCCCTGGAGCCATTTGCGCCTGATAAATTCAAGGCAGACACTCCCATGGCTAAATCCTGAAGCACCCAAACCATATTTGTTCATGACAGTGTAAAAAGATATTTGTTGATGATTGCTGGTGCATTCACCATATTGATTTAGAGATTGAAACTTGGATGCATCGTAAATATAAGTTCCCCCAAAATACTCAATTATCATGATGAGGCACGTAGTTTAGAGGTTTTAAGTAAGTCTGATGGAGACGTATTCAGAATGATATCAGCAAGATGGATTGGGTGTCCTTAGGTTTCTATGGGTTTTCAGCATAGACAGCAGAACAAAAAGATGGTGTGTGAAATTCTTGATGGTATGGGTCCAAATAGCCTTGCCAAACAAATGGATCGCAGTTAGGATGAAGCTGCTGAAATGATTAGTAATTTCAAAAGCACTTTTCCTGCATTGCTTCTTCGTTTTGTGAAGCTGTTGCATTTTGTCGTAGTAAAGGGTGAGGATACTTTATGTCACTTTTACACATCCTAACTCATTCCTTTAGTGGGATACCATGATGTCTATTATCTAAGCATCATATACTCTTTAGTTTGAATGCCGATTTATGTTTTTCTTTGACAAAATGATTGCTTTTACTGGTATTTCAAATATTTGCGCCTATTGTAAATGTAACCTAATATTTCCTTAAATTGAGATCTCTACATCTAATAATGTAGAAAATTTTGTTCCAACATGTGTAGACTCTCAAGGGAAGGAAGCGATTTTTCTCAAAATTAAAATTTGGCAGTAGTACAGAAAAATCAAGAGCCCTGAGGCAAGCTGTCAATTCCATTTGTCAAGTGTACTATATTTTTTCTCTTCTAAATTGAGATGTTTCCTTCGAAGATATCCCTATTCATTTAGTGTTTCCTTCGTATATATCAAAATTCATTTATAATGTTGTCACCTTCTCCCAGGGATCTGCTGTCGATATAATTAAAATTGAAATGCTTAAAATTTACTCTCAAATTATTACTAACGTTGATAGCCCGAAGTCAAGTTCTTTAGGCGCAACCAGGTTCCACATGCTTAGAGATCGTTGCCAAATTCTGTTACAAGTTAGTTTTAAAGTTTTTGTATTCTCAATGTTTTTTAAAACATTTTTCTTTGTTTTAATCATTTAAGTAAATGTTAACTACGTACATGATGAATTAGTGTTGGAAGTGGATCCCTCTGTGGTGGAAAACACTGCAATATTGTTGCAGACTAGCATGGAGAATGTAGTATCACTTCTTGGTTTGTATTCCTTAAACAAATTTAATTATAATGAAGTGAAATATATTGACATTATTGAGATGAATATAACTATAATGAAGTATCACTTGGTTTATATTAGAATTCTTGAAGCTGTTTTCATGGAGGAAGCTCTCTCGGTGATGCCGTCGACCATGCTCCGTAACCTCACCAACAAACTCTATGAGATACGCAAAATTGTTGTTGTCGAGGTTTTGTTCACTTGTATCTTCATCGTGATTATTTCAAAAAAAATGCTACTGTAGATTTTGTTCACTTCTATGTTTTCTACATGTTTATAACACCTTCACTAATCAACATGATATATATAATGGCTATAACGGTGTTATACCATAGTGAAATTTGAATAAAATTCTATTTTCTACAATCTGTTATTAACCACACTGATTCAACTTGCGTGAATTAATGCGATGTATGATACTCTTGCAAGTACAAATGTCGACTGTTTCTTAATTGTGGAGTCACCATTTTACCTCGAAGGTCCTGGTGGACTTTATGAATATATAGAAGAAAGAATAAAGGAAAATAGTCGCATGGTTATTGGGATTGCTGGAGGAGCGGGACATGAACTTCTTTTCGGGAGCATGCAACCCGACAATATGTAATGATTAATGTTATGTCTATGGACTGGTATGTATGATTGCTTGCCTTTGGTTGCACCTCACAAGGTGGAATTCGGGAAGGTGGAATTCATATGAATAGCGAGGGGGAGCAGTATATGGAATGATATGCTACCACAACAAATGTTTGCTTCCAAAGATGTTGTTTCACGATCGATGACTATGAAGATTCGGGAAGGTCGTGGTGTAGGTAAGCTAGTTTTTTCATTGATATATCCAATGTATTTATAAAAAGTTTTGGAAAAGAAGCCAGGACGCCACTGATTGTTGGTAATTGTAGAAGCAATGGTTAATGGTAGCCTGGGGTTTAAGCTATGTAACTTGTTTGTCAAGTTTTCTTTTCAAGAGATTTTGGAATTTCCTATAAATGAATGTATTTTCTAATATGGAAAAGACCAACTATTGGACACGCAGACAGGTAGAAGTAACTATTTAAATTTGTGTGCCTAATCTTGCAGACATGCAGAAGCTCTGGAGATGTTGGAATGTCGGCGAAGAAAACTGTTATTTCTGTCGCGAAAAGGCTTTCGTTAATTCGGTCGTGCTGCTGGAGGTTTGTGTCATTGATGTTGGTTATTTGGAGTTCGTGTGAGCGTAGATATTTAAGTACCTACATATTTAAGTACCTAAATAGCCTGTAGCAACATTAGTAGCTATGTAGTAAATGAATTCACCTGAAACTCAAGTTTTCTATCAATGATATTTTTTATTGTTCCTTCTCTTTTTCTTTAATGGCCCATCATATATAACACTATATTTACAACTTAATGATAAACTTGATCATCATCATTCATTATTATTTTACCTCCCAAAGTTACAACGTTACAGTTTTAAAATAATTAATGCATTTACATTTTCAAAGTGAGGGAGAAGATGAAGAGTCATAAGCTTAATTATAAAAACCTGTATCCTCTTCTCAACAACACAGAGTAAACTTCATCAAAGAAGAATAAGTTGTATGGCGTCCAACAACGTTCTCCAGGTCGCAGAACCTTCGGAAGTGAAAATAGCGGCGAAGTTCAAAGCATTTGCGGAGTTGCAACAACCTCTACAGCTCCATCAACCTGTCCAAGTCCAACAACCTCAACAGGTCCGACAACTACATTAGCTATTTGATTTTTTTATCTTTATAAACATCTCTCCATTATTCTTTCTTCCTCTTTTAATCATTTTTTTATTTTCATCAACAGATGCACGAACATGTCGAACATGCTGTCCGGGTCCACCCAGCTACGGAGTTCCAACCACCTACGGAGTTTCAACCACCTCCGGAATTCCACCAACCTCTACCGGTCCAACAACCTCCCCACGTCCAACAACCTCAACAGGTCCAGCACCTACATTTGCTTTTTTGTAGTTCTTCTTGGCCTTTGTTCATGTGCAGATTTCTTATTGCTATTAGTTCATGGGGCCATCCATGATGTATATTGGGATATTGGGGCATTTGTAGTTGCAGCGGAATTGCCTGTTGATGTTCTTCATAATCCTCATTTAATGGTTTTGTTCAACAGGTCCAGCAGCTGCATGAGGGTATCGAAACAAGGGTGAGAAGGATACAAATATTTGATTCAGATGATGATGATGAACAAGACTATCAAATCTTTGATTCAGATGATGATGATGAACAAGACTATACTTGGAGCAACTTTTTGTTGGCTAGGGGTTTTAGATTTGGTGATTAAAAATGCAAAATTTCATTCAAATTTTATGTCAGCTACGGGTTTTGGAAACCGTCTTTCTTTATATTTCATGTTCCTGAGGTTCCATCTTCATCAACAATAGTACATGGGACCATGATTATTATAGTTTTATTATGATATATTAAGCACCATGATTCTATTTATGGAAAACGTCTATTTCGCATTTGTAGTACTACCAATCATGCTCAGTTTTTTTTGACACATCCATAATGCTCAGTTACTATGTATTTGTTGTGTTAGATTTTAAATATGTACAGAGAGAAAAAACCAAATAATAGAGTTAGGAAGTATTTGGTCTACTTAGCGAATTAGCTTATATTGTAAAACACTACCGGAAATTGTGGTGGTATATTTTTCTACTACTTTTATTTGAATTCTCCCTTATTAATTACATTTAATTGGAAAGAAAAAAATATCAAATTTCTTCATAGCATCACTTGCTCTTTTGAGTGGGATGCATTCACTCTCTTGTAACAATGTATCGTTTAATGAGTTACATTTTACCATCCATTTGATGGTTCAATTTGTAGGTGATGTATTGTACTTATGTATCTTTTCAACTTATATTAATTTTTATCAAAATAATTTATGAATAAGTTATTATAGGATAGCTTATTATGATTAAGATTTTTGTGGAAATACATGTTTATTAGGCATTTTTATATTGTTTACTAAACTTATGTTGTTTACTAAAATATTTATATAAATAACTTCATAAATATTTTTATAATAAATATCAACCAGTGTCTGCGGGTATATTAATTCTATCTTTTTTTAAATATAAATTATATTTTTTATATTTACTAATTTTTATTAATTAAAATATTGAATATTAACGAGAACATGAAGTTACTGATCAAAATATTGAATATTAACGGGAACATGAAGTTACTGATCAAAATATTGGATATTAACCTGAACATGAAGTTACTGATCAAAATATTGAATATTAACGAGAATTTGAAATTACTGATAGAAAATTTGAATATTAACGGGAACACAAAGTTACTGATCAAAATATTGAATATTAACGAGAATTTGAAGTTATTGATAGAAAATTTAAATATTAACGGGAACACGAAGTTACTGATTAAAATATTGAATATTAACGGAAACATAAAGTTACTAATCAAAATATTGAATATTAACGGGAGCATGAAGTTACTGAGCAAAATGTTAATATTAACGGGAACATGAAGTTACTGATCAAAATATTGAATATTAACGAGAATATGAACTCACTGATCAAAATATTGAAAATTAACGGGAACATGAAGTTTTTGATCAAAATTCTGAGTTGTGAAAAATGAACATAAAGTTGTTGATCAAAATTTTTAACACGATTGTTTTTTTATTGAGTGTTATGGTTTTATTTTTCTTTTAAATATAGAACAAAATTTTTATATTTTTAATTTTTTATATATTTCATAACATAACTGATGACGTATCCGCGGTCCACACCATAACTCATGCGGATGCACGGGTTTCCCACTAGTACAAAAATAAAAACAAAACACATACAAATACTAAAAATGATACAAAATAAATGTAAACTAAGTAAAATGAAACTAAGAGAAAAAAATAGAATCCAGAGTGACACATCCAAATTACATATGGTTAGAATCGTTGTTTGTGGATAATAGGTCAAAAAATTTCATCTCTCTTTGATCAAAATGAAAAACGATTTCCCTATGGCAAGAAATACTCTTTTCCTTTCAAAGAATGTTGCCATGTTTTCCTTCGACCCAAATCGCCCATAAGTGTAACATCTTGATTTTCGTAAATTGATGGATTTAAATTCACTTAAATTTTTGGTATTTCATTATTTTATTTCTTGATAGTTTTCATCATGTCAAACATTTTTTCGCGTTGACAAAATTTTCATTATGAATTTAAAAAGACCTAAATAGAAATAACTATTTATAAGAAAATAATAATTATTTTTTCTCTAAACATGAGGAAATATTTACACTATTTTATAAAATTAATATCTTAATTTCATTGAGTTTTGTGTAGATAACAAGAATCATATTTAATTAAAGCTAATAATAATTTATTATTATATTATTTCTTGCTTTGCTTAATAAAATAGTGTGTGTCTTGTATTGTTACTTGCTGATTTCGTGCTTCATATTTCATAATGATAATGTATCTTGATGTGTGATGTGTGATGTGTGTATGTGTATACTTGATTGACATTATATATGATCATTAGCAAATTAAGGTAATTTGATGAGTAATAATAAACACCTCATAAATCTAATAAACACCTCACCAGTCTATTCGATCTAAAAACATACACCTCTCCTTACTATGATTTGTTTGGTGAGTTATATGAAACCAACTCAATAGTTACTTTTACCACTCATTTTCTTTTCACATCATCCTTATAAGAAAATTAATATTTTATTTTTCAAAAACTAGTATAAATAACTGATATTAAATGGGACTTATATAAAACTCAAATACACACACAAAGAGAGAGCAAGAGGAAGTAATAATTCTCAACTCTTTAATTTCTAAAACTGATAAATATCTTACATCATGGTTGAAATGCCTTTTATATAGAATTGAAAATAAGCAAACTTATAAGCTAAGTAATTTGATATATGGCGGTGCAAAACGGTGGCACTACTAGCTTATTTCTTACTAAGTTTATAATATCTTATCTATTAAGCAAAATACCTAGGATACCTACTAAATATTTTAATGGACATAGTGGAAACATTCTTTAATCATGAAGAATAGCCCCATGTTTTTTTTAATAATCTTCTATACTTGCCTCCCTTAAATCAAGCTTGCACCATTCCAAGCATTTTCTTTAATTTGTAAAATAGTTCAATCTTTAGAGGTTTTGTAAATATATCTGCAATTTGTTCTTCAGTTGGACAGTACTCGATCACCACTTTTTTCTCAGCTACTAACTCTCTTATCTTGTGAAATCGAATATCAATATGTTTGGACCGTCCATGAAAAACCGGATTCTTACTCAATGCAATAACTGACTTGTTGTCACAATATATCTTTGTGGGACTATTCTGCTTCTGATGTATCACTTCTAAAATTCTTCTCATCCATATTGTTTGAGTAGCATAACTGGTTGCTGCAATGTATTCAGCTTTAGCAGTAGAAAGTGAAACAACTGGTTGTTTCTTCGAAGACCATGAAATTGCACTTGTGCCCAAATGAAATGCGTACCTTGACGTGCTTTTTCGTGTTTCTATATCTCCAGCCCAATCACTATCTGTGTATCCAACAAGTTCCACTTCATTTTTACTAGCATAAAAAATTCCATCAGTTAGTGTTCCTTTGATATAACGAAGAATCCTTTTAGCTCCTTGCAAATGGCTAATACATGGTTCTTCCATGAATCTGTTAAGCAAACCAACTCCATATACTATATCAGGTCTTGTCGCAGTCAAATATCTCAGACTTCCGATCAAACTTTTATATTGGGCTGAGTCTACCCTCTTTCCATCATTTTCTCTTGTCAACTTCAACTTTTCTTCAACGGGCGTCTAAATTGGCTTTGAATGCTCCATCTTGAACTTCTTCAAAATATCACTAGCATATTTCTTTTGGGAAATGAAAATCTCATCATTTTGTTGAATGCCCTCAATGCCAAGAAAGTAGGACATTAAGCCTAGATCTGTCATTTCAAAATGTCTAATCATAACCTCCTTGAATTTTGCAATCATCTCTGAATTATTTCCAGTGAAAATCAAATCATCAACATATAGGCACACAATAAGGACGTCTCTAGGATCAATGTATTTGATATATAACGTGTGCTCATAAGGACATCTCTGGAAATCATTATGCATAAAATAAGAATCAATCTTATTATACCAAGCTCTTGGCGTTTGCTTCAAGCCATGTAATTCTTTCTTCAATTTATAGACTTTATCTTCCTTTCCTTTGACTACATATCCTGCAGCCTGCTCAACGTACACTTCTTCTTCCAGATTACCATTAAGAAATGCAGACTTAACATCCATTTGATGTATTTTCCAACTATTTTGAGCTGATATCAAAATAAGCATTCTAATTGTATCCAACCTTGCAACAGGAGCAAATACCTCAAAGTAATCAATACCTGGTTTTTGCTTGTATCCTTTTGCCACCAACCTTGCTTTAAAGTGATCAATCTCACCGCTGGGTTTGTACTTTGTCTTGTACACCCACTTCACTCCTATAGGTTTCTTGTTTGTCGGTAACTCTGTCAGCTCCCATGTTTGATTTTTTTTCAATTGCATTAATTTCTTCATTCATGGTTTTTCTCCAATTTTCATCACTGGAGGCTTCTTTAAAATTTAATGGTTCACAATATGCAAATAAAGCAAAGTTGATAATCTCCTCATCAGATGGGTCATTATCGTTACCCAAAACACAATCTTGTAGTCTGGCTGATAATCTACACGACCTTTGTTGTCTGTTGGATGTTTCTGGCTCATCAGGTGTTGGATTATGCTCATTCTCTTCTTCATAATCACTTGAAGTCACTATTGGATTTTTTGTGCCTTTGAGGACCAATCCCACATTCCTCCTTCATCAAAAGTCACATCTCGACTGATAATCACCTTATGTGTCTCTGGATTGTAGAGCTTATAAGCTTTTGAGTTTGAGCTGTAACCAACAAAGATACATCTTTCTCCTTTATCATCTAACTTCTTTCTTAATTGATATGGTACATGAGCATATGCAATACATCCAAAAACTTTAAGGTGCCGGATTGAAGGTCTTCTTCCACTCCAAGCTCCTTCGGGAGTTTTTTCTTGGACACTCTTTGTCGGACACCGGTTTAAAATATAAACTGCAATAGCAATAGCTTCTCCCTAAAATTCCTTAGGCATTTGTTTGGCCTTTAACATGCATCTCACCATATCCATGATTGTTTTATTTTTTCTTTTTGCCACTCCATTTTGTTGAGGTGTGTATCTAGTTGTTAACTGATGCTCAATTCCATGTTGTTCAAAGAAACTTGTACCAGCGAGGTATTCTTGGCCTCTGTCTGTTCTCAACGCTTTGATTCTACAACCACTTTGTTTTTCTACAAATGCCTTGAATGTCTTGAAGGCATCACACGCTTCTAATTTTTGTTTCAAGAAATACACCCAAGTTTTTCTGCTAAAATCATCAATAAAATTAATAAAGTACTTACAGCCACTGGGTGTTGGTATTTCCACTTAACACAAGTCTGAATGAATTATCTGCAGTAGTTTCTTCGCTCGCTAAGACATTCTAGTTGGAAATGAGTCTCGGTGCTTCTTTCCAATTTGAAAAATTTCACATACTCCATTTGGAATATTCACAACAGGCAATCCAGAAACATATTCCTTTCGTGATAGGAAATTTAAGCCAGAAAAATGAAAGTGACCAAATCTCAGGCGCCACAACCAATCATCATTTGGAATGATAGAACTCAAGCAAGGGAATTTTTCATGTTGAATTTTCAAAGGAAATAGGCGGTTCGGTGTCATTCTTGCCTTTGTGATAAATCTGCCATTTCTGTCAATCAACGTGCAAAAACCATTATGAATTTGCATGTTGTAAGCTTTCTCTGACAATTGTCCCATACTCAATAGATTGTGATGAAGACCAGGAGCATAGAAAACATCACCAATAAAATTTTGAGACCCATCTTTCAACCTGATAGAAATTTGACCTTTTCCCAAAATTGGAATGTTTGAATTGTTTCTAAACTTCACGGTAGATTTTATCATTTCGTTTAGAGAAGAAAATAATTCGTTTTCCCACACATATAATTACTACACCCAATATCCAAATACCAAATATCCTCTTCTTCAGAAAACGTATTACTTGCCAAAAATAAATTTTGTGGATTTTCTCAGTACTCACCGGTATTTTGATATAAGCTTTCTGCCACATTTGCCTGATGTTTGTATCTGCAATCAGCTGCTTTGTGTCCAAACTTTCCACAGTGATAACAACTATAATTCGTCATTTCTTGATTGTAATTACCTTTTCCTCGACCACGATTATTAAATCCAAAATTATTTCCTCGATCACGATTGTTGAATCCAAAATTGTTTCCACCTCTTCCTTGATTGGATGGATTGAAATTATTGTCTCTCCATTGGTTGAAATTGTCACGTCCTCTTCCTCCATAATTTCATCGTCTTCTGCCTCTATAATTTCCTCTTCCTCTGTTGTTGTAATTATTTTGATATCTTTCTTCTCCAGCAAGACTTGATTCAATAGTGTTATTGAAATTTACCTGACTCTTGAGAGCTTCTTCTTTTACTACTTTCTCAGTCTTTTCTAATATTCTGTTGACATAACTTTCAATGCTTCCCTATAACTATGCTACAGACAAAGTGTCTATGTCGTGTGTCATACCCAAAATTTTGACCACCAAGTTTTCCCATCATGGTGCAAATCATTACCAAAATATGGATGAACCCTCATGCCTCATCAATCTCCTCAAAGAGAGTTGAGCATTCACCACAATCAAGAATTAGGGTTTCAAGCCCTCTCAGAGCACTTAGACAAAGGATCAATCAAGAAATGACATGATCTTCAACTTGTCTAACCTTTCAAACACCTATAAAGGATCAAGAGGATTCCCACATTAAGAATCAAGCACAAAGTTGACACATTCCAAGTGGATCAAACCTTAAGATTGCCAGTGTCACCAAATTAGGGTTTTGGTCGACCAGGGCCTCCAGATGGAAATTTTCATCTGGGCATGAGCCAATACTTCAAAACATGATCCAAAATTCTCCATGGGACATCATAAACCCAATCATCAAGTTAATTTGACCTCAGGGGATGCATTTACCAAAAATTAAGAATTAGGGTTTCTTGACCTAATTCACCCCTAAGTTGACTTTTGGGACAAAACATGAGCCAAGACCTCAAGACATGATTTGAGGACCTCAAATACACCACATTAATCCATTTAGAACAATGGATTGACCCAAGAAACTTGATTCATAAGTTTCAATTTCATCAGGGCCACAATTAGGGTTTTGAAGAAAAAAGTCAACTGTATCTTTGACTTTTGACCAAGACATGCTCCCAAACCTTGGGACATGATTCAATATACCCTATAACACCTATGGAATCTATCCATTAGGTTTGATTTATGTCAAGGACTTGGTTTCACAAAGGATCGCACAGTTTGGATTTTATCCGATAAAAAGTCAACTGTGCACAAAATCAAGTTTGATTTTTTGGAATTTTTCATAAATATGATTCCTCTAAGTCCAAAACAATGTTAATGTGTTACATTGATCATCATCCATCAAGAAAAATCAAGAAAAGTGAGATTTCTTGCAAAAGGGCAACCTTGAGAAACTAAATTTTTTCTAAGTTATGGAATAAACATGGTTTTGGTACCAACTTCCAAGGACCATAACTTGAGATCCAAGCAACCATTTTGGGTGATGCAAAGCTGGATTTGTAGGTCTTGCTACAGTCTACAAAAGCTTCAACTACCTCAGACTCCAATTCTTTATGGATTTTGAGTTATGGAGTGATCAAAATGACAAAAACATCAAAATAACACTTTTTCCAACACTTAGACAAAATTCTGTCTAAGTCAAAAGACAGTTGAAACACCAAAACTTGGAGGGCTGTTTCGCATGGTTACAAGTTGAATCAATTCAAGATGTAAACATCAAAGTTGTTGTACATATTGCCAACAATTCAAGGAACTCATTGGCATGAAACAACTCCACTTGAGCCAAGAGTTATGGCTGCAGCAAGACACCATGGAACAACTGTCTTGAAAAACCAGTTTGTGTGATTTCTTTCCATACACGATTTTGAGTCAAGAGGAAATGATCATCATGCCACATATATTCAATATGGTAATGCTACATCAGATCAGACCTGCAAACTTAAGCCAAGATGACAAGAAACTTTTCATTTGTGAAGTGATGAGTTTTGGCATATATGCCTTGAATTCAAAGCCAATAAATAAGGAATAGTGCACATTCAAGATTCTCACTCTCCTCAGTCAAGTTATCTGATTAAACAACAATTAAAAGGACCGAGGAATGTGATTTCAGTCAAGGCATAGCTGATCTATTTGGGACAACTATGTTACCTTGTGCAAGAAGCATTAATGCCAAGCCAAGACCATTGAACCATGACCTTATCTTCTGAACTTCAAGGGAACCACTTCAACACAACTCGTTGCCTATAAATAAAGGCCCTAACTGATCATTCAAACTACACCAAAGCTTATTACAACAAGGCTTTCTCTCTTTCACTCCTTAGGCCTAAAAATTTCATTTCTTGAGAGGTTACTATCGGGTTTTAAGTTGGAGACCAATACCACTCAAACCCTTGATTCAGACACATCATATACAACATATAGAAGGGTCTGAACACTCACTTCCCAACTGTAACATCAAAATCATCAAATGACCATCCATTTGCACAAAACTCATAACTTGCTGCAGAAGGAATCAGGTTGATCAATCTAAAAGACTCTCAATCACTCCAAGCATTCAAACACTTTCCTTAAGGTACAAGGAAGCTATCCAAAGCATTAGAACTCAGCTGTAACACCTCCAAACTAGAATTCGATTCTCACTTGCAGAGGTAAACCTTAAACTCTCAAACTCAATGAATCATGCATCATAAACATATTTTCAAAATACCATTGTGTTTCTGAATGTTTGTAGATAATTTACCCTCAATCAATTGTTATTTACAGTTCATGTATAGGATTTCATTAAGTTCATGCAAGTTTTAGGGTTCATTGGGTTTTGTCATATTATGTTTTGATTCACTTAATTTAAATAAAATCGAATATTGCCATTGTATTCCTTGTCTGAAAGCGCATGATTTTCATATGTGGATAATGTGAAATGGTTGAGAAAAAAGTGAGATAGGAGGCTTCACGTATTTGGCTCAAGGAAGAAGATGGCCATGGCGCCATTCTTCAGGTCTTCAAAACCAACCTTTCTATATATTATTCAGTTGCCATATTGTCGCACCCTAATTTTTGACCCTAAGATCCCTGCTTTTCCATTTGCACAGCATGTTAGGTCATTCATTCGTGCATAACTAACCACGTTATCTAGACTTTGTTGTTTGTTTTATTTGTGAAGTTAGATGCTGCTGCAAATGTTTCAAATTTTGTAGAGACTGTGTGCATGCTCATTGAAGTTATAGTTATTGCAAGTTACGTTGAAAGCCTGTGGAGATATGCCCTCATTCTCATGGTCCTCTGGTCAATACAAACGACATCATGTCCTAGGCTTTCTCAAAGATTCAAGGAGGATTAGGGTTCTTGTCCCGTTGGTTGTGATCACGTGAGATTTGGTTGGAATTTTGTGGAGTGTCGCATTGCGAGGGATATCCTCACTTTCAAAAGATCTCTCAAGCAAGACTTTATTCTTGTTCATGAAGTTGGTTCTTTTAATCTTAAGAGATTAATTGTTTTTCTTGTCGAAGATCGGTATGCTTTAAAGCGTTGAGGTTTAGATAAACGATTAGAAGCAAGCGTTTACGAAGAGTTCTTAAGATAGAATTTAAGAACATGTTCGTTGAAGTTCAAAATCAAGGCCTAAGGCTTTCCTTCTTTTAAATCCATAAACTTTGGCAAGTAATGATCCACACGCTATCATGAAATCATAAAAGGCTGTGTTCAGGATATAATTTCAAAAAATATTTTGTAGCACTACAAGTTGACGAACCATCGCAAGAGTTTAGTTTTTATTATTCAAGACAAAAGAAATCAAGCTCAATTTGAATACAAGCGAAAGAGTGCAGACTCCAAAGTTAAGTCCATATTAATTCCAAGGTATACTAAGGTTCATGATATTCATCACCATCTAAAGAGGGATGTGCTACATTATGAGATCATTACACCAAGAACATCTTACGTCAGTATCTCCAAGTCTTGTTACATCCTATGTTGTTTCTAAAGTACAAAGGACATAAGGTATTTATGTGATCAAATGCAAATTAATGAAAACCTTTCATAATTTAATTCACACATGTCAAACAAGGCCCCTTAAGTCATTTTCATCCCAAGGTTGCAATACTATAAGTAGATAGTTCCAAGCGTAAGGGTCTCGTGATGCTATAAACCTCAAGCCATGTATCTATTTGGAATCGTCACTCTTGTAGGAAAAAGGATTGTTGCCCATGTGGGCAAAACTCTCCAAATATCTTTGTTTCAGCTTAGTTGCCAACAGCTCTTGTACGAGAGGATATGCTTGTTGTTCCTACGCCAGGTATCAATCAAGAAAGATATATTTACACCTGTGAAGGTTTACAAACGAGGAGGAATTAAGACAACGGAAATATGATCGAGGGTACATAACCAGAAAAACCGTACAAAAGAACTGAAACAAAAATGGTGGAGGCCATTGTTAGGAAATGATATCAAGAGTCTTACATCCAAGGTTCACCTGTTGCTATCTCAAGATTTCGTAGTGCACCATCGACTCGGAATAACAAGTGTGTGCAAGATCATACACCAATGGATAATAGAGAAGAACTCACTCAGGCGATGACGATATCTTCTCCTTCAGATTCGAAGATGCTGAAGTCTGCAGAGCCCCGTTCTACAGGTATAACGAAAACGCCACCATCCTCGGCATTATTTCCATCTTCACCGTTAAAATCTTCAGTGGGTCCTCCTACTGCTGTTGAAAAGACCTTTAAGCCATTTGTTTCCCATTCGCATCTCCAAGGACCTATAACCAAGCAGAATTTCCACCATCAACCATGGTTATCACGAGATACCAATAGGAAATCGCAAGCATTAATCGAAGGTGATAAAAAAAAGAAGGAGGAGAAGTAAAATCTTGAATCTGCGACACATCCTCTTGTACCGAGCTCGATCTTGCCTCCATTACCAGATCACTCTTACACCACAATCCAACTTCAAATGACCCTCAGGCAACCTGCAATCAACCACAGCTGGGTAGAGCGAAACACGAGTCCAGCAGTAAGAGGAAAGTCAGCCATTCATTGTAAATTAGAACTAGACACCAAGAATGAGAATCAAAATACTTCAAGATTGCAAATGGAGTTTCTATGTGATTACCTTGGGGAACCAAAATTATTGGACTATGAGTGTATAATGGTCTTGCCTCCTGCCGCTGCCGCATCTTCTGGCTGGAGTTATTAGTCAATCTGGTTCACATCCTTGAAAGCTCGAGTCTATTGGCGGAGTAGCTACAGAAATGTATATAATCGTAAGAGGGCGGTACATCTTGTTAATTCAATTCCAGATGCAGTCGTCACTAGCATCGCCGTCAGAGTTGTTTAGGCGCTTCACTCAAGTTTGGTTTTATTGAACACAGCGAGCACCGTTCTAAAGCTGTCAGTACAGTCCGTATACACCTGATACATTCCAAAACACAATGTTAATCTCCAAGACGTGGGTGAAAAAAAAAAGAAGCATTTAACTCTCATGGAAAATACAGGAACAACACGTATCATCATCATTATCAAATCATAAGCATTACAAGAATTCGTATAAGCTAAGGACTGCTTCCTGTGATTTTGCTAAGAAAGTGACATAATCCTAGCTGTAGCAAACAGCCACAAACCTTTTCAAACTTGTTCAGACCATATTCTAAATGTCTCAAAGAAGCTCCCCTCATACTATTACGATGCTACCAAGGAGGTGTGAATTCATGACAGAAGTGTTGAATGAACCCGACGACTCTTGTTGAGAAATGTTACGGATAGACAGATATGTGCGCATCAACTTGTGTGGCATTCTTGGCCAAAGAACCTTGTTACATGATACTGACGATGAAGTGATGGAGGAGTAATTAACGGTATACGAAATCCTGCAAAGTATATATGGAGCAGTTACCATTCTTCTTCATTTTATCCCCTTGACCTAGCCATAACAGATGACAAACTAACCTGGGCAGTTATAACGAGTTTGAGTTTCTGCATCCCATTCCTGTCATAGGTGTTGGATGATCTGCTTCATCCATGGACGATGTAATTACAGGTGAATTACCGCCTCAAAAATCTGGAGCATGATAGCTAAATGTACAAGACTTGGTAGTGGGAAGAACAAACTTCCAGACACGATCAAATCTGCCAAGACAAAAACGAAATCGTCATCACCTGAAATCAAACATTCCAAACATAATCTAATCAAAGATGGAGGTTTCATCAAACAAAACTCAAACACGCTGGGATAAAGACAGAAACATCATCATAAACCAATTCATTCATAATCAGTCTGTTCATGTAGATTTTGTCGAAGACCAATTGAGGCAGGGAATTACTAGACTTACTTTACAAGAACTGTCAGCTTCCATTTCGATGCCTTCGAAGTTTCCTACCATAGTTTGTGCCCATACAGCGCAAATCCTGACTGCTTCTCCAGGTAGCTCCAAATTTTGTCACTAAGTATACGTGGAATGAAAGATCAAGAGTCAAACCATCAGTATCAATAGTCATAAAGCATATTCAAGAACAAATTTGAAAACATTCCAAAACAGGATTAAACACACTCAATTTATCGACTCCAAATAATTTCAGAAACTTTCCTATAGGCCTCAGAATTTCAAAAAATCAGAATATCCTTCATCATATTCAAGAAGAAGTAATGAGCGGTATCCCAAAGGATACCACCAGCATCACCCCTTTCCAAAAATGAAATGGACAAATCACACAAAAGGACCAGATTCAAATATCAGAGCGTATTAACCAAATTCAAAACCTTTTAAAAACCTTCCAAATTAAACCAAATCATATCAGCAAACAAATCACATTTATCACACCATCAAGAGCATTCAAAAATTTCCCAAGTAAGCATCATCACTGGCCATCTATAAAAGGGACGTCACACAAACCTAGAGGCAACGAAAAAAAAAGACCGAAAGTCACCAAAAAACGCAACCATCGAAATCATCAGTCTGGTTTCCAAACCAAAAAACACTTAGAGATCAAAAACTCAGTTTGTTCATTATCATCTCACAAACATCGAAACCATCATACCGACCCGCCAACGATTAACATGCAGAAAAGAAGGAAGCAATAGCAGCAGACGAAAGCCAGGGACGATACAAACACTTCAAATCGCAAAAAAAAAGGTAAAGAGAAGGAGAACAACACTTCCCTGATCGGAGCCGCCATCATCCGCCGTCGTCCGCCACCTATTTTTATCGCATTTTACGCATTGTAATTTGTAATCACCAGAATATAGTGGAATCGGGGAAATAGGGGCCGTCTGGGGTGGGGTTTCTTGTTGTTTGTTGTGTTTCTTGCAGGTCGAGAGAGAAGAGGAGAGGATGAGATTCAAGCGCGGCGGCTAGAAATCCCTAACCCTTTTTTTTTTCTTCTTTCAGAGCGAAAGTGAGCGAACGAGAGAGAAGGTGAGAGAGAGAAGAGCAAACGTGGTCGTGTGAGATCTCCTCCGTTTCTCCGTTTTTTTATTTTCTCAACTTTTTTTTTTCTTTTTTTCTTAAATCAATTTAATATTAAGCATGATTTATTTAGTTTAATATAATTTTTTTTTGGAACTTTTTCTTTTTAAAATCTTCGTTCCTTTTAAAACATAAAACTTAAGATCTTTTCTAATCCAAAATTAAAACTTTTTTATAATAACTAAAATTAAAACATTTTATAACAATTAAATTAAAACCTTTTTTATAATAATAATTAAAGTAAAACCTTTTATAACTTTAAAATTAATCTTTTTAGGATAAAATAAATTTATAAACACACCCCTTAAAGAAAAACAATTTTCAGAATGTAAGTTTTAGTATATCCCTTTTAAATCTAATCTCTAAAACAAAACAAAAAAACATCTTTCTTTTATATAATATAATCTCTAACATAACTTCTAAATAAAAATAAATTTAATCAAACTCTTTTTTTCCTAATAAATCGTCCCCCGCTAGAACCCCTCGAGCTTTGAGTGAACGCTTGTATGTTTATCTTGCCTCTTTTGTTATCATTATGCTTTACTATTACTTGTTGAATGTATGTTATTACTCAAACCTTTTCAAAAATTGAAAAAACTCTCGATCCAACGCCGAGCCCATTTTCTACCCATATAAGTCGATCGCCTTAGGGCATCGCATTCGACCTTTTGATCACAAGACACAAGTCTAGCATCACTTTGCTAGCACACTCGCCTAAATAACATAATTAATCGCATAAAATATCCAAGGGAAAATCCCATGCATGACAACTATGTTGTTGTGCATGGTGCATATCATTTGCATCATAATCGACAAACTTAAGATAAGACAATTAGACAACTTAGGATAGACTTCCTAGGTTAGTCCCCCCTCAATTTTGATTTTAAATCAAACTTTAGCCCACCTAATTCTCCACACAAGAGAATTAGATGTTAATCATCTCAAAGAAGGGACATACAATCCCATACCCCACAAATACAAACATTTTCAAAAAACTGTGGTGGTCTTCTTAAGATGATGACTCATCTTCCTCTCCTAAACCTTTAAAACATTTTAGTATCCTTAATAAGGAACTACAAGTGCTCTGATTCCCTCCTGACAGGATATGTAGGCACAAGATGCGATATCTTGTCGAGCACACCTAGGATTAAAAATAATAAATCACCTACCCTTAAACCCTTAGCAAACGAAAAAACAAATAACATAATAAAACAAGAGGTTCCTGTAGAGTACTACAGATATCTAGGATGCTAAAACCTTCCCTAGGTATAACCAACCCCCGAACTTAGAATCTTAGTGCATTTGCATTGCATTGTGGGTATTCGGTCTTTCTCCCTTCCCTTGGATAAAATCAAAGACGGTGGTGACACTAAAAAATGCGATCCTAGTTCATTAATAACTATGGTATCCAATTTTCACCGCGACAGAAATGGCGACTTCACTGGGGAATCTCATAAGAGGGTTCCCTCTAACTTGCTTCTTTTATGTTATTTGTTTATACTTATCTATATACTTGTCTATCTGTTTGCTTGGTTTTTCTGTATGCAGGGTTATCTTTGAGTGGTGAGATAAGTCATAACCCGAACTTGAGAGCACATATAAGATATGATCGTGGGTATAATCGAGGAGATTTCGAGGGAGTAATTCCAAAGAAGTCGATTTGATTCCACACTCAGTTGAGGCCCTCTCGAAGGTGGTATTTGTTAAACGAGCTATCGTGAATACATTACTACTTTCGACCTAGGAGCCCGGGATATTGAGAACCGTAGTCACCTTTAACCCAACTTGGCCTTTTAGGATGTAGTGCAATGACTATGAGGGAGTAATTCCAAAATGGTTGATACGCGATACTACACTCAGACGAGATCCTCTTGAGAATATTGTTGACTACCAAGTAATTGGGAAATCGATAATATCCAAAAGATGGATTGTAGACTCTGGGAACTTTGTAGAACCCGTTCGGCAGGTACAAATGAACTATAGTACACTCCTATGGGATGGGTAGACCTCGGCTCCATGCTGTGACCTTTCAAACCTAGGATTTTTGTCTGTTTGATTGCTTGTGTGTGCTTGCATCCCTGCATTCATCAGCATCATATCATAAAGATTCATGGAACTTAGTCTTGTTTATAAACACCTTATAAACACCATAAGGATATCATGGACTCTAAAAAAATTATAAAAAAAAACGTTGAAGTACCTTTACAAGAGTCATAACTTGGACGATCTAAGGAGATTGGAGACCTTGCGGCCAGACAAGGAAGAATTCAAGACAAGATAAAAAGTTATTCTACTGCCGCCTACCATTATTCCTGAAGACTAGTTGGTGAAACCTTATGAAGAATATTCTTAGCTGACCAAGTTACTATTTCAGGACCACAGTTCATCTCCTATCTTAGGTTCATATTCAAGCCAAGATAACTACAAAAGGAGGATATATTAGAAAGAAACCATTGCTTGCAAGAAAGGAAAGGTCCAAGACGCCTTATCCCATTCTAATCTTCAGTTAACATTTCAAGAAGAAGCTCAATTGGAAGAAGCCAAAGGACTCAAAGAAGACCGTTGGAAGAGTCTCCTTAGATCCATCATTATTAGCTTTTATTTAGCTTTACGTTATGACTGTTGTAAGGCGTACAGACGCGTTTTAATTTTTGTATTAAATCAATCATTTAGTATTCCGGTACTAATGACTGTAACAGTTTTTTTATGATTATTAAGAAAGAGACTTCTGATATCCCAAAATGATTATAAATAGCTAAGTTTCCATGAATCTTTTTGCATACCATCTGCATTTGCATTCTCATTTTTCAAAGAACTCAAAGTCTGTTTTTTTTTTAGATATCGTAAATGGATTATAGAAGTAAAGGAACTTTACCATACACCTCCAGGGTCCTTAATGTGGAACAATTAAGGGAACTAGGCGGTCAGATAAAGGATCCAGAGGCCTTCGCTGCAACACATGGACGAATCCTCTCTTTGTTGCAGGTCTGAGTAGCTGCTGGTTTATTGGAGACGCTAGTTCAACTCTATCATGTAATCTACCATTGATTTATCTTTCAAGATTTCCAGTTGATGCCCACATTGGAAGAATATTCCGCTCTATTGAGAATCCCCGTCAAAGACTCACCTCCGTTCCATGGTGGAGAAGGAAGACCCAGTCAGGAAGACATCGCAAGAGTGACCCACATCCAGCTGTTGGAGATCCAGACTCACATGACGGTCAGAGGAGGAATCGACGGTTTGCCTGCTCAGTTCTTGTTTGAGAAAGCTCGACAATTCGCCAACAAGGGGAGTACTGAGGCCTTTGAGAACTTGTTCGCGTTACTAGCTTGTGGTTTGTTCCTGTTTTCTAATGTCGAAGATTTTGTCGATGTCCACGCAATCAGAATTTTCATGCTCAAGAATCCTGTTCCAACACTATTGGCCGACGCATACCATTCGATTCATTCAAAAATTCTGAAAGGAGAAGGTAAGATTGTGTGCTGCACCGCTATCCTCTACAGGTGGTTTATTTCGCACCTACCGAGATTCACAGCCTTCTGGGATGTGAAAGATGCTTCTGAATGGCCCGTTAAACTCATGGCTCTCACTCACTCGGACATTGTTTGGCATAATCCAATGTACGAAGGAATTCCCATGGTTCACAGTTGTGGAGACTTTCCCAATGTGCCTCTCCTTAGCACAAAAGGATGCACTAGTTACAATCCTATTCTCGCCCGTCGCCAGCTTGGACATCCGATGAATGAAATACCTAATCCAGAGAACCTAAAAGGAATCTTCCTCTATGATGGGGAGGACCTTCAGCTGAAAACTCAGATTATGTTTGCTTGACGTCGTATCAACAGACAAGGGACGACTGCAACAACGAACCCTAACTGCACGGTGACAGAATCTTGCTTGGAGTGGTCGCGCAAACGAGCTCTCGTTCTGACAATGCCGTATCCTCAGCCCAAGTCTCCTGTAGTGGAATCAGATGAAGTTTCAAGGCTGAAAGCAGAAGTAGAGAAGTTGACCCTGGACAAGTTTATATTGCAGGAAAGGATTGACAAGTTGATGGAAGAACTCAGTGAAAAGAAAGGAGCATCATCCAGTGGGTCAAAGCCCTAGTTCCCTTTATATTCTGTTTATTTATTATAATAAAGCCCTGAAGGTGTATCGATGTTATGAAAGTTTAAAACTTTAAATAAAATCAATTTCCGATTACGATATTTAAAATACACTTTTGAGTTCCTTGAAGTGCATGCTGCATCATAAGCACCATTTGCATTTGCATTGGCATTTCTTTTGCATTCCAGGTTCTCATTCGTGTCTCTCTTCTCAAACTCCGCATCATTGATACAATACTCGAGTCGGACGCAAGAAAAGGATGGACCATTTGGAACAGGAAAACCGGGCGCTCCGAGCGGAGATTGCCGCTCTAAAGGCCAACATGGAAACTCTTTCTGCTACTATGAAGAATATGATAGACGTTCAAGAGCATGAAAAGCAAGAACTTCGTGACGAGATTGTAGACTTAAGGATGACCAAGAAGAGCCTGATGGTTTTGGTCAAAGAGTTGGCCACATCCCAACGCCAGGATGGATTTTCTGCCTCCTCCACCGAGCAACCAGCTGAACGAAGGGGCAAAATTTTGGACATCCCTGTGCTCTACGCTGATTTGTTCCCAACACTCTTACAACATGGTTTGATCAAGGAGGAAACTCCACTATCCATCCCGATAACCCATGAGAGTTATTTTAAAGCTGATGCCTTCTGTGCCTTCCATCAAGGGGCACCCGGCCATGACATCGAGGAATGTCATGTTTTGAAGAAGAAAGTGAAAGAGATGGTTCAGAGAGGAATTTTGTCTTTCTAATTGTGTGAACCCCAAGTTGAGATCCATCTCTCACTTGAACAAGAAGTAATCCCCTCCTTACACATGGTGGATTGATGCACATGATGGTTTTCTCCAGGCTATGTCTCGCCATATTTTAAGCTTATTTGCTATTTTCATATGTTAATTTTCTACGTTCGTTAATGCGTTTGTTTTGCGTGTAAGAACTCGTTTAATTTTGAATAATTGATGCAATGAATAATGTTTGTCTTGAAGAAATCCATTCGTTTCACTCATTTTAAACGTTATTTCTATTTTATAATGCCAATGCTGCCCAATCTCTTGCTTTGGCAGAGAATTGAATGGAGGATGACGAAATCAAACGGAATATCTCTTATTGTATGCTTTTGAATAAAACTCCGCTAGTGATATAAGGCATTGTTTCAAAATCCTAAACACCGGAGGTATAAGGTGATAGACCCTCGTTAACCCTTTTGAGCCTTTGAAGTAGTGGTTTTCTTCTACAAATAAAAAAACCCTCATTCTTAACCTGGGGCAGGGTAATTTTCAAAAAAGGAGTAAATATCATGAAGGTTGGGTGGGCATAAACACACTTTGAGCCTTATATCCTTTGTTTCTTAAACCGTGAACCAATCCATGATACAACCCTTAAAGGTCCTAATTGAAGCAGGGTTTGTTTCAAAAGCATACTCATTGAGATATCATTTCCTGACTCCTAGGAGCTATGCTCAAGTTCGCGTTAGCATTATGAAATCGGTAATTCGACCGCCAAAAATATTTTAAATAAAACTTCAAGATGAACATACGTTGCATTATCAGTTTCAGAATTAACATTTTCTGCGTGCTAACATTGCTTGACATCATAGAAGCTAGCATACGAGCATCAGCAATGAGCTAGATCTTTTGAGATTTGAAGCTCTGATGAGTATATGGCAGATCATTTCAAATATGACTATATCCAGGGGCACGTCACCTGAAGACCTTGCTGAGCAGGGGGCAAGTTGTTTCCCAGCTGCTTCTTCCACCATCTAACCTCAAGGAACAAAGTTTGAAGACTCAGAACACCGTCAATCTGGGGCAGTTACGCCGAGATTTGGTAAATCTCTCCACAGTCTGAATAACAAGTTTGAAAGACTCAGTTATACAAGATATAGTCGATCTGGGCCAGTTACGTCGAGATTCGACGAATCTCTCCAAGAGTTTGAAAACTTTGGAGCAGTTGGACGCCATTTTTTTTCTTCTGTAAAATCCTCTTGGAATGACTTTTTCTCATAAACCATGTGATCTGGGGCATTTGAGAATCGAAGATTACTTTTCATCCATTCACAACAATTGTTGTCCAAAATGACGACTAATATGCAGGTTATCGATATAGAGTTACATCAGTCTCACGACTTTATTCATCCATGTCTCAAGGAGTTTCTATCCCGGGTAATGTAGCAACTCCCCAGTAAGTTTCACTTCAGGTAATCACGACTATCCCCGGTGAACTTCTTCGGTTTCGACCTCCCCCAGCGAAGCGAGTGTTTATTTCACTCTTCATTGGATTTTCTCAATCTTCTCCAGCGAAGGCGGATGTTTATTTCATCCTCTCGAAGTTTTATCTCCGACATTTCAACTATTATCGATCCAAGTTTCCCCGATGAAGTGGATATTTATTTTATCCAGCTACAACTTTCATTCAGACTACGTCAGTTCGCAGTGGATATTTATTTTATCCCCCATGAAGTCTTTTCGATCTTGAGTTTGATTCGTTCCCAGTAAATCTTTTGCATTCCCAACAGAATCCAAGGTTCATCTTGACATCCTCAGTGAAGTCACGATGTTCATCCTCAGTTGAGTGCTCTCTTTTCCCCAGAGAAAGTTTGAAGCTTTGAAGCAGGACCATGGTTCCATATATGGCCTTCCATTCATCCCCAGTGATGCTTCTTGTATTGCGAAGATTGGCCGAGTACCCGTATCAAGATGCTTGTTTTCGTCTCCAGTTTGCTTCTTGTTGTTGTTTTGTCAGCATAAGCATAGGCATAGCATGGCATTCTTTCATGTAGATTCATGGCATGTGGCATTTTGCATCTTGCATTTTGTGTTGTTTGCTTGGTTCTTTCACTTTGGTCGTGGTTATCCCCAAGTGATCAGGGTTTGTCTGCTCCCTCCAAGTAGGATTGTCAACCCTAGGCAGAAAAACACGTCCTTTTTAATTCCCCACTGAGTTTGATCCTCGTGGAAGATGGTTGCTTTAGTTTTCTTTTCCATTTTGGACAAAGATAAACCCTGTTGAGTTCAGTCCTCAATGGATTGTGTCTTGTTTGACCGTTTCTTTCCAGTTATTTCCTGGATTGAACTTTGGTCCCTAACAACCACAATTTCGGATATCTCAAAGCTTTGATTATAGACTGAGCGTGCATTTATTTTGCACTGTGTCTCCCCAAGAAGAGTTTATTTGAAGTTCTCTATGGAAGACAGGAAGTCATTCCTCCAGCAGTATTACGAGAGTTAAACCCATACAACAAGTGGTAGCTCTTTATTTGAGCTCTGTTTTCTATCCGGATGACAAATGGCAGTCTCCTCAGGATAGTTTGTCTATCCCCAGCAAAGTTATCAAGGTTATCAATTCATTTTCCATCAAATGTTATCTCCTCGGAAATCCGTCCGGGAAACTTATTGAAGACTTTACAGGCATTCTCTTTATTTGAGAACTCCCGTTGCAAGAATTCCATCTACGTCACTAAAATCTCAACTACAACAGTATCGCCCTACAATGGCTATCTCCAGTGAATCCACTATTCAAGTTACTCCCACCAGATGATATCTCTTCGAAGAGCGTGGGAAATTCAAGACTTTGTTTGAGGCGGGCAATCCCGCATCACTTATTTTCAAGACTTGCCCGTGGCATACAACCTTGGGGCGTGGGAAAGTATTTACTCTTCCTAAGCGGAACATTTAAGGAAGCTGAATCATCACCTTGATTGTCGAAGCTTATTTCAGTCTATTACCTCTGCTTAGGCTATCGTGTGATAGTAGGTAATATGTCTGTATTTTGGTCAGATGCCTCGCTTAGGCTACCGTGGTGGTAGTAGGTCGTCTTTCCTTCTTGTGTTTACCTGGCTTAGGCTATCATATTCTTGATAGTAGGTAACACACCTTTTGGTCGGACGCCTTTGCTCAGGCTGCCATAAGTTGGCAGTAGGTGATCCTTCTTCTTCAGTCTATTACCTCTGCTTAGGCTATCGTGGGATAGTAGGTAATAGGTCTGTATTTTGGTCAGATGCCTCGCTTAGGCTACCGTGGTGGTAGTAGGTCATCTTTCCTTCTTGTGGTTACCTGGCTTAGGCTATCATATACTTGATAGTAGGCAACACACCTTTTTTTTGGGTCGAACACCTATGCTTAGGCTACCGTGTTTGGTAGTAGGTGATCCTTCTTCTTCAGTCTATTACCTCTGCTTAGGCTATCGTGGGATAGTAGGTAATAGGTCTGTATTTTGGTCAGATGCCTCGCTTAGGCTACCTTGGTGGTAGTAGGTCATCTTTCCTTCTTGTGGTTACCTGGCTTAGGCTATCATATTCTTGATAGTAGGTAACACACCTTTCTTTTGGGTCGAACACCTATGCTTAGGCTACCGTGTTTGGTAGTAGGTGATCTTTCCTCCCCAGTTTATTACCTCTGCTTAGGCTATCGTGTGGATAGTAGGTAATATACGCCCTTTTATTGCAACTGGATACCTTGGCTTAGGCTACCAGCTGTTGGTAGTAGGTTATCCTGTTCCTTTCAAGTTTCTTGCCATGTGCTTAAGCTACTTTGTGATTGTCAGTCGGTAGTCTCTTTTCCCCCAGTGGAGTTAGATCTTTCCCCGTGGAGTCTCGTTTTGTTAGTTGTTCCTCGTCGGGTCTTCCTTTCTTTCTTTGTGTTTTAACATCAGTTATCCCCTATGACGTTATTCCTCACAGGATCTTTGTCTTGCATTTCATATCATTTCATACCATAGCATGTGCATTTGGTGGCATCTTAGGGCCAAAAATTGTGCATGTTTGTATTTAAGTCCCTCCTATCTCGTCGAGACGAAGATTTCGATCTCCATATCTCCGAATAGGAGAAACTTAAATAGGGGCATCTGTCGCACCCTAATTTTTGACCCTAAGATCCCCGCTTTGCCATTTGCACAGCATGTTAGGTCATTCATTCGTGCATAACTAACCACTTTATCTAGACTTTGTTGTTTGTTTTATTTGTGAAGTTAGATGCTGTTGTAAATGTTTCAAATTTCGTAGAGACTGTGTGCATGCTCATTGAAGTTATAGTCATTGCAAGTTACGTTGAAAGCCTGTGGAGATATGCCCTCATTCTCATGGTCCTCTGGTCAATACAAACGACATCATGTCCTAGGCTTTCTCAAAGATTCAAGGAGGATTAGGGTTCTTGTCCCGTTGGTTGTGATCACGTGAGATTTGGTTGGAATTTTGTGGAGTGTCGCATTGCGAGGGATATCCTCACTTTCAAAAGATCTCTCAAGCAAGACTTTATTCTTGTTCATGAAGTTGGTTCTTTTAATCTTAAGAGATTAATTGTTTTTCTTGTCGAAGATCGGTATGCTTTAAAGCGTTGAGGTTTAGATAAACGATTAGAAGCAAGCGTTTACAAAGAGTTCTTAAGATAAAATTTAAGAACATGTTCGTTGAAGTTCAAAATCAAGGCCTAAGGCTTTCCTTCTTTTAAATCCATAAACTTTGGCAAGTAATGATCCACACGCTATCATGAAATCATAAAAGGCTGTGTTCAGGATATAATTTCAAAAAATATTTTGTAGCACTACAAGTTGACGAACCATCGCAAGAGTTTTGTTTTTATTATTCGAGACAAAAGAAATCAAGCTCAATTTGAATACAAGCGAAAGAGTGCAGATTCCAAAGTTAAGTCCATATTAATTCCAAGGTATACTAAGGTTCATGATATTCATCACCATCTAAAGAGGGATGTGCTACATTACGAGATCATTACACCAAGAACATCTTACGTCAGTATCTCCAAGTCTTGTTACATCCTATGTTGTTTCTAAAGTACAAAGGACATAAGGTATTTATGTGATCAAATGCAAATTAATGAAAGCCTTTCATAATTTAATTCACACATGTCAAACAAGGCCCCTTAAGTCATTTTCATCCCAAGGTTGCAATACTATAAGTAGATAGTTCCAAGCGTAAGGGTCTCGTGATGCTATAAACCTCAAGCCATGTATCTATTTGGAATCGTCACTCTTGTAAGAAAAGGATTGTTGCCCATGTGGGCAAAACTCTCCAAATATCTTTGTTTTAGCTTAGTTGCCAATAGCTCTTGTGCGAGAGGATATGCTTGCTGTTCCTATGCCATGTATCAATCAAGAAAGATATATTTACACCTGTGAAGGTTTACAAACGAGGAGGAATTAAGACAACGGAAATATGATCGAGGGCACATAACCAGAAAAACCGTGCAAAAGAACTGAAACAAAAATGGTGGAGGCCATTGTTAGGAAATGATATCAAGAGGCTTACATCCAAGGTTCACCTGTTGCTATCTCAAGATTTCGCAGTGCACCATCGACTCGGAATAACAAGTGTGTGCAAGATCATACACCAATGGATAATAGAGAAGAACTCACTCAGGCGGTGACGATATCTTCTCCTTCAGATTTGAAGATGCTGAAGTCTGCAGAGCCCCGTTCTACAGGTATAACGAAAACGCCACCATCCTCGGCATTATTTCCATCTTCACCGTTAAAATCTTCAGTGGGTCCTCCTACTGCTGTTGAAAAGACCTTTAAGCCATTTGTTTCCCATTCGCATCTCCAAGGACCTACAACCAAACAGAATTGCCACCATCAACCATGGTTATCGCGAGATACCAATAGGAAATCGCAAGCATTAATCGAAGGTGATAAAAAAAGAAGAAGGAGGAGAAGTAAAATCTTGAATCTGCGACACATCCTCTTGTACCGAGCTCGATCTTGCCTCCATTACCAGATCACTCTTGCACCACAATCCAACTTCAAATGACCCTCAGGCAACCTGCAATCAACCACAGTTGGGTAGAGCGAAACATGAGTCCAGCAGTAAGAGGAAAGTCAGCCATTCATTGCAAATTAGAACTAGACACCAAGAATTATAAAAAAAAACGTTGAAGTACCTTTACAAGAGTCATAACTTGGACGATCTAAGGAGATTGGAGACCTTGCGGCCAGACAAGGAAGAATTCAAGACAAGATAAAAAGTTATTCTACTGCCACCTACCATTATTCCTGAAGACTAGTTGGTGAAACCTTATGAAGAATATTCTTAGCTGACCAAGTTACTATTTCAGGACCACAGTTCATCTCCTATCTTAGGTTCATATTCAAGCTAAGATAACTACAAAAGGAGGATATATTGGAAAGAAACCATTGCTTACAAGAAAAGAAAGGTCCAAGACGCCTTATCCCATTCTAATCTTCGGTTAACATTTCTAGAAGAAGCTCAATTGGAAGAAGCCAAAGGACTCAAAGAAGACCGTTGGAAGAGTCTCCTTAGATCCATCATTATTAGCTTTTATTTAGCTTTACGTTATGACTGTTGTAAGGCGTACAGACACGTTTTAATTTTTGTATTAAATCAATCATTTAGTATTTCGGTACTAATGACTGTAACAGTTTTTTTATGATTATTAAGAAAGAGACTTTTGATATCCCAAAATGATTATAAATAGCTAAGTTTCCATGAATCTTTTTGCATACCATCTGCATTTGCATTCTCATTTTTCAAAGAACTCAAAGTCTGTTTTTTTTAGATATCGTAAATGGATTATGGAAGTAAGGGAACTTTACCATACACCTTCAGGGTCCTTAATGTGGAACAATTAAGGGAACTAGGCGGTCAGATAAAGGATCCAGAGGCCTTCCCTGCAACACATGGACGAATCCTCTCTTTGTTGCAGGTCCGAGTAGCTGCTGGTTTATTGGAGACGCTAGTTCAACTCTATCATGTAATCTACCATTACTTTATCTTTCAAGATTTCCAGTTGATGCCCACATTGGAAGAATATTCCGCTCTATTGGGAATCCCCGTCAAAGACTCACCTCCGTTCCATGGTGGAGAAGGAAGACCCAGTCAGGAAGACATCGCAAGAGTGACCCGCATCCAGCTGTTGGAGATCCAGACTCACATGACGGTCAGAGGAGGAATCGACGGTTTGCCTGCTCAGTTCTTGTTTGAGAAAGCTCGACAATTCGCCAACATGGGGAGTACTGAGGCCTTTGAGAACTTGTTCGCGTTACTAGCTTGTGGTTTGTTCCTGTTTCCTAATGTCGAAGATTTTGTCGATGTCCACGCAATCAGAATTTTCATGCTCAAGAATCCTGTTCCAACACTATTGGCCGACGCATACCATTCAATTCATTCAAAAATTCTGAAAGGAGAAGGTAAGATTGTGTGCTGCACCGCTATCCTCTACAGGTGGTTTATTTCGCACCTACCGAGATTCACAGCCTTCTGGGATGTGAAAGATGCTTCTGAATGGCCCGTTAAACTCATGGCTCTCACTCACTCGGACATTGTTTGGCATAATCCAATGTACGGAGGAATTCCCATGATTCACAGTTGTGGAGACTTTCCCAATGTGCCTCTCCTTAGCACAAAAGGATGCACTAGTTACATTCCTATTCTTGCCCGTCGCCAGCTTGGACATCCGATGAATGAAATACCTAATCCAGAGAACCTACAAGGAATCTTCCTCTATGATGGGGAGGACCTTCAGCTGAAGACTCAGATTATGTTTGCTTGGCGTCGTATCAACAGACAAGGGACGACTGCAACAATGAACCCTAACTGCACGGTGACAGAATCTTGCTTGGAGTGGTCGCGCAAACGAGCTCTCGTTCTGACAATGCCATATCCTCGGCCCAAGTCTCCTGTAGTGGAATCAGATGAAGTTTCAAGGCTGAAAGCAGAAGTAGAGAAGTTGACCCTGGACAAGTTTATATTGCAGGAAATGATTGACAAGTTGATGGAAGAACTCAGTGAAAAGAAAGGAGCATCATCCAGTGGGTCAAAGCCCTAGTTCCCTTTATATTCTGTGTGTTTATTATAATAAAGCCCTGAAGGTGTATCGATGTTATGAAAGTTTAAAATTTTAAATAAAATCAATTTCCGATTACGATATTTAAAATACACTTTTGAGTTCCTTGAAGTGCATGCTGCATCATAAGACCCATCCCTTGTAAATATAAACCTTTTTTGGGCCTCAGTCATTTGTATAAGACCCACGGTGTTTTCAAAAATCTCGGCGTGATCGCCAGTTCAAAATAAATCAACTGGGCCTACCCTTGTGTTGTAGGCATCTCCTTCAGTTGTAAGACCCATCCCTTTGTACAGAAAACCTCTTTGGGCCTCAGTCATTGTATAAGCCCCAGTACAGTTTACAAAACAATGGTACAATTACTGTTTTTCATCTAGGCCTCTCCTTGAGTATAAGCCCCAACAATCTTTTCAAAACGGCTTCCCTTTTTATTTAGGTTTAAATCCATAGTTGTTATCAAAACTTTCTTTAATTTCTTGAACAACTAACCATACAGCTGTTACAATGGAAGCTTGCTCGCCTATAAGTTTTATCAGCTTATATTTACTCGTTTTCACATATATATAACTGTGTTGCTGGAAGCTTGCTCACCTGTAAGTCATTCTTTCATATCCTTTTAAATACTTGTCATATATCACCTGTATATATACTAGTATATTTACTTAGAGTTTTCCCCGACAACTAGGTCTAGAACTAGGTAAAGCCAGTTGGTCACTCTTTAATACAGTCAAACCTAGATCCCCATAGGATTTCTAGATACAATCTTGCCTTCTCTTGGGCTTAAACAATATGGAACAAAGAGAAAGGCATTATTCCCGGTGAAACTTTTCTTAGACTGTCACTATTAGAAATTGTCAAAGAAATTCATTCCCCAGAGAGGATTAATTCTCGGTGAAACCTCTCTTGAATTTCTTCAAACCCTAGAATTGTTCATTAAAGAAAAGATTATTCTCGGTGAAACTTTTCTTGAACTCTTCTTAAGTTTGGACCCACAGGCTTCCTAAAAGCATCCCCGCCTTTTCTTGGGCTTTGTACAAGGATCCACCGGCTTCTTAGAAGTTCTCATGCCTTCTCTTGGGCTTAGTACAAGAACCCGCGACCTCTTAAAGGTATAAGACAGAACTTAGTCATCCTTTGCTAGAGCAGTCTTTCTTGAGTCAACACCTCAGACCAATTTAGGGTTAATTCTCATCCCTTAAACACCTGCCTCCTCTTGGGCATCATACAAAGATACACTCTTCCATACCAGTAGACTTGGACAGTCTAAATCTCCCCTTGGATTTCAAAGACATTCTCAAGTTCCTTACAAACATAGGAGAAACCCTGGTCATTTAATCAATCTCCAGTAGAGTTAAAACCCTTAGGTTTTGGAACCCAGTCTTTCTCCTAAAAATCCCCTGCCAAGGTCAGCTTACTATCGGTATAACACTATCCAAAATCAGAACCTCAAGGCATCTGATATCTCAACTCTTCTGTAAACCCTCAGCAAGAGTTGATTCCCCATTTGGACCTGCCTCTGGATCTCAATAATCCTCAGCAGAAGCTAGCCTCCTCTTAGGCTTTGTATAATGATTCTTCCTTTACTTAGCATATTCAGCCTCCTTGTAGGCTTTGTATAAATGATTTCTTTCTTTGTTCTCCCCTAGCAAAGTCAGCCTCCTCTTGGGATTTGTACGATGATTTTCCACAGCTGAGCTAACCTTCTCATACTCTCTTGTTGATTCAATCACCTTTCCACACTCTCTTGTTGAGTCAATGATATAAAACAAAAGCACTCTCTTGTTGAGTCAACCTTTTCAGCCTTAATCTCGGGCTTTATACGAGACAGATATAAACACTCTCTTGTTGAGTCAGTCATCTTTTTAGCCTCAATCTTGGGCTTTGTACAAGACACATATAAGCTTTCTATAACAAAGTTAAACACTTCGTAACCTTCTCTTAAGCTGGATAAATATCTTTCCAGCAGAGTTAATTCCTCCCAGCCTTCTTTTAGGCTTTGAGATATAAATTTCCCTAAGCAAAGTCAATTCTCTTTTCAGCCTCAATCTTGGGCTTTGTACAAGACATATAATACTCTCCAGCAGAGTCAAAATCTTTTCAGCCTCAATCTTGGGCTTTGTACAAGACACTTAAAATATCCTCAGTCGAGTCAGTACAATCTTCTTTTTTTAGCCTCAATCTTGGGCTTTGTACAAGACAGATAAAGATTTCTTTCCCACAGAGTCAGTCTTCTTTCCAGCCTCAATCTTGGGCTTTGTACAAGACACATACAAATCCTCATTAGAGGAGTCAAAATCCCTTTTAGCCTCAATCTTGGGTTCTGTACAAGACAGACAAAATATTTCCCCAGAAGAGTCAAACTTTTAGCCTCCTCTTAGGCTTTGTATAATGATATCCCCAAAGAGTCAGTCTCTTTTTAGCCTCAATCTTGGGCGTTGTACATGACATATATAAGCACTCTCTTGTTGAGTCAGTCTTTTCCAGCCTCCTCTTAGGCTTTGTATAAAGACTTCCCCAGTGGAGTAAATCAATCTTTTAGCTTCAACCTTGGGCTTTGATCAAGGCACACAAAAATCAACATCCCCTCAGAGGAAATCAAAACCTCTCTGTAGGAAGTCATTTCTCTGTATATCACACATTAAAACAAACATTCAAAACAAACTTTAATCCCAGATAACCGCTGTAAGTGGCATAATTGTTGATTCAAATATCCAAGCTGTCGTCCATCTTTTATCCTGGAAAATCCTCTCTTCCATCTAATTGCTATAAGCGGCAAGCCTCTGGATTATTTACATCCACGCCACTGTCCCTCTCTTAGCATGAAAGGTTCCTAAGGAAAAATGGCATTGCTCAACACCGAGTTAAAGTTTTCTCCTTCAGGACAAACCCCCTATAAAGGAAATTATGGCCTTGCTAGATTCTCATATCCCAGTTAAAGTAACCGTCCATTATAATCAGTCACCCAACAGTTCTGATAAACAGATGAGATATCTCCCCTTAGAGATGACAAATTCTCTCTCAGTCAAACCTTTCAGCTTCAATCTTGGGCTTTGAACAAGACATAAATACTCCTTTAGATTCAATCTTGGGCTTTGAACAAGACATAAATATACTTTTTTAGCTTCAATCTTGGGCTTTGAACAAGACATAAATACTCCTTTAGATTCAATCTTGGGCTTTGAACAAGACATAAATATACTTTTTTAGCTTCAATCTTGGGCTTTGAACAAGACACCAAAACATCTTTTTCCTCCCATAGAATAGGAGGAACTACGATTGCTCTGATTTCCCTGTTTATCTTTAACGGGAATACGTAGGCATAAGATTGCGAAATCTTAGCGAGCATACCAATCAAAAACTCTAGGTCCAGTACCTTCACATACCAATAAAAAACTTAGGTCTAGTACCTTACCAAAAACATCGAAAAACCCAAACATTAACAAAAACTCACTCTCTCTCTCTCTCTCTCTCTCATATTTCCCAAGAAATTTTCCCAACCCATCAACGGATAAATACCATCAAGTACAAAGCAAAACCTAAAACTAACATCATGTGGATAACCACATATAGGATGGGTAATTGACAACTCCCCATTGTATAACCTGACCCCGGACCCCCGAATCTCTTTAAGCGTTTGTTCAGTTAAACATTTGCGTGAAAGGTTAGTTTTAGATAGCTTCCCTTTTCCTTTCAGCTTCACGGGATAAATAAGAAATCAGAAAGTAGCACCCCACTCCTCCTCATTGTGAGGAGAAGACCCTTCTGCGATAAGGTGGTCACGTCATCGAAAAAAATCGCACGCTACAGTAAAATGGCGACTCTGCTGGGGACGTCTTTGATCTGTCTAGAACTAAGATTAGAATTCTTAAGAGGTCTAGGATGTTAGTTTTAGGAATGAATATATATATATATATATCGCTTTTCCTACTTGATATCCGTGTTTATTTTTCTGTTAATGGGAATGTGAATGATTTCGCATGTGGAAAGTATGAGTGATACCTAAGATAGGTGATGGCAGAGACGGGTGGTCTTACAGGGAGTGAATCCTGAATAAGCTGTCCCGGTAGATCATCAAATCAGTGGAGATACCCTTTGCGGATTCAATGTCTAACGACTTCGGTTGTGAAAGCAGATTGTTCGATTGTGGTATCCATGAAACTGAGGATTTAGTAGACAATAACCATGTGACTATTTAGTAGTGCAGTAACTATCGGAAATAGTTGTCACGCGATTCTACACTCAATTGAGATTACCCTAAGACACTGCAGCTCGCTCGGGTGAACCAACTTGCTGTTGTTATCCCAAGGGGGGTCAATGATTTTGAGTACAGTTACAAAAATTCACCATAATACAATCTCTGGGGATGGGTAGAGCCATGACTCCATGCTCGTGACGCTGAACCTTTGAACCCATGTTTTTTCTATGTTTTTATGTGCTGCATTCATGCATTCATATAAAAACCTCTTAAAAAAATATTATTTTCTAGTATCTCATTTTTTCAAAATTAAATTAAGGCAATGATTGCAAATATCATAGAAAAAGATTGCATTATGGATTTCGGTAGAAGGAAGTCGCACAAGTATACCTTCAAGGTTCCAAAACTAGAGGATTTAAGAGGGTTGGCAAGGATGATCACCAACCCTGATGCTTTCAGAGCTAAGTACGGAGGACTGCTGTCTCTGTTAAGGGTCCATGTAGTTGAAGGAATCCTGTCTACACTGATCTAGTTTTATGATCTAGATTATCACTATTTCACATTCCCGGATTATCAACTAGCACCAACACTGGAGGAGTATTCTCACCTGACTGATTTACCCATTACTGATCAAGCTCCCTTTTCTGAACTTGAAGAAATTCCAAAAGATTGAACCATTGCAAGAGCAATCTATTTGGACGAGTAAGAAGTCAGGACTCACATGACCACTAAGGATGGAATCCAAGGTTTACCGACCAAGTTCTTGATAGAGAAAGCCCTGTACTTTGCAAGTATAGGAAACATTACTGCTTTCGAAGATATCTTTGTTCTACTCATATACGGGTTGTTCCTTTTTCCCAACATCGATAAATTCATTGATATCAATGCCATTAAGATATTTCTGATTGGAAACCCCGTACCGACCTTGCTCACATATGCTTGTCATTCTGTACACTTAAGGATTTTGTACAACGGAGGAATGATCACATGCTGTGTACCCCTACTATACAAATGGTTCACTTCCCATTTACCCAAGTCTGCTGCTTTTTGGGATCATAAGAGTACCCTAAGTTGGTCACAGAGAATCATGTCTCTTACCAACTCTGACATAGATTGGTACAATCGAATCTATGACGGGATAAGGTTCATTGACAAATGTGGAAATTTACCTAATGTACCCCTCAGAGGAACTAAAGGAGGAATCAACTATCATCTGGTTTTAGTTCGTCGTCAACTCGGATACCCGATGAGACATATCCCGCGTAATGTTCATCTGGAAGGTCTTTTCTTCAAGGAAGGAGAAAATGACGGAGCACTAAAGACGGAAATAGCGCATGCCTGGAAACATGTTCACAAGAAAGGAAGAGAGTCTCTAGGAAAACCAGATTGTGTCTCTATGTAACCTTATCTCCACTGGGTACAAACTAGAGTTCTTTAGCTGAGGATGCCCTCCCCTCGTCAAGAAGTTCTTCCGCTGAAGGAATCTGTCCTTTATTTTATGTCTGATGCAGAAAAACTTCAGGTCACTCTCAACAAAGTTCGACGGGAAAAGAAATATTGGAAGAACAAGTACCGCATTCTTAATGTGGAGTGTACCAAAATTCAGCAACTGTTAAAAGAAAGGGACGCTCTGATTAAGATATTAGAGCGACATGTTGTAGAAAGTCAGGAAGACCGAAGAAATTTTCTCGCTCCTTTCACTTGGCAAAGGACTGACAACCCGACAACGGCTCAAGAGCCTCAGTCAAAGAAAAGGAAAGTACCAGAACCATCACCTGAGCTCTCCTCAGAGAGGACTCAGGATCCATAAGCTTAGACTTTTCCTTTTATAGCACTTTGTAAAATACTGTATTTCCCTTTCTGCAATCTTTCGAATTCAATAAAACGGGGTCTCCCCACTGTATGATATTTGCAATATATTTGTTGAAGTTTCTTTTTCATTAAAACAAAAAAAAAATCATTGCATATCATTCATCATTCTCACATAATGCATTCTTCTTACCTTCGAGTCTCACGACTGTGTCACGATTCTAGAGTCAAGCTGTCTCATTCGTACAATACTTGGGCCAATCAACAAAAGAAAATGGATGATCTCGAGGAAGAGAACAGAGAGCTGAGAGAAGAAATCGACGCTCTGAAAGAAGATCTGAGAAAACTTCACAGTGACATGCAATCTCTGGCAACAGCTCAGAGACAATAATAAAGGACTGTGATCTCAGAGATCACATCTACGCCTATAGTGGAGACGTATGATCCTCGGTACAACATGCCTAAAGATCGTCCCTGGGGTATGCCTATCAACTTTATCTCTGAAGGATATATTCCGCCGGTCACGGAAGACCCAAAAACTGTAGCAGGAATCGTTGGGCCTAAAGGTTACAAAGTTATGTTGAAGTGGTTAGGACGATGTTGCGTCGTGGAACTTTATGTTCTTATCTTGGTCGTTGCCTCGGTTCCTATGGTGGTGGCTGAGTGCGAGTAGCTAATTCCTGGGATGGGAAATTAAGGAAGTGTTACTGGTGGTGATTGTAATGATTGTGTTGTGTTCTGGTTCCGGAGTGAACCTGCGTGTGTGACTCGGTTATTCGTTGCGTCTTGAGTTGGCTGTCGAGTGCATTGTGTGGACATTGCATCTGGTTATTGTTATTGATGAAGTGGTTTGTTGTTTGGTGTCACTCATGGCGTTATTATCCTGACTTGGGAGTAGGTGAGCAGGATGCTTAGGGCGTATCCGGAGTTGTTCTATCGAGTGAATTTTCGAGGACGAAAATATTCTAAGTGGGGGAGAGTTGTAACACCCCGATTTATTTTAATTATTTTTCGTAATTAAAATTAAATGGTGTGGTGAATTTGTGTATGTTTATATGTGGGTTGGTGGAGGTTGGGTTGCTTTGGTATGAAGTAGAGACCTTGGAATTATTTGGTTTTAAAGTAATTAGATATTATTTTATTGGATTAAAATTTGATAATATGAATAGAAAGAAGAGGAGGGCAATATGATCCATTTATGAGGAATAGTAAGGATAAGAAGGGAAAAGCATAATTGGGGTCCAAGGGTCGCATTTGGAAAAAGGAGAAATTGGAAAGAAAAGAATCAGTTTTGGGGAACCGATCGAATTCTGGAGAAAGGAGAAGAGGAACAGAAAGCAGAACCAGGCTTAGAGACCTCGGAGGAATCTTCATCTAAGGTAAAGGTGGTGTTCTTTAATCTCTAAGGGCTGCATAATTTGTGTATGAGGGTAGATAACTCATTAACGATCATCCTATGTGGTATCCGTGTTGATTTGGGGGAATTGGGACTATCTAATCTCAGGGTTTTAGGAAGATTTTGTGATAATGTGATTGGAATTGATGAATTAGTCTTGTTTGACTTGTTTGGTTGAATTGCAAATGTTAGATGTAGGCTATTGGTGAAAAATCTATGAACAATGGCTGTTAAAAATCGATTTAGTGCATAAAAACGTAGGTGGTTTATTGCTGTCATCGTAGGGTCTTGGGTTGTAGAATCACAGGGCCCGCTTAGCGCGGCCTAGCGCGGTCTAGAGGAATTTCGCCTCTTCGAGGCAGAGAGTTGCGCGCTTAGCAAGGGTAGGGCGCGCTTAGCGCGACCTGGGACTGAAAAATATTATTTTTATTTACTTAAAATTCATGGAAAATATATGTTTTATATTATATTAATGTTGTGTTGTTGCTGTGGTATGGTGAGCATGTATTGAGGTGTTAATTTTCTTGTTTGGTTGATGTTGATTTGATAATGTGAAATGCATGATTGAATGATGCAAAGATGTGTAGCTGTTGTATTGGTGCATTGATGTATTTTGGGAGATTGTTAAGGAAATGCATAATTGAATAGTCGTGTTGTTGTTGTTGTATGTGTTGAGAGTCAAACTGACAGACTCGGTGGTGAGTAGGTGTATTTTAGTTGTATTGTTGTTGTGGTTGTAAATATTATGAGCTGGATCGATGGTTTCGTTGATGTGTATGCGGGGTATAGTTGTAGATTGCTGTTGTTGGCAGATATAGGTTGTTGTTGTATCGGTGTAGTATGATATGTTGACGTGTTGATGTCATATGTATGTAATTGTTGCATGTAGTTGTCGTTGTATTTTATTGTTGCATGTAGTTGTCGTTGTATTTTGTTGTTGATGTTTTTGTATTTGTGTTGATGTTGTTGTATTTGTGTTGATGTTGATGTATTTGTGTTGATGTTATAGTATTCATGTTGATGTTGATGTATTTGTGTTGATGTTATAGTATTCATGTTGATGTTGTGATGATAGGGTAGATTGCATAATGTTTTATGTTCTTTCATACTTATATTATGCATTTCTTATGTGATTTTGAGAATCTCACCCCTTCTGTTTGAATGTTGCCTCCACGTGGGTAACGTGCAGATAAGCAGGTTTAGTGCGGAGTTGGAGTTAGTGAAGACGGAGTCTTCTCTTTTATGTCGTTGAGTCGTGTCTGCTCTGATTGTAACACCGGGTTGTCGGAACGGTTGTAGTTGTCCACTTTAGTACTTGATGATGTGTATATGGTGTTGAACATGATTTAATGTTGTTGAATTTCCGCTGCTGTAGAAATACTTAATTACTATGTTTTAATTACGATGTTGATGTATTATTTTTAGTATACATGAGAAGTTGATCAGTTGAAGTAGCATCCTAAATCTATGTGTGTTATTTTTACTCTGATATTTTGTTATTATTTGTCGCGGGGGTTTAGGGTGTTACAAAGTGGTATCAGAGCAGGTCGGTCCATCCGGCCAAGTTGTTGAGTCGTTATCGTGTGACAGTTGAATACTATCGATGTTGTTTGTCCCTTAGTACGTGATATGTGTGTGAAACACTATCAGTACTTTCTTGTTTTTCTGATCCCTTGTCTGCAGGATGAGAGAGAGGCAAGTGGGGGAGAAGCTTGTGTTGCTCCGAGTTGCTTCGGGTGTGGAGTGTTGGCTTAGGGTGTCGTTGGTGGCAAGAGTGCAATTGTTGAGTGGGACAGTGTTGTTCCGTTGTTGAAGAGATCAGATATCATGTTACTGCCGAGGGAATGCTTGTGTTAACTAAGGATTGTGCCTTAGATAGCTTGGGCGCAAGATGCAAGGAACACTATTATAGTTGGTGAGGATGGTTTATGCCTCCATCATGATTGTCGGCTGACTATTGACAAATTAAGGAACTGATCACCCTTAATCTCTTGTTGATAGTAGATGGGATCATGCGGGATGGAATAGACGTATCTTGTCGGCTTAGATATTGTGTTCGGTGAATCGTTTGGAGTTAAGCAAATTGCTCACCGATGGTTTTGATGGGCCAATACAGATTCAGATGTATTTGAAGATGGGGAAGATTTAAGGTTTTGTACGTCGGTAAGTTGGGGTGTCTCTAAGAGAGAGTGATCTGGTATTATGGATGGTTGCTTTTTAGAGAGTAAAGAGTGGACATAACTTTGACGGAAGTGAATAGTTAAGGTTATATCTGTTAAATAAGTGAAAGATTTATTAGGAAGAAGGTTGGTGAGACCAGGGGTGTCGCCTTGGAGAGCTTCAGTATCGTTAGAAAAGAAATAGATGATAGTATGAGGTTGGTGTTAATCGTTGGGTGGTATGGAAACCACAGTTGTAATCGAGATAGTTTGAGTTTTGAATTGTGACGAATTGAGAATGATTTGAAGTTCCTTGATGGTATTACTTTATTATGGTTTGAAAATCTCGTGTCGATAGGAACCTTAAGTGGGTTGAAACCCCGTAAGAAGAATTGAGATGGAATGTGGTAATCAGAACCAGAGTTGTTAAGCTGTTTCGGATAAATTGTTTCAAACGCCGGATGAATTTCGAAGGTTGGGTATGTCATGGTTGTAGTAATATTACTCTCGCATCTCTATCGTTGGAGAGTGTTGAACCCATACTAAACGGTTGTTTGTTAGTGGAGAGGTTATTCTGGTAATGGACATAAATGAGATTTGTGTACTGGTTGAGGGGTAGGTACTTCAGTGGATAAGTGGGTTCTGACGCGGATTGATAACTCTCCAAAGTGCTTTGGGTTGCAGAATCGCAGGGCCCGCTTAGCGCGGTCTGGAGGAATTTCGCCTCTTCGAGGCAGAGTGCTGCGCGCTTAGCGCGGGTGGGGCGCGCTTAGCGCGACTTGGGACTGAAAAATATTATTTTTATTTACTTAAAATTCATGGAAAATATCTGTTTTATATTATATTAATGTTGTGTTGTTGTTGTGGTCTGGTGAGCATGTATTGAGGTGTTAATTTGCTTGTTTGGTTGATGTTGTTGTGATAATGTGAAATGCATGATTGAATGATGCAGATATGTGTAGCTGTTGTATTGGCGCAATGATGTATTTTGGGAGATTGTTAAGGAAATGTATAATTGAGTAGGTGTATTATAGACGTGTTGTTGTTGTATGTGTTGAGAGTCAAACTGACGGACTCGGTGGTGAGTAGGTGTATTTTAGTTGTATTGTTGTTGTGGTTGTAAATATTATGAGCTGGATCGATAGTTTCGTTGACGTGTATGCGGGGTATAGTTGTAGATTGCTATTGTTGGCAGATATAGGTTGTTGTTGTATCAGTGTATTATGATGTGTTGACGTGTTGATGTCATATGTATGTAATTGTTGCATTTAGTTGTCGTTGTATTTTGTTGTTGAGTTGTGGTATGTAGTTGTTGTTATATGTAGTTGTTGTTGTATGTAGTCATTGTGGTATGTTGTTGTTGAGCTGTTACAGCCTTGTTGTTGCATGGTGCATAACACTAGTGTGGTATGATGATTAAGGTAAATATCATTATACGTTATATCATATGTTGTTGTTGTATGGTGTCGTTGTATGCATGACACGTTGCATAAGTGTGGGATAAGCCGTGTGCCCATGTGGGGTGTGAGTGTCTTATCCGGATTCTTTAAAATAGAATCGTTGTTGTGGTAATCATGTGCCCATGTGGGGTATGAGCGATTACGGATGTCGTGTGCCCATGTGGAGTGTGAACGACTAATATGGCGTCCCGACGGGGATTGTGACCATGAAACAGGGGTCGATATGACGTCCCGACGGGGATTGTGACCATGAAAGAGGGGTCGATTGGTACTGTTAGTTCCTTGGATTGGCTGGAATTTTGGTAAAACAAAGGTTGTTCAATGTTGATGTCAAGGTGGTGATATTGCAACAATGAGTCTTAACACTGGGCTGTGTTAAGTAGTGAAGTTGTTCAATGTTTGATGTCATATGGGTGATGTCACAACATTGAGTCTTAACACTAGGCTGTGTTAAGTGTTTAAGTTGCTGAAGTTTAGATGTCTGATGTCACATGCGATGTTGTGACATCAGGTCTGCTGAATTAATAACATCAGGGTTAGTGATGTTGTTAGGGTTTGCGTTTTAGCTGGAATTGCGGAGAGCAGGTTGTCTCATTGGATGTGGATATCTTGGGATAGATATTCTTCGCTGCATAGGAGATCTGGTGCAGATTTGTAGGAGATTTAAAAGGTTGAAGATTTGAAAAGATTTTAGGAGAAAATCTGTTTTGAAGATTCAGTTTTAAATAACAAATCAGGTCAGATATTGTAGCAGGTCCAAGTCCAATTCAAAGAGCTATATAAAGCACACCAGTACGGAAAGAAAAAAAATGAAGAAAAAGAGCTAAAGACTGAGAGTCGTGTGTGTCTTCGTGTATGTTTTGTAAACCATTCTAGTGTGAATTGGTATTATTGTTTTGAGTTGTTCTTGATCAAAGCTGTGAAGCAGAATCAAGTAGTGTTATTCAAAGTGTGTGATCTTTGAATTATATCACTGAAGTGTTTTAGGGATTGAGTAGTGTTCTCATATCTAAGTGGTTTCTTAGGTAGAAAGTCACTAGTAGGAATTAAGATTAGGCGATTGTCAACTGGGTTGTTGAGTCTGTAATTTAATTCTACAAGTAGTGAAATTCATCCCTGGCTTAGTAGCCCCTAGACGTAGGTAGTTAGACCGAACTGGGTGAACAATTCATTGTGTTGATTTATTGTTGTTATAGCATTGTCCATTGTAGAGTGTGTTGTTGTGACATCGCACTTAACATCACACGTCTGGTACCAGAATTTCAATTGGTATAAGAGAAGGTATCCTGTCTGTCTCTGGGTGAGATCTAGGGAAGTTACTTTCTGGTGTAAAGATGGACAAAGAAGTTGGAGGATTTGTCAACAGACCCCCTATCTTGGATGGCTCGAATTATGATTATTGGAAGCCAAGGATGATCACGTTTTTGAAATCCTTGGACAGCAGGACTTGGAAGGCTATAATTAAAGAATGGAAAGCACCTGTTGTGTTTGAAAAAGATGATGCTGGGAAAGATAAAGAGGGCACCTCAAAGCCGAAGCCTGAAGAAGAGTGGACCAAGGACGAAGATGAGCTTGCCCTTGGTAATTCCAAAGCTCTAAATGCAATTTTCAATGGAGTGGATAAGAATATATTCAGGTTGATCAATACTTGTGAAGTGGCTAAGGAAGCGTGGGATATTTTGAAGGCTACTCATGAAGGTACATCTAGAGTTAAGATGTCAAGACTTCAGCTTCTAACATCTAAGTTTGAAAGCCTGAAGATGAAGGAAGATGAGACTATTCATGACTTCCACATGAGTGTTCTTGAGCTGGCCAATGCATCTAGTGCTCTTGGAGAGAAAATGTCAGAAGAAAAGCTTGTAAGGAAGATTCTTAGGTCACTTCCTAAGAGGTACAAGATGAAGGTGACTGCCATTGAAGAAGCACAATACATCAGCCAGATGAGGGTTGATGAGCTCATTGGATCTCTTCAAACGTTTGAGCTTGGGTTAAATGAAGAAGAGCCTGAAATGAAGCCAAAAAGTATAGCCTTGACTTCAAATGCTCAAGAAGAGAAAGGGAAGAATACTGAATCCCAGAAGGATTTATCTTAGGCCATAGCTATGTTGGGAAGGCAGTTCAACAAGGTGTTCAAGAGGATGAACAATAACTCCAGGCCTAATGTCAAGAACATCTCTTTTGACATCAGCAAGTCAAAAGAGAAGGATGAAGAGAAGACTGCCCAAGATAAAGGAGTTCAGTGCTTTGAATGTGAAGGGTATGGACATGTCAAGAAAGAGTGTCCCACATTCTTGAAGAAGCAGAAGAAGGGCATGATAGTTTCCTGGTCTGACTCTGATAGTGAAAGTGAAAGTGAGTCAGCAAAGCATGTCAGAGCTTTGACAGGAACTGTTGGTTCTGATGATGATTCTAGTGATGGGGAAATAACTTTTGAGGAGCTAGCTTCTAATTATCAAGAGCTTTGTCTGAAGAGTGCTGAAATCTGTCAAGAAAACTAGAGTCAAAAGAAACAGATTGCTCAGCTTGAGACTGCTAAAGCTGATTTGGAAAATGAAGTCTCACTGGTCAAAGCTCATCTTGATCATATGACCAAATCTGTTAGGATGCTGAACTGTGGTACAGACACACTTGATAAGATCCTTCAGACAGAAAAGGTTGCTGGTGATAAGTCAGGTATAGGATTTGTGGCTGAGAAAAAGGTTTCTGCTGAAGCAAGCACTTCAGGAACAAAGAAGGAGATGTCCCAACCAATGTCTCAACATCAAACAAAGAGACAGGAACCTACGCCTGAGAAGGGTGCTCATTCACAGCCTCAGAATGTTGAGAAGAAGAATGGTCCTCATCAGAGGAAGATGCAGCCCCAAGGAGCAAGTTAGTATATGCCTCCCCAATATCACAAGAGCATACAAGCTGCCAGGTTCAAACATAACATGTCTCATCAGATGTCTCAACATTAGGGAAACTGGTATAGATATGGATACAACAATGCTGTGCCTCATTACTATGGAAGAAAGAAGTCTCATCACCATAGGAGACAGCCTAGGAGACAACATCCTCAATACAGGAGAAGACAACCACACCATAGAAGACAGGCCAACTATGGTAGAAGGAGACATCATTATGGGTGGCAGCACCAACAGTATCATCATCAAAGTGGCAGAAGGTTTAACCACTTCAGAGATGACAGAGTCAGATGCTTCTATTATGGCAAGTTTGGACATATGCAGTCCGCGTGCTTCAAGCTTCATGGTTATCCAAATTCTGCTCCTCAACCCAGACAGAAGGAGGTCAGGCCCAAGGTGGTGAAACAATGGGTTCCTAAAGCTCAGGTCACATGTCTATTGACTCATACCTCAGATGGACATTTTGCCATGGATGCATGGTACTTTGACAGTGGATGTTCAAAGCACCTGACTGGATCTAAGGAGCATTTGGTGGAGTTAAATCCTTGCCATGCAAATAAGGTTGTGTTTGGCAATGGAGAAAAAGGAGTAGTAGAAGGAGTTGGAAGAGTGAAGAATCATGATGGTCTTACTCTTGATAGTGTGATCCTTGTCCAAGGTTTGAATGCTAATCTGATTAGCATAAGTCAGCTATGTGATGAAGGTTACAAAGTTAACTACACCAAAGATGAGTGTGTGGTAGCTGATGAGCGAAATCAGGTTGTTATGAAGGGTGCCAGATCCAAAGATAACTGCTATCAGTGGATACCTCTTGAAGTTAATTCAACTGATGATGTTCAAGTTGATGTTATAACATCAAACTATGACATCAGGTGTGAAAATATGCTGAAAGGTAAATCAGTTTTAATGAGCTCTGATGTGAATCATTTTGAACTTTTAAAAGGTAATTTAATTTGGAGGGAGAAAATCAGTGATTGGTCATTAAGAGGTACTCAAAATCAGGCGCCTTACCATATTGATTTTATATCAAGATTCATCAAAGCCCTCTCTTCTCAACTGTTCATCTCCCTTAATCTCAACAGAATAGAAAAATCTTCTCTAAACCTAGTTTGTTACAAAGGAACGATGTCTTCTTCATCCAAGAACTCTGATTCTCAAAGACCTGTGCATAAACGAACTAGGGTTTTATCGAAAAAAGAATATGTTGACAAAGAACACATTCCTATGGCACTCCCAGATTCAGGTAACTCTAAACCTTCAACCAAGTTGAATAAAACTGAAACTAGGTCATCATCCTCTCAAGCTGTTGAGGAGAAGTATGATGTGGACATGCATTTGGAGCAGATTGCCACCAAAAATCTTGAGAAGGGAATACGTGTGAAAGGGATTTCTGTCCCTTTAAGGCAAATGCCTGCTGAACAGGTGGGCTCTCAAAGTGAGGACACAAATATTCATAGACTGGCCTTGTCTGTGATTCAAGATGCTGAAGGTGGTAGTAAAGAAGAAGATCTTAAAGATACTAATGTCATCCCTGATGTCAGAACATCTTCCCCTATGGTTGAAAGTCACAGTTGTAAAGGGAAGGATCAGGTTGAGGTTATAGATGTTGAGGACTCATCTGAAAGTGATATCATTGGTAATACGATAGCAAGAAGGAGGGAGGATAGGAAAGGGAAAGGTGTGGAGTCACTGCCTAATGAAAATATGAAAAGGACTTCAGTTGCAGGCTCTCCCAAGTCATGGAGCAAAATTGCCATTTCTGGAAAAAAGAGGAGAATCAGGGAAGAATCAGATTCAGAGTGTGATGTTCAAGACATCAACCCTGTGAGGAACAGAGTTGCTGATCAAGTTCCTGATAACATCTCATTTCATTGTGCCAGTAGTGCATCCATGTGGAATTGTGTGAGCCAAAGAAGGATAGCTCTGGAAAGAGAGCTAGTTACAGATGATCTAGAGTCTACTAAAATTATAGATCTAATTAAGTTTGCTGGTCTCATGAGAACTGTGTCAGGATTGACTAGTTGCTATGATAGACTGGTAAGAGAATTTATAGTGAATATCACTGAGTCTATTAATGACAGCAAAAGCCTAACTTTCAGAAGAGTTACTGTTAGGGGTAAGTGTGTCTGGTTCTCTCCTAAGGTGATTAATGCCTACTTAGGAAGAAGTGAGGAAGATTATGGAGAATTAGAAGTTTCTAATAATGTTATCTGCAAAGAAATCACAGCTGGTCAGGTAGAAGTTTGTCCCTCAAATGGAAAGTTGTCAGCAAGTTTATTAAGTGTGAAATACGTTATTCTTCATAGAATAGGTGTTGTTAACTGGGTTCCTACAAACCACAAGACCTTTGTTTCTGCTGGTTTGGGCAGATTAGTTTATGCCATTGGAACAAAGAGACTAGTTGATTATGGATCTTACATTTATAATCAGACTATCAAGCATGCTGCGACAAGGGCAGTGAAATTGCCTATTGAATTTCCATCCCTCATTTGTGGGATAATTCTGTCTCAGCATCCTGAGATTCTTCGCCAGTATGATAGTGTTTGTAAAAGGAAGCCTGACTTGTCTTTTCATCAGAAGTTGTTTGAAGGAAAACAGGTTGCTGATCGTGTCAAGACATCTGCCTCAACATCTACTCATCATACTCATGTCAAGACTGATATGATATCTGAACTAGAGGAAGCCTGTAAAGAACTAGATGAAGCCATCAGAGTAAGCACTGAAAGAAAGAAGAAGTTTAAAAGATTACTTATGAATCTGAAGATGACAGTGAAAGAAAGTAAGAAAGAAGTTGCTGATAAGAATGATGAATCTGATAATGACAATGCTGATTGCTCAAAAGAAGATGAAGAAGATAATGATGGTCTCAGCTCAGATGATTAAAGCTTTTACTGTTTTTCTTAGATAGTAGCTTTAGTTTTATTTATGCTGTTTTTGATTCTGCACTGTTGTGCTTGGTTTGTAATATGAATATTGTGCAAGTATATGCACCTGTTTTGTTCTATGATTTGTTATGTCTTATTACTAGCTGTGAGGCTAACAATGAGAGCTAGGGTAGTACTAACTGTAGTTAGTAGGGCTTCTGGTTGAAGGTTGTCAAATTGTGGCTAAAAGGGGGGAGAAATAGCCAAGAAAGCCAAGAGTATCAAAGAGTACATATGTCAAATGCTGCTGATTGCTGATGTTATAGTACAAAAGTGCAGATATTGAGGGGGAGTAATTGCTGATCTGCTGAACAGCTGTTATGCTGGGTCTGATTTTGAGGGGGAGCACCATTTTGGTTGTTACCAAGTTGCTGTTAAAGATGGTGCTGCAGCAGAGCTTTGTGAAGTGAAGTCTTTATGAATTGTTGCTGCTGCTGCTTGGAGTTTCAAAAATTATTGAAGTTTATTCCGCTGCTGAAGTCTCTGAAGGTACAGAGATTGTTTTAGCCAAAATTAGCCAAAGGGGGAGATTGTTAGTTCCTTGGATTGGCTGGAATTTTGGTAAAACAAAGGTTGTTCAATGTTGATGTCAAGGTGGTGATATTGCAACATTGAGTCTTAACACTGGGCTGTGTTAAGTAGTGAATCTGTTCAATGTTTGATGTCATATGGGTGATGTCACAACATTGAGTCTTAACACTTGGTTGTGTTAAGTGTTTAAGTTGCTGAAGTTTGGATGTCTGATGTCACATGCGATGTTGTGACATCAGGTCTGCAGAATTAATAACATCAGGGTTAGTGATGTTGTTAGGGTTTACGTTTTAGCTGGAATTGTGGAGAGCAGGTTGTCTCATTGGATGCGGATATCTTGGGATAGATATTCTTCGCTGCATAGGAGATCTGGTGCAGATTTGTAGGAGATTTAAAAGGTTGAAGATTTGAAAAGATTTTAGGAGAAAATCTATTTTGAAGATTCAATTTTAAATAACAATCAGGTCAGATATTGTAGCAGGTCCAAGTCCAATTCAAAGAGCTATATAAAGCGCACCAGTACTGAAAGAAAAAACGAAGAAAAAGAGCTAAAGACTGAGAGTCCTGTGTGTCTTCGTGTATGTTTTGTAAACCATTCTAGTGTGAATTGGTATTATTGTTTTGAGTTGTTCTTGATCAAAGTTGTGAAGCAGAATCAAGTAGTGTTATTCAAAGTGTGTGATCTTTGAATTATATCACTGAAGTGTTTTAGGGATTGAGTAGTGTTCTCATATCTAAGTGGTTTCTTAGGTAGAAAGTCACTAGTAGGAATTAAGATTAGGAGATTGCCAACTGGGTTGTTGAGTCTGTAATTTAATTCTACAAGTAGTGAAATTCATCCCTGGCTTGGTAGCCCCTAGACGTAGGTAGCTAGACCGAACTGGGTGAACAATTCATTGTGTTGATTTATTGTTGTTATAGCATTGTCCATTGCAGAGTGTGTTATTGTGACATCGCACTTAACATCACACGTCTGGTACCAGAATTTCAGGTACCACATGCATTGAGTCGAGTCGTGGGTCTCATTGCATTGCATTGTGTGGTGTGGTGGTGTATAAATTGGTATGCGTGTATGGACATGCGTATTTGTGTTGATGTTGTTGTATTTGTGTTGATGTTGTTGTATTTGTGTTGATGTTGATGTATTTGTGTTGATGTTATAGTATTCGTGTTGATGTTGTGATGATAGGGTAGATTGTATAATGTTTTATGTTCTTTCATACTTATATTATGCATTTCTTATGTGATTTTGAGAATCTCACCCCTTCTGTTTGAATGTTGCCTCCACGTGGGTAATGTGCAGATAAGCAGGTTTAGTGCGGAGTTGGAGTTAGTGAAGACAGAGTCTTCTCTTTTACGTCGTTGAGTCGTGTCTGCTCTGATTATAACACCGGGTTGTCAGAACGGTTGTAGTTGTCTACTTTAGTACTTGATGATGTGTATATGGTGTTGAACATGATTTAATGTTGTTGAATTTTCGCTGCTGTAGAAATACTTAATTACTATGTTTTAATTACGATGTTGATGTATTATTTTTAGTATACATGAGAAGTTGACCAGTTGAAGTAGCATCCTAAATCTATGTGTGTTATTTTTACTCTGATATTTTGTTATTATTTGTCGCGGGGGTTTAGGGTGTTACAAAAGTCACCGCCGTAATGACTATACCACAACCAGTGGTACACACTGTCCCAGAAGGATAGATTCCACAGATACCTTCTGGTGGAAACGCAGAGATGTACGACAGAATGAATGAGTTCCTGGAGAAATTTCTGGAAATGCAAAAGGAAGTGCATGCCATTCGCGGTTAGGATCTATTCGGAAAGGACGCCGCAGACCTTTGTTTGGTCCCCAATGTGAAAATCCCGCACAAATTTAAGGTGTCTGACTTTGAAAAATACAAGGGCAACTTTTGCCCTCAAAGTCATTTGGTGATGTACGCTCGAAAGATGTCAACTCAGACAGAGAATTAACCGCTACTGATCCATTACTTACAAGATAGTTTAACCGGTGCCGCACTCAAATGCTACATGGGTTTAAACCGCACCAAGATCGTAACTTTTAGAGATCTTGGCGCTGCCTTCATTCAACAGTATAAGTATAACCTAGACATGGCAATAGTATAAGTATAACATAGAAAATTGTCTTAGTTTCAACTCCGATCTACATAAGCTTGTCAGGAACGGGGTCTTATCCTTCAAGGATACAAATCCAAATGTTCAGACAAACCCGTTGCCTCAACATGAGAAAACTGTCATAAATTTGATAGAGGAAGAATCTAACCACGGCTATCAAATTCACAATGTACTCCTGTTGGGAGCCAATCTGGTCAAGATACATTGCAGACAGAGCGGGTATGGTCATGTACCATCTCACAAATATCACCAGTGTGATATCTGCTCAAAGAATAATCAAGGATGTTCCATAGTGCAATCAGCTCTACAAGAACAGATAGATCTCGGGTAGATCCAAGATCACCAAATCCTGTAAGTCAATATGGCTCACGCAAATCCCAACATTGTCTAGAACCACAACATCCTGGAAATGAATGTCAACTTGGTGGCAATGCACTGAAGGCAAAGACAACATCATAATCTGCCACGGCACGATTACAATTCCTGTCCGATCTGCTTAATAAATAATCAGGGATGCTCTTTTGTACAAGAGGCCCTCCAGCGTCAGATGGATCTTGGGTGGATCCAGGACTACCGTGATAGAAGTCACTATCAAGTCAACATGAGTCAAATCTTTGATATTCGCTTAATGAATACCAGCTTGGTAGGATCACACGCTAAGCAGGTCAGGCTCGGTTTTCTGGCTTCACATGATTATTAGAACTGTAAAGTATGTCGTGAGAATGACCAAGGATGTGCATTTGTCCAAAGAACGCTTCAACACTTGTTGAACCACTGGTGGCTTCTGATCTATCTAGATGAAGACACATAACAAGTCAGTATGACTGACGGGAATCCTACTAGGCATCAAAGTCAGGATGTTCGCTCGATGGAAACAAAACTAGTAAAGATGCATTGCATACAAAGCGGGCGTGGTCGGATGCCACCCCACAACTATGAGCACTGTAGAGTTTGTTCAGAGAACAACCAAGGATGCTACCTCGTACGAGCGGCTCTTCAAAATCAGTTAGACCATAAAGAGGTTCGGCCATGTTCAAGTTCTGTGTCGATCAACGTGATACAAGAATATCTCCCTTATCAAACCAAAGACGTTGTCATAATCTCTGATCATGGGGGCACTAAAGACGTTTGCGCCATAATCCCTCTACTCGATGAATCAAGGATCCCTCTTGATAGTAGAAAAGTTTCCAACCAGGAACTGATTAAGGTTGCCTATAACGGTCAGAGAAATCAGAAAACTCCTGTGGTTATCTACCTGCCAGGACCAATACCGTACAAATCGGAAAGGGTTATCCCTTACAAGTACGGTGCAACAACTATCAAAAATGGAAAGGAAACTCCATTACCCTCTGTCGTAAACATGGCCGACATCAGTCGAGTAACACGGAGCGACCGAATCTTCAACAAAGGAGTTGGAGAACCTACCAAAGAGAAGGAACCTCAAATAGAAGTTCCCAATCAACCAGTTGGACAATCCAGTAATCCAAAATTGGTAAAAAAACAACGATGAGATACTGAAGCTCATCCAGAAAAGCGAGTACAACATTGTGGACCAACTGTTGCAAACTCCATCTAGAATCTATGTGCTCTCTCTCCTGCTTAGTTCCGAAGCTCACAGGGAAGCTTTACAGAAAGTTTTAGAGCAAGCTTTCGTAGAACAAGATGTGACGATAAGGCAGTTTGGCAACATCATTTCCAACATCACTTCCTGTAACAATTTAGGATTCAGTGATGAAGAACTACTGGAAGAAGGCAAAAATCACAATATGGCGCTTAACATTACAGTCAACTGTCAAGACGATGCTCTAGCCAGCGTACTGGTAGACACTGGATCGTCTTTAAATGTTATGCCAAAATCAACTTTGATGCGACTATCATTTCAAGGAGCCCCGATGAGAGGCAACGAGGTCATCGTCAAAGCCTTTGACGGATCCAGAAAAATAGTTATCGGCAAAGTTGATCTTCCCATAACCATCAGTCCTCACACTTTCCAAGTCACTTTCTAGGTCATGGACATCCGGGCAGCATACACCTGTTTATTAGGAAGACCTTGGATACACGAAGTTGGGGCAGTCACTTCGACACTTCACCAGAAGCTGAAGTTCGTCAAGAATGACAAGCTAGTCACAGTATGCGGATAGAAGGCCTTAATAGTGAGCAACTTATCATCATTCTCTTGTGTAGAACCCGAGGAGGTTGTTGGAACCCAGTTCCAAGCACTCTCGGTGAGCGATGATAATCGATCTGAAAGAGGGACATCGATCTCCTCATACAAAGATGCTCTCAAAGTGATCAAGAGTAACGACATAAAAAAATGGGGACAACTTGTAATTCCTGCCGATAACAAGACAAAGAAGGGTCTTGGTTTCTCCTCAGCCTGTACTTAGACTACTAAAGATGAAAGTTTTCATCCCATTCAGGACTTCTTCCATAGTGAAGGCTTCCTCGACCCAGTGTCTTAAGAAGTACACACCATCAACAAAAGTGACTCCTCCGATACGGACGAGGAATGAAAATCTTATCTCAACGAGAACGGTTATATGTCTCAGGAAGAAACGCACATGCCATTCTGTTTTCCCAAGCAGGGCCCAAGATATATACCAAGATCAGACGCTCGGATGATCTATGGAGATTGTGATCCTGAGGGATGTCGTGCTCCACCTAACTCATTAGAAGATGATCTAATGAAGAACAACTTCGATCAGGATTATTATGATCCCTTGGATGACTTTCCTATCTGGAAGCCATACCCAGAAGACTTGGGGCAAAAAAGTCATCCAAACGATGCCTATCAACTGAGTAATATTGAAAGAAATACCCATGTCCCCGCCGGGTCGTGGGATCATTAATCCGGACATTCCAAAGATATCCAGAACAATGATGAATCTGCAAAGATTGCAGGTCAAGAGTTTATCAACTATGCTTTTCCTGAGGTCAACGTCATTGAGACGGATGACTCCTCTATCCCCACAAAAGTATGGGACACCTTAGGACAGTCGAGTGGTAAGTACGACTTCTTGGTCAAGTACACCGCTCCTGAAAGCTCTCGCATCAGATACGAGGACATCCAACTAACTGGATGTGGAGATCCTCTTGAGAGTAAAAACACTAAGGAAGATACAACAAAAGAGTTCGTTTATGATAACTCTACATGGGAGGAAGACTCCAATGATCCTGCTCCGCCAGAAATCAGTGTCATTTCTGAGGTCAAACTAAAAAAGAAGGTACCAGACTTTGTGATTCACCGAGGGGTTCGTCGCCAATGGGTTGCTGTCAATGTCCCGAAAGTCGTCCATAAGTCTAAATTGCTTGTTTTAAACCCCATTGAAACATATGATCCAATGCCTTATCCCAACTTTGAATTCCCGGTATTTGAAGCTAAAGAAGAAGAGGACGCAAAAATTCCAAGGGAGATCTCCCGACTACTCAGGCAAGAGGAAAGATCCGTTGGAAACGGTCAATTTAGGATCAGAGGAAGAAAAGAAAGAAGTTAAGATTGGAGCACTGCTCAGTCCGACTATCAAAGAAAGTTTGATAAAACTTCTCAAAGAGTTTCCAGATGTATTTGCTTGGTCCTATCAGGACATGCCAGGGTTGGATACCAGCATTGTGGAATGTCATTTACCGCTGAAGACAGAATGTCCTCCGGTGAAACAAAGGCTGAGACGGACTCACCCGGATATGGCTATCAAAATCAGGGAGGAAGTGCAGAAACAAATCAACGCATGTTTCCTTGCTACCTAAGAATATCCTCAATGGCTAGCCAACATAGTGCCAGTTCCGAAAAAGGACAGAAACGTCAGAATGTGTGTAGACTACATGGATTTGAACAAAGCCAGTCCGAAGGATGACTTTCCCCTACCACATATAGACATGCTGGTAGACAGTACAGCAAAGTTCAAAGTATTCTCCTTTATGGATGGATTCTCGGGCTATAATCAAATCAAAATGGCGCCGGAAGACATGGAGAAAACTTCTTTCATCACCCCATGGGGCACCTTTTGTTACAAGGTAATGTCGTTCGGTTTAAAGAACACGGGGGCAGCCTATCAAAGGGCCATGACTACTCTGTATGTCGATGATATGATTGGCACATCTAAAACAGAAGAGGAACATGTGACCCACCAGTCAAAACTATTCGAGCGTCTGAAAAGTACAAACTCCGCTTGAATCCCAACAAATGCACATTCGGTGTTCGTTCAGGAAAACTGTTAGGGTTCATCGTCGGCCAGAAGGGAATTGAGGTTGATCCTGACAAGGTCAAGGCCATTCAAGAAATGCCTTCTCTAAAGACTGAAAAACAAGTCAGAGGATTCCTGGGACGTCTGAATTATATCTCCCGATTCATATTCCTCATGACCGTTACATGTGCGCCAATCTTCAAATTACTCAAAAAGAATCAGGACTGCGTATGGACAGAAGACTGCCAAAAAGCCTTCGACAGTATCAAAGAGTATATATTGAATCCATCTATCCTGTCACCTCCAGCAAAAGGAAGACCGCTGATCATCTATTTAGCAGTCTTGGAAGACTCCATGGGTTGTGTGCTTGGTCAACAAGACGAAACAAAAAGAAAAGAGTTTGCCATCTACTATTTGAATAAGAAATTTACCGACTGCGAGATTCGATACACTATGCTTGAGAAAACTTGTTGTGCTCTGGCTTGGGCAGCCAAACGTCTTCGCCAGTACATGATCTGTCACACTACTTGGTTAATCTCTGAAATGGATCCAATCAAGTATGTCTTTGAAAAACCTGCTCTCACTGGAAGAATCGCCCGTTGGCAGGTGTTGTTATCAGAATACGACATCAAGTACCATGCTCAGAAAGCCTTCAAAGGAAGTATTTTAGCTGATCATTTGGCTCATCAACCGATTGACGATCGAGAATCAGTCGGATTTGACTTCCCAGACGAAGATGTCATGTACTTAAAAATGAAAGATTGCAATGAACCGCTACCCAGTGAAGGGCCAGAACTAGGTTCTTAATGGGGACTAATCTTTGACGGATTTGTCAACCATTATGGAAACGAAATTGGGGCAATCATCATAACACCTTAGGGTACCCACATTCCTTTCACTTCCAGACTGACATTCAAGTGCACAAACAACGAGGCCGAATACGAAGCTTGTATTATGGGTCTCGAAGAAGCGACCGACTTAAGGATCAAGAACTTGGATGTGTATGGAGACTCAACCCTGGTTATCAATCAGATTAAAGGAGATTGGAATACGTACCAATCAGGACTGATTCCTTCCAAAGACTATGCAAGAAGGTTGTTACCATTCTTCAACAGAATCGAGTTTCATTACATCCCTCATGAAGAGAATCACATGGCTGATGCATTAACCACTCTCTCCTCCATGATTAGTGTAGGTTAATGGAACGACGTACCTAAGATTGACATAATGCGCCTTGAACGGCCCGCCTACATCTTCATGATTGAAGCAGTCATAGACGACAAACCTTGGTATCACGATATCAAATGCTTCCTTCAGAAACAAGAGTACCCACCAGAGGCATTAAGAAAAGACAGAAAGACCCTCAGAAGGCTGGCAGGCAGTTTCTTTCTGAGCGGTGATACACTCTATAAGAAGAACTGTGACATGGTCTTGCTCCGATGCGTAGACAGACCAGAAGCAAACATGCTGATAAAAGAAATTCATGAAGGATCCTTCGGCACTCATGCCAACGGACACACAATGGCGAGAAAAATTCTGAGAGCAGGATGCTATTGGTTGACCATGGAATCCGATTGCTACAAGTACATGAGGAGGTGTCACCAGTGTTAGATATACTAAGATAAAATCCATGTACCACCAACGCATCTCAAAGTTCTCTCTTCCCCGTGGCCTTTTTCCATATGGGGAATTGACATGATTGACATGATCGAACCCAAAGCTTCAGACGGACATCGGTTCATCCTGGTAGCCATTGACCACTTCACCAAATGGGTCGAAGCGGTGTTATACGCCAATGTAACCCGACAAGTGGTGGTCCGCTTTATCAAAAACAATCTCATCTGTCGTTATGGTGTTCCAAGCCAGATCATTACTGTTAATGGATCTAACTTGAACAACAAGATGATGAAGGAGTTGTGTGCTGAGTTCAAGATTGAACACCATAACTCATCTCCCTATCGACCCAAGATGAACGAAGCGGTAGAAGCGGCTAACAAGAACATCAAGAAGATTGCTCAAAAGATGGTTGTAACCTACAAATACTGGCACGAGATGCTACCTTTTGCTCTTCACGGTTATCGCACATCTGTCCGCACTTCAATAGGGGCAACCCCTTTCTCTCTAGTATATGGCATGGAAGCAGTATTTCCCATAGAAGTAGAGATCCCATCGATCTGGGTATTGATGGAAGCCAAGCTAACAGAAGCTGAATGGTGTCAAAGTCGACACGATGAACTGAACCTAATCGAAGAAAAATGAATAACGGTACTATGCCATGGTCAGTTGTATCAACAAAGAATGAAGAAAGCGTTTGACAAAAAGGTCTGACCCCATGTCTTCAGAAAAGGAGACCTTGTGCTCAAGAAAATACAATCATTTCTCACTGATTCCCGGGGCAAATGGACTTCGAATTACGATGGCCCCTATGTGGTCAAGAAAGCTTTCTCAGGCACCGCCTTGAGACTCACAACCATGGACGGAGAGGAATTTTCCTACCCCACAACGTTGACGTAGTCAAGAAATACTTCGCCTAAACTAAAAAAAAAAACGTCTCGGTGGATTGAAAACCCAAAAGGGCGGTCCAGGCAAAATTTAGAGACATAAGCAAAAAAAAAATCATCCCGGTGGATTGGAAATCTCAAAGTACAATCCAGCCAATAGTTAGGGATTCATGGCAAGTAACTACGTCCGACGAGGTTAAATCCCCAGAGGTAATACTTTCCATCAGAAAGACTTCAGTCAAGGTCATCTTCGACAGAAGCTCAGGATGTCCAGAATTCAAAGTTGGTAGAAGGATAACGGTCGTTATGTTTCAATGTAGCCCTTTTCCCTTAAATTACCATTTTCTAACTTTATAAATACTCTATGGGATCACGCGATTGGCTGATTTCAATCTTATCAATAAAATTTGAGCCAATGTGCTTTTGTTTGCAATTCTTATTTGTTTTAGCTTTACAGAATGACATTTTAACAATGATCAACGATTATTGAAATAAAACAAAAATGAATTTACTTGTCAAAATTTTTCTGCTTTTAAAATAAAGATGGCAATGCTTTTGACTGTTGAACATCGAAAGCACATCTATAGCTTCTCCAAAGGTGGTTGAACCTCAAAGTGCAGAATCGAAGTACTCCTTCTAAACCAGTACGCCTGAATGAAGGATCAACTGTGTCAGAGACCATGTTTCATCTGACATCCCCGAAAGAGTATGTACTTCCTAAGACCGATTGAACAATTATTTCTCCCTACAGGGACCATCTCTCCTAAGCAAGGAAGAATGGCTATTTTGGACCAGTGATACTTTTTATTCCCCACCGTGGCCGAGTATCCAGTCGTGTTCATCTATTAGTCTGTATGTCGCGTCAGTTTTGTCAGCATATACATACATCATGCATTATTAATTCATATTCATATTATATCAATATCACTCTGGTCAATCTTATCCCCAAGTGATAAAGTCCTCTTACCAATTGAGTTGTCAGTTCTTTCCTCGTCAGAAAATGTTTTGTCTGAACAATCTCTCCCCCAGTTTATTTCTAGATTGGAGACGGTCCTCGACCACTTTGATAACTTGAACCTCTGAAAGGCAAGAAGACATTCGAAATACGTCACTCTTCACCATTGAAGATGATGTTCTCGCTTTCCCGGATTAAGGAAAATCCCTAGAAAAAGCCTCGCGATTAAAGACTCTCAGCAACATATTGGTTTTTCTCTTCAGAAAGTCATCAGCACCTCAAAATTGGATTACATTACATGGCATTTCTCCGAAAAGATCTCGAAGAAAAGTATGATGTAACATCCCCAAACAGGAAACAGCCTCTCAAGAGACTCGTTTTCCCCAGTAGAGTCAACAAATGGCGTCTCTAACAGAGAAGTTTGAACACCTATACAACTCAAACGAATGGGTTCCCCAGCAAGTCTGACATCAACACTTTTTCCCATCAAATGGCATCTCCCTAGGAAAATTCGGCGAGAAGTTTGAGGAAAACCGCTACACATAGCGTCCCATGTCAAGAAAGGAACTTGATGAAAAAAAAAGAAAAAAAAAGGAAAAAAACTGAGACCAGTTCCTTGGCTGAAGACCAGGATCTAGGGGAAGTTTATTAACAAAAGAAACTAAGACCAGTTCCGTGGCTGAAAACCCGGATCGAATGGAAGTTTATATCAGAAACTTAGACCAGTTCCTTGGCTGAAGACCAGGATCGAGGGGAAGTTTCACCCTTTTCTAAGCATCATTGCTTAGCAAAAGAAGATGGATGAGCAATCTACCATTCATAACCACTGTCAAAATTTTGGGGTATTCTGATATTTAATCTTCTTGCACCCCAAATGCCCAAATACCTTCGCCATTCACACCTTCGGGTCCAAGAAGATTAAATAGGGGCATCTGTCATACCCCAAATTTAGACCACCAAGTTTTCCCATCATGGTGTAAATCATTACCACAATATGGATGAACCCTCATGCCTCATCAATCTCCTCAAAGAGGGTTGAGCATTCACCACAATCAAGAATTAGGGTTTCAAGCTCTCTCAGAGCACTTAAACAAAGGATCAATCAAGAAATGACATGATATTCAACTTGTCTAACCTCTCAAACACCTATAAAGGATCAAGAGGATTCCCACATTAAGAATCAAGCACAAAGTTGCAACATTCCAAGTGGATCAAGCCTCAAGATCGCCAGTGTCACCAAATTAGGGTTTTGGTCGACCATGGTCTCCAGATGGAAATTTTCATCTGGGCATGAGCCAATAATTTAAAACATGATCCAAAATGCTCCAAGGGACCTCATAAACCCAATCATCAAGTTAATTTGACCTCAGGGGATGCATTTACCAAAAATTAGGAATTAGGGTTTCTTGACCTAATTCACCCCTAAGTTGACTTTTGGGACAAAACATGAGCCAAGACCTCAAGACATGATTTGAGGACCTCAAATACACCACATTGATCCATTTACAACAATGGATTGACCCAAGAAACTTGATTCATAAGTTTCAATTTCATCAGGGCCACAATTAGGGTTTTGAGGGAAAAAGTCATATGTATCTTTGACTTTTGACCAAGACATGCTCCCAAACCTTGGGACATGATTCAATATACCCTATAACACCTATAGAATCCATCCATTAGGTTTGATTTAGGTCAAGGACCTGGTTTCACAAAGGATCGCACAGTTTGGATTTTATCCAATAAAAAGTCAACTGTGCACAAAATCAAGTTTGACTTTTTGGAAATTTTCGTAAATATGATTCCTCTAAGTCCAAAACAATGTTAATGTGTGACATTGATCATCATCCATCAATAAAAATCAAGAAAAGTGAGATTTCTTGCAAAAGGGGCAACCTTGAGAAACCAAAATTTTTCTAAGTTATGGAATAAAAGTGGTTTTGGTACCAACTTCCAAGGACCATAACTTGAGATTCAAGCAACCATTTTAGGTGATCCAAATCTGGATTTGTAGGTCTTGCTACACTCTACAAAAGCTTCAACTACCCCAGACTCTAATTCTTTATGAATTTTGAGTTATGGAGTGATCAAAATGACAAAAACATGAAAATAACACTTTTTCCAACACTTAAACAAAATTCTGCCTAAGTCAAAAAACAGTTGAAACACCAAAACTTGGAGGGTTGTTTCGCATAGTTACAAGTTGAATCAATTCAAGATGTAAACATCAAAGTTATTGTACATATAGCCAATAATTCAAGGAACTCATTGGCATGAAACAACTCCACTTGAGCCAAGAGTTATGGCTGTTTCCTTGACATTTTTTCACTATCTTGTTAATTCATTCCAAAATTAATTTGTCACTCATTTTTTATTGGTTCTTTTTCTCAAAAGTCACAAAAATGTTTAAATATTTTATTTTTACAAAAAAATCCAATTTATATTATTTTTTTAATATAGTTAGAATTTTTGTAATTAATTTCATTTTATTTGTTTTTAAACATTTTTAATGAAATCCCCACCTTGATCTTTCAAAACCAATTGAATTTCAAACTTTCACGTGATTAAACATGATTTCTCAAAATATTTTTCAAAGTGTACAACTTGTTTTTGAATATATTTGGTATTTTATATCTTTTTTTTCATTTAATTTCCTTTGAAAAATGACATTTTTATTTAAAATTAGGGCTTCCTCTCGATTTTAAATCTTCAAGCATCTTTGGGCCTCTCCTTGAGTTGTAAGACCCATCCCTTGTAAATATAAACCTTTTTTGGGCTTCAGTCATTTGTATAAGACCCACAGTATTTTCAAAAATCTCGGCGCGATCGCCAGTTCAAAATAAATCAATTGGGCCTACCCTTGTGTTGTAAGTCCCACCTCTTTTCTTTTTCAAACCCTTGGGCCTCTCCTTGAGTTGTAAGACCCATCCCTTTGTACAGAAAACCTCTTTGGGCCTCAGTCATTGTATAAGCCCCAGTACAGTTTACAAAACAACAGTACGATTACTGTTTTTAATCTGGGCCTCTCCTTGAGTATAAGCCCCAACAATCTTTTCAAAATGACTTCCCTTTTGATTTAGGTTCAACTCCATAGTTGTTATCAAAACTTTCTTTAATTTTTTGAACAACTAACCATACAGCCGTTACAATGGAAGCTTGCTCGCCTGTAAGTTTTATGAGCTTTCATTTACTCGCTTTCACATATATATATATATATATATATATATATATATATATATATATATATAACTGTATTGCTGATGTTGAGTTTATCAAAAGTAAGTATTGTATTATCGTATCCACAAAGACTGGAGTGATATTACGAATAACCTTTTAGATTTACTGAGAAATTTTAAGTGAAAGTGGGGTTGATAAAATCTTTGATTGTGTTTTAAAATGAAACAATGAAAATAACCGGAATGATTTAAACTGGATTTGTTATAAGATAATTTATCTTGCCGGGATTGGAGTTCTTCTACCGTTCACGTATGCAATACCGATTAATTATGATGCAATCATGTGTTTATTCATATTTCCATATACTCTTCCGAAAAGTATGTATGTCTACATAATAATTCATAGATTTCAATCGGTTCCTTGAATCGATGATGTCTCGATCGATTAAATTAACAGACTGTATGACAAACAAGTATTTAAATTGGATACTAAACCTAATCCTATGTCTAGAAATTGAGATTTAATAGATTCATATCTTGTAATATCTGAAGACGGAATCAATTTTCATTAATAACCGAATTCATAAGATTTAGCAATGAAGAAAAAATAGAATCAATACTTAATGAAAACATGATTGTATTAAGATTAAAAAATGGTACATATACATACGGTTACGGTAGATTCTTCCAATCCCAGCAAGAGAGAGAGAGAGTTTAGCTATCCATTTTCATGGTAGCTTGTACAAAAAGGAAGAGGCGGAGATGAATGAGCATCAAAGACAATTTCTCGATTTTTGATGCGTATCCAGCTCGATTCTTCGATTCTCTCTCTTAAAGTTCTTTTATAATGTACTCTTAATATCTATTACAGAAGGATGTCAAACTGAAAACATCATGCCCCTCTGCATTGCCCTAGGCCCTTTTTATACTATTCTAAGTTCGCATAGTGAGAGAAAGTTCGCTATGCGAACTTCCTTTTCTTCCCCATTAAGATTTGAATTCACCGCCTTTGTTCAAACCGCCAAACTTCGCTATGGGAAGTATAGTTCGCGTCGCAAACTTTGGTCGCTCCCTCCCGCTTTCCTCGCTTCAAGCGAAGATGGGACATTTTGATTCTGTTTTGAGTCGCTGCCTCTCGCCTTCCTTCGCGTTGCGAATGTTCGCTATGCGACCAATTGCGATCTTCAAGCGATACCCTTCGCTTTCGTTCGCTTCCTGTCGCTTCAAGCGAAGTCTGTCAATTTTGCTTTTGTTTTGTTCTTCCTGGCACACTTCCTGTCGCTTTATTTCTCATAGCGATGCTTCGCGTAGCGAAGCTGTTGGTCGCGATGCGAAAGTTGCAGGGCATGGTCTTTTCTTTGTTTCAACCGGTTTTCTTCATACCTAAAACCTGCAAAACCACTCAAATTCCCAAGGACCAACCTTTTGGGTCTTTTATTAGTTAATTCTCATAAAAAATGCAAAGGAGCAACGCAATTCGTATGAGTTTCAACTAATGATACATTTTTCTTTTGGATTGTTATTAAATTCTCCCCAACTTAGTTTTTTGTTTGTCCTCAATCAAGAGCATGAAACTTTTAACAAATCAAGAACTTTCATCAATCAATTTGTTGTAAAAAATATGAAACATGAATGGTTCAAATGACTACTCAACTTACACATGTCATGTTTAAAAATGCCTTCAAGAATTCAAAGCATGATTAAGAATCAAGTTTTTCTTCAAAATCAGCACATGTCCTCAAAAAGCAATGACAAAAATTTACTGAATCGTCCTATCACACTTCTTCATAAATGGGATGAAGATTTTTCACTTTCAATCATATGTGGTGAGTGGACTCTCATCCAATAACCTTGTTAACATCCTGATCAATTCATGTATTTATCTGAACAATTCATGCTTTGAAAAAATTCTTGAGAGCATAAATCACTAAGGGCTTGCTATGATTGTAACTTGGCTGGTTTTGCAAGGAAGGGATGTTTCCTAAGGCTTATTTGTTCAAAAAGTTCGGTCCAAGTTAATGAAGAGTATGTCAAAGAAAACTTTTTTTTTGTTCATTCTCTTTTTTACTCCTTAATTCTCTTTTATGCACTCATCCTCCATTTTTATGCTTATTCTTTTCCTTGCTTTCAAAATTCTTTTCTTTTCTTGATTGCATCTTTTCCTTTCTTCTTTTTGATGTCATTTTTTTTAATTCCTTTATCCAAATTGACACCCTCTCCCCAACTTGTTTGATTCTCACTTTTATTTATAAATCAACTCTTCATTCTTGGTGATTCAATCGTATGTTGGTTTCGGGTTAAAGAAAATAGAATGGATCAATGATGAATTTGTTTGTTTATGAGATACAATAATCTCACCAAGTGGTTTACTCAGTGATTTGTTGCTTTCAACAATTGATCCATTCATGGCATTACAAGGCTCAAAAAGGGTTTGCAAATACTCACTCACTCACAAGGTATGATGAGGCTTTTTTTTGCTAAGTCGTTTTGCTCAAACACAAAGAATTGCCTTGATCCTTTTTATGCTCCACAAAAATTCAAAGAAAATTTCTAGATTAAACATGAATCGACCGAGTTAAAACAAGGATTATTGATCATTTAGAATATTTAAGTGCACAATGGAAGTCTTCCTCTCATTTCTGGTTTTGGCTACATGATTCAAGCAAAAGTTTATGCTTGCAAAATGAGGCATGACATGATTTTGTAAGAACCACAAAATTCAGAATCATGCTAACATTCTACAAAGCATATAAACATGTACCTTGCTTTGAATTTCATCTGATTTTATCATCACCACTCACGTTCATTTGTTGATTTGTCAAGTTTGCACAACATCATTCCATGCTCATGACTTTGGAACAAACTTGTAAAAATAGAATTTAATTTGAAATACAAACTTGTTCAACGGTTCTAGACCGCTTAGAAAAACATGCGAAAATCACACAAGTTTCAACATCTTACAACAACAACAGAATTCTAAACAAAATAAATTTAAACTTGCAAAATAAAAATGGAAGCATATAAAATTAACTTTGAAAGCAATAAATTTCACTGTTTATGGCGCGCTTTCCTTCAGGATCTCAGGATCCTACTCCTCGTCTATTTCCTCACTTCCATCTTCACCCATTTCCTCTTCTTCTCCTTCCTCCTCTTCATCTTTTTCATTTTCATCCTCCTCATTTTCTGCAGTCTCAGTTACTGCGTCGACTGTACCTTCACTAGCAGCCCCTCCTAAATAGAATGGTTTGTCCCCAGGCTAAGATACATGAGTCTGATAAGCCTCGGGAGTAAGGATCTGCTGTGCAGCATCCTCTGGCCTGCCCATTTGCAATTGCATCCTATACACGGAGTTCTGAATGCTAGTCATGGCACGGTTGGTGGCCTCATTTTGGTCCCAAGTATAGGAGAATGAAGCGCGGAACCGTGGATCCCATTCATCAAAATTTAAGTTGTCAGAGATAGGCTGGGTAAGAGCTACCCTTGTGCTTGTTTCCTCCTTGCAAAAATGAGTAATATGTGCGTCATTCACAGTCCCCTTGAGAGTTTGGTGCACTTGGTTAGGGATTACCATGCGGGCGGAGCGTAGTAATCCCATGATTAGCCCCAAAAAAACCAATGGACAAGATGATTTGGTTCCCATTCCTGGTTCTATCCCACTTTCTGCCACAATTTTCGTTTCATTTTAAATGATGCGTGCTACACACACACTTTTACCCCTCAAAATGAAATACAATAACTGAGCGGTATCCATGGTGAATATTGTGGTGTGACTCCGAGGACGAATGTTGTGTAGAATAAGCATTAATATCACCTGAGCACGTTGCCTAAGGTCTTTACGGAGAAAGTGTGTTGGCACCCCCCGCCGCATTCTTCTGCAATCTCTTTCCTTGACATAAAAGAAACTTGGTGAGTTGCTTGATATCTGGTGCTGCATTCAAATGAAACTCATATTCACAAGTGTTGCCTTCTGCAACAGTCAGAGGATTTCCAAGGTATTCGTTGATGGCCTTGCGGCTGAAGTCAATAGTGCGGCCTTGGACCATGGTTTTGTAAGTAAAGGGTTCGTCATTCGAAGGAAGAGCGTTGGTGTAGAATTCTCTGACCATATCATAATTGAGATGCTTGGGAGGGTGACCAACTTTTCCCAACTCCGAACTTTGTTCAATGCCATGATTTCGTGGTAATCACCATCCTCATCTATTTCAAACATACGTTCAGGCCAGATACTTCTTGACTCAAGTTCTCTGAACCGTTCTGCTTGTTCAGGGCCGACAAAACACGATTGATCAAAGGGTCTGCTTCTTGAAGTTTCTCCTCTCACCTTTTGCTTCTTTTGTTGGACTTGCTTTTTTGGTGCCATGTCTACAAAACAGAAATTTTTGACAGCACAAGGATAATTTTGCTTAACACAATACAGTTATGAATTTGTTTGGCTGGGATTCCTGTGAGCAAAAGTTCGGTGGCTGGAATTTGATTTGCTTCTTTAAATTTTTAGCCAAATTCTGTTAACAAACAAAGATAAATCTAATTCACTTTTTGAACAAATTTTTTTTACTGAAACCCTTGATTCAAACTCTATTAGCTGTACAGTAATTCTAAAAACCCTAACCTATTTTTACAAAAGAGTAAAAAAAAATCTAAAATCAAAGTACATAAGAATTTAGCAGGAAAGAGTGATTTAGGGCAAGGAAATTGATGGTGTTCTTTTCCATTTTTCAAAGGTTTTGTTCATGTTTTGAAAAATAAACAAGTTAAGATGTGCAGCCCACTAACATCAAGAAAAAATTTAGTGAGAGATGAACATACCTTGCAGCTCTTGAGAGAAGTGGAGAATGCAAACTTTTGCTTGAGATTGATAAGTGTGTGAAGAAATTGATTTGTGTGTGAGAAGTGAAGAGATAAAGTGGGAAATGTAAAGAAACAGGGAATTAAAGGCGCAACAGAGGGTAAAAACACGGTCTCCTAGGGTAGTCAGAGGTTGGGTGTGCACAATAATTGTCATAAATGCAGGTTTGACCAACCTAATTTCGCGTTGCAAAATATGCGTCGCGTCGCGAAAGTTCGCAAAGCGAAATAAGTTTCGCATAGCGAACTTGTCCCAATTGTGTTTTTCTTGCTGAAGAAGGGTCACCTGTTTTTCAAACTGATCTATTCTAGAAATTGAAAATAGCAATGAAAAGAACTTACAAGGTTGGGTTGCCTCCCAACAAGCGCTTGTTTAACGTCGTTAGCTCGACGTTTGAGGCAGCTCATCAAGGTTCATTCAAAGGAATCGTTGTGGTATGTCTATCCACATCACCACCCAAGTACAATTTGATTCTTTGGCCATTAACAGTCCAGGTTGCTTTTGAAACTGGATCCTCTAATTCCACTGCTCCATTGGCTTGACATCTTTTATTTGAAATGGTCCGAACCACTTTGATTTAAGTTTCCCGGGAAACAATCATAAACGGGAATTAAAAAGGAGAACCATTTGCCCAATTTTGAATTCCTTTGGAAGAATTTTCTGTCATGATATCTTTTGATCCTTTCTTTGTATAGCTTGGATGATTCGTATGCTTGGAGTCGCATTTCTTCCAATTCATGTAACTGAAATTTCCTTTTCGTGTCGGCTTCTTGTTGATCAAAATTTAGAAATTTCAAAGCCCAAAAACCCTTTTGTTCTAGTTCCACAGGTAAATGACATGCCTTACCGTATACCATTTGAAACGATGTGAGTCCTATTGGTGACTTGTAGGCAGTACGGTAGGCCCAAAGAGCTTCATCTAGCTTTAATGACCAATCCTTCCGTGAGCTTGAAACCGTTTTTTCTAGAATTCTTTTGATTTCATGGTTGGAAACCTCAGCTTGTCCATTTGTCTGCGGGTGATATGGTGTAGCAACCTTATGCTTAACTCCATAGTGTTCAAGGGCTTTGGCAAGAGGTGTATTACAGAAGTGAGAACCACCGTCACTGATCAACACCCTTGGTGTTCCAAACCTAGTAAAAATGTGCTTCTTTAAGAACTTGATCACCGTTTTGCTGTCTGCTTTTGGTGATGCGATTACCACCACCCACTTAGATACATAATCTACTGCCACCAAGATATATTCATTGTTGAAAGACGAGGGAAAAGGCCTGACAAAATCAATCCCCCAACAATCGAATACTTCTACTTCTAACATGATTTGAAGTGGCATTTCGTTTCATTTGGAGATTCCACCAGCCCTTTGACAATTGTCATAATTCTTGGCATGCTCATATGTATCTTTGAATAGAGAGGGCCAATAGAATCCTACTTGTAAGACTTTGGCAGCCGTTCTCTCTCCGCTATAATGGCCAGCATACGGTGAATTATGGCAATGTCATGTGATGCTTTTGGCTTCCTCTTTAGTGACACATCTCCCTAGTAATCCATCGGATCCTATCTTGAACAAATAAGGGTCATCCCATACATAATGAGTGGCATCACGTAAAAATTTCTTTTGTTACTGCTAATTGAGATCTTCGGGAATGAGACAAGAAGCCTTATAATTTGCAAGATCAGCAAACCATGGTCTTTCTTCAATCATGAGCAATTTCTCATCAGGGAATTCTTCAAGTACCTCTTGTTCTTCTTTTGTAATTTTTGGGTTCACTAATCTTGACATTTGATCAACAACAAGATTTTCAGTGCCTATCTTGTCACGGATCTCTAGATCAAACTCATGCAAGAGGAGCATCCATCAGATTATTCTTGGTTTAGAATCAGCTTTAGTGATCAAGTATTTTATCGCTGCATGGTCAGTATAACAAACGATCCTTGATCCTATGAGATAAGAACGAAACTTTTTCAATGCGTATACAATAGCAAGCAATTCTTTTTCTATTGTTGCATAATTGATTTGTGCATCATTTAGGACTTTGCTTGCGTAATGTATGGCATGGAAAATTTTGTTCTTTCGTTGGCCTAAAACTCCACCCACCACATAATCACTGGCATCCCACATTAGTTCAAATTCGATTGTCCAATCAGGTGCAGTGATTATGGGTGCAGTGCTTAGATTTTTCTTTAAGCTTTCAAATGCAAGTAAGAAATCATTATCAAAATTAAATGACCTGTCCTTGTTGAGGAGGTTTCTTAATGGCTTTGCAATCTTTGAAAAATCTTTAATGAATCAGCGATAGAACCCGGCGTGGCCAAGAAAACTTAGAATTCCCTTGACGTTGATTAGTGGAGGAAGCTTTACAATGACATCAATTTTGGCTTGGTCTACTTCAATTCCTTTTGCTGAAATTTTATGTCCAAGCACTATACCTTTGGTGACCATGAAGTGACACTTCTCCTAATTCAATACTAAGTTGGTTTCCACATACCGCTTCAGTACGGTGTCCAAATTGCTTAAGCACAAATCGAATGATTCTCCAAAAATAGAGAAATCATCCATGAAGACCTCGATAGACTTTTCAATCAAATCGGAGAAGATGGCTTGTATACATCGTTGAAAGGTTGCAGGTGCGTTGCAAAGGACAAACGACATACGTCTATATGCGAAGATACCAAAGAGACAGGTGAATGATGTTTTCTCATGATCCTCAGGGTTTACAGTGATTTGGTTGTATCCAGAGTAGCCATCTAAGAAACAATATAACTACTGCCCGGATAATCTTCCAACATGTGGTCCATGAACGGAAGTGGGAAATGATTCTTTCTTGTTGCTTGATTTAATCTTCTATAATTGATGAACATACGCCATCAAGTGATCGTCCTAGTTAGAATTAACTCGTTTTTCTCATTAGTTATCACTGTCATACCACCTTTCTTTGGCACTACTTGCACGGGACTCACCCAAGCACTATCTGATATGGGATAAATCATGCCTGCTTCTAACAACTTTACCACCTCTTTGCGTACTACTTCCTTCATTGTTGGATTTAACCATCGCTGTGGTTGAGCAATTGGTTTGTAATTTTCTTCCATATTTATCTTGTGCATACAGTATGATGGACTGATACCATTCAAATCTGACAGCAACCAACCAATTGCATTTTGATTTTCCTTGAGAACTTGCACCAGTTTTTCTTCTTCACGATTTGTCAAGGAATTGCTGATAATGACAGGTTTCTTTCCTTCTTCATCAAGGAAAACATACTTCAAGTGGCTAGGCAACATCTTTAATTTCAGCTGGTCTTTCTTTTGCACGATATCTTTTTTTAAATCCTCGATTATTGCTTGTTTTGTAGGAATCTCTCTTGCCGTATCAAGTTCTGTCAGGCACTCTTTAAGCTCTCTTTCTTCTTCTGGGTCAAGAACATTGACAACATCTATTAGTGCTCTTTTCAATGGTGATGCTATGTAGGCCTGTTTTTGCATTTGTAGTACTTCTTCATCAATTGTATCAATGTGAAAACATACTCCCTTATCCTTGGAGTGCTTCATAGCGTCAAAGAGGTTGAAAGTAACTTCCTTATCGTGGACACGTACTTTCATTAAACCGTCATCAATATCAATCATCATACGTGCAGTTTTCATGAATCGACATCCCAAAATCAGTGGCACATCATCATCTTCCTCTATATCCATGACCAAAAAATCAATAGGGAATAAAAATTTATCTACCTTGACCAGCACGTCTTCTACAATATTGAATGGCTTTGTGACTGATTTGTCGGCAAGTTGCAAAGTCATCCTAGTATTCTTCATGTCTAAATCACCAATTCTTAGGATTACCGAGAGTGGAATGAGATTGATACTTGAACCAAGATCTATCAATGCTTTGCCAACATTCATGTTTCCAATTGTAACTGGTAGTGTAACTCTTCCTGGATCCTTTTTTTTTGTGGAAGAGTTCGTTGAATGATCGCACTGCAGCTTGCATCCAAATGTATGGTCTCCTCGTCAGTAATTCGTCTCTTTTTTGTGAGAATTTCTTTCATGAATCGAGCATATGTTGGCATTTGTTCAAGTGCTTCTGCAAACGAAATATTAATTTGTAACCGTTTGAAGATATCCAAGAATCGAGCATATTGTCTCTCTTTATCCTTTTTGTTTTCCTATGTTTCTGTTCTTCATTTGTTTCTTCTTTTTTTTTTCCTCATGCTTCTTTTCAACTAACTATTTTTTATTGTTCTCTCCTTCTTTCTTTTCTTCTTTTTTCTTTTCTTCTTCTTCTTCTTCATGATTCTCAACAACATTTCTTTCTTTTCTCTCATTCTCATTCACTGTTTTACCACTTCTTGTCACTATCGCCTTGCAATGTTCTTTCGAATTTGGTTGTGTTGTGGTTGTGAAAGTTCCTCCTTGTTGTTCTGCCAATTGTTTGAAAATCTGTCCGACCTGTGTTTCAAGGTTTCTAATGGATGCGTCGGTATTTTTCTGATTTGCCATGGACAGCTGCATGAATTTTTGCAAGGTTTCTTCAAGTTTGGATGTTCTATCAGGTTGTGCTGCTGTATTTTGCTGGTAGTTTTGATATTGTTTTGGCCTGCTGGCTGTTCCATACTCTTGTCTCCACTCTTGATTATAGTTGGTGTTATTTCCGCGTTGAAAATTCGGATTCCCTTGATATGGTGTTGGTTTTTGTTGATTTCCTAATTAGTTAGCTTCTTCATTGATTGGGGGACAAAAACCAGTTTGATGGTCTCCAGTACATAACTCACAAAAGGCTACTTGTTTTGGTGCGTTGGTCGAACCGTGCATCTCCTTCAACTGTTGTGGAAGTTTGGATAGTTGTTTCGTTAATTCCTCCACTGTTTGAGTGAGTATTTTGTTTTGTGCCAAGATTGCATCATTGGTGCCTAACTCCAGGATTCCAGGTTATCTTTGTGTTGTGCCCCAATTGTACTGCACCTGATGATCATTCAAGGCCATACGATTGATGATAGATACATCATCCTCTGCGCTTTTAGATAAAAAAGATCCACCTGCAGTTGCGTCGAGTAAAAGCTTGGGTTGTGGCTGAAGTCCGTTTCTGAATATATGGATTTGTGTATGTTCATTAAACTCGTGATTAGGACACTTCCGCAACATAGATTTGTATCGTTCCCAAGCCTTGCGAAGAGTTTCAGTTGTACTTTGTGCGAACGAGGCAATTGCTGCTTTGGCATCCATAAACCTGTTGTGTGGGAAGAACCTATTCAGAAAGTGTTCTTCGAGTACATTCCAATTGGTCACGATGTCCGTAGGTTGGTCCAAGTACCAATCCTTTGCTTTGCCGATTAAAGAGTGTGGGAACAATCTCATGAAGACTGCCTCTTCTTCAGCTTGCAGGGCATGGTCTTTTCTTTGTTTCAACTGGTTTTCTTCATACCTAAAACCTACAAAACCACTCAAATTCCCAAGTACCAACCTTTTGGGTCTTTTATTAGTCAATTCTCATAAAAAATGCTAAGGAACAACGCAATTCGTATGAGTTTCGACTAATGATACATTGTTCTTTTGGATTGTTATCAATTGCTGGAAGCTTGCTCACCTGTAAGTCCTTCTTTCATATCCTTTTAAATACTTGTCATATATCGCCTGTATATATACTAGTATATTTACTTAGAGTTTTCCCCAGCAACTAGGTCTAGAACTAGGTAAAGCCAGTTGGTCACTCTTTAATACAGTCAAAACTAGATCCCCATAGGATTTCCAGATACAGTCTTGCCTTCTCTTGGGCTTAAACAATATGGAACAAAGAGAAAGGCATTATTCCCGGTGAAACTTTTCTCAGACTGTCACTATTAGAAATTGTCAAAGAAATTCATTCCCCAGAGAGGATTAATTCTCGGTGAAATCTCCCTTGAATTTCTTCAAACCCTAGAACTGTTCATTAAAGAAAAGATTATTCTCGGTGAAACTTTTCTTGAACTCTTCTTAAGTTTGGACCCACAGGCTTCCTAAAAGCATCCCCGCCTCCTCTTGGGCTTTGTACAAGGACCCTCCGGCTTCTTAGAAGTTCTCATGCCTTCTCTTGGGCTTAGTACAAGGACCCGCGACCTCTTAAAGGTATAAGACAGAACTTAGTCATCCTTTGCTAGAGTAGTCTTTCTTGAGTCAAAACCTCAGACCAATTTAGGGTTGATTCTCATCCCTTAAACACCAGTCTCCTCTTGGGCATTATACAAAGATAAACTCTTCCATACCAGTAGACTTGGACAGCCTAAATCTCCCCTTGGATCTCAAAGACATTCTCAAGTTCCTTACAAACATAGGAGAAACCCTGGTCATTTAATCAATCTCCAGTAGAGTTAAAACCCTTGGGTTCTAGAACCCATTCTTTCTCCTAAAATTCCCCTGCCAAGGTCAGCTTACTATCGGTATAACACTATCCCAAATCAGAACCTCAAGGCATCTGATATCTCAACTCTTCTGTAAACCCTCAGCAAGAATTGATTCCCCATTTGGACCTGCCTCTGGATCTCAATAATCCTCAGCAAAAGCTAGCCTCCTCTTAGGCTTTGTATAATGATCCTTCCTTTCCTCAGCATATTCAGCCTCCTTGTAGGCTTTGTATAAATGATTTCTTTCTTTGTTCTCCCCTAGCGAAGTCAGCCTCCTCTTGGGGTTTGTACAATGATTTTTCACAGCCGAGCTAACCTTCTCAGACTCTCTTGTTGAGTCAATCACCTTTCCAAACTCTCTTGTTGAGTCAATGATATAAAACAAAAGCACTCTCTTGTTGAGTCAATCCTTTTAGCCTCAATCTCGGGCTTTGTACGAGACAAATATAAACACTCTCTTGTTGAGTCAGTCATCTTTTTAGCCTCAATCTTGGGCTTTGTACAAGACACATATAAGCTTTCTACAACAAAGTCAAACACTTCGTAACCTTCTCTTAAGATGGATAAATATCTTCCCAGCAGAGTCAATTCCTCCCAGCTTTCTTTTAGGCTTTGAGGTATAAATTTCCCTAAGCAGAGTCAATTCTCTTTTCAGCCTCAATCTTGGGCTTTGTACAAGACAGATAATACTCTCCAGCAGAGTCAAAATCTTTTTAGCCTCAATCTTGGGCTTTGTACATGACACCTAAAATATCCTCAGTCGAGTCAGTACAGTCTTCTTTTTTTAGCCTCAATCTTAGGCTTTGTACAAGACAGATAAAGATTTCTTTCCCACAGAGTCAGTCTTCTTTCCAGCCTCAATCTTGGGCTTTGTACAAGACACATACAAATCCTCATTAGCGGAGTCAAAATCCCTTTTAGCCTCAATCTTGGGCTCTGTACAAGACAGACAAAATATTTCCCCAAAAGAGTCAAACTTTTAGCCTCCTCTTAGGCTTTGTATGATATTCCCAAAGAGTCAGTCTCTTTTTAGCCTCAATCTTGGGCGTTGTACAAGACATATATAAGCACTCTCTTGTTGAGTCAGTCTTTTCCAGCCTCCTCTTAGGCTTTGTATAAAGACTTCCCCAGTGGAGTCAATCAATCTCTTAGCTTCAACCTTGGGCTTTGATCAAGGCACACAAAAATCAACATCCCCTCAGAGGAAATCAAAACCTCTCTATAGGAACTCATTTCTCTGTATATCACACATTAAAACAAACATTCAAAACAAACCTTAATCCCAGATAACCGTTGTAAGTGGCACACTTGTTGATTCAAATATCCAAGCTGTCGTCCATCTTTTATCCTGGAAAATCCTCTCTGTCATCAAATTACTGTAAGCGGCAAGCCTCTGGATTATTTACATCCACGCCACTGTCCCTCTCTTAGCATGAAAGATTCCTAAGGAAAAATGGCATTGCTCAACACTGAGTTAAAGTTTTCTCCTTCAGGACAAACCCTCTATAAAGGAAATTATGGCCTTGCTGGATTCTCATATCCCAGTTAAAGTAACCCTCATTTATAATCAGTCACCCAACAGTTGTGATAAACAAATGAGATATCTCCCCTTAAAGATGACAAATTCTCTCTCTCAGTCAAATCTTTCAGCTTCAATCTTCGACTTTGAACAAGACACAAATACTCCTTTAGCTTCAATCTTGGGTTTTGAACAAGACACAAATATATTTTTTTAGCTTCAATCTTGGGCTTTGAACAAGACATCAAAACATCTTTTTTCTCCCATAGAATAGGAGGAACTACGATTGCTCTGATTTTCCTGTTTATCTTTAACGGGAATACGTAGGCATAAGATTGCGAAATCTTAGCGAGCATACCAATCAAAAACTCTAGGTCCAGTACCTTTACATACCAATAAAAAACTTAGGTCCAGTACCTTACCAAAAACATCGGAAAACCCAAACATTAACAAAAACTCACTCTCTTTCTCTCATATTTCCCAAGAAACTTTCCCAACCCATCAACGGATAAACACCATCAAGTACAAAGCAAAACCTAAAACTAACATCCTGTGGATAACCACATATAGGATGGGTAATTGACAACTCCCCATTGTATAACCTGACCCCGGATCCCCCAATCTCTTTAAGCGTTTATTCAGTTAAACATTTGCGTGTAAGGTTAGTTTTAGATAACTTCCCTTTCTCTTCCAGCTTCACGGGATAAATAAGAAATTAGAAAGTAGCACCCCACTCCTCCTCATTTTGAGGAGAAGACCCTTCTGCGATAAGGTGGTCGCGTCACCGACAAAAATCGCACACTACATCGTGGGACTCAATTATTGTAGTCACCACATGGTCAAACTTCATTGGCATCGTACGTAGAATTTTTTCTAGCACTTTGTTATCAGAAATATCTTCTCCATATACTCTCATCTTGTTGACAAGATTTATAACACAAGAAAAATATTGTTCTACTGTTTCTCAATTAGACATTTTGTACCTTTCATATTCTCTACGCAACGATTGCAATTTGGACTTCTGTGCCTTCTCTACTGCTTTATGTGATAACTTCAATATGTCCCACGCTTCTTTTGCAGTTTTGGAATTTGTTATTTTGCCAAATATTAAGTAATCAATTCCTTGATGAATTTGTGAAAATGCCAATTAGTCCCTTCTACGAGCGACTTCATCAGCTCCTTGTTGTAAACCGGGATCCACAAAGCTCCAAACATTGTGAGCCTTTAGATGTGTTGTCATTAAAAATTTCCAATAACTAAAATTTAATTATGCAATTAATTTTGGACCAGACCAGACAAAATTGTAATTATTTGCCTTCTCAACTCTTTAATTTCTAAAACTGATATATATCTTACATCATGGTTGAAATGCCTTTTATATAGAATTGAAAATAAGCAAACTTCTAAACTAAGTAATTTGATATATGGCGGTGCAAAAACGGTGGCACTACTAGCTTAATTCTTACTAAGTTTATAATAATATCTTATCTATTAAGCAAAATACCTAGGATACCTACTAAATATTTTAATGGTCATAGTGGAAACATTCCTTAATCATGAAGAATAGCCCCATGTTTTTTTAAATAATTTTCTAGACTTGATTTAATTAATCAACAATAACTAACTCCAAACCATACTTTTCATTCTACCAAATAAACTCTTTGGATCTTGTTTATGTGTTTTGCTTGGTGTAATTCCAAAATTAATGAGATTCCGGTGATTTTTTTTCTTCCCCGATAAGCCGTTATAATACCTAAATTTTAGTTTTAATATTTTAATTAATTAATTAAATTTTTATTCAAAATGTTATAATACTTATGCTTTCGATAAAATTTAAAATCTATCAAATATGAAGGTATAATCTAATTAACACTTGTCTTGAATAAAAATTATTATTTAAGATTTTATATATTAAATCAAGTTGGCATAAATCATAATTAATTAATTATATATTGTTTTTTAAAATTGGTACAACTCGACAGTCGATGAAAATTAAATTCTTTTCAAAATTTAAACCGACTCTGAAGAAATTTTCACAACATCTTTAACATTAAAAGATGGAATAAGACTCCGTACACGTTGAGACAATTAGCGTAAAATAACTTAATATATGTATGTGTATTGATGATCCAAACCTACTCCATTATGGAGAGTGGTAAATCGAATTGCTTTGGATCCTACCATTGTAGACGATTATATAAAAAAACTTGAAAAAGGTAAACACTGATCCAAGTTTGGTAAACAAAGCAGTTACAATGCCTTGAACAATTAACAAAAGAGGTTACAATGGCACTATGAAAGAGATTAAGAGAATGTGATGGCGATTTGTGAGAATCAAAATTGGATTCCCACAAAAAATTCCACTATTATTTTGTGGAAATGAAAATGAGTAGTATATTGATATTGAACACAATAAAAAGGTTTTTAGTATGGTGTTAAATGTCTTTGATAAATGAAGAGAAAAATACTTATAAAGTTAACACTTCAACACTCAGGATAGCAAAGTGAGAGAAGTGGAGCTTGCAAGCCAATGAATGAATCATACCTTAAAATAATATAAAGTCACACTTATATAAGGATGACAGTTAAAACCACAACCGGTGGACACGCTGTGAGATGCATGCCACTATTGGATGAACATCAAAGGTACAAATGAGTATGGTGTTCTTCTCCAGTGTGGTGCTTCAGCACGAGTGTCTAATTATTTTTTGAGTTGAGTGGGTCCATGTAATTGGATTAGGTCTCAATATTGATCCATTTTTATTATGAGTTGAAACAAAGTACTAGGGAATGATATCTTTTGTTTGATGAATTTATTATATATAATGGTTTTGTGATAGTCGAGTATGATAGTTGTGTATACATATTGGTGGTTTCTTAATGCACCATCCAAGTTTCTTAGGCACCACGTGAAATTATTTTTTTACTCCCTTATTCAGGATGTGCACATCCGGACGCACCAATTTTTTAAAAAACGCTGAGGTCTTCCGGATGCGCATATCCGGAAACAATTCTGATGTGCACTTCCGAAAGAATTTCTTATAACTTCGCACCAGACCTTCTTCCTCCCCTCATTCTTCACTTTTTCATTTCCAAACTCCCTCAAACTCTCTCAAACCCTCAAATTTTCAATCACCTCGAATCTCGATTATTTCCTCTCAAGTTCGGCGCAAAGTGACATCTATAACGAGCAAGAGTCTCCAAATCCTCCGTATCTCATATTAATCAGTAAGTTTTCAAATTTTAGAGTTACGGAGTAATTTTCGAGTAATCAATTTAGAGTTGATATTTAGTTGTAGAAATTGTTAGGTTGAATGAAAAACATAGGTTATAGTCAATGTAGGACTTGTGTAATGCTTCATACGGCCGATCATGGCATTAAAATGCCCTTTTGCATGGTACAGTGGCCATGGCTGTCATTTTTAGACTTCAAAATACGTACCAGAAGTGTAGATCCGGAAATATTGTAACGTTTATTATTCTGGGTGTTTTCGGATGTGGATATCCGGAAGTACTCAACGTTAAAAATTCTGTGTTCTTCCGGATGTGCACATCCGAAATTTTTTTTTTAGTTTGTTTGTTTGCTTAATTATTTTTAAAAAAATCTAATTTTTTTTAATGCTTTGCAGATTAGATGGCTGGCAGAGACGATCGTATCATACATGGATGGACAGCTCAGCACGCATCTGTCCGACGTGAGCCGATGCAGTCTACAGCCGAGACTTCCGGCACAGAGGGAGTCCCTGTAGCCCCTACAGCTGAGGGACATCCTACACCGCATCCTACACCACAACCATCCACATCACAGGTTCATGTCACTCCCCCGTTAGCCGCTGCTTCTACATCTCGGAGGCGTCGGGTTTCTACTAGTACCTCATCAGGGTCCCAGCACGCACGCAGGCCTCGGCGGGAGACTCCAACTCCATCAGCTGCTCCTCCTCGTTGCCCTGTTCATGTTCCTGTTCCAGAGGGTGATCACCCAGCACATGATGGTGTTGACGACGATGACGATTTCGATGAGCTAGGCGGTTACCCCGAGGGACCATCTAATATGTCCCTACTTGTGGGGTACGCTGAGCATACTTCCAGATTTGTCTGGCAAGGACAGGTAACCTTATTCGGTTTATTTATAGAATTGTTTACGTTGAAAATATTTTCATTTGTAACATTGTTTTATTTGGAAATTTTTAGGCGAAGGATCCCCAAAAGTTCTATAACCATGGGGGCAAGGTTATAGACACGATTGAGATGCTTCCAGAGGATGAGTGGTTCACGTCTGCACCTGCGGAGTCTGGTCTTAGAGGCCTGTCTAGGATTGGGTATTCCCAGATCCAGTACGGTATCCTGATGGCATTTGTTGAGAGATGACACCCTGAGACATCCTCATTCCATCTACCGTACGACGAGATCACGATCACGTTGGACGACATCTCGTGCCTCTTAAATCTACCGATCACGGGTACCCTTCTCCGTCACGGTAGGATGATGAAGGCAGACGACATGGAGTTGCTGGTTACAGAGCTTGGGGCTAGCACAGAGAAGGCACATGCGGAGGTGCACCAGTTGAGGGGCGCACACGTCCGGTTCTTGTTTCTGATGGATAGATTTGGTGAGGCGCTTGCAGAGGCAGGACGGGCAACAGGTGATCCAGCTGAGGTGGAGATCCACAGGACGCGTGCCCTGAGATGCTACTACTTGTTTTTGCTGGGCACGCAGGTGTTTGTGGACACCAGCTCCTATTATGTTGATATCGTGTACCTCAGGTACCTTCTGGATCAGACAGAGATCCATGGGTACAACTGGGGGGCGACTGCGCTGGCATTCACCTGATTCAAGCTCTCTAATGGTTGCCGCTGGGCAGCCAAGACTGTGGCAGGCAGTTGTACGCTATATGTGGTAACAATATAATATTCTAAGTGATTTTTCATTTCTTTTCTTTCTGTATTCATTATAATGTTTGACACCCATGTTATGTTTTCCATTTCAGGCGTGGATTTTACAGCACTTTCCCTACATTACTGGTTGGGGGAGTGTCTAGGGGTACACTGAGGATATGCCACGTGCTGCTGCATTTGTCCTGCTCAGAGGGAACCAGGCGCCGGACCCCTTCAGAGTGTATCTAGATCGGATGGCTGCTGAGGTCGTTTTGTATTTCCCATATGCCGATCACCGTGTGACGCGCTCGTTCGATGACGTTTGTTTGTTCTCAGGGTGGTTGGCATGCAGTTCGACCATTACTGCCTGATACCTGCCGGAGCACGTCATGCGTCAGTTCGGTTACGCGCAGACGATCCCCAGGATGCCTCATGAGTCTGCTGCTCTAGGCTTGACCCGCAGGCAGATATATGAGCTATATGCTGACTACCAGTCCCACTTGGTACCGGAGGAGGCTCGGGCGACCAGAGCGGAGACAGACTGGAGTGTTGCTGTCGGGTACATCGTGTGGTTCTACACCGACTCACACCCATGCATGGTGCCCACTGCTGAGGGATCGCCACCCAAACCTGCTCATCAGGAGATATTAGAGGAGCGGCAGTCTCAGCTGGACCATACTCAGGATGTCCTATCACGCTGTCGTCAGATAGTACAGATAGGGCAGCAGGCCATTGAGGTCGGTCACCTCCCTGAGGGCTCTGGTGTCAGACTTGCCGTGGATAGGATGATTGCGATTGCTGGGGGGCACTTCAGTACCGCAGACATCGATCCAGGTTGGGGGGTAGGGGCAGAGGAGCAGGGGGGCCAGGAGAGATCATTCGCCATACGCAGTAGTTTCTTTTTTGATCTATCATATTTATATTACATGTATGCACTGTATTTTGACAGACGTTTATTTATATATATATATATATATATATATATATATATATATATATATATATATATATATATATATATATATATATATATATATATATATATATCATTTTATTTTATATATGGATGTTGTCAAATGTATATTAAGTTGCGACGATTTATTAACATATGCGACCAAGGAAAAAAAACTGATTTAAAAAAAAATCTGCTGTTTTTCGGATCTGCAGATCCAGAATGTTTCCGGATGTGCACTTCCGAAACGCATTAGCGTTTTTAAAAAAATTGATGCGTCTGAATGGACACATCCAGAATCAGGAGATAAAAACGGAAATTCAGGTGGTGCATATTTAGTAGGAATGATGAAGTCATTATCTACCTACTTCTATATTTTAAGGATATGTTGATGGAAAGCTATAACATAAAAGAGATCAATAAACTCAAGGAACTTTGAATGCAAAATTTAAAATAAAATATCTTGGTAAGCATAGGACGATTATAGGGATGGAAATCATGGGAAACTAAGGAAAAATTAAATTATTATTATCTGCAGTTTAGAATGTTTGATGCTAAGAGCGTTAACACTCCTTTAGGTAATCACACAAAACTTCTGGTCATGCAATTTACTTAAACCGGTGTTGCAAATAAAGTGATGGGGAGTATTATTTATATAAATGATATTGAAAATATCATGTATGACATGGTCTATAATAGATCATAATTAGCATATGCCATTACCATGGTAAGTTAGTTTATAGAAAATTCTAATTGAGTGCATTGAATTTTTTTGAAATGAATAATGACATTTAAATGGATCCGTAAAGGCTGTTTTGAAGTACAAAATTGCAACTAAAGGGAAATACATTTTAAAGGGATATGTGAATGCATAATATGAAGAAAATATGGATACTAGAAAATCGTTGTTAGATTTTGTGCTTACATTGTTGGAACAACTATTAGTTAGAAGGAAAATTAACAATTTATTATCACATTATCTATAAATCAAGAGGAGTATATGGTCTAGTTGAAGGAGTCAAATAAGTCATTTGATTAAGAGGTATGACCCGATAGTTAGAAATCAATAAAAAATGTGTGAAAATACGTTATGATAACCCAAGTGTAATTCATTTTGGAAAAATAATTATATGTATCATGAAATGGCAAAGTACAAAAATGTTTCTTTTCACTTTATTAGAGACATAATTGTCCCCGGGGCGGTCCTAGCTCTTCTATCTCCCCGACGAGATGTCGAGGGGTCATCGTGCTTGGAGGTGCGGGAATTCTCTTGGTACCGTGAGTCCCAGGCGGAGCTGGCAGCTTCTTTCTCCTCGTACTGGATATATGCTTGCGCCTTGAGGAGGAAGGCGTCCAGGGTCCGCGGAGTTTCAATGCCAACTGCTTTGGCGAATTCTGTACGGGGATGAAGTCCTCGCTCGAGTAAGAACTTCTTCATGTCATCGGTCGTTGAGACATGTACTGCTTCTTTATTGAACCTCTCGATGTAGGCTTGGAGAGGCTCGTCTTTTCCTTGAATTATGGCCTCAAGGGAGGCTTCGATCTTCAAGTGGCAGCGGGATGTTGTGAAGTGTCTGGAGAACATTCTCCCCAACTGTCTCCACGAGGTGATGGATTCGCCAGGGAGTTTCTTATACCAGGTCATCGCTCCCTTTCTGAGCGTGGGGGTTCTGAGCGTGGTGGGGGGGGGGGGGGGGAACTTGAAGGTGCGAGAAAGACACAAGAAATGGGGGTTTGAATTGTGTATTTACTCTTTTGACAACTTTTCGGTTCTTGTCGTTAAAGGCTCTTAGGATAACATCAGAGTTTGTTGAGAGACTCTGACTGGCGCAATTATATTCAGACTCTATAGGTATGAAGCTTAAGAACCATCATGAGTCTGAACATGAACTACACTCCTCAGAACTTGCAGTGCGGAAGCTTATCAGAGTTAAGCTGCAAGGTTTTGACTTGTTTGTGTAGGGTTCTGATACTCAATATAGAAGGATAAATAAAGACATTAAGCATAAGAGTAAAGAACACATGATATATCCTGGTTCATCACAAAGGCTAATCCAGTCCACCCTGTAACGCCCCAGTCAGTCCGGTCAGTTTTGTCAGTTTTGTCTTTTTAATTAATTGAGTAGTTTTGAGTATTTTATTATTATATTATTTTATTTCTGACTTTTATGTGAAACTATGTTATTTTTCGTCGTGGATATATTTTATCGCGTTTTGGGAACAATTGCGAGATATTTGAGTGTAGGGGTAATTTGGGCATTTTGATTTATTTTGTTAAGTTAGAATATAATAGAAAGAAAAAGAGAGAAAATAGTAAGAGAAAGAAAAGAAGAAAGAAGAAAAGAAAAGGAGAAGAGAAGAAAAGAGAAAATTTGGAAAAAAACTTGGAAATCAATCAACCGACTTTCTAGAACACGATTAAATCGGGTAAGGGTGCGAAACTCGATTATACTATGTTTGTGTATGATTATGTATGTGTTTGCTTGGATGTTTCTTGTCTTTCCATGGCTTTTGAGTTCTAGGTTGAAATGAGAGATATGTTGAGGAATCAATGGTTTCGCGGTTGGAAATCGATGTAAATGCGGTAGAATACTTGTTACTATGATTAGACTAGGTTCTGATTGTTATATGTTGGTTTGGAAATATTTTGGTTGAGAAAATTTCATTTTTGGATGAACTGGTGCGCTGCTGGGTTTTGCTGAAATCGCAGGTTCGCACTGCGAATGGCCAGCGAAGGAGTGACGAGCATTCGCGTGAGGCTCGCACTGCTAACGTTGTATTATTTTTCATTCTGCCACTGTTCGCTGGAGGATTCGCATTGCGAATAGGGTAACGAGCATTCGCTAGATGGTTCGCACTGCGAACGTTGGGAATTTTCTAGGCTATTTTTGCTTCTGCCTTGGTTCGCTGGGACATTCGCAATGCGAATGAGGTAGCGAAGGACTCGCTAGGAGCTTCGCACTGCGAATGTGGCAGTCTTCCCAATTTGTTTTCTTTGTAACTTTTGATCTGTGTTTCGGTTTGAGGCGTGGTTTGATGCGTTAGAAAGCTTATAAAATGTACTTTATTATGATGATGGTTTTGAGAATTGTTGGCCGATTAAATTATGTCGGGAATTAGAAAATGTGTTGTTTGGTTGTCTACTTTTGCCGTTTAATTGGGTGAACTTGGTGTGTATGTGCAATATGCTGTTGGTGTGGATATTTTATGACTTGCGTACTTTTGTGTGATGAAATTGCATGAAATACATACGGTGATGATGGTTGGTGGCCTTACGGCAAGAAAATGCGATGTATGGTAATTGTTGATATATTCATGATTATGGTTGTGTATATGTGTGCATATTAAATGTCATGAGTCATTGTATGCCAAGCATCATGATATGCATCGTTGTGACGTCCTGAGTGACGGATTAATTCCAGAGGGAATCTGCTATAACATCGTGCGTCTTAAAAATAAGAGGACCTAAAGCGATTTGATATATCGTGCGCCTTAAAAATAAGAGGACCTAAAGCGATGTTTATAGACGATCGTGTGCCCATATGGGGTGTGAGCGATCGGATTGTGTGCCTTATACCGAGAGGACCTAAAGCAATCCATAAACGTCGTGCGCCTTATACCAAGAGGACTTAAAGCAACGGGGAACATCGTAGGCCCGATGGGGTGTTACTTGAGTGATCCTCAGTAACGAGCGATGATTCCAGCAGAGTTCCTGAGTGAACTAGTGATGAGAAATATTGGAAGTCGGTACCGCATGACATGTGCATAGAGTCGTTGTGTCAGTCTCTGTGCATTTGCATAAATCATGGATTAATCTTGCATGGAATTGTGAATGTGATTTATGAGATGGAATATGTGTAATTGTATTGATGATGAGTGTATTGTGTATGATTGAGGTGCAGTGGTATTTGATACTTGAGAATTGTACTGTGTTGTGTTGTATTTGATTGTGGTGCATTTGTGGTGAGAATGTTTTACCTGTGTATTTCTGTGTTAATATATAATTATATGCAACTGTAATATGATTGTTTTTCTCACCCTTCTGCTGTTTTATAATGCTCTATGAGGCATTGCAGATTAGAGTTGTTGGAGGTCTTTTTGTGAAGCTTTGCGTCTTCATTATTTTGTCGGTCGGCTCTGATATGTGACACCGGGTAGTTAGGGTGACCGTTTGTGATTATTTTGTATTATGTATATGTATCTTTTGGATTGTACATGTATGATGTTGTATATGACAAACAAACTTTCATGAGATATATATGGATATTCAGTTACAGATTTTCCGCTTATATTCAGTTTCTGAATTGTGGGTATAATACTACCTGAATGGTTGCATATCTGTATGAGCAGGTGTTGTGTGTTTGTTTCAAATTGATGTGACCCCTCGGTCTATGCCGTGTATGTTTAATTATACTCTGATGAAATTTTGTATTTTATTTATCGCTTTAATAGCCTGGGGGTATAGAAGGGGTGTCACATTAAGTGGTATCAGAGCCAGTCCGTGTCAGTCCGTGCCAGTTTGTGTCTGGTTGTGTTAGTCTTTGTCGGTGTTGGCGTTTGGAGTGGGCTGTTTGTTTAACCATAGTTTCTGTTATTAGAAATGAACAGAATATGGCTGGTAGGAATGATGCTGCTTTGGCTGCCGCGATGCAAGCTATGGCTCGTGCTGTGCAGGGTGCACCTAATGCTGCTGGTAATGATGAGTTCAGAAGAACAGACCGCCTGTCTTCAAAGGGAGACATGATCCTGATGGTGCACATATTTGGTTGAAAGAGATTGAAAGGATTTTCCGAGTTATGGATTGTGCTGAGGATAGTAAGGTGAGACTGGGAACTCACATGTTACAGGAAGAAGCTGATGACTGGTGGGTTAGTACTCGTCAGGTGTTGGAAGCTGGGGATGAAGAAGTTACTTGGGAATTGTTTAGCCAGGAGTTTCTGAGGAAGTATTTTCCCGAGGATGTTAGAGGAAAGAAGGAAATTGAGTTCTTGGAACTGAAACAAGGTAGTATGTCTGTTGTTAATTATACTGCTAAGTTTGTGGAGCTTGTGCAGTTTTATCCTCATTATGCTGAAGCGACTGCAGAGTTTTCTAAGTGTGTGAAGTATGAGAGTGGATTGCGTCCTGAGATTAAGCAGGCAATCGGTTATCAGAGGATAAGAAGGTTTTCTGATTTGGTGGAATGTTGTAGGATTTATGAAGAGGATAATAAGGCTCGTTCTACTCACTACAAGAGTGTGAGTGACAGGAAAGGGAAGCAACAGTTTCGTAGTGGTCCGTATGTAACACCAGCGGATAAGGGTAAGCAAATGGGTACTTTTGATCGAAGGTCAGGTGGAGGAGGTATGTCTAATTCTCTGAGATGTTTTAAATGTGGTGAGTTGGGGCATCGTCGGTTTGAGTGCAGGAGAGATGTGAGAAAGTATTCTAATTGTGGAGGTGTCGGACATGTCGTAGCTGATTGTAAACTGAATAATGAGGTGAAGTGTTTCAACTGTGGTGAACCTGGTCATATTAGCACGAAGTGTCAGAAACCGAAGCAAGCTCCAACTAGTGGGAAGGTATTTTCATTGGCGGGGACTCAAACTTCAAGTGCAGATTGTCTGATCCAAGGTACTTGTTTTATTAATAGTACGCCTTTAGTTGCTATTATTGATACTGGAGTGACTCATCCGTTTATTTCGTCTGAGTGCGCGAAGCGTTTGAATCTTGTGTTGTCTTCGATGGGTGGTAAGATGGTTATTGATACTCCAGCAATGGGGTCAGTAACTACTTCTTTGGTTTGTTTGAGTTGTCCTTTGACCATTTATGGTAAAGACTTTGAAATGGATTTAGTGTGTTTGCCGTTTGAAGGTTTGGATGTGGTTCTGGGAATGAATTGGTTGCAATTCAATCGGGTTCATATTGATTGTTATCATAAGTTGGTAAGGTTTCCTTCTCTTGAGGAAGACGAAGACTCGAGTTTCTTATCTACCAAAGAGTTGAAGAGACTTTTGGCGGAGGAAGCTCAGTTGTTTGGGTTGTTTGCATCTTTGACCGTGGATAGTCAAGTTTCACTTGATGTGTTTCCGGTTGTGTGTGATTTTCTAGAAGTGTTTCTAAAGGATATTTCAGACTTGCCGCCAGAGAGAGAGGTGGAGTTTTCTATAGATCTAGTTCCTGGTACTAGACCTGTTTCTATGGCACCTTATCGTATGTCGGCATCTGAGTTGGTAGAGTTGAAGAAGCAATTGAATGAGTTGTTGGAGAAGGGGTTTGTGAGGCCAAGTGTTTCTCCTTGGGGTGCTCCAGTTTTATTGGTGAAAAAGAAAGACGGAAGTATGCGATTGTGTATTGATTATCGCCAGTTGAATAAGGTGACGATTAAGAATAAGTATCCTCTTCCGAGAATTGATGATCTGATGGATCAGTTGGTTGGTGCTTGTGTGTTCAGTAAGATTGACTTAAGGTCGGGATATCATCAGATTAGGGTGAAAGAAGAAGATATTCCGAAGACGGCTTTTAGGACACGTTACGGTCATTATGAATATTCTGTGATGCTGTTCGGGGTTTCTAATGCGCCAGGTGTGTTTATGGAGTACATGAATTGTATTTTCCACGAGCATTTGGATCGATTTGTTGTTGTGTTTATTGATGACATATTGATTTATTCTAAGTCTCGGGAGGAGCACGCAGAGCATTTGCGTATTGTTTTGCAGGTTTTGAAGGAAAAGAAGCTTTTTGCCAAATTGTCTAAGTGTGAATTTTGGTTGTCGGAAGTGAGTTTTCTTGGACACGTAATTTCAGGTAATGGTATTGCGGTGGATACATCTAAAGTAGAAGCAGTTCTACAATGGGAGGCTCTGAGATCTGTTACTGAAATTCGAAGCTTTTTGGGTTTGGCTGGTTATTATCGAAGGTTTATTGAAGGTTTTTCTAAACTAGCACTTCCTTTGACCCAATTGACTTGTAAAGGGCAAGCGTTCATTTGGGATATTCGGTGTGAGGAAAGTTTTAATGAGCTGAAGAGAAGATTGACGACAACTCCGATTTTAATTTTGCCGGATCCTAATGAACCGTTTGTGGTGTATTGTGATGCTTCTTTGATTGGTCTAGGTGGGGTACTAATGCAAGACGGTAAGGTCGTGGCGTATGCCTCGAGGCAGTTGAGAGTGCATGAGAAGAATTACCCTACACATGACTTGGAGTTAGCGGCTGTGGTTTTTGTGTTGAAAATTTGGAGGCATTATCTTTTTGGTGCGAGGTTTGAAGTCTTTAGTGATCACAAGAGTTTGAAATATCTGTATGATCAGAAGGAATTGAATATGAGGCAACGAAAATGGTTGGAATTTCTGAAGGACTACGACTTTGGCTTGAATTACCATCCTGGTAAAGCTAATGTGGTAGCCGATGCATTGAGCCGGAAATCTTTGCATATGTCCGCTTTAATGGTTAAGGAGTGGGAGCTTTTGGAATCGTTTAGAGATTTGAGTTTGGTATGTGAAGTGTCGTCGGATAGTGTGAGGCTGGGTATGTTGAAGGTTACTAATGATTTTCTGATGACGATGAGGGAGAAACAGAAGTTGGACGTGAAATTGGTGGATTTGATGTTGGTTGACGGAAAAGAGGCGAGTAGTGATTTTCAAGTGCATATTAATGGTGTGTTGAGGTTCCGTGGGCGAATTTGTATTCCGGACGATTCTGATTTGAAACGAATGATTTTGGAAGAAGGACACTGGAGTAATTTGAGTATACATCCGGGAGCGAACAAGATGTACCAAGATTTGAAAAATATTTTCTGGTGGTCTGGTTTGAAAAGAGATGTGGCTCAGTTTGTGTATGGGTGTTTGACTTGTCAGAAATCAAAGGTGGAACATCTGAGGCCTAGTGGTTTGTTGCAACCGTTGGATATTCCTGAGTGGAAGTGGGATAACATCTCCATGGATTTTGTGACAGGGTTGCCGAATACACAGCGAGGGCATAATGCTATTTGGGTGGTTGTGGACAGATTGACTAAATCGGCTCATTTCATTCCGATTGACATCAGTTTTACTTTGGAACGGTTAGCTGAGATTTATATCAGTGTGATTGTGAAGTTGCATGGAGTTCCGTTAAGTATTGTTTTGGATCGAGATCCAAGGTTTACCTCGAGATTTTGGGAAAGTTTACATAAGGCATTGGGTTCTAAATTGAGGTTGAGTTCGGCTTGTCATCCGCAGATGGATGGGCAGACGGAGAGAACGATTCAGTCTTTGGAAGATTTGTTGAGAGCGTGTGTTTTGGAACAAGGTGGTGCGTGGGATAGTTATCTTGCATTGGTTGAATTCACGTATAATAACAGTTTTCATTCTAGTATTGGAATGGCACCGTTTGAAGCATTATATGGACGAAGATGTCGGAAGCCGTTGTGTTGGCACGAATCTGGTGAGAGAACGGTGGTTGGACCGGAGTTGGTACATCAGACTACGGAAAAAGTGAAGTTCATTCGTGAGAAAATGAAGGCTTCTCAGAGCAGGAAAAAGAGTTATCATGATCGGAGATGGAAGGATCGAGTTTCAAGGGGGCATTCATGTATTTCTGAGGGTTACGCCGGTAACGGGGGTAGGTCGTGCATTGAAATCAAAGAAACTTACTTCTCGATTTATTGGTCCTTACCAGATATATGCGAGAGTGGGTGCTGTGGCTTATAGGGTGGCGTTGCCGCCGAGTTTGTCGAATTTGCATGATGTGTTCCATGTTTCACAGCTTCGGAAGTATATTCCGGATCCGTCGCATGTGATTCCGATGGATGAGGTTGAGGTAAGGGAGAACCTGACGGTTGAGGCTTTGCCGGTGAGTATTTTAGATCGAGAGTTGAAGAGGTTGCGGGGCAAGGATATTGCACTTGTGAAAGTAGCGTGAGGAGGCGCTGCTGAGGGAAATTTGACTTGGGAGTTGGAGAGTAGGATGCGGGAGTCGTATCCAGAGTTGTTCGTCTCAGGTAAGATTTTCGAGGACCGAAATTTCTAAGTGGGGGAGAGTTGTAACGCCCCAGTCAGTCCGGTCAGTTTTGTCAGTTTTGTCTTTTTAATTAATTGAGTAGTTTTGAGTATTTTATTATTATATTATTTTATTTCTGACTTTTATGTGAAACTATGTTATTTTTCGTCGTGGATATATTTTATCACGTTTTGGGAACAATTGCGAGATATTTGAGTGTAGGGGTAATTTAGGCATTTTGATTTATTTTGTTAAGTTAGAATATAATAGAAAGAAAAAGAGAGAAAATAGTAAGAGAAAGAAAAGAAGAGAAGAAGAAAAGAAAAGGAGAAGAGAAGAAAAGAGAGAATTTGGAAAAAACTTGGAAATCAATCAACCGACTTTCTAGAACACGATTAAATCGGATAAGGGTGCGAAACTCGATTATACTATGTTTGTGTATGATTATGTATGTGTTTGCTTGGATGTTTCTTGTCTTTCCATGGCTTTTGAGTTCTAGGTTGAAATGAGAGATATGTTGAGGAATCAATGGTTTCGCGGTTGGAAATCGAAGTAAATGCGGCAAAATACTTATTACTATAATTAGACTAGGTTCTGATTGTTATATGTTGGTTTGGAAATGTTTTGGTTGAGAAAATGTCATTTTTGGATGAACTGGTGCGCTGCTGGGTTTTGCTGAAATCGCAGGTTCGCACTGCGAATGGCCAGCGAAGGAGTGGCGAGCGTTCGCGTGAGGTTCGCACTGCAAACGTTGTATTATTTTTCATTCTGCCACTGTTCGCTGGAGGATTCGCATTGCGAATAGGGTAGCGAGCATTCGCTGGATGGTTCGCACTACGAACATTGGGAATTTTCTAGGCTACTTTTGCTTCTGCCTTGGTTCGCTGGGACATTCGCACTGCGAATGAGGTAGCGAAGGACTCGCTAGGAGCTTCGCACTGCGAATGTGGCAGTCTTCCCAATTTGTTTTCTTTGTAACTTTTGATCTGTGTTTCGGTTTGAGGCGTGGTTTGATGCGTTAGAAAGCTTATAAAATGTACTTTATTATGATGATGGTTTTGAGAATTTTTGGCCGATTAAATTATGTCGGGAATTAGAAAATGTGTTGTTTGGTTGTCGACTTTTGCTGTTTAATTGGGTGAACTTGGTGTGTATGTGCAATATGCTGTTGGTGTGGATATTTTATGACTTGCGTACTGTTGTGTGATGAAATTGCATGAAATACATACGGTGATGATGGTTGGTGGCCTTACGGCAAGAAAATACGATGTATGGTAATTGTTGATATATGCATAATTATGGATGTGTATATGTGTGCATATTAAAATTTCATGAGTCATTGTATGCCAAGCATCATGATATGCATCGTTGTGACGTCCTGAGTGACGGATTGATTCCAGAGGGAATCTGTTATAACATCGTGCGCCTTAAAAATAAGAGGACTTAAAGCGATTTGATATATCGTGTGCCTTAAAAATAAGAGGACCTAAAGCGATGGTTATAGACGATCGTGTGCCCATGTGGGGTGTGAGCGATCGGATTGTGCGCCTTATACCGAGAGGACCTAAAGCAATCCATAAACGTCGTGAACCTTATACCAAGAGGACTTAAAGCGACGGGGAACATCGTAGGCCCGACGGGGTGTTACTTGAGTGATCCTCAGTAACGAGCGATGATTCCAGCAGAGTTCCTGAGTGAACTAGTGATGAGAAATATTGGAAGTCGGTACCGCATGGCATGTGCATAGAGTCGTTGTGTCGGTCTCTGTGCATTTGCATAAATCATAGATTAATCTTGCATGGAATTGTGAATGTGATTGATGAGATGGAATATGTGTAATTGTATTGATGATGAGTGTATTGTGTATGATTGAGGTGTAGTGGTATTTGATACTTGAGAATTGTACTGTGTTGTGTTGTATTTGATTGTGGTGCATTTATGGTGAGAATGTTTTACCTGTGTATTTCTGTGTTAATATATAATTATATGCAACTGTAATATGATTATTTTTCTCACCCTTCTGTTGTTTTATAATGCTCTATGAGGCATTGCAGATTAGAGTTGCTGGAGGTCTTTTTGTGAAGCTTTGCGTCTTCATTATTTTGTCGGTCGGCTCTGATATGTGACACCGGGTAGTTAGGGTGTCCGTTTGTGATTATTTTGTATTATGTATATGTATCTTTTGGATTGTACATGTATGATGTTGTATATGACAAACAAACTTTCATGAGATATATATATATATATATGGATATTCAGTTACAGATTTTCCGCTTATATTCCATTTCTGAATTGTGGGTATAATACTACCTGAATGGTTGCACATCTGTATGAGCAGGTGTTGTGTGTTTGTTTCAAATTGATGTGACCCCTCAGTCTATGCCGTGTATGTTTAATTATACTCTGATGAAATTTTGTATTTTATTTATCGCTTTTATAGCCTGGGGGTATAGAAGAGGGTGTCACACACCCTCCTCAAGTGATTTCGCCTTGAACACAAGGTCTTAATCCACTATAATTAATATCGATTACAGATGCATGGGAAACAGCCGATGACTAACCACTTGCACAGCCGCACTGTGACTAACATTCAATGAACCGTTCAGGGATTCAACTTAATGAATATAACGAACATTGACCTGCAGGTTCCAATCTCGCAAGATCTACTGCTAGGCTTTCACAGCTAGACGTTCAGGGATTCATCGCAATGAATATAACGCTACTGACCCTATTTCAGGCTTTTCCCACAATGACATCTCGCCATTGTCTTCTCGAGTCTCCGGTCACACTGACCACTCAAGGAATCCTAATTCACCAAGAATTAGTTTAACAGGAGGTTACAAAGATGCTTCTTAACAAGCAGATTGCTCCTAAGTTTAAGTACAAAGAACACACAAGTGTTCAAGCAAGATACGAGCAACAACTCCTTGCTATTCTAAGAAACTACACAAAAGTATAATGATTTGACAGTTGTTGACATCTTGTAGATCTTCTTCTTCTTCTTCTTCGTCTTCTTGGGTGAGCAAGCTTTGAGTAACAACTCCTTGATTCAGATCTTCAATGTAGCGCTGACGAGAAGGTGGTTGATGACTTGACTGATTTGCAATGTTGTCTTCTTCATCAACAGCTTCTATACTAATTGATTGTTATTGTATTGATTTAATCTTTAAGCTTCAACAACAATGGCCATGTGTAAATGGTGATAGCTTTGGATATTCTATGTGTTACAACGAGAACTCATCGTTGTTGCTATCTTCACACAATGACTTTAATCAATTCCCTATTCATGGCTGAATTGATCTATGGACTTCGTCATCTTTTAGAAGCGAGTACTATTTCCTTTAAATAGCCCAGTAGAAATATAGCCGTTTGAAATATTGTTGGCTGTTGGAAAAGAGATGTTGTGTAATAACTAGCTGTACTGACACATCTCCTTTTTACTGTGGGAGAAGTGACGGGATATATCTTTCTTGGGCGTCGTGTACAGTTACTCACAACGGTAACATGTGACTTCTGAACTTCAGAGGCTTCTGATGGTTAATTGATGAAGCATGGGTAGAGTCTTCTTAACAGGATATCTGATACGTCAAGTCTTTAGTTATTTGAAGAAGTCCATTAGGAATCAGTCTTCAGAACTTCAACACTTGTCTTTGAGCACGTTATCCTTTACTTCTTCAAGTCTTCCGAAACTTCAGAACTTGTCCATTAGGAATCTGTCTTCAGAGTCTTCAATACTTGATCTTCAGAACACATAAGTCTTCAGAGTCTTTCTGCACTTGGTCTTCAGAGTCTTCCGCCTTCAGAACTTCAAGTCATGAGAGTCTTCAGCACTTCAGTTCTCTTCTTCAGAAGCTTCGCAATCTTCAGAATCTCGACCACTTTCAGAGAGCATCCACAAGAGCATTGCATCAGCAATATCGGCATCCTTGGATCTGACTGATCACGATCAGATACAGAAGCGTTCTTGCTTCTTGCGACTTGTGTCACACATAGTAACTTCGCATATTATCAATTACACTCATCTGGCTGGTGCTTGTTGGATCTGATATTTTCTATAATTATGATCTGCACACAACACATGTTAGAACATAAAATTATTCTTTCACAAATACGTATTGTTATCATCAAAACATAGATCGACTTGTAGAGACAACTCTTGCTCTCACAGAACTGTCTACACTTGATGGCATCCCGGACGCCACGATAGTCGAGTAATGCATCGATATTCTCGATGTGCTCATCCGGATCCGTTGTACCGTCGTAGGCGCCCATAGACGGTGGTTTCTCCAGTCCCTTGGTGAGGCTCATGACCATGATTTCCTGAGACAACGGTCCGCGAGACTCGTGTCGTTGCTGCTACTGGACCATAACAGGGAGCGGGTGCTTCTCTCAAGAACAGGACGGTGATTTTTGCAGAGAGACGGGGTTCGTGCCCGACCCTTAGATCTGGGCGGAGGCAGAGGCGAACGCTGGTCCCTCCTGGTCCTCTTGGTTTCTGGGGAGTACTGGCTCCGTGGGGAAATGCGGTCACGTTTCCTGATGGCACGAGACTCTGGCTCAGGTGGTGCCTGGCGGTCTCTTTCACGTTGGGGAGATGGACTTCGGGATCTTCAGAGCTCTTTCCTCGGTGAAGGGGATCTTGGCCAGTTAGACTGCTCTAGGGCTCCAATCCTCGCGTTCTGTTGGAGGATTAAGAGGTTGGTTTTGTTGAGGGCCTCAAGGAGAGCCGCTACGGCCGAGTCGGCGTTGGGCGGAATAAGGACAGGCTGGTGGTCCAGGGAGGGCTGGTCCTCAACATGATCAGCGCAAGTAGGGGAAGGAGACGCGGTGGCTCCATCTCTCAGATGATGGGCGTCGCCCCCAAGAAAGGGTACAGCTCCGTCAGTATCAGTCTTGCTGACGGGGAGAAAAACAGAGTTACGGGCATCATGGACATGATCTTGGCTTGCCATGATCGGAATCTTGGAATGAAGGTTGTTTTTGTCTTGATTCTACAATGGAGGAAAGACGGGGATAACAGAAGTTCCCACAGACGGCGCCACTGATCTTGACGACTGATCAGAATCTGAGGTGAGCCAAAGATGACGTCTGCGATGCTGGGCGTGAGAGATGAGGAAAGGGGTGTACCTGCAAGACACTCCGATGCTAAAGTATGAATAGGGAAAGAGAGAGAGAGAGAGAGAGCAAGTACAAAGTATGTATTTTGTAGGATGATTTAGAATACCCGACACTCTCAAATGAGAGGGTTTTTATAGTGCCCCCAGCGCTTGGCCAACGGTCCCTATTTTCGGGGTGAGATAACCGTTTCCCGAAGAATAGGTAACTGCCAGAAAATAGTCGTTGGGATGGGCAGAGATGTCTGAAACTAGCCGTTGCCACGGGCAGTGACGCAATTGCGGGCACGGGCGTTGTGACCGTTTCTGGATGGTGGAACCGTGCGTGACGGGCAGGAACTATCGAGGAGGAACAGATGTCCCTTGGGGTTATCCGACCTTCTTTGCCCGGTAGAGTGGCAGAAAGGTAAATGCTGCCTCAAATTGGCTGGATTTAGGCAATTGGGTCGTTTTGAGAGTAGAAGTGGATTGGGTCATGCCTAGTCATTGGGTCAGTCTGGAATAATAATAATAATAATAATAATAATAATAATAATAATAAGGCAAAACAACACTTTTAGTCCTTTAAGTTATTTAATGCTACCATTTAAGTCCTTTAAGATTTTTTTGTAACAGTTGGGTCCTTAACGTTTTAAAAAGTTTGCATAGTTAACCTTTTTTGAAATTTATGTTAGAAAAAGTATATGTGGCATTGACGGAGCTTAGGTGGCAGTTAAGTTAAATGATGTGGCATTTTATTTTATTTTTTAATTTCATGTGGATTTTAATTTTTTTTTAAATTTTTTTTAAATTTTTTTTTAAATTTTTATTTATTTATACACCAGTTAAGATTGGAAGGATCTGATTGTTACATTTTAAAAACATATGGGACTTGAGTGTTACTATTTGACATATTGAATTAGTGCAATTTGATGGCGAACTATACACAATAATTATTAATGGAAAGAATAGTGCTAAAACTATTTTTTATTCAATTCTAATTCTCTATGATTGTATAATTTTAATATTTTAAAAATGAAATTCACTACTTAAATATAGAGTATATTATAACAAGAAAAGTCTAAGAAAATGTAGCTCGTCACTAGTAAAAGACCAGCACCAGTGATTTTTTTTAATACTTGTTATATTACAAATGTTGTAGTCAATTATCTTTTATTCAAATCTCAAAAGATTCAAGAAATTTTTTAATTTTAAGATTTTGTAATCTTTACACAATATGTCTAGAATTAGACATTCTTACTCATCACATTTTTCCTTTTCACAACAAGCCCCCCAAAAACACATAAACTATTCAAAATTTTGTTTTCAGGTGACAATCAAATTATTAATGAACTTCATACATATAGTTTTCATCTGAATGCAAAAGTAATATAATTCCACAACGTGTTGAAGATTAGACTATTTGCAAAAGTAATATGATTCTATTCTTGTTGTTGTCACGTGCAACATTCCCAGCCAACTCAAGAACCTTCACATACACCAAATTTCAAAAATTAGGATCTCAAATTCAAATTTCCTGATTCAAGTCAAATAATGATCATATAAAAAATAGAGAAATTGAAATTCACCTCAGCAGCAATTAGGTGTTGTTTATTTTTTTTTTCATATATGTGGATATGCAAGTTTAGGATTTCTTTTGTAGCAGGAAGAATTAATGTATACCTTCATGCCTTGCTATATCTTATGTACTTTCTAGAGGAGTCATATCAATGAAAACGTTTTGTTTTTATTCGAGTCCGTTGTTTAAGAATTATTTGTATATTCTCTCCATTTCTCAATTAATATATCAAATTAATTATTGTTTATAATTAATCCAATAATTGTAGTAATGTATTAATATCTTTCAATTAAAGAGTGAAACTATCCACACGACGCCTAATTGTAGATGCATCTGATTTTGATTTGTTGAACAACTACTATCCACACGACACTTAAACTAGTTAAAAGTACGAGGGTAAAGTAGTTAATCTTCTTGGAATAACCTCTTATAGTTTCGTAAGCCAATAGTTTAGGGTTAACAGAATGCTGCTCGAGTGTATACATTATTAAGGAAATGTTGCAACATGCATTTGAATTTTGTTTTGTCAATTGTTTGGAAGATTGTGGAAGATGTAGAAGACTAGTTTTAGTCGTTGTTGAGCTATGTTTCAATCAATTTCGAAATTGCTCTATTTTATTCATGGAAGAAATGTCACAATCTAACAAATGGATTGAATGAACTAGCTCTGCAAAATGGAAGGTGATCGGAGTATATTGTTGAAATTATTAATTAATGTTGAGATTAATTAAAAATATATTTAATGTTTTGTTTCAATAAAATAAAGTGAGTTTAATTATTATAGTGTTAATCTTTTGCATGTACCCCTTTGATCAACTTAGAACCATAACCACTTCATTAGAAGCTTCATTATGTAAGAACCTGATTTGTAACACTCATGTCCCATATGTTTTTAAAATGTAACAAACAGGTCCTGTCAGTCTTAATTGGCGTACAAATAAATTAAAAAAAAATTAAAAAAAAAAATTAAAAAATTAAAATAAAATTAAAATCCACGTGGAATTAAAAAATAAATAAATAATTAAATAAAATGTCACATCATCACTGTTAACTGCCACCTAAGCTCTGTTTTTGCCACATATGCATTTTTGTAAAGGAATTTAAAAAAAAAAGGTAACGGTGCAAACGGTTTTAAACTTAAAGACCTAAACGTTACAAAAAAAATTTAAAGGACTTAAGTGGTAGCATTAAATAACTTAAAGGACCTCTAGTGCTATTTTGCCTAATAATAATAATAATAATAATGACTTGCAACAATTAGGAATGATCCCCTAATAATAGCATTTGTTTTACATTCTCCTTGGCACAAAAATATGCCCTAAACTCTCTGAAATCCAGAATCCTAATGATTGAACATAGTCTCCAAATATATGCCCTAACACTTCTTCAAGTAAGAAACTTTTCTTCCTATTTTTGGAGACGAATGAATCTTCCTATTCCCATTCCATAATCAATCGATTGGGTTTGAACAGGTTCTTCAACCCTAACTTAGCCCATGAATTATGGCTATAAATATCCAAATCTCAGTGGTTGGGAGGGAATTATTTAATATTTTTATGATATATTCACACATCTGCAAACAAAAGGGTTTCGCCCGATACATTGCAAACACAATCTACTTTATTGTACTTTTCATAAAGACATGTCATAAACTTGAAAATTTTCTAAATAGTATATCAAATTATTTACACACACGCGCACAAACACCCTCACGCGCACGCACGCACGCACATACACACATGCACGCGCGTGCACACACAAACACACACGAGCGCACGCGCGCACACACAAGCTCTTAAGTGTTGTAACGTGACTTGGGTTAAGGTGGGATAAATTTAGGCTAAGTGAACAATTTTTTGGAGTAAAACACTAATTTCCTTGATTCATCTATCTTGACTATTTTGTCTTTTTGCACATTTAACTCCTTACTGAATTGTTCATGAGCTATTTGAGACTTTTTATTTTTTTGGTACCGATTCATTTTTGGCTTTTATTTTATTCTTCTTTAGGTACCTATTTTCATAATTTTTTTTCTTTTTCATTGTCTCTTTTTATTATGTATGCTCTTAGGAACACCACCATAAATTTAGAAGGTTGTTATTTCAGAGCAACCATAAACTTAGAGATACGTTTCACTTAAGATTTGATTTCTTATAACTATCTAACTTAAAGAGATACAACTATTATAAGCCGTTTATGTAATTCATAACATTTTTATTCAGTTTAAAAATAAAGAAAGAGCTTTAGGCTGAGAGAGTAGAAACAAATATATTTAGCGGCAAATGATCATTTTGCTCAATCCTGACTTATTTAGGCATATGAAAAATTGAAATATGCTTTAGCTAGATCCCCATCTTTACTTGTTATCATTCCCTTAATCTTTTTGAACTTTCATGGATCTTAAACATTGGTATTAGGTACCTAACTTATTTCACAATAAACTTGTTTTTATCAATAGTATTGTAAAAATAAAGAGAAAATTTTAAAAACACAATAAAATCTCATAATTCAAATACTTTCATTAATAGAAAAACGAAATTAGTTATAAATTTGATATTGTGGGTGCTACTTATCAACACCAATACAAAGTAAAAACAAAACACATACAAATACTAAAAATGATAAAAAAAAAAAAACAAATGTAAACTAAGTAAAATAAAACTAAGAGAGAAAATAGAATCGAGAGTGAGACATCCAAATTACATATGGTTTGAATAGTTGTTTGTGGATAATAGGTCAAATTACAGATGGGAAATAGGTCCACCACAGCTTAGAATGTTTAACATGATGAAAACTATCAAAAAATTGTTAACACGAAAAAAACGTTTAACATTGGACAGACATGTGGTGGTTCATAAGGAGCAATGCAGGTGTCTCATCATCTTAAGCTGTTTTTTTATAAGGAAATGAATTTTTTTTAGAGAAAAGAATTTAGAGACAGAATCAAATTTTTAAGATTTCTAATTTTAAATATTAGAAGATCTTTGATTTTAGGGGCTGTTTGGTTCAATCGAAGGGAGGGGAGGGATTTTTATCAAGGGGAAGGGAGGTGAGGGGTGTTAGTGCGTGAGACACTTTTAGTGAGGAGAGAATAGAGAGAGAATATGGAAATAAGGATTTATATTATTGAATTGTACAAATAATGATACAAACTAGGACTATTTATATACAACCCTAATTGGACTTGGGCTAACACAACTTGAATTATATTTAAATATTAAATCTAATCAAATCTAATATAATATTTCAACACACCCACATAATCTAAGTTGTCGAGCATACGCTAGTCATAGTTGATTTGAACTATTCTTAATTTCTTTCTCAAATTCAGGAATCTGTCGATCTTCAATCCTTTGGTGAAAATGTCGGTCAACTGTGCTTCATTTGAGCAATGTCTAACTTCAAGTTCACCTCGGTTTACCTTTTCCCTCAAGAAGTGAAATCTGACTTCGATATGCTTACTCTTTCCATGCAGAACTGGATTTTTCGTCAGATTTATGGCTGACTTGTTGTCGATTTACAACACAAGAGATTTCTTTATTTCGACCTCCATTTCTTCAAGTACTGATCTGATCCAAATTGCTTGACATGCATCATAGGATCCTGCTATATATTCTGCTTCACACGATGACAATGCCACCACAGGTTGCTTCTTCGAACACCATGAGGTTGGGGCACCGAATACTTGAAAGAAATAGCCACTTGTACTTCTTCGATCTTCCTTATCTCCATACCAATCAGCATTTGAAAAGCAATTAACTATTGCTCATTTGCCTTCAGAATCTCGTCGAAATAGAATTCCAAAATCTGTTGTTCCTTTTAAGTATCTCAGAATTCTTCTTGCAGCTTTCATGTGTGACACTCTTGGTTCACCCATGAATCTTCTCACTAATCCGACTGCGAAACCTATATCAGGTCGACTGTTGCACACATATCTAAAAGATCCAATTATTTGTTTGAACAAAGTTACATCAACTTTGTCTTCATCTCCATGCTTCTCCAACTTCAAGTTTGGTTCGACAGGTGAGGATGCTGGTTTCGAATCATGCATTCTGAATCTCTTGAGTATCTCTTTGACATACTTCCTTTGATGTAGTACCATACCTTGCTTCAGCATTTGAAATTCCATGCCTAGGAAATAAGACAATTTTCCCAGATCTGACATTTCAAATTCCTTCATCATCAGCTCTTTGAACTTCGACAAGTTCTGCAAGCTATTTCTAGTTGCCAACAAGTCATCGACATATAAGCAGATGATTGTTATATCTTGTGCTACAACCTGGACATAGACACCATACTCAGACTTGCATTTGACAAATCCCAATTCGACTAAGTATGAGTCGATCTTCTTCGACAAATTCCTGAATTTGAGAAAGAATTTAAGAATAGTTCAGATCGACTATGACTAGTGAATGCTCGACAACTTGGATTATGGGGGTGTGTTGAAATATTATATTAGATTTGATTAGATTTAATATTTAAATATAATCCAAGTTGTGTTAGCCCAAGCCCAATTAGGATTGTATATAAATAGTCCTAGTTTGTATCATTATTTACACAATTCAATAATACAAATTCTTATTTCCTTATTCTCTCTCTATTCTCTCCTCACTAAAAGCGCCTCACGCACTAACAAATTCGATAGCAAGACATAAAGCAAGATTAGTAGCTCGAGGGTTTCTTCAAAGAGAAGGACTATGACTAGCGTAGGCTCGACAACTTGGATTATGGGGGTGTGTTGAAATATTAGATTAGATTTGATTAGATTTAATATTTAAATATAATCCAATGTGTGTTAGCCCAAGCTCAATTAGGGTTGTATATAAATAGTCCTAGTTTGTATCATTATTTACACAATTCAATAATACAAATCCTTATTTCCTTATTCTCTCTCTATTATCTCCTCACTAAAAGTGTCTCACACACTAAAAGTGTCGATGGGAGAAGACAAAAAAGTTGCAGAATATGTGTCAAAGGTTCAGAAACTCGCCACAACCCTTCATGAGATGGACGAGTTTCTGAACCTTCGACACATATTCTGTAACTTTTTCGTCTCCTCCCATCGACAACAACTGATATTGTCGACGCAAGGTTTGCAAGTTGACAACCTTGACTTTCTCACCTCCTTCATAATGCTTCACCAGAATATCCCATGCCTCCTTCGCCGTTTCAGCATGAGAGATTTTGTCGAAGTTAGCAGCATCGACCGCCGTCTGAATGTAATAAGCAACCTTGCAATCTTTCTTCTTGACTTTGTTGTGGGCTTTTTTCTGTTCTTCGGTTGCATTTTCAGCCAACACAGGAACACCGCCGGTAACCACTTCTAGGGTATCATGGAAGCCAAATAAAGATTGCATCTGTTTTTTCCATCGGATCCAATTCTCGCCGTCAAGCATTTGAAGGGAATTCAGAATGCTCTTATCACCAGTCATCTTCACAGCGGTTGATTCACTTGCCCTGGAAACACGATCTCTGACGTGAAGTTCTTGAAAACTCGATCAAGAACAATAACTGAAAGCTTTGGATACCAATTTGTTAGTGCGTGAGGCACTTTTAGTGAGGAGAGAATAGAGAGAGAATAAGAAAATAAGGATTTGTATTATTGAATTGTAAAAATAATGATACAAACTAGGACTATTTATATACTACCCTAATTAGGCTTGGGCTAACACAACTTGGATTATATTTAAATATTAAATCTAATCAAATCTAATCAAATTTAATCTAATATTTCAACAAGGAGAAAGGAGGGGATGGACTTTAATTACATATATGTTTGATTCAAAATATGAAAGGAGAGGGGAGGAGAGGAATTTCATTTACAAATATGTTTGGTTCATAAGGCGAGGGGAGGTATTTTAAAACAAATTTACTTTTTTAGCCTTGTAATTTTACTATAAAACTCATGATATTTACCGTTTATAATTTAAATAAAAATTCATTGACTAAATATAAGTATTCAATCAGAGAACATTATCAAAGATTTTATAAAAACGTAACAATTATAATATATAATTTAAAAAAAATTATCAAATACAATACAATCTAACAAAAAATTATTATAAAACAACATTACGATAATTAAAAACTAACATTAAAATATAACATAAAAAATAAAAAAAATTTAAACACATATAATAATAATAATAAGATGAAGATATAAAAATACAAAAAAATATAAAAAGAAGATAAAATTTGTTGAAAATAGAACTTTTAACTTTTTAATAAATTAAATTGATATTTAAATAAATAAATAAGGTTAAATATGTAAATATAATTATAATTAAAATGAAATACCTCCCCTTCCCTCCAAATCCCTCCAAATTGGAGGGGAGCAAAAAATTGTTCAAGAGAGATTTTAGTCCCCTCCATCTACCTCTTTTCTCCTTCTTAAAATTTAAACCAAACACATAAACTATTAAATATACCCTCCCCTCCCCTCCCCTCCATTTACCCCCAGCTAAAGACTCTTAATCTAAATTGATAAACACTTTTAAACACCTTGGGATTGGATAATTCATGTAGGAGAGGTTGAGAGATTGTGTCATACATAGATATATGTTAAGAGGTATTCTTATGAACCTATTAAGCTAACTTTTTTTATAGCTCATTTGTAATATCTTGTTAGAACTCTTGATTAGTAGTCTATTAAAGAGCTAGATAATCATTTTATCCATGTGTTGATTCTCTATTTTTTATCTTTATTTTTGTTAATTTGTAGATTTGCATACACTTCATTGGTATATTAATTTATATATTTGCATCATATTCATGTTCATGTCGAAGTATTTCATAGTACCGTAGTTGAGATCTAAAATCAAGTCTCTTGCCTACTTTTCCATTTGGAAGCAGAAAGTGATCACACACCTCAACTTTTTGCATATGCTTGCTTTCAATTTCCCACTTTAACTTTTCCTTTTCCTTAATTGGTGGTACCAAACCAACATTTCATCTCCCTAATGAACAAACTATATATCTAATAACTATATAATAATTATTCAAAAACCAAACAAAGAATTACCCTCACTATGACCCTCCTAATAAAAAAAAGGAGGTGAAGACAAAATAAATTTTCACTATACGAAATGTGAAGGCAAAAAGAACCTTTGCCTCTTACTTCTAGTAGGACAATTAGATACCATTGATGATGAAGCAATTTTGGTCACTGCTGATTTAAGGGACTGTTTGAGAGTGTCAATGCAAACATTCTCTTCACTGTCCTTAGAACAAAGGACCAATATGCTCTTGATTCTGCCACCAACACTTGCTATGTCTGCTTTAACTGTTGTAAGTCTTAGCCCTTTGAGGACTTGAATTAGTTCAGAGAAAAGCTCAGGTCGATCGTCGCAGCAGACAGAAGCTTTGATGATTATATTGTTCTTGAATTTGTCGACTTTGCTAGTGCTGGTTTCGTCTTCAATAACATGGTTGTAGTCTATTGATACTTCGTCGATTTCAGTTGGAACGTTGATGACTCTGCTAACATCCATTGCTTTTCGCTTTAGGTCATTGACATGATCTATTACACTCCCTAGTAAAGCTGCTTTGTCCATCTGCAAGTGCACAAATGTTAATATTACGCAAAGTTAGTATTAAATCGCGTTCGCGTTGCATAGATTCTTATATTAGTATTTAAGAAACACTGACATAGATACTAAACACGAAACTGATACATATGTTGGTGTCATAGATCAACACAGTCAATCTGAAGTGTCACTGTTACATAGATAGAGTCATTTGAAATCTTGATCATCGGCTTGTTCCGAGAACATTTTCTAAAAATGATGTTATGTATTTGATGTAAGTTTCTTCCTAAATTCTTATAAATGCATGTTTGGATTGACGGTAAAATTGACAGAATCACAGAGTCACAAAGTTTTTGTAAAAATTTTGTCCTAGAGTTTTACAAACTCAAACTCCCATTGTGATTTTGTCGAACACACCGCAAATCTAAATACATACTAAGAAATTGATCCAAAATTATTCATCGAAAATGTAATAAAGTTTATACAGGAATAAAAGACAATCAGACAACAAACTGCGAATCTCAGTAGCACAATATAATTGTGTGAATCTATGAGTTGAATGCAAAACATCATATCACATAGCTTTTCCCTAAGTGGCTAATTCCATTTTCTTGCATGAAAAACATAACAAAATCTAACCTTAAAATGCAAATAACACAAACAAAAATTGTTTTACCTTATCAGACTTAGGAATAAGTTTTCTGAGATTAGCAAGCTGAGTATTGATCCTATCTCTGCGTCTTTTCTCTGCTTGACTATGACTCTTGGAAGCACTTGCAGCTCTATCTTCTAAACTTCCTTCAACAGGCAAAGACCAAGACTGAAACTCACTATATTGAAAAGAAGCAGAAGAAGAATCAATTTGAGCAGGAAACCGTGAATGATCAGTGTATTGAGACCAATTATTCCACTCAGAAGAATCATTGTGATTTTCCATATTTATGAAAATGGAAACAATTAGTTTTGTTTGTTGAATGAATGGTTATCTTTATGAGGTTTTTATTTTCTAGCAGAAACTACTGTTTATTGTACAGTGATAATAATGAGTGACCTTGTTCTTCTTATCTTGATGGTGATTGGTGTGATAAGCAATTACCTTTGATTAGTCAAAATGACAATCGATTTTGGCCTTATCTTTGTGTCGCATCATGGAGACATTTATTAATGTTTTTTTCTTTTTTTTTTTCTAATGATAAATTTAACGAACTTAATTGGAGTTTTTGTAAGGAGAGGAAATAAAGAGCAAAAGAACAAGAATGAGGTGGCTTGTCCTCTCATAATACTGTACGGACTGGATTATCTTCTTGTGGTTCAACTCAATTTTCATTGTTTTGTTGGTTTAGTTTTTAATTAGATTTTTTTGGCATGTCATTTTAATAATGGAAATAAATAATTTGTTGATTAAAATACATTTTTGTAATTGTTTCTTATTATAATACTCCATATTATCTAAATGCTCAATTGGACATCAGATGAGATCAGATGATCTTTTATGTACTCTATCTTTGATCCATTAGATTTATGGAATTTTCTAAGTGTTTAAAGTATTATCAATTGGGATCAATAGAACAACTAATGAATTCTGAAAAGATCAATTATTTTATAAAAGAGACGAATTAATATTTATTAGTTCAAAAGAGTATAATATGGTAACTCTAATAATTGATCATTTGGCGTTAGACGACAAAATATCAATTGGATATATTTTACTCTGTTGAATTATATTATATAATAAGGATTATATATATAAGAGAAAGAAAGAAAAGAGATAGAAAGAAAAGAAAAATAAAAGATAGTAAGAAGAAGAGAAAGGAGAAAAAGAGGAGAAAAAGAGAAAGAAGAAGAGAAAGTCTTGGAAGAAAAAGAAGAAGCTCATGGATCATCATCATCTTTTTTAACCTCCTCTTCGATTACCAGGTGGGTTCTAGTTAGAAACTCTAAGTTCTAGAGATCCATGATTTGAACTTAGGTTAGAATTGAGAGAAAATGAATAATAACATGAAATCGATGTTTTTAATGGATGTAATTCGATATAAATTGTGTAGTGTAGTCGTAATATGCATGTGGTCAATTGATGATGCTTGTTTTGATGTTTGGAAACGATCTGGTGTGGAAAGGGTGGGTCTTGAAGCCCTTGGAACCCTAAAAACGTAGTTGTGAAATTCTGCTTCTGATACGCACCGTCGGGCGGCGTTTTGAGCGCCGGGCAACGCAGGCTTGCGCCGCTGCTCCGCCGGGCGAAAGTCAAGAGGCGCAACATGTTTTGATTATGGAACTTTGGTTTTTTGGCATGGGTCTTACGCCGCTGCTTCGCCGGGAGAAGTAGCAGGCGCAGGGGGCACCTCCGGGCGAAGCATGGACCGTCGGGCGCTCCTGGGAGTTTTCAAATAACTCCCTGTTCTTTAAAAATCCATAACTTTCGATTCGTATACCCGATTTAAGCGTTCTTGGTATCGCCGGAAAGCTATGATGGTCCTCTACCAAATAAAAAGTGAAAATTATGGGTATGATGTGGGATTAATTATTTAGTGGAAAATGAATGAAAATAATGTTTTTATGATATGTTGAAAATCCATATCTTTTGGATCGTAAATCCGATCGAGGCATAGTAATAGCCGTTGGGAAGCTGTGAAAATATCCTACAGGATAAGAGTGAGAAATATTGTTTTCATTGCCCGATTAAATAAATCGGAGGGAACCTAAGGGTGATATAACTTGTGATTGAATCATTATATGTGATTCTATTATACAATTGTAATATGCTTTGTATAACTTATGATTGAATTATTATATGTAATTCTCAAATGTGCAATTGTAATATGCTTTGCCTAATATTGATGTTAAACATGATTGAGAGTAAATGCATGTTAAAATATGAAATAGGTAGAGTGAAGAAACCTTGCCATGAACTTATGTTAGACCCTAGTAATAAGCTAGGAGATTGACGAATAACTTAAATGACAACGCTCGTGCAGAAGAGGCCGAGACGTGTGTCCAGTACCGAATGGTATAGAAAGATTAAGACACTAGTATGGAACACGTGTAATTATTATGTTTAATTGTTAAAGGCAAAAGAGGCCTAAAGGCTAATGTGACCTAGAAATGTTGAATACAATTATGGTTGTATATGAAATCACGAAATCGCAACCATTTCCCCATTATGTGTCATTTCATGAGTAACGAGCTCCTATGAAATGAATGCACGATTACTTGGTAGGTTTGATTCTCAATGTTATAGTACGAATGAAACCTATATGGTAAAGAGACTTGTGACAGTGTACGGACCGTGTGAGGTGACGAATTAAGGTGATAACATGTCCCTTAGTTCCGAATCTATTTCATATGCCAAGTAATCTACGAGGATCCATGACTCATTCCGACTTCTAGACGTAGAAGAGGACGGGAAAAGGGGATGCCTTGATAGGGTTGACGATACTGATAACTTTTGAGTTAACGGACTCAATAACGTGTTTCCATATAGTGTGAAATTGAGAACTCAAGATCATTTCCCTTCCCCTTGACTTGAGTTAGGATTTGGCTAGAACCCTGTAAAGCTGAGAGAATTCATAAGATAGGGAACTCACTGAGATTTAATATCTCACCCCATTATTGTTGATTATTTTCAGGAAGCATTTGCAGGTTTGATTTACAAGTGGAGTTTTGCTTGGATGTTTCAAGAGAAGCTTAGTTGAGCTTATTCCGCTGTGTATTATTTTCTTGTACAATGAGGAATATTGTACCTTATTCTTAGATTTTCTTGTTTTGGCTAATTTCCATGTCTTGTACCATAGATTGTATTATGTTTTTAAAATGGTCAAGTATGTGAATTATGCCAATAGGCACTTATGATAGTGTCAGTACCAAATAAAACACTTGTATGGTATTATTCTAGATATATATTATACAGGGTGTTACACTTATTTTTCATTTTCGTCCTTTTTAGTTGTCCTAAGTTATATACTCTATTTAAAAGGAAGAGAAAAAGAGGAGAAATGCATATGTTCGATTTTTTCATGGAACTTGTTCGATTTGTGGATTTTAAAGTTAACATTTCACATTATCTGTTCATTGTATTATTTCCGTTTAATGTGCAATATGCGTGTTAAATGTCTTTGTGAAATATAAAATGAGTCTCTTCTATGTTGTTTATAATCATAAAAAGAATATGTTAGAGTTGCTACTATGTTTTATAGAGGTGAGATATGATAAGAATGATTTTAGGATTTAGAGTCAATTTGATGGGATAAATGAATATTTTGTGGAACTTGATATGGATGTCTGTGTTGTTGATGTTGTAACACATGTTGTGGGAAATAAAATTGATAGTCTTATATATGTTGAGCCAAGTGTGAAGGATATGAATGTCAAAGTATTTGAACCTCATTACCTTGGTTTAAATGAAAGTAATGAAGAAAATGATGGAGAAGAGAGTCTGGAACATGAATAAATGTGCAAGCCAATGTCAATAGAGCATGTTCTCAAAATGAATTTATAAGATCCGTGTGATCATCAAGGATTGAACCATGTCCAATAAAGTTCAGTTTTTTTCTCTTAGATACTCCACTCCATTGTGGTACACGAGGAGTAAGTTGGAAAAAATCTCACACTCTTTTAGATGGTCATCACAATTTAGGCTTAAATATTCACTACTTTAATTTTATCGAATGATTTTAATATTCGAGCGGTATCAAACATTACACCACTGCTGCACAATTGACAAAAATGTCATGTGATATGATGAAACCTTTATGTGATACTGATTATGTGTTCAATTACCCTTTTTCCTCATGTCTATATTGAGCACAAGGCGTAGACAATGTCACCATTGTCCAGTTCAATATTGGATCCTTAGACATTTATCATGTTATGTAGGATGAGAAAATTATATCTAGGCCACTCATTTCACTCACCATGATTTATGGAGTACCCATCAACCATATTTATTGGCATCCTGTTATGGACAATGTTTGAACAATAATAAAGTACTCAACTCCACATCTAGGGTCAATAGTGGCTTCAGGTCGAAGGGTAATACACAATACTATCGCTATAAAATAATTTATGACACCTACATAACATTTTATATTGTATTCTCACTAAGGGTCAATCTAACATCAATATTACTCATAATATTTATACTTATGTGAAGACTTGATAACTCTTTATCCATGATTCATGAGATGTGATCATTAGTCTATCTACATAATTGTCTAAATGATTTATTTCTATTTCACAATAAAGCTCGACTACAAATACTTTAAGAAATTATTCTTATAATTAATGGGGTGTCTCAATTAAGTCATACTTAATGTTTTATCAAACAAACTAATTATTATAGGGACTTTATTACTTTGGAAAAATAAACATAATACAAAAATGCCTTATTATTATTATTAATAGAAAATTAGATAAAAGTATCAAATTATAATAAAATTATTGACCTTTATAACTTACACCAACACTTGAATGTATACTTGGTTATGTTAATACCAATTCATAGTGCATGTGTGTATCTCAGTTCAAATTGTTAAGACCAACTATGATTGTGTGTGTTTGTCTATGTTAGATTGATTGTGTTAATACCAGCTAAAATTAAATCTAAATATGCGCATAGAATGGGCTTGCATTTGTGCTTGACCATGTACCTGAGTGTCTGTATGCTGATTGTGTGTGAAAATTGTGAATGCAAGATAGAGTAATTCATTTATGTGCTTACTGTGTCTATTTATGTATAATTGTGTATGTGTTATTATGATGTTGTACAAAGTTTAATGAGTGTGTTTGAAGAGATGTTTGATAAAATTGAGCATATAGGTTATGACTTATATAATTATATGCAAATATCATGAAATTTGGGAGAGGTACTCTCACAAAAGATTTGATGATGGGAGTTTCCAAGAAAACTTACTATCAAACATTGCAAGAAAATATGACTGAACTAAAGAAATTAGAAAGTGTCACACCTTGAAAAATGAGAACGCGACCTCGCGAAGCACAGTCGTACGCTCGCGGGATGGACTGAACAGAGTCTCCACTGAACTTTATTTATTCCCAAAGATGAAAGGGGAAATATTGATAAAACCCAAAAAAGAATGATAATGGTATTGGTCATCGCAACCAAATCAGGGTTCAGGATTCGGTTACGCAAGGGGAAGGTATTAGCATCCTTCACGTCCGTTGTACTCAACGGGGACCATTTAGTTAGTGTTAAGTGAGTGCTAGTGTGATGTTAGTTTACGATCTTCTAGTTATTTGGGATAGAAAAAAAGAGAGAAGAAAAATGTTTTTGGATTTTTAATAATAAGAAAGGACCTAAAAAGGTTTTTATTATTAGGGGGACTGACAAGATGTCGCAATCCTGATCCTACGTATCTCCAGGTGCAATAGAGACTTCAAGGCTTACGTAATTCTGGGTAGAAAATGTTTGTTTTTTGGTCGATTTTAGCGAAAGTTATCTTGTATTAATCGACGGAAAACATTATTTTACCCAAAACAGGTGAGAAGCGGGCGTTGGTATCACATCGAATGGATTTATGAATCAGCATTCATGGGAAAACGTCACTTATCTCAACTCAACGATTGTGGATGAAACATTACTTTGCATCATATTAAGACAAGATGTCTTACGTCTATGAAAAGGTTTTTGAGATCACACGGCGGCAAGAAAAAAATGTTTGATTGGTTGGATCTATTTTATAAGAGAATGGCGAATGCTTGATGAGAACGAGATCTAAGCCTCGAGATCAATCATTCGGGGTTCCACCGGAATGCTAGATTCTAATGGTCCTTTTTCATTCAAAGTTATTAGTAAAATTATTTGATGGACAACGAACGCTTGATAATAATCAATTGTTCAAAGAGTTACTTCATAATTCTAGATCCCAATGACCCTTATTTGTCCAAGTTAATTAAAGTGTTTTAAGGACGAAAGAAAAGAATGAACGGTTCCCACCAAAATGTCAGATTCCAAAGGTCCTATTCTTTCGTATTTTGTAGAAAAAGGTTTTTATATTATGCTATTTGGGAAAAGATTTTGATCAGTTTGAAGTCACTTGAAAGTGGTTTTGAAAGTGGTTTGAAGTTGATGTGATTTTGAAAACTAATTTGATCTTAAGTGCTTGAAAATTATCTTTTAAGATTAATTATGCATATTAATCCTTTGTCTTGTTTATTAAACAAAAAATTTCATACAAGGCCATATAATCAAACAAACCATATAATCATCCATAATTAACAAGACATGCTAAAAATCACAATTTAATCGAGGATCAAACAAATAAAACAATCATAAAGTAAAACTATTTCTAATGAGATTTGAAGCTTAAGAGAAAACCACTAGATCTTAAAATATAATATAAACTCTAGTTCATATATCTACAATTTTTATCATTATTATTATTTTATTCTTATTATCTAGTTCTAGTAAAATGAAGTGAGAAATAAAACTTCATATTAGACATATTCATATTCTTTTGCTAAAAGAAAGTTTGATGATAACAAATAAATCTTTTTTTTGTTCTTTTTTAAAACCTAATAAAAAAATAAAAAAAAATTAATATGAAAACTTAACTCTTTTTTCTTTTTATTTTTATAACATAATTTAAAAATAAATATGAAACCTAACACTTCCCTCTTTATATAACATAACTTAAAAAATAAATATAAAAAGCCTAACTAACTCTATATATATATATATAAACTAACATTTTTTATGACAATAAATTAAAATGAATAAAAACTAACATTTCCTATATAACATAATTTAAAAAAAATAAACAAATGTAAGAATTAATATTTTTTTTTATGACCATAAATTAAAATGATAACAAACAGAAAACAAATAAAGGTTAATGGGCCAGGGAAACTAAAAGGAGTGAAAGGCCATTGGGGAAGGGGCTGAACGCGGGCCATGAGGTCCAAAATGGGCCTCAACTTACCCGGTTCAGTTCACAACAAAATAGGTTGGAGAAAACCAAACAAGCAAACCCTATTGTTAGTGAAGACGACTGCTACGTTCAAACACGCAGAAAATGAAAAAAAACAAAGGTATGATCGAAAACGAAAGAAAGGACGCGCAACAACAACAATGAAGCCCAATCTTCTTTCAAGATTCTTGATCTTTCTCAATTTAATCATTGTTCGGCCAAGGTAACTTCTAGACACGACTTCAATCGAGAAACACTCGAAGCACGCATGAAGCTGACCAACCTATAATATCCCATCTCAACTCAAATCGCGCTTCTACCATACATCGTAACACACACCACGAGTAAAGGACCAAACAAGGTTAGATGATAAAACATGGAGATAAAAAACCACACTACCTTCACGAGAAAAAAAAATCCAATCGTGAACCTCACGTATTAATTCTTGCTCATTAATCCAAATTCCTTATGTTGCTTGCTCTGTAATTCAGATTTTGTATGAGGTTTTTCGTGTTGGGTGCCCCTCAGATCTTGCTTTCTAATATCAAAATCGAAATGTGATGTCTAGGGTTTTGTTAAAAAAAATTGTCTGGTGTTCTTGTTAAAATATTTGGTCTCAAATTTTTTTTTTCAAATTCGTGTTCTTCCCCCTCTTTTTATATTCATCCTTATCAATCCTCATATTAGGGTTTGTGATTTGTTATTGTATGATAAGAAAGAGTAAATGAATTAGTCAACTTTTTTGAAGTTCAAAGGTGTTTTAACTTACTGGTGCAAAGAAAACTCGGCTACGTTTTTTTTTCTTTTGAAAATGATAGTTTGCTATGTTACTTTTTCATTTGACTATTTGACCTTGTTTTTTTCTAGAAATTGTGCTAATTACTGCTTTTTTACATAGGACAACACCTGTCCGAAGAGGATAGAGATGTTGCTGCCATGCTAAGGAGGTCCACACATAAGGTGTGTCGCGGCGGGAAAAACCGTTGAGATTAAGCTATTGATTAACTTAACTCATAAAAGAGGACGATTTTTCCCACCACGACACACCTCATACTTGTGGTCATAAGTAGATATGAAAATATGCAAAATAAGGTGTGTCGCAACGAGAAAAATCATTGAGATTAAGCTATTGATTAACTTAACTCAGAAAAAGAAAGAGTCGTCACCAAATTTTATTGTTTCCATAGGGAATGGGAAAAAATCGAACAAAACACACAAAAAGCTAAAAAAAAGAGATCTGGATACGGGGGTTGGTTATGCAAGAGGAAGGTATTAGCACACCTCACATTTGTGGTATTCCACAGGAACCACTTGCTTATCTGTGTTAAAAAAGCTACGTTGTTTGTTGATTGATTTTAATTGAAAAGACATTCTATCATATTCGAGTGGAAAACTCAACTTATTACCCACAATTATGAGGAAATGAGCATTTGCATCAATCTTGATATGAAGAACTTTACTTGGACTTTCTCACAAGTACATCTCAACATTCAAGTGGAAAATGTCAATCATTTCTTAGGATTTTGAAGAAGTATAGTGGTTTCCATCACTGGAAGAATTAGATCAATATCCAATCTTTCTGAAAGTAGGCTCTTAAAGAAAAAGGTGCACAAAGACACAAAAAGAGTTTGAAAACAAGAAGTTTTTTTGAAATAGGGAGAAGTTTTTAAATTTGAAGAAGTGGGAGGGAGAAGAAGAGTTTATAACTTGAAGAAGATGTGTGTATGGCTGAGGGTTTTTTGGGTTTGAAGCTTATGCGTAAAGAATCAAGACAAGGTTGAAGGTTAATTGTGAAGATGAGAGAAGAGTGTTAGTGAAAATTCTGCAGGATATTTTTGGCTTTTAAAGCTTGATTTGGAGTGAAGAAGATGCTTCAATTTATAGTGTTTTGAGGGTAGATTAGGAACTTTGAATTTGAAATTTTGCTGTGAATTTCATGACTTGCAGGGAATTAACACTTGAATGGCTTTGCTGCGTTTTTTCCTTGCCTTCATTTGGACCGTCTTTGCTTCATGCCTTGTATTGCAACTTGTTTTGGTTTCTCTTGTATTGGACTTTGTTTTGTAAATCTTCATTTGGGCCTTAATGATATTATTTTCACCCTATAATCTTGTTTAAATAATGCTTGAAATTGGTTATGCTTCTTTTTAAACTTTCTTGAACTACCATGATAACTTAAACTTGAAGTATGCTGTGTGACTTTGAACAAAATAACATTGTTTCATGTTGATAGCAAGAATAATGCAATACTTAGATTTGAATCCAAAACCAAGACATCATATTTAAACTTCTAAAATTAACTTGAAAAGGATTAAGTAACTTGATTCCATGTTGAACAAACTTGATCAATCTTGCAAGAAAACTTTGGACATCACTCGTACCTACCATCCAAAATTACATTCTTTGACTAACATAATGGACCAAATGAACATGCCTTGAAATGATGATTATATGAGCCTCATTTCATCACTCCTGCAACTCTAATGAACATAAATAAAGAAAACAAATGCACATTTTTTTTTTGTATTTTGAATAAGGTTAATAAACATAAACAAACATAAAGGCAAAAAGAAACACAATGGGTGATTGGTGAGCTCCTACAAAAGTTAAACCCAAGGAGAAGGTTAGGAGGACACCATGCTTTTGATTTTGATGAAATGAAAATGATATGATAGGTGGAATCTTAGGGGTAAAAATTAGGGTATGACAAGGTACATATGTAAATATAGATGACTGAAATGCGGATGAATTAGGTGGGGCAAAATTTAGGGTATAACAGAAAGCACGAAAGTGCTTGAAGTATGTTCATACCAAGAATTAGTGTAATCAAGCATTTAACATTGACCCCAAATGTCATGTTTTTATGGATTACATTTTTAAGTCATTTAATGCCACAACTACAGTTATGAGGGATAAACATATATATGTGTGAGTGGATTATGAGCTACCTAAGAATAAGATGGTCACTTAAGCAACTAAACTTGATAGATGATAGAATAATGCAATGCCTATTCTTATGAAAAGATTAGATAAATAGGTGTTTATGAGTAGTAAATTGACACCAAGTTGACCTATAAAGGGGGAATGATAGGTTAAACATTCTTAGAACCCACAAAAATTTATTATTAATGTTAGAAAAATGACACACACTTGTAAATTTTGGGTTTTGGTTGGAGTTCCATGTAAAAATGCATGTGTTGCACTAAGTTATATGCATAAAAAAACCTAAGGATTATGTTGATGAGTGCTACTTAAGAAATATGTATGCACTATGTTATAGTTTTCATATCATCCCTATAAATGAGGTTGAAATATGGCCTGAAGTTGAATTTGATGAACTTCACCCTTTATATAAAAAGGGATATAAAAGACCTAAAAAACTAAGATTTAAGGAATTAGCAGAGGGTAGTTCTAGATCAAGAAGACTTGTGTAATACCCTGTATTATTTAAATGCTCAATTGGATATCAGATGAGATCATATGAGTATGTACTCTATCTTGGATTAATAGGATTTATGGAATCCTATAAGTACTTTAAGTATTATCAATTGGGATCAATAGAGCAGCTAATGAGCTCTGAAGAGATCAATTATTTAATGAAAGAGACAAATTGATATTTATTAGTTCAAGACGGAATTTTAAGGTAACTCTAATAATTGAAATTGGGTTGAGATGAAAAAATATCAATTGGAGATATTTTACCCTGTTAGATTATATTATATAATATTGGTGTTTATATATATATATATATATATATATATATATATATATATATATATATATATATATATATATATATATATATATATATATATATATATATTTGTTAGAAAAGAGAAAGAAAAAGAAGATAGTAAGAAGAAGAAGAAATAAGGAAGAGAAAGAGGGAAAGTGGAGAAAGAGGAAGAAGAGAGAGAAGCTTGGATCATCACCATTTGTTCATCATCTTCTTCAACCACCGCTTCGATTATCAGATGGATTCTAGTTAGACACTCTAAGTTCTAGAAATCCATGTTTTGAACTTAGGTAAGATTTGAGAGAAAATGAAATCTAACGGATAAAACGTGAAATAAACCAAGTAATATAATCGGGTATACTTGTTATTATGATTGGAATATGTTTTGATTGTTATGGTGTGACTTGGAAGTGATTTTGGTTGAAGAAATATTGTTTTTGGACCCATAACAATGCTGCTGAATTTCTGGGTTTCGCATGGTTCGCCTAGCGAACCTGGGGTGAAGCGGAAGCGAATGGTTTCGAGGGTTCGCCTAGCGAACCCGGCAGCGAAGGAAGGCGAATGTTCGCCAAGTTGTTCGCCTAGCGAACTTTGTTTCGTTTTGGTTATGTTTGTGAGATTTCGCCTGGAGCTTCGCTCAGCGAAGGAAAGCGAACGCTCGCTGGGATTCGCCTAGCGAACATAGCAAACTGTTTCATTTTGTTTCCTTCATAACTTTTGATCCGTAACTCGGATCGAGACGTTCTTGGTACCGTTAGAAAGCTATTGAGTATGATGAGGGATTAATTAATTAGTGGCATTTGAATGATAATAATGTTATGTGATATGTTGAAATCCATATCTTTTGGATCGTAAGTCCGATCACGGCATAATGTTAGCCGAGGTAGAGTTGTGAAAATATCCTACGGGATAAAAGTGAAAAGTATTGATTTCGGTACTCGATTAAATGAATCAGAGGGAACCCAAAAGTGATGTTTTATGCGATGAATCATTATATGTGGTTCTCTTATGCTTGTGTATAACTTGTGATGAAATTATTATATGTGATTCAAATGTGCAATTGTAATATGCTTTGCCTAATATCGTTGTTAAACATTATCGAGAGAGCATGCATGTTAAAAATATGGAATAGGTAGAGTGAGGAAACCTTACCATGAAACTTAGATTGGAACCTAGTAATGAGCTAGGAAATTGATGAATAATTTAATAACAACGCTCGTACAGAAGAGGCCGAGGGGTGTGTCCATTACTAAATGGTATAGAAAAGAGTGAAACACTAGTATGGAACATGTGTGTAAACCATGGTGGTTTTGTGAAAAGGCGAATGTGGCCTTAAGGCATTGTGGCCTTGTGATTGTCGAATACAATCACGTTGTGTATATGATCATGTAATCGGAACTGTTTTGATCCCTTAATAAATATGCGTGTCCCGTGTCCATAACTCTTGAGAAGGGATGGCCGGGGAAAGTGTTTGTTGAGTAAGTGACCGTGACCCGTGTTGAAGTGCCTCTTGTGTAGGCTGGCCGGGGAAAGTTACTTAGTGGTTGGTATTAGTGACCCGTGTTGAAGTGCCTCTTGTGTAGGCCGGTCGGGGAAAGTACCATGTGTAGGTAACGTGTTGAAGTGCCTCTTGTGTGGGGCTGGCCGGGGAAAGTTATCTATGTTAGCTTCTGGGACCCGTGTTCATAACCCCTTGGACGGGCTGACCGGGAATGGATGTCTACACTTTTAAGAATCCGTGACCCGAGTTGAACTCTCTTGTAGGGTTGGACGGGGAAAGATGCCTTGGTATGTGTTACCGATTAGTGATAATTAAGTTTGAGTTGTTGAACTCAAGACATGTTTCCATATAGTGTGAAATTGTAAACTCAAGGTCACTTCCCTTCCCTTTTGACTTGAGTTAGGATTGGCTAGAACCTTGTAAAGCCGAGAGAATCCATAAGATAGAGAACTCACTGAGATTTGATGTATCTCACCCCACTATTATTGAATATTTCAGGTACTTCAGGGTTTGCGAAGGGTAAGGATAAGGCCATGTGATTATCCTTACTTGTCTGATGGCGTAGCTTCCGTTGTGGAGTTTTTTGTGATCGTTGTTGATCTAGTTCTTAGTATTTATCTTTGGGAACATCTTGTACATATATTTATGCCATAGTTTTTTTGTATTAGGTATTGTGGGCTTATGTGTTTACTAGGGACTTATTGGTTTTCAGTACCAAACGTGGAATTCATGTATAATATATGCTTTGATGTATGTATTTATATATGGGCGTTACAACTTGGCGTGGCATACGAATGTACTTATTGCGATAACTTTGGCCACAACTAAAGGAAATGCAAGTCCTTTATTCAAAACCCAGATGTTTTGAAAATAAAAGTAAGATTTAGTTATGTTTGTTAGTTGAGTATTATCTGCTTGTTGGATGTTTTAGATGTTTTTGCATTTCTTGTATAGAAAAACTTTAAGAAATAAATCAAGTGTTGAGGCAAGTGGTGAACCAGTAAAACCAAATCAAAATGAAAAAAAATAGATGCAAGTGTTCAACCAAATGCAATTTCTGAACTTGTCACCTATTAACCCTATTAGGATCAAATGCAAGTGTTGAAATTGTTGCGCATGTCAACCCTGCTGAAGAAACAAACAACTGTCAAAACTGTTGCAAGTGCTGAACCAAGTAATATCTTCCCACTTATAGTGAAGAAATCAAAGAAACAAATAATCTCAAGATTGTTACAAATACATCAAACCAACCAAAAGTGATGAATTATGGACTTGCTGATGTTATCAAAGATGTGACATATGTTAATTTGTTTGATGAAGTGTTTTCAACAATTTCAGACTCTGTGTTTGACACTATTTTTGGAAGCAGATCAAATGTCTAGTCACCAAATGCAGAACCAAGTGACAATAAGATGCTATCAATGAAGAAGATTCTAAAACAAAAAAATAAGGTATTATCTAGAGGAAACAATATGATTAATGACAAAAATTTTGTAATACACTTGAAGTGCTATTATGCGTGTAATGACTTATGACTTATGCACTTTATGTGTTTTTCCCATTTTGGTGGATGTTATGACTTATCCACATGATGTGTTTTATTATCCATGTAATTACTAAGTGATGTCATGTAATGATTTATGCACTTTGTGCTTTTTTAAATGATCATTTGTCCCCTGCATTTGAATGAACTTTATTTTACCCCTACCTCGTGAGTTAACTGTTAACCACTGATATGTGCTTGTTTTTGTACAATGTTAATGAGATAACAATATTATTTACTTAAAATCAATTCCAAAGAAAATCATAAAAAATTCAAGGACATAACAATAGGATATGTAATAATCAAATCCAATCTGATTCATTAATAATACAAAATTCACATTGATACATAATCATTATTACATTGAAATCAAATATCATAACTTACTACTTATACATCAATTAGTAGACAATAAATAAAGAAAAAATTTCCAAAAATAATAAGTGTAACCATTCGGCCATAACTTTGTTCTTTATAAATTGAAGTTTCTTATTTGTTTTTCATGCTTCTTTGAGCTTGATTCTTTCTCATATTCATTCCCAAATTTCTTTACAAAATATTTTCCAAATTTCTTCAAATAATCCATTATAACCCGACAATTTTTACAATCAAAATTTGAATTTGCTGGAATTTTTTCAATTTGAGACTTACCAACAACATCATTAAGGTCATCACCCAGATAAAAATATCACAACAGTCTTCAATAAAGGATAACAATGTTATGGTGATGAATGAAATGAATGAGATTAATTTATATAAAAAAATTACATAATACTCATGAATCCATATTGTGTACATGTAAAATAAAATCTTTGGATTTTAAAGGGTGTTCAAAACCACATCTTCATAACATGATCATAATCACATTTGGATAAATTTCTTCCACTTAAGTTGCGAATTAATGATATTTTTCTTTCACACATTTGAGAACTCTAATATTAATGAAATTGTTTATGAAGGAAAACAAAGAAGATAAATCTGTAAAACAGGAAAAAATTTTGAAGCTTCGGATTGAATGAAAAGAAGATAACTTGAGACCTATAACATGGTTAATTAATTTAGGTTTACAAAAATATATCCATAGTGACTTGTTAATAACATTAATAACATGTAAAAAAAGTTGACATACATTACAAAAATAAATTTAAAAAACTATAAAAACTCAATAAATACATTAATTATACAAAATGTATGAATTAGATAATACAAATGACTGTCTGATTTTAATCTAACAAACACACTAATTTTGAATTAAGGTATATTAAGTGCAGAGAATTCCATTTTTTAACCTTTATAATTTCTTGGCCTTGTTGTGGAAAAACCCAATCACAAGATAACAATGATGAACAAGTGAGCAATGTGGAGAGGGTGAGAGAATAAGAGAGACTAGGGTGGAAAATAGTTGTATTATCATTAACAACCCAAAATGGGGGTATTTATACATCATTTAACAATATTACATCTAACCAACTTAATCAAAAAACAAAATTTGATAGGTGGTAACCGATTACTGCAGACTCGCAGCCGATTACACAAAACTTGCAACTTGGGTGGTAACCGGTTGCACAAAAATGGTAACTGATTACGTAAAACTCATAGCCACATTTGGTAACAAGTTGCAAAAGGTGGTAACCAATCATGAAAAGTTAATGGAACGTGTGGTAACCAGTTATTGGCCCGAATAATCGGTTACACCCTACTTGAATTACTTTTTTCTCAACACACCATCTTAATTCAGTTCTTTCAAGTCTTCCATACTCATGTGTTCTTTAACCTCTTGAACACTTCCATTGATAATCCTTTGGTTAGAAAATCGGCCATTTGATCTTCACTTTTGCAATACCCCAACTTCAATTTTCTTTCACTCACAAGCTTTCTCAAGTAGTGAAATATCATTTTTATATGCTTGATTCTCCCATGTGCAATGAGATTCTTGGCAAGGTTTATAGAGGAAACATTGACAATCATTAATGTCACAACTTCATTCTCTTTGCTGCACAACTCCTTAGTCAAATTCATCAACCATAAAATTTAACACACACACACACACACACACATAAACGATGTAATTCACTAAGTCTCGCAAGAAGATAACGCCACAACTGGTTAATTCTTAGAACACCAAAAGACTGGTTGTTATCCATACATAAAGATGTATCCAACAGTGGATTTTCTATCACATTTATCTCCACACCAATTTGATTCGGTATAATCAAGTAATTTGCAACTTCTACCTCTATCTATTGCGGGAAGTAGAATTCTGCAACCAATCGAACCTTTGATGTATCTCAAAATTCTCTTGGGTGCTTCCAAGTGGGATGCCTTTGGCTCCCCATTAAATCTTTTCACTATGCCCACACTATATGCCAAGTCCGGTCTCGTATTGCATATGTACTACAATGATCTACTCAACCTCTTGTACTACGTTGGATTAATATACTGCTCATCTTTATTCTTTGATAGTTGCAACCTTGATTCTGCAGGGGTAAAGACCATTTACAGGGCTCCATTTAAAACTTCTTCAATATCTCAAATACATACCTCCTTTGATGCATGAGCAGCCCCCTTTTTGGAATTGTGAAAATCAATGCTAAGAAAATATGTCATGAGACCAAGGTCAGATATCTCAAACTCCTTGACTAGATCAGTCTTGAATTCGATAATATAACCTTCATTGTTGTCCGTATTTAGTAAGTCGTTAATGTAGAGACATAGGATAACCACTCCTTTACTTGCATCCTTCTTCACATACACTCCATGTTCGGCTACACATATATCAAATCCTATCTCCTTTAAAAACTCATCAATTTTATCTTGTTTCAAGCTTTTGGTGCTTGCTTAAGCCCATACAACGTCTTTATCAATATATATAACTTGGATTTCTGTTTTTTTTTCAATAAAAAAAGGTAGTTGTGCCACATACACCTCCTCTTCTAAAGGACCATTCAACAATGCAGAATTTGACATCCATTTGGTAGATGGACTAATTGTTATTATTCACAATTCTAAAAACTAGTTTAATGGTTTCAATCCTAGCCACCAGTGTAAATACTTCTTCAAAGTATATGACTTTTCTTTGCTAAAATACCTTTGCCGCCAATCTAGCCTCATGCTTGATCACTTCACCTTTGGGATTTGCCTCACTTTGTACACCTATCTTAAACTAATTGACTTCTTTCCTTGTGGTAGATCAACTAGTTCCCGTGTTTCATTTTTCACAATTGACTCCAGCTGCTCCTTTATTGAACATATCCATTATATATCCCTCAAAGCCTCATCCATTTTAATCGGTTCATATTTATCCATGAGCGCAAAATAAACAAGATCATCATTATCATTTACTTCATTATCTGGGAACAACTCACAATATTGCGATCTCGTAGGCATGTATGTCTCTTTGTATCGTTGATGTTCTCACATTTTATTCCACTTGGACTTCACCAGCTGTAGTTTTTAGCCCTCCAAATGTTTCAGGAGCAGTTCCAGCATTGTGGTAACCAATTACATCTGACTGGTAATCGACTATTACATATTGTCAGTCTTTCAATTCATCAAAAAACACGTCCTTACTAATTACGATTCTCTTATTAAATGCGTCATAAAGTTTGTAACCATCCATTGAATGACATAAAACAAGTATCATTTGACCTCCTTTGTCATCTAGCTTCTTTCTAAGTTGATCTGAAACATTTGTATACCCAAGAACCAAATGCTTTCGAGTGACTCATACTTATTTTGAATCCGGACCACGATTCTTCAGATGTGATATTTTTCAGCTTCTTTGTTGGACAACTATTCAACAAATATGTTGTTGTGGACACCGTTTTTCCTCATAATTGTTTTGGCAAGTTCTTCGCTTTTAACATGCTTCTTACGATGTTCATAATTGTTTATCTAGACGATTCCATTTTGTTGAGGCGTATAGGGTGGCACAACCTCATGTAAAATGCCCTCTTGATCACAAAATTTCTCAAAACCATTTGAGACATATTCTCCACCTTCTGTTTTTAATGTTTTGATATTGTGATCACTTTGTTTTTCTACCATAGATTTGAATTTCTTGAAGACTTAAAACACTTCATCTTTTCTTTTGATCAAATAAGTGTAAGAACAAGATTTGGTTCTACATCTAGCCTTTAGTTTTGATGATAACAATACATTGTTTCTTAGAGAACAATTTTGTACCCTAATGATTTTATCTAGTGTGTAGCTTTTGTTAACATGTTCTGACTCTGAAGAGTTTGAAATGCTCTTAGACAACGGTACGGATGAACATTTTTGCTAAAGCTTCTGACTGTTACTTTGATAGAAGAGCCTCTGAAGGTTTATCAAGCTCTCAAGATTGTAAAGAACAAGTTCTGAAGACTTACAAGACCAGGTTCTGAGGACGGTGTCAAGAATCTGAAGACAAGGTTTTGAAGCTTCTCTCAACCAGTCTCTTGATCTTTCTAAACATGCTTCGACAACATTTACTCAGAAGCCTCTGAAGATTAAAAGATAAGATCAAAAGTTTTACGTGAGAAAAATAGCACATAGTACAAGATCAAATATTCCTTCCACTATGTTGATTTCGTGGAGTAAGGACTATACTATTTGTACCATTTTGTCTCCCACCTTGACAAACCGTTATGCAAGGTGATAACTCATTTATGAAGATGCCCATTCTACCCTCAAATAGATCTTTTCATGCCTATATAAAGAAGACTTGGAAGAATGATGAAGTTATTAATTGTAAAATTGACCAACCTAATTCTGCTACTCTATTCACGCTACAACACTTTTGTTGAACATACTGTTTTGCGAATACAGATAGAAAAATACACATAGAGATTTTGTTCGTTATTGTGTGCGCATTTGTTTATACTTAAACTTTGTGTAATATGCTTTTTGAAGCATCCTTGTAAACAAAAATTCTTGTATCTCTTTGTTTGAGATTGTTTCCTTGAGTGACTAGGGTTTAGTCAGAATACTCGAGAAGACAAAGACGGGTAATCTTTGTGTGTCTGTAATTTGGTGATTATAGGGGATTAAGTCCTTATTGAGAAGGCAAAATCACCTTGGCGGGTGGACTGGATTAACTTCGTTAACAGTGAACAAGTATAAAAGTAATTGTGTTCATTTATTTTTTCTCTTGGTTTTACTTTTGGTGTTTTATCACTAAAAAGTTTTAATATTGGAAACCCAATTCAAACCCTCGTTTCTTGTGTTTCTTGCCACATTCAATAAGTAAATAGTTTGATATTATAGTCTTTTCTTTTGATCAAATAAGTCCATAGTTTCCTAACTTACATAGATCTATAAACACCAGAATACACCACCTCAAGATGAAACTTGGTTATGGATCCTGCATTTTTACTAAATATTCCTTTGTGTTGCTTGGCCAGCTTGGCCAACACACAATATTCACATACTTTAGTTGACATATTGATCAATAAAAACGTTGTAACCATGTTGTTTTTTTGCATAACATTGAGATCTCTGAAATTTAAAAGCCCAAGCCTATAATGTCAAATCCATTCCTCGATACTAGCTCAAGTTCCAAGACACCTGTTCTCCATTACTTTCAGTTTAACCTTTAAAGTTCTATTATGATCTATAGGGGCCTTTAGGATCAAACTCCCATTTGCATCCATAACTTTCAGCACTTTGTGTTCCATGTGAATCTTGTAATTCCTTTCAAAATATTACACTTGATTCCAGGAATATACAACACATCTTTAATCAAACAATGCTCTTCATTCTTCCTCTTGATTGATACATCACCAATCCCCTCTACCTCTAGTGTGCTGTCATCCGTGAATTTCACCTTATTCTTCATGGCTCTTATCATCTTTCTTTCTCCCCCCTCTTCCTTTATTGTTGTCACATATGTAATTGCTTGATCCACCACCTTTGTTGTATCTGCTTTCACCCTTTTGGAATGTTGAATTTTTGAAATTTTGGGAGTCCTTTCCACCATTGTTCTAGTAGTTTCCTCTACCTCTATTCATGGATCACTCTCCCTTCACATTCTTTCCTTTTTCCAAGGAAATGGGCATGCAAAGCAATCTCAACCTTTTCCTTGTCAATATTCCTCTCCTGAATTCTCTACTCATGACCCTCAAGAGAAAATTGAAGTTCTTCTTTGCTCATTGTTGAAAGATTCTTTGACTCTTCAATCACAACCACTACATTATCGAATCTTGATGTTAAAGATCTCAAATTTTTACCAACCACATACTACTCAGTGATTGTCTCTCCACATGCCTTTACTTGGTTCACCAATCTTGTGATTCTTATTGTGAATTCACTAATGGTTTCATTCTCTTCCATCTGAATCAATTCCAACTGCCTCTTATGAGTTTATAACCTCATCACCTTTGCCTTATTAGCTCCTACATAATTGTTCTCCATAATTTCTCAAACTTCCTTTGAGGATGTGCAATCACCAACCTTCTCAAAGTTATAAACATCAATACATTGATGAATAAAAAAAGCTTTAAAATCTTTTGTCTTCTCTTCCTTATGTGCAGTCCTTTGTGCAGTCGTTGCACCTTCTACAATTGAATTAACACCATTCTTGATCACTTCAAAAAATATTTGATAACCAAACATCACTTCATCTGTTTAATTTGTACCACTTATCATAACTCTTTGCATTCGAGATTTGGGAGATTTACAAGGATACATTCATTAGAGATGAAAAATATTTTCGCACACTAAGTGTTTTGATCAAAGAACCGTGCTCTTTGTGCCAAATGTTGGGGCAAAACTCAACCACAAGATAATAATGATTAACAAGTGAGCCATGTAGAAAGGGTGAAAGAATTGTTGAGAATCAAGTGTGAGGAAGAAGTCCCACATTGATTAGAAAAGGGAAGATTAAATACTATATAAGTGAGAGAACCCACACACCTATGACCTTAAGGTTTTAGGTGAGTATGTGGTGTGTCTCTCACAAATGTGTGTCCCAAATAAGAAATGCTCCCTCGTTGACCCCCTCGATTGTCCCCATAACAATGGTATCATGAGCCTTTGGTTCGAGAAAAGGGATCGACTTATTTGTATCGAAACACTTTCCGCAAGTGTGGGTAGAAGGTGTTTCGTTGCGTTCAATGGTGATACAAGTGTATGTGGAAGATAGAGCTTCCACATGAGGGGGAGCATTGTGTATAAACTCAGACTTGAGGGGGAGTGTTGAGAATCAAGTGTGAGGAAGAAGTCCCATATTGAGTATAAACTCACATTTGAGGGGGAGTGTTGAGAATCAAGTGTGAGGAAGAAGTCCCACATTGATTAGAAAATAGAAGATTAAACACTATATAAGTGAGAGAACCCATACACCTATCACTTTAAAATTTTTAGGTGAGTATGTAATGTGTCTCTCACAAATGTGTATTTCAAATAAGAAATACTCTCTTGTTGACCCCCTCGATTATTCCGCCAACAAGAATTAGAGAGAATAGGATGTAAAGTAGTGATATTATCATTAACAACGCAAAATCAGATATTTATTTATCATTGCAAAACATTACAACTAAACAACTTAATAAAAAAATGACAAGTGGCAACCAATTATTGCGGACTTGTAATCGGTTACGCAAAATTCATTGACTGATAACCGGTTGTACAAAAGTGGTAACTTGTTATGCCAAAGGCCAAGCATTTGGATGATGTAGTGGATGATGACATGATGACGATGTAGTTAATGTTATCTCTTAGATCTTACCACAAAAGTGTTACTTTATACTTAAGCCAATGTTACATAAACAACAATTTATGTTTTTCATATATAAAATTGAAGCAAGATTCCAACCTTGTATTTTCTTAGCGTTTACCAGAAACACATTACCAACTTTCATCACCCTTTAAACATTTATGAAGATTAGGTTGGTTAATTATTTAATAAAGAAAAAAAGTAAGATTACCCGAAAGTGGTAGGCTTGTGGTGGTGGATCCCATCCATTGAAGATAGGTGATACTTTAAGATCTTCCACATTGAATCATATCAATTAGGTGGAATCAGGTTGGGTCTTGAAAGTGTGCTCCTTTCAAGATCGCAGATTCGAATCCTACTATGGGCAATCAAATTTTGTGTGGGCCAGTCCATACGGAGTTTTGCTCTGATTTAAAACGGAACTCCTATTAGTAGACGGTAAATATTTGTCTCTCTTAGATTAGTCGATCGCAAAACCGGATACTAAGATTTAAAAAAAAAAAAACTGGAATCAATCTTTCACTTATTGACCTATACAATTATTCCAATAAATAAATACTACTATATCACAAGATTTATACTCATGAAAATTCTTCAAACACAAGATATTACCACAATTAGTAAACAAATTACCATTTAAGTTGAAGACACAAAGTGGACCCATTTTGTGTCCTTGCAAGTAATTAAATGGACTAGTCAAAGTTCACATATTTCCAAGACAAGGTTTGTTTTGCTTCATGTATATATATTTTGATAGAAAAGTGGGAAGTTCAAAGTATAAGGACTGTAAAAGAGTTCAATTTTTGTACTCCTTGATGTCCCATTGCTAGAAAACAAAAAATGCTACAATTACAATATGGGCTATTGAAAATGTAGGGTCCAACATTCACTTAGAATTGCAACTCATAAATAAATATTACAATAAATTAAAGAGTGCACAATAAGGAGTGACAAGACTTGTTATCTATCAATAAATTGTGTGGTTTCTTATGATTTCTTTCTTTTCAATGTTTTGGGTCCCATACTAAAATTGTAACATATCTAAACTATATCTTATGTTATTTATACAACGTCGGCAAGTGAAGTGCCACGACAAAAATGTGGTAAGTCAATAGACAACGTGTCTTTTTCAAATTATAAAATGATTTTCTATTTTCTATTTTTCAAGTTTAAAATATTAAATTAGTTTTTATTTTTAATTAAAAAATTTATTTTTTGAATTTTCAAAAATTAATTTTAATTTGAGTTATATATTTGTAAAATTAAAATCAATTTTAAACATAAATATCCATCGTTAATAGCAATAAAGATAACAAAACATAAAAGAAAAAACTATAAAATTTAAGTAATGTGAATTAGATAACTTATAAAAATTAAATTACAAAGAAAATATATAATAGAACATAAGGAGATTAAGTTATATTAGCTCAATATTAATAAAAAAAACTGGTTACATATTATCTAAGATCTCTCCGCAAACTTATAATATATTAAAATGAATTATTGATAGTTTGTCTAACAATAAAACAAACTAAAAAAAGTAAGATAAACTATAATTTTGATCTTCTATTTTGTCTTATTTATGAAATTAGTCTCTACATTTTAAATTCAAACAGTTTTGATTCCTCTATTTTAAATTCAAAAAATTTTATTCCCTTCTCACGTTTTTTTTTATAGAAAATCGATGAAAATTTTGTTTTTAAATTTATATTTTTATCTACAAAGTTCAATAATAAGTTTATACACAATAATTGGTCATGTTTTACAAGTAATTTGTCATTTAAAAAATAAAAATATCATTAGTTTTAAGTGCAAAAGTATGGGAGAGGAACCAAAACTGTTTAAATTTAAAATATGGGGACCAACATTGTAATTAAGCCAAAAAACTAATTTCATAATAAATAAATAAAAGTATCAACCAAAGAGATGAATTAGGTAAAGAGGAGAACCAACTGAGAGAGGTGGAACAACTAAAGAGATGAATTAGCCAAAGAGGATAAGAGAGGTGGAACAACCAAAGAGAGGAACCAAATGAAACAAAAAGAAAAGGAGTCAAACATAAGAACTTGTAGAGAGAAGCAACCAAACAAAAAAATCAAAAAAGAGAAAAAGTCAAACAGAAGAACTCATAGAGAGAAGCAATCAACCAGAAGAACCAATATAAATAGGTGAAATCAAATAAAAAACAATAGGAAAAGACCAATCAAACAAAAAAAAACTAATAGGAAAATGAGTCGTAGCCAAAAAGAAGGATTATTAAACAGAAGAACTAAATCAAATAAAACCATGTTAACCAAACCAAACCGATCCAAACAAAATCAAACCAAACTAAATGAAATTAAACCAAACCAATAAGAAATCCAGAGAGAGAGAGAGAGAGAGAGAGAGAGAGAGAGAGAGAGAGAGAGAGAGAGAGAGAGAGAGAGAGAGAGAGAGAGATATACATGACCAATACTAGAACTAACAATGTGATGATTGATCAAAACAGTATATGATTCATTATCATTCTTCAAGTACACAAAGTGGGAGTCAATTGAGAAAGATTTAGAGAAACAATAGAAGAAATTTTTTCTTCAATAGAACCAATCATCAAAATCAAAATAAACACGTTCTCAAAATTTTGAAAACTCAATAGAGAAAGCAATGAGTAGTTTAAGAAAGATTAAAACAAGTTTTAAATATCATGTTAACAATAAAGATAATAAAGTAGGAAATAAGAAAGCGACCAGAGTTCTAATAACATGACTAAAATGACTAATGAAAATTAGGGTTACAAAAATAATATATAATAAAACACAAATAGCTTAAACTAACATTAGCCTAATTATAACAAAAAGATATATTAATTATCATTGACCAATCATAAATATATCTCAATCCAAAAATGTCATACCATTATATTTGAAAATTTGTTAAAATATGACAAATATATAATGTATTTGTTTAACAGTAACTTTAAAAATAGTGGTTAGTGAAATTTCTCACACTGTAACTCTATGTAATTAGGGTGATTTGTTGCATGTCCTTTATATTTATTATATTCCAATTGAGTCGCTCAAAGTACAATTGCATTTGCACCTCCTTTTAAAACAACTTTTGAATAATAAGCCATTTGACCAAAGTCAACATATTTCACTCAAATTAAGAAAATGCATGATTCAAATCAAGTACTTTTGTTCAGCATGACTAGAATCAGAAAATGTGTTGAATCGAATCATGTGTACTGAAATTCTGGTATCAGATGTGTGATGTCACAACAACACAATCTGCTAATATGAACAAGGCTATAACAACAGTAAATCAACACAATGAATTGTTCACCCAGTTCGGTCTAACTACCTACGTCTGGGGGCTACCAAGCCAGGGAGAAAATTCACTATTAGTAGTATTAAATTACAGACTCAACAATCCCAGTTGACATCTACTAATCTTAATCACTACCCAATGACACTTCTACCTAAGAGACCACTTAGATATGAGAAACCACTCACTCCCTAAATCACCTCAGTGATACAATTCAAAGATTACACTTTAAACCACACCTTGATCTTGCTTAACATCTTTGATCAAGAACAACACACTCTTGCTTAAAAGCTCTAGAGTGAATACACTTACAACCCAAAATAGTAACACTTATTCAACCATGAAAGGTTTACAAAACACACACGAAAACACAAATTTGACTCTCAGTCTTTGCTCTCTTGTCTTCGTTGCCTTCAACAAGGGTTGAGGCTGCTTTAAATAGAATTCTGACTTGGGCTTCGACCTCTTCCAAATATCTGATTTGATTTGTTTTTAAAAACAGAATTTAAAACAGATTTGATCTTCAAATCTTTTTAAATCATACAGCCCGTAAACATAGCAACAGGATCTTCTCCAAATCTGATTGTAACTGAAAATATCTTCTCCAAGATATTCGTACACAATCTCTCTAACAGATCTTCTTAAAACAAACTTTTATGCGCAGCCCTAAAACATCACAGCCTGATGTTTTGATGTTCTGATAACTGATGTCAAGACATCAAGTTTAACATCAGCATATAAAACTTCAACCCTGCAATAACTAATGTTAGGAACCAAATGTTAAGACATCAGACATATGACATCAACATTGTTCAACTTTGTTTTACCAAAATTCCAGCCAATACAAGAACTAACAATCTCCCTCTTTGGCTAATTTTGGCTAAAACAATCTCTGCCAACATCAGAGATACCTGCAGCAGAAAAACGTCATACTCCTAACATTCCAAAACACAACCAGCATCAATCACATCCAACATCTGCTCAAAGCTAAACTCCCCCTCAAAACAAGAACCAGCATACCAGCTGCTCAAACATGCACACTCCCCCTCAAGCCTAGAACCACAACACATAGGCTAACTCTCCCCCTTTTTAGCCACAATTGGACAACTTCTAACCAGTTATACCCTCTCACAACAACACTTACAACAGTTAGTCCTACTAGCTCTCCTTGTCAGTCAAAAGTCAGCACCACATGATAAGACAAATCATAGAACAAAAACCAGATAAGCTTAAAAGTACTTTTTATCCAAGTTACACAACATGCACACAATGTGCAGAAACAACAAAAAAAACTACAAACTACAAAAGCAAGAAACAGTAAAAGCAAGAACCAACTGCATCCTCCTCATTCTCAGACCCTGACTCTTCAGTATGGACATCATCATCATCCTTACTTGCATTGACTTCCTCACCTTCTTTTTCTGCCATTCTTAGAGTCAAAATTAGTCTTTCAAATTTTTGTTTCCTTTCAGTACTAACTCTAATGACTTCATCTAACTCCTTACATGCTTCTTCCAACTCAGAAATCATTCCAGTCTTGGAGGTTGGCTGGTGCGATGTTGAGGCAGATGTCTTGACAATGTCAGGAACATGCTTTCCTTCAAACAACTTGTAGTGAATTGACAGAGCAGACTCCCTTTTACATACAACATCAGATTGATGTAGAATACCAGGATGCTGAGACAAGATGATCCCACAGATAAGAGAGGGAAAATCAATAGGTAATTTCACAACATTTGTAGCAGCATGCTTAATTGTCTGATAAAAAATGTAGGAGCCATAATCAAATATTTGCTTTGTCCCAATAGCATAGATCATCTTTCCCAATCCAACAGAAATAATGGTCTTGTGATTAGTAGGGACCCAGTTAGCAACACCTATCATGTGCAAAATAGCATATTTAACACTTAACAAACTAGCTGACAATTTTCCTTTTAAAGGCCAAACCTTCACTTGTCCTGCTGTGATTTCTTGGCACACTGCATTATCAGTCACTTCCAACTCTCTATACTCTTTCTCATATTTTCCTAAGTAAGTGTTAATGATCTCAGGAGAAAAGTTAACACCCTGACCTCTTACATATACCTTTCTAAAATCCACACTTCTGCTATCATTAATAGCCACATGAATGTTTACTACAAATTCCTTGACTAACCCATCATAGCATTTGGACAAACCAGAAACAGTCTTCATTAGCCCAGCAAATTTGATCAACCCCATTACTTCCTTAATTTCCAGAGCATCTCCACCAAGCTCCCTTTCCAGGGCTAATCTCCTTTGACACACAAACTTCCACATGTGAGCACTGCTTGCATAGTGAAAGGATATGTTGTCAACAGGCACTTCAGGAACCTTGTCAGAAATCCTCTTCAAAATTGACCTTCTGACTGGAGTGATGTTTTGAACATCATCATCAACATCAAACTCAGATTATGATTCTTCCCTCTGCTTCCTCTTTTTGGAAGTCACAGCAACCTTGCTCCAAGTTTTAGTAGGACCAACCACAGTTGACTTCTTCTTTTTATTCTGAGGTCTCTCCTTAGGTGAAGAATCTGCAGACTTCCCTTTTCTAGACCTTATTCTTTTGGCAATACCAGGGACAACTTTACCAATAACTTCATTATCTGATAGGTCAACCACATCCACCACATCAACAGTCTTTATTCCTCTGGGACTAGAAACAACATTCCTCGCAGGTGATGTTCTGACATCAGGTTCAACATCAACCTCATCTTCAACATGAGTATCAATATCTTCAACTTCAGCTTCTGCATCTTTAATGACAGAAATAGCCAATCTGTGAAGATTGGTTTCAGAAGTTTGCATGTCACCCTTTTCTCTAACAGATTGATCAGCAGGCATTTGACTTAGAGGTCTAGATATTCCCTTCACAGAAATCCCTTTCTCAAAAAATTTTGTGACAATCTGATCAACACTTTTGTCCACTTCTACCCTTTCTTCAACAGCTTGAGGAAGAGGGGTGGTAGTCTTAGGAGTAGGTTTGTCTCCAAACAAAACACTAGTGACAAACGCTCTACTTTTGCTATCATCAAATTTCTTACCCGCAGATTGATCAGAAGTATTACCTTTTGAAGGCCTCTTAGGTTGATACTTCTCAGGTCTTTTCTTTTCTGAACCTGGAATCATAGAGAGAGGCGCTATGTCCAAGGCTTCATCCATTGAAACTTCTTTCGTCGAAACCCTAGATGTTGCATGCGAAGAGCTCTTTGAAGCAGACTTCTTGGAGGGAGATGACCCATGTTGAGACATTGTTCCTTTGAAACAGTTGATGTACAAGGATGTGTGGTGTCTTCTGATCTTTGGTGAGAAGATGAACAGACTTGGAGTGTGGAGATTGATGTAGCGTGTGAGAGTAACAATAGGGAATGATATCCTAAGGTAAGGGGGCTGCTTTTGTTGATCACTTAAAAGCCAATAAATGTATTTTCCCCACCAAAACAAATTTCCTTTTAAATTTTTGAAATTTAATAAATGCACACCATAAGTCACTAACCTCAGATGACTTTTCCACATGCCCAAATTTCTACTTAAGACTTCACAAATTTCAGCACACATATCTTTAGGGAAATTGTCATTATACTTCATATCGGAATGATCAACCTCTATGGCCTTAGTTTCCTCAATATTTCCTCTGAATAGATGCATCACATTAGGTTGTTTGGTGATCCTTCTAATGTCACATTCAGATGTCATAACATCATCCTTGACATTACATGATGAGCTGGACTCTTGAGGAACCCATAAATAACAATTATCTATGGATCTAACTCCCCTCATAACGACTTCACTCTTCTCATTAGTCACTAAACATTCATCTTTAGTGTAGCTAACCTTGAATCCTTCATCACATAACTGACTGATGCTAATCAAATTAGCAGTCAATCCTTTGACAAGAAGTACATTTTCAAGATTAGGTCCAGCCTCACAATTCAATTTTCCAATCCTTTTAACTTCCCCTTTTTCTCCATTACCAAAAGTTACATCATTTGTGGAGTAAGTCCTGATATCCACCAACTGATTCTTGAAACCTGTCATATGCTTTGAGCAACCACTGTCAAAATACCAACCATCCATAACTGGGGTTCTAACAGATGAGTGAGCTAATAGACATGTGACAACAGCTTTAGGAACCCATTGTTTAACAGCCTGAGGCCTGTTCTGCTTCTGTCTAGGTTGAGGAGCAGATTTGGGATAACCATGCAGTTTAAAGCAAGAAGATTGTATATGGCCAAATCTTCCACAATAGTAACATCTCACTCTTTGAATCTCTTCTCTGAAGTGATTGAAATGTCTGCCACCTTGATAATGATTTTTGTCATACTGCTGAGGCTGCCATCTGTCAAAATATTGATGTTGTCTTCTCCCATAATTAGGTTGTCTTCTGTAATGATGAGTCTGTCTTTTGTAATGATTAGGCTGTCTTCTACCATGATGATGAGGCTTTCTTCTGCCATAACAATGAGGCACAGCATTATTAGGTCCAAAACCATACATTTTCCCTTGATGTTGAGACATCGGATGGAACATGTTATGTTTGAAACTAGAAGCCTGCATACTCCTATGGTATTGAGGAGGCATATACTGCCTAGCTCCAGAAACCTGAGGCTTTCCTTGAGGTTGAGGCAAAAACTTCTTAGGTACAGGACCATAACCCTTTCCATTATTTTGTGGCCCAAGGTGAGGGACAACCTTCTTAATTCCAGAACCATGTCCTTTTTCATGATGATGAGGAATGTTCTGTTTAACCCTAGAAGAACTAGCCTCTGCAGATATCTTCTTCTCACCCTCATATCCTAGTCCAGTCTTATCACTTGTCCTTTTTCCAGCTTCAAGTATTTTATCCAGAGTGTCAGTTCCATTATTTAACATTCTGATGGATTTTGACATTTGATCAAGCTGGGATTTTAATAACAAAACTTCATTCTCAAGTTCAGCTTTATCAGTCTCAAGCTGTATTATAATTTTCTTCTGCTTCTCCCCTTCTTGACAGACTTCTTCACTTTTCAGACACAACTCTTGATAAGAAGATGCCAGCTCTTCAAAGGTCAATTCACCATCACTAGATTCTCCATCAGAGGCACATATTCCAGTCAATGCCTTAACATGCTTGGCATTCTCTTCTTCACTTTCACTATCTGTATCAGACCAGAAAACAGATAACCCCTTTTTCTGCTTATTGAGATATGTAGGACATTCTTTCTTGACATGACCATAACCTTCACACTCATAGCATTGAACTCCTTTTTCATGATTGGAATTTTCTTCATCTCTTGTTTTCTTCACTTGATTACTAGACCTGTTGTTGTCAGATGTGATGTTCTTAACATTAGATCTATAGTTTCTGTCCATTCTCTTTAGCACCTTATTAAACTGTCTCCCAAGCATCACAATAGCATTTGACACTTCCTCCTGAGTTTCAAAATTACACTCCTTCTTACCATCTTCAGTATTAGACACCAAGGCTATACTTTTGGTCTTCTTTTCAGGCTCCTCATTCAACCCCAACTCAAAAGTTTAAAGATAACCAATCAACTCATCAACTCTCATCTTGCTGATGTCTTGAGCTTCTTCAATAGCAGTCACCTTCATTTTATATTTCTTGGGAAGGGATCTGAGAATCTTCCTTACCAGCTTCTCTTCAGTCATTCTTTCTCCTAAAGCACTAGAAGCATTGGACAGCTCAAGAATATTCATGTGAAAATCATGAATGGTTTCATCCTCCTTCATCTTCAGATTTTCAAACTTAGTAGTCAAAAGTTGAAGTCTTGACATCTTGACCTTGGAAGTTCCTTCATGAGTAGTTTTCAAGACATCCCAAGCTTCCTTAGCTACTTCACAAGTGTTTACCAGCCTAAAGATGTTCTTGTCAATACCATTAAAGATGGCATTCAAGGCTTTTGAATTTCCAAGTGCAAGCTCATCTTCTTCCTTGGTCCAATCTTCCTCAGGTTTCAGCTTTGTTGTACCATCCTTTTCAACAATAACCGGTGCTTTCCATTCTTTTAAGACAACCTTCCAAGCCCTGCTGTCTAATGACTTCAAGAAGGTAACCATCCGTGGTTTCCAATAGTCATAATTAGAGCCATCTAGAATAGGGGGTTTATTAACAAATCCACCACTCTCCTTGTCCATTGCACCAGAAAGTATCAGCCCTATATCTCACCCAGATGCAGAGCAGGATGCCTGCTCTGATACCAATTGAAATTCTGGTATCAGATGTGTGATGTTAAGTGTGATGTCACAACAACACAATCTGCTAATATGAACAAGGCTATAATAACAGTAAATCAACACAATGAATTGTTCACCCAGTTCGGTCTAACTACCTACGTCTGGGGGCTACCAAGCCAGGGAGGAAATTCACTATTAGTAGTATTAAATTACAGACTCAATAATCCCAGTTGACATCTACTAATCTTAATCACTACCCAATGACACTTCTACCTAAGAGACCACTTAGATATGAGAAACCACTCATTCCCTAAATCACCTCAGTGATACAATTCAAAGATTACACTTTAAACCACACCTTGATCTTGCTTAACAGCTTTGATCAAGAACAACACACTCTTGCTTAAAAGCTCTAGAGTGAATACACTTACAACCCAAAATAGTAACACCTATTCAACCATGAAAGGTTTACAAAACACACACGAAAACACAAATTTGACTCTCAGTCTTTGCTCTCTTGTCTTCGTTGCCTTCAACAAGGGTTGAGGCTGCTTTAAATAGAATTCTGACTTGGGCTTCGACCTCTTCCAAATATCTGATTTGATTTGTTTTTAAAAACAGAATTTAAAACAGATTTGATCTTCAAATCTTTTTAAATCATACAGCCCTTAAACATAGCAACAGGATCTGCTCCAAATCTGATTGTAACTGAAAATATCTTCTCCAAGATATTCGCACATAATCTCTCTAACAGGTCTTCTCAAAACAAACTTTTATGCCCTAAAACATCACAGCCTGATGTTTTGATGTTCTGATAACTGATGTCAAGACATCAAGTTTAACATCAGCATATAAAACTTCAACCCTGCAACAACTAATGTTAGGAACCAAATGTTAAGACATCAGACATATGACATCGACATTGTTCAACTTTGTTTTACCAAAATTCCAGCCAATACAAGAACTAACATGTACTTTTGTTCAACATTACTCAAAGGGGTGGCATGATTTAGGGTTTTGATTTATGTTAATAATGATTGTTAGGGAAAATATGGGTGTAGAATAGTCTATAAGGGGGGAGGGGTTGAATAAACCATTTCCCATAAAACTAATTGCAAAAATGTTTTCTTTAAAATCAAAGTTTTGTAAAAGAGAACTTATCAGAAAATACAATGAATATAGAAGATGAAAATGCTAAACAATGAATGCATCAATTAACAGAATTCAGTTTACACGATATGCTTAAGTTGAATGTTAATAATTAAATGAGAAGTCTAATATTACAAGTTTTACGACTATAATCAACAACAAGATTGTTCGGACTTAATCTATCACAAACATAGGCTTATTATACAAAATCATTATATGCAATAAACCTAGCCAATTACAACAATAAAAAGTAGATAAACCTTAAGATCATATATATATATATATATATATATATATATATATATATATATATATATATATATATATATATATATATAAAGAGAGGGATAGATAAAAATCCACCATTATTCATATTATTTTAACACATTTGTCACCGCTTATACCTAATCTACTATCCAATGGTGAACCATTGATTTTTTTTAGTCTTCCACTATATGACATTTTTAAAATGTGTATTTAAATACAATCAAATAATCTTAGATAAAGCTGAAAACATAAACAACAGATAAGCAGCTTCAATTTGAATCTTCTTTTTTCTGACGTATACAACTTAAGAGGCTGAATTCCACAAGATCTTCGCTTGATCTTGAATCAGTTCATCTTCCAAGATCCAAAGTTATGCTCCAAGCCTCCGTTCTCATCAATCTTCACTCAACTCTAGTGGACGTGCCTTGTTCGAGCCTTGAACCGTAATCTCCAACATTGTATGGCACACATTTCACATGGCCCTACCGAAGTTTTCCTCGGTGAAGAAAACCCTTATTTTTTATTTATTGAAATTTTAATCCGAACTAGATAGTCATAACTTGATTCTTCGATCTCAAACTCAAACTTCATAAAGCATTAGCATCTAATGACTCTCCTCTCACTTGATCTCACACTTTCTCAGACTTGTGAAACACATATACAAAAATGTTGATTTTCTAGAGGTTGAATGTTAAACGATAGACTTTGATCTAGAGGGGATGAATAGATAAAAAATTTAAAACCAAAAACTCATGGTAAAAATTTGTTTTCAAAAAGTATGGCACAGCAGAAAAACAACCTGAATCAAATTGCATAACCGAACCTACTATCGAAAAGCTATATGCGCAACGTAAACCTTATGGAATGATAATGAACACCAATTATTCAACAATGATCAAGTCATGGATCAATCAAATGCAAATTTATTTGTAATGCTTATTTCCAATAAACACAAAGCGATAAAAATACACAAAACAATTTATCAAACACTTTGTGTGTGATTGATCACGTTTGGAAATTTGATTTATTTTGTTGATGTAAAAAGCCGATCACAATCAAAGTAATTGTGATTATATCAACAACAACACTTTTAAAGATAGTTAAAAACAATTTCAATTCGAATTAATCGAAACAACAATGAAATCGATAACTTGTATGAACAACATCTAAAGAGAAATAAAGCGATAAAAAGACATAAAGATTTGTATAGGAAGTTCCCCAATCGGCCTCGCTATGGGTACGTCTGCCCTCAATTCAAAATCGAATTGAGATACTTGCAATTAACCTTGTCTTTGCAAAAATGTTTATACAAGAGGTGAAGAATTCTAACCCCACAAATCCTATTCTTTGTTGTTGATTTAACCACCTCCAAACCCTTGATCAAAGCTTGATCAAGTCACCAACAATGAGGCTACAATCCACTGATTATCCTGAGCACGCACTTATTGAACCCAAGATTCCCAAACACATTCATCGTCTCGCGCTACTCCCTAGCGAGGAAACCACCTGGTCCTAAGGTCTTCACTCGGTCGAATCCGTGTTAAAGTGATCTTGTCCAAAACCTTCAAATCACACCGATCTTAAAGGGAAACCCACCTTGGTTTTCTTATTTGAAACGCACAAAGATCCCAACCCATATTCTTGGTCACACCAACCAAATTGGACGTTATCAACCCTAATCTAGATGGTCACCCAATCGAAAAATGATTATGTGTAGTTTAATTTTGTGTATGCATATAAGAGAGGTTGAAGATGACGGTAATGCTTTGTAATCTGGTTTCGTATAGGTAATTCACGAGTACCTTTCTAGATGAAGGTCCATGTATGAGTATATTATATGTGTGTGTGTGTGTGTGTGTGTGTGTGTGTGTGTGTGTGTGTGTGTGAAGAAATGAGCAAAAGGAATGCAATAAGTTCAAAAGAAAATGAAATTTTTAAGATGGAAAGTCATATATGTTGGCTTGTCAAAGCAATAGGTCAACCTATCAAGGTACTCAGGCCAGCCTATGAAGGTCTCAAGTCATCGTATAACAGCGTACAAGCCGACCTATGCTGTCAGCATATAAATCAAGCTTTAAAAATGAGTCGTATAGGCCGAGCTATAGCAGTCAGCACATGGACAGAGCCTATAGGCTTTAATTCTGCAGCGTACAGGCTGACCTGAAATTTGTATATGTCAGCCTATATTGAAGCAACATCTTCTATAGGTCAACCTTAAATCATATAGGCCATCCTATACTTAAGCAACAACTTCTATAGGTTAGCCTAAAATCGTATGTATCGGCCTGTGCAAGAGTGTTCACACATAAAACATAGTTTTTGATGTATGAAACATGCCTAGACATTTACAATCATTTTCAAAACCATTTGTATGCATCCTAAGGCTTAAATGATTCAATCCACATCTAAACTTTGGTTGATGCCGCCCAATATACAAAAATGCTAAGTCACACTCCTAGTTTTGACATCATTCAAAACATGGCTAGGTTGTAGAATGCACTCACACTCACATACTCCCCCTTTTTGATAATGGCAAAACTTGAATTATATAGGCATTGCGTTTTTCTTCGGTACACTGAATATCTCCCCCTGAATTTGTGCATTATCCTCTTCATAATCTTCTCCCCCTTTGACAATAACAAAAAGAGACAAGTAATTCGTTAGAAGCATCACATAGATGCAAAGTTCACATATATCTTATACTACACAGAGACAATTACAAAGAATAAGTGGTTGTTGAAAATGTATAATAGGTGGGGTAATAATTTTATCGTCTCCACAGGGATTATCGTGATATCACTTCCGTTCTACAGTTTAAGAGTTTTAAGTAAGGTTTTCAAAAGAGTTTTGTTTGGTATCATAAATTTCTCAAGTGTTTTGTAGCAAAGATTAAAGTTTGAAAGATGTTTGTTTAAAAAGACATCAAGAATAGATTTCATCAACCTAACTTGCATGCATTCCATCAATCAAGCATGTGAATTTGTTTCCGATCAATATAATCACGTATCCTCTCAATACCGTTTATGTATAAAGCGATTTCGTGATTATTATCGTATTAATCACTAGATGATGTTGTCGTAACCCGAAATTTGACCTCCCTCTTTTGCCTTTCTGTCCATTTCACAACACGTGGGAGCACTGTACAACTTGGAGTTGTTGTGCTGTCCTTTTCAACTTCTGCACTACACCCTGTGTGTTAGAGAGAGAATGAGAAGGGAGAATTCCTACTCTCATTCTAACTACTTTAGGTAGGGGACGAATGACCCTGTGCTTGGCTTAGTCACCTCTATCTCCAGGCGGTAGTGTATTTTCTTCCCTAGTCGAGTCGATTTTTGATCACTTCTCTCTCTTTCAATCTTTCTCTTTTGATCAATCACCCTTCTTCTTGGTTAAGATCATTGCCCATTGGGTAGTAAACTCTCTTTGTTTCAATACCCTGCTCTCTTCTTGTGGTTGATCATCGTCATTTGATTCCCCTGAAGAGTCTCGATTCCTTTTCCTTCGGTTAAACACAGTCTTCTTGTTAAACACCGAAACTCTTGCGGAGCCCGCCACCTTCTCTTGGTTCTTCTCCCTTTGTTTGGTTAACCACTGCCTGTCAGTTAAAACACCAATTTGCGCGTCTTCTCAGTTAACCACAGTCTGCCTGTTAAAATACTAAGCCTTTCGGGTTAATCACCTTCTCTTGGTTAATCACCCATTTTTTCCAGTTAACCACAGTCTGTCTGTTAATATACTGAGCCTTTCGGGTTAATCACCTTCTCTTGGTTAATCACCCATTTTTCAGTTAACCACAGTCTGTCTGTTAAAATACTGAGCCTTTCGGGTTAATCACCTTCTCTTGGTTAATCACCCATTTTTTTTCAATTAAACACATCCTGTCTATTAAAATACTGAGCCTTTTGAGTTAATCACCTTCTCTTGGTTAATCACTCATTTCTTTCTCGGTTAAATCACAGTCATTCTGTTAAAACCGAATCCCCAACAGTTAGCAACCTTTTCTTGGTTCGAATACTTGCTCCCTTGGGTTAGTAACCTTCTTTTGGTTCTAATAACCTTTTCGTTGGCCAAGTACTATTTTTTCGGTCAGTACCAACATCCTCGGTGGGTCACAACCTTTGCTTGGTTCCACACCCGTCCTTCGGGTTACAACCTTCATTTAGTTCTATACCCGTTCTTTTGGTTGATCACAATCTATCTGTTAAAACCGTTTCCCCACAGAGTCCTACCCTTTCTTTTCGGTTAACCACTGCCAGTCAGTTAATACATCGAACCCCTTTTCTTTTGGTTTCAACACCATCACCTTTGTTTGTTCCCCAGTAGGGTCGCTACCATCTGGTCCCCAGCATAATCCTTTGTTCTCTTACCTCCCCAGTGGAGTCCCTTCTATTCCGTTTTCTCTTTTACCTTCTTGGTTTCGACACCACTATTGCATTTTATATTCAATACAACTATTTTATTTTCCTATGCACTCCTTTCTTGGTTTCGACACCAATTCTTTTGTTATCCCCAGCGAATCTTTCTCTACCTCTTTTGCTTTTGGTTTTGACACCACTTTCCTTTATTTTTTTGGTTTTCCATCTTAGTTCCACGAACTACGGAAGCTCTGCTTCTGCATTCATTCGAATGTATGATACGTAGGCACGAGATCGCGATGATCTTAGAGAGCACACTTCCACCCTTTCTTCTTCCTTTCCCCTTTCTTTTCCCTGGTTTCTCTGAACTACGGCGCTCTGATTTCCTCATTGCACTATGAGGGTACGTAGGCACGAGGGCCCCAATCCTCCGCGAGCACTTTCTTTTCTTTCTTTCTTTCCTTTTTCTTTCTTTTTCTTCTCTCTCTCTCCTTTTTTTAGCTAGAATCCTTTAGATAGATAACCCATTCAAGCCTAGAAGCAAGCGAAATAGTTCCCGTCGAGTACGACGGATGCGTAAGGTACTAGTACCTTCCTTTCGCATAACCGACCCCCATTCCCGTTTCTCTTCCCCTTGGGTTTTATCGATATTTTCCCTGTCCTTTGGGACTAAATAAAGTTCGGTGGCGACTCTGTTGTATCTTTGAGTGTGCGATTCACTCAGGTATAAACCAGCCATCTTCAGCTGGCGACTCTGCTTGGGAGTCCTTGTTCTCGCAGGTTGGGGCCTCGCCTAGTTTTGTTTGCTTTTCTTGCTTGTTTGGGTGTTTATCTTTCGCGCTTTACTTGCTTTATCTTTATGCTTTAGCTTTATGTTTATTTACTGCATTTCTTTACTGCTTTGAATATTCATACACTGTATATTCTGGATATCTGATGTTTTCTGCTGTGTTGGGATGGGTAGATATTATTGGAGAGAAAAGTCCTAACACCGGGCTTAGCATACACATAGGCTAAAACGTGGATAGTCATGAGGCTTGCATTTTGCGCGTTGGGTTACCACGAGACCCACATACCAGATCTTGATTCGCTTGAGAATACTTCCGTCCTGTAAGAATTCACTACGGCGGGGGGTTTTCACTCTGAGTCCTATGGTTTGGGCGACCTTTCTAGGGACCACCTTGTTGTGTCTAGATCACACCTATGAGGGGGATGGGTTTTTGCAAGAAACCAAGCCACTTCATACCCTTGTTCTCTCACACACGCCAGATTTTGCACCGACACATCAGACTATGTTGCACCGACACATAATTATATGCAGATATCCGGAGTATTCAGATTTGATTATTCAGGCAGTGTTGGCTTCCTGTTGCTTGTGTTGCATATCATTTCATCATGTAAATTAATTTTTGCATGTTCATTTCCAGGTTTTCGAAGACTTATTCTTTGTTGACATTATCATAGAGATGAGTACTGGTTGTCGAAGCATCTTTAGCTACAAGTTTGTGAAGCCTAAGTTGGGTATTTGGAGAGGTCTAGCATCCCGTGTGGTGGAAGATAACAGAGGGATTTTCAGGGATACCTATGGTAATTTGTTGTCCATCCTCAATACTGAAGTGAACATCACCGCCATTCATACTCTGGTTCAGTTCTATGATCCACCATATAGGTGCTTCACATTTCAGGATTATCAGCTAGCACCTACACTCGAGGAGTATGCTTATATTCTGGGGGATGAGATCAAGAAGCAGATTCCTTATGTTTACACCAGTGGTTGTCCGAGGTTTCCTCTTATTGCTGATGCCCTTTGCATTAGTAAGAAGGATGTGGAGGATAATCTCAAGACCAAAGGGAAAGGTATTCGAGGGTTCACTTCGAAGTTCTTAGTTGACAAGGCCGCTTCTTTTGCTAAGGATGGAAACTTGAAGGCTTTCAACGCCATACTTGCTTTGCTGATATATGGGATTGTCTTGTTTCCGAACATGGAGGATTTCATAGATCAGGCTGCCATCAGTATCTTCTTGTCCAAGAACCCTGTTCCGACACTTCTTGCTGATACCTACCATTCTATTCATTCGAGGAATGAAAAGAAGAAAAGAACCATTGTCTGTTGTGCTCCTCTGCTGTACCGATGGTTCATGTCTCACCTTCCACAGAAAGGTCCCTTTATTGAAAATAAGGGTAATCTCAAGTGGTCTCAACGAATCATGTCTCTTACTGCTGATGACATTTCTTGGTATTCTCGAGTTTTTGACGATATTAAGACCATTCTTCATTGTGGGAAATTCTCCAATGTACCTCTCTTGGGTACAAAGGGTGGAATTAACTATAATCCGAGACTTGTCTTCCGACAGTTGGGATATCCTATGGTTGCCAAGCCTGATCCTGGGGTAGTGAAAGAGTTTATCTTTCATGAAGGGGTTGATGACATGGGATTGCTGAAGAGGTTTAGTGTCGTTTGGACTCAGATTCACTCCGAAGGAAGAGCTGATTTGGGTAAGAGAATTGCGTAGCCAAGGAAGTTTACACACGTTGGGTCAAAGAGCGCGTCAAAGATATCTTGTTGCCATTTTCTCCTGAGCCTTCCATGAATGCCAAGCCTCCTAAACTTGCCATTGTTCCTCCATATGAGGTCGACCAGCTCAAGCTGACTATTAAGAAGTTGAAGAAGGAGAATTCTGATCTTCGTCTCAACCTTGATAAAGTCACTTCCGAGAAGGAAAGCCTACAGATTGAGCTCCGCCAGAAGCGCGAGCGCATGCTCAAAGAGGTGGAGGTTGAACAGAACAAGCGTAGGAAAGTGGGTGAAGCTTTGAAAAGCACCTATGAGGGACTTGCTTCAAAGAAGAGACAACTCGCCGATACCCAGTATCAAGCCTACAAGGATGAGTTGAGCTACAAAAAGCAACTTGAAGAGCTTCGAGGGAAGTTATCCGAGTACAAGACAAAGTGGCAAAGTGAGCAAGAGCGTGCTAATCAGTTAGCAAAGGACTTTTCTCAATGTCAAGCCCAGCTAGACAAAATCTTCGGTGAGATTCGTGTGAGGGATATCCTTCTAGCTATCTTGTTTTAATGATGTCAACAAACACATTAGATTGTAATTTGAGCGGTATCACTTCACGTGTCGGGCATATAGCGTCTTATCGTTATTGGTCATGTGTCTAGATGCATAGGATCTTGTTCTCTCCAAAAATAAAGGTCCACTATTGTTTTAGTAGTGTCTAGCATGTATGTTTGACCTTGGTCTGGTGAAAATACTCAAAAAATGAAATTTCCTGAAAAAAATTTCCTTCATGCGCTGACCTCTGAAACCATGCGCTAACCCCAGAATTTGTGCGCTGACCTCCAAAACCCACGGGTAAGCGCACAAACCTGAGAACTCAAAAATAACATGTTATGCGTCGACGCATAGACTCTGGAGGTCGACGCATGACCTTGTGTTTTGCAATTTTTCACTTAATTTCTTTTCTGTTATTTTTTCTGTTATTTTTTGTTGGTCATATTTTTTCATATAAATAGTTTTGGTCTTCATTTTTACACACAACAAGAAACGTGAAAAATATATGTCAGTTCTCTCTTCATCTTCATCTTCTTCATTGTGTAAACAAACAATCACACATAATCATTTTTGTTTGTGTCACCCATTGATCGAAGTGATAACGTTCAGAATTTAGGAAGTGTGATCTTCATCTTCTGGGTTGAGAGTTTGGCGGTGTTTCTTGAATCAAAACAGTTGGGTTTGTCCTCCAAGAATCAAGGAGATCGTGGGGGTTTTTGTACAAACTGTTCTTTCTACAGGGATTCGGCTGGGCGAAGGTAACCAGAAATTGGCGCAACTGTTTCGGTTTAGTAGCTGTAATCAGAGGATCGTAGAAGAAGGTTTGGGTTCGAATTCTTGGAAGATTTCAATTGACCGAGTGAAGGTAACTGAAGAACGGAGTTTTCTTTCGGTTTAGTAGCGTGGGACGGTAATTGAATCATCAATATTCGGAGCACTTGATTCATCTTGAATCAAGGGAAGAGAAAATTCTGCATTAACGATCGAAGACATTCGGGGTTTGAATGTTCATAGTTTTCTCTTGTAATAAACAAATTGCAATTGGGGGAAGACGTACCCAATTCCTTTTGCGGAATATATATATATCTCAATTCCTTTTGCGGAATTGGGGGAAGACGTACCCAAAGCGAGGACGATTGGGGAACTGCCTAATCAAATCTCGTGTGTTCTCTCTTTCCCTTAACTCTTTTACATTTCAGTATTGTTCGAATTTGTGACGTAGCAAACTATCGTAATTTCTGTCGTAGAATAATTGTACGCTGATAAACTGTTTTGTTAAATCGATACAATTCATTGAATTGTGTTTTGGAGCAGCTACACATTATTCTCCATAGAAATTCTGCACATAGTGTGTTTACGCACACTAGGTGTTTGATAATTTGTTTCCAAGCAAAATTCGAACACATTGCTTTAAATTGCTTATCAATTAACCTCATTGGATCGGTATAAACATCAAGCAAGTGATAATTTATTTTCTGCGTTTATAAGTGTAATATTCAGAACTGAATTTTTCTCCTTCGTACTCATCCATAATATATTCGTGCATATCCGATCCTTTCGGTAGAAGGTTCGTTGTAGACGTTCTATCCAGTGGTAGCTTCCGTTAAACAATTTTTTAAAATAGAATTTTTGTAGTCCATTTGCGTGTAAAACTCAAGGGATCTATTCAACCCCCCTTCTAGATCCATAGCCATCGTCTAACAAGTGGTATCACGAGCTCCGGTTTATTCTGGTGCTTCGGTAAAACTTCTTGGATCATGGCGAACGAACCTAAGGGGGCTTATAATAGAGCTCCAGTTTTTACAGGTGAAAACTACAGCTACTGGAAGGATTGTATGCGTGTTCATATTAACTCCATAGATCGGAAGGTTTGGAACGTTATTTTAAATGGTCCCATGGAAATTACTATGACTAACGCGGAAGGCGTTGTCGTTCCTAAACCCGAAGCTCAATGGACTGAGGAGGACGAGAAAAAGTACAGCTATGATTGGAAGGCTCGGAATATGATCATTTCCTCTTTGGGAGTTGATGAGTATTATCGAGTCTCCCATTGTGAAACAGCCAAAGCTATGTGGGATGCCTTACAAGTAGCCCACGAAGGCACTAATGATGTTAAAATGGCACGTATTAATACACTAACGCAAGAGTTTGATTTGTTTTACATGAAGCAAGGGGAAACCATTGCAGATATGCAAAAACGATTCACTCACATTATCAACAAATTGCATGTTCTTGGTAAACCAATTCCAAATGAGGTTTCTACTAATAAAATTCTGAGGTGTCTTAGCAGGGAATGGCAACCGAAGGTTACCGCTATCAAGGAGGCCAATGATCTTTCTACACTAGACCTCACAACACTCTTTGGTAAACTCGATGAGCATGAGCAAGTGCTCATTAGCTTGGATAAACATGAGAAAAGTATAAAGAAAGAGAAGGCAAAAGATACGGAGAAGAAGTCGATAACTCTTAAGGCTTCTTGTTCAAAGTCCACACATCAAGAGCTAAGTGATGATGAAGCCAAAAATGACAAAGATGAAGAATCCGGTGATGATATGAGCTTATTTGTGAAAAGATACAATAGATATATTCGTAAGAATGATATTCAGCACTCGGACAGAAATCTTGTCAAGTTCCGGAAGCAATCTAGAAGTGAAGGAAATAAAAAGGTAAAAGGGACATGCTACAACTGTGGAAAATTCGGACACTACAAGCCGGATTGTCCATCCCTAAAGAAAGACAAAGATAAGGATAATGACAAGAGTCGCTCAAACAAAAAGTCCAACAAGTCTCGACGAGCATACATCGCTTGGGAAAGCGATAGCGAGTCGGAGAAAGATGACTCCTCAAGTGACGAAAGTGAATCCGTCAACCTTTGTCTCATGGCACGTCACAACAAAGGAAAAGAGGTAAAACACTCTAGATATGAAAACTGTCAAAATATGTCTCATGCTGAATTAAAAAGAGCTTTTGACACATTGCACCACAAAGCTAAGGAAGCATTTCAACGTTTAGCTTCGAATAAAAAGATTTTTTCCTATTTGGAGAAAAAGGTTTCCGATTCCCAAAAGGAATTGGAAGATCTTAAAAACTCCATGGTGAATGTATCAAAAACTAAGATCGATGAGAATAAATATACATGGTTTGACCTTGGGGGCTGTGATACTTGTCACATTTGGCAAAGAGAGGTGAGAACCCTCAAAGCCAAGTTAGACAAAGCTCTCAAGCCTAAGATTACGTTTGCTATTGATCGATCACATTATCGTGAAACAATGAATAATCCTTATCAACAATACACGTATGTGATTCGAGATAGTGATAGCAAAGGTAAACTCCAAACTAATCGTGATTGCTTATATTGTTGTAAGCCCGGTCATACTATTGCTAAGTGCCTCTTTCGGAGATTTCTTGTTCCAAAGGGCATTTATCAATGGTTGCCCAAAGGCAATTTTGGTTTCACTCACCATAAAGGACCCAATGAGAATTGGGTACCTACTCTCCCTTGATTATTTTTGTAAGTACAAAGTCTTGAGACCACCGAAGGAAGATGGTTTCTAGATAGTGGCTGCTCAAGACATATGACCGGAGACATGTCTCTTTTCATCGACTTTGTGGCGAAGAAAAAGGGGTTTGTCACCTACGGAGATAACAACAAGGGACAGATTCTCGGGAAAGGTAGTATAGGTAACCCCTCATCTACTACTATCTCTGATGTACTTCTTGTGGAGGGCCTTAGACACAACCTTTTAAGCATTAGTCAACTATGTGACAACAATTATAAAGTCTCTTTTTCAAAGGATTGTTGCGTAGTTGAAGATTGCGACAAAAAGAATGTGTTTAAGGGCTTGAGGGTGAATAACGTCTATATGCTAGACTTAAACGAGGTATCATTGGATGGTGACAAGTGTTTAGTCACTATGAATGCATATTCATGGTTGTGGCATAGACGCTTGGCTCATATCAACTTTGATTTGCTTAACAAAATTGTCTCTAAAGACCTAGTCATCGGTTTGCCCAAAATTAAATTTACAAAGGATCATCTTTGCGATGCGTGCCAAATGGGGAAGCAAACAAGGATCTCTTTTAAATCTAAAAACATTGTTTCAACTATGAGACCCCTTGAGCTCCTCCATATGGATCTCTTTGGACCATCTAGGGTTAAAAGCCTAGGTGGTAACTATTATGGATTTGTTATAGTCGATGATTTTTCTAGGTTTTACTGGACAATTTTCTTAGCAAATAAGAGTGATACCTTTTCAGCCTTTGAACGATTTGCTAAGTTATCTCAGAATAAGTTAAACACAAACATTGGGTCAATCAGAAGTGACCATGGGGGTGAGTTTGAAAATCATTTATTTGAAGCATTTTGTGATTCCAATGGAATTGATCATAGTTTTTCTGCACCACGTACCCCTCAACAAAATGGGGTAGTGGAACGTAAAAATAGAGTTTTGGAAGAACTTGGAAGGACTATGATCAATGAGAGTGGATTACAAAAATACTTTTGGGCCGACGCCATAAGTACGGCTTGTTATGTTTTGAATAGGGTGCTCATCCGGCCTATTCTAAACAAGACACCGTATGAGCTTTTAAAAGGGCGTAAGCCAAACATCTCTCATCTTCATGTATTTGGTTGCAAATGCTTTGTGTTAAATAATGGAAAAGAGACTCTCGGCAAATTTGATGCCAAGGCTGACGAGGGTATTTTTCTTGGATACTCTCAGTCAAGTAAAGCTTATAGAATCTATAATAAAAGGTTACACGTAGTTGAAGAGTCAGTTCATGTTACTTTTGACGAGTCTTATCCAAGAAATGTCGGAGAAGGTAGTTCTTTTCATGGTGCAGGTGTACCTACTGAAGACATACTCAAGGACACTGATAAGGGAGTTGATCAGCCTGAAGCAGTGCGTATTGAGGAGGAAAAGGATCACCAACCAGTGAAAAGTGAGGATGATCATCATGCTAAGGAAGATGAACTTCCTCCAGCTTGGAAGTCTTCAAAAGACCATCCAATTGACAACATTCTCGGTGACATCTCTAAGGGAGTAACTACTCGCTCTAAACTTAGTAACTTTTGTTATTACTCTGCTTTTGTCTCCCAAGTTGAACCTAAAAACTCTAAGGAGGCGTTACTCGATGAGCATTGGTATCTATCAATGCAAGATGAACTAAATCAATTATGGAGAAATGAGGTTTGGGACCTTGTCCCCCCTCCGCGAGATCATCGAGTAATAGGCACCCGATGGGTGTTTAGGAATAAACTTGATGAAAATGGAGTAATAACGTGTAACAAAGCTAGGCTTGTAGCGCAAGGCTATAACCAAGAGGAAGGAATCGACTATGAAGAAACTTATGCGCCGGTTGCCCGACTCGAGGCCATACGTCTACTACTTGCCTACGCTTGCACAAAGAACTTTAAGCTATTCCAAATGGATGTCAAAAGTGCACTCCTTAACGGATATATAAATGAAGAGGTTTATGTAGCCCAACCTCCAGGTTTTGAATCACACGAATATCCTGATCATGTCTATAAACTTAAGCGAGCTTTGTACGGACTTAAACAGGCCCCTAGGGCTTGGTATGAACGTCTAAGCAAATTTCTACTTGATCAAGGGTATTCAAGAGGAAAGGTTGACACAACCCTCTTTATTAAACGTCAAGGAAAACACTTAATTTTGGTACAAATTTATGTTGACGATATTATATTTGGGTCTACTAACATGACCTTAGTCAAGGAGTTTTCTAGTTTGATGCAGGGGGAGTTTGAAATGAGCATGATGGGGGAGCTCAACTATTTCCTCGGATTGCAAATCAAACAACTTGAAGAGGGCACATTCGTGAGTCAAACGAAATATTGTCTTGAGTTACTAAAATGTTTTGATATGTTAAACTGCAAAGCAATAGATACTCCTATGCCTACAAGTGCTAATCTCGATCGTGAGGAAAAGGGTAAGGATGTTGAGGTAAAGAAGTACCGAGGTATGATAGGGTCTCTCCTTTATCTTACCGCATCACATCCCGATATAATGTTCAGTGTATGCATGTGTGCGAGGTATCAGGCACATCCCAAGGAATCCCACCTGAAGGCAGTTAAGCGCATACTTCGATACCTCTCTGGTACTCCAAAGTATGGGCTGTGGTATTCCAAAGGTAGTGTTTGTTCCTTAGTTGGCTACTCCAATTCCGACTTTGTCGGGTGCAAGTTGGATAGGAAAAGTACTAGTGGCACGTGTCACTTTTTCGCAAATTCCTTGGTGAGTTGGCACAGCAAGAAACAGGTTTCAGTTGCTCTGTCAACAGCCGAGGCGGAATACGTTGCCGCTGGTAGTTGTTGTGCTCAAGTCTTATGGCTTAAACAACAATTACTTGATTTCAACTTAAAACTTGAACGTATTCTAATTTTGTGCGATAACACTAGTGCGATTAATCTAACTAAGAACCCTGTACTACATTCACGCACCAAGCATATCAAAATACGCCATCATTTTCTTAGGGATCATGTAGAGAAAGGTGATGTTATTTTTGAGCATGTTGACACTAAGAATCAACTTGCTGATATTTTCACAAAACCATTAGCTACAGAGCCTTTCTTTCACATCCGTAGGGAACTTGGCATTCTCGATATCTCGGATCGTGCATAACATCCTTTAGAATTATGATCTTCACACACACACACACACACACACACATATATATATATATATATATATATATATATGCTTGTTCATATCTTTAACTAACAATGCAAAGAGAAATTCATCCATATGTGAGGGATCTCACCGTCATGATGTTCAAGGTAATATCGTTCCAACTTATAGAGGTTTATCAACGTTTTGTGCCATGTTACTTACTCTAATCTTGATGTTTATTTCATTTTGAGCACTTATCATTCATGTGAATGTTTGGTTCTGTGTGTATATGTGTATTTATCTGCTTGGAACAAGAATTTTGCAAAATTTTCATTTTTACAGGTCCATGCGTCGACACATAGATTCGTGCGCTGACCTATTAAACCTTCGGGTTAGCGCATAGCCACATGTTCAATTTCTTTTCAAAATTTTCAAGAATCATACGCCGATGCACAGATTCACAGGTCGACGCATGAAGGAATCGTTCAGACTTCTTTTTCTTTCTGGGTTGCGTACGCCGACCTATTAATGTTTACCTTCCCTATGTTTTCTCATTGCACATTAATCTATGATTATTGCATGTCATCTAATTAGTTTTTGTGGTCAATCTCTCCCTATTTCTCTCCTTTAAACCTCATCAATTTCAATTAATCTCCACTAAACCCTCATCAAAACCCTAATAAAACAAAAAAAGGGGGAAGGGAATACCAACAGAAAAGTTCTCTATATATCTACTGCAAGGTCTTCAAAGTGTTTCACACATCTCCTCTTCCATCTCTACAAAAATCAAGTGTGATAATCTTTCTTCAACTTTTCTTCAACAATGGCTTCCAGAAGAAATGCTGGTACAAGAGGGGGAAGAGGATCCACTTCACAACAAGCACCAACAAGAGGATCATCCTCACACCGGGTAACTTTTGAATCTTTAATTTCTGAAAGGCTAGCCACTCCTTTTGTGGAACTATTCTCTAACCGGGCTGTTATAAGAGAACATGGATTTTATCCTTTGATGGGTCCAGATTTTCACATTCCTGAAATTTCTGAACTCATAAACTTTCAAAATCTGAATGAATTTGTCGAATGTGATGACAAGTATAGTGAAGATTTGACTCGGTTGTTCTATTGTGGGATGAAAGGAAAATTTCGTGGGGCTGAATTTAAATTTTCAATAAATAATGCAGAATTTCAGGTGACAAATGATGTATGGTCTACATTGTTTGTTTTGAACACTGATGAAAATCTCCCAAAGGTTACTGATAAAACCTTTGTTCAAGGCTATGAATTCAAAACTGCTCTGAATTCAATGTTGAGGGAACCATATCCAGCTGAGTTTGTGGCAAGAGACGCATTTCCTAAGAGTGTCACTACCGGTCACTTAAAATTTGAAGAACGTATTCTTCAGTGGATTGTTGCTCGCATCTTGAGGTCTAAGAAAGGAGGCTACTCAAGAGTTGAACAAGCAGAGGTGCATCTTATCTATATCCTGAAGCGAAAGATCAAAATTAACTGGCCGTACTACTTTGCTTATAGGATGTTCACCACTCGCAGCTCCAACAAATTTCTGGCGCTTGGTTATGCATCTGATGTGGCAAATTTTTTGAATCACTTTGATATTCCTATTCCACAGATCTGTCATATTCATATTACTGCTGAACAACAGTTTCTGGCCAGAACCTTGTCCATGATGGGTTACCATTGGCAGTCACGTGAGCGCAGGTTCATCCATCGACAAAGAGCTACTCATCCTGAGCAGAATGAACCTGTTCATCTTGAAGCAAGTGAGGATGAAGGCAGTCAAGGCAATGAAAATCAAGTTGGTAGTGATGAAAATATGGTGATGCAGGAAGATGTTGTTATGCAAGACAATGTGATTGTGGAAGAATAAGACAATGAGGCATGGATGGGCTATCAACCGGAAGTAACCTCTGACAATCAAGGCTGGGGTCAGTGGCAACAAAACTGCTGGACTAACCTTGGTGCTGCGTATGTTCCTCCATCCTATGATGCGGACTATGAATGGCAGCATGCAGAAAATTCTGCTCCTCCAACTCCACCATTTCAGCATGATCAACAATCCTCTGATGAAATTCTAGCAAGGCTGACTGAGTTGTCTCTGCAACATCAAGAATTCCAAGCGCAATAGGAAACTCGATACCTGACTCAGCAGGAACAGCTCACAAACTTGTCTAACCAAATATCGTCTCATGCCACCAACTTCAACAATTTCGCCAATGCAGCTATGAATAGGTTCAATCAAATGGATGCCAATCTGACTCAGCAAAATCTAAACTTGGCAAACAACCTTGGTAACCTCAATAGCACCTTAATTGAGCTCAACCTTCAACTTGAGGAATTTCCACCACCAAGTCATCACCATATGGGACGAGGTTATTCGTTTAGGGGGAGGAGACCATAAACCTTAGGGCATTATGTTTAGTTGTGCATGAATTTGTGTTTTGTGTTTTGATCTTGTTTGTTATTTTGACATGTGCTGCTGGTATGTTTAAACCTTTATGAAGTGAATGTTTTGCTTTTATGCGATTGTTCCGTATTTAATCATTAATTGCTTACATTAGCGGTATCATATGTGGATGCTGTTAAATGTTTTGTTGTTGCAAATATCTGATGATCCACTACATATTTTAGTATGCTATTTTGACCACTATCTTCTCGTCTTTTTGATGTTGTCAAAGGGGGAGAAGAATACAAGCTACATAAACATTTAACCGGATGTCAAAGACAGGGGGAGCATTGATCATTTCAAATTACATCTCTCGTGAAAATCAAGAAAGTGTTGCCATCATCAAAAAGGGGGAGTATATGAGGGATATCCTGCTAGCTATCTTGTTTTAATGATGTCAACAAACACATTAGATTGTAATTTGAGCGGTATCACTTCACGTGTCGGGCATATAGCGTCTTATCGTTATTGGTCATGTGTCTAGATGCATAGGATCTTGTTCTCTCCAAAAATAAAGGTCCGCTATTGTTTTAGTAGTGTCTAGCATGTATGTTTGACCTTGGTCTGGTGAAAATACTCAAAAAATGAAATTTCCTGAAAAAATTTGCCTTCATGCGCTAACCTCTGAAACCATGCGCTAACCCCATAATTTGTGCGCCGACCTCCAAAACCCACGGGTAAGCGCACAAACCTGAGAACTCAAAAATAGCATGTTATGCGTCGACGCATAGACTCTGGAGGTCGACGCATGACCTTGTGTTTTGCAATTTTTCACTTAATTTCTTTTCTGTTATTTTTTCTGTTATTTTTTGTTGGTCATATTTTTTCATATAAATAGTTTTGGTCTTCATTTTTACACACAACAAGAAACGTGAAAAATATATGTCAGTTCTCTCTTCATCTTCATCTTCTTCATTGTGTAAACAAACAATCACACATAATCATTTTTGTTTGTGTCGCCCATTGATCGAAGTGATAACGTTCAGAATTTAGGAAGTGTGATCTTCATCTTCTGGGTTGAGAGTTTGGCAGGTGTTTCTTGAATCAAACCAGTTGGGTTTGTCCTCCAAGAATCGAGGAGATTTTGGGGGTTTTTGTACAAACTATTCTTTCTACAGGGATTCGGCTGGGCGAAGGTAACCGGAAATTGGCGCAACTGTTTCGGTTTAGTAGCTGTAATCAGAGGATCGTAGAAGAAGGTTTGGGTTCGAATTCTTGGAAGATTTCAATTGACCGAGTGAAGGTAACTGAAGAACGGAGTTTTCTTTCGGTTTAGTAGCGTGGGACGGTAATTGAATCATCCATATTCGGAGCACTTGATTCATCTTGAATCAAGGGAAGAGAAAATTCTGCATCAACGATCGAAGACGTTCGGGGTTTGAATGTTCATAGTTTTCTCTTGTAATAAACAAATTGCAACAACTACATATATATATATATATATATATATATATATATATATATATATATATATATATATATATATATATATATATCAATTCCTTTTGCGGAATTGGGGGCAGACGTACCCAAAGCGAGGACGATTGGGGAACTGCCTAATCAAATCTCATGTGTTCTCTCTTTCCCTTAACTCTTTTACATTTCAGTATTGTTCAAATTTGTGACGTAGCAAACTATCGTAATTTCTGTCGTAGAATAATTGTACGCTGATAAACTGTTTTGTTAAATCGATACAATTCGTTGAATTGTGTTTTGGAGCAGCTGCACATTATTCTCCATAGAAATTCTGCACATAGTGTGTTTACGCACACTAGGTGTTTGATAATTTGTTTCCAAGCAAAATTCGAACACACTGCTTTAAATTGCTTATCAATTAACCTCATTGGATCGGTATAAACATCAAGCAAGTGATAATTTCTTGTCTGCGTTTATAAGTATAATATTCAGAACTGAATTTTTCTCCTTCGTACTCATCCATAATATACTCGTGCATATCTGATTCTTTCGGTAGAAGGTTCGTTGTAGACGTTCTATCCAGTGGTAGCTTCCGTTAAACAATTTTTTAAAACAGAATTTTTGTAGTCCATTTGCGTGTAAAACTCAAGGGATATATTCAACCCCCCTTCTAGATCCATAGCCATCGTCTAATAATTTGGAAGCTGCAGGATCAGGAACATCAGAGCCGAGAGCAGATTAGTCAGCTCGACACAGAGAGCACTCATTGGGAGCATCAAAGCCGTCATCTGCCAAACCTCCTGGATCAAAAAGAGGCCATTCTTCAGGATATGCTTCAGGGACCCAACCATTCTTTTCTGCGTAACCTCATGAAAGATGCGAAGTATTGGAGTGAGAGGCATGGTCGTCTAGCCAGATTTGTTGAGCATGCATTGGAGGACTTACCTGGGTTGTTGAAGGATGCATATGATGATGTATTGCCGCACCAGCTTCCTTGGGATGTTTTCCACTTCTTGTCTGTTTGTAGGGTGGTATTTGATAGGATCCATGCGGATTTTTTTGTAGCCCAAAAGGCAGATATTTGACTTGTACTCGACTTGTATTTCTTTCCTTTATTGTTGAATGAATGAATGTCGTTGCTTGCCAATTTTATCTTTTGCACCTTTACTTGTATGCTTTATGATTATTGTCAACAAAGATAAGTTTAAGAATTCCTGGAATTTAAAACTTTATTTTTGCATGCATAACATACATTCATTTGCACACATATGCACGTCTCTTCATCTGAAGCCGTTGCTCATCCTTGTCCACCTTCTTTGTAGTAAGACGATGACTCGACATCGGTATTTTACTCGCTCAAACAAATCCAGAATCATGGCTGACTTCGAAGCTGAGAGCGCTGCTTATAAGGAAACTCTGGCTCAATTCCAAGGTCAGATGGATCAGTTTCAGACGAACATGGATGTCATTATGAAACTCCTTCGCGCTCAGAGGGACGCCGCTGCTACTGCCACTGTTGTTGCAACTGCTACTGATGCAACCGTTTTGACTACTTCTCTTGTTGTTACAACTAATCCTGTTTCTCTTCCTTCTCCAACTATTGTTGAAGTGCCAATTGAGCCTGTGAATCAGTCTGTTGTTTATCCGACAAGCTCTCAATCCGGTTTGAACAAGATGCCTGCTGGTTTTCCTTGGGGTATGCCTCTGAATTACACTCCTCAGATTGTAAACAATGGTAGTGCCTTCATACCATATCAACCTTTTGTTGCGCCCATGCCTAATGGAAATGCTGCTACTTATCCATGGGTCATACCTACTCCAGTCCCACCTCCAGTGGTGAATGATGGTCCTGAGAATCTTCAGGTTCAGACTCATCAAGCTTCCTGATTGGCTGACATCGAAACCCCTGAGGAAGAAGAGCATGTGTATAGGGGTCCTCCTTTCCAGGTTCCGGTTTCATCTCAAGCTGCTCAAACTGCTGTTCAGAATGTTCATCATGGGATGTTCTATCCTGGGGCATCTACCTCAGCTGCTATGATACCTCCTCCGAATTATCCGTTTGGTGTTCAGATGGGTCAGAATGCTGGTCAGATGGTTAATCCGAGTTTGGTGTATCCATCTCAGTTTGCTACTCCGCAAGTGAATGCTCCCGCTGCATCTCAGTTGCCAAATCCTCAGGTTCTTGTCAGGCCCACTAATCATAGTTGACCTGCTGACTACAAGTTATTGGAAGAACGCATCAGAGATATTAAAGGGTTTTCTGCTTTTGGAATGGAGGCCAAGGATTTGTGTTTGGTTCCAAATGTTGTGCTGCCGCAGAAATTCAAGATACCTGAGCTTCCAAAGTATAAAGGCTTAAGTTGCCCGCGTAGTCACATCACTATGTAATGCAGGAAGATGGCATCCTATATTGATAATGATGAATTGCTAGTTCATTGTTTTCAAGATAGTTTTTCTGGTGCTTCATTGGATTGGTACATGGGCTTGGAACGCAGCAAGATCCGTACTTGGAGGGATTTGTCTGAAGCATTCTTGAAACAATACAAATACAATCTTTATCTGGCGCCTACTAGATCAGTTACAGAATCAGTCCCATCGTTCAGCTAAAACATTCAAGGAGTATGCACAAAGATGGCGTGAGATGGCATCTCGTGTACGACCTGCTCTCTCTGACAACGAGTTGGTTTACATCTTTATGGGTACATTGCAAGGATCCTCCTATGAGAAAATGGTGGGTAGTTCTTCATTAAAATTTGCTGACATTGTAACAATTGGTGAACAGATTGAAAACGGTTTTAAGACTGGAAAGATTCCTGGAGCTGCTTCCCAGCAGCCGGCCACTAGAAAATCTCAGAATAGTCAGTCCAAGAAAAAGGAAGGTGAAGCCAACGCTGTGACAGCTGAAGTTTCTCCTCAGTATCAAGCTCCCATGGCACCTATTCCATATTATCCATATTCGTACATTGCTACTGCACAATATCAATAACCTCCATATCAGTATCATCCGCAACAACCAGTTCAGAATGCCCAGAATCAGTAACAGAATCAATAGAACAACAAAAGTCAGCATAATCAAAACTGTCAGAGCAATAACAATCAAGGAAACCATAAGCGTCCGAATTTCGACAGAATTTCGGTGTCATGCACTAAATTATTTCCTTACTTGGTTCACCAAGGGGCAATTGTTCCAAGGCAGATCGCACGTGCAATACCTCCATTTGGCCCGAAGCATAATACAAATGCATCTTATGCTTATCACGCTGGATACATAGGACATGCGACAGAGGAATGTTTTGTTTTCAAAACCAAAGTTCAGGAACTCATTGATAAGAAGATTCTGACTTTCGCTGAGGAAGAACCTAACATTCAGAATAATCCGTTGCCGGATCACGGTGGACCGGTGGTTAACATGATTGAGGATAATTCTAGGGCTGAATTGATCATGGATGTTGACGAGGTATAGACCCCGATGACTGTGGTTTTTAAGAGATTGAATGAACATGGGTTGTTGAAAGGGCTGCATGGTAAATGTCAAATTTGCAATGATAATCCTAACCAGTGTCGAAGGCTGAAGGGTTGTGTCCAGATTTTAATGAACCGAGGTGAAGTTCAATTTGCCAGATCTAAACCTGTTGAGGAAATTGCTGCTATCGAGCTGTTCACTATCGTCTATAGGAAGGTTCCTGCTGAATCCCCTAAATAGAAGAAGGTGCAACCCATCGTTGTTTGTCCGCCAAAGTCGTTTCCGTATCAGAGTTCTAAAGAGGCACCTTAGAGGTATGGGTCTACTGTGTTTTCTGGGGGTCAAGAGATAAGGTTTGTTGAGTCTGAGATCGTAAATGTTACAGCCGTTGGAGGTATGAATCGCAGTGGACGAGTGTTCGCTCCGAAAGTCACTACCAAGCCTGTTCAAGTGGCAACTGTTGTTCCTCCCAAGGAAACGCTTGTATATGCAATCCCTGTTGTTCAACAAGGGGCATCATCTACAGTTACAGTGCCGACTATTCCATTTGGAGATATTTCAAAGAGCAAAGAGACACTTGATGATCAAGAGTTCCTTAAGTTGATCAAGAAAAGTGATTTTAAAATTGTGGATCAGCTGGGGCAAACACCCTCAAGGATCTTAATCTTGTCCTTACTCATGAGTTCGCCCGCGCACAGATCAGCCTTGTTGAAAGTCTTGAACACTGCCCATGTCATGCATGATATATCTGTCGTCGAGTTCGATGATGTAGTGGCTAATATAACTGTGAGTTGGTATTTGGGTTTTAATGAATGAGAATTACCTCCTGAAGGAAATGCCCACAACAAAGCACTGCACATATCCGTCACTTGTATAGACATCCTCTTATCTCGTGTTCTTGTGGACACCGGTTCTTCCCTCAATGTGATGCCTAAGGGCTCATTGAGTCAATTACTGGTGGAAGGGAGTGAGATGAGGCCAAGTTCCTTAGTTGTCAGAGCCTTTGATGGTTCTCGAAGGTAAGTCATAGGAGAAGTGGATTTACCCATCAAAGTTGGGCCGCATTTGTTTACCATTACCTTCTAAGTGATGGATATTAATCCGGCATATAGTTGCCTATTGGGTCACCCATGGATCCATGCCGCAGGGGAAGTTACATCCACTTTACATCAGAAGTTGAAATTCATGTTTGACGATCAGCTGGTCATCATCTGTGGTGAAGAGGATCTGATTGTGAGCGAGTTATCATCTTTTCGATACATCGAGACAGAAGAAGGCATAGCTGAGGTGCCGTTGCAGTGTCTCAAGTTCAAAGATGTCAGCTCTGCTTCCACTAGTCAAAGTAGATCACCGCAAATGACCTTAGCATCTGCTAAGAGTGCTAAAGAGACCGTCGAGAAAGGTGCCTTTCCAGGCTGGGGGCATGTGATTGATGTGGTTGAGAAGCATAATCGTTTTGGATTGGGTTACCGTCCTGGTCGACAATCTAGTTCACATGGTTCAAAGCAGTGCAACTTGATCAAGTTCAATAGCGCGGGTTTTCAGATGGGTGACATCGTTGCAGCCCCTGATGATGCTGGTCCTAGCAATCAGATTTCAAACTTTGTGTGCAAATGTCCGTCGAGTTTCAAGCTCAACAACTGGACATCTACCGTGATTCCTGTGGTTTTTCCGTATAACATGTAATGCATTTTGCTTTCTCATTCCCTCGTCCTCGCCCGAGACGAGTGAATAGCTTGTAAAGGGCCTCACACTTTTGCAATATTATGTGATCAATAAATAAAAGTTTTTTGCATTCAAAATCATGCTCTATTTTCTTTCTTTATTTTACTTTTTCACAAACAAATGGCAAAAGTTTCTTTTATTTTCACCTTTCAAAATAGCTCATTCTAAACACATTCATAAACATGCAGAAATAATAAAAACATTGATAACAACATGGTAAACATCCATTGTAATTCTGGGATTCCAATTAACCAAGCCAGAGAAGATGGTGAGGAAGATTGTGAATTACCGGCTGAACTAGCAAGGCTCCTTGAGCACAAGCATAAAGACATTCAACCACACAAAGAGCCAGTAGAAGTGATCAATCTTGGTACTGATGAGGTCAGAAGAGAAGTTAAGGTTGGCGCGTCCCTCGCTAAGCATGTACACTCCGAGTTGGTCAAGTTATTGAACGAGTATGTTGATATCTTCGCCTAGTCCTATCAAGATATGCCTGGGTTGGATACCAACATCGTTGAACATCACTTGCCACTCAAGCCCGATGTTCTCCTGACAAGCAGAAACTCAGGAAGACTAGACCCGACATGGCACTCAAAATCAGAGAAGAGGTAAAGAAATAGTTTGATCCTGGGTTCCTCGCCACTTCCGAATATCCTGAATGGTTTGCCAACATCGTCCCGGTTCCAAAGAAAGATGGTAAAGTCAGAATGTGTGTGGATTATTGAGATCTCAACAAGGCCAACCCGAAGGATGATTTTCCTTTGCCTCATATTGATGTCTTGGTAGACAACACAGCACAGTTCTCTGTCTTTTCGTCCATGGACGGGTTTTCAGGATATAATCAGATCAAAATGTCCCTAACTAATATGGAGAAGACTACTTTCATCACGCCATGGGGTGCATATTGTTACAAAGTCATGCCATTCGGTCTAAATAATGCAGGGACAACATACCAACGTACCATGACAACCCTCTTTCACGATATGATTCATAAAGAGATTGAGGTTTACGTGGACGATATGATGGCCAAGTCCAAAACTGAAGACGATCACATGGTTCAATTGAAGAAATGTTTGACAAACTCCGGAAGTTTAGATTGCGGTTGAATCCTGCGAAGTGCATCTTCGGAGTTCGATCTGGTAAACTGTTAGGCTTTATTGTGAGTCAGAAAGGCATTGAAGTCGATCCTGACAAGGTTAAGGCAATTCAGAACATGCCGTCTCCCAAAACAGAAAAAGAATTCAGTGGCTTTCTGGGCAGACTTAATTACATATCAAGGTTCATTTCCCATTTGACGGCTACCTGTGAACCGATGTTCAAATTACTAAGAAAAAATCAATCGGTTGAATGGAACAATGAGTGTCAAGAAGCATTTGACAAAATAAAACAATACTTGCAAAAACCACCGATCTTAGTACCGCCGGTTCCTGGTAGGCCTTTAATCATGTATCTCACCGTTCTCGATGAATCAATGGGATGTGTATTGGGTCAACATGATGACACTGGCAGAAAAGAACATGCAATGTACTATCTAAACAAGAAGTTCACTGATTGTGAGACCAGATACTCACTCTTAGAGAAAACTTGTTGTGCTCTGGTCTGGGCTGCTCGACGTCTACGACAATACATGATTTGTCATACTACTTTGTTGATATCCAAAATGGATCTGATAAAGTACATATTTGAAAAGCCTGTTGTCTCTGGAAGGATTGCTCGATGGCAGATGCTGTTAACTGAGTATGATATCCAACATGTTACCCAGAAAGCAATAAAAGGGAGCATCTTGTCTGACTACCTTGCTCATCAACCTGTAGAGGGTTATCAACAAATGAAGTTTGACTTTCCCGATGAGGATGTTCTATTTATCAGAGATTATGAGACTCCAGACCCTGACATAGGACCCGAACCAGGGGCGCGATGGACGCTCGTGTTCGATGGTGCCTCCAATTCTAAAAGGCGTGGAATCGCTGTTATCCTCATCTCTCCAACAAGTTTTCACCTTCCCTTCACTGCCAGATTATGCTTTGTATGCACCAACAATATGGATGAATACGAAGCATGTATCTACGGTATTGAAGCGACTATTGACATGAGAATCAAGATTCTTGAGGTCTATGGAGATTCTGCCTTGGTCATCGGTCAAGTCAGAGGGAACTTTGTGACTCAGGATTCCAAGCTGGTTCCGTACCAATAACACATTGCAAAGTTGATTCCTTACTTTGATGAGATTTCTTTTCATCATATCCCTAGAGAGGAGAATCAACTAGCTGATGCTCTTGCCACTTTAGCATCCACGTTCAAGGTCAAGTGGAAAAATGAAGCTCCTCATATCCTCATTGATCATTTGAACGAACCAGCACACTGTTTAGCAATCGAGGATGAGTCTGATGACAAGCCTTGGTTCTACGACATTAAAAGATATCTGGAAAAACAGGAATATCCCGAGGGTATTACCATCACTGACAAGAAAGCTCTTAGGCGGCTTTGCGCTAAATTCTTCTTAAGTGGTGGTGTACTGTACAAGAGGAATTATGATTTCGTGTTGTTCAGATGCGTGGATAGACACGAAGCAAACACGATCATAAGGTCCATACATGAGGGCTGCGAGGGTGTACATGCTAAAGGTCCCGCTATGGCCAAGAAGATCCTTCGGGCTGGATATTACTGGACAACAATGGAGGTAGATTATTACAACTTTGCCAAAAGGTGTCATAAGTGCCAAATCTACGGAGACAAGATCCATGTGCCTTCAACTAAATTGAATGTTTTGACTTCACCTTGGCCATTCTCTATGTGGGATATAGATATGATTGGAATGATCAAACCGAAGGCTTCTAACGGTCATCGATTCATTCTAGTTGCTATCGACTACTTCACCAAGTGGGTTGAAGTTGCTTCTTATGTGAACGTTACACGACAAGTGGTTGCCAGATTTATCAAGAAAGAGATAATCTGTCGTTATGGAATTCCTAGCAATATTATCATAGACAATGCCAGCAACCAGAACAATAAGATGATGAAGGAGTTGTGTCAAGAATTTAAGATTGAACACCACAACTCTTCACCATATCGACCCAAGATGAATGGTGCCGCTGAAGCAGCAAAATGGTCAAGACTTACAAGGATTGGCATGAAATGCTTCCTTTTGCACTACATGGCTACAGAACTTCAGTCCGTACTTCTACTGGGGTAACTCCGTATTCACTTGTGTATGGTATGGAGGCAGTTCTACCCATTGAAGTCAAAATTCCTTTGCTTAGAGTCATCATGGAAGCAGGTCTTTATGAAGCTTAATGGGTCCAATCCAGATATGACCAGCTAAATCTCATCGAAGAGAAGCGCCTTACAGCTGTCTGTCATGGTCAATTGTATCAGAGACGCCTCAAGCGAGCTTTTGACAAGAAAGGTCTCCCTCTAACGTTCTGTGAAGGCGATCTCGTGCTCAAGAGATATTCACATGTTCACTCGGATCCACGAGGCAAGTGGACTCCTAATTAGGAAGGACCCTTCGTTGTCAAGAAGGCCTTCTTAGGCGGAGCCCTGATCCTCACCACCATGGATGGGGAGGAGTTGCCATCGCCTGTGAACTCTGATACAGTAAAAAAATATTATGCCTAAAAAATAGGATAAGAGTCCGCTAGATTGACACCCGCAAGGGCAATCTAGGCAAAAAATGGACGTCCCGATGGACCATAAAAAGAAATGTTCATGCAAAAGTTAGGGACAATGAGAAAAAAATAATAGCCCGCTAAGTTGAAAACCCGAAAGGGTGACTTAGGCAAAAAATGGGTATCCTGGTGGACGAAAAAAAATGAAAACATGTCCAGGCAAAAGTTAGGGATAAAGGCATTGACTGTGAACCCTTGAGCCTCTTTTCGTCATAGCTAGACCTCAGATGGTAACAGAGCAGTCAAATCATCATCAACTGGTGCAAAGTGTTGGAACCTAGACTTACAGTGGATGGTAGCCAATGTTGTAATCAATGCAAAACATGATTTCCCTTTGCCATTTACACTTGTTTTTCAATTTTATTGCAAATTTCCTCATCAAGGATTTTTGCATCCTTGTACACATCTTATGTTCAAAATTTTCACATTCAATAAAATGCATCATTTGTTATCTCAATTATTTTCATTCCAGTATTTTTGTTTGCAAAATAAACAATTATTTGTGATCACATAATACTATAAAACATTGAGAACAATAAAAAGCTAAATCAATCGAGAAAGCATTATGCATTGCATATTTTACTGGTAATTCTTGCAGGATAATCAGTAATATCCATTAGTAAGCCTAACACCCGGTCGGCAATGTGATGGTTCTTTGAAGAAGTTGTTGTTTCCTCAGCAGTTCCTCAGGAGAGTCATCAGTTCCCCAACAATCGCCATTTGTGGTTCTCAGGAAGGGTCGATTACCTTCCATTTCCCCAACAGATCCATATTGTCTCCAGCAAAGTTGTCATGATGTACCTTGAGAAGAGACGGGTTTGTTCTTTTACCCAGCACGGATCGTGCATCGTCCGCAGCATGTCAGTTTATCACGCACCCGCAGCTGTACGATTTGGTTCTTCATCTTCTCCAAGCAGAGAAGATCCTCCGAGCCTTGTGAATTCCTTGTAACAGAGTCAGTGACAGCTTATGAATCGGTGTTTTCTGATTACATTCCCAGGCATGGTAAGTCATGATAGAAGGGTTGGCCTGATTCTCTTATCCCCTGTAGTGTCGATGATGATGGTCTAGAGATTTGAGACTTCTCAGTTTCTTCCCCAGCGGAGTCTTCACCATTTTTGGGTTTGCCCAGCGGAGTTATCACCCTTTTGGGGCCCTCCCCAGTAGATCTTGTCTTCATCTGTGTGTTCTCTCCCCGACCAAGGATATCGAGATCGTTTTGCTACAATCTCTGCCTAACTCACCGTGCATCACCTTAACCTGCACTTTTTCATTGCATGATATCAAGCATTATGTAGAACGCATACATGGCATATGCATCAAGCATACTCCCTCTCTTTTGGCCTGATTCATCCCTCAGCAGATATTCAGCCAAACTCTTCTTTTGTTGCGTCGGCCAAATTTTCTAGCTACTCTTTTATTTAATCCCCTTCTACCTCGAATCATCGAAAACCTAGCGCAATTCGTACATTCAGGTCCAAGAGGATTAAATAGGGGAAGCTGTCGTAACCCTAAATTTGACCTCCCTCTTTTTCCTTTTGCATAAGCATGAACATTCGCATCACTGGCATATGCATCTGCACTTTTCTCTATGTGTTTCTTGTTGCAGGATTTTCAGGTTTTTTTTGCCCGATTAATCGCATCCTCACGAAGTCATTACATCATCAAATGAAGCTCAAAATAAAGGTTTCCATGTTGACTCATAAAAATAAGAGGTGGAAAATCAAAACCGGGACTTCAACATCATTTCCCAAGCAAATTTGGGCAAAATTGGCTGAAGTAACCGGTTACCCTATGGTGAGTAACCGATTACTCTGTACAAAGTTGCAGTTCCTGCTGCATTTTTTGGGACAGCAGCTGTGTACACTCTTTGGTCGTTAGTTCTACAGTGTTCTAGCAGCATGTGGAATATTCTAGACATCTCTAGACATTTCAAGACTATCCAAGACATTCCAAGTGCATTTATTCCAATGCTTCACTCTAAATTAAGTGCACCATGTTCCTTGATTTCCAAGTATGTGGACCTTTAGATATTGGAGCTCACACTGGGATTGTTACCGAGTTGGTTCTAATTAACCGAGTTAACTGCTTGACTCGGTGAGTCAAGCCTAACTAACTCCTAGCCTAGTTCTAAACCACCCAAAGCTAAGTCCAAACCTCTCACACTCCAAAGCTAAACTCTATATAAACAAAGCTCCACCATTTCACAAATCCTCCACAATCATTCACACAAATTCACACTTTCTTCACTCTCTAATCTCTCACATTCTCTCTGATCTTTCTCTGCTACATCTTCATCTTCATCTCAATTATCTTCCAAAACCTCACCAAAGCTCAATTTCTACATTAAAGGATAATCACTTTTACATCGAAAGTGATTATTTCTTGAGCTCAACCTTCATCATCTTGCTATTATACTTGGATTTCTGGAGTTTTATAAGCTTTTGGATTCATCTCAAGTGATCATTTCAAGATTCTTCGGTGATAAATCTCATTTCGGAGTTTTCGTCGCATTTTGCTCGGTTTCGGTACGTTTCGTCAACAAATTGAAGATTCCTCTGGTTTTCTTTGATTTTATGCATCAAGAATCCTTTGCAATAATTACCAAGGCACATCTCAGCCTTGTAGGTTGGTGGATCTCACTTTACTCATTATTTCGATCGTTTTCGCGCGTTTATGATGTAATTTCGATTGTTTTTCGTTTTGATTTGCCATGCATTTGCTTGATCTTTGACCTACATGATTAGTGCTTGTAATTTGTGTTTAATTGCTCTTACATGATGTAATTTTCGTGCACAAGTTCATACCTTAGCATGTGGTGGTTGGTATAAGTGATTAAGTGCTGAAAATCTCTTTTAAAAAGCTAATTTTGCTGTTATTTTTGTCACTGTCACAGTGGTAATCGGTTACCATGTGGTGAGTAACCGGTTACTCAGTGTATTTTTCACCAAAAAAATGCAGTTTTCAAGCAAGTAACCGGTTACCCTGTGGTGAGTAACCGGTTACCACTGTACAGAATGGCCATTTTTGAGTTTTTCAAGCTTGTTTAACTTCCTTTCTTCCTCTAACTTCCATGGATTGATATGCTTGATATTTGTGGATGTTTTAAGTGTTTTTTAACTTTTGTTTGAAGCATGCTTGTCAACTTTCGATGCTTGATTTTCCATTTATCGATTATTTGCAACTTTGGCAATGTTTGTTCATGAAAATCTTGCATTCAATTTGATCACTTGTTAACTTGTTTTGCAATGCATACTAATTATCATTTGGTACTATTTTTGCATTTCATTTCTTGCTTTACAATAAGTTTGTTCTTGATTGAGCAAATTTAATCTTGTATAATCAATAATTCACACCTTTTTGCTTTAATGATTTTTCATTCTCTTTGGAAAATTGTTAGCATAGCATTTCCCTTTGATTAAGTGATCGAAACCATGTTTCAATTAGTTGATCTTCCCCTTCCCTCTCTTTAGGATCTCTTTAGAGTTTCTCTTTCTGGATCCCCCGCGGAGTTGGAGTTTTGCGCGACGCACTACACTGGAGCACTGTACAAATTAGAGTTGTTACGCTGTCTATTTCACAACATGCGGGAGCACTGTACAACTTGGAGCTGTTGTGTTATCCATTTCAACTTCTTCACTACACCTTGTGTGTTAGAGAAGGAATGAAAAAGGGAGAATTCCTACTCTCATTCTGACTACTTCAGGTAGGGGACGAATGACCCTGTGCTTGGCTTAGTCACCTCTATCTCCAGGCGGTAGTGTATCTTCTTCCCCAGTTGAGTCGATTCTTGATCACTTCTCTCTCTTTCAATCTCTCTCTTTTGATCAATCACCCTACTTCTTGGTTAAGATCATTGCCCCTTAGGTAGTAAACTCTCTTTGTTTCAATACCCTGCTCTCTTCTTGTGGTCGATCATTGTCTTTTGATTCCCCCGTGTAGCGCGAATTTTTGGATGTGGTTGCGAATCACTATCGCTTTGGGGTACTACAGCTCGATTCATTTTTTATCCTATTGAAGCTGATTAAGGAAGGGAAATAGATGTCTCCAATTAACCCTGCTTGCAAACTGAGTCTGAACAGATGACTGTTGGTTTACAGATGCTACAAAGATTGTGGGTCTCTCTTAGGTTATTTTGTTAAAATAGTGCCCGGGCGATTTGTGGGAGGTTAAGACTGATGCTTTACGATTGATGTATGAAGGTACAGGATTTTGGGTTTTTTTATTAGTGTGCTCGCTAAGATTTTTCTTTCAATCTTATGCCTACGTATTCCCGTTTTTCCGAAACAGGGAAACCAGAGCGATCGTAGTTCCTCTTATTCTACGGGAGGAAATGGTGTTTTGGTGTCTTGTTCAAAGCCCAAGACATGAAGCTGAAGGTGGTTTGTATCTTGTTCAAAGCCCAAGATGTGGAGCTGAAGGGTTTGACTTTAGAGAGAATTTGTCAACTCTAAAGAGGGTTTTGTCTGTCACAACTGTTTATAAAGGAGAATTACTTTAACCGGGATGTGTGAATCCGGCAATGCCATAATTTCCTTTATAGGGGGTTTTAACCTGAAGGACAAGACTTTAACTCAGTGTAGAGCAATGCTATCTTTCCTTAGGAATTTCTCATGCTAAAAAAGGGACAGTGGCATGGATGTAGATGATCCAGAGGCTTGCCGCTTACAGCGATTAGATGAAGGGGAAGGAGTTGTTGATGTTTGTGTACTGTGAACGAGGCACAACTTTGATGCTAAAAGGTTGATTGGATCAACCAGTGGTTTTCTTATACAAAGCCTAAGAGGAGGCTATTGACCCAACAAGAGGATGCTTTTGTGTGTCTCGTATGAAGCCCGAGAGAGAGAGGCTAAAAGGTGTTTGACTCAACAAGGGAGTGATTTGTGTCTTGTACAAAGCCCAAGACGGAGGCTAAAGTGTTGTTGACTAAACAAGAGAGTCTTTTTTATTTTTGTATCTCGTATAAAGCCCGAGATGGAGGCTAAAGTGTTGATTCAATAAGAACCTTTTTGTATCTTGTACAAAGCCCGAGATGGAGGCGTAAGAGGGTACTGTTTCAGTTGAGTGACCAGTATATGGGTTCAAAGAGAAAACCAGTTCTTATATGAGTAACGCTGTACTCAGGGATTTTGATTCGAGGATCAGGGATATTCCCTTTTCTTTGAGGAAACGGGGAATCCAAAGGGTATTTGAGACTGTCCGAGTCTATGGGGTTCCTTCCTATTCTTGAAGGGTGCTTGAGAATGTCTTTGAGACTCAAGGAAATTAGACTGTCCAAGTATAAAGTTTCATCTTTTGTGCTATGCTTTGAGAAACAGTAGTAGACTCTTGGAAAGACTGTTCTATTAAGATGACTGATTTCTGTTCCTATACCTTTAGGAGGTCGTCGGGACAATTTGTACGAAGCCCAAGAGGAGGCTGGAAACTTTTAAGAAGCCGAGGGACAATTTGTACTAAGCCCAAGAGGAGGATATCATTCCCGGAGGAAGAAATCATTTATACGAAGCCTAAGAGGAGGCTGTGAATACTTCTAAGAAGCCGACGGGTCCTTGTACAACGCCCAAGAGGAGTCGGGGATGCTTGTAGGAAACCTGTGGGTCCCTAAACCCTAAGAATTTCAAGACAGGCTATTCAAAAAGAATAGATCAAGCCAGGAAAGTTCGAGAATTTGGAAGAAACTCAAGGGATGCAATTCACGTAGAAGAGATCATCTCTGGGGAGTAGAGTTCCTTGACAATTCCTAAGGGTGCTTTTAAGAAGCCTGTGGGTCCCCAAACCCCGAGAAGTTCAAGACAGGCTATTCACAAAGAATAGATCAAGCCAGGAAAGTTCGAGAATTTGGAAGAAACTCAAGAGATGCAATTCCCGGAGAAGAGATCATCTCTGGGGAGTAGAGTTTCTTTGACAACTTCTACGAGTGACAGTCTAAGAAATGGTTCAAAAAGAATCTGCCTTTCACATCTCCATATTGTTTAACCCCAAGAGGAGGGAAGACTGTATCTGGTAATCCTATGGGGATCTAATTTTGACTATTTAAGATTGATCAACGGGCTTAATGCTAGACGTAGTTGTCGGGAAAACTCTAAATATCTATACTATTATTACACTGTCGATATGAGTTTATGAAAGAAGACTTACAGTGAAACAGCCCTACAATACAGTTATACGTATATGAAAGCGGATAAAGAAAGCATATAACCACTTACTCGGTTGTAGAGCTTCCATGCTGTTTGGTTAGTTGTTCAACAAAGAAAGATTGAAAACAACAGTATAATTCAAAATCAAAGGAGAAAGTGCTTTGAAAAAGAAAGATTTGGGGCTTGCAGCTCAAGGAGAGGCCCAGGGTTTTATCAGTGATCGCACTGTTGAATTTGTACAGAGGGACTTATACAAGTGACTGAGGCCCAAAAAATTGTTTTTTGTACAAAGGGATGGGTCTTACACTCTCTCAAGAGGCCCAAAAAGGTTTAAAGAAAAAGAGTGGGGCTTATAACACGAGGGTAGGCCCAGATGATTTTTCGTTTGAAATGGCGATCGCGCCGAGATTTTCTTTTAACGCAAAGGGGCTTATACAATATCTGAAGCCCAAAGTTGTTTTGGTTAAAAGGGAATTGGGTCTTACACTCTAATAGAGGCCCAAAGAGTTTTGAATGGGTCTTATAGCTCGAGGAGAGGCCCAATTGATTTTTTAAAAGGCGACGATCGCGCCGTTTTCTTGTACAGAGGGACTTATACAATAAGTGAGGCCCAAAATTTGTTTGTACAAGGGGGTTTGGGTCTTACACTCTCTCAAGAGGCCTAAAGAGTTTAAAGAAAAGAAATGGGTCTTACTACTCGAGGGTAGGCCCACATGACTTTTTTTTTTCTGAAATGGCGATCGCGCCGAGATTTTGAAAAGCCCGGGGGTCTTATACAAAGACTGAGGCCCAAGAATGACTTGGTTTTCAAAGGGATTGGGTCTTACACTCTAATAGAGGCCCAAAGAGTTTTGAAAATTATTTATGAGGGTTGAATTAATCAAAAACCCTAATTTGTTTTCAAAATGTGTTTTAATTGAATAAAATATTCAATTAAAATGATCAAAATTGTTTAACATGTGGAAAACAAATTGTGATCTTGGATTAATGCTTCATAAATCAAGTTTTGCCCTCTAGGTCGTGACAGCAAGAGCAAATTTATTTCTGAGTTGGTGGTGTTACAGATGAGTTGTGATGATCTGAACATCTTCCCTACACCCTATGGAGTGTGTTTGAATGCTTGGACTTGATGGAAATTGGCTGGATCACTTCATGGTATCTCAATTGCAACTTGGTTAAAACCTTGAGCAATTGACTGGTGATTCTGAGAAATCAGTGTTCCAGGTGTTGTTTAAGTGTTTGATCAGCTCCCATATGATGTATGTGAGGTGTGTGTGTGATTGGTTTGAGTGGAATTGCCCTCTATTGAAAAACTCGATAGTGACTTGCTAAGAAAGGCATTTTTGAGAGTGAGAAGTGGATTTTGAGAAAGGCAAGTGTTGTAGGCCTTTGGTGTACTTAAATTGATCACAATTGAGCTCTATTTATAGTAGAGCAAGTTTGTTTTGCAAGGAATAGTGAATGGCAACTGCTGAGTAGGGTTGGCCAATGTTGGCAAATGAAAATCCAAGTCTCCTCTAGCCATTGACTAGAGGTTAGGGCACAGGCTGCTGGTCCCCTTGGTCTTGGATAAGTCTTGATTGAATTCAGTTGCTAATAGCTCAGTCCATGCCACCTTGGTGTTTCCATTGAATGCTCCAATCCAAAATTGGAGTCTTGTCCCTATTTTGGGCAATTCTAGGTTTGGCATGCTATTTCTTGTTCCAAGGACTTTGGAGGCTTGACTCAGTGATTGTCCCCTTTAGATTCAATCCTCAGATGTGTCTAAAGTGATGACAAGGCTTGGAATTGGTTGATTTTGGCAAATCGACCAAAAGTGAAAAAATCTGCCTTGCCTTGGCAGATTTTCGTAAGGCATCTTGCCACTACCATATCTCAAAGCTCAAATTGAATTTGGTGATGTTCTTGGCCATTTTGGAAAGCCCTTATATGATACAACAACTGTCTGATCATATTTGGTTTTGATACCTTTTGGATCCAAGTGAAAAATCCCCCTACATTTGGAAAAAAGTAAAGCAGATTCTGACTTAGTGAAATTTTCACTAAGTGTTGGAACAAAGTGACTTTTTTTTATTTTGAGCACTCCATAACTCAAAATCCATGAGGAATTTGGACATAGGTCAGTATGAAGCTTTTGTAGAGGGAAATGAGATCTACAAATCAAGCTTTGGATGTGAAAAAATGGCTTTGTGGTTTAGGAGTTATGATCCTCCAAAGTTGCTACCTTTGTCACTTTTTTTCATAACTTAGAAAATTTTCTAAGTTTTTATGGTTACCCCTTTTACAAGTTATCCCACTTTCTTTGATTTTTCTTGATGAATGATGATTCAAATCATACATTAACATCATTTTAGGGTTAAAAATCCATTTTTGTGAAAAATCTCAAAAAGTCAAAGTTGACTTTTGTGCACAGTTGACTTTTTATCAGATGAATTCTAAACTGTGTGATCCTCTATGAAATCATGTCCTTGACCTAAATCAAACTTGATTGACATGTTCCATGGGTGTTATAGGGTGTATTGAATCATGTCCTAGGGTTTGGGAGCATGTCCTGGTCAAAAGTCAAAGCTACAGTTGATTTTTCTCGCAAAACCCTAACTGTGGTTCAGATGAAATTGAAACTTGTTGCTCAAGCTTCTTGGATCAATCCATTGTTCAAAATGGATCAATATGGTATATTAGAGAGACTCAAATCATGTCTTGAGGTATTGGTTCATGATTTGTCCCAAAAGTCAACTTAGGGATGAATTAGGTCAAGAAACCCTAATTCCTGATTTTTGATGTATGCATCCCCTGAGGTCAAATTGACTTGATGCTTGGGCCCATGAGGTTCCATGGAGTATTTTAGGATATGCTTTGAAGCATTGGCTCATGCCCAGGTGAAAATTTCCATATGGAGGCCCTGGTCGACCAAACCCTAATTTGGTGACACTGGCGATCTTGAAGCATGATCCACCTATAAGGGAGCAACCTTGTGCTAATCCTTGAAGTGGGAGTCCTCTTGATCCATTGTGGATGTTTGAGAGGTTAGACAAGTTGAAGATCATATCATTCCTTAATTGATCCTTTGTCTAAGCACTCAGAGAGGGCTTGAAACCCTAATTTTGATTGTGGTGAATGCTCAATAATTCCTTGAGGAGATTGATGAGGCATAAAGGTACATCCATATTGTGATGATGATTTGCACAATGATGGAAAATCTTAGTGGTAAAAATTTGGGGTATGACAGACGCCCCTATTTAATCTTCTTGGACACGAAGGTGTGAATGGCGAAGGTATTCGGGCATTCGAGGTGCAAGAGGATTAAATATCGGAATATCTGAAATTTTGATGGCGTATATGAATGCTAATTCACGCATTCATCCTCTTTCGCTAAGCAATGATGCTTAGAAAAGGTAAACTTCCCCTCGATCCTGGTCTTCAGCCAAGGAACTGGTCTCAGTTTCTGATTCAAACTTCCCCTCGATCCTTGTTTCCTACCAAGGAACTGGTCTTAGTTTCTTTTGTCAATAAACTTTATTGACAAGGGACGTTATTCGTAGCAGTTTCCCTCAAACTTCTCGCCGAATTTTCCTGGGGAGATGCCATTTGACGGAAAAAGTTGACGTCAGACTTGCTGGGGAACCCATTCATCTGAGTTGTAGAGGTACACAAACTTCTCTGTTTTGGAGACGCCATTTGTTTCTATTGGGAAGAGCGAGTCTACTGAAAGACTGCTTTCGTTTGGGGTCTTACATCATACTTTTCTCGGGATCTTCCCGGAGAAATACCATATGATGGGATCCAATTTGAGGTACCGATGACCTTTTCATCAGTGGTTTTTTTGAAGAAAAACTGTTGTACCACCGAATCTTTGATTAGGAGGCTTTCTTTCGGGATTTTCCTTAATCCGGGAAAGCAAAAATATTATCTTCAATGGCGAAGAGTGACGTTGACGGAGGGCTCTCTGGTTTTTCAGAGGTTCAAGTTATCAAAGTGGTCGAGGACCGTCTCTAGTCCAGAGATCAACCGGAGAAAGATTGCTTAGATGATTCACTTCCTGACGAGGAAAGAACTGACAACTCTATTGAGAGGACTTTTTATCACCAGGGGATAAGACCGACTAGAGTGATAGTGATGCAATATGAAATATGAATGTAAATCAATAATGTATGATGTATGTATGTTTATGCTGATAAAACCGACACGACATACAAACTAATGGATGAACACGACTGGATACTCGGCCGTCGCGGGGCGAAGAAGTACCGTTGGTCCAAAAGTAGCAATTCTACCTTGCTTAGGAGAAGTAGTCCTCGCGGGGAACTATGTTGGTCGGGCTTAGGAGATAAGAACTTGGCTGAGGCGTGTCAGACGAAACAAGGTCTCTGACACAGTTGATCCCTTCATTCAGGCGTACTGGGTTAGAAGGAGTACTTTGATTCTGCACTTTGAAGTTCGCTTACTTCTGGAGAAGCGATTGATGTTCTTTTTATGTTTAATAGTCAAAAGAAATTGCCATCTTTATTTTAAAAGCAGAAAAATTTTTACAAGTAAATTCATTTTTGTTTTATTTCAAGAATCGTTGATCATATTAAAATGTCGTTATGTAAAGCTAAAACAAATGAGAATTACAAACAAAAGCACAAGAGCCAAATTTTATTGATAAGATGGAGATTAGCCAAACGCGTGATTCCAAAGAGTATTTACAAAGTTAGAAAATGGTAATTTACAGGGAAAAGGGCTACGTCGAAACATAACGACCACTATCCTTCTACCAACTTTGAATTCGGGACATCCTGAGCTTATGTCGAAGATGACCTTGACTGGAGTTTTCCTCCGATGGATGGTGTAACTGCTGCTGAGGGACTTGCCTCTATTGAACATAGTTACTTGCCATTATCCCTAACTTTTGCCTAGATTGTACTGTGATGTTTCTAATCCATCGGGATGATTTTTTTTTTATTTTGTCTCTAACTTTTGCCTAGACCGCCCTTTCGGGTTTTCAATCCATCGAGACGTCTTTTTTTTAGGAGAAGTATTTCTTGACTACATCAACGTTTGTAGGGTAGGCAAATTCCTCTCCGTCCATGGTTGCAAGTCTCAAGGCGCCGCCTGAGAAGGCTTTCTTGACCACATAGGGGCCGTCATAGTTCGGAGTCCATTTGCCCCGAGAATCAGTGGGAAATGATTGTATCTTCTTGAGCACAAGGTCTCCTTTCCTGAAGATGCGAGGTCGAACCTTTTTGTCAAAGGCTTTCTTCATTCTCTGTTGATACAATTGACCATGGCATAATGCCGTTATTCATTTTTCTTCGATCAGATTCAGTTCGTCGTGTCGACTTTGACACCACTCAGCTTCGGTAAGCTTAGCTTCCATCAATACCCTGATTGATGGGATCTCTACTTCTATGGGGAGAACTGCTTCCATGCCATATACTAGAGAGAAAGGGGTAGCCCCTGTTGAAGTGCGGACAGACGTGCGATAACCGTACAGAGCAAAGGGTAGCATCTCGTGCCAATCTTTGTAAGTTACAACCATCTTCTGAACAATCTTCTTGACGTTCTTGTTAGCCGCTTCTACCGCCCCATTCATCTTAGGTCGGTATGGAGATGAGTTATGGTGCTCGATCTTGAACTCAGCGCACAACTCTTTCATCATCTTATTGTTCAAGTTAGATCCATTATCAGTAATGATCTGGCTCGGAACACCATAACGGCAGATGATATTGTTTTTGATAAATCGGACCACCACTTGTCGGGTTACATTAGTGTATGACGCTGCTTCGACCCACTTGGTGAAGTAGTCAATGGCTACCAGGATGAACCGATGTCCGTTTGAAGCCTTAGGCTCAATCAAGCCAATAATGTCGATTCCCCATATGGAAAAAGGCCATGGGGAAGAAAGAACTTTGAGATGCGTTGGCGGTACATGAATTTTGTCGGGGTATATCTGACACTTGTGACACCTCCTCATGTACTTGTAGCAGTCAGATTCCATTGTCAACCAATAGTACCCTGCTCTTAGAATTTTTCTCGCCATTGTGTGTCCGTTGGCATGAGTGCCAAAGGATCCTTCATGAATTTCTTTCAATAGCATGTCTGCCTCTGGTCTGTCGACGCATCGGAGCAAGACCATGTCAAAATTCCGCTTATACAGCGTATCACCGCTCAGGAAGAAACTACCTGCTAGCCTTCTGAGGGTCTTTCTATCCTTTTTGAATGCCCTAGGAGGGTACTCTTGTTTTTGAAGGAAGCATTTGATATCGTGATACCAAGGTTTGTCGTCTATGACTGCTTCAATCGTGAAGATGTAAGCGGGCCTTTCAAGGCGTATTATGTCGATCTTAGGTAGGTCAGTCCATTGACCTACACTAATCATAGAAGAGAGAGTGGCTAAGGCGTCAGCCATGTGATTCTCATCACGAGGGATGTGATGAAACTTGATTCTGTTGAAGAAAGGTAACAACCTTCTTGCATAATCTTTGTAAGGAATCAGTCTTGATTAGTATGTGTTCCAATCTCCTTTTATCTGATTGATAACTAGGGCTGAGTCGCCATATACGTCCAAGTTTTTGATCCTTAAATCAATCGCTTCTTCGAGACCCATGATACAAGCTTCGTATTCGGCCTCGTTGTTTGTACATTTGAACGTAAGTCGAGCGGTGAAAGGAATGTGGGTACCCTGAGGGGTAACAACCCCAATTCCATTTCCATAATGATTAATTGCTCCGTCAAAGATAAGTCCCCACTGGGAACCTGGTTCTGGCCCTTCACTGGGTAGCAGTTCGTCGCAGTCTTTCATCTTCAAATACATGACATCTTCGTCTGGGAAGTCAAATCCAATTGATTCTTGATCGTCAATCCGTTGATGAGCCAAATGATCAGCTAAAATACTTCCTTTAACGGCTTTTTGAGCGTGGTACTCTATGTCATATTCTTATAACAACGTCTGCCAACGGGCAATCCTTCCCATGAGAGCAAGTTTTTCAAATACATACTTGATTGGGTCCATCTCGGAGATTAACAAAGTAGTGTGATGAATCATGTACTAGCGCAGACGTTTGGCTGCCCAAGCCAAAGCACAACAAGTTTTCTCGAGCATCGTGTACCGAGTTTCACAGTCGGTGAACTTCTTGCTTAGATAGTAAATGGCAGACTCTTTCCTTTTGGTTTCGTCTTGTTGGCCAAGTACACACCCCATTGAGTCTTCCAAGACTGTGAGGTAGATGATCAGCGGTCTTCCTTCCCCTGGAGGTGATAAAATCGGAGGATTCAATAGATATTCCTTAATACTGTCGAAGGCGGTTTGGCAATCTTCTGTCCAAATACAGTCCTGGTTCTTTTTGAGTAACTTGAAAATCGGGGCACATGTGGTGGTCATGAGGAATATGAATCTGGAGATTTAGTTCAAACGTCCCAGGAATCCTCTGACTTGTTTTTCAGTTTTCGGAGAAGGCATTTCTTGAATGGCCTTAACCTTGTCAGGATCAACCTCAATTCCTTTCTGGCTGACGATGAACCCTAAGAGTTTCCCTGAGCAAACACCGAAGGTGCACTTGTTGGGATTCAAGCGGTGTTTGTATTTTCTCAGACGCTCAAATAGTTTTGACAGGTGGGTCACATGCTCCTCCTCTGTCTTAGATTTTGCAATCATATCATCGACATATACCTCGATTTCCTTGTGTATCATGTCAGGAAACAGAGTAGTCATGGCCCTTTGATAGGTTGCCCCGGCGTTCTTCAAACCGAACGACATTACCTTGTAACAAAAGGTACCCCATGGGGTAATGAACGAAGTTTTCTCCATGTCTTTCGACGCCATTTTAATTTGGTTATAGCCCGAGAATCCATCCATGAAGGAGAAAACTTTGAACTTTGCTGTACTGTCAACCAGCATGTCAATGTGTGGTAAAAGAAAGTCGTCCTTTGGACTTGCCTTGTTCAGATCCCTGTAATCGACACACATTCTGACCTTTCCGTCCTTTTTCGGAACGGGTACGATATTGGCTAACCATTGAGGATATTTTGATGTGGCGAGGAAACCCGCGTCAATCTGTTTCTGTACCTCCTCTTTGATTTTGATGGCCATGTCCAGGTGAGTGTGTCTCAACCTCTGCTTTACTGGCGGACATTCCGATCTTAACGGTAAGTGATGTTCCACGATGCTGGTATCCAAACCTGGCATGTCCTGATAGGACCAAGCGAATACATCGGGGAATTCTTTGAGAAGCTTTATCAAACTCTCTTTGGCAGTTGGACTGAGCAGTGCCCCAATCCTGATTTCTTTTCTCTCTTTTTCTGAACCCAAGTTTACCGTTTCCAACGGCTCTTTGTGAGGTTCAATGGACCTCTCCTCTTGTCTGAGTAATCGGGAGATCTCTTCTGGAATTTCGTTGTCATCTTCTTCTTCAGCCCCAAATACCGGGAACTCAAAGTCGGGAGAAGGCATCGGATCGTATGTTTCAACGGGGTTTAAAACAAGCAATCTGCATAGCGTGACGATTCGTGTTTAGAAGAGATAGAGAGAATGCAAAAGTGTGTGAAGTGTATATTTTTTTATTACTGCTTGTTTTTGAATTGTTTTTTAGGATTACCATTTTCTGAGAAAAGCAAAAAGAGAAAACAACAATTAATGCGGAAATTACATAACGACGTTATTTTATTAATGAACAAGTCGATTCTTGAAACTACCGCCCTATAAAATAAAACTCTGTCACTTTGGGCAAAGCGAAGAGGGAAATTTACAGAAGGCGAGCCCTATCAAAACATCTGTTTCACCTGAGCAGGGTGAAAGGTTAAAGATGGCAGTTACTTTGACTTATGAACGATCTTCGAAACATCGACAGCAACCCACTGGCGGCGAACTCCTCGGTGAATCACAAAGTCTGGCACCTTCCTTGATTTGTCTTTAGAAATAATGCTGATTTCTGGTAGAGCAGGATCATTGGAATCTGTCTCCCAGGCAGAATTGTCGTAGGAGGATTCCTCAGTTGTATTTTGCATAGCATTTGTGCTCTCAGCTGTATCTCCCCATCCAGTTGGCTGGATAGCTTCGAGCCTGATACGTGAGCTTTCGGGAGCGGTGTACTTGACCATATAGTCGTATTTTCCACTCGATTGTCCCAAGGTGTCCCACACTTCTTTGGAACTGGAGGAGTCATCCCTCTCGATGACGTTGACCTCGGGAAAGGCATAATTAATGAATTCTAATCCTGCAAACGTTGCAAATTCATTGTCATGTTGAGTAGTTTCTGAATGACCTGAGTGTTGATCCCATGACATGGTGGGGACACAGGTATTCTGTTCAATGATGCTCAGCTAAGTTTCATTACTCGGCTGACTTTCTGGCCCCAGGTCTTCTGGGTAAGGCTGCCACATTGGCAGGTCATCCATCGGGCCATAGTAATTGTGGTCAAAGTTGTCTTTCATCAGAGTGTCCTCCTCTAATGAATTTGGCAAAGCACGACATCCTTCCGAATCACAACCTTCGTATATCATTTCGACATCTGACCGTGGTATAAATTTCGGACTCTGTGCGGGATAGCAAAATGGTGTAGGCACCTCTTCCTGAGACATATAACCGTCCTCGTTAAGATAGGACTTCCATTCTTCATCTGTGTCAGAGGGATCCTCCTCATTGATAGCATGGATTGCCTGAGGCACTGGGTGAAGGAATCCTCCATTGTGGAAGAAGTTCTGAATGGGATGAAGACTTTCATCGCTGGCAGCTGTCTGGGTGCAGGTTGCAGAAAAACTAAGACCCTTCTTTGTTTTATTGTCAGTAAGAATGACAAGCTGTCCCCATCCTGTTGTATCGGTACTCTCGACTGCTTTAATAGCATCTTTGTATGAGGAAATCGAAGTTCCTCCTCTGGATTGATCGTCCTTGTGTAGCGAAAGCGCTTGGAATTGGGTTCTGATTATCCCTTCTGGTTCCACATAAGTGGATGACGATAAATTGCTTACGAGCAAGGCCTGTTCTCCACAGACTGTGACGAGTTGGCCGTTCTGTACGAACTTTAACTTTTGGTGGAGGGTTGAAGTGACCGCTCCAGCCTGATGTATCCAAGGTCTTCCTAATAAACAACTGTACGTTGCCCGGATGTCCATGACCTGGAAGGTGACTTGGAAAGTGTGAGGACCAATAGTTATGGGAAGATCGACTTCGCCAATAACCTTTTTTCTGGATCCGTCGAATGCTTTGACGAAGACCTCGCTGGTTCTCATTGGAGGGCCTTTGAATAATAATTGGATAAAAGTGGACTTCGGCATAACATTCAGGGCTGACCCTGTGTCTACCAGTATACTGGCTAAAGCATCGTCCTGGCAGTTGACTGTGATATTGAGTGCCATGTTATGACGGCGACCCTTTTCCGGTAATTCCTCATCACTAAATCCCAAATTATTACAAGAAGTGATGTTAGAGATAATACTATCGAACTGTCTGATTGTTACATCCTGTTCCACAAAGGCTTGCTCCAAGACTTTCTGTAGAGCCTCCCTGTGCGCTTCCGAACTGAGTAACAGTGATAATACCGAGATCTTTGAAGGAGTCTGTAATAGTTGATCAACAATGTTGTATTCACTCCTTTGGATGAGTTTCAACATCTCATCATCGTTTTTCGAAAGGTCGGGATTACTGGTTGACCGACTGATGGATCGGGAGCTTCTGTCTGAAGTTCCTTTTCTTTGTTGGACTCTCCAACTCCTCTGTTGAAGATTCTACCACTCTGTGTTACACGACTGATGTCTGCAATATTCACGACGGAGGGTAATGGAATTTCCTTTCCATTTTCAACTGTTGTTGCACCATATTTGTAAGGGATTGCCTTAGTTGATTCATACGGTAGTGGTCCCGGCATATAGATGACTATGGGAACCTTCTGGGTTTTTTGACCATCATAAGTAATCTCGATCCATTCCCGATTGGGAATTCTTGATTCGTCAAGCAGAGGGGTAATGGAAAAAACATTCCTGGTCATCTGATGATCAGAGATGACGACAACGTCCGCAATTTGATTGGCAAGGTAGTCCGGCGACCAATTGATGGGTCCGGAACCTAGATATGGGCGAATATCTCCACGATCCACCTGCCCCTGGAGAGCTGCTCGCACAAGGTAGCATCCTTGGTTACTTTCGGAACAGACTCCACAACATTCATAATTGTGTGGTGGCACCTGGCCACACCCACTTTGAATACAATGTAACCTCACTAGGTTAGCTTCCACAAGTCGGACATCCTGACTTTGACGCGGAGTGGGGTTTCTGTTATTGATACTAATTTGCTGAGTATCTTCATCCATGTAGATTGGCATCCACCAATGATTTAACAAGTGCTGAAGTGCCTCCTGGACAAAGGCACATTCCTGATTGTTTTCGCAACCCACTTTACAACTGTGATAATTATGTGATATCAAGAATCCGAGTCGGACCTGCTCAGCATGCAACTCTACCAAGTTGGTATTCATCAAGCGAATGTCGAAGATCTGAACCATATTGATCTGATAGGGATTCCTATCATGGTAGTCTTGGATCCATCCAAGATCCATCTGACGCTGGAGGGCCTCCTGTATGAAAGAGCATCCCTGTTTTTTTACCGAGCAAGTCAGACAAGAACTGTAATCGTGTCGCGGCAGATTATGATACTGGCTTTGCCTTAAATGCATTGCCACCAGGTTGACATTCATTGTACGGATGTCGTGGTTTTGAATGACGTTGGAATTCGTATAGACCATATTAACTCCATGAACTCGGTGCTCTTGGATCCATCCGAGATCCATCTGTTCCTGTAGAGCTGATTGCACTACAGAACACCCTCGATTGCTTTTAGAGCAGATATCACACTGATGATAATTATGAGGTGGCACATGGCCATATCCACATTGTCTATAATGCATCTTGACCAGATTGGTCCTTAACAAGAGTACATCATGAATTTGATAGTCGTTGTTAAATTCTTTCCAATCAAGTTGACTGCAGCTTTCTCATGTTGAGGCAGTGGGTTTGTGAGAACATTGGGATTCGTATCTTTGAAAGATAAGAGCCCAGTCCTAACAAGCTTTTGCACGTCAGATTTGAAATTGAGACGGTTCTCTATGTTATGCCCTGGACCTCCTTGATGATAAGGGCATGTCTGATCCACCTTAAACTAAAAAGGACGATTTTCTGGTACTGTAAGAGGAGACTTAGTCTGGATGTGCCCCTTAGCCAGTAGTAACAGAAATAGTTCTGCGTACAACATGGGTATAGGATCAAACCCTGGTGGCCGCGTTGTACGGTTGTTGCTATATGGAGGACGAGCCTGCTGAAGAGGCTGTTGTGTCCTTTGCTGATTAGGTTGGCTCTGCGCAACCTGAGGTTGATACGTAGGAATAGGCGTAGAGCTGATAGCAGGAGTTGCAGCTGCTACCGGTTGGTACTGTCGCCTTTGATTTTCGAGAGAAATATTCCCAATATCTTGCTCTTTTTTCTTTGGGAGAGCACTACCGTATCGTTTTGTACTACTCAATGATCCAGCGTCTTTTACCAAACATCTTTCTCGGACGGTTTCCTCAAGATGAACTCCCATGCCCACCATCTCGGTGAAATCACTGGGCGCACTGGCAACCATTCTGTCATAGTAAAATGAGCTTAAGGTCTTTAAGAAGATCTTTGTCATCTCTTTTTCCTCAAGAGGTGGACAAATTTGAGCGGTAATTTCACGCCATCTCTGAGCGTACTCCTTAAAGGTTTCCTTGTCCTTTTGTGACATTGATCTGAGTTGATCTCTGTCCGGTGCCATGTCCAAATTGTATTTGTATTGTTGGACGAAGGCAGTACCAAGATCTCTGAATGTGATAATCGTAGTACGGTTTAAACCCATGTACCATTTGAGTGCGGCACCGGTTAAACTAGCCTGAAAGTAGTGAATCAGTAGGTCTTGATTCTCCGTCTGAGCTGACATTCGCCGAGCGTACATCACCAGATGGCTCTAAGGGCAAGAGTTACCCTTGTATTTTTCAAAGTTGGGCACTTGAAATTTGTGCGGAACTTTCACATTGGGGACCAGACAAAGGTCTGCGGCGTCCTTTCCAAATAAATCCTGACCGCGGATGGCTTGCAGTTCCCTCTGCATTTCCAGGAACTGTTCCTGGAATTCATCCATTCTATCGAACATAGTTCCCTTCTTACCAGAAGGTATCGGTGGAATCTGTCCTTCCGAGACAGTGTGCACCACAGGGGATGGTACCGTGACTACGGCAGTGAACCTTGGTGTTTCCCGAAGTTTATAACCTTCAGGAATCTTCAGTATGCCCCTGGCATCTTCGCTTTCCCGAAGTTTGTAACCTTCAGGTCCAGCGGCTTCTGTTATGATTCCCTGATCTTCAGTGATCTGTGGAACATATCCTTCCGGGATATAGTTAACAGGCATGCCCCAAGGACGATCTTTCGGCATTTGATACCTAGGATCATACTTCTCCACTATGGGCGTTGAGGTGATCTCTGAGATCATAGTCCTTTGTAGCTGAGCTTCTGCCATGGCTTGCGTGCCGTTACGAAGCTTTCTCATATCCTCTCTCAGAGCGTCGATCTCTTCTTTCAACTCTCTGTTCTCTTCCTCGAGATCATCCATCTTTTTCTGACGATTGGCCCGAGTATTGTACGAATGAGACAGTTTGACTCTAGAACCGAGACACAAACGTGAGATTCGTAGGTAAGAAGAATACGCGATGTGAGAATGATGAATGCAATGATTATATTAATTGTTTTTTGGTTTAATCAAAATAAATTTTGACAATTAGATTGCAAATATCAAACAGTGGGGAAACCCCTTTTTATTGAATTCAAAGGATTACAGAAATGGAAATACAGTAGATTACAAGGTGCAGAAACAGAAACCTAAGCTAATGGGTCCCGAGTCCTCTCTGAAGAGAAATCGGGTGCTGACTCTGGTGCTTTCCTTTTCTTTGACCGGGGCTCTTGGGCCATTGTCGGGTTGTCATTTCTTTGCCAGGTGAAAGGAGTGAGCAAATTCCTTTGGTCATCTTGATTCTCTACAGCATGTTGCTCCAAAATTTCAGTCAGAGCATCTTTATCTTTCAGCATCTTTCATAAGCATGTCTGCTTCTGGTCTGTCGACGGATCGGAGCAAGACCATGTCAAAATTTCTCTTATAGAGAATGTCACCGCTCAGGAAGAAGTTTCCAGCCAATCTTCTGAGGGTTTTTCTGTCTTTTCTTAGTGCCCCAGGTGGGTACTCTTGTTTCTGAAGGAAGCATTTGATATCGTGATACCAAGGTTTGTCGTCTTTGACTGCTTCAATCGTAAAGATGTAGGCGGGCCGTTCAAGGCGCATGATGTCAATCTTAGGTATGTCATTCCATTGACCTACACTAATCATGGAAGAGATAGTGGCTAATGCATCATCCATGTGATTCTCCTCACGAGGGATGTGATGAAACTCAACTCTGTCGAAGAAAGGTAGCAACCTTCTCGCGTAGTCTTTGTAAGGAATCAATCTTGATTGGTATGTGTTCCAATCTTCTTTGATCTGATTGATAACCAGGGTTGAGTCGCCGTATACGTCCAAGTTTTTGATCCTTAAATCAATCGCTTCCTCGAGACCCATAATACAAGCTTCGTATTCGGCCTCATTGTTCGTACATTTGAACATAAGTCTGGCGGTGAAAGGAATGTGGGTACCCTGAGGGGTAACAATGATTTCCCTAATTCCATTTCCATAATGATTGACTGCTCCGTCAAAGATAAGTCCTCATTGGGAACCTGGTTCTGGCCCTTCACTGGGTAGCGGTTCATCGCAATCCTTCATTTTCAGATACATGACATCTTCGTCTGGGAAGTCAAACCCGATTGATTCTTGACCGTCAATCGGTTGATGAGCTAAATGATCGGCTAAAATACTTCCTTTAACGGCTTTCTGAGCGTGGTACTCTATGTCATATTCTGATAACAGCATCTACCAACGGGCAATCCTTCCCGTAAGAGCAGGTTTTTCGAAAACATACTTAATTGGATCCATTTCGGAGATTAACCAAGTAGTGTGACGAATCATATATTGGCGAAGACGTTTGACTGCCCAAGCCAAAGCGCAACAAGTTTTCTCAAGCATCGTGTACCGAGTTTCGTAGTCGGTGAATTTCTTGCTTAGATAGTAAATGGCAGACTCTTTCCGTTTAGTTTCGTCCTGTTGGCCAAGTACACATCCCATTGAGTCCTCCAGAACTATGAGGTAAATGATCAGTGGTCTTCCTTTCACTGGAGGTGATAGAATTGGTGGGTTCAACAGGTATTCCTTGATACTGTCGAAGGCAGTTTGGCAGTCTTCTGTCCAAACGCAGTCCTGGTTCTTTTTGAGTAATTTCAAGATCGGCGCACAAGTGGCAGTTATAAGGAATATGAATCTGGAGATGTAGTTCAAACGTCCCAAGAATCCTCTGACTTGTTTTTCAATTTTCGGAGAAGGCATTTCTTGAATGGCCTTGACCTTGTCAGGATCAACCTCAATTCCTTTCTGGCCGACGATGAACCCTAGTAGTTTCCCTGAACAGACACCGAAGGTGCACTTGTTAGGATTCAAGCGGAGCCTAAATTTTCTTAAACGTTCGAACAATTTTGACAGATGTTCAACGTGCTCACTCTCTGTTTTTGATTTTGCAATCATATCATCGACATATACCTCGATTTCTTTGTGTATCATGTCATGAAACAGAGTAGTCATAGCCCTTTGATAGGTTGCCCCGGCGTTCTTCAAACCGAACGACATTACCTTGTAACAAAAGGTACCCCATGGGGTAATGAACGAAGTTTTCTCCATGTCTTTCGGCGCCATTTTAATCTGGTTGTAGCCCGAGAATCCATCCATGAAGGAGAAAACTTTGAACTTTGCTGTGCTGTCTACCAGCATGTCAATGTGTGGTAAAGGAAAGTCGTCCTTTGGACTAGCCTTGTTCAGATCTCTGTAATCAACACACATTTTGACCTTTCCGTCCTTTTTGGGAACGGGTACAATGTTGGCTAACCATTGAGGATATTCTGATGTGGCGAGGAAACCTGCGTCAATCTGTTTCTGTACCTCCTCTTTGATTTTGATGGCCATGTCTGGGTGAGTCCGTCTCAACCTCTGCTTTACTGGCGGACATTCCGATCTTAACGGTAAGTGATGTTCCACGATGCTGGTATCCAATCCTGGCATATCCTGATAGGACCAAGCGAATACATCGGGGAATTCTTTGAGAAGCTTTATCAAACCCTCTCTGGCAGTTGGACTGAGCAGTGCTCCGATCTTGATTTCTTTTCTCTCTTGCTCTAAACCCAAGTTTACCGTTTCCAACGGCTCTTTATGAGGTTCAATGGACCTTTCCTCTTGTCTGAGTAGTCGGGAGATCTCTTCGGGAATTTCGTTGTCATTTTCTTCTTCAGCCTCGAATACCAGGAACTCAAAGTTGGGCGAAAGCATCGGATCGTATGTTTCAACGGGGTGTAAAACAAGCAATCTGCATGACGTGATGATTCGTGTTTAGAAGAGATAGAGGAAAATGCAAGTGTGTGCAGTGTATTTATTCTACTGCTTGTTTTTATTATTGAATTGTTTTTTAGGATTACCATTTTCTGAAAAAGCAAAAAGAGAAAACAGCAATTAATGCGGAAATTACAGAACGACGTTATTTTATTAAAGAACAAGTCGAATCTTGAAACTACCGCCCTATAAAACAAAACTCTGTCGCTTTGGGCGAAGCGAAGAGGGATATTTACAAAAAGCGAGCCCTATCAAAACATCCGTTTCACCTGGGTAGGGTGAAAGGTTAAAAGATGGCAATTACTTTGACTGGTGAACGACCTTCGGAACATCGACAACAACCCATTAGCGGCGAACTCCTCGGTGAATCACAAAGTCTGGCACCTTTCTCGATTTGTCTTCAGAAATAACACTGATTTCTGGTGGAGCAGGATCATTAGAATCTGTCTCCCAGGCAGAGTTGTCGTAGGAGAATTCCTCTGTTACATTTTGCATAGCATTTATGCTCTCAGCTGTATCTCCCCATCCAGTTGGTTGGATGTCTTCGAACCTGATACGAGAGCTTTCGGGCGCAGTGTACTTGACCATAAAGTCGTATTTTCCACTTGGTTCTCCCAGAGTGCCCCAAACTTCTTTGGAACTGGAGGAGTCATCCCTCTCAATGACTTTGACCTCGGGAAAAGCATAGTTGATGAATTCTAGTCCGGCGAACGTTGCAAATTCATCTTCATGTTGAGTGTTGATCCCATGACATGGTGGGGACACAGGTATTCTGTTCAATGACGGTCAACTGATTTTCATTGTTCGGCTGACTCTCTTGCCCCAAGTTTCCTGGATAAGGTTGCCACATTGGCAGACCATCCATTGGGCCATAGTAGTTGTGGTCAAAGTTGTCTTTCATCAGAGTGTCCTCCTCTAATGAATTTGGCGGAGCACGACATCCTTTCGGATCACAATCTCCATATATCATTTCGACGTCTGACCTGGGTATAAATCTCGGACTCTCTGTAGGAAAGCAAAAAGGTATAGGCACCTCTTCTTGAGACATATAACCGTCCTCGTTAAGATAGGACTTCCATTCTTCATCCGTGTCAGAGGGATCTTCCTCATTGATAGCATGTACCGCTTGAGACACTGGGTGAAGGAAACCTCCACTGTGGAATAAGTTTTGAAATGGATGAAGACTTTCATGGTTGGCAGCTATCCGGGTACAGGTTGCAGAAAAACCAAGACCCTTCTTTGTTTTATTGTCAGTGGGAATGACAAGCTGTCCCCATCCGGTTGTATCGGTACTCTCGACCGCTTTGATAGCATCTTTGTATGAAGAAATCGAAGTTCCTCCTTTGAAATGATTGTTCTTGCTTACCGACAGTGCTTGGAACTGCGTTCCAATAACCTCCTCGGGTTCTATACCAGTAGATGATGATAAGTTGCTTACAAGCAAGGCTTGTTCTCCACAGACTGTGACAAGTTGATCGTTCTTGATGAACTTTAGCTTTTGGTGGAGGGTTGAAGTAACCGCTCCAGCCTGATGTATCCAAGGTCTTCCTAATAAACAACTGTATGTTGCCCGAATGTCCATGACCTGGAAAGTGACTTGGAAAGTGTGAGGACCAATAGTTATGGGAAGATCAACTTCGCCGATAACCATTTTTCTGGATCCGTCGAATGCTTTGACGACGACCTCGCTGATTCTCATCGGAGGGCTTTTGAATGATAATTGCATTAAAGTGGACTTCGGCATAACATTCAGGGCCAACCCTGTGTCTACCAGTACGCTGGCTAAAGCATCGTCCTGGCAGTTAACTGTGATATTGAGCGCCATGTTATGACGGCGACCCTCTTCGGGTAATTCCTCATCACTAAATCCCAAATTATTGCAGGAAGTGATGTTAGAGACAATACTATCGAACTGTCTGATTGTTACATCCTGTTCCACAAAGGCTTACTCCAAGACTTTCTGTAGAGCCTCCCTGTGGGCCTCTGAACTGAGTAACAGTGATAACACCGAGATCTTTGAAGGAGTCTGTAACAGTTGATCAACAATGTTGTATTCACTCCTTTGGATGAGCTTCAGCATCTCATCATTATTTTTCGAAAGGTCGGGATTACTGGATTGACCGACTAGTGGATCGGGAGCTTCCGTCTGAAGTTTCTTTTCTTTGTTAGGTTCCCCAACCCCTCGGTTGAAGATTCTACCACTCCGTGTTACTCGACTTATGTCTGCAATATTCACGATGGAGGGTAATGGAATTTCCTTTCCATTCTCAATTGTTGTTGCACCGTATTTGTAAGGGATAACCTTAGTTGATTCATACGGCAATGGTCCCGGTAGATAGATGACTACGGGAACCTTCTGATTTTTCTGACCATCGTAAGTAATCTCGATCCGTTCCCGGTTGGGAACCTTAGATTCGCCAAGTAGAGGGATGATGGCAAAGACATCCCTGGTCCTATGATGACCAGAGATGGTGACAACATCCTCAACTTGATCGGCAAGGTAATTCGGCGACCAGTCGGTGGGTCCAGAACCCGGATATGGACGAATTTCTCCACGGTCCACCTGCCCCTAGAGAACTGCTCGCACAAGGTAACACCCTTGGTTACTTTCCAAACAGACGCTACAACGGTCGTAATTGTGTGGTGGCACCTGGCCACGCCCACTTTGAATACAATGCAACCTCACTAGGTTACCTTCCACTGATCGGATATCCTGACTTTGACGACGAGTAGGATTCCTGTTACTAATACTAATTTGCTGAGTATCTTCATCCATATAGATTGGCATCCACCAGTGATTTAATAAGTGCTGAAGTGCCTCCTGGACAAGGGTACAACCCTAATCATTTTCGCAACCCGCTTTACAGCTTTGATAGTCATGTGATATTAAGAATCCGAGTCGGACCTGTTCAGCATGTAACTCTACCAGGTTGGTATTCATCACGCAAATATCGAAGATTTGAACCATGTTGATCTGATAAGGGTTCCTATCATGGTAGTCTTGGATCCATCCAAGATCCATCTGACGCTGGAGGGCCTCCTGTATGAAAGAGCATCCCTGTTTGTTTACCAAGCAAGTCAGACAGGAACTGTAATCGTGCCGCGGCAGATTATGATACTGGCTTTGCCTTGAGTGCATCGCCACCAAGTTGACATTCATCGTACGGATGTCATGGTTCTGAATGACGTTGGAATTCGTGTAGACCATGTTAACTCCACGAACTCGGTGCTCTTGGATCCATCCGAGATCCATCTGCTTGCACCACAGAACATCCTTGATTATTTTTAAAGCAGATATCACACTGGTGATAGTTATGAGGTGGCACATGGCCATATCCACTCTGTCTACAATGCATCTTGACCAGATTGGTTTTCAACAAGAGTACATCGTGAATTTGATAGACGTCGTTAGTCTCTTCCTCAATCAGATTGACTGCAGCTTTCTCATGTTGAGGCAGCAGGTTCGTAAGAACATTGGGATTCGTATCTTTGAAAGATAGGACCCCGCTCCTAACAAGTTTTTGCACGTCGGACTTGAAATTGAGACAGTTCTCAATGTTATGCCCTGGTCGTCCTTAATGATAAGGGCATGTCTGATCCACCTTAAACCAAAAAGGCAGATTTTCCGGTACTGCAAGAGGGGACTTAGTCTAAATGTGCCCCTTGGCTAGCAGTAATGGAAATAGTTCTGCGTACGTCACGGGTATAGGATCAAACCCTGGTGGCCGTGTTGTATGGTTGTTGTTATATGGAGGACGAGCCGGCTGAAGAGGCTGTTGTGTCCTTTGCTGATCAGGTTGGCTCTGCGCAACCTGAGGTTGATAAGTATGCGCGGTGCTGATAGCAGGAGCTACAGCTGCTACTGGTTGATATCGACGCCTTTATTTTTCGAGAGAGATATTCCCAATATCTTGCTCTTCTTTCTTAGGGAGAGCACTACCGTATTTTTTAGTACCGCTCGTCGATCCAGTGTCTTTTGCCAAACGTCCTTCTCGGACGGCTTCCTCAAGACGTACGCCCATACCGACCATCTCGGTGAAATAACTGGGTGCACTGGCAACCATTCGGTCATAGTAAAATGAGCTTAAGGTCTTCAAGAAGATCTTTGTCGTCTCTTTTTCCTCAAGAGGTGGAAAAATTTGAGCGACAATTTCACGCCACCTTTGAGCATACTCCTTAAAGGTTTCCTTTTCCTTTTGCGACATTGATCTGAGTTGATCTCTGTCGGGTGCCATGTCCAAATTGTATTTGTATTGTTGGACGAAGGCAGTACCAAGATCTCTGAATGTACTGATCGTAGTACGGTTTAAACCCATGTACCATTTGAGTGTGGCACCGGTTAAACTATCCTGGAAGTAGTGAATCAGTAGGTCCTGATTCTCAGTCTGAGCTGACATTCGCCGAGCGTACATCACCAGATGGCTCTGAGGGCAAGAGTTACCCTAGTATTTTTCAAAGTCGAGCACTTGGAATTTGTGCGGGACTTTCACATTGGGGACCAAGCAGAGGTCTGCGGCGTCCTTTCCAATTAGATCCTGACCGCGAATGGCTTGCAGTTCTTTCAGCATTTCCAGGAACTGTTCCTGGAATTCATCCATTCTATCGAACATAGTTTCCTTCTTACCAGAAGGTGTTGGTGGAATCTGTCCTTCTGGGACAGTGTGCACCACAAGGGGTGGGACCGTGACTACGGCGGTGAATCTTGGCGCTTCCCGAAGTTTGTAACTTTCAGGAGTCTTCAGTATGCCCCTGGCATCTTCGCTTTCCCGAAGTTTGTAACCTTCAGGCCCAGCGGCTTTCGTTGTGATTCCCTGATCTTCAGCGATCGGCGGAACATATCCTTCCGAGATATAGTTAACAGGCATGCCCTAAGGACGATCTTTCAGCATCTGATACCTAGGATCATACTTCTCCACTATGGGCGTTGAGGTGATCTCCGAGATCACAGTCCTTTGTAGCTGAGCTTCTGCCATGGCTTGCATGTCGTTACGAAGCTTTCTCATATCCTCTCTCAGAGCGTCGATCTCTTCTTTCAACTCTCTGTTTTCTTCCTCAGATCATTCATCTTTTTCTGACGATTGGCCCGAGTATTATACGAATGAGACAGTTTGACTCTAGAACCGAGACACAAACGTGAGATTCGTAGATAAGAAGAATACGTGACATGAGAATGATGAATGCAATGATTATATTAATTGTTTTTCTTGGTTTAATCAAAATAAACTTTGACAATTAGATTGCAAATATCAAACGGTGGGGAAACCCCCTTTTATTGAAATTCAAAGGATTACAGAAATGGAAATACAGTAGATTACAAAGTGCAGAAACAGAAACCTAAGCTAATGGGTCCCGAGTCCTCTCTGAAGAGAAATCGGGTGCTGATTCTGGTATCTTCCTTTTCTTTGACCGGGGCTCTTGGGCCATTGTCGGGTTGTCATTCCTTTGCCAAGTGAAAGGAGTGAGCAAATTCCTTTGGTCATCTTGATTCTCTACAGCATGTTGCTCTAAAATTTCAATCAGAGCATCTTTCTCTTTCAGTAATTGCTGTATTTTGATGCACTCTACGTCGAGGGTGCGGTACTTGTTCTTCCAAGACCCTCTTTCCCGTTGAACCTTGTTGAGAGTAACCTGAAGCTTTTCAGTCTCAGTCATGAAGTACATGACAGATTCCCACGGTGGAAGAATTTTGTAACGAGGATAAGGCATCTTTAGCTTGAGAGCTCTAGTTTGTACCCAGTGGAGATAAGGCTCCACCGAGACACAATCTGGTTTTCCCAGAGACTCTCATCCTTTCTTATGAACGTGTTTCCAAGCTTGCACTATTTCCATCTTTAGTGCTCTGTCGTTTTCTCCTTCTTTGAAGAAAAGACCTTCCAGATGAACACCCAGTGGGACGTGTCTCATCGGGTATCCAAATTGACGGCGAATCAATACCGGATGGTAGTTGATTCCTCCCTTAGTTCCTATGAGGGGTACGTTGGGGAAGTTTCCACAACGGTCAATGATCCTGATTCCCTCATAAATCCTATTACACCAATCTATATCAGAGTTGGTAAGAGACATGATCTTCTGCGACCAACGTAAGACCCTCTTGTAATCCCAAAAAGCAGAAGACTTGGGCAAGTGGAAGATAAACCATTTATAAAGCAGAGGTACACAGCATGTGATCTCCCCTCCACTGTACAAATTTCCCAAGTGTACAGAATGATACGCATCTGCGAGCAAAGTCAGCACAGGGTTTCCAATGAGAAAAACCTTAATGGAGTTAACATCGACGAAGTTATTGATGTTGGGAAACAAAAATAACCCGTAGGTGAGCAAGACAAAGATGCTTTCAAAAGCAGTCACGTTTCCTATACTGGCAAAATACAGGGCTTTCTTCGTCAAGAACTGGGCTGGCAGACCTTGGATGCCACCCTTAGCGGTCATGTGAGTCCTGACCTCAGACTCGTCCAAATGAATTGCTCTTGCAATGGTCTGATTCTTTGGAATTTCTTCCAGTCCAGAAAATGGAGCTCGATCAGTGATATGTAGATCAGTCAGATGAGAATACTCCTCCAGCGTTGGTGCAAGCTGGTAATTCGGGAATGTGAAACAGTGATACACTGGATCATAAAACTGAATGAGCGCATCCATGATTCCCTCAATCACATGGACTCTTAACAATGGTAGCAAACCACCGTGCTTGGCTGTGAAAGCCTCAGGGTTAGTGATCATCCTAGCTAACCTTCTCAAATCCTCTAGTTTTGGAACCTTGAAGGTATACTGGTGAGTTCTCCTTCTACCAAAATCCATCAGTGCAATCCTTTTCTATGATATTTGCAATCACAGTCTTAGTTTAATTTGAAAAACAGAGAGACTATAAGAGAAATTTTTTGAATGTTTTAATGTTTTTTAAATGAATGCATGAATGCAGCACACAAAAACATAGGAAAAACATGGGGTCAAAGGGTCGTTGTCATGAAGTCAAGGCTCTACCCATCCCCAAAGGTTTATACTAAGGTGATTTTTGTACCTGTACTCATTATCATCAGCTCCTCCCAGGAAAGCAAAACAACAAGCGGATCGCCAGCGAGTTGTAGTGCAATCTTAGAGTAAGTGCCATTCACCGAGAATAGGTCACCAGCCTCAAATGAGGGTAGTATCGCGTAACAACTATTTCCGATAGTTTCCGCACTACAAAAGGGTTTGGCTCCTCAGCTTCTCAGACTTAACAATCGGCCCATTGTCTAGGTGAGAGAATGGGTTGCATTGGTCAGCCTCCACTGAGGTTGATGGTCGACCCCGTCGCCATCACTTATCTTAAGTGTATACTCAATCTTTCCACATACGGCATCACCCGCATTCCCATTAGCAGAAAAATAAACACGTATAGCAATTAGGAAAAGCAGTATATATATTTGTCCTAAACATCCTAGACCTCTAAAACTATGAATCCTAAGTTCCTGACAGAAAATGGGTTCCCCGACGGAAGCCCCAATCTGTGGTTTTCACATAAGTGAAGAAAAAGGAAAAAAGAAAAAAGAAAGACAGGCCCCACGGTGGGCGCCATTTTTCTGTAGCGAGTGATTTTGGACGCAGTTCTTAAGCGCTGGTCGCTCTCTGCGGTTGAGCTTAAACTACAGGTCGATTCATTTTTTATCCTATTGAAGCTGATGAAGAAAGGGAAATAGATGTCTCCAATTAATCCTGCTTTGCATACTGAGTTTAAACAGCGGTCTGTTAAGTTACGAATGCTATCAATGTGTGGGGGGGGGGCCCTTGTACTGGTTATTTGTATTTTCGCCAATACTGTTTTCTTTCTTTCTAGGACCTTATAGCGGGGAACAAGGATTAGGATGTTAGGACTGATGCTTTTTGATAGATACATGAGAGTATGGGATTTTGGGTTTTTGTTTAGTGTGCTCGCTAAGATTTTTCTTTCAATCTTATGCCTACGTATTCCCGTTTACCGAAACAGGGAAATCAAAGCGTTCGTAGTTCCTCCTATTCTATGGGAGGAAATGGGTGTTTTTGGTGTCTTGTTCAAAGCCCAAGACGTGAAGCGAAAGGTAGTTTGTATCTTGTTCAAAGCCCAAGATGTGAAGCTGAAGGTGTTGACTTTAGAGAGAATTTGTCATCTCTAAAGAGGTCTGTTTGTCACAACTGTTTTATAAAGGAGAATTACTTTAACCGGGATTTGTGAATCCGGCAATGCCATAATTTCCTTTAAAGGAGGTTTTAACCTGAAGGAGAAGACTTTAACTCAGTGTAGAGCAATGCCATCTTTCCTTAGGAATTTATCATGCTAAAAGAGGGACAGTGGCATGGATGTAGATGATCCAGAGGCTTGCCGCTTACAGCGATTAGATGAAAGGGGAGGAGTTGTTGATGTTTGTGTACTGTGAATGAGGCACAGCTTTGATGCCAAAAGGTTGATTGGATCAACCAGTGGTTTTCTTATATAAAGCCTAAGAGGAGGCTAAAAGGTGTCTCGTACAAAGCCCGAGAGAGAGGCTAAAAGGTTTTGACTCAACGAGGGAGTCTTTTTGTATCTCGTATAAAGCCCGAGATAGAGGCTATTGTTTGTTTGGCTCAATAAGAACCTTTTTGTATCTCGTATAAAGCCCGAGATGAAGGCGAAATGGGTGATTGACTCAACGAGGGAGTCTTTTATGTGTCTCGTACAAAGCCCGAGAGAGAGGCTAAACATTGTTTGACTCTGCTGGGGAGAATCATTTGTACAAAGCCCAAGAGGAGGCCATGGTTACTGTCTCAGTTAAGTGACAGGTCCAATATACTGTTTGTAAAAGAGAAAATCAGTTCTTATATGAGTAACACTGTACTCAAGGATTTGATTCAAGGATCCGGGTTATTCCTGTTCTTTAAGGAAGCGGGAAATCCGAAGGGTATTGAGACTGTCCGAGTCTACGGGTTTCCTTCCTATTTAACGAAGGGGGTCACTTGAGAATATCTTTGAGACTCAAGGATATTAGACTGTCCGAGTCTAGAGTTTCATCTTTTGTACTATGCTTTGAGAAACAGTAGTAGACTCTATGAAAGGACTGTTCTATGAAGATGACTAGGTTCTGTTCCTATACCTCTAGGAGGTCGTCGGGACAATTTGTACGAAGCCCAAGAGGAGGCTGGAAGCTTTTAAGAAGCCGACGGGTCCTTGTACTAAGCCCAAGAGGAGGCTATCATTCCCGGAGGAAGAGATCATTATACGAAGCCTAAGAGGAAGCTGTGAATACTTCTAAGAAGCCGTAGGGTCCTTGTACTAAGCCCAAGAGGAGGCGGGGTTGCTTTTAGGAAGCCTGTGGGTCCTTGTACGATGCCCAAGAGGAGGCCGATGCTTTGAAGAAGCCGATGAGTCCCCAAACCCCGAGAAATTCAAGGCAAGCTATTCACAAGGAATTGTTCAAGTCAGGAAAGTTCGAGAATTTGGAAGAAACTCAAGAGATGCGATTCACGGAGAAGAGATCATCCCTGGGGAATAGAGCTTCTTGACAAGTGCTTTTAAGAAGCCTGTGGGTCCCCAAACCCCGAGAAAATTAAGGCAATGCTATTCACCGAGAATAGATCAAAGTCAAGAAAGTCCGAGAATTTGGAAGAAACTCAAGAGATGCCATTCACGGAGAAAATATCATCTCTGGGGAATAGAGTTTCTTTGACAACTTCTACGAGTGACAGTCTATGAAAGGGTTCACAGAGAATGCTTCCTTTCATGTCCCATATTGTTTAACCCCAAGAGGAGGAAAGACTGTGTCTGGTAATCCTATGGGGATCTAGTTTAGACTATTTCTAAGAGTGATTGAAACGGCTTTACCTAGTGCTAGACGTAGTTGCCGGGGAAACTCTAAATATCTATACTATTATTACACAGTTGATATGAGTTTATGAAAGAAGACTTACAGCGAAACAGCCCCACAATACAGTTATATATATATGAAAGCGGTAAATGACAGCAATAACCACTTACTCGGTTGTAGGGCTTCCATGCTGTTTGGTTAGTTGTTCAACAAAGAAAGATTGAAAACAACAGTATATTCAAAATCAAAGGAGAAAGTGCTTTGAAAAAGAAAGATTTGGGGCTTACAGCTCAAGGAGAGGCCCAGGGTTTTATCAGTGAGCGCACTGTTTGAATTTGTACAGAGGGACTTATACAAGTGACTGGGGCCCAAAAAAGGTTTTCTGTACAAAGGGATGGGTCTTACACTCTCTCAAGAGGCCCAAAAAGTTTTAAAGAAAAAGAGTGGGGCTTATAACATGAGGGTAGGCCCAGATGATTTTAAAAATGGCGATCGCGCCGAGGTTTTCTTTTAACGCAGAGGGACTTATACAATAAGTGAGGCCCAAAATGTTTTGGTTAAAAGGGGGTTGGGTCTTACACTCTAATAGAGGCCCAAGTGTTTTGAATGGGTCTTATAGCTCAAGGAGAGGCCCAGGGTTATTTTTCAAAAGCCGGCGATCGCACCGTTTGTTTTTGACGGTATCGGGACTTATACAATAAGTGAGGCCCAAAATGTTTGGTAAAAAAAAAGGATTGGGTCTTACACTCTATTAGAGGTCCAAGGAGTGTTTGACAATGATTTGTTTGAGTGAAAAATCAAAGAAACCCTAATTTTATTCTTTAAAAGTAAATATTTAAAGAAAATCAATGAAAAATACCAAATAGGTTTGAATAAACCACTTGTGATTTTTGTTTAAGGTTTGGAAAATGAGGTATAAATCACAAAAGATATTAAAACTCATTTGGTCTTGATTTGTCAAGATGAATATTCATTTTAAAATGCTTAAAAACAAATAAAAATGAATTTATTCACAAAAATACTAATTATATTAAATAAATAATATAAACTCAATTATTTTGTGGAATAAAATACTTCAACATTTTTGTGATTTTTTACAAAAAGAACCAATAAAAAATAATTAAAATTGAAAGAGTTATTAATTTCCCAAATAATTAACAAAACATGAAAATAGTTGGAAAAATAGCAAAAATGTGAAAAATCACAAAATGGCATGGATGGGGTTTGAACCCACGACCTCAAGGTTACAAGGCGCGCACTTTACCACTGGGGTGGTGATACATCTATTGTTTGAAATGAAACAACAAATATACAAGGTATGACTTGGTTTTGGCTCAAAAACGTGAAGGTCATAACTTTCTCAATTCTTAATGGTTTGAGACAAAATTTATATGTATCTGGGCTAGAATTTCACAAGGAATCCAATGGTGGTAGTGGTTTTTTCAGATCACACTCCCTCCTCAAAACCCGATAGTGGTTTTGAAAATGACCTATAATTGCATTTTCTATGCTACACTTTGATACAGGCATGAATTACATGATCAATTGGCACAAACACAACACATATGACATGTATAATAGATGCATAATCAGTGGACTTCAAATGCACACATGTTTTGGTGAGTGCAAGTTGAGAGGCTTACCCTTCTTTGGGATTTTGGAGTTTTCTCTGTAATCTACCAACCCTCTTGCTCTAGATATGATTTTATGCCTTGAACCACCTCAAATGATCCCTTGGATGCTTTTAGGATGGTTGGAATCAGCTGGTACCTGCAAAAACACAAACAGTCCCTTTCTTGCAAAAGGGGTCAAAAGTGACCAAAACAGCAACTCTCTCAAATGGTGTTCCAGATGGGGGGAACCATTTGGGATAGTTCAAGGATGATATTTGGAGTGTGTTTGAGGTTTTATCTGGTTTGGAAAGTGACTGAATCAAGACATGGCTTAAAAAATACAAAAAAAAGCCTATTTTGAGGTTTTGAGAGGTGACTTTGTGATTTTGTGATTACAGGTTGTAACACCCCATTTTTACCCGGCGGATAAGTAATAAAATCAGAGTTTTCATCGTAAAAATTCTTCAACATAAACAGGATGTCACATTTTCAATAGAAAACAACTTCATATTAATCACAAATAATTCAGATACATAACACTGATTCGGAAGAACTGATAACAATCTTGTATTATCCTTTTGAAAACAAAACAACTTTTATTAATAAGCGGCTTCACATAATTCAACTTATAATGACATAATCTCATGTCCAACTCAAAACAACTTTGAAACACAATTATTTAATAACAACAATTTAAGATTCAACTACTAAGACAATAACAACAAATAAACAACAATCGTTCATCCCCCCCCCCCGAGTGCTACGTATCAGAGCAAGACCAACTCGAGCTAACAGCATCTAAGACTTCACATTATACCTCAACTTCTGCAGCTATTCTTGAGTACCTGCTCAATTACCCATAATAGGTAACATCATTACAGAAGGGGTGAGATATCGAATATTATAAACAAAATATGATGATTAATATGCTAGATTAGAATCGTATAAATTCCACCGCTTCATACGACAGTCATGCAACAACCAGAAATAAACAACTTAATAGCAACCCCAACTTATATTGACAGCAAATAACAACATATAACAACAACTTATATAAAAGATGCAAATTATAGTAATAACAATATATATAACATCAGCTCACGACATTAGTAATTTATCTCAAGCAACAAGACATAGCAACAACAACTTATAACAAGCAACAACTTCACAACAACGGCAACTTCACAACGACAGCAACTTCACAACAACCACGAATCAAGAACAACAGCAACTTCACAATGACTCAAAATGTGACACAACTATGCACATGCATGTGGTACCATCGGAGTAACACTCCCAACTTAAACATATGCCAGGTTATCGAGGCATTTCAACAAGGCATAAGCCTTCAACGCGGTGCCATCAAGGCCAACTTAATCAATGCCATCACGGCCAACGTGGTGTGAGCATACAGCCCCGACTCATGAATGCAATGTATGCGACAATTATCAAAGGCATACAATCAACTACATCATCAACAAGAACAACCAGAACAACAACAACGAAACAACAACTCAAACATGCATCAATAGCATCAACTTAATCCAACATTGGTCATTCGACCTACAACTTAATCAACAACAACACAACTCAAACAACATTGGTCATTCGACCTACAACTTAATCAACAACAACACAACTCAAACAACATTGGTCATAAGACCTGCAACTTAAATACTTCGCCCGTAAATCGGGACAATGCAACTTATCCAACTGTACCTGCAATTCCACGCGTTCAACTTAATTCAACAAAACAAGTCAGCAAAAGTCATCTACTAATTTACCTTACTTACCCCGACAACTTTCGTTAAATTCCGGACAACTAAGTTTTTCGCCTAAACCGGCTAAACCGACTAAAACAGCACTATTTCAACTTCTGTCATTAAATCTCAGTTTATTACAAACTTCTACTTTCTGTTACCATTTCCTTAAAATCATTTCCAAGTTCCTGTCATGAATTGTTATGAATCCTATTGCTGTCAAAAATCTATTTGTTATAACAAAACCAGCTATTTTCACTTTCTGTTAAAAACTATCACTGCTCCTTTTCCAATTTTCTGCTAAGGTTCGTGGGTACTCCATGATTCCAATTTATTATCCAGCTAACAAATCTATTAACTTTCTGCTGCAATATATTATTAGTGGCTATCCTATCTTTCTACTATGAAATCCAAAGCTAACAGCAGTAGCACGTTTCCGGACATTCAATTCTGATCCAAAATTAAACTAACTTATTACAACCTTGCTCTTAATTACACTAGTTGCCTCTTATTTACACTAGTTGCTACACCAGATTTTCAATCCAAATAGTCTCCCAAAGGCAGTTACAACTAAACTCACAAACCAATACATTAATTAATATATATAACACACTCCAAAATCAAACAAAATCCAACGAACCCAAAACCTTAGGAGGCCCCCACCTCAATACTTGGAGGCCCTCGCCTCCTTTCTTTAGCTCACCTCCTCCAATTGCTGAGGCCCCCGCCTCCAATTGTTGAGGCCCCCGCCTCCAATTGCTGAGGCCCCTGCCTCCATTTTCCTTTCTTCTTCCCCGTCTCAGATTTCATTCCTTAATTTCCTTTCTAAAATAAACAACTTCAATTCACCAAATATATTACATCAAATACATTACATGGAAATTAAGTCTCAGATTTCATTCCTTAATTTCCTTTCTAAAATAAACAACTTCAATTCACCAAATATATTACATCAAATACATTACATGGAAATTAAATGTAAATCTTCACCATCGCACACTGCGAGCAACAATAATGCACAGAACAACCTAGTTTCGCGATACACCCAAGATATTCGCAGAATCACAAATTCATCACAACACAGGATTGATAGCAAATTCATGTAACCCAAATCCCACATAAAAATTATCATAATCCCGTTTATAAGATTCGAACCCACCCTTACCTTAATTTTGATGGCCGCTCGAATTTCCGGTCGAAACTGGGACTTGATTTTTGACAGCATCTCTTGCTCTCTCTTCTCCAACCTACGCTTCCAAACCCTCGTTCAATTTCTGTAACTTCTTTTTCTTCTCTCCTACCACGTACAACCTTCATTCTTCTTAGCCTCCTTTTCTCTCACTGATATCTCTGCCTTCCACTAACTCATGAAAATACTAATAATAATAGTATTTATTTAATCTAACGGGCCTAATTTCCTTTTACACCTCCATTATTTCTTCATGCTATCATTTAAAATAAGCCCACATAAATAATAATATTATTTCTAATATTATTCCCGATTAAACCGACAATTAATCCGACTTTAACTTAATAATTCCGATCGACATATCAAACCAATTAGCCTCTTAAAATGATACCGATAACACCCAATTACTCGATTAATTCTCAACTTCGTCTAAATCCAATAATAAAATCCTTCGATAATTTAATTAACTAATTAATTAAATTCGGGCGTTACAACTCTCCCCCACTTAGGACATTTTCGTCCTCGAAAATCTATCCGACACAACCATCCTTAACACAACATTCGCATTTTAATCTTTCGATTTAACAACAACTCAATCACGGTTTAAACCCAATACGTATACTCCGATGCTTCAATTACTCTTGCAACATAACCGTTACTATTCGCCAACCATTCTAGTAATACCTTGGAAACAATCACCTTACAACATAGTAACAACCTTCACTTGCCTACACTCGACTATACAACATCGCATCATTACCGCAGCAACGTAAACAACACCAAAACACATATACGATCCTTATCTCCATACTCTGAAGGAAACCCACGTATAACACAAACAACGGTTCTTAACCTCAACTGCGACAACAACGCGAATACTACCCGAGTGATGCAATTGACAACTAACATCGCAACACAAAAAGTAACCAACTTAAGAATTTACCGGTTTAAGAACCAGAACACAACAACTTAAGAATACCAACTTAAATACAACATCAACGTAATCAAATATCAACATCGGTACAATTCACGTCTGAACAACCGCAATACACTACGAGTTCGCTGCGCACTCTGATTACTTTCAAGGTACTAACTCTACTCAGTTGACCTCCAACTTCCAATCATCAGAGTCGACATAATACCAAGGCTTTCGACTTAACTCTTCAGGATCTCCCCGTTAACACCACACATAAATTACAACTTTACTATCCTTTTTCAACATAGTTCCCAAAATCACCTTAGGCGCATAACAACATTTGACACCTGAGTCCACTTAAATTCAACAAGATCAATCATCTTTACCAACCAAAACTCCACTTTTACAAATCAACTTATAATTTAACTTCTTGTTCTACCTGTAACTCAACCCTCACATTCTCCAGTATCAACTGAAATTTTCCATACTACTCATCAATCAAACACAGCTTCGTGCTGTCATCCTTAAATTCAACTAATATTCTAACATATGAACTTGTATCAGCAAAACAAACAACCTTCAAGCACTTGGCTTGACTTCGACCAATTCAACGTACATACTATACTAGTTGGCACGACACATCTATCCATCAATTATGACTCCGTCTACTATCAACAATGGATTAAGGGTGATCAGTTCCTCAATTTGTCAATAGACAGCCGACAACCATAACGGTGAAATAAATCATCAGTACCCAACACAATAGCGTACTTCAACTTGTGCCCAAAGTCCGTAAGCATAATGCTCCGCCAACTTTCTAAGGCCTACCAATGCCACTCTTAGTTTCTTTAGTTGCAACTTCGTCAACGATGCAAAAATGTTCAAAATACGCATCCCCCTTATGCACGTTCATAGTACAACACGACTTTAAATATTTTTTTCCAATACCGAAGTCGCTACAACATTGAGAACGATCCAATTCAGTTTGCTCCAATTACAACTTTCAACCAAGGTGAAAATTCTTAGCAACACAAATCAACTTTCGCATTTCTCTCAACATTACCTTTACTTAGCATCATCGTCTTAATCATCCTCATTCAACATAAGTTGGATCTCCAAGCATTCTCCGATACAGTCACATCTTACAAATACCAACACTTTATTCTTAATAATATTCCACACTTGTTTTCATCCTTCCAAATTTTTTTCAGCAAATGTCGCTCAACTTCAACCATATATATCTCCTTCAATACAGATCTCTCAATCACAAAATCATATTCCAAAATGACGAGAATTCTGTGTAGATTTCAGAACTTCAAGAATCGCGTGAATCCGAGTTACGAGTAGAGGGTTATCATCCTTACAACGGGACTGGTTCAGAATCTCCATATGCAGAATTTTCCAAAAATCAGCATCAGACCCAAATATTAAAACGCACTTTTCTCCCTCTTCACAACTTCCTGAAGACAAATCTTATATGCAAACTGTAGGGAATTTCGTAAGCTTTCCAAAAAGTCCAGAACCGCTTCCATCCGAATCACGAGTCAAAAGTTATACCTCGTTTACTGACAGCTGCTCCAAAATCGCAAAAACCAGAATTTGAGGTTGATGAACATAAGTTCCATTTCCCTCTCTTGCTTCCAAGATCTACCAACAACCCTTTCCTTTCATCCAACTCTGAAATCACTCAACTTTAATCCAACTATACTCAAGATATACAACTTACCGAATTAATCCACCAACTTATCATTCCATTCGGAATAATTCCTTAATTTCAATCATCTTCGATTCACCGTCCAGACTCTACGCGCATCTCCAACTTGACTGATACGGATTCGCGAGTCCAAACTCTCGCTGGTCCACAATAACATCGCTCCAACATATGCTCTCTTGCAAGCAACATCACCTTGAAACAACTTCTACATACCAACAACACGTATGGGAACAAACTTCTCCCCCACTTAATTTAAAACAACCTTGTAGACAACTACTAGAAATTACTAACAAACAAGCACCGACAGTGTTCCACACACATGTCGAGTACTAAGGAAGAAATAACATTAGACAACATTGGCCGGACAGACCGACCTGCTCTGATACCACTAATGTAACACCCCATTTCTACCCAGCGGATAAGTAATAAAATAAGAGTTTTCATCGTAAAAATTCTTCAACATAAACAGGATGTCACATTTTCAACAGAAAACAACTTCATATTAATCACAAATAATTCAGATACATAACACTGATTCGGAAGAACTGATAACAACCTTGTATTATCCTTTTGAAAACAAAACAACTTTTATTAATAAGCGGCTTCACATAATTCAACTTATAATGACATAATCTCATGTCCAACTCAAAACAACTTTGAAACACAATTATTTAATAACAACAATTTAAGATTCAACTACTAAGACAATAACAACAAATAAATAACAATCGTTCATCCCCCCCCCCCCCCCCGAGTGCTACGTATCAGAGCAAGACCAACTCGAGCTAACAGCATCTAAGACTTCACATTATACCTCAACTTCTGCAGCTATTCTTGAGTACCTGCTCAATTACCCATAATAGGTAACATCATTACAGAAGGGGTGAGATATCGAATATTATAAACAAAATATGATGATTAATATGCTAGATTAGAATCGTATAAATTCCACCGCTTCATACGACAGTCATGCAACAACCAGAAATAAACAACTTAATAGCAACCCCAACTTATATTGACAGCAAATAACAACATATAACAACAACTTATATAAAAGATGCAAATTATAGTAATAACAATATATATAACATCAGCTCACGACATTAGTAATTTATCTCAAGCAACAAGACATAGCAACAACAACTTATAACAAGCAACAACTTCACAACAACGACAACTTCACAACGACAGCAACTTCACAACAACCACGAATCAAGAACAACAGCAACTTCACAACGACTCAAAATGTGACACAACTATGCACATGCATGTGGTACCATCGGAGTAACACTCCCAACTTAAACATATGCCAGGTTATCGAGGCATTTCAACAAGGCATAAACCTTCAACGTGGTGCCATCAAGGCCAACTTAATCAATGCCATCACGGCCAATGTGGTGTGAGCATACAACCCCGACTCATGAATGCAATGTATGCGACAATTATCAAAGGCATACAATCAACTACATCATCAACAAGAACAACCAGAACAACAACAACGAAACAACAACTCAAACATGCATCAATAGCATCAACTTAATCCAACATTGGTCATTCGACCTACAACTTAATCAACAACAACACAACTCAAACAACATTGGTCATTTGACCTACAACTTAATCAACAACAACACAACTCAAACAACATTGGTCATAAGACCTGCAACTTAAATACTTCGCCCGTAAATCGGGACAATGCAACTTATCCAACTGTACCTGCAATTCCACGCGTTCAACTTAATTCAACAAAACAAGTCAGTAAAAGTCATCTACTAATTTACCCGACTTACCCCGACAACTTTCTTTAAATTCCGGACAACTAAGTTTTTCGCCTAAACCGGCTAAACCGACTAAAACAGCACTATTTCAACTTCTGTCATTAAATCTCAGTTTATTACAAACTTCTACTTTCTGTTACCATTTCCTTAAAATCATTTCCAAGTTCCTGTCATGAATTGTTATGAATCCTATTGCTGTCAAAAATCTATTTGTTATAACAAAACCAGCTATTTTCACTTTCTGTTAAAAACTATCACTGCTCCTTTTCCAATTTTCTGCTAAGGTTCGTGGGTACTCCATGATTCCAATTTATTATCCAGCTAACAAATCTATTAACTTTCTGCTGCAATATATTATTAGTGGCTATCCTATCTTTCTACTATGAAATCCAAAGCTAACAGCAGTAGCACGTTTCCGGACATTCAATTCTGATCCAAAATTAAACTAACTTATTACAACCTTGCTCTTAATTACACTAGTTTCCTCTTATTTACACTAGTTGCTACACCGGATTTTCAATCCAAATAGTCTCCCAAAGGCAGTTACAACTAAACTCACAAACCAATACATTAATTAATATATATAACACACTCCAAAATCAAACAAAATCCAACGAACCCAAAACCTTAGGAGGCGCCCACCTCAATACTTGGAGGCCCTCGCCTCCTTTCTTTAGCTCACCTCCTCCAATTGCTGAGGCCCCCCGCCTCCAATTGCTGAGGCCCCCGCCTCCAATTGCTGAGGCCCCCGCCTCCATTTTCCTTTCTTCTTCCCCGTCTCAGATTTCATTCCTTAATTTCCTTTCTAAAATAAACAACTTCAATTCACCAAATATATTACATCAAATACATTACATGGAAATTAAGTCTCAGATTTCATTCCTTAATTTCCTTTCTAAAATAAACAACTTCAATTCACCAAATATATTACATCAAATACATTACATGGAAATTAAATGTAAATCTTCACCATCGCACACTGCGAGCAACAATAATGCACAGAACAACCTAGTTTCGCGATACACCCAAGATATTCGCAGAATCACAAATTCATCACAACACAGGATTGATAGCAAATTCATGTAACCCAAATCCCACATAAAAATTATCATAATCCCGTTTATAAGATTCGAACCCACCCTTACCTTAATTTTGATGGCCGCTCGAATTTCCGGTCGAAACTGGGACTTGATTTTTGACAGCATCTCTTGCTCTCTCTTCTCCAACCTACGCTTCCAAACCCTCGTTCAATTTCTGTAACTTCTTTTTCTTCTCTACTACCACGTACAACCTTCATTCTTGTTAGCCTCCTTTTCTCTCACTGATATCTCTGCCTTCCACTAACTCATGAAAATACTAATAATAATAGTATTTATTTAATCTAACGGGCCTAATTTCCTTTTACACCTCCATTATTTCTTCATGCTATCATTTAAAATAAGCCCACATAAATAATAATATTATTTCTAATATTATTCCCGATTAAACCGACAATTAATCCGACTTTAACTTAATAATTCCGATCGACATATCAAACCAATTAGCCTCTTAAAATGATACCGATAACACCCAATTACTCGATTAATTCTCAACTTCGTCTAAATCCAATAATAAAATCCTTCGATAATTTAATTAACTAATTAATTAAATTCGGGCGTTACACAGGTCACTTGTGATAGTTTGCACAACTTACATATGATATATATGAGGTGTGTGTGTGATTGATTGTGATGGAATTGCTCTCTAGCTCAAAAACTCAATGTTACTTGCTTTGGAAGGCAAATTTGAGGTGAAAGAAGAGGTTTTGAGGAAAGCATATGTTTGATGGCTTTGGTGTACTCAAATCAAACATAATTGAGCTCTATTTATAGTAGAGCAAGTTTGTTTTGGGATCCACAGTGAATGGCAACTGCAGCAGATGTTTGTTCAATGTTGGCCAATGGAAATCCAAGTCTCCTCTAGCCATTGACTAGAGGTTAGGGCACAGGGCTATGGTTCCCTTGGTCTTGGATAAGTCTTGACTGCTTTCAGATGAGAATGGCTCAGTCCATGCCACCTTGATGCTTCCATTGAATGCTCCAATCCAAATTTGAAGTCTTGTCCCTATTTTGGCCATTCTAGGTTCAACATGCTTTTTCTTGTTCTAAGGACTTTGGAGGCTTGGCTCAGTGATTGTCCCCTTTAGATTCAATCTTCTGAGGTGTCCAAGTGGATAGGAGCATTTGAATTTGGCTGATTTTGGCAAATCGAGCAAAAATGCAAATTCTGCCTTGCCTTGACAGATTTCAACAAGGCAACTTTCCAATGTCATATCTCATTACTCAAATGGAATTTGGCAATGTTCTTGGTCATTTTGGAAAGCCCTTACATGATACAACAACTGTTTGAACATGTTTGGTTTTGATCTCTTTTGAATCCAAGTGAAAAATCCCCCTACATTTGGCAAAAAGTGAAGACAGATTTGGACTTAGTGAAAATTTCACTAAGTGTTGGAAAAAGTGACATTTTCAATTTTCAGCCATTTTGATCACTCCATAATTCAAAATCCTTAATGAATTGGACTTAGGTCTAGTTGAAGTTTTTGTAGAGGGTAATGAGGGCTACAAATCCATCTTTGGATGAGAAAAAATGGCCTTGTGGTTTAGGAGTTATGATCCTCCAAAGTTGGTACCCTTGTCACTTTATTTTTAACTTAAAAATTTTTCTAAGTTTTTATGGTTACCCCTTTTACAAGTTATCCAACTTTTCTTGATTTTTCTTGATGAATGATGATTCAAATCATACATTAACACCATTTTAGGGCTAAAAATCCATTTTGGTGAAAAATCTCAAAAAGTCAAAGTTGACTTTTGGGCACAGTTGACTTTTTATCAGATGAATTCCAAACTGTGCAATTCTTCAGGAAATCATGTCCTTGACCTAAATCAAACTTGATGGACATGTTTCATGGATGTCATAGGGTGTATTGAATCATGTCTTAGGGCTTGGGAGCATGTCCTAGTCAAAAGTCAAAGTTACAGTTGACTTTTTCCTTAAAACCCTAACTGTGGTGCAGATGAAATTGAGACTTGTTGCTCAAGCTCCTTGGATTAATCCATTGTTCCAAATGGATCCATATAGTTCATTAGAGACCTTCAAACCCTTTCTTGAGGTCTTGGTTCATGACTTACACCAAAAGTCAACTTAGGGGTGAATTAGGTCAAGAAACCCTAATTCCTGATTTTTGATGTATGCATCCCCTGAGGCAAAATTGACTTGGTGATTGGGTCCATGAGGTTTCATGGAGTATATTAGGTTGTGTTTTGGATCATTGGCTTGTGCCCAGATGAAAATTTTCCATCTGGAGGCCCTGGTCGACCAAAACCCTAATTTGGTGACACTGTCGATCTTGAGGCTTGATCCACCTAGAAGGGAGCAGCTTTGTGTTTAATCCTTGGAGTGGGGGTCCTTTTTGATCCTTTGTGTATATTTTAGAGGCTAGACAAGTTGAAGATCATGTCATTCCTTGATTGATCCTTTGTCTAAGCACTCAGAGAGGGCTTGAAACCCTAATTTTGATTGTAGTAAATGCTCAACAACCCTTGAGGCTTTTGATGAGGCATGATGGTTCATCCATATTGTGATGATGATTTGCACAATGATGGGAAATCTTAGTGGTCAAAATTTGGTGTATGACAAGTAGTTGCTGTATTTTGATGCACTCCACGTTGAGGGTGCGGTACTTGTTCTTCCAAGACCTCCTCTCCCGTTGAACTTTGTTGAGAGTAACCTGAAGGTTTTTAGTTTCAGTCATGAAGTACATGACAGACTCCCTCGGCAGAAGAACTTCGTGACGAGGATAAGGCATCTTTAGCTTGAGAGCTCTAGTTTATACCCAGTGGAGATAAGGCTCCACCGAGACACAGTCCGGTTTTCCTAGAGACTCCCGTCCTTTCTTATGAACATGTTTCCAAGCGTGCACTATTGCTTTCTTCAGTGCTCTGTTATTTTCTCCTTCCTTGAAGAAAAGACCTTCCAGATGAGCATTACGCGGGACATGCCTCATTGGGTATCCAAATTGATGACGAACGAGAATTGGATGGTAATTGATTCCTCCCTTAGTTCCTATAAGGGGTACGTTGGGGAAGTTTCCACAATGGTCAATGATCCTATTACACCAATCAATGTCAGAGTTGGTGAGAGACATAATTTTCTGTGACCAACGTAAGGTACTCTTGTGATCCCAAAAATCAGCAGACTTAGGCAGATGGGAGATAAACCATTTATAAAGCAGAGGTACACAGCATGTGATCTCCCCTCCACTGTACAAATTCTCTAAGTGTATAGAATGATACACATCTGCGAGCAAAGTTGGCACAGGGTTTCCAATGAGAAAAACCTTAATGGAGTTGATGTCGACGAAGTTATTAATGTTGGGCAACAAAAATAACCCGTAGGTGAGTAAAACAAAGATGCTTTCAAAAGCAGTCACGTTCCCGAAACTGGAGAAGTACAGGGCTTTCTTTGTCAAGAACTGGGCTGACAAACCTTGTATGCCACCCTTAGTGGTCATGTGAGTCCTGACCTCAGACTCGTCCAAATGAATGGCTCTTGCAATGGTCTGATTCTTTGGAATTTCTTCCAGTCCAGAAAATGGAGCTTGATCGGCAATATGTAGATAAATCAGATGAGAATATTCCTCCAGCGTTGGTGCTAGCTGGTAATCCGGGAATGTGAAACAATGATAGACCGGATCGTAGAACTGAACGAGCGCATCCATGATTCCCTCAATCACATGGACTCTTAGCAGAGATAGCAAACCTCCGTACTTGGCTCTGAAAGCCTCTTGGTTTGTGATCATCCTTGCCAAACCTCTTAAATCCTCTAGTTTTGGAATCCTGAAGGTGTACTTATGAGTTCTTCTTCTACCGAAATCCATTGGCGCAATCCTTTTCTCTGATATTTGTAATCACAGTCTTAGTTTATTTTGAAAAGACAGAGAGACTAGAAGAGAAATTTTTTGAATGTTTTAATGTTTTTTAAATGAATGCATGAATGCAGCACACAAAAACATAGAAAAAACATGGGGTCAAAGGGTCGTTGTCATGGAGTCAAGGCTCTACCCATCCCCAAAGGTTTATACTAGGGTGATTTTTGTACCTGTACTCAAAATTATCAGCTCCTCCCAGGATAACAAATAGCAAGCGGATAGCCAGCGAGCTGTATGAAATCTTAGAGTAAATGCTATTCACCGAGAATAGATCATCAGCCTCAAATGAGGGTAGTATCGCGTGACAACTATTTCCGATAGTTTCCGCACTACAAAAGGGTTAGCTTCTCAGCTTCTCAGACGTCACAATCGACCCATTGCCTGTGAGAGGGAATGGGTTGCATTGGGAAGCCTCCACTGAGGTTGATGGTCGACCTCGTCGCCATCACTTATCTTAAGTGTATACTCAATCTTTCCACATGCGGCATCACATGCATTCCCATTAGCAGAAAAATAAACACAGATATCAATTAAGAAAAGTAGTATATATATTTGTCCTAATGTCCTAGACTTTTTTTAAAAGCTATGAATCTTATGTTCCTGACAGAAAATGGCTCCCCGGCGGAGTCGTCATTCTGTGGTTCCTTCCCCACTTAAAGGGTTTTGACCTAAGATCCTAGTGAAGTCAACAAAAAGTCATATCCCATAAAAGAAAGAAAGAAAGAAAGAAAGAAAGACCGGCCCCACGGTGGGCGCCATTTTTTCTGTTGTGGCACTCTTTTTAAGGTTTCTACCTAAGAGATGGGAAGAGAATAAGATCTCGTTGGTTCCCAGTGAAGTCGCCATTTTTCTATAGCGCGAATTTTTGGACGTGGTTGCGAATCACTATCGCTTTGGGGTACTACAGCTCGATTCATTTTTTATCCTATTGAAGTTGATTAAGGAAGGGAAATAGATGTCTCCAATTAACCTTGCTTGCAAACTGAGTTTGAACAAATGACTGTTGGTTTATAGATGCTACAAAGATTGTGGGTCTCTCTTAGGTTATTTTGTTAAAATAGTGCCCGGGCGATTGGTGGGAGGTTAAGACTGATGTTTTTCGATTGATGTATGAAGGTACAGGATTTTGGGTTTTTTTTATTAGTGTGCTCGCTAAGATTTTTCTTTCAATCTTATGCCTATGTATTCCCGTTTTTCCGAAACAGGGAAATCAGAGCGATCGTAGTTCCTCCTATTCTACGGGAGGAAATGGTGTTTTGGTGTCTTGTTCAAAGCCCAAGACATGAAGCTGAAGGTGGTTTGTATCTTGTTCAAAGCCCAAGATGTGGAGCTGAAGGGTTTGACTTTAGACAGAATTTGTCATCTCTAAAGAGGGGTTTGTCTGTCACAACTGTTTATAAAGGAGAATTACTTTAACCGGGATGTGTGAATTCGGCAATGCCATAATTTCCTTTATAGGGGGTTTTAACCTGAAGGAGAAGACTTTAACTCAGTGTAGAGCAATGCCATCTTTCCTTAGGAATTTCTCATGCCAAAAGAGGGACAGTGGCATGGATGTAGATGATCCAGAGGCTTGCCGCTTACAGCGATTAGATGAAGGGGAAGGAGTTGTTGATGTTTGTGTACTGTGAACGAGGCACAACTTTGATGCTAAAAGGTTGATTGGATCAACCAGTGGTTTTATTATACAAAGCCTAAGAGGAGGCTATTGACCCAATAAGAGGATGCTTTTGTGTGTCTCGTACGAAGCCCGAGAGAGAGGCTAAAAGGTGTTTGACTCAACAAGGGAGTGGTTTGTGTCTTGTACAAAGCCCAAGACGGAGGCTAAAGTGTTGTTGACTCAACAAGAGAGTCTTTTTTCTTTTTGTATCTCGTATAAAGCCCGAGATGGAGGCTAAAGTGTTGATTCAATAAGAACCTTTTTGTATCTCGTACAAAGCCCGAGATGGAGGCGAAAGAGGTACTATTTCAGTTGAGTGACCAATATATGGGTTCAAAGAGAAAATCAGTTCTTATATGAGTAACGCTGTACTCAGGGATTTTGATTCGAGGATCAGGAATATTCCTTTTTCTTTGAGGAAACGGGGAATCCAAAGGGTATTTGAGATTGTCCGAGTCTACGGGGTTCCTTCCTATTCTTGAAGGGTGCTTGAGAATGTCTTTGAGACTCAAGGAAATTAGACTGTCTAAGTCTAAAGTTTCATCTTTTGTACTATGCTTTGAGAAACAGTAGTAGACTCTTGGAAAGACTGTTCTATTAAGATGACTGATTTCAGTTCCTATACCTTTAGGAGGTCGTCGGGACAATTTGTACGAAGCCCAAGAGGAGGCTGGAAACTTTTAAGAAGCCGAGGGACAATTTGTACTAAGCCCAAGAGGAGGCTATCATTCCCGGAGGAAGAAATCATTTATACGAAGTCTAAGAGGAGGCTGTTAATACTTCTAAGAAGCCGACGGGTCCTTGTACAACGGCCAAGAGGAGGCGGGGATGCTTGTAGGAAGCCTGTGGGTCCCCAAACTCCGAGAAGTTCAAGACAAGCTATTCACAAAGAATAGATCAAGCCAGGAAAGTTTGAGAATTTGGAAGAAACTCAAGGGATACAATTCACGGAGAAGAGATCATCTCTGGGGAGTAGAGTTCCTTAACAATTCCTAAGGGTGCTTTTAAGAAGCCTGTGGGTCCCCAAACCCCGAGAAGTTCAAGACAGGCTATTCACAAAGAATAGATCAAGCCAGGAAAGTTCGAGAATTTGGAAGAAACTCAAGAGATGCAATTCACGGAGAAGAGATCATCTCTGGAGAGTAGAGTTTCTTTGACAACTTCTATGAGTGACAGTCTGAGAAAGGGTTCAAAAAGAATTTGCCTTTCACATCTCCATATTGTTTAACCCCAAGAGGAGGGAAGACTGTATCTGGTAATCCTATAGGGATCTAGTTTTGACTATTTAAGAGTGATCAACGGGCTTAATACTAGACGTAGTTGCCGTGGAAACTCTAAATATCTATACTATTATTACACAGTCGATATGAGTTTATGAAAGAAGACTTACAGTGAAACAGCCCCACAATACAGTTATACGTATATGAAAGCGGATAAAGAAAACATATAACTACTTACTCGGTTGTAGAGCTTCCATGCTGTTTGGTTAGTTGTTCAACAAAGAAAGATTGAAAACAACAGTATAATTCAAAATCAAAGGAGAAAGTGCTTTGAAAAAGAAAGATTTGGGGCTTACAGCTCAAGGAGAGGCCCAGGGTTTTATCAGTGATCGCACTGTTGAATTTGTACAGAGGGACTTATACAAGTGACTGAGGCCCAAAAAATTGTTTTCTGTACAAAGGGATGGGTCTTACACTCTCTCAAGAGGCCCAAAAAGGTTTAAAGAAAAAGAGTGGGGCTTATAACACGAGGGTAGGCCCAGATGATTTTTCGTTTGAAATGGCGATCGCGCCGAGATTTTCTTTTAACGCAAAGGGGCTTATACAATATCTGAGGCCCAAAGTTGTTTTGGTTAAAAGGGGATTAGGTCTTACACTCTAATAGAGGCCCAAAGAGTTTTGAATGGGTCTTATAGCTCGAGGAGAGGCCCAATTGATTTTTTAAAAGGCGACGATCGCGCCGTTTACTTGTACAGAGGGACTTATACAATAAGTGAGGCCCAAAATTTGTTTGTACAAGGGGGTTTGGGTCTTACACTCTTTCAAGAGGCCCAAAGAGTTTAAAGAAAAGAAATGGGTCTTACTACTCGAGGGTAGGCCCACATGATTTTTTTTTCTGAAATGGCGATCGCGCCGAGATTTTGAAAACACCTGGGGTCTTATACAAAGACTGAGGCCCAAGATTGACTTGGTTTTCAAAGGGGTTGGGTCTTACACTCTAATAGAGGCCCAAAGAGTTTTGAAAATGATTTATGAGGGTTGAATTAATCAAAACCCCTAATTTGTTTTCAAAATGTGTTTTAATTGAATAAAATATTCATTTAAAATGATCAAAATTGTTTAACATGTGGAAAACAAATTGTGATCTTGGATTAATGCTTCATAAATCAAGTTTTGCCCTCTAGGTCGTGACAGAAAGAGCAAATTGATTTCTGAGTTGGAGGTGTTACAGATGAGTTGTGATGATCTGAACAGCTTCCCTACACCCTATGGAGTGTGTTTGAATGCTGGACTTGATGGAAATTGGCTGGATCACTTCATGGTATCTCAACTGCAACTTGGTTAAAACCTTGAGCAATTGACTGGTGATTCTGAGAAATCAGTGTTCCAAGTGTTGTTTAAGTGTTTGATCAGCTCCCATATGATGTATGTGAGGTGTGTGTGTGTGATTGGTTTGAGTGGAATTGACCTCTATTGAAAAACCCGATAGTGACTTGCTAAGAAAGGCATTTTTGAGAGTGAGAAGTGGATTTTGAGAAAGGCAAGTGTTGTAGGCCTTTGGTTTACTTAAAATGATCATAATTGAGCTCTATTTATAGTAGAGCAAGTTTTTTTACAAGGAATAGTGAATGGCAACTGCTGAGTAGGGTTGGCCAATGTTAGCAAATGAAAATCCAAGTCTCCTCTAGCCATTGACTAGAGAATGGCTAGAGGTTAGGGCACAGGCTGCTGGTCCCCTTGGTCTTGGATAAGTCTTGACTGAATTCAGTTGCTAATAGGTCAGTCCATGCCACCTTGGTGCTTCCATTGAATGCTCCAATCCAAAATTGGAGTCTTGTCCCTATTTTGGGCAATTCTAGGTTTGGCATACTATTTCTTGTTCCAAGGACTTTGGAGGCTTGACTCAGTGATTGTCCCCTTTAGATTCAATCCTCAGATGTGTCCAAAGTGATGACAAGGCTTGGAATTGGCTGATTTTGGCAAATCGACCAAAAGTGCAAAAATCTGCCTTGCCTTGGCAGATTTCAGCAAGGCATCTTGCCACTACCATATCTCAAAGCTCAAATTGAATTTGGTGATGTTCTTGGCCATTTTGGAAAGCCCTTATATGATACAACAACAGTCTCATCATATTTGGTCTTGATACCTTTTGGATCCAAGTGAAAAATCCCCCTACATTTGGAAAAAAGTAAAGCAGATTCTGACTTAGTGAAATTTTCACCAAGTGTTGGAACAAAGTGACTTTTCTTGATTTTTATCACTCCATAACTCAAAATCCATGAGTAATTTGGACATAGGTCAGTATGAAGCTTTTGTAGAGGGCAATGAGATCTACAAATCAAGCTTTGGATGGGAAAAAATGGCTGTGGTTTAGGAGTTATGATCCTCCAAAGTTGGTACCTTTGTCACTTTTTTTCATAACTTAGAAAATTTTCTAAGGTTTTATGGTTAGCCCTTTTACAAGTTATCCCACTTTCTTTGATTTTTCTTGATGAATGATGATTCAAATCATACATTAACATCATTTTAGGGTTAAAAATCCATTTTTGTGAAAAATCTCAAAAAGTCAAAGTTGACTTTTGTGCACAGTTGACTTTTTATCAGATGAATTCCAAACTATGCGATCCTCTATGAAATCATGTCCTTGACCTAAATAAAACTTGATTGACATGTTCCATAGGTGTTATAGGGTGTATTGAATCATGTCCTAGGGTTTGGGAGCATGTCCTGGTCAAAAGTCAAAGCTACGTTGACTTTTCTCGCAAAACCCTAACTGTGGTTCAGATGAAATTGAAACTTGTTGCTCAAGCTTCTTGGATCAATCCATTGTTCCAAATGGATCAATATGGTATATTAGAGACCCTCAAATCATTTCTTGAGGTCTTGGTTCATGATTTGTCCCAAAAGTCAACTTAGGTATGAATTAGGTCAAGAAACCCTAATTCATGATTTTTGATGTATGCATCCCCTGAGGTCAAATTGACTTGATGCTTGGGCCCATGAGGTTCCATGGAGTATTTTAGGATATGCTTTGAAGCATTGGCTCATGCCCAGATGAAAATTTCCATCTGGAGGCCCTGGTCGACCAAACCCTAATTTGGTGACACTAGCGATCTTGAAGCTTGATCCATCTAGAAGGGAGCAACCTTGTGCTTAATCCTTGAAGTGGGAGTCCTCTTGATCCATTGTGGATGTTTGAGAGGTTAGACAAGTTGAAGATCATGTCATTCCTTGATTGATCCTTTGTCTAAGCACTCGGAGAGGGCTTGAAACCCTAATTTTGATTGTGGTGAATGCTCAACAATTCCTTGAGGAGATTGATGAGGCATAAAGGTACATCCATATTGTGATGATGATTTTCACAATGATGGGAAATCTTAGTGGTCAAAATTTGAGGTATGACACCCTGAAGAGTCTCGATTCCTTTTCCTTCAGTTAAACATAGTCTTCTTGTTAAACACCGAAACTCTTGCTAAGCCCGCCACCTTCTCTTGGTTCTTCTCCATTTGTTTGGTTAACCACTGTCTGTCAGTTAAAACACCATTTTGCGCATCTTCTCAGTTAACCACAGTCTGCCTATTAAAATACTGAGCCTTTAGGGTTAATCATCTTCTCTTGGTTAATCACCCATTTTTTCAGTTAACCACAGTCTGTCTGTTAAAATACTAAGCCTTTCGGGTTAATCACCTTCTCTTGGTTAATCACCTATTTTTCAGTTAACCACAGTCTGTCTGTTAAAATACTAAGCCTTTTGGGTTAATCACCTTCTCTTGTTTAATCACCCATTTTTTTCAGTTAACCATAGCCTGTTTGTTAAAATACTGAGCCTTTTGATTTAATCACCTTCTCTTGGTTAATCACTCATTTCTTTCTCGGTTAAATCACATTCCTTCTGTTAAAACCGAATCCCCAACAGTTAGCAACCTTTTCTTGGTTCGAATACTTGCTCCCTTGGGTTAGTAACCTTCTTTTGGTTCAAATACCCTTTTCGTTGGCCAAGTACCGTTTGTTCGGTCAGTACCAACATCCTCAGTGGGTCACAACCTTTGCTTGGTTCCACACTCGTCCTTTGGGTTACAACCTTCATTCGGTTCTACACCCGTTCTTTTGGTTTATCACAGTCTATTTGTTAAAACCTTTTTCCCACAGAGTCCTACTCTTTCTCTTCAGTTAACCACTGCCAGTCAGTTAATACATCAAACCCTTTTTCTTTTGGTTTCAACACCATCACCTTTGTTTGTTCCCCAGTAGGGTCGCTACCTTCTGGTCCCCAGCACAATCCTTTGTTCTCTTACCTCCCCAGTGGAGTCCCTTCTATTCCGTTTGCTCTTTTACCTTCTTGGTTTCGACACCACTATTGCATTTTATCTTCAATACAACTATTTTCTTTTCCTCTGCACTCCTTTCTTAGTTTCGACACCAATTATTTTGTTATCCCCAGTGGATCTTTCTCTACCTCTTTTGCTTTTGGTTTTGACACCACTTTCCTTTCTTTGTTTGGTTTTCCGTCTTTGTTCCACGAACTACGGAAGCTCTGATTCTGTATTCATTCGAATGTATTATACGTAGGCACGAGATCGTGATGATCTTGGCGAGCACACTTCCACCCTTTCTTCTTCCTTTCCCCTTTCTTTTCCCTGGTTCCTCTGAACTACGACGCTCTGATTTCCTCATTGCACTATGAGGGTACGTAGGCACGAGGCCCCCAATCCTCCGCAAGCATTTTCTTTTCTTTATTTCTTTCCTTTTTCTTTCTTTTTCTTCTCTCTCTCTCATTTTCTTTTTAGCTAGAAGCCTTTAGATAGATAACCCATCCAAGCCTCCTGTCGAGTATGACAGATGCGTAAGGTGCTAGTACCTTCCTTTCGCATAACCGACCCCCGTTCCCGTTTCTATTCCCTTTGGGTTTTATCGATATTTTCCCTGTCCTTTGGGACTAAATAAAGTTCGGTGGCGACTCTGTTGTATCTTTGAGTGTACGATTCACTCAGGTATAAACCAGCCATCTTCAGATGTCTCATGCTAACAATCAATACAATAAACTTAAAGATTGACATAAAGTGAATATCAACTCACAAATCTATGTCTAGAGTTTGTTTATTGATAGATGAATAACTTAGGTCAAGGTTTGAAAAATACCTTTCAATAGTGATTCAAATCAAATATATATCACTAAGAGCAAAGATATTCATCATTCATTGATCATCAACTTATTCACATACAAAAGATTAAAGAAAACACATGCAAGCTTAAGGAAGACTACATCTACCCTTGATACTAAGGATTTAGCTACCAAAAACCATAGTAGCTTGCTTCACAAGGAATAGAAAGAGTTGAATGTGCATCCAAGATGAAGAATCGATAATGGATGTGAATTCAACTCCAATTTGATGAAGATCACCTCTTGGATGAAGAAATTATATTTTTAGCGTTTTTCTCTCTAAGGAAATATTGTGTGTCAAGGAAGTCTAGGAAGTGTATGAAATGTGTCCCAAAAAGCAAGAAAAGTATGTAAATAGATTTTTAAGTCTGCGCTAGCAAGCCTGCATTTTAGGCACTTCAAGTGCCTCTGAAATGATAAATCGCCATTTAGGAAAATTCTGAGTTCGCACTACGAGCTCACTCGCCCAGGCGCTGCACAACGACCACAACGCATTTTAGCTACTGTCGTCTTTCTGTTTTATCTCGCTTTCGCTTCGCTGATAGCTCGAACAACGAGCCCACTTTCCCTGTATTGATAGCTTGCACAGCGAGCGTGCTGATTTTTCTCATCTTTTCTTTGGCTTCCTTTTCCATTATTTTGTGTCTCTTTCTTTGAGTTTCAATCCTAATTCCTACACAATAACACACAAATCAAGGAATCCAATGGACAATGCAATTATTTTAGCAATTCACACAAAATCATGGAGTCAATCATCTAAAACACAAATAAAGAGTTGAAAAATGCATAGAAAATTAGTTCAATTTAAGTCATATTTGACATTCAACAGTGGTGCACTCACATACATAACATATGTAAATAACACAAGCATAATAAAACACAACAACATGCATAGTACAACTAGTAAACATCTTAGACTATTGTTCATACAAACCAAAAGCCAGCAGCAAACCATGGCAAAATGAAAATGCAACACACCAAACTCAAAAGTCACAAGCAAGACTCAAATGGACTTTTAGTGACTTTGAGAGACTTATAATTAATCATGAACAATAAGTTGATGAGAGACACATGCATATGATGAGAGACACATGTAAAATTCAAGCATGAATTTGGTTCAAGATAAAGATGAAAATGCGACAACATTTGAATATATACTATAAACATGTAGAATGCAACACACAACAGGCACATTGAAATTTTTGGAAGTAAACACACATCACAATATCACACACATAGTTCATCACATACCTTTATGAAGTAAACAGGTAAAAGAAATACTTACGTACGTAACAAGAAAAAGAGATTGAAACGATATTACCTCAGCATACACATGATGGAGGATGCACTTGCATTCCACGAAGAACTTTCGAATAAAAGTTGAAATAAATGCAACACGTGCCACACAACACAATCAAGACCGAAACGCTATTACCACTTTTCTTTTTGTACAAGTACTTGAAAGTGTGATTAATAATGTATCCAAGAAGATTATTGATTTGATGATCATTAGATATTATCCAAGTCAAAAGAAGATAGTCCATTGCACCTGGGCTTTCAACCTTTCCCTTTTCACAATTGTTATCTTCTTCTTTCTCATGTTCCACTGCTTTAGGGTGATCAATTCATTTTTCAGTTTCTTTGAGATTGTCTTGTAAAGATATACCTAAATTATGAAAAGAAACACTTATCCCAAAATTTCTCAGATAAAACATTAGTAGTAATAAACACGCTTTTACCAATTAAAGAAACACTAAACGTTAACCTGATTGGTAACATAATCTGCCTTGTTAGTCACATAGATCAAAACAATAAGGGCATGTCACCATGTTGTGCCTTGATGCTCCACAAACGAGATCACATACTCTCTTTCATAGAGTCAAGACATTTTTCCTGCATGATTAACAAATAGTGCTTGGTACCCAATCTTCATTGGGTCCTTGGGGTGAGTGAAAACAAGGTTGCACTTAGGCAACCATTGAACAACTCCTTTAGGAACAAAGAGTTGCCTAAATTTTCATCTTTCAATGGTATATCCCTTTTTGCAACAATAATGACAAGATAAGTTTTTGTGAGACATGTCCTTGCTATTTGAATTCTTATACATATATTTATGCTTCTTTTTAGAATGCTTCAAAAGCTTTTCAACCTTATAAGAACAATAGCAAACATCATCTTAGGTTGCAAGGCATCATCTAATTTGATTTGAATAGATTTTACTTCCTCTTGTCTATTATGACAATGTTCACAACCAAACCTAGGAGGTTTTATATCCTCACCCTTGTCACTTTGAATATCTATCATAGATTTCATAATAGCTTCGAAATTACATTCGGATTCCAACACTTTAGCTTCTAAATTTAAAATCACCTTTTCATGTGAAGCTAACTTGCTAAAAGCTCTTAAGGCTTCTCTATGAAGATCATCAAAGGCCCTTTGTAATTCAAAATAGGATGTATTATTTATATACTAAATCTTAGAGAAACTTACATTTTTCTTTTTCTTCCCTTTTGCCATAAGACAATTTCGAGCCAATTCGAAACTTGCAGTTGTTCTTTCATCATTAGAGAACTCACTTGCACTCTCCCAAGCGGCATATTCTCTCCTAGTCTTGCTAGAAGTCTTTTGATGGCTATTTTCTTTATCTTTCTTTCTCATAGGGCATTCCGGTCTATAATGACCTACTTCACCATAATGATAGAAAGATCTTCTAAGTTTTCTCTTCCTTCTTTCATAATCCTTTGATGAGCTTGTCAACCTTATAAACTTGGCTATGTTTTTTTCGGAATGTTTAACATCATTCTTCCTTATATACCTTTTGTATCTCTTTATGAACAACCTTATATCCTCCTCACATAAGCTCTTGTCATCATCGCTTTCACTATCACTATGCTCACAATGTGAAGGCCTTGAGCTAGAAGTCTTTAGAGCTATGAATTCTTGCCTTCCTCTTTGTCTTTCCCTTTCTCATTCTTCATTCTCTTTTCATAATCTTTTTTCGTATTTTGTTAAGCAAGTGAGCTCTAGCTCATGCTCTTCCAACTTACCAAACAAAGTCGTGAGATCAAGCGACTTAAGATCATTTTCCTCCTTGATGGAGGTGACCTTGGGCTCTCATACATTACGTAAACACCTCAAAACTTTGTTAGTAGCAAGTTCATTGGAAACAGGATTACCTAGCGCATTTAACCGATTTATGAGATGTGTGAACCATTTTCGTATATCCACAATGGTTTCACCATGCTCAGCACGGAACAACTCAAACTCTTTATTTAATCTGTTGATCCTATATTGTTTGACATCATTAGTTCCCTCATGGAAAATCTCTAATGTGTCCCAAATGGCTTTGGCGGTCTCACAACGAGAAACGCGATAAAACTCATCAACACCCAAAGCGGATGTGGGGATGTTTTTTGCTTTCCAATCATGTGACCACAATTTCCAATCATTAGCATCCCATTGTGCTTTCAGTTTAGGTAATACAACACCCTCCGCATTAGTCATAGTTATTTCATTTGGACCATTTTGGATAGCATCCCAAATACCGTTGTCAACGGAATTGACATGAATACGCATAAGAGCTTTCCAATAGCCATAATTTTCGCCGGTGAAAATTGGTGCTCTATTGTACGCCCTCTTAGGTTCGGTAGCCATTATTGTAAAGAGTAAATCTCAAGCACGGAATTAACCGGAGCTCTTGATACCACTTGTTAGACGATAGGCTTCGATATATAGGGGGTGAATATATCAAAAATTAAAAACCAAAAACTCTTGGCAAAAATTTGTTTTCAAAAAGTATGGCATAGCGGAAAAAAAATCGAATCGAATCGTTTAACCGAACCTACTATCAAAAATCTATATGCGCAACGTAAACCTTATGGAAGGATAATGAACACAAATTGTTCAACAATGATCAAGTCACAGATCAATCAAATGCAAAGCTATTTTTAATGCTTATTTACAATGAACACAAAGCGATAAAAATACACAAAATAATTGATCAAACACTTTGTGTGTGATTAATCACGTTTGAAAATTCAATTTGTTTTGTTGATGTAAAAAGCCAATCACAATAAAAGTGATTGTGATTATATCAACATAAACACTTTTAAAGATAGTTGAAAACAATTTCCAATCGAATTAATCGAAACAACAATGAAATCGATAACTTGTATGAACAACAATTAAAGAGAAATAAAGCGATAAAAAGACACCAAGATTTGTTTAGGCAATTCCCCAATCGGCCTCGCTATGGGTACGTCTGCCCTCAATCCGAAATCGAATTGAGATACTTGAAATTAACCTTGTCTTTGCAAAAATGTTTATACAAGAGGTGAAGAAATCTAACCCCACAAACCCTATTTTTTGTTGTTGATTCAACCACCTCCAAACCCTTGATAAAAGTTTGATCAAGTCACCAACAATGCGGCTACGATCCTCCGATCATCCTGAGCGCGCACTTGTTGAACCCAAGATTCCCGAACATGATTCACCGTCTCGCGTTACTTCCTTGCAAGGAAATCACCTTGTCCCAAGGCCTTCACTCGGTCGAATCCGTGTTGATGTGATCTTGTCCAAAACCTTCAAATCACACTGATCTTGAAGGAAAATCCCACCTTAGGTTTCTTATTTGAAACACACAAAGATCCCAACCCAATATTCTCGGTTATACCAACCTAATTGGACGTTATCAACCCTAATCTAGATGGTCACCCAATCAAAAAATGATTATGTGTAGTTCAATTGTGTGTATGCATAGAAGAGAGGTTGAAGATGATGGGAATGCTTTGTAATCTGGTTTCCTATATGTAATTCACTAGTACCTTGCTAGATGAAGGTGCATGTATGAGTATATATATATATATATATATATATATATATGTGTGTGTGTGTGTGTGTGTGTGTGTGTGTAAAGAAATGACCAAAAAGAATGCAATAAGTTGGAGCAAAATGAAATTTTTTAAGATGAGAAATCATATAGGTAGGTATGTCAAAGCAATAGGTCGACTTATTAAGGTACTCAAGCGAGCCTATGAAGGTCTCAGGTCAGCCTATAGCAGCGTAAAGGCCTGCCTGAAGTCGTATAGGCCGACATGTGCAGTCAGCATATAAAACAAGCTTTAAAAATGAGTCGTATAGGCCGACCTATAATAGTCAACACATGGAAAAAGCATACTGGCTTTAATACTACAGCGTACAGCCGATCTGAAATTCGTACAGGCCAGCCTATACTGAAGCAGCTGCTTCTATAGGTCAGTCTGAAATCGTATAGGCCAACCTATACTGGAGCAACAACTTTTATAGGTCAGCCTGAAATCGTATATGTCGGCCTGTGCAAGAGTGTTCACGCATAAAACGTAGTTTTTGATGTATGAAACATGCCTAGACATTTCCAATCATTTTCAAAACCATTTGTATGCATCCTAAGGCTAAAATGATTTAATGCACATTTAAACTTTAGTTGATACTGCCCAATATACAAAAATGCTAAGTCACACTTCTAGTTTTGACATCATTCAAAACATGGCTAGGTTGTAGAATGCACTCACACTCACATTGAAGATGAATGATTTTAGATGCAATCTTACAAAATAATTCTTAAGAACTCATGAAATAAAAGAAAGGAAAAATTGTTCTTCAAGTTTGATTTTAGAGATAGAGAGAGAGAGAGAGAGAGAGAGAGAAAGAGAGAGATTTTGCATGTTCGACAAAACTAAAAAATGGTTTTTTTTTAAATTTTTTAAAGATGTGTTCTCCTTGCTAGAGAGAGAATTTTTTATTATATATGTGTTGGAGTTAATGCATTAAAAATGAGTAAACTAACCCTTACAATTTGAGTCAAATGAGAGAATAATTTGAATCAAGAACATAAAACCCAGATTCTGCATCTTTGATTCGAATCATAATATGAATCAAAGAATTCGATGATTCGAATTACACAACTAGAGAGTGTGGAACCTTGTTTTGTAGGTTATGGGTTAAGGAAGTACTCTTAAATAAGAAAATGCTTTTGATTATGGAAATTACCTTTAATGATGACAAAACATTCCTTAATGATAATAATTATGGCCAAGCTAAAGTAGCTAAAGACGCAACTAAAGTATCAGGGTTTGTTGGACTTGAATATTTAATGATGGCGACCAAATAAAATATAACTCAAGCCTAATCTCAAAGTAAATATCAAGCAAGTGTATACTGGTGCGTCCGCAAGTGCACGGAAATATCGAAGTAATATAAAAGATTGTCGAACCCACAGAGACCAATGTCAACCTACTGTTATCTATTGTTGCGATGTAAAGCTAAGGCTAATGATATTAGATAAAAGGGAAACTAAGACTAAAACAAAAAATGAACTTAGAAAATATGACAGAAAAGAGAGGCCGGAATATGGATTCCGCGTTCCTAAAGGACTTTGTAGAATTCGGGTACTAATTACAACTATAACTTAGTTCCGTAGAATATACCGACTTAAAAACTCCGCCTTACGCTCTCGCGATATTAACTAAAGTCATGTTCCCTAATCCCAAGATTTTGCTCTCGCTTGCCCGGTAACTAGGAAATATATTTTGAAAGCCAATAATATCCTAAACGTATCTAAAGCGCTCTCGCTGTATTTAGATATGTTGCCTAATTTCCACTATCCGGTTCGACCCCCACGCTCTCGCAGTGTCGGCTCTAACCTTATTTAATTTCTCACTCTCGTGACAAAATCGTGTTAAATAACCTCTCACTCTCATGACAAAGCTATTTAAATTAGATTTAGAAATTAAAACTAAAACAGAATTTTAATCATAAGTTCGCACCTATTATTTTCTACTGAGTCCCGTCGGTAACGACGGTCCTCATACGCCGGACCCTAAACTATTTAGCTAGACATAATGACAGAAAGAAATAAGCAATTTTGGGTTTTTAGATTAAACAAAAACATAAGAAGCGATTTAATATAATTTAAAGCGATGTTTGAATAAAAATGGTAAAAGCTTGAAATGATAACAATAGCTGAAAGATAAAGCATAAATATAAATAGCAGAAAATAAAAGCAAGAAAGTAGAATGTTGTAAAAGTAATGAACCTGTAATTAATCGGAAACTGAAGTTGTAATATACTGGATGACTTAAATCCAAAACATGAATTAATGCAGAAATAAATCCTAAGACTATAATGGGAATAGTCCCCCGATGTGGAGAACTATTTCGTTTACATCGTGAATGAAAACTGCCTAAGAAATTCTAAAGCAAGGAACCTATGGCTAAAATTCATCGACCCCCTTAATGGAGGGCTTCCATTCTTTTTATAGTGAATTGGTCATGGAATTATTTTGCAGTTGTGGCGTGAAAATCTACATGAGAATCGGACGGAAGGAGACTGGTTTGGGTGCTGAAGAAACGGAGAAATAAAATGGGAGAGTGGGAGAATTTTTCTCCTCACTCATAGGTGGCTTGTGCCACCTCCCCACTTCTCACATAAGTGGCTCTCGCCACATTTCATGGGTGATGGGCGTCACCCCTCCTATGTGGCTTGCGCCACATTTGAGAGTGGTGGTGGGCCCGACCCCTTTTTTTTATTTTCTTTCTTCTTTTCCTTCCTTCTTCTTTCTCTCTTTCTAAGTTCTTTCCTTCTTATTTCTTTACTTCTCTTTTCTTCATAATATTTTCTTTAATTCTTCACTTTCTGATAAATTCCAATCCGACTCGAGTACCTGAAAAACGAAAATAAATACGGATAATCTAAAGCATAAATCGGGAAAAAGCGAACAAAATATAATAGAAATTCATGCAAGTCAAGTCAAATACACGATATAATTTCGCGTTATCAAACTCCCCCACACTTAAACCTTTGCTTGTCCTCAAGCAAACCATGACTCGTAAGAAAAATAGTGCATGTGGATACTCATCCTAGGCTACCAACTCTACTTCGGTTAAGTTTGTATCGATAGGTACTTGCTTACACACTAAGGATATCGTAACAACATAATTCCGCTTTTGCGGTCATCAACCTCCCTCCTATATAAACCAATCTGAATCATGTCATTATACCTAAGCCTAACTCACTCATCCTACTTTTATCCCTTTTCATTCTGGCGCAATCACATTAAGCCCATTATCCTTTCACACTCATGGTAGGATAGCCTGTTAGTGACTATGATCTCATTATCATCAAAAAAAATTCTTTCTTTTTCTTTTGCACATATCAATAAAATAAAGAAGTTTGCACCGTTGGGCTAAATGATCGGGTGAGGATCACCTAACTTAGAAGGAACATTTCTTTTCATTCAATTCATTTGCTTTCTTAATTTACTTTTAGCCTGAGATCATACACTTATTTGCATCGGCTTCCTACTTAGTGTGTGCTTAGGATGGTGCTGACTGCTGAATAAACCAATTAGGGACTACTAAAGGGGTGAAAACTTACGGCTATGGCATAACAAGTACTCAAATCGATTTCCATAATTTAGAGGCTCACGGTGTTAAAACGATACCGATCTTGCGGAATTTTCCCTAGTCTCACGATATAACCTCAATTTCGTCTGTAACCTAAGATTTTCAAAAGAAACACTATTTTTAACTCAAAAATTTTCAAGATATTTGGTATGGCTTAAGAGAATGGGGAAATCGATAAACAACATAAAATCAGCATAAAGACTCGACAACACATGCACAGACGGACGAAACATTAAAACAGAAAAAATTTTAAAATCATGCTAGAAAACAGTAAATATAACTAGAAAGCAGTAAAATGAAAGCGGTAAATGTTCCTCCCCCACACTTAAACTAAACATTGTCCTCAATGTTTTGATAAAAGGTGGTAAAGGAAGGATAGAACCTGTATGAATGCCACGACCAAATTTGCTCTGAATCTTCCCATTTTGTCCCTGTCTTCGCTGGCCACTTCTACTTCGGCGTCTTGTACTACGAATTATCTGAATTCGCTGAAACTTCACTTTACTGAAGCCGCTTATCATACTGCCTGTTTCCGAAGGAAGTACCTGCAAAAATTGTTGGAAAAATATGGTGCGGTGTGTGCAGGCGGAACCTGACCAAGCAAAAGGATAAGGAGAAGGTGAGTCACGAACGGGAGAGATATTCCCTCTCCTATCATACTCATCATTGGTGTCACCACCAGCAGCGACATTCGTAGGAATGTCCGTGGGCACCAACTCATCTTAAGGGATTGTCATCTAGAGATCTTTCGCCTAAATGCAGTTGAGACGTGACAAGCTATACAATTCTTTATTTTCTGCAAACACAAACAGTAAAAGTAAAACATTAAATTAAAAGCTCGCGGGTTGCCACCCACGCAGGGCTTTGTTTAACGTCGATAGCTCGACGGTTAGGAGTGTTAATCTTCGGTTTCCATGGCCATTTATCAAGCCATCTCACATATCCCTCACCTTTTCTTTTCTTCCTTCTGTGGGGTGGTTCATTCTTTTGAACTCGTGGTGGTGGTTCAGGATCTATCCTAACTATTAGTTTTTCAAGTTTGGGCTTAGTTATTTCATTCATCACCTCAAATTTTAAACTTACCCTCTTAGCAGTAATGATATCCCTAGTTTCATGGTCCTCGAATTTTATCTTTTTATGCATGACCTTAAACAAAGATGCATCGGTGTGGATATTTTCCAATACCTCCGCATACGTTTTAGATTGGGATTCTACCTTAGCTTCCACAAACCTTTGTGGGAAAGAAATTGGTGGGGTATAGGGAGGAAGAACGACATTAAATTCTTCCTTTTCTACTTCTTCGACGACCTCCCTTTCGGGTGGTGTCGGTGGATTTTTCTCAATCTCTACTCTCTTCTCACCAGAACTCTCCTCAACCTCATTATCACTCTCCTCAACCTCATTATTACTCTCCTCAGGATTTTTGATTTGTTTGTCACTACTGGTTGTTACAACATCCACATGCTCCTTAGGGGAGGGTCCTATAGTGTCTGTACAAGCAGGGAGATTTGAGTCTCCAATGCCTCAGTGTGAGTCGTGAGGGACTCGACCATAGTGTTTATCTGCCTAAGGGTTTCATAAGTATCGAGATGTTGTCTTCTAAGCTCTTCATTCTGGAGAGTTTGTGTCTCCACAAAATGCTCCATCATAGATTCTAACCAAGAATTAGTTGTTGTTTCAATGAAATCCTCCATTAATGTTTCGAGGTTCGAATTAACAGATTCTTGTGGTTCCTCGAAATATTGGGAATGCTGATCGTAGAGGAAATTTGAGTGCGGTCCCTCGAGATATTGGGAGTGAGTCAGTGTCGCATTGAAATCCTGCATTAATATTTCTAGGTTGGAATTATGAGATTCTTGCGACTCCTCAAAATGTTGGGATTGGTAGTTGTAGAGGCAATTTGGGTGAGAATGAGTTAGTGATGCATTGAAATTCTCCATTTGTATTTCAAGGTTAGAATTATGGGATTCTTGCGATTCCTTGAAATACTGGGAGTGTTGATTGTAGAAAAAATTTGGGTGATACATAGTAATGAGTGCCTTAGTCTATACGGTGCAACAATGGAATAACAATATTGAGTGTTAGTCCCCGACAACGGCGCCAAAAACTTGGTGCATCCGCAAGTGCACGGAAATATCGAAGTAATATAAAAGATTGTCGAAGCCACAGAGACCAATGCCAACCTACTGTTATCTATTGCTGCGATGTAAAGTTAAGGCTAATGATATTAGATAAAAGGGAAACTAAGACTAAAACAAAAAATGAACTTAGAAAATATGACAGAAAAGAGAGGCCGGAATATGGATTCCGCGTTCCTAAAGGACTTTGTAGAATTCGGGTACTAATTACAACTATAACTTAGTTCCATAGAATATACCGACTTAAAAACTCTGCCTTACGCTCTCGCGGTATTAACTAAAGTCATGTTCCCTAATCCCAAGATTTTGCTCTCGCTCGCCCGGTAACTAGGAAATATATTTTGAAAGCCAATAATATCCTAAACGTATCTAAAGCGCTCTCGCTGTATTTAGATATGTTGCCTAATTTCCACTATCCGGTTCGACCCCACGCTCTCGCAGTGCCGACTCTGACCTTAATTAATTTCTCACTCTCGTGACAAAATCATGTTAAATAACCTCTCACTCTCGTGACAAAGCTATTTAAATTAGACTTGGAAATTAAAACTAAAACAGAATTTTAATCATAAGTTCGCACCTATTATTTTCTACCGAGTCCCGTCGGTAACGACGGTTCTCATACGTCGGACCCTAAACTATTTAGCTAGACATAATGACAGAAAGAAATAAGCAATTTTGGGTTTTTAGATTAAACAAAAACATAAGAAGCGGTTTAATATAATTTAAAGTGATGAACCTGTAATTAATTGGAAACTGGAGTTGTAATATACTGGCTGACTTAAATCCAAAACATGAATTAATGCAGAAATAAATCCTAAGACTATAATGGGAATAGTCCCCCGATGTGGAGAACTATTCCGTTTACATCGTGAATGAAAACTGCCTAAGAAATTCTAAAGCAAGGAACCTCTGGCTAAAATTCATCGACCCCCTTAATGGAGGGCCTCTGTTCTTTTTATAGTGAATTGGTCGTGGAATTATTTTGCAGTTGTGGCGTGAAAATCTGCATGAGAATCGGACGGAAGGAGACTGGTTTGGGTGCTGAAGAAACGGAGAAATAAAAGGGGAGAGTGGGAGAATTTTTCTCCTCACTCATAGGTGGCTTGCGCCACCTCCCCACTTCTCACATAAGTGGCTCTCGCCACATTTCATGGGTGATGGGCGCCACCCCTCCTATGTGGCTTACGCCACATTTGAGAGTGGTGGTGGGCTCCACCCCATTTTTTTATTTTCTTTCTTCTTTTCCTTCCTTCTTCTTTCTCTCTTTCTAATTTCTTTCCTTCTTATTTCTTTCCTTCTCTTTTCTTCATAATATTTTCTTTAATTCTTCACTTTCTGATAAATTCCAATCCGACTCGAGTACCTGAAAAACGAAAATAAATACGGATAATCTAAAGCATAAATCGGAAAAAAGCGAACAAAATATAATAGAAATTCATGTAAGTCAAGTCAAATACACGATATAATTTCGCGTCATCATATACAAGAATAAAACATCTCATAAGTCTTGAAGTATATGAAATCTTGCCTCGATACGTCTGAGTGAATATACATTATAAGAACATAATGGCTCTCTCGTAAAACATATGGCTAATCACACACACCCTCACACACATGCACACACACACACACACACACATATCAAAAAGTATTTAGACTTATTTTTCTCAAGAAAATTCTTCTAAAAAGTCCTTGAAGTCATGCCAGAAAAGTTAGAAACTGTCAAAAAAGCTATGGGCAAGTTTTTGATCTTGCCAATTGATTGAGACTTATGTCCAATCAATTTGACAAGTTGAAAAATGCGCCCTAGGCGATTAGGAAAATGTCTTAATGAATGATAATGAACAAATATCTTTTCTTACCATTTTTAACTTATTAATCGATTAATATTAGACTTACCAATCGATTGAAGCATTGTGCTAATCGTCTGACTCATCATTATTGGCCATAAAAATTTTCATTTTTTGTGCCAACCTTTAGCTTATAAATAGAGGTCCCTTGTGTAATACCCTAATTTTTGCCCCTGAGATTCTCTATTTGTCATGTGCATTCATACATACAAACAAGATCACACATTGGTCCCCTCTTTTATAGGATTGTGCCTTGCAGGGATCTTTGAGTGTGTGTGTGTGTGTTTGTTTAGTTGTTTTATTGCTTAACTTGTTTTATATTTACTAACCATTAATTAAAATCCAAAAATATTTTGTTAACATTTTCAGGGGAAGAACAGGTTAAAAATACCAAAAATCAGTTTCGCAGCTCGAATGAATTTCCTCTAAACAAAGTCAAAGTTGATCTGCAATTAATTCAAAAATTATCTGATCAAGAGTTTCCAAGTTTTAATTGATTATTATAAAAGAGACTCCAAGGTTCATGTGTTTATTTCCATGCCTTCTTTGACAAGCAAGAAAAATCGAGGCAGAACCAAGACAACACATCAAAAAGCCATTTTTCTCATTTTTTCACTGTGTTAATCGATTAACACATTTTGCACTAAAAATGGTTAAACGATTAACACGCGCAATTTTTGAAAAAATGTGCCAAATTCAAATTCTGCAGCAATTGGCACCATTTTTCACCATTTTGATCACATGTGGAATATTCTAGACCATCTCATTTTAATTCCCCTACATCATCATAATTAATTCCCACCATGTACCTCCACTAATCACCACTCTTTTGATAATTTCCCTCCAAATTCAAATTCCAAGCCTAATTTTCATTTCCAAACCAAATTCCAAACCACCAAATTTTCCAAGCCTAAATTCTATAAATAGAGGCTTCATTTCATTCATTTCACAAGCTTTTGATAGCCAACAAACCTCTTGCAAATTCTCTTCCCAACCACAAAATTCACCAAAGCTCACTTTTCTTCTTTTGAAAGTTAACAAGAATTCACATTGAATCTTGTTCAACTTTGAGCTAAATCTTCATCCAAACTTATTTTCTTCATCAATTCTCATAGATCAAGGCTTTGGTGGTTGGATCTTGAAGCAATTTGAAGGAATTTTCAGATTTGAAGTGGTAATTCATCATTCACCATTGTTGAAGCTTCAATTTCATCTTCCATAATGTAGATCCTTGGAGATCTTTGTTACTTGATCTTTTGGATTTTGTAATTGTGTTTAATTGCTGGTTTTCACTGTTATTTTACTTAAAATTTCGTGCAATTTCAGTTCCATGATCTCAAGGTGTTTGTAAAAAGTTTTGAAAGTTGATCATGCTGAATTTTGCACTATTTTTTGCTGCTGCGTGCAGAGTAATCGGTTACTCAATTAGAGTAACAGATTACTCAGAGACAGAGCAGAGTAACAGATTACTCACTTGGCGTAATCGATTACTCTAAATCAGAATGCATTTTTTGCCTTGTTTTTGGGGCTGTTTTGGTTTTTCTTCCTTTTTCTTCCCCTTTCTTCTTATTTTAGCCTTGAATTACATTGTTGAGATTAATTTCTCCTCAATTTCAATGGACTTTGGATATGGTTAAAGTAATTAAACATTCATTACTTCAAATCTATCTTTTAATGAATTGTTGAATTCATTTGAGGTGCTTTGAATTAGTGATATATTTTCACACTTAAACTTATCAATTAAAGGTGATTGAACTTGAAGATGAAAGGTTTTTGAATTGTAATTCAATTTGTCTTTTTCTTCATCTATTTCTTTTTATTTTTGATCGATTAAAGTCTTATGGATCTTAGAATTTCTTTGTTGAATTCTTGATCAAGACTAGATCGTTACCTATTTTCTTTTCGTGTGGTATTGCTTTCGGATGACGATTTACATATTGTTCATCTAGCATGCATTAGCTCAAAGATCTATTGACCGACCTTATTGTAGGGTAATTACTCCGTAAATTACTCGGCGATTGCTTAACATAGCGCACATTTGTCCCTCTTTATCCAATTCGGAATTTGAACTTTTGTGGTCCGGACCTTGATTGGTCGCGTCAACCCAATGGTAATTGATCTTTTGTATTAGGTTCAAAATCTTTAAAGCTTTTTGTTGTAGAGGCTTTGATTCTATCAATCTTCTATTAAGTCTTCATTAACCTTGACCTAAGTACATTGTTTAATCACTATAGTTCAAGACGCGAAACAGAATATCCGGTGAAGGCTTATGGCACTAGAGCCTTGTGCTACTAATTACTAACTTCTAACTTCTTTATGTTTCCTTCTCGCTCCCTATCTCTCTTTATTTTTTATGCTTTATTGCTTATTTTATCATATCATGTTTATGTTTATGTCATTCTTCTTTTGTCCACTTGGACCATATTATCTTGTACTTTTGTTTTTCTTTTGTCCATTTTGGACTCAAAAACATTAATAAAGGATTAAACCACTAAAACACTTATGCTCTTAATTGTTGGACTATGGCCATTATCCTTTGCATTGGAGGACCTATGCTCTTGGTTATGGACTTAGACTTAGGACTCTCTCCCTTGTGCTTTGGACCATTATGGAGTTTGATATTCTAGCCTTTATTTGGCTTGCTTATTGGCCCAAGAGGACGGAATGCTTTTCTTATTATGCTTTGAAGAGTGCATCCATGTGGTTAGATCTTTCTTACCTTAGCTTTTATTTTTATGAACTAGGATAGTCACTTCTTCTCCACGCCTTCTTCAATTTTCAAAACTTCCTCTCTTTTTCAAAACTTTCTTGTTTTTCAAACTTAAAACCGTTTTCATAATAAAACTTTGACTTCGGTCAAGTGATTTTTTTTTTAAACTTTGTTTTCCTTAATAAATGCCAATCCATGTTAATCATATCTTGACCATTTCATAAAAAAAACATAAAAAACACCCAAACTCATCGATTTTTTTTTGTGCCTTGTGCACTTTTCCTTTAAAACTTTTTCATAAGTTTAGACATGATTCATTTCTTTAAGCGGAATTATTCGCTTGGAAATGACGACTTGTCTTTACACTTAAAAATCAACCAAAACAAATAAATTTCATTCTTTGTACCACGAACTACGAGGTTTTGATCCTACATTGCACATCGTGGGTACGTAGGCATGAGGCGATAAGTCTCTCCAAACACAAAAATATTAAAAAATATTTCTCTCCTCATCTCCCCAATCTCTTTACAAGCAAACCATTTTCAAACCAAAAAGCGTAGATATTTCAAAGGGTTCCTATAGAGTACTATAGACGTTTTGGGTGCTAACACCTTCCCATTGCGTAACCAACCCCCCTTACCCATTCTTTGTTTGTTCTTGTTTTAGAACTCTTTAGGTTTTGTTCGCTCTTTTTCCATTCCTTTTGGATAAAATAAAAGTGTGGTGGCGACTCTTGCATTTTTTGAGTTAAGTTAACCAATAGCTTATACTCACAAATTTCCCTGGTCCAGAAAAGTGACGACTCTGCTGGGGATTGTTCCTCCCTTGAGGGGTTTAGCCTACTTTGATTTATTTATCGCTTTTTGTTTGATTTGTTTGTTATTGATTGTTCTGTCAGGGTGCATGGTGATCTGTGTGGTGAGATAAGCCCAATACCCAGGCTTGAGTATACACCTAGGACTAGGGTGGAAAGTAGTGTGGCCTACATAGCATCTTGGTACGTTTGGTTTACACGAAATCCACATCCGACGAGGTTTTCTTGGGAGATATTTTGATTTGCGCATCTTGTGCATTTTGGGTGTTAACCTTAGGAGCTGTCGACTCTGGCGGCCATTCCTCGAGGACTCAGTTGAGGCACTCCTCCCAAGAGGCAATAATGGCAGACCAGAAATGGCAAACCCATTATGCTTCTTGATCCGAGGACCCAAAGCTGAGGACTTTAGAACCCTTAACCCATCTTGGCCTCATTAGGACGTGGTGCGGTGGCTATTCAGGTGCAGACTTGAATAATTTGTTACGCGATACCACACTCAGATGAGACTCTCTTGAGAATATTATTGACTACCAAGCAATTGGGAAATCGATAATATCTGAAAGATGGGTTGTAGACTCTGAGAACCTCTTTAGAACCTTATTCGGCAGGTGTTATACCTTTAGTACATACCATTGTGGGAGGTTCTTAACCCTCGGCTCCATGCTCGTGACTCGGAACCTTGAACTCGTGTGCTTTGTGTGATCTTGTTTGTGGTTGCTGCATACATGCACTCATGCATTCATGGACATTCTACTTCAGTCAATTTTCAAGGATCTTAGAGATTTTCCTTTTGCAGACATCGCAGATAATATTCAATAAAGTGAGATGTTTATCAGTATTACAAAAAAGGTATATTACGATGTTTGCAATTGCTTTATATTTTAAAGATCCTTGAAAGTTGAATGAAACGTTTGTATTTTGCATTAGCATTCGCATCATTCTGCATTGTTTCTTGCCTTTTCCAAGTGTCTTATTGTTTCCCTTTGGTCTTCATTCAGCCAAGTTGTCGCACCAGTATAATACTCGAACTAATCAGAGAAAGAAGAGGATTTAGATGATTTTCTGGCATTCGTACCAAGTTTGAGGTAGTTACTAAAGGAACATGGAGAGAACAAAAGATGATGATCTCATGTCAGGCTTTACAGTGATGACCAATCCGATGTTTGATTCTCCTCTGGACGACGATGTTCCACAAGTGGATGTTCCTACTCGATCCGAACCTATGCAAAATGATCTGGTTGGTCAAGTTGTTGAAATAGATTCTCGATTTTTGAGGTATATGCCAAATCCTCGGAATGTCCACCCTGTGACAGAGATGATTGATCTTAAAGTTGTGGAAATGAAGGAAGGACTTCATGATCTTAGTGAGGAATTGAAAATGTTGACAAGACCCAATGCATCTAGTTTTAAGGCTCATGACTTGTGCCTGGTTCCGGATGAGGTTATTCCTCCAAAGTTCAAAATGCATGTCTTTGAAATATACAAGGATGTTAGCTATCCAAGGAACCATTTGACGATGTTTTGTCAAAAGATGACCACTCATATCAACAACGATCTGCTGATGATTTACAGCTTTTAAGAAAGTTTATATGGAGGGTCTTTGATATGGTATACGAAACTGAAAAGGGACCATATTCAGTCTTGGGAAGACCTAGCTGATGCTTTTGTAAAACAATATGACTACAATTTGGACATGGATCCAGATAGTGATGAATTGATGAGTATGAGTCAGAAGGACAGTGAATCCTTCAGAAAGTATGCACAACGATGGAAAGAATTAGCAGCCCAAGTTCATCTGCCACTCTTAGAGAAAGAACTGGCCAAAATGTTTCTAAAAACGCTGTCAGACTCTTATTATGTCAGGATGGTAGGCGTTGTACCTCTAGATTTCTCCAAAATTGTGGAAGTCGGAGTAAACATTGCGGACGCATTCAAAAGTGGAAGAATCCAAGATGGTTTGAATGACCGAGCTAGTAAAGAAAAATCTAGTAGTGATTCCCAAGTGGAAGAAAATGTTGAGGTTGATGCGATTCAAGATTCTCCTCAGTGCCAGAATCAACATAGACTTCTGAATAATCCAAAAAGAGAGACTCGTCAGTTTGATTCAATCCCAATGACCTACAGCCAATTGTGGTCTTATTTTGCCCGAAACTCGGTGATGACACCCAGAAAGACTAGAGCCATGAAGTCTCGCCCTCCTTGGTACAACCCAAATACCAGTTGTGAATTTCACGATGGAGTAATGGGGCATCCAATTGAGGAGTGCAAGGTTTTCCAGGAAAAGGTTCAAGAGATGATTGACGATGAGGTGTTGACCTTCAAAGGAAGCGCATTTGTGAATGGAACGCCTTTATGCTGATATTAGTAGAGTGGCCCGCAGTGGTTGTATGTTTGCTTCTGTGTCTCTCAAGAAAGTTGATAATGTTCTTTCAAGCTCAAGCTGACACAGTTTCCTCATATCTTCAGTTCGTTTACTGCATTTTCATTTGTAATCTTTTATGATTGTTATTGCTTTGTTTGTATGTAGAATTTGTTTGTTTTGAATATTAATCTTAATGCAATAAGTATGTTTGTCTTGAAGTGATCCATTCGCATTCGCTCGTAATTTGTTTTCTGCATTTGCAATACCAACTTCTTGTTTAAACTCTTGGAGGGAGGATGATGAAGTGAAAATGCAAAATTTCTGGTTGTGTGCTTTTGAATAAGACCCTGCTGATGATGTAAGGCTTTGTTTCAAATTCCCAAACACTGGAGATATAAGGAAGATAATCCCTTGTTAACCCCTTTGAGCCGTGAAGTAGGAGTTTCTTTTCTAAACAAGAAAACCCTCACATTTAACCTTGGGGCAGGGTAGTCTTCAGTTAATTTGACCAAGTGTCCAAATTTCAAAAGGAGTGTGCACCAAAGGAAACCACATTGGTTATTCCTCATCCATGAAGGAAAGAGGCAGTCACAACCCTTCCTAATGAGCCAATGTCACGTGATTTGTTCAAAAAAAAGAAAAAAAGAAAAAAAAAAGCCCGCTAAGTCGAAAAATTGAAAACAAGTGACTTAGGAAAAAATTAGGGCATCCTGCTGGACATCAAAAATCTCAGAAGATTTAGTCCAGGCAAAATATTGGGAAAAATAAAAAGAATGAAAATGTGAAAAGCAAGAATAAAAGAAAAATTCTCATCAAAAGAGCAAATCTTTGTGTGACTACTAAGTCGAAGGACAAAAAGGGTGACTGTTATCCCCGAATAACCTCATTGGTTCTTAAACCATCAGTTTCGGTAATCTTTTTAAAGATGAACATTTGTGTCAATTAGCTGAATGTAGGACTGAAGAACATCACGGAGAATGGGTGGGTATAAATGATTTTGAGCTTAAAAATCCTTTTTTTTCTGAAAACCGTGAACCAGGCCAAGTTATAACCCTCAAAATACCTAATTGAAGTAGGGTTTATTTTGAGAGCATACTCCAAACGAAATAGTGTTCCTGACTCCCATGAGTTGCGCTAAAAGATCTTTATTGGTATTGCACGTGCATTCAAAAATCAATGTCGTATTTAAACTAGTGATTCATTCACAGGGTTTTGCGACACCTTTTCAATAAAAACTTCAAGATTAACATGTCTGTTGCATTAGAATTATCATTCTCAGAATTAACATTTTCTGCTTGCATACATTTGTTTGACATCATAGAAGCTTACATTTGAGCATCAGTGATGAGCTTAATCTTTTGAGGCCTGAAACTTTGATGAGCAATTGGCAATTCATTTCAAGAATGATCCTATCCAGGGGCATGTTGCCTGAAGGCTTTACAAACTCGTTTTCCCAGTTGATGCTTTCACATGGGGCAAAGCTGGAAGACTCTATTGATTAAAGAACGTGCCAAGTTCAGTAAATTTGGGGCGGTTACGTCGAGATTCGATTAATATCTCTAAGAGTTTGAAGACACTAGGACAGATTATCTCAAGTCCTTATGGTGCAAAGTTTCCTTTCAGTGTAAAATCCTCTGTGGATCATGCAGTCTGGGGCAAAAGTTAAATGGTGAATTCAACGCACATAAGCAGATTTGTTCTTGTGAATGTAATCAAGTTGTTAATCAGATGATGGATTTCCTCAAGATTGTTGTGAGGTGTTGGACTCTTGAAATCCATTATTCCCCAATTGAGCGCCAGTTTGAGTATTTCCCGTCCAAGTACTATTTTGGGTATTCCTCCGGCTAAGTCTTGATTCATATTTCCCCAGCTGAGTATGATTCTCCATCCAGGTTATGATCAAGCATTTGTGAAGCTTTGGGGTGATATTTCCCCTTGATGTGGAATCCTCGCACAGAGTTTTACCTTTCGTTGTAATTGCTTTGATCACTCCCCAAGCAAAGAGTAAAGTTAACTTCTTATTCCCCCAATTGGTTGATATCCCCATTAGGGTTTGCTTTGTGTGTACTCCTTGACAGGATCTCTTTTGGTATCTCTATCTTGTTGAGATTAGCTGAGTATTCAGCTGAGCTGTGGTGTTTATTCATCCTCTGTTCATCCGTATGTCTGTTTTGTCAGCATATTCATACTCATACGCATTGAATACGCATTCTTTTGTTGTGCATAGCATTGTTGTTGTTGCATTGTGCATTTTGCATCTGTTTTAGTGCTTCCCGGCTCTCTAGTGTTGTTATTCTCCGCAGAGTGTGTGTGTGTCCTATCTCCAATAGAATATCGACCTTAAGCAGAAAGTGTTTATCCTTTCTAATTCCCCACCGAATTTTTTCCTCGTGGATGATTATTGATTCAGTTTCCTCCCCAGTGTGTTGTCTAGATGGAATTAACCCCCAGTTGAGATATATCCTCCTCGGGATGAGTCTTATTTGACCCTTTCTCTACAGTTTCTTCCTAGATTGAACTTTGGTCTCCGGCAGTGACTATTTTGAAACTCTCTAGGTTGTGCAACCTAGATGATTGGGAGTGCATTTATTTTGCACCGTTGAGGATTTTGTATTCCTCAGCAGATGATCTGTTTGTAATTACCATTAGAAGATGAAGATTTTGTTTCCTCCAGCAGTGTTGTTGCAACACTCTTTTGGAATTCATTGCATGACAACAAGCAGCATCCTTTTTATTTGAGAAACTTGTGTGTCTCCAGTTATCAGACGTTATCTTTTCCATCAAATGGTATCCCTTAGGTTGTGCCTGACAGAGAAGTTTGTTGTGAATTTCCAACAGATGGTTGTCTCTTTATTTGAGAAGTCTGTTGCCTGATCTAACTTGCCCATATCTCCTATGAAGATCCCTGGTAGATTTATTGATTCCTAGTTCCTGGCAAGTCTCGGGAGAAGATTTACAGTTGACCTCGGCATAAGGTATTTTCTTTCCAAGAATCTCGGCAGTAGATTTCTTGGATATCAACAAAAGATTTCCAGCAAACCTCGGCAGAAGGTGGCTTTATTTCAGACTTCTTTGGTTGATCTCGGTAGTAGATTCTCCAGTGAGTTTTAAAATAGAATTTGCAACAAGCCTCGGCAGAAGGTATTTTCTTTCCAAAAATCTCGGCAGTAGATTTCTCGGATAATTTCAAAAAAAAAAAAAAGATTACAGCAACCTCGGCAGAAGGTATTTTCTTTTTAGAATCTCGATAGTAGAATCCTTAAAAGATCTTTCAGCAGAGCCTCGGCAGCAGGCATGTTCTCGATTAATCCTCGGCACTAGTAATTACATGCAAAATCTCGGCAGAAGGCGTTCTATTTGAAGGTTCTCTGGTTGATCTTGGCAATAGATTCCCCAGTAAATTTTTGATGGTTGACACATTTCTCAAAAAATATTGGTAGAAAGTATTCCCAAATGAAGTCCTAAGTCTCGACAGTAGACTCCTCTAGTTGATATCTTGTAAATCCCCGCAGTGGACCTCGTTCAGTAGGTCCTCCTAGTGGAATTTGTTAAAAGATCTCGTTCAAAGCTCTCTGAGTTTATTACCTTTGTTGTCGAGTTTATTACCTTTGTTTTGGGTAGTATTTCTCGTTATCTTTTGGTCAGTTACCTTAAGTTGCCATGTTCATTGGGTAGTTGATGACCTTTCTCTTGAGTTTATTATCTGTATTAGTCTACCTTTAACGGTAGTAGATGATATTTCTCCTTACTTTGGTTGTTTATCCTGTATTTAAGCTATCACTTGTTTGATAGTTGGTAATCTCTCCCTTCTTTGTTCGAGTTTATCACCTTTGTCGTCCTGCCCTGTGTTGGTAGTAGATGATACTTCTCGACCCCTTTGAGATTATTACCTTTGTCGTCCTACCCTTTGTTGGTAGTAGGTAATCTTTCTCTTACCCTTGGTTGTTTACTTTGTTGTAACTGTCACTTGGTTGATGGTTGGTAATCTTTCTTTAGCTGGCTCGTTACCTTTGTCGTCTTGCGCTTTGTTGGTGGTAGGTAATATAGCCCGGTTTGGTTGCCTTGTTATAGTTGTCACTTGGTTGATAGTTGGTAATCTTATCCCCTTTGTGAGATCGTTACTGTTGTACCCCAAATTTTACCCTTAGATCCATTGATCTCTTGCGTATCATATTAGGTCAATTATATTGCATAGCTAACATTTTTTTGCCAGGTTTTGGTTGTGTTTTTTTTCATTTGTGAATCAGGTTTATCTTAAGAAGATGCAAGAGGTGATTAATCAAGATTTTGGATGGAGCATTGAATCAAGCAAGTCTCTCATTTCAAAGAGATATCTCCATAACCTTCTCCATGATCCTCTCCATAACCAAATTTCTACCCACCTTATCTACCCTCAATTGTCACCCTTAATTCCAAACCAATTTCAATAGTCATTTATTAACCAATTTTATCCAATTTCTCTATTTTTCAAACCATATCCATAACCATTTCAATTACCTAATTCACCTATTATTTGTTTTTCCTAACCATTTCTTTTATAACAAAAAGAAGAGAAAACCAATCCTACAAATATTTGATCTTTAAGCCCATCACCTTAGGCCCACTGTTGCAAAAACCATGTTACAAATTTTGGATTGAACTCATTAGCCAAGGACCAATAGGAATCAGGCAATTTGCTTTGACTTTTCAACTCCATCTCTCTGACCAATGAAGAGACGACGCGTGGCCAGCAAAGAAACAAAACAACCAAAGCTTGTTCTTCTCCTTTGTCGTGTTTGCAAGTTTTAGAAGAAGAAGGAAATATAAATACAATCGTATCAATTCATTCCAAATCGTTTCACAGTTAAATCCCTTGGCGCGTTTTTCTTATTTTTGAATTCTCCAAAAACACATCCCGTTTGAGCTTTCGTGGTTTGCTTCATTAAAAGTAGCTCTGAGGAATTACTCGTTTCAGCATACAGCCTGCTCTCACCTGCAGATCCCCTCACACAATCCCAATCTTTACCTCATCTGATACCCTCTCATATGACAACAAAGGAGGAGCTCTTAAGCAAAGCATTGAGTTATGAAATTGACCCTGCAACCTCTGAGGTTTTGTGCAGCAGAGGAGCGCATTTGTCTCCAAGAAGTGGACCAATATTTTAATTTGAAGAGAGACGTTGTAAACCCTAGTTTTTGCTCAGCATACGATGTGTTTGATGATTGGACTCAAGGAACCAAGGCCCATTTGCTCAACCTATAAAAGGAACTTACTTCAACACTTGAAGGAACCAATAATTCTCACAAAAACACTCAAATAACTTCTGAATTCTAAGTTTCGTGAGCAAGAAAGGTGAAAGGTGGCTTTGGAGTACTTTTGTTAGTTCAGAAAGAAAGCAGTCAGTATACTTGAAGGTGTAGTGGACATTACTCCACTTGGTATCATACTTTTTCTCTCTTAATAATCATGCTCATTTGATGTCATTATGTCATGTGCATCTTGTTATTCTTTTACATATATAGCTTGCTAATGTGTGCTTGAGTTGTTTGATTATATGCTCATGGTTTAATTTCATAAAATAGAATGATTTTGTTTATTTGATATGTTGAGATATACATGTATGCTTTTTTGGTGTTAAGTTATAATGCTTTTGGTTCTGTTCATTGAATGGCTGCAAGTTTACAAGATTGCAATTTGGTTGTTGTACTGTCAAGATTAGATGGATGAAATTTATTAACCTACTTATGTATGTCATATGTGCTTGGATGTTATTGAATCTTAGTTCTTTATGCATTTCTGATATGCTCATAAGTTGTAGGACGGATGAACCTATCTATCACTTTGTTGGTGGTTTAGTGGTTTACTGAATGTTGTTAAGCTGTCTTCATTAAAATGGTTTTGTTTTTCTCTTTCTATGGATGATCCTTGTGTATACCTAAGCTCATAGCCACGATTTATATCCAAGATTACCTAAGTGTTATTGCTTTTGTCATATGCTGTCATAGAGGTTGCCTTTTGATGCTCTTGTATTTTGATTACATTCTGATATACACTTGCTGTTCATGGCATGACCTTCATTTTCTTGACTTATGTGTTCAAATGTTTAAATAGCTAAAGTACATAACTGTTACACTTGTGCTTTTGATTAAATTGAACTGGTTGCTATTTTTTCTGGTTTAAGTCTTTGCTCCAGCCATGTACTTGCAACACTTCACTACTTGCCTGAAATTTGTGTGTTGTGGTTATTTGTTTATATGCCTAAGAGTTGATAGCATCCAACTGCTGAATATATGCTGAATGTGAACTTACAACTTGCTGGTGTGATAAGTGTCTTTCCAAGTATGATTGTCTTTGTTCTATCAATCTTTGATACATGGTGTACCATTGGTGTTTTGTTGCCTCTATGATTTGTGTTTGGTTTGTAACTTAGAATCCATGTTAGGTATGCCCTGCTATGTTTAAACTTGCATTGTCCATATGCCTTGTCATTGGCATGCTGTCAGTTTCGTATCTCATATTTGTGTTTAAGTTTTAAATGTCAAACATGATTTGTGTTTTTCTACCTTGTAACCTTGTTTGACCTTGATTGTTAAACTTTTTGAAAAGTTTGCCTTGGTGCTTCATGCTTGCCACCATGGAACTGTGTACATTTTTTTTGCTCTGCATTACCTTAAATTAGAACTAATTCTTGATCCATGCCTTATGCCCTGTTGCCTAGAATATATGTGATTAGTTTTTAACCATATGAATGTTGTTCTTGTTATGTATGCATCATTAGAAGCATGACTAATTTATACTTGTACCAACATGTTAAGTATGTGACCTATTGTGTGTACTTACATGTAATCCACTTTGCTAAGCTGCTTTTGATTTGGGATTTCACTGCTCATGTATGTACACAAGTATGTTTGATCTATGCTTCATGATGTACCAAATGCCATGAACCTAAGTAAACTTACCTTGACATTGTATGTAATTGGTGTGCCCTTAATCTAGCTTTGATTAATGAATCATCACTATGCTTTCTACCATTTTAACTGAATACAATTTTCCTTGACATTATGTGACATTATGTTTGATTGGTATGCTCATAATCTGGCCTTGATGTGCATTAAGATGTATGAACTGTTGTTGTGTCCTGCATTGGCCTTGTATGCTGTCTTTGTGGAAATTGTCTGCTGCATTGTTCATGAACCACAATGAATCTTAGCTGTTTGAATCTTGTTATCTGACTGGTGTGCTAACATTAATTCTTGTGTATCTAATCTTATGAACTCATTGACTTGTGAAATGTATAATTGCTCTATGACATGTTACTCATATGCTGCTGACTGCTTGTGTTGTTGATGTTGCTGCCATCATTCCCTTAGCACTCCTTTAATTTATCCTAGAAACTGTCACTAACAGTTAGGGTAGTCTTAGAATATGCCTATGCCTTGATCTGACCTATCCCTATTTTTCACCACTCATTGTAACATATTTGAATTGCTTTTGGACTTTGAGAATGTATCATTAGAACTGACTGCATCATGCCTTAACTTGTCCTCTTGTTTTCTTACATTTTGAACAAATAACCTTATCAATCATATGATTTTAGTCCTAAAACATATTTGCTACCCTCCATTAAGCATGCTAAGTCTTGAGAATATTTTGATATACATGAAAATAAACCTAATGCCATGCTGATTTGGATCCTTGATCCACCTGTTTGTTTATTAGTTGTATGCCAAGATGTTTCATTTTATTGAACCTCTTTTGAATATGTTGTACGCTTGCTGCTATGACTGTGTTGGAATTTATTGCTTTACACATTCAAATGTTCTACTACTTCATGGATTTGTATGATGGAAGCATTTGCTTAGTATTTAATATGTGTGTTAATTCATGACGTGGTGATGGTAACCATGTGTTTCTGCTTTAGTTTATTTGGCAATGGTTGATTGATGATTGGCTTGGTTTGTGAGCAGATTGTGTGATGGTTGGTTTGCTTTGTTAATTTGAAATATTCACGCATGCAAGGCCTATGTATTAATCAAGTTGAGTTTACTACCGGATGTAACAGCCACCCTAGTGGCAAGCACACACAAGCACGCGCCCTTTCACCTATAGGACTGGGGTTCGAATCCCCCTCGCCCTAGTCCTTTTGTTTTATTTTCTGATTTCGCTTCTCCTTATATATATATTTGTGTTACCATTGTATGTTAAGACGCGTGCATTGGCCTGGTGGCATTGGTTTTAGCCTGTACGCGAAGGGTCCTGGGTTCAATCCCTAGGAGTGCCCTTTCCTTTCTTTTTAATACTTGGTTGTATTACTTATTTTCAAGTTTGTGCTTTAACTTCAAATCTTCATAACCTGTTCATTTTTTATCCTTTTTCTTCCATTCTTTTTGCTATGTGTTTCTAATTAGATATACTTTTTGAATATAAAAGGAAATGGTTGGAAATATTTAATACTATTCGCTTTTATTCATATTGAGATTGGAAATACCTTTTAGGGTTTTATTGCATTTCTTTATTCATCTTGCCATGTTATCTTTGTTCACCTTGTCTAAGTAATGTCTAATATGAATGATTCTAACCTTGCATGATTTCATAAACTTTGTTTCATCTCATTATCTTGTTCATGTCTTTTTACATCATCATATTTGGAATTTATATCTCTTTATTTCTTAGTAATTTTAAAACTGTTACCTTTCCCCCCATTCCAAAGGGAAATCATCCTAAAATTGACTCATGAGTCACTAAACAACCACCCTACCTTATCCTCTTAGGTTTATCCCATTTCTTGGCCTCATGAGGGCCATGAAATCATAACTTAGAAATAGGTTAGAGTTTTGAACTCTATGTGATTCTCACCATCATGAGAACTCACTTTCCCCCTATAACTTAGACTTAGAGAGTTATCGTGGACTCTAAAATGAGCTCATACTCATTTCCCCTTGGAACTTTGGCCATAGTCAATAGTTCCTCCTTCACCCTTAGATCGGTGAACTACGGATACTCTGATTCCACTCCCGTCAGGATACGTAGGCGCAAAGTGCGATACTTTGTCGAGTATACTTAGATACTAACCCCTAGGGTTTCAACCTTTAGCATAGCACCCTTAGCAAGCGAGTAAGACATAACAAGCTAAAACAAGAGGTTCCCGTAGAGTACTACGGACGTTTAGGATGCTAATACCTTCCCTAGGCGTAACCAACCCCCGAACCTTAGATCTCCCCCCTTTAGGTTTTCTCGATCTTGAACCTTTCCTTTGGATAAATCAAAGTCGGTGGTGAACTTCAAAGTTTTGCGATGCAAGTTAATTAATAGCTTGTTATCTGATTCTCACCGCAATAGAAATGGCGACTTCACTGGGGAGACTCTTTATCTTTGAGGGTTAAGCCCACTTTGTTTTTGTTTGTTTTATTTATGCTTGTTTGCTATATTTGTATATATCTGTTTGATTGCCTGTATATATGCTTGAGATCTTTTGTTGACTTGGTTCTTGAGTGGTGAGATAAATCCTAACCCAGATTTGAGTGCACTCATGATAGGACGGTGGTATATTCAAGGAGGCTTTGAGGGAGTCGATTCCTGAAAAAGTTGACTTGAGACACCATTACTCAGTTGAGGCCCTCTTGAGAATTTAGTCATGTTGAACGAGTCTATTCGTGAAAACGTGCTACTCTCGACCTAGGAGCCCTTGATATTGAGGACCGTAGTTACCAAACCCCACTTAAGCCTTTTTAGGATGTAGTGCGGTGACCATGATGGAGTCTATTTCTGAATTGGTTGTCACGCAATACTACACTCAGACGAGATTCTCTTGAGAATTTTATTGATTACCAAGTCATCTAGGAAGTCGATAAAAACCGAAAGATGGGTTGTCGACTCTGGGAACTTCTTAGAACCCTGTTCAGCAGATGAAAACCAGTAGTACATACCAATGGGAAGGATAAACCCTGGCTCCATGCTTGAACCTATCCCCTTTGTTTGTGTTTTGTGTGTGCTTTGTGAATATCAGAGGGATATCATGGATAGCTCAAGAAGAAACACCATCAAATACACTTTCAAGAGTCCAAAATTGGATGACCTAAGGAGATTGGGAGATTTGCTAATAGACCCTGAAGGATTCATGGACAGATATGGGAAGTTATGGGTTTTGTTGAAGAAGAACATTGATGAAGGACTTCTTTCAACTCTGCTTCAGTTTTATGACCCAAAGTATCACTGCTTCACGTTTCCTGACTATCAACTCTTGCCCACCCTTGAGGAATACTCTCAGATAATTGGTTTGCCAATCAAGGATGAGTCCCCGTTTCCTATCTTTGAGAAGGATCCTAAAGAGGAAGAAATAGCCAAAAAAACTCATCTGGAGTTAGTTGACATCAAAAGCAATTTAATTTCTAAGGGAGGAATTTTTGGGTTAACTGCTAAGTTTTTGGTTGAAAAGGCTCGTTATTTTGCTAAACACTCCAACCGGGGTGCCTTTGAAGTTGTTTTTGCATTGCTCATCTACGGACTTTTCTTGTTCCTGAACATTGACAACTTTGTGGATCTGAATGCAATCAAAATCTTCTTGAAACAGAATCCGGTACCTACCTTGCTTGCTGAAGCTTATCACTCAGTCCATACAAGAAACGCTCATGGTAATGGACAGATTACTTGTTGTGTCCTCATATTGTATAGATGGTTTATTTCGCATCTACCAAAGGCAAGTGCATTCTGGGATTCCAAGAAAGGATGGTGGTCTCAGAGAATTATGGCACTCTCCCATGCAGAGATTGACTGGTATAATCGGGTGTATGATGGAATCCTGATTATAGATAGCTATGGAAACTATGGCAACGTGCCTCTTCTTGGCATTAAAGGTGGAATCAGCTACTACCCTGTATTGGCACGACGCCAATTAGGGTATCCTTTGGAAGATAAACCTCTCAGTATTCATGTGGAAAACATCTACTTTGAAACATATGACAAGAACGAAGAACAGAAGAAGCTGATCTTGAACGCTTGGGGTAGCAAGCGCAAAAGAGGAAGAAGTTCTTTAGGGAGACCTAATTGTGTGTCATTGGAGCCCTACCTCCAATGGGTCCGAAGAAGAGCCATAGAGTTAAAGATGCCTTATAAGAAGGCAAGAACCAATCGCTTTGAAGAAAGAACCTGTTTTATACTTCATGTCAAAAGAAGAAGAGCTGGAGATTTCTTTAAGACAAGCCCAACGATCAGAAGAGGCCTGGAAGCTCAAATATCAGGTGGTTGTTAAAGAAAACCTAGAACTCCAGAAGCAGCTACAGACCAAGAATGAAGAGTTAATTTCATACAAGAAGAGGAAAACTCTGGAAGATCCAAGCTCCTCTAACACTCAGCCTCCTGCTTGGAAATCCATCCTCGACAACCTCGTCGCAGAAAGGGATCAAATGGAGAAAGAAATCAGAAGACTCAACACGAGACTCTTGGGAGAATTTCCTTAGGACTTTCTAGCTTTTATTTAGCTTCATGTTTAAGGCTCTTGAAAGTGTATCAACTCTTGTAATTCACCTTTTATTTAATGAAAATGAGGTCTTTTGATATCTCTTGATATTCTGCGAGTGTCTGAATTCCATAAAACTTTGCATTGCATCTTGCATTCCTTGCTAAACTATCAAGATACTAATTTTGTTTTGCAGATTTTGTAGAAATGGATGCTGCAGGGAAAAGAGTTTGGCCTTATCTATTTGAACTACTGGAGGTGGAGCGTTTATTGTGGTTGGGAGAGATGGTTGAAGACCAGTCAGCTTTCGCTGACAGATATGGGTGTATCATTCCACTAATGAAGACACCAGTGACTGTGGGGCCCCTTGAGGTTTTGGTCTAGTTGTATCATCCTGCGTACCGCTATTTCGTATTCCCTGAATTCTAGTTAGCGCCAACCCTAGAGGAGTTCTCAGCCATGATAAGGATTCCTGTCAGAGAAGCTCCCATCTTTTCTAGGATTGAAGAAATGCCTTCCGCCAGAGACATCGCCAGAGCAACCAGAATCAGATTATCTGACATACAGGCTAACCTGACTAACAAAGGAGGAAAGCGTGGACTTCCCGCCCAGTTCTTGCTGGAAAAGGCTCTGTACTTCAAGAATAGAGGAAGCGAGGCTTTGTTTGAATCAACCCTAGCTCTGATGATATATGGTTTGTTTCTGTTCCCAAATGCCAAGAACTTTGTGGATACCCAAGCCATTCACATTTTTACAGTCAACAATCCGGTCCCGACGCTGCTAGCTGATGTCTACCACGCCATACAGACTAAATACATAAGAGGATGTGGGCCAATTGTCTGCTCCGTAGCCCTCTTTTACAATTGGTTCATCTCTTATCTGCCAAAGACTTCGACTTTCTGGGAGGTCGAGGACTGTAATATTTGGTCCAAAAAGCTGATAGAATTGAAGCATACCGACATCGAATGGTATGATTCAACTGAAGAAGGGATTATTATAATCCATAGCTGTGGGGATTGCCCCAATGTGCCGCTCATGGGAAGAAACGGGTGTATCAACTACAACCCTGTCCTTGCACGCCGTCAACTGGGTCATCTGAAGGAGGGAGTTCCAGATGACGAGGATATGCAGATTATGTTTTATGATGAGAGGGGAGGTTTTGAAATGAAGATGCGATTAGAGCACGCTTGGCGCCAAATTAACAGACAACTGTGGAAAGCTGAATGCCCAGCCACAGAGGCCCACTTACAATGGTCTCGTGATATAGCTCGTGTAATGATGAAGCCACATCCTCACCATGAATCACCTTCCAAGACAAAGCAGAGGATGGTGGAAGCTTTAGGAGAATTGATTCTTGCAAGAGAGGAGACAGAAGAGCGTATCAGCAAATTAATGAGAGTGATTAATGGAGGATAGGGATCGTCAACCAGTGGATTCAATCCTTAGTATTACTATTGTTATTCCTTTTGTTGCTAATGTTCCCTTTCATATGGATGTATTTCTACTTATGTACTTGGAGTATGAGGATACACTGCTCCTGATGTAATGCTCACCAGACTCTTGAATGAAGAAGTTTATTTTGTCAAAGAATTTACTGTCTATATTATTTGCAAAATTTCTTTGGTTTCTTGATAGTTTAGCTTGCATTTGCATTTGCATCCTCATTTGCATCTTCATGTGCATTTTCCCTTGTCTTTATCTCATGACATCGTGTTCTCTCCAGAATCGTCACACTGAATCCCAGACACAACTACAACACTCGGGCCCAAGCTCGATTCAGGATGTCAGAGGCATACGGAGAAATGGACAGAGTCAACAATGAGCTAAATGAGATACGAGGAGGGATGGGACAAATCCTCGAGGCAATTAATGTTATGAGAGCAAAGATGGACACCCAAGCTACTATGGTCTCCAAAATCGTCACCACAATGATAGAACCTCTTATCATCCCTGTCACAAGCCACACCTTGGGCATGCCCATTAATTTTATCCGTGCTATAGTTCCTTTACCCACACAGCAAACAGTTCCTTTGGTCAATGAGACTCTGCAAGCTATTCCTACTTATGCTCCGCCAGCAGTGCAAACGCAAGTGCATCCGGTTTTCCAAAACCACCATCCCTATGATTACGTTGATGTGTCAGAAGAAGGAGATGATAGATACGAGAAATTGAGAGAAAGTGATGAAACAATGCAGAGGAAGATGAAGGCAATGAAGTTAAGTAATGCTTTCAGTACTGATATCAAGGACATGTGTTTGGTTTCAGATTTGGTAATTCCACCCAAATTCAAGTTGCCAAGTTTTGAGTTGTACTCAGGGGCCACGTGTCCCAAATCCCATTTGATCATGTACTACCGAAGAATGGCCGTGCACATACGTAATGACAAGCTGATGATCCATTGTTTTCAGGACAGTTTAAAGGGGGCCGCTGCTAAGTGGTATTTGAATCTAGACCAGTCCCAGGTCCATTGTTTTCAGGATGTGACTGATGCTTTTGTAAAACACTACAAGTACAATATGGATCTAGCCCCTGACCGTAGGCAATTATTGAGTATGGCCCAGAGCAATACTAAATCCTTCAAGGAATATGCACAACGGTGGAGAGAGACTGCTTCTCAGGTTGAACCACCCTTGACTGAAAAAGAGTTGGCTGATTGGTTTGTAGACACAGTAAAGCCTGAGTTTTATGAGAGAATGATCAGCAGTGTCAGTGCTAATTTTGCTGATATTGTTGCAATTGGCGTGAAGGTAGAGGCAGGATTAAAGAGTGGAAAGGTAATCAGTTCTCCGAACAGTTCAACTAGCGTCAGTGCCAAGAAGTCTCCCAGTCATTCTCACAAGAAGAGGGAAGGAGAAACTAATGCCATCATGGCAGGAAAGACCCAGGGCCCTCGATGGAAGCAACCAATGTACCCGCAACAGCAGAGACCAAGCTTCTCTCAGCATCCAATCTACCAAATGCAGTATGCTCATCAACCTTACATAGCAGCTGTTACACCTACTTTCAACCACCAAGCAGCGTAGCAGGCGCCAGCCTATCAACAAGCAGCTTATCAGCAATGGCCTAAAAACCACAATTATCAGCAACCAAGGCCACAGGTTCCACAGCAGAATTCTCCCCACAAAAGGCAAGGGGGAAAGCCAGCATTTCCACCTATACCAATGTCATATACAGAGCTCTACCCTTCCTTAGTGGAGCAAGGATTGATCGTTACTAGACCTTTGGGGCCACCAACCGAGAAATCTATGCCTTTCTTCAACCCAAATGCAACTTGTACTTTTCATCAAGGAGGGACTGGTCATGACTTGGAGAGCTGTTTAGCGATGAAAAATTTAGTGAAGGGGCTGATGGAGAAGAATACCCTTTCATTTGCTGATAATCAACCGAATGTGAAAAACAATCCTTTGCCTACCCATGGGGCTACTAATGCCATTGAAGATGAAAAGGATGAGGTATTAGTTTTGGATGCAACAAAGATCAAAACTCCTATCAAGGCTTTTCATGCTAAGATGTTTGAAGCTGGGTTAGTTAAAGTTTGCCACGATGACTGTGAAGAATGTAATGTCAGTATCAAAGGCTGTCGTTTAGTCCAAGATGATGTTCAGTATCTGATCAATGAAGGGTTCCTACAGGTATTCAGCAAAGAAAAAGAGAACTGAGTTGCAGCAAACGAGCCTGTATTTAACCTACCAAAGCCAAGAGGGCAGGTATCCGAGTCCAACATACCTAGGTATGGGTCTGTAGTTCCTGTATTTAATAGACCAGTACCAGTTTTCAACAATCCTGGAACGACTGATGCTTCCACTATTAATCATTCCAAGTAATGCAATACCCCATAACCTGTTCCATTTAGGTTCAGAGGGACCAAGGCCGTGCCATGGGTCTATGAGAATGTCATGAGTAGCAGAAGACGAGAAGACGTGATTCCAAGGAAAGAGGTGGGAATCACTGTTGAAGACGTAGTTCCAAGGAAAGAGGTGGGAACTACAGTTGAAGAAGTAACCAATCTAGTTGGAACTGGGAAGATGACCCGAAGCGGTAGAGTATACACTTCTTCTTCTAAGGAAACTACACCCAGGGAAACTGTTATCCCCACACCGTCTGGAGACAAAGGAAAGGAGGTAATTTCTCAAGAGAAAGATGAAGAGTTCCTAAGAATTATCAAGAGGAGTGATTACAAAGTGATAGATCAGCTCCATCAGACACCATCCAAGATTTCGATCTTATCTCTGCTAGTCAATTCGCCAGTTCACAGATTAGCTTTGCAGAAGGTATTAGCTCAGGCACACGTAGCCCAAGATATAACAGCTGGACAGTTTGACCATGTCGTTGCCAATATTACAGCTTGTAACACTCTCAACTTCAGTGACGAGGAGTTACCTCGAGCAGGAAGGAATCATAATCTTGCCTTACACGTATCAGTGAAATGTCAGGAGGATACGATGGTCAGAGTTCTCGTAGACACCGGTTCATCTTTGAATGTTTTGCCAAAAAGAACTCTTGAGAAGTTATCCTACCAAGGAGCTATAATGAGACCTACTTCACTCATTGTCAAAGCTTTTGATGGTTCAAGAAGATCGGTGATGGGAGATATTGAGCTACCTATCTTGATTGACCCTCAAGTATTCAACATCCTTTTTCAGATCTTGGATATCAACCCTGCCTATAGTTGTTTGTTGGGTAGACCATGGATCCATGAGGCTGGCGTTGTAACCTCTACCTTGCATCAGAAGATGAAGTTTGTGGCCGAGGAGAAATTAGTTATTATACATGGTGAGAAAGACCTGATGGTCAGCAATCTGTCCTCATTTCGTTACATTGAAACAGATGAAGATGCTTTGGAAACTTCTTTCCAGGCTCTTGAAATAGCAAATACCGTTATGCATGATGATAAGGAACCAGTGGCCTCCGGTTGTCCATCTTTTGCTTCTTTCAAAAGCATTCAATCTGCTCTACGAGGAGGAGTACCTGAAGGCTGGGGCAAGATCGTCGAAGTCCCAGAAAGAGAGAAATACCAAGGGTTGGGTTACAACCCAACTCTTGAGGAAAGAACTGCTTCAACAAAGGGAAGACCAAGGACCATTCAAGAGGTGTTTGTTAGTGGAGGACAGCAAGTCCACGTCATTATTGAAGACGCTGAAGATGAAGATATCAATCATTTGGTGTTTTAGTGTGACGCCGCTTTAAGTAACTGGGCAGCTGTTGAGATACCCAGTTTGTACCCTATGCCAGAGTAATTTGTTTACTTAGTTGATGTTTTCAATTCCGAAGCCTTGCCCGAGGCTTTCGGTTTATTTTGTATGGGCCACTGCTTTTAAATCTTATTAATAAATGAAAGTGTTTGTTTTGTTAAAATTCTTTGTCTTTATTCTTGTTTTCACTTTAAGAAAAATGGCAACCTTTTCAAAACTACAAATTTCTCCTTCTTGCGTTCATGTTTGTGCATTTTTAATAAAATAAATCCCTCCATCGTGCAGAGTAATTACCAAACCCATTGTACTCAATGACCCTACTCTCACTATCGACTTTGATTCACATGTTTATCAAGCTGAGGAAGAAGAAGATTATGAGGTCCCCGATGATTTGGCAGAAATGTGTGAGTATCAGTACACGGATCTCCAGCCACACGAAGAGAAAGTTGACGTCATCAACCTTGGCACTGAAGAAAAGAGGAAAGAGGTCAAGATTGGGGCAGCACTTGGGGCAGAAATCAGACAACGGCTAGTACTGCTTTTGGAAGAATATGTAGATGTGTTTGCTTGGTCTTATCAAGACATGCCTGGATTGGATACAGATATAGTAGTTCATAAGCTACCACTCAAGCCTGAATGTCCACCTGTGAAGCAAAAGCTCCGTAGAAGTAGACCTGATATGGCTCTCCAAATCAGAGATGAGGTTAAGAAACAATTAGATGCAGGATTCTTGGCAGTTTCAAAATATCCAGAATGGGTAGCCAACATCGTGCCAGTTATGAAGAAAAATGGTAAAGTACGAATGTGCATAGATTACAGGGATCTCAACAAAGCTAGTCCCAAAGACGATTTCCCCCTACCGCATATCGACACTCTTGTGGATAATACAGCCAAGTTTGCAGTTTTCTCCTTCATGGACAGATTCTCTGGTTACAATCAAATCAGAATGGACCCAGCTGACACGGATAAGACTAAATTTATCACCCCGTGGGGAACCTACTGTTACAAAGTTATGCCCTTTGGTTTGAAAAACGCAGGGGCAACTTATCAGAGAGCTATGGTGACTTTATTCCATGACATGATCCACAAGGAAATTGAAGTATATGTGGATGATATGATCGCTAAATCCCGAAGTGAGGAGGAACATTTGGAACATCTCTTGAAGTTGTTCAAGAGACTCCGGAAGTATCAGTTGAAGTTGAATCCGGCCAAATGTACTTTTGGTGTCAGGTCTGGGAAGTTGCTTGGTTTCATCGTCAGCCAAAGAGGAATTGAAGTAGATCCTGACAAGGTGCGAGCTATTCAAGAGATGCCAACTCCACAAACCGAATCTCAAGTGAGAGGATTTCTTGGTCACTTAAACTATATATCCAGATTCATATCCAACATGACTCCTATCTATGAACCGATCTTCAAACTGCTCCGCAAAGACCAGACTGTAGAGTGGAATCCTGATTGCCAACAAGCTTTTGAAAAACTCAAGAACTATTTGTAAGAACCACCTGTTCTGATCCCTCCTGTTCCTGGAAGACCTCTCATTATGTACATGACTGTTTTAGAGGGATCCATGGGTTGTGTACTGGGCCAACATGATGGAACTGGTCGCAAAGAACATGCCATTTATTACCTGAGTAAGAAGTTCACTGATAGCGAAAGCTGTTATTCACTGCTTGAGAAAACCTGTTGTGCTTTAGCATGGACCGCCAAACGCTTGAGACAGTATTTGATATGCCACACTACTTTGTTGATCTCAAAAATGGATCCAATAAAGTATATCTTTGAGAAGCCTGCTCAGATAGGAAGACTTGCCCGTTGGCATATGCTATTGTCAGAATATGATATCCAATACGTACCTCAGGAAGCTATCAAGGGGAGTGTATTATTAGAATACCTTGCAGATCAGCCTGTTGAAAATTATGAACCTCTCAAGTTTGATTTCCCGGATGAAGACATTATGGTAGTGAAGGATAGTGAAGAGCCTGGCCCTGATAAAGGTCCTGAGACCAGTTTTAGATGGAAGATGATGTTTGATGGTTCTTCCAATTTCAAAGGACATGGTGTAGGTGTTGTTCTGATAAATCCCGATGGTGGTTATACTCCTTTCACAGCAAGATTGGACTTTGGATGCACAAACAATATTGCTGAGTACGAAGCATGTATTTTGGGTCTAGAAGCTGCAATTGACCTTGGAATCAACATTCTTGAAGTTATGGGTGATTCTGCTTTGGTCATTTACCAAGTCAGGGGTGAATGGGAAACCAAGGATGAAAAACTCATTCCATATCTCTCTCTAACCCATTCAGCTTCGTCAGACTTAGTTTCCATCATAGATGTTTCAACAATGGCTGACCACTAATACAAAGGACGTCTCACCAGTATCTTCACAAGATGCTTGAAAAATTAATTCCCCGGCAAATTAAAGAGGTTCTCACATTGGCTTTAAGACTGACTATCTGCTTAGATTTCAGTGTGATTCCCTGTAGTGGACACGGTGTTTCCCCTTTTTCTGTCCCCGGTCTGCCGCCTCTTGTTGGTGTCGTTTCTTACATATCATTAAGCACTCGCATCTTACCATAGCATCGAGCATCTTTGCATTTGGGTGTTTTGTTTGTGTGGTTTTGTTTCTCTTTCCTTTTTCCTCTTTATGGGTCTTTGTTTCTTTGTCTTTGTTTTGCTCATGTCCGATTTTTCACCTTTGTGCGCCAGATTTTGACTCTTTATACAGTATTCCCCAGGAAGTTTAACCTGCAACCATTATGTTACTTAATCACCCCATTTGGAGACCTAAAATTTTAGTAACTGCTGACATTGTTTATATCATGTTATCGTGAACCTAAACTTCCGGTTATCGTGAACCAGTTGTTCATTTCAGGTTATCGTGAACCTAAATTTCTGGTTATCGTGAACCTAAACTTCCGGTTATCGTGAACCAGTTGTTTTATTTCAGGTTATCGTGAACCTAAATTTCCGGTTATCGTGAACCTAAACTTCTAGTTATCGTGAACCAGTTGTTTGTATCAGGTTATCGTGAACCTAAACTTCTGGTTATCATGAATCAGCTTTTATTTCCGGTTATCGTGAACCAGCTTTTATTTCCGGTTATCGTGAACCAGCTTTTATTTCCGATTATCGTGAACCAGTTTTTTATCAGGTTATCGTGAACCTAAACTTCCGGTTATCGTGAACCAGTTGTTTATATCAGGTTATCATGAACCTTAACTTCAGGTTATCGTGAACCTGTATTGCTTAAACTCAAGTCAAATATGAACCTAAACCAAATTACAAATCTAGCTCATACTGGTTTTCCTCATAAAGCAAATTATTTGTTATCTCAACCAACTTATATGAGCATCAGAATATATTTTTGGCTCATTAGCCTTGTTCCCCTTTAAACTCCAGCTGTTTTATTTATCTGGCGTGCAGAGCTCGTCTCTGTCTTTTCTGGTTTTTCTTGAAGATCCCGTTTGAACTCTTCAGTATAAGAAATCCCCAGAAAATCTTTTCTTTGGGTGTGTATCCTTTTATTTCAAACTGATCCCCGGTGGAGATCATGTCTTCTTTCTGGTTTCATGCCCAGTAAGAATGTGTCTTTTCCCCGGTGTCGTCCGGTCATATTTGAACCTGTCGTCCATCTCCCTGGATTTTTCCCCGGTGGAGATTGCCTTTTTGATTTCTATCCTCAGTGTTGCCTCAGGGTCTCCCCAGTGAGTCTCTTTTGTTGGTTAGCCTGCGTCCCCAAGGAGTCTTCCTTGTGGATACTAACTTTCATCCTTCCCCGTAGGGCTCGTTTGTGTTTGTTTGCTTTCTTTTTTGTCTTTTTTTTGGTGTCCTGTTTTGTCTGCATTCTTGCATCTATCATGGCATCATATCATCATATTAGTAGCATTGCATGTCTTTGCATCTAAGGGCAAAATTTTCGGTTAACTGTATTTAAATATCTTTCACCTTGATTCCATGAGGATTTTCATCTCTCATGTCATCCGATGAAGATATTTAAATAGGGGCAACTGTTGTACCCCAAATTTTACCCTTAGATCCATTGATCTCTTGCATATCATATTAGGTCAATCATATTGCATAGCTAACCTTTTTTTCCAGGTTTTGGTTGTGTTTTTTTTCATTTGTGAATCAGGTTTATCTTAAGAAGATGCAAGAGGTGATTAATCAAGATTTTGGATGGAGCATTGAATCAATCAAGTCTCTCATTTCAAAGAGATATCTCCATAACCCTCTCCATGATCCTCTCCATAACCAAATTTCTACCCACCTTATCTACCCTCAATTGTCACCCTTAATTCTAAACCAATTTCAATAGTCATTTATTAACCAATTTTATCCAATTTCTCAATTTTTCAAACCATATCCATAACCATTTCAATTACCTAATTCACCTATTATTTGTTTTTCCTAACCATTTCTTTTATAACAAAAAGAAGAGAAAACCAATCCTACAAATATTTGATCTTTAAGCCCATCACCTTAGGCCCACCGTTGCAAAAACCATGTTACAAATTTTGGATTGAACTCATTAGCCAAGGACCAATAGGAATCAGGCAATTTGCTTTGACTTTTCAACTCCATCCCTCTGACCAATGAAGAGACGACGCGTGGCCAGCAAAGGAACAAAACAACCAAAGCTTGTTCTTCTCCTTTTTCGTGTTTGCAAGTGTCAGAAGAAGAAGGAAATTCAAATACAATCATATCAATTCATTCCAAATTGTTTCACAATCCAATCCCTTGGCGCGTTTTTCTTATTTTTGAATTCTCCAAAAACACTTCCCGTTTGAGCTTTCGTGGTTTGCTTCATTAAAAGTAGCTCTGAGGAATTACTCATTTCAGCATACAGCATGCTCTCACCTGCAGATCCCCTCACGCAATCCCAATCTTTACCTCATCTGATACCCTCTCATATGACAACAAAGGAGGAGCTCTTAAGCAAAGCACTGAGTTATGAAATTGACCCTGCAACCTCTGAGGTTTTGTGCAGCAGAGAAGCGCATTTGTCTCCAAGAAGTGGACCAATATTTTAATTTGAAGAGAGACGTTGTAAACCCTATTTTCTGCTCAGCATACTATGTGTTTGATGATTGGACTCAAGGAACCAAGGCCCATTTGCTCAGCCTATAAAAGGAGCTTACTTCAACACTTGAAGGAACCAACAATTCTCACAAAAACACTCAAATAACTTCTGAATTCTAAGTTTCGTGAGCAAGAAAGGTGAAAGGTGGCTTTGGAGTACTTTGGTTAGTTCAGAAATAAAGCAGTCAGCATACTTGAAGGTGCAGTGGACATTACTCCACTTGGTATCATACTCTTTCTCTCTTAATAATCATGCTCATTTGATGTCATTATGCCATGTGCATCCTGTTATTCTTTTACATATATAGCTTGCTAATGTGTTCTTGAGTTGTTTGATTGTTTGCTCATGGTTTAATTTCATAAAATAGAATGATTTTGTTTATTTGATATCTTGAGATATACATGTATGCTTTTTTTAGTGTTAAGTTATAATGCTTTTGGTTCTGTTCATTGAATGGCTGCAAGTTTACAAGATTACACTTTGGTTGTTGTACTGTCAAGATTAGATGGGTGAAATTTATTAACCTACTTATGCATGTCATATGTGCTTGGATGTTATTGAATCTTAGTTCTTTATGCATTTCTGATATGCTCATAAGTTGTAGGACGGATGAACCTATCTATCACTTTGTTGGTGGTTTAGTGGTTGACTGAATGTTGTTAAGTTTTCTTCATTAAAATGGTTTTATTTTTCTCTTTCTATGGATGATCCTTGTGTATACCTAAGCTCATAGCCACGATTTATATCCAAGATTACCTAAGTGTTATTGCTTTTGTCATATGCTGTCATAGAGGTTGCCTTTTGATGCTCTTGTATTTTGATTACATTTTGATATACACTTGTTGTCCATGGCATGACCTTCATTTTCTTGACTTATGTGTTCAAATGTTTAAATTGCTAAAGTACATAACTGTTACACTTGTGCTTTTGATTAAATTGAACTGGTTGTTATTTTTTCTGGTTTAAGTCTTTGCTCCAGCCATGTACTTGCAACACTTCACTACTTGCCTAAAATTTGTGTGTTGTGGCTATTTCTTTATATTCCTAAGAGTTGATAGCATCCAACTGCTGAATATATACTGAATGTGAACTTACAACTTACTGGTGTGATAAGTGTCTTTGCAAGTATGATTGTCTTTGTTCTATCAATCTTTGATACATGGTGTACCATTGGTGTTTTGTTGCCTCTATGATTTGTGTTTGGTTTGTAACTTAGAATCCATGTTAGGTATGCCCTGCTATGTTTGAACTTGCATTGTCCATATGCCTTGTCATTAGCATGCTGTCAGTTTGGTATCTCATATTTGTGTTTAAGTTTTAAATGTCAAACATGATTTGTGTTTTTCTACCTTGTAACCTTGTCTGGCCTTGATTGTTAAACTTTTTGAAATGTTTGCCTTGGTGCTTCATGCTTGCCACCATGGAACTGTGTACATTTTTTTTGCTCTGCATTACCTTAAATCAGAACTAATTCTTGATCCATGCCTTATGCCCTGTTGCCTAGAATATATGTGATTAGTTTTTAACCATATGAATGTTGTTCTTGTTGTGTATGCATCATTAGAAGCATGACTAATTTATACTTGTACCAACATGTTAAGTATGTGACCTATTGTGTGTACTTACATGTAATCCACTTTGCTAAGCTGCTTTTGATTTGGGATGTCACTGCTCATGTATGTACACAAGTCTGTTTGATCTATGCTTCATGATGTACCAAATGCCATGAACCTAAGTAAACTTACCTTGATTTATCCTAGAAACTATCACTAACAGTTAGGGTAATCTTAGAATATGCCTATGCCTTGATCTGACCTATCCCTATTTTTCACCACTCATTGTAACATATTTGAATTACTTTTGGACTTTGAGAATGTATCATTAGAACTGACTGCATCATGCCTTAACTTGTCCTATTGTTTTCTTACATTTTGAACAAATAACCTTGTCAATCATATGATTTTAGTCCTAAAACATCTCTGCTACCCTCCATTAAGCATGCTAAGTCTTGAGAATGTTTTGATATACATGAAAATAAACCTAATGCCATGCTGATTTGGATCCCTGTTCCACCTATTTGTTTATTAGTTGTATGCCAAGATGTTCCATTTTATTGAACCTCTTTTGAATATGTTGTACGCTTGCTGCTAAGACTGTGTTGGAATTTATTGCTTTACACATTCAAATGTTCTACTACTTCATGGATTTGTATGATGGAGGCATTTGCTTAGTATTTAATATGTGTGTTAATTCATGATGTGGTGATGGTAACCATGTGTTTCTGCTTCAGTTTATTTGGCAATGGTTGATTGATGATTGGCTTGGTTTGTGAGCAGATTGTGTGATGGTTGGTTTGCTTTGCTAATTTGAAATATTCACGCACGCAAGGCCTATGTATTAATCAAGTTGAGTTTACTACCGGATGTAACAGCCACCCCAGTGGCAAGCACACGCCCTTTCACCTATAGGGCTGGGGTTTGAATCCCCCTCGCCCCAGTCCTTTTGTTTTATTTTCTGATTTCGCTTCTCCTTATATATATATATATATATATATATATATATATATATATATATATTTGTGTTACCATTGTATGTTAAGACGTTCGCATTAGCCTGGTGGCGTTGGTTTTAGCCTGTACGCGAAGGGTCCTGGGTTCAATCCCTAGGAGTGCCCTTTCCTTTCTTTTTAATACTTGGTTGTATTACTTATTTTCAAGTTTGTGCTTTAACTTCAAATCTTCATAGCCTGTTCATTTTTTATCCTTTTTCTTCCATTCTTTTTGCTGTGTGTTTCTAATTAGATCTACTTTTTGAATATAAAAAGAAATGGTTGGAAATATTTAATACTATTAGCTTTTATTCATATTGAGATTGGAAATACCTTTTAGGGTTTTATTGCATTTCTTTATTCATCTTGCCATGTTATCTTCATTCACCTTGTCTAAGTAATGTCTAATATGAATGATTCTAACCTTGCATGATTTCATAAACTTTGTTTCATCTCATTATCTTGTTCATGTCTTTTTACATCATCATATTTGGAATTTATAACTCTTTATTTCTTAGTAATTTTAAAACTGTTACCTTTCCTCCCATTCCAAAGGGAAATCATCCTAAAATTGACTCATGAGTCACTAAACAACCACCCTACCTTATCCTCTTAGGTTTATCCCATTTCTTGGCCTCATGAGGGCCATGAAATCATAACTTAGAAATAGGTTAGAGTTTTGAACTCTATGTGATTCCCACCATCATGAGAAATCACTTTCCCCCTATAACTTAGACTTAGAGAGTTATCGTGAACTCTAAAATGAGCTCATACTCATTTCCCTTTGGAACTTTGGCCTTTGTCAATGGTTCCTCCTTCACCCTTAGATCAGTGAACTACGGATACTCTGATTCCACTCCCGTCAGGATACGTAGGCGCAAAGTGCGATACTTTGTCGAGTATACTTAGATACTAACCCCTAGGGTTTCAAACTTTAGCATATCACCCTTAGCAAGCGAGTAAGACATAACAAGCTAAAACAAGAGGTTCCCGTAGAGTACTACGGACGTTTAGGATGCTAATACCTTCCCTAGGCGTAACCAACCCCCGAACCTTAGATCTCCCCCCTTTAGGTTTTCTCGATCTTGAACCTTTCCTTTGGATAAATCTAATTCGGTGGTGAACTTCAAAGTTTTGCGATGCAAGTTAATTAATAGCTTGTTATCCGATTCTCACCGCAACAGTTAACTTTGTCGTCCTGCCCTTTGTTGGTAGTAGGTAATTTTTCTCATATCCTTTTGATTGACTGCCTTGTTGTAGCTATCACTTGGTTGGTAGTTGGCAATCTTTCCTTTTGATCATGCTATTACCAGATGTCTGGTATTAGACGATCTTTTCCTCAGCGGAGATTTTTCTCTCCATGTTAGGACGATGTTATCCCTCTTTTATTTCTGGTGTTGGTAATTTTCCCTCAGTTGGAATCTTACTCTTTATTCTTCCCCAGCGGAGATTGTTTCCTCCCCTAATGGGATGTGTTTTCCCTCTTTTGTTTTCCCCCAGTGGAGTCTTTTCTCTTTGCTCCCCAGCTTTTTGTTTGTCTCCTGTGGCATATTCTCCCCACAGAGGTCTTATGTTTGCATATCATTTGCATGATCATATCATTTTGTGGTCTCTTAGGGCCAAAAATTAGGTTGTTGTTATATTTAAGTCTCTTCTATCTCGTCGAGACAAAGACACACATCTTCATATCTCCGAATAGAAGAAACTTAAATAGGGGCAGCTGTAATACCCTAATTTTTGCCCCTAAGATTCTCTGCTTGTCATGTGCATTCATACATACAAACAAGATCACACATTGGTCCCCTCTTTTATAGGATTGTGCCTTGCAGGGATCTTTGAGTGTGTGTGTGTGTGTTTGTTTAGTTGTTTTATTACTTAACTTGTTTTATATTTACTAACCATTAATTAAAATCCAAAAATATTTTGTTAACATTTTCAAGGGAAGAACAGGTTAAAAATACCAAAAATCAGTCCCGCTGCTCGAATGAATTTCATCTGAACAAAGTCAAAGTTGATCTGCAATTAATTCAAAATTTATCTGATCAAGAGTTTCCAAGTTTTAATTGATTATTATTCAAGAGACTCCAAGGTTCATGTGTTTATTTCCATGCCTTCTTTGACAAGCAAGAAAAATCGAGCCAGAACCAAGACAACACATCAAAAAGCCATTTTTCTCATTTTTTCACTGTGTTAATCGATTAACACATTTTGCACTAAAAATGGTTAATCGATTAACACGTGCAATTTTTGAAAAAAATGTGCCAAATTCAAATTCTGCAGCAATTGGCACCATTTTTCACCATTTTGATCACATGTGGAATATTCTAGACCATCTCATTTTAATTCCCCTGCATCATCATAATTAATTCCCACCAAGTACCTCCACTAATCACCACTCTTTTGATAATTTCCCTCCAAATTCAAATTCCAAGCCTAATTTTCATTTCCAAACCAAATTCCAAACCACCAAATTTTCCAAGCCTAAATTCTATAAATAGAGGCTTCATTTCATTCATTTCACAAGCTTTTGATAGCCAATAAATCTCTTGCAAATTCTCTTCCCAACCACAAAATTCACCAAAGCTCACTTTTCTTCTTTTGAAAGTTAACAAGAATTCACATTGAATCTTGTTCAACTTTGAGCTAAACCTTCATCCAAACTTATTTTCTTCATCAATTCTCATAGATCAAGGCTTTGGGGGTTGGATCTTGAAGCAATTTGAAGGAATTTTCAAATTTGAAGTGGTAATTCATCATTCACCATTGTTGAAGCTTCAATTTCATCTTCCATAATGTAGATCCTTAGAGATCTTTGTTACTTGATCTTTTGGATTTTGTAATTGTGTTTAATTGCTGGTTTTCACTGTTATTTTACTTAAAATTTCGTGCAATTTCAGTATCATGATCTCAAGGTGTTTGTAAAAAGTTTTGAAAGTTGATCATGCTGAATTTTGCACTATTTTTTGCTGCTGCGTGCAGAGTAATCGGTTACTCAATTAGAGTAACAGATTACTCAGAGACAGAGCAGAGTAACTGATTACTCACTTAGAGTAATCGATTACTCTAAGTCAGAATGCAGTTTTTGCCTTGTTTTTAGGGCTATTTTGGTTTTTCTTCCTTTTTCTTCCCCTTTCTTCTTATTTTAGCCTTGAATTACATTGTTGAGATTAATTTCTCCTCAATTTCAATGGACTTTGGATATGGTTAAAGTAATTAAACATTCATTAGTTCAAATCTATCTTTTAATGAATTGTTGAGTTCATTTGAGGTGCTTTGAATTAGTGATATGTTTTCACACTTAAACTTATCAATTAAAGGTGATTGAACTTGAAGATGAAAGGTTCTTGAATTGTAATTCAATTTGACTTTTTCTTCACCTATTTCTTTTTATTTTTGATCGATGAAAGTCTTATGGGTCTTATAATTTCTTTGTTGAATTCTTGATCAAGACTAGATCGTTACCTATTTTCTTTTCGTGCGGTATTGCTTTCGAATGACGATTTACATATCGTTCATCTAGCATGCATTTGCACAAAGATCTATTGACCGGCCTCATTGTAGGGTAATTACTCTGTAAATTACTCGGCGATTGCTTAACATAGCGCAACATTTGTCCCTCTTTATCCAATTCGGAATTTGAACTTTCGTGGTCCGGACCTTGATTGGTCGCGTCAACCTAATGGTGATTGATCTTTTGTATTAGGTTCAAAATCTTTGAAGCTTGTTGTTGTAGAGGCTTTGATTCTATCAATCTTCTAACAAGTCTTCACTAACCTTGACCTAAGTACGTTGTTTAATCACTATAGTTCAAGACGCGAAACGGAATATCCGGTGAAGGCTTATGGCACTAGAGCCTTGTGCTACTAATTACTAACTTCTAACTTCTTTATGTTTCCTTCTCGCTCCCTATCTCTCTTTATTTTTTATGCTTTATTGCTTATTTTATCATATCATGTTTATGTTTATGTCATTCTTCTTTTGTCCACTTGGACCATATTATCTTGTGCTTTTGTTTTTCTTTTGTCCATTTTGGACTCAAAAACATTAATAAAGGATTAAACCACTAAAAGACTTATGCTCTTAATTGTTGGACTATGGCCATTATCCTTTGCATTAGAGGAGCTATGCTCTTGATTATGGACTTATGGACTTATACTTAGGACTCTCTCCCTTGTGCTTTGGACCATTATGGAGTTTGATATTCTAGCCTTTATTTGGCTTGCTTATTGGCCCAAGAGGACGGAATGCATTTCTTATTATGCTTTGAAGAGTGCATCCATGTGGTTAGATCTTTCTTACCTTAGCTTTTATTTTTATGCACTAGGATAGTCACTTCTTCTCCACCCCTTCTTCAATTTTCAAAACTTCCTCTCTTTTTCAAAACTTTCTTGTTTTTCAAACTTAAAACCGCTTTCATAATAAAACCTTGACTTCGGTCAAGTGATTTTTTTTTTAACATTGTTTTCCTTAATAAATGTCAATCCATGTTAATCATATCTTGACCATTTCATAAAAAAACATAAAAAAAACACCTAAACTCATCAAATTTTGTGTGTGCCTTGTGCACTTTTCCTTTAAAAAATTTTCATAAGTTTAGACATGATTCATTTCTTTAAGCGAAATTATTCGCTTGAAAATGACGACTTGTCTTTACACTTAAAAATCAACCAAAACAAATAAATTTCATTCTTTGTACCACGAACTACGACGTTTTGATCCTACATTGCACATCGTGGGTACGTAGGCATGAGGCGATAAGTCTCTCCAAACACAAAAATATTAAAAAATATTTCTCTCCTCATCCCCCCAATCTCTTTACAAGCAAACCATTTTCAAACCAAAAAGCGTAGATATTTCAAAGGGTTCCTATAGAGTACTATAGACGTTTTGGGTGCTAACACCTTCCCATTGCGTAACCAACCCCCCTTACCCATTCTCTGTTTGTTCTTGTTTTAGAACTCTTTAGGTTTTGTTCGCTCTTTTTCCTTTCCTTTTGGAATCAACATTCTTGAAGTTATGGGTGATTCTGGTTTGGTCATTTACCAAGTCAGGTGTGAATGGGAAATCAAGGATGAAAAACTCATTCCATATCTCTCTCTAACCCATTCAGCTTCGTTAGACTTAGTTTCCATCATAGATGTTTCAACAATGGCTGACCACTAATACAAAGGACGTCTCACCAGTATCTTCACAAGATGCTTGAAAAATTGATTCCCCAGCAAATTAAAGAGGTTCTCACATTGGCTTTAAGACTGACTATCTGCTTAGATTTCAATGTGATTCCCTGTAGTGGACATGGTGTTTCCCCTTTTTCTGTCCCTGGTCTGCCGTCTCTTGTTGGTGTCGTTTCTTGCATATCATTAAGCACTCACATCTTACCATAGCATTGAGCATCTTTGCATTTGGGTGTTTTGTTTGTGTGATTTTGTTTCTCTTTCCTTTTTCCTCTTTATGGGTCTTTGTTTCTTTGTTTTTGTTTTGCTCGTGTCCGATTTTTCACCTTTGTGCGCCAGATTTTGACTCTTTATGCAGTATTCCCCAGGAAGTTTAACCTGCAACCATTATGTTACTTAATCACCCCATTTGGAGACCTAAAATTTTAGTAACTGCTGACATTGTTTATATCATGTTATCGTGAACCTAAACTTCCGGTTATCGTGAACCAGTTGTTCATTTCAGGTTATCGTGAACCTAAATTTCTGGTTATCGTGAACCTAAACTTCCGGTTATCGTGAACCAGTTGTTTTATTTCAGGTTATCGTGAACCTAAATTTCCGGTTATCGTGAACCTAAACTTCTAGTTATCGTGAACCAGTTGTTTGTATCAGGTTATCGTGAACCTAAACTTCTGGTTATCATGAATCAGCTTTTATTTCCGGTTATCGTGAACCATCTTTTATTTCCGGTTATCGTGAACCAGCTTTTATTTTCGGTTATCATGAATCAATTTTTTATCAGGTTATCGTGAACCTAAACTTCCGGTTATCGTGAACCAGTTGTTTATATCAGGTTATCGTGAACCTGTATTGCTTAAACTCAAGTCAAATATGAACCTAAACCAAATTACAAATCCAGCTCATACTGGTTTTCCTTATAAAGCAAATTATTTGTTATCTCAACCAACTTATATGAGCATCAGAATATATTTTTGGCTCATTAGCCTTGTTCCCCTTTAAACTCCAGCTGTTTTATTTATCTGGCGTGCAGAGCTCGTCTCTGTCTTTTCTGGTTTTTCTTGAAGATCCCGTTTGAACTCTTCAGTATAAGAAATCCCCAGAAAATCTTTTCTTTGGGTGTGTATCCTTTTATTTCAAACTGATCCCCGGTGGAGATCATGTCTTCTTTCTGGTTTCATGCCCAGTAAGAATGTGTCTTTTCCCCGGTGTCGTCCGGTCATATTTGAACCTGTCGTCCATCTCCCTGGATTTTTCCCCGGTGGAGATTGCCTTTTTGATTTCTATCCTCAGTGTTGCCTCAGGGTCTCCCCAGTGAGTCTCTTTTGTTGGTTAGCCTGCGTCCCCAAGGAGTCTTCCTTGTGGATACTAACTTTCATCCTTCCCCGTAGGGCTCGTTTGTGTTTGTTTGCTTTCTTTTTTGTCTTTTTTTTGGTGTCCTGTTTTGTCTGCATTCTTGCATCTATCATGGCATCATATCATCATATTAGTAGCATTGCATGTCTTTGCATCTAAGGGCAAAATTTTCGGTTAACTGTATTTAAATATCTTTCACCTTGATTCCATGAGGATTTTCATCTCTCATGTCATCCGATGAAGATATTTAAATAGGGGCAACTGTTGTACCCCAAATTTTACCCTTAGATCCATTGATCTCTTGCATATCATATTAGGTCAATCATATTGCATAGCTAACCTTTTTTTCCAGGTTTTGGTTGTGTTTTTTTTCATTTGTGAATCAGGTTTATCTTAAGAAGATGCAAGAGGTGATTAATCAAGATTTTGGATGGAGCATTGAATCAAGCAAGTCTCTCATTTCAAAGAGATATCTCCATAACCCTCTCCATGATCCTCTCCATAACCAAATTTCTACCCACCTTATCTACCCTTAATTCCAAATCAATTTCAATAGTCATTTATTAACCAATTTTATCCAATTTCTCAATTTTTCAAACCATATCCATAACCATTTCAATTACCTAATTCACCTATTATTTGTTTTTCCTAACCATTTATTTTATAATAAAAAGAAGAGAAAACCAATCCTACAAATATTTGATCTTTAAACCCATCACCTTAGGCCCACCGTTGCAAAAACCATGTTACAAATTTTGGATTGAACTCATTAGCCAAGGACCAATAGGAATCAGGCAATTTGCTTTGACTTTTCAACTCCATCTCTCTGACCAATGAAGAGACGACGCGTGGCCAGCAAAGAAACAAAACAACCAAAGCTTGTTCTTCTCCTTTTTCGTGTTTGCAAGTGTCAGAAGAAGAAGGAAATTCAAATACAATCATATCAATTCATTCCAAATTGTTTCACAATCCAATCCCTTGGCGCGTTTTTCTTATTTTTGAATTCTCCAAAAACACTTCCCGTTTGAGCTTTCGTGGTTTGCTTCATTAAAAGTAGCTCTGAGGAATTACTCATTTCAGCATACAGCATGTTCTCACCTGCAGATCCCCTCACGCAATCCCAATCTTTACCTCATCTGATACCCTCTCATATGACAACAAAGGAGGAGCTCTTAAGCAAAGCACTGAGTTATGAAATTGACCCTGCAACCTCTGAGGTTTTGTGCAGCAGAGGAGCGCATTTGTCTCCAAGAAGTGGACCAATATTTTAATTTGAAGAGAGACGTTGTAAACCCTATTTTCTGCTCAGCATACTATGTGTTTGATGATTGGACTCAAGGAACCAAGGCCCATTTGCTCAGCCTATAAAAGGAGCTTACTTCAACACTTGAAGGAACCAACAATTCTCACAAAAACACTCAAATAACTTCTGAATTCTAAGTTTCGTGAGCAAGAAAGGTGAAAGGTGGCTTTGGAGTACTTTGGTTAGTTCAGAAATAAAGCAGTCAACATACTTGAAGGTGCAGTGGACATTACTCCACTTGGTATCATACTTTTTCTCTCTTAATAATCATGCTCATTTGATGTCATTATGCCATGTGCATCCTGTTATTCTTTTACATATATAGCTTGCTAATGTGTGCTTGAGTTGTTTGATTATTTGCTCATGGTTTAATTTCATAAAATAGAATGATTTTGTTTATTTGATATGTTGAGATATACATGTATGCTTTTTTGGTGTTAAGTTATAATGCTTTTGGTTCTGTTCATTGAATGGCTGCAAGTTTACAAGATTGCACTTTGGTTGTTGTACTGTCAAGATTAGATGGGTGAAATTTATTAACCTACTTATGTATGTCATATGTGCTTGGATGTTATTGAATCTTAGTTCTTTATGCATTTCTGATATGCTCATAAGTTGTAGGACGGATGAACCTATCTATCACTTTGTTGGTGGTTTAGTGGTTGACTGAATGTTGCTAAGTTTTCTTCATTAAAATGGTTTTGTTTTTCTCTTTCTATGGATGATCCTTGTGTATACCTAAGCTCATAGCCACGATTTATATCCAAGATTACCTAAGTGTTATTGCTTTTGTCATATGCTGTCATAGAGGTTGCCTTTTGATGCTCTTGTATTTTGATTACATTCTGATATACACTTGTTGTCCATGGCATGACCTTCATTTTCTTGACTTATGTGTTCAAATGTTTAAATTACTAAAGTACATAACTGTTACACTTGTGCTTTTGATTAAATTGAACTGGTTGCTATTTTTTCTGTTTTAAGTCTTTGCTCCAGCCATGTACTTGCAACACTTCACTACTTGCCTAAAATTTGTGTGTTGTGGCTATTTGTTTATATGCCTAAGAGTTGATAGCATCCAACTGCTGAATATATACTGAATGTGAACTTACAACTTACTGGTGTGATAAGTGTCTTTGCAAGTATGATTGTCTTTGTTCTATCAATCTTTGATACATGGTGTACCATTGGTGTTTTGTTGCCTCTATGATTTGTGTTTGGTTTGTAACTTAGAATCCATGTTAGGTATGCCCTGCTATGTTTGAACTTGCATTGTCCATATGCCTTGTCATTAGCATGCTGTCAGTTTGGTATCTCATATTTGTGTTTAAGTTTTAAATGTCAAACATGATTTGTGTTTTTCTACCTGTTGCACCCCAAAATTTGCCCTCCTTACTTTTTACTAACTGGCTTATGTTTCATTTCATTATCATGTAAGCATATCATTAGCATGGGGTCAAGGTGCCTGAGGCAATCCAGGAAGGTCATATCTGGTCCATCACATCATCAAGGGTTCACAGGTGGCAAGGGATCTCAAGTGGATTACTCCCTCCTAACCAGTGCATGAATTAGGGTTTTGAGATTCTTGGGTTTATTGCTCTAATGGGCAAGCTCTTTGGCTTTTTATCATCAACAAATGGCATATCTTATCTTTGTTGGAGAGGATACACATCATATTCAGAGGAATTTGAATTTGGAGACTGTGTTATTTCCTCCTAGACTGAGGGTACCAAAACTAGGGTTTGCTATAAAGTCAGTTTATTTCTGATTTTTTGGGCAAGACTTGATTCCATGGTTTTCCTTGGGTCCCTGAGTACCTAGGAGTGGAAGATTGGCCATCAGTTTGGTTCAGGAGAAGTTCAATTGGCCAATGGATTGAGAATCAGTTAATGTGGTCAAAAAGTCAACTGTGGTCAACACAAAGTCAAACCTCAAGATTTTTGGTCAACATCAAGATTATGGGGTGAAATTCATCATTTGATCAAGGGTTGATCACAATTCATCAGGGAAACCTCAGAATCATCAAGAATCAGGAGTTACTAAATCAGGGTTTTTGTAGGAAAAGTCAACTGTACTTTGACTAGGCCTAACTTCCACATACTTCATCAAAAATTCCTCAACCAAAGCCCATCTTGAAGTAAATTTAATTCCCTACAACTTTGTGTCTCACAAGCCAAGGCCAGAAATGCTTCATTTGGGAGATATGAGCCAAGACATTATAGGTCATTTTGAAAGTCAACAAAAGTCAACCTTGTTCAAAAGCTCATAACTTGAACATGGAAGATCAAATTGACATGGGACCAAAAATTTTGGTTAGAGGACATCTTGAGGTTTCTAAAAAGTATTAATTTGAATTGAGGAGCTAAACATTGAAGGAGTTATGCTTAGTCAAAGTTGGGCAATTTTGAGGAGGTGCACAAAGCAAACTATGCCTAAAATCCAAATTTTGACAAATGGGCCATAAGTTTCTTAAACCAAACATAAACATAAAGCCATGCACGACCCAAAGAGCATATATTTGGTTTTTCTTCATTTTATTTTATTTTTATTGGATTTATTTAGTTAAAATCCAATAATAAATGAAATAATTCAAAAATAATTAAACTTGGAATTACCCAAGCCCAACTCATCATCAGAAGAATAACCCTAGCTTATTTAAACCTAAAGATGCATTGGTTAGGGTTCATGCACATGAAATTAGAGGAGACCTCAAGAAAAACCTAAAGGAGGATTCTTCATCAAAGCTCACGACTCAAGAGGTATCATCACAAAATTCTTCCACAAACTCAACCCTAGGGATCTCAGGGACAAAAACCAACCGTCGCTTGGAGCTAAAAGTAGGAACGAAGGCCGTGCCATCTCAGGTTTGTCGTTTTTTTCGTGGTCACAAAACCTCTCTTTTTGATGTGTATAATGACGTGCTATGCCTGCTGATCATCATGATATATTTGGTTTTGATTTTGGACGTGCATACTGCTTGTTGTGTTGATTCAAAGTTTTGGACCCACTTTTTCTTTCTTGCGAATTTCCTTGTAAGTTGATCTTTGGTGAAACACAATAGGATATTCATGATCCTCGTAAAAATCTGGACAAAATGGTGTGCGGTTTGGTGGTTTCTGGGTATCTTGTAGGTTGCAGGTGGTGGTGACAGGCGGCCGGAGCTAGGGCTCCGGCGACCTGAGAAGTTTTCCGGCCAGCTAGGGTTTCGCGAGGAAGATGAAGTTCCAGCCGTCGATGGCTTCCATCGTACGGCCCGTGTGTTTCCACGTGTGTTATTTTTTATTTTTTTTCTGATTTTCATTTAATAATCGTGTGTGTGTGATTCCATGTTTATTATGGTGAGTCCTCTAATCATAGCCATCAATCAAGTGTATTTTTTTGTGTTGACTGATCAAGCGGCCAGGATGGTGACAGCGAATTAATGATCGCACGCGCCTGGCGCGTGGTGGAACACGGTGCACCTTTTTTTTATTTTTGGCTATTTTCTGATGAATTATTGGACCGGGCCTCTGCTATCCACACCCCATCCGGCCAGCCCAATTACAATTCCAACTCGTTTTCATTACTAACACACCCCCAGTCTTTTTACTCCATTTTTATTTTTTTATTTCCATTACATTTTCATAATTTTAACTTTAAAAATACTTAGATGCATTCAAAAAATCCCAAAAAAATTATACATCATTTTTATTCATTTATAAAATTTTTACCAATTTTAGTTTTCATTTTTATTTTATTTTATCATTTAAAATTAATTGTTTAATTCAATCTCCTTTTTAATTACACATCTCATGCATGCATAAACTTATTTATTTTCATTCTCCTCATCTATAAAACATTTTTCACTCGTTCTTTTTGCATTCATTCATGAACATTCTAAAATGCTTAAAAATATTTTTCTTGCATTTTTAAATATTTTTCATATTGCATTTAGGTCCTTCTCTTTGGCACGTTGAACCCTCTCCCTTATTTGAATTTCGTGTGATTATTTAAGTGGCTAACACTTTGAATTTTTGCAGGGATTTTTTATATATTGTTTGCCTCTATTTGAGGATCCCTTAGGATTAATTTGAGAATTTTAGGAATCATTTTTCTAATTATTGGAGTTATCTTCACTTGAGGTTTTCTTGCAGGCACATCTTTGATCTTATATGATTACCTTGTTTGAAAGGCATTCATGCCATTTGCTTTGAGGGTGTCCCTTTGATTTCTAAATTCATGATTGGACTATGCTTATTATTGTTTGCCCTTGTTTGATTTTCATTCACCTCATTGCTCTTATCCATGTCTGTTTCTTACTAACCTTTTATGCAGGATCGAGGTAAGTTCCTTAAGGGCATGGATAAGCATCCATGGTTACCCTTACCTTTTTCTCTCCTATCTTCTTCCTCTAGGATTTAGGTTGCCTTCAAGCCTCACTAACCGTAGGTCACCCATGCATGATAACATTAGGACTATTAGTTTCCCCTTAGAGTTACCCTTGTGTCTTCTCTCTTCTCATCTCAAATCTCTTTTAAACACTTAATAATAATAAGGTGTATTGCGCACGAGCCTTAAGTATGGGGAATGAGAAATGAGGGGCTTCCTCTCATCTTTCTAGAGTGCTTAGCGAGCGTCCTGTCTTGGGACGATGCGTTAAGTATTCGCCCCTGTGCCCTAGACTCTGGTGCAATGCAACTTAGGAACTAACTTAAGCCACTTCTGTCCTAAAAAACACCAACCAACTTCAAACCTTTTTGTCCTTAGGGACCTTCAAACTTAAAGGGTATTTTCAAAAAGGGCACGTTACCCTCCGTCTGAGTCGCAAACAGGCATCGACCCTAACTGCCGGACGCGAGCTTAACGTCGCTCATAAAAAACACACAAAGAACTTGGTCCGAACTACGTTGACTCTGAATTCCCCATTGCACAAAGGGGGTACGTAGGCCTAGGACGTCGACGTCCTACCGAGTCGGTCTTTGTCTTTCCCCTCCCGTTTTAGCACAACCATAGATGATAGGATAACTCACCCTTAGAATAGACAACAAGCGTGGATCCCATCGAGTACGATGGACGCGTGGGGTGCTAGCACCTTCCCCTCGCGTAACCGACTCCCGAACCCAGGTTATGGTTGTGATGACCATTCCTTTCCCTCTTCCTAAGGTTTATGCGGTGTTCCCTTTCCCTCTCTTGGGATAAATTTACACGGCTGGCGACTCTGTTTTTCCGCGTCACTCTCGCGTTTGTACCTGGATGAAAATCCTGGGAGCGACAGCTGGCGACTCTGCTGGGGACTCTGGTTGACCTATGTTGGTCCATCCCTAAGCGAGTCAATCCTAGCGCTTGCTTGTCTTTGTTCTCTTTGGGGTGCTTTGTTTTCGTTTTGCTTTATGTGTTGTATTTTATTTTTATTTTTACCGCATTTTCTGCATTTCATTTTCTATTACTGTCATACTGCTGTGCTGTGCTGGCTGTCTTTGTTTTGCAGGTTGGGTGGGTTTGAGAGCTAAGCCCAATACCAAGGCTTGAGAATACCCTAGGACTAGAGTGGAAAGTAGTGGGACCTACGTGCCCGCTTGGTACGTTTGTGTGTTCATGAAATTCACAACCAGACGAGGCTATCTTGGGACGCATTCTAACGTGTGTGTCTTGCGCATGTTGGGGTGTTGATCTAGAGAGCTGTCGACTCTGGTGACCGATCATTGAGGACCTTAGTGGAAACATCCCTCTTTAGTGGTGACAGTGGCAGACCACATCCTGTGGCAAACCCATTCGCACCCGAGGGCCCGCTTTGGAACTCGCATAGGACGGCCCCTACGTTTTGAAGAGAATCAGCGGAGGCACTCCTCGATTGACTTTAGTACTGTACCCCGAGGGATAAATGCCCCTCGAACGTAAGGATACTTTAGCAAAAGACGCTTACGAATAATATCATCACAGTCCCTTCGATATAAAGATCATAGTCCCTCGATGACCCTTCAAGTTGCCTACAAAAAATGATCTTGTCCCTCGATGACCCTACGGAAAAATGATGGTAGTCCCTACGAATTGCTAAGGTATCCTTACATGTTGCCTTCTATGACCATTTATGACCATTCGTTGTCCCTCCACATCCAATAGATAGGACTACCTACCCACTAATGGTATGGATAGTACTATCTCTCAAGGAAAATTATAAGTACAAGAAAGACCTTATAAATTAAGGGTAGGTAACTTTTAAATGCTCGCTCACAACTCAAAAAACAAATACTTTTCACACCTCACACTTTCAAAAATATTTTCAAAAACAAACACTTTGTATACGTTCTTACACGAATTATTACAAAGTCAACTTTTACGAAATATTTTCTAAACACACACCACATTTCAAAAAAAAAGCAAGTTAAAGTGAGCTAGCAATTAAGAGCCCGTAGATAACTGCGGATGAAAAGGGGTGCTAACACCTTCCCTTTTCATAACTTACCCCCTGAACTCAAAAATCTTTTCAAAACGGTCTTTCCTGTTCTTTTCACCTTTCCTAAATAAATTGGATAAAAGAAAAGTCGGTGGCGACTCTTGCTAACCGCAACGTGTTTTGCGAAAAACAAAAGTAAAAAGTCATCTCTCCACCGTACTATTGTTTCTCGACCTCAGTGCCAAAGCTGAGGACCTTCCGCCTTGGAGAATCAGTTGAGGCCTCCTCGATTGATGATGATGCCAAACCAGAAATGGTGAACGTATCATCATTTCTCGACCTGAGAGTCCGGGATACTGAACATCCTAGTACCTACACGTGAGAGGGGATGGGCGTTTGCAGGTTTGCAGGTAACCAAGACCTTCAACCTACCCTGATTCTGGATTTCTCGTCAATATCTGATTATTTGGGTTCCTCAGTGGTTCAGAGTTTTGGTTTTCTGGTTTCTCGTTCAGTTAACAGCACATCACATCCAGCAGTGTGCCTTGACCCCATGTTTGCATGAGCACATCATTTTTCTTGCATTCTGACATGTTTGGCATTTTTCAGGGCTTGCATCTTACTCTTGATTCCGGTTTTCTGAGGCCACTTCATTATGGATGTTCAAAGAAAGAAGACCGTTGCCTATTCGTTCCCAGAGCCGACTTTGACACTGATTCACAAACTGATTAATATGGCTAGTTCCGGAGTTCGTACAGAGTTCAGTGGAAGGTATGGAAGACTTCTGAAATTTGTCTATAATATCTCCCAGTATGAGAAGGATGCCATTCACACGCTTCTTCAATTCTACGATCCGTCTCTGCGTTGCTGCACTTTCCCGGACTACATCCTGGCCCCAACGTTGGAGGAGTTCTCATTTATTTTGGGAATTTCTATCAGTCATGATATAGTTTTCTTTTCTGAAGAACACCCCGGGGTGAAAGATATGGCTGTTGCTCTTCACATTAGTGAGCCTGTTCTTAACAGTAATATTGCAGAAAAACAAGGAGTTAAGGGTTTCCTATTGAAGTTCCTATTTGATCAAGCTTGTATACATGTCAAAGAGAAGAACTGGACTGCTTTCCAAGTTATTCTAGCTATGTGTATCTATGGGATTGTTCTGTTTCCGAATATTCCTGATCTGGTGGATATGCACGCCGTCAGGATCTTTATGTCGAAGAATCCTATACCTACCTTGCTAGGTGATGTGTACCATTCAGTTCACTATAAGAATGAGAATAGGCGTGGGAAAACTGTGAGTTGCTGTGCGCCGCTCTTAGCTACTTGGTTTTTGAGTCGTCTCCCTGAATCTGGCGCTTTCGTTGATACGAAAGATTCTCTGAAGTGGTCTAAGAGGGTCATGGGCTTGACCGCTGATAACATCGTTTGGATTAATCGTGACTTGCTAGGAATGGAGATTATTTGCAAATGCGGAGAATTTCCTAATGTTCCCTTGATAGGGAGGAAAGGTGGAATTAACTATAATCCCTCCCTAGCTATCAGACAGTTTGGCTATCCTTTGAAGAATCCACCCGAAGAGCGAGATGTCCGAGAATCCTTATTCTTCAATGGTATTGAGGATCAAGGGTTGATAAGGAAAGTTGTGAATGCTTGGAAACAGGTGACTAAGAAGGGTAAGATTCCATTCGGGAAAAGTAACAATCGGGCTTTCCATCCATATAAAGAGTGGATTAAGAAGAGAGCAGAAGAGGAGCTTCTCCCATTCCTGGTGGAACCACCTCTGTATCCTTTGGTGATCGAGCCTCCTACCACCATTGAGTTGGAGAAGTATAACACATTATGGGCTGAAAAGGAAAGGTTGCGGGAAGAAAATAATGAGCTAAAGAGAGAAATTTATCAGTGGAAGCATGAGCGGGGTGAAGCTGTTCATACCGCCAAGTTAAAGACAGAGCTCTTTGCTAAAGCAGAAAAAGAGCTTGCTGATATGGTCGCATCCAGAGAAAGAATGAAACAAGCTTTGGATGGTATTAGTAGTGTCCTCAGGTCCAAGGAGGAGGAATTAGGCAAGGCTTTGTTGAAGATTCATAGGTTCAATGATCACCAAGAAACTGCCATGGCTGAGAATAAGAGAAAGGAAGACGACTACATAGCTAAGATTGATCAGTTGAAGTCGACGCTCAAGAAGAAAGACGCCGAGATATTATCAGGGATATTCAAGAGACAAGTAGTCGAAGGTCGACTCAATGAAGCCATAGCCTCCATGGAAGAACTGAAAGCCCAAGCTGAGGTGAAGAAACCTAGACATGAGGGTCCTAGCACGGATGGTGTTTCTGGAGAAGACGCTTGGGAGTTACGTTTCCGATACTTGGATGAGATCATACACATGAGAGACCTTCTTATTCAAGGACTGATTCAGAGACCGAAGCACCCCGATACCAGAAAGCTGTTCAAGGAAGTTCAAGACTGGTGCATAAAGCACAATGGATGAGGGGGATTGACACTTGTGGACTTTGATGACATGCCTTAGTTTTCTGTCTTTCTTTCATTATATGTGGATCACCACCAGGCTTGTTGGTTGGGACCTATGGTTTTTATGTTCAGATTTGTTATCTTGTGTTCGCGATTGTTGGCATTTGACTTTTCTCCAGTTTCTTATTATATGAGCAGAAGTTCCATTGTATCTTGTTATGAAACCAGAATCAAGGGGTGGATCGCCCTGCTAATATTCAAACATGTTCATTTGCATTTGCATATTCATAATCATTGTGCATAATCATTTTGCATGACAGGTGTTTATCTCCGGTATTCTTATCTTGTTCTCATCTCAGAATTGCAGACTTAACTCCTCAGGCCGTTCAGGGTTGATCATGGAGCAAGTTCAAGCTGAGTTGAGGGAAATGCGAAGCCAGATGGGGCAATTTGGGGAAGACATGCTCCAGGAGCAGAGGATGCTAAGGGAAGAGATCAATCAGATGAAGACTCAGATGGGCTTGATCATTGAAATGCTGAATAGGGTGTTGAAGAAGGAAGACAGTCCTGTGCCCGCTTCCACAGCAGAGGATCTCACTCTTCCCATCTCTTTGGGGTCTCCTCTAGACCATGAACTGCCTCGTGGATACTCCCCACCGTCAGAGTTTTTTCATCAACAACCATTTCTTGAGGGTCTTAATCCAGAAAAGCTTGAAAAGAAGTTTGATCAGATCCCGATGCCATACGCTCAGTTGCTTCAGCACTTGCTCAAGTTTCAGATGATTGAATTGATTGCTGCGGGACCTCCACACACCAAGTTTCGTATGGGTTCCAATGTCCATGATAGGTGTGAATTCCATTCAGGGGCGCCTGGTCATAATGTTGAAGATTGTAAGATGCTCAAGTATAAAGTCCAAGAGCTCATTGACTCAGGGGCAATCAAGTTTACATCAGTTGGCACTGGTAAACAAAGTGATGTTACTCCCAGTGTTGCAAAGGGACTAATGACTCCCTCTTTTGCCAAAGGATCCACCTCGCGTCAGGGATCTCTTCCATAACCCTTGTTTGTGCCTCAGCCGAGTGCAGAAAGGAAAGTGCAGGGCCAGACTGGGCGCTCAAATCAGCACCGACAGCAGAATTATCAGCAACAGGGGCAATCGAGACCAAGAAGGCCCAAAAGGATAATTGATCCTGTTCCTATCCCTTATAGTCAGCTGTTTACGCGCCTGCTTAAGAAGTCACTGATTCAAACAAGGGGTACCGCGCCAGTACCGTACCCTATTCCTCCCGATTATGACATGACTGCTAGGTGCGAGTTCCACTCGGGAACGTTCGGGCACACGATTGATGAGTGTAATGTATTCAGGCATAAGGTGCAAGACCTGGTAGACTCAAAGATCATTGTATTCACCGAAGATGATATGTACATCAATGGAAGTCTCCTCGCTCAAATGAACACTCAGTCTGCAAGTACGTCCAGGCAAAATTAAGCTTCCTCAGCAATGGCAATCTTCAGTTTCTTTACTGCATTTTCATTTGTAGTTTTTATTTTTTGTTAAAGCATCTTATGTATGCAAGACTTGTTTGTCTTTATGATGATATTAATGCAATAAGTATGTTTTCCTTGAAGAAATCCATTCGTATTCACTCTTAAATGTTTATATGCACTGCAATATCAATGTTTCTTGTTAAGAACTCTTGAGGGAGGATGACGAAATAAGAACGCAGGTCTCTAATGGTACGCTTTTGGATATAACCATGTTGAGGATGTACAGGCATTATTTCAAAACCATAAACACTGGAGAGATAAGGAGATAAACCCTCGTTAACCCCTTTGAGCCTCGGAGTAGGAGTTTCTTTCGTACGAAAAAACCCTCATATTTAACCCAGGGGCAGGGTAGGCGTCAGTTAGTTTGACCGAGTGCTCAAATTCCAAGGAGAATGTGCAAGAGATATGAAACCCCGATGGTTATCCGTCAACAACTAAGGAGTGAGGCAGTCACAACCCTTTCAAGCAAGTAAGACAACCAGTGTCACACGCTTTGGTCAAAAGGGGAATAAAAAGAGAAAGCCCGCTAAGTCGAAGCTTGAGAACAAGCGACTTAGGCAAAAGTTAGGACGCCCCGCTGGACTTCAAAATCGAAAAAACTCAAAAGAGTCAGTCCAGGAAAAAATTAGGGATAAAAAAAAAAGAAAGAAAAAGCGAAAGGCGAAAAGAAAATCCCCGATAAGAACAAATTCGTGTGATTACAGACACAAAAGATAAAAGGGATGATTGTCACTCCAAAACCTCCTTAGGTGTCGAATCATCAGTTGCACGGGTTCCTTAAAGATCATAAACCTTTGGAGAGATGAGCGTTTGTGTCAAATTAACTGAATATAGGACTGGAGAACATCACGAAGAGTGGGGGGGCACCGATAAACTTTGAGCCATAAATCCTTTTTCTGAAACCGTGAACCAGACCACGTTACAACCCTTAAAAGTCCTAATTGAAACAGGGTTTATTCCGAAAGCATACTTCAATAGGATAGCGTTCCTGACTCCTATAAGTTGTGCTAATAAGATTTGTTGGTATTACATGTGCACATTGTTTTGCCATTCAAAAATCAAGGTCGCGTCCCAGCTGGTGATTCGTTCACAAGGTTGGGCGACACATTTTCAATAAAAACTTCAAGGTTAACATGAGTGTTGCATTAGAATTCTCATAGATAACTTGTTCTGTTTGCATACATGTGCCTAAGCATCAATGTAGCTTACACAGTGAAAGTCAGTCAAGAAGCTTGACCCTGCCAAGTTGGACTGCTTGAAAATTCCGAAGGAAAATCATATCAAGGGGCATGCTGCCAAGAGGCTCAGTGTAGAGTGGGCTCTCCCAGTAAGTCGTGTTAAGATGGAGCCAATCTGGGGCAGTCACGTTGAGAAGTCCCTTTGAAATTCAGTTATTCTGGGGCATTCATTCTAAGATCAGGGGCAAAGTCACTTCAAAGCTCATATTGGGGCAGGCCACCTCCAGAGCGTGGGAGATTATCCACTCCTGAAAATGGTTAATTGAAAGCACCTCTTCAAGGCAGAATATTTCAGGTCATTGCAAATCCCTTTCGAAGTAATGTACTTCATGGATTACGAAGACTGGGGCAGTTATGTCGAGATATGATAAATCTCTCCAAGAGCTTGAAGGCCCTGGGGCAGTACGAACGCTCGGTCTTCTGTAAAATCCTCTTGAGATGATTTCTTCCATTAGACCTGGTGGTCTGGGGCAAGTGGAAAGTTCAAAGGGCCGTTTATGAACATAAAGACAGGTCAGGTTGAGTGGCAACGGGATCATACTTCCCCAGCAGCTTACTCTCCCCAGCATTGAGGTTGCACTTCCCTCAGCAGAGCAGACCTTCCCTAGCAGGAGACTTAGGAGGTATTTTCTCCGGATTAAGACATATTTCCCCACAGAGTCTGAACGCTTCAGGAAATGTTTTTCTCAGCAGCAACGGTGCAATCCAATCCTCAACAGATAAGTAAGCTTGATGTTATCCGCTAGCAGGGTGGATGTCAGCACTTACCGTTCCCCCAAGCAGAGCTTGGTAGTGATCCTCGCAACAGTTTGTCCAACAGGGGTTGACATCCCTAGCAGGTTTTACATCCAAGTGATATTTGACACCCTCTTGATCCAGGCCGTGGCCCCCTTTTTCAAAGAGTTATGTATAATCCCCAGTAGAGTGAATGTTCATCTGAGACTTCATCCCCAGCAGAAGTTATTGATCCAGAGAGTCGGTCACGGTAATCCTTCTCAGCAGAGTTCGTGGATTCAGAGGACAATTTATTTTTGTCATCAGCTGAATTGGTATTTCCTCTCCGGCATTTATTTTGCTGGAGGGACCCCTTTGCATATCATAAGCATTTGCATGGCATCCTCAAAAACATGGCATTTTCATTTGCATTCGAAGCGTAAGCCAGGTTTGATACTTTCTTTGCCAGCAGGAGATGGCATCACTCAGGAGATTTTGAAGGGACGCGTGCGTCATATTTGTACTCCCCGGCATAGTCTTTTATTTAGACTTCTTCTTCCCCAACGGAGTCATCTTACCAGTAGGTTCTGAAACGAGGTGGTTTAAAACAGAAGTTTTCCCCAGTAAAGTCCACTTTATGTTGGTTATCCTTTGCGAGCGCAATTGAGGTTGTGTTCGTTTTGTGGGTGCGATTGAGGTCGTATTCTTATTTTATTCGTGGGAGTGATTGAGGTCAGTCTTCCTTTGCGGGTATAATTGAGGTTGTATTCGTTTTGGTGGGTGCGATTGAGGTCATATTCGTTTTTTATTGAGGTCAGTCTTCCTTTGTGGGTGCAATTGAGGTTGTGGGTGCGATTGAGTTCGTATTCGTAATTTATTTGTGGGAGTGATTGAGGTCAGTCTTCCTTTGCGGGTGCAATCATGGTTGTATTCGTTTTGTGGGTGCGATTGAGGTCGTATTCGTATTTTATTTGTGGGAGTGATTGAGGTCAGTCTTCCTTCGCGGGTATAATTGAGGTTGTATTCGTTTTGTGGGTGCGATTGAGGTCGTATTCGTATTTTATTTGTGGGAGTGATTGAGGTCAGTCTTTCTTCGCGGGTATAATTGAGGTTGTATTCGTTTTGTGGGTGCGATTGAGGTCGTATTCGTATTTTATTTATGGGAGTGATTGAGGTCAGTCTTCCTTTTGCGGGTATAATTGAGGTTGTATTCATTTTGTGGGTGCGATTGAGGTCGTATTCGTATTTTATTTGTGGGAGTGATTGAGGTCAGTCTTCCTTCGCGGGTATAATTGAGGTTGTATTCGTTTTGTGTGTACGATTGAGGTCGTATTCGTATTTTATTTGTGGGAGTGATTGAGGTCAGTCTTCCTTTGTGGGTGCAATTGAGGTTGTGGGTGCGATTGAGGTCGTATTCGTATTTTATTTGTGGGAGTGATTGAGGTCAGTCTTCCTTTGCGGGTGTAATCGTGGTTGTATTCGTTTTGTGGGTGCGATTGAGGTCGTATTCGTATTTTATTTGTGGGAGTGATTGAGGTCAATCTTCCTTTGCGGGTATAATTGAGGTTGTATTCGTTTTGTGGGTGCGATTGAGGTCGTATTCTTATTTTATTTTTGGGAGTGATTGAGGTCAGTCTTCCTTTGCGGGTATAATTGAGGTTGTATTAGTTTTGTGGGTGCGATTGAGGTCGTGTTCGTATTTTATCGGTGGGAGTGATTGAGGTCAGTCTTCTTTTGCGGGCGATTGAGGTCGTATTCGTTTTCTTGTGGACATGATTGAGGTCATATTCCCTTTTTCCAGCACGCTCCGTCTCGTTGTTCTCATCACTAGCAAATTTCTGGGGTTCTTTCAGTATTCAATCCCCATGTATCCTGGAATGTCTGAGAGTCGTTGCTATCATACCACTCAGTACCAAGTGGATTGAATAGGGGCAGCTGTTGCACCCCAAAATTTGCCCTCCTTACTTTTTACTAACTGGCTTATGTTTCATTTCATTATCATGTATGCATATCATTAGCAAGGGGTCAAGGTGCCTGAGGCAATCCAGGAAGGTCATATCCGGTCCATCACATCATCAAGGGTTCACAGGTGGCAAGGGATCTCAAGTGGATTACTCCCTCCTAACCAGTGCATGAATTAGGGTTTTGAGATTCTTGGGTTTATTGCTCCAATGGGCAAGCTCTTTGGGTTTTTATCATCAACAAATGGCATATCTTATCTTTGTTGGAGAGGATACACATCATATTCAGAGGAATTTGAATTTGGAGACTGTGATATTTCCTCCTAGACTGAGGGTACCAAAACTAGGGTTTGCTATAAAGTCAGTTTATTTATGATTTTTTGGGCAAAACTTGATTCCATGGTTTTCCTTGGGTCCCTGAGTACCTAGGAGTGGAAGATTGGCCATCAGTTTGATTCAGGAGAAGTTCAATTGGCCAATGGATTAAGAATCAGTTAACGTGGTCAAAAAGTCAACTGTGGTCAACACAAAGTCAAACCACAAGATTTTTGGTCAACATCAAGATTATGGGGTGAAATTCATCATTTGATCAAGGGTTGATCACAATTCATCAGGGAAACCTCAGAATCATCAAGAATCAGGAGTTACTAAATCAGGGTTTTTGTAGGAAAAGTCAACTGTACTTTGACTAGGCCTAACTTCCACATACTTCATCAAAAATTCCTCAACCAAAGCCCATCTTGAAGGAAATTTAATTCCCTACAACTTTGTGTCTCACAAGCCAAGGCCAGAAATGCTTCATTTGGGAGATATGAGCCAAGACATTATAGGTCATTTTGAAAGTCAACAAAAATCAACCTTGTTCAAAAGCTCATAACTTGAACATGGAAGATCAAATTGACATGGGACCAAAAATTTTGGTTAGAGGACATCTTGAGGTTTCTAAAAAGTATTAATTTGAATTGAGGAGCTAAAAATTGAAGGAGTTATGCTTAGTCAAAGTTGGGCAATTTTGAGGAGGTGCACAGAGCAAACTATGCCTAAAATCCAAATTTTGACAAATGGGCCATAAGTTTCTTAAACCAAACATAAACATAAAGCCATGCACGACCCAAAGAGCATATATTTGGTTTTTCTTCATTTTATTTTATTTTTATTGGATTTATTTAGTTAAAATCCAATAATAAATGAAATAATTCAAAAATAATTAAACTTGGAATTACCAAAACCCAACTCATCATCAGAAGAATAACCCTGGCTTATTTAAACCTAAAGATGCATTGGTTAGGGTTCATGCACATGAAATTAGAGGAGACCTCAAGAAAAACCTAAAGGAGGATTCTTCATCAAAGCTCACGACTCAGGAGGTATCATCACAAAATTCTTCCACAAACTCAACCCTAGGGATCTCTGGGACGAAAACCAACCGTCGCTTGGAGCTAAAAGTAGGAACGAAGGCCGTGCCATCTCAGGTTTGTCGTTTTTTTCGTGGTCACAAAACCTCTCTTTTTGATGTGTATAATGACGTGCTATGCCTGCTGATCATCATGATATATTTGGTTTTGATTTTGGACGTGCATACTGCTTGTTGTGTTGATTCAAAGTTTTGGACCCACTTTTTCTTTCTTGCGAATTTCCTTGTAAGTTGATCTTTGGTGAAACACAATAGGATATTCATGATCCTCGTAAAAATCTGGACAAAATGGTGTGCGGTTTGGTGGTTTCTGGGTATCTTGTAGGTTGCAGGTGGTGGTGACAGGCGGCCGGAGCTAGGGCTCCGGCGACCTGAGAAGTTTTCCGGCCAGCTAGGGTTTCGCGAGGAAGATGAAGTTCCAGCCGTTGATGGCTTCCATCGTACGGCCCGTGTGTTTCCACGTGTGTTATTTTTTATTTTTTTTCTGATTTTCATTTAATAATCGTGTGTGTGTGTGATTCCATGTTTATTATGGTGAGTCCTCTAATCATAGCCATCAATCAAGTGTATTTTTTTGTGTTGACTGATCAAGCGGCCAGGATGGTGACAGCGAATTAATGATCGCACGCGCCTGGCACGTGGTGGAACACGGTGCACCTTTTTTTATTTTTGGCTATTTTCTGATGAATTATTGGACCGGGCCTCTGCTATCCACACCCCATCCGGCCAGCCCAATTACAATTCCAACTCGTTTTCATTACTAACACACCCCCAGTCTTTTTACTCCATTTTTATTTTTTTATTTCCATTACATTTTCATAATTTTAACTTTAAAAATACTTAGATGCATTCAAAAAATCCCAAAAAAATTATACATCATTTTTATTCATTTATAAAATTTTTACCAATTTTATTTTTCATTTTTATTTTATTTTATCATTTAAAATTAATTGTTTAATTCAATCTCCTTTTTAGTTACACATCTCATGCATGCATAAACTTATTTATTTTCATTCTCCTCATCTATAAAACATTTTTCACTCGTTCTTTTTGCATTCATTCATGAACATTCTAAAATGCTTAAAAATATTTTTCTTGCATTTTTAAATATTTTTCATATTGCATTTAGGTCCTTCTCTTTGGCACGTTGAACCCTCTCCCTTATTTGACTTTCGTGTGATTATTTAAGTGGCTAACACTTTGAATTTTTGCAGGGATTTTTTATATATTGTTTGCCTCTGGTTGAGGATCCCTTAGGATTAATTTGAGAATTTTAGGAATCATTTTTCTAATTATTGGAGTTATCTTCACTTGAGGTTTTCTTGCAGACACATCTTTGATCTTATATGATTACCTTGTTTGAAAGGCATTCATGCCATTTGCTTTGAGGGTGTCCCTTTGATTTCTAAATTCATGATTGGAATATGCTTATTATTGTTTGCCCTTGTTTGATTTTCATTCACCTCATTGCTCTTATCCATGTCTGTTTCTTACTAACCTTTTATGCAGGATCGAGGTAAGTTCCTTAAGGGCATGGATAAGCATCCATGGTTACCCTTACCATTTTCTCTCCTATCTTCTTCCTCTAGGATTTAGGTTGCCTTCAAGCCTCACTAACCGTAGGTCACCCATGCATGATAACATTAGGACTATTAGTTTCCCCTTAGAGTTACCCTTGTGTCTTCTCTCTTCTCATCTCAAATCTCTTTAAAACACTTAATAATAATAAGGTGTATTGCGCACGAGCCTTAAGTATGGGGAATGAGAAATGAGGGGCTTCCTCTCATCTTTCTAGAGTGCTTAGCGAGCGTCCTGTCTTGGGACGATGCGTTAAGTATTCGCCCCTGTGCCCTAGACTCTGGTGCAATGCAACTTAGGAACTAACTTAAGCCACTTCTGTCCTAAAAAACACCAACCAACTTCAAACCTTTTTGTCCTTAGGGACCTTCAAACTTAAAGGGTATTTTCAAAAAGGGCACGTTACCCTCCGTCTGAGTCGCAAACAGACATCGACCCTAACTGCCGGACGCGAGCTTAACGTCGCTCATAAAAAACACACAAAGAACTTGGTCCGAACTACGTTGACTCTGAATTCCCCATTGCACAAAGGGGGTACGTAGGCCTAGGACGTCGACGTCCTACCGAGTCGGTCTTTGTCTTTCCCCTCCCGTTTTAGCACAACCATAGATGATAGGATAACTCACCCTTAGAATAGACAACAAGCGTGGATCCCATCGAGTACGATGGACGCGTGGGGTGCTAGCACCTTCCCCTCGCGTAACCGACTCCCGAACCCAGGTTATGGTTGCGATGACCATTCCTTTCCCTCTTCCTAAGGTTTATGCGATGTTCCCTTTCCCTCTCTTGGGATAAATTTACACGGCTGGCGACTCTGTTTTTCCGCGCCCCTCTCGCGTTTGTACCTGGATGAAAATCCTGGGAGCGACACTACCTTGTAACCTTGTATGACCTTGATTGTTAAACTTTTTGAAATGTTTGCCATGGAGCTTCATGCTTGCCACCATGGAACTGTGTACATTTTTTTTGCTCTGCATTACCTTAAATCAGAACTAATTCTTGATCCATGCCTTATGCCCTGTTGCCTAGAATATATGTGATTAGTTTTTAACCATATGAATGTTGTTATTGTTGTGTATGCATCATTAGAAGCATGACTAATTTATACTTGTACCAACATGTTAAGTATGTGACCTATTGTGTGTACTTACATGTAATCTACTTTGCTAAGCTGCTTTTGATTTGGGATGTCACTGCTCATGTATGTACACAAGTCTGTTTGATCTATGCTTCATGATGTACCAAATTCCATGAACCTAAGTAAACTTACCTTGATTTATCCTAGAAACTGTCACTAACAGTTAGGGTAGTCTTAGAATATGCCTATGCCTTGATCTGACCTATCCCTATTTTTCACCACTCATTGTAACATATTTGAATTGCTTTTGGACTTTGAGAATGTATCATTAGAACTGACTGCATCATGCCTTAACTTGTCCTATTGTTTTCTTACATTTTGAACAAATAACCTTGTCAATCATATGATTTTAGTCCTAAAACATCTCTGCTACCCTCCATTAAGCATGCTAAGTCTTGAGAATGTTTTGATATACATGAAAATAAACCTAATGCCATGCTGATTTGGATCCTTGATCCACCTGTTTGTTTATTAGTTGTATGCCAAGATGTTCCATTTTATTGAACCTCTTTTGAATATGTTGTACGCTTGCTGCTATGACTGTGTTGGAATTTATTGCTTTACACATTCAAATGTTCTACTACTTCATGGATTTGTATGATGGAAGCATTTGCTTAGTATTTAATATGTGTGTTAATTCATGATGTGGTGATGGTAACCATGTGTTTCTGCTTCAGTTTATTTGGCAATGGTTGATTGATGATTGGCTTGGTTTGTGAGCAGATTGTGTGATGGTTGGTTTGCTTTGTTAATTTGAAATATTCACACACGCAAGGCCTATGTATTAATCAAGTTGAGTTTACTACCGGATGTAACAGCCACCCTAGTGGCAAGCACACACAAGCACGCACCCTTTCACCTATAGGACAGGGGTTTGAATCCCCCTCGCCCCAGTCCTTTTGTTTTATTTTCTGATTTCGCTTCTCCTTATATATATATATATATATATATATATATATATATATATTTGTGTTACCATTGTATGTTAAGACGTGCGCATTAGCCTGGTGGCATTGGTTTTAGCCTGTACGCGAAGGGTCCTGGGTTCAATCCCTAGGAGTGCCCTTTCCTTTCTTTTTAATACTTGGTTGTATTACTTATTTTCAAGTTTGTGCTTTAACTTCAAATCTTCATAACCTGTTCATTTTTTATCCTTTTTCTTCCATTCTTTTTGCTATGTGTTTCTAATTAGATCTACTTTTTGAATATAAAAAGAATGGTTGGAAATATTTAATACTATTAGCTTTTATTCATATTGAGATTGGAAATACCTTTTAGGGTTTTATTGCATTTCTTTATTCATCTTGCCATGTTATCTTAATTCACCTTGTCTAAGTAATGTCTAATATGAATGATTCTAACCTTGCATGATTTCATAAACTTTGTTTCATCTCATTATCTTGTTCATGTCTTTTTACATCATCATATTTGGAATTTATAACTCTTTATTTCTTAGTAATTTTAAAACTGTTACCTTTCCTCCCATTCCAAAGGGAAATCATCCTAAAATTGACTCATGAGTCACTAAACAACCACCCTACCTTATCCTCTTAGGTTTATCCCATTTCTTGGCCTCATGAGGGCCATGAAATCATAACTTAGAAATAGGTTAGAGTTTTGAACTCTATGTGATTCTCACCATCATGAGAAATCACTTTCCCCCTATAACTTAGACTTAGAGAGTTATCGTGAACTCTAAAATGAGCTCATACTCATTTCCCCTTGGAACTTTGGCCTTTGTCAATGATTCCTCATTCACCCTTAGATCGGTGAACTACGGATACTCTGATTCCACTCCCGTCAGGATACGTAGGCGCAAAGTGCGATACTTTGTCGAGTATACTTAGATACTAACCCCTAGGGTTTCAACCTTTAGCATAGCACCCTTAGCAAGCGAGTAAGACATAACAAGCTAAAACAAGAGGTTCCCGTAGAGTACTATGGACGTTTAGGATGCTAATACCTTCCCTAGGCGTAACCAACCCTCGAACCTTAGATCTCCCCCCTTTAGGTTTTCTCGATCTTGAACCTTTCCTTTGGATAAATCAAATTCGGTGGTGAACTTTAAAGTTTTGCGATGCAAGTTAATTAATAGCTTGTTATCCGATTCTCACCGCAACAGTTAACTTTGTCGTCCTGCCCTTTGTTGGTAGTAGGTAATTTTTCTCATATCCTTTTGATTGACTGCCTTGTTGTAGCTATCACTTGGTTGGTAGTTGGCAATCTTTCCTTTTGATCATGCTATTACCAGATGTCTGGTATTAGACGATCTTTTCCTCAGCGGAGATTTTTCTCTCCATGTTAGGACGATGTTATCCCTCTTTTATTTCTGGTGTTGGTAATTTTCCCTCAGTTGGAATCTTACTCTTTATTCTTCCCCAGCGGAGATTGTTTCCTCCCCTAATGGGATGTATTTTCCCTCTTTTGTTTTCCCCCAGTGGAGTCTTTTCTCTTTGATCCCCAGCTTTTTGTTTGTCTCCTGTGGCATATTCTCCCCACAGAGGTCTTATGTTTGCATATCATTTGCATGATCATATCATTTTGTGGTCTCTTAGGGCCAAAAATTAGGTTGTTGTTATATTTAAGTCTCTTCTATCTCGTCGAGACAAAGACACACATCTTCATATCTCCGAATAAAAGAAACTTAAATAGGGGCAGCTGTAATACCCTAATTTTTGCCCCTAAGATTCTCTGCTTGTCATGTGCATTCATACATACAAACAAGATCACACATTGGTCCCCTCTTTTATAGGATTGTGCCTTGCAGGGATCTTTGAGTGTGTGTGTGTGTGTGTTTGTTTAGTTGTTTTATTACTTAACTTGTTTTATATTTACTAACCATTAATTAAAATCCAAAAATATTTTGTTAACATTTTCAAGGGAAGAACAGGTTAAAAATACCAAAAATCAGTCCCGCTGCTCGAATGAATTTCATCTGAACAAAGTCAAAGTTGATCTGCAATTAATTCAAAATTTATCTGATCAAGAGTTTCCAAGTTTTAATTGATTATTATTCAAGAGACTCCAAGGTTCATGTGTTTATTTCCATACCTTCTTTGACAAGCAAGAAAAATCGAGCCAGAACCAAGACAACACATCAAAAAGCCATTTTTCTCATTTTTTCACTGTGTTAATCGATTAACACATTTTGCACTAAAAATGGTTAATCGATTAACACGTGCAATTTTTGAAAAAAATGTGCTAAATTCAAATTCTGCAGCAATTGGCACCATTTTTCACCATTTTGATCACATGTGGAATATTCTAGACCATCTCATTTTAATTCCCCTGCATCATCATAATTAATTCCCACCAAGTACCTCCACTAATCACCACTCTTTTGATAATTTCCCTCCAAATTCAAATTCCAAGCCTAATTTTCATTTCCAAACCAAATTCCAAACCACCAAATTTTCCAAGCCTAAATTCTATAAATAGAGGCTTCATTTCATTCATTTCACAAACTTTTGATAGCCAATAAATCTCTTGCAAATTCTCTTCCCAACCACAAAATTCACCAAAGCTCACTTTTCTTCTTTTGAAAGTTAACAAGAATTCACATTGAATCTTGTTCAACTTTGAGCTAAACCTTCATCCAAACTTATTTTCTTCATCAATTTTCATAGATCAAGGCTTTGGGGGTTGGATCTTGAAGCAATTTGAAGGAATTTTCAGATTTGAAGTGGTAATTCATCATTCACCATTGTTGAAGCTTGAATTTCATCTTCCATAATGTAGATCCTTAGAGATCTTTGTTACTTGATCTTTTGGATTTTGTAATTGTGTTTAATTGCTGGTTTTCACTGTTATTTTACTTAAAATTTTGTGCAATTTCAGTACCATGATCTCAAGGTGTTTGTAAAAAGTTTTGAAAGTTGATCATGCTGAATTTTGCACTATTTTTTGCTGCTGCGTGCAGAGTAATCAGTTACTCGAATAGAGTAACAGATTACTCAGAGACAGAGCAGAGTAACTGATTACTCACTTAGAGTAATCGATTACTCTAAGTCAGAATGCAGTTTTTGCCTTGTTTTTAGGGCTGTTTTGGTTTTTCTTCCTTTTTCTTCCCCTTTCTTCTTATTTTAGCCTTGAATTACATTGTAGAGATTAATTTCTCCTCAATTTCAATGGACTTTGGATATGGTTAAAGTAATTAAACATTCATTAGTTCAAATCTATCTTTTAATGAATTGTTGAGTTCATTTGAGGTGCTTTGAATTAGTGATATGTTTTCACACTTAAACTTATCAATTAAAGGTGATTGAACTTGAAGATGAAAGGTTCTTGAATTGTAATTCAATTTGACTTTTTCTTCACCTATTTCTTTTTATTTTTTATCGATGAAAGTCTTATGGGTCTTATAATTTCTTTGTTGAATTCTTGATCAAGACTAGATCGTTACCTATTTTCTTTTCGTGCGGTATTGCTTTCGAATGACGATTTACATATCGTTCATCTAGCATGCATTTGCACAAAGATCTATTGACCGGCCTCATTGTAGGGTAATTACTCTGTAAATTACTTGGCGATTGCTTAACATAGCGCAACATTTGTCCCTCTTTATCCAATTCGGAATTTGAACTTTCGTGGTCCGGACCTTGATTGGTCGCGTCAACCTAATGGTGATTGATCTTTTGTATTAGGTTCAAAATCTTTGAAGCTTGTTGTTGTAGAGGCTTTTATTCTATCAATCTTATAACAAGTCTTCACTAACCTTGACCTAAGTACGTTGTTTAATCACTATAGTTCAAGACGCGAAACGGAATATCCGGTGAAGGCTTATGGCACTAGAGCCTTGTGCTACTAATTACTAACTTCTAACTTCTTTATGTTTCCTTCTCGCTCCCTATCTCTCTTTATTTTTTATGCTTTATTGCTTATTTTATCATATCATGTTTATGTTAATGTCATTCTTCTTTTGTCCACTTGGACCATATTATCTTGTGCTTTTGTTTTTCTTTTGTCCATTTTGGACTCAAAAACATTAATAAAGGATTAAACCACTAAAAGACTTATGCTCTTAATTGTTGGACTATGGCCATTATCCTTTGCATTGGAGGAGCTATGCTCTTGATTATGGACTTATGGACTTAGACTTAGGACTCTCTCCCTTGTGCTTTGGACCATTATGGAGTTTGATATTCTAGCCTTTATTTGGCTTGCTTATTGGCCCAAGAGGACGGAAGGCATTTCTTATTATGCTTTGAAGAGTGCATCCATGTGGTTAGATCTTTCTTACCTTAGCTTTTATTTTTATGCACTAGGATAGTCACTTCTTCTCCACCCCTTCTTCAATTTTCAAAACTTCCTCTCTTTTTCAAAACTTTCTTGTTTTTCAAACTTAAAACCGCTTTCATAATAAAACCTTGACTTCGGTAAAGTGGTTTTTTTTAACATTGTTTTCCTTAATAAATGTCAATCCATGTTAATCATATCTTGACCATTTCATAAAAAAACATTAAAAAAACACCTAAACTCATCAAATTTTGTGTGTGCCTTGTGCACTTTTCCTTTAAAACTTTTTCATAAGTTTAGACATGATTCATTTCTTTAAGCGGAATTATTCGCTTGAAAATGACGACTTGTCTTTACACTTAAAAATCAACCAAAACAAATAAATTTCATTCTTTGTACCACGAACTACGAGGTTTTGATCCTACATTGCACATCGTGGGTACGTAGGCATGAGGCGATAAGTCTCTCCAAACACAAAAATATTAAAAAATATTTCTCTCCTCATCCCCCCAATCTCTTTACAAGCAAACCATTTTCAAATCAAAAAGCGTAGATATTTCAAAGGGTTCCTATAGAGTACTATAGACGTTTTGGGTGCTAACACCTTCCCATTGCGTAACCAACCCCCCTTACCCATTCTCTGTTTGTTCTTGTTTTAGAACTCTTTAGGTTTTGTTCGCTCTTTTTCCTTTCCTTTTGGATAAAATAAAAGTGCGGTGGCGACTCTTGCATTTTTTGAGTTAAGTTAACCAATAGCTTATACTCACAAATTTCCCCGCTACACCTTCCTACATATTCTCACATCCAGAAATGTGATTTCATTTCTCACATCTCTCTCTATCTATCTATCTATCTCTCTCTCCTTCTCTCTCTCTCTCTCTCTCTCTCTCTCTCTCTCTCTATATATATATATATATATATATATATATATATATATATATATATATATATATATATATATCTCAAAGTTATTTTTTACTTTCTCTCACTAAATTTTAGCCATAGCTCTTTCAATAAATTCATTTTACGAGTGAGGAAGTTGTAATTATAGAAGCGTAGATTTGTAAGTTCACCAGGGAAGCTTTTACCTTGGTTGAACAACTCAATCTATTTAGGGATTATTTGTTTGGGTTTGAAGCTAAACTCGTGAAAAGCTATGGTTTGGGGATTGTGTGATCAAGTCTTCGTTTAGGTTCCAGATAAGCTAGATGTCAAAATCTCATAGTTTATTGGTTAGCCCGGCATAAAAACAAGGTTTGGTTCAAGCTCATCCAGGTGTTAAAATCTTGGTCGGTTCAAGATCAGCCCGGTGGTAAAATCTCATAGGTTTTTGGTTATCCCAACATAAAACCAAGTCTGTCTCAATTCACGAGCTCAGCCCGGTGTTAAAAGCTCTCCCAGGTCAAGATCAGCTTGTGCAAAATCTTAGTTTAAAACTTGAAGATTAACCAATGTAAGTTTCTTGTGGAAAGACGACTAACTGCTTCGATCCATCCTTTAGAAGGAAGAATCGCCGCTTGAGATAGACACTACATTTTCACTTTAAAACCTGAAGACATTAGGTATATGAGTCGAACACTTCAATAGGACACATGGTTTAACCATCATCTTATCATAAAAGCTTTCAATACAAAAAATGGTCTTTTAGTCGGACTATCGGCTCTGGTACCACAATTGAGTAATAATTAGAAAAAACCTCCACACAAATAAAAAAAAATTAAATTAAATTAAATCTCATTAAAATTAATTACTAACTTGTAATTTTTATAAAGAGAAAATTGTAAATTCTCACAACTATAATCTTTGGGCCAAAAAATTGCAATCCCTATCTGGAAAACCAACTACCCAAGGCCCAATACACCTCAAAGACTAGAGTTGTGCAGTGAATAAACTAAAATTAAATCTTCATATTTTTTTATTTCTTTTTTCTTTATATTACTGGATGTGCGACTTGGATAAGTACTCATTTTAACTCATGATAATAGAGCTTATAATTTTAGAGGTCTTGCTTATGCATAAATGTTAATTGTATTTGTAAGTATGGGTGAGCGAGGGACGGTTTGAAAAGGGTTATAACCAACCCTAACTCTGTCCTAAATTTTGATCGGACTATTTTAACGACCTTAACCCACCCCTAAATCCGAACAAACCTGATAGTTTATAAGTTAGTTTAGATCGGGTTAATTTAAGACGATATAGGATTGAACTAAAATATATGAATATGATTTTTTTAGTGACTTACAAAATTGATTATAGAATTGTAAAACATTCATTTAAATCATAGATCTGTGTAAAATGGTACTAGCATGAACTTTTTATTATAAAATAGATATAAAAGAAGATACACTTCCTTGATGTCAAAAGGAATATGTTGAATGAAACTTACACAAAGATAACAAGAGGCCAAAAAATGATGGTGGAGTCAAGAGAAAACGAAATAAATTTTGGAGCTGTAGAGAAGGATAGGAAAATGAAATGTTGAAATAAATAGAAAAAATATGACGTGAAAAGAGAAATGTAAAAGTTGGGAGTGGAAAAGTGTGTGTTGAGTGCATATTTTAAATTATGATGTGGAAAGTGGAAAAGTGTGTGCAAGTGTATTGGAAATTTGGACTCGGTAATATTTTCGGAGATACATATCCGAAAATCTCAAGCTGAAAATTAGATAAAACACTGCCTTGAATTATCTTCTTCTTCATGCTTAAACAATACTTCATTTTTAAAACCCATAAGAAGTTTCTTTCATTCTCAATCAACATTTCAACACTAACATTCTCTTATTTCATCACATCAAAGGGAGTAAAAGAAGTTGGATTTGCAGATAAAGTTCATTCATCCCATCCCTCATTCCTTGCATTAATTTGGTTTTTGAGCTAAAAAAATGAACGTTGATATGCATCTCCAGATAAAGTTTGGTGTGGTCTGGATATGCATATCCGAATCGTCCTAATATATGGTTTTTGAGCTGAAAATTTGTTTTTCTGTTATTTGTTGTATTAGATATGGTGCATCAAGATATGTTTCCCAAAGTTATTATGAGTGTGGATGTTAACAGATTAAAGTAAAGCATTGTGCCAAACTGGATAAAGTGAATTATGATGTTAAACCGGATGCTCGACCGGTTGTTGTCGAGGTAGATGTCCGTGCACAATTTACAAATAAAAAAGTGTTTATGGTTTGTGAACATATGCTACAATGGGTCTGCATGGAGGCCAGGAAATCGGGGTTTGAAGTTGTAATCGAAAGTCCTGACAATGATTCGGATAGAAGACAAGCATTTGTAAGTGTCTGTTTAAATTGTGCTGATGCAGTATGGTGGATGAAACATGGAAATTTAATGTGATTTCTAGTATACAATCATGCCTTGATTGATAAGCTAGTTGGTCATCCCATTGTATGTTGACTTTTTCCGGAGGAAATGGAACTTATTTCAGGCATGACATTAAACATGGTGGCGCCAAAATCATCCCATTGTATGTTGACTTTTTCCGGAGGAAATGGAACTTATTTCAGGCATGACATTAAACATGGTGGCGCCAAAAAACATACTCGCATCTTTGAAATGGAAAATATCTCTAAATGTTTCAAATATATATATATATATATATATATATATATATATGTGTGTGTGTGTGTGTGTGTGTATATATATATATGCAACGTGCGTGCTCAAAACAACAAGGTCATAAGAGGACCAATATCTGAGATGCAACAACTGTTAAAGCTTTTTAAACATGACACATATGTTTCTAGGTACAGAGTTTGTGAGGATAATGTCACCGTTTGAGATATAATTTGGAGTCATCCCGATTTCGTCAAGTTTTTCAACACTTACCGTGCTCATAATTGACTCAAAATACAAAACAAACAAGTATAGACTTCCACTCTTGAAAATTATTGGTGTTACTTCTATGGAGATGACTTTTTCAGTCAGTTTTGCATTTTTGGAATCTAAAAATAGGACAATGCTACACGGGCTTTGGAAATGTGCAAGATTATGTTGAAAGACCAAGAAAGCGTGCCACAAGTAACAGTCACCGATCGCGACATTGCATTGATGAATTCGGTTGTAATGGTATTTCCTACATCATCCGCATTACTTTGTAAGTATCACATAACCAAAAATGTGATAAGCCGAAATCGGTTAAAATAAAGGGTTCCTCTGAAAAGGTCAAACCAACACAAAGTGATAACTCCACGCGACAGTCTCCTTGATACTATGAACATATTGACTCACATTTTTCGGGTTCTCCGACTCTAAAATCCCAAAGTATTATTTTCAAGGATGCTCCCATTAGCAACCCATCCCCTCCACCGCCGTTACCAAAAATAACACATTGAATATATGTTGTTTTTAATGCACAAATACATTGAGCGGATTGTAAATGTTGAAGGTGCCGGCAACCGTGGTTTTCGACTTGTTTCGGATTTTCTCGGTAAAGGAGAGGACGACTATCAATTGGCCCGCCGTCATACAAGAGATGAAGACTTATAGAGAATCATACACAAATCTATAGGAGAACAAAACAAATAATGATGCAATTCTCAATGCTCTTGTCCCTAGTATTAGTGGTCCGACTCCGTTTGGCAAATGGATGCACTTCCTAGAAATGGGGCATCTTATAGCAAGTGCTTATGATAGGGTGTGTATTAATTTAACACGATATAATTTTTCGAAAACATTCTTTCCACTTCGGAGTAAGCTGCCTCAAAATCCATCTGAACGCATCATGTGTATTGATTGGCTATAAAAAAAACATGTTGTTCAGTTTTAATTGAAACTGTGATGTCCTATACCTAAGACATCATCAGAATTGATGTCACATTTCACCCAAGATGCTGAAACTTAGCTGGATCACTTTCTAAAAAGGATGGAAGAGTTCACCACATTGAGCGACATTGAAAGAGAAACAAATAAGGAAAGGTCAAAGAATGAACCACCAATAGGTTTAGGTAGTGACATATCTTTTAATGTTATTTAATTTTAATCTAACAATGTAACTCATTTTTTGTATGTAACTACCACATAATGTTATCAAATTTGATGGTAAGTTTTGGACAATTTTTTGTGCTTCTAGCATTTCTGTAATGCATAATACAATGGTTTTATGTAAATAGTGGATTGGGTGGGTCTGAAGATGCATCTCCGAATACACTTTTTACTTATAAAACAACAATCCAGGAAACTTTATGGATTTACATCTCCATAGTTTCTGAAAAATAAGGCATATCCAAAGATGCATCTCCGGAAGCACCTTTAAATTACAAAAAGAACGAAATAGAAGACTATATTGATGTGCATCTCTGTAAAGTCCCTTGATGATATGATAGGGTTTGTAAGGTCCTTATTGATCTACAACAACTTGTATAAATAGTGTCTCTCATTCTATTTTCTTTACACAAACTAGAATGAATACATATCCTCATCTTGCATTTGTGTATTTTAATGACGTAAAACTCCAACTTCAATTTCGGGTCTCCGAGGACATAATTCTCGTCGATCTGAAAAACAAACTAAATACTCTCTTACGATATCCAGAAAATCATAGAGTTGTCAAGATTGAGTACCATTCACTCTCGATTGACAACGAATAAAAGATACGTTTCACCATGCTTGAGAAGACGAATGATGGTTTAAAGGTTGTGGAGTACCTTTTACCGTTACTCGACAAATGGCTCGATTGAAGTGAACGCGCCAATTGCAAGACCGACAGAAGATATTCCAAGGATGTTGCAACGTCCTGGACCACCAATGTATAATTAAGTGTAATATTAAATTTATGTTATCGTTAACTTTTATTTATGTGATGTTTATTTTGAAATACACAAATGTTGTTTTTCCATTATTTTTTCATTGTTCTTGGTTGTTTCTAGTTTGAATTAACAGGACATTTCAGAGTTGCATTTCTAAAAAGCTCACTGAATATTAAACTAAAGGGTGTTACGGAGATGTATCTCTGGATTATCTCCGGATTAACCTTTTAAGTATATGGAGATGTATCTCCGAATTAAATATTAACAGAGTAAAAAAATCTCAGCAATTTCATCTGAGGTGTGTGTGAAAAAAGTGCGTCTAAAAATACATCTTCAGACGCTATGGACCAATGTGATTTTTCACAGTAGTGTGGTAGCACATATAAGAGTCAAAAGAGCAATTCTCATTTTAGTTGTGACTTTTCACATTAATGTGATAGCACATATAAGAGCCTGAAAGAGCAATTCTCATTTTTAGCATTAGATAAGAAAATGATCAAACCAAAACTATTTGTGAGTTCTTTTGTTTTTTTGTCTTTATTGTGGTGTCTTTTTTTTCATCTTCATTGCAGTTTCTTTTGTTTTTACATCTTCGTTCTGCTTGCTTTTGTTTTTATGCATTGCATCTCTTTTGAGATCCATCAAATATTGGTTCATCTAAAAATAATGCTCACCGCAAATAATGTCCACCTCACGAATAAATCATATTAAAGCTTGAACCAACAAAAACAAGAGTAAAGAGTACAAAATAAAATATGCATAAATCAAAGCTTACTTTAAACGATTTGCAAATAACATAAAGAGAACGTTGAGCAGAGAGGGACGAGTAGAAAGAGAACAACGTCTTTGGCGAGCAACTAAGAGAGCCTACGAACTGTGTTTTTTAGTGGCCGTTTAGAAAAATAAAAACACTACGCTACTATCAATAACTCAGAATTACCACTATTGGTTTGAATCTTTCTTTTTTTTTTTAAACCGGGGCTAAGGGTTGGTTTCAATCTTAGTGGGAGCCAATTTGTTTCCACCATCCATATATTCATTAAAAGAAGGTGTGAAATTATTAGTTTTGAGCAAAATGACATTGAGACTCTACATAAAGCTTGGGAGATGTTCAAGGGTTGTTATAAAGGTGCATGTTCCGGAGTCGCAATGTTATCAATGTTGGATCATGGGCCACCCATGGCGGAAAGCAAGAAATCCGCCATATGGCATTGCCATCCTTCACAAATTGGCCACGGCGGTTGTCAAAAAAATTTCCACCACATTCCACCATGGCCGATATTTGACAACATTGTTGGAGTGGACTTTTGAGTTAGCTCAAGTCCAATGTCACCTCTTTCATAACAGAAACAGTTACATTTTAGAGCTGTATAAGTCAGTCTTGTGATCATCACTCAAGGTACAACTCATTCTTGGCATCTCACTCACTTTAATCATCTACTGGCTTGAGCAATGCATGCGTGCAGGTATATCATCACCAACAGGAGGCGCTTCTCCAATGGACTCCGGCCGTCTACCACCATTCGTGGAGTCTTTCTTCAAGAAATCCACCATTGTTGTGGATCTTCTTCCTTTCTTGCATAACTTTATTGTTCAATGGAACAGTGCCTGATCATGATTTTGAGAATCTCTAACATTATACGACAACGACAACAACAACCAAGTTTTATCTTACTATATGGAATCGGCTACATGGATCAATTTTCGTCATAATATTCTATCTAGGATCATGCTTCTATCCGAATCATTAATCTCCCATCTGAATTAAACCTCTCTCCACCGTATGAAATCAGGTCATCTTTGAGAGCGTGCAAGACAGGCTACCGTACAAGGCCTCAAAAATTTTCAAGTTAAATTATAGCTAAATGAGGCCTCATAAAATATTTGTTACGTTAAATCGTAATTAAATAGGACTTCTATTTGTTTTGCCCTTGTTAAACTATGATTATGTGTAAGCCTCCAAAAACTTGAGATGACTCTTAATGAAATAATAACAAAAACAATAGAGAAAAGGAGAAAAAGCTGAGCACCAAAAACACAAAAAACTGAACATCAACAGAAATTTATGAAGTTTAATGAAGTTGAAGCTTGTCAAAATATTATAAATAAGCTATTCTATATATCTGGTGAAGTGTGAATTCTTGAAATCTCATCTCAAGAATCATTAAAATGGATTGCACCAAGTTTCCACACAATGAAAGTTGTTCCAAACATCACTGTGCTGATAAAAACAAATGAAAAGATAATGAAAAAGAGATCAGAACCGCCGGGAAAATCAAAAGTCAAACCTGACTTCGGCATTCCTCGTTTGCTATCATCAAACAAATTACCAGGGGCTTCTGGAAGTCCAGATCTTCTCTTCTTCTTCCCTTTATCGCTCTCTCTAAAAGCTTCCAACACACTACTGCCCATATCTGACTTAGATGCTTTTGCTTTTGGTTCTTTCGACTGGTTGAGAACCCGAGCCGCCTTTATCCTCTCTCTCAGCTTCTGAGACGACCGCGTGATTACAGATTTTGAATTAGGAGATGCTGCAGATCCTAATGACCCATTGGAACCCTCCTGTGTCTGTGATTCTGACTCAACCCCAACCGGAGGATTTGTGGACGGTAACTGATCATTTGCAGCACTGCCAGGATCCTTATTACTGGCATTTGCTGAAAGCTGATCACTATTTGTAACTGAAAAACAGCGACCGAATCTTTTCTCCTTGACGAACATTCTCGTTCGAGACCTTATCAAAAAGGGCATAATCTGAGTGACCTTCGGGTGCCTGGATGCATCATGATACTTTGTTTCCAACTTCTAAAGGAGAATGAAAGAATTGTGAGTGATAAGAAAAATGAAAGTTAATAATAACCAATTACATATTACAAGGTATTTTAATTTTCCAGAATAATCCCAAAATAGACATATAAAAGGGATTTTGATACACCATGAACCTAATAAAGTTCTGTATGCAATTGCAGGAATCAATTACAAGCCGGTGCTTAAATTTCAGCTTTTTTCATAATCAATTTCCATAAGTTAAACATAATCATCTACTTATCATAGCTTCAATCTATCTATAATCATATGTGGAAGAAAGTAAAGAGTAAGATGGTTGAAAAAGAAAACGATGAGAGAAAATTACCGTTGTTGAGGTGAAGGTGATGATAGGGTTTAGAGATAAAACCATTTGATATGATTGTGTTTCAAATTCCAACCATGGATAGCCACTCCTCCTCCTCTTACCGCTAAGACTGAAATCGCTGTTATGGTATGGTAACACGCCATATAGCGCGTGACCACACATATTGCTTCTTTTTTTTATTTCATTTACTAATGAAAAAAAAAAATAAGTATTCACTTCATTTGTTTATTTTAAAATAAATTTTAAGGGTCAAATAAGTTTTTGGTTTCTCTAAATATAACGGATTTCGTATTCAGTCCCTCTAAGAATTTTTTTCAAGAAATTGTCCTTTCAAAATTTTCTGTCTAAACAATTAGTCTCTAACGTCAAATATCACTAACGGATGCTTACATGGCAAGACAAGTTGATTAAATATTTTTTTTTGGCTTAAATAGGTTTTTCGTCCCTGTAAGTTGGCGAGATTTTGGTTTTCGTCCCTGTATCTTTTTTTTTTCGGTTTTAGTCCCTGTATCTTACTTTTTGCTGGTGTTTAGTCCTTACAGAGGTTTCCTGCGGATTTTCTTGCAGATTTTCCTGCGGAATTTGATTTTTAGGAAAATCCGCAGGAAACCTTCGGATTTTCCTGCGAATTTTGGCTTTAGGGACTAAACACCAACAAAAAGTAAGATATAGGGACTAAAACCGAAAAAAAAAAGATACAGGGACGAAAACCAAAATCTCGCCAACTTACAGGGACGAAAAACCTATTTAAGCCTTTTTTTTTTTTTTTTCATGAAATATAACTTGTAAAATGCCACAATTTAAAGCTGAGTCATTTTCATTTTGACCTAAATCACTCTTCCTCCAAGCCTCGTTACTCTTTGTCTGCTTCTTTTCCCTTATCTTCTTTGTCAAGTGTCTGCCTTGTTCATCTTCGTCCAGCTATCTCATGACCTCCTTGTTTTTCATCTTCATTCATCTTGTTACCTAACATAATGTCTTATGCCTCTGTAAAATCGCGAGTTGGAAAGCTTTGTGGGTGTCAGATTCGTATGGTCTCATATCGATGTAAGAATGGATCAAATAAAGGAAGGTTGTTTTGGAGATGTCCTTATTAGAGGAGTGTTGATACGTGTAATCTGTTCATATGGGATGAAGACCTTGGAGCAAAATCTGAAAATGAAGATGGAAGCATTATGAACTCAGAGCTAGAAGTTATGGCATATGTGAAGACCTCGTATGAAGAATCAAGGAAGAAGAATAAGAATTTGAAGACCAAATTGAAAACAGAGAAGTTTCATGAAAAATTAAACATGTTGTGTTTTGAAATGTCTTTTATAATTAATGTGTATTTTGTTTTGAAATGTAGTTGTTGAATTTGATATGTTTTGTTTGAATTTGCAATGTCAATGAAAAGTTTGTAATGTACTGAATTTGCAATGTCAATGAAGAGTTTGTAATGTACTGAATTTGCAATGTCAATGAAGAGCTTGTAATGTACTGAATTTGCAATGTGCAATGTCAATATTTGGGTTTGTATTATTAATGAAAGGTGTTGAAATAGTATGGGTTAATTTGCATAAGACAATCCAAATTGGTGTACATAATGTTAACAAGTTGACACATTTTGCATAATTTGACATAAATTGGTTGTAACTTGACTGTAATTGGCAAACAAAATAGTACATAAGGTTATCAAAAGAGTACTTAAGTTTCATATTACATAAGTTCCAAAAAAATAGACTTCATATTACATAATGCATAATGCTAATCAAAATAATACTTAAGTTTCATATTACATAAGTTCCAAAAACAACATATTTGCATAACACAAATTCACGGAGTCAAGCTCTTTTAGATGTCATCCCAAGTCTTCTTCCCCCTAGCACTGCCAACACTTGTGTCTTCCTCGAGAATGACAAATGGATCCTTTGCATGCCTCTCAGGTCCCACAATGTTACGTGTCTTCGGAGTCCTAAGTCTATCACTCTGTCTTTTTGGAATTTCAACATGCTTGGCCTTTTTCCTTGGTGATATCACTACTTTTACATGTCATGACAGGATAATGTTACCAAACTAATAAATATAAAACACCAAACAAGTTTAGTTGGTATAAGTTTATAACTTATAGGATCACTCATACTTGGTTTGTATGTAGATGCTTGGCCTTTTTCCTTCTTGGTTTCAGTTAGCATTGGTTTGACAGTAGATTTGGCCAGCTTTGGTCTTGGACTAGTGAAGGTTTTGACAGCAGGCTTAGGCACTTTTGGTTTTGCACCAATGAAAGTTCTGACAGTAGGCTTATTTGGGTTAACATTAACAGGTTCTTTTGCAGGGCTAGTATCAGCATTAAGTGGTTCAATGTCTAGTATGTCACCATCATTCAACAATGCTTCCAATTCATCAAGATCTATCCCACAATACATTTTCATTGCCTCGACAGAACTTTCAGAAGACTGTGTTGTAGGAGTCACCTCAGGTTGAGAATGAGTCACCTTAGATTGAGCATGTTATGCCGAAGCATGAGCAGGAGTCTTTGTCTTTTTACTTGAGCCTCCCTTGTTGGTAACTTAACAAACCAGCTCCAAGAGTCCCTAGTTTCATTCTCTACAACCCCAAAGGCAATAGGAAGATATTGGTCATTGGCATCCCTACCAACAACAATCAACAAAATTCCACCATATTTGTTCTTTAGGTGACATCCATCTAACCTTATGAATGGTCTACATCCAACCTTCAATTCTTTCTTTGTACCATCAAAACACGTGTAGCACCTTTCAAACCTTGGTGGGAAGCCAACAATGTTTAACTTGAATGTGTTTCCTTTTGATGCTCTCCTCAATTCAGCACCATATGACCATAGCATACAATATTGCTTGGTTAAGTCCCCTTCAAGAACCTTTTTAGCTAGCTTCCTAGCTTTGAAAGCCCTACATCCATTAATATCATTAGTAAACCTCAGTCTTACATCTGCTACAACTTTATTTAATTTCATACCTGAATTGTTCTTCAACTTATCTACAATCACTCTAGAAACCCAATCAGCATTAGCATTCTTGTTGAAGAACTTTCTTCCACATTTGTGTTTCTGAAACATATTTTTTATCTTAAATGATGTAGTTCTCAAAACTCATCTGAAATTCTGGCCTATGCAGACAACAAATGTCCTAACACATGTCAAGACATTGTGCCACATAATCATTTAAACTCACAGGTGCAACAACAGACTGATACCTTGAATAATAGAACTACACACTCACAGATGTCACGACATCTGCTCCAACATGTCAGTCAAGAACAATAACACAACTGTAAATTATAGAATGTTAAATAAGACAGTATGTGTTAACCCAGTTCGGTGCAACTCACCTACATCTGGGGGATACCAATCCAGGATGAAGAGTTCACTATCTGTAGAACTGTTACAAAGCTAAACTCTCCCGTTTACAACTTTATCCCTAACATCTACCCAATGAACATCTTTACCAAGGCTAAACTCAAAAGTTTACAACCTTGATATGAGATACCTCACTCACATCCTAATCACAACCTGTGATATCTCTGTCTTCTGCCAATACAGAACCTGTCGCGGTTTCTTGACCTCCAAGTTATCTTGGACTTGCTTCAAAACTTCGTCCAAGAACAATATAACAACCATTACCTACAGGCTTCTGGTTGTGTCCCTATACCTATGTCTTCCACTCTGCATCCCCTATAACAGAGTGGAGACTTACAACTCCTAAGAGAGCCAATGACTCTCAAACCCTAAACCCTTATTCAACACAAGAGAATTAGGTTATAAAGTTACAAGTGATATAAAAAGTACAGTACATTAACCCTAGGTCTAAGTCTCCTTATATAGTCTTCTTTTGTCTTGGGCTTTCAATCTTTTCTCCTTTATCCACTCTGCAAATTCGCACCAAATCTTTGACAGATTTGTTGAATAATTAAACCTGCTATATTTGTAAGATGTTACGACATCTTCTTCAACATCTTTAATCTTGAGCATATTTCTTCATCTTTATCATATTCATGTTTTACCAAAATTTCGTCAAACCACAGGAGCTTTCAATCTCCCCCTTTTGACAAATTTTGGCTAAAACATTCCCTTCTGTGCTGGATGAGCGAGATTGATAAAGTTCCATGAGTACCTTCATCTTGAGAGTTTCCCTTCTGATATCTTCTTCCTAAATTCCAGAAAGAGCTTAAATAGTCGTGACATGGAGTTCATAAAATATATAACTCAGATCACAAGTTACAACTTGTTTTTCAACTCAGATCACAAGACATAAAGGAAAAATAAAGAGAGAAGTTAAGATGTCGGAGCATCTTAACCAGCATTCATGCATGCAGAACAACTCCAGAAAGCCACACAAAAAACAGATTTCTTCTCCCCCTTTTTAGCCAAAATTTGGCAAAAATGACCAAGACAACTTCAAAATACAGACGTAGCTCACCCAGAATTTGAAAGATGCCAACGATCACTAAAGGAATGATGAGACTAAGAAGAATCGATCCAGTCTTATTTATAGCCAAGAAATTCCCTTAGGAATTAACGAACCACAGAGAATAACTCTGGTCAATTCAAAGATTCATTAACCGAAGAAAATCACTTCAGTAAATGCTCACCGGCCAAGACTGTTGGTTGTTTCTTCTTTTAAGAACACCGACCAACAAACCCATTACATCCAACATGTTTAACAATAATGTCCTGACATTGTGTCAGACATTGTCTATTTTTCATAGGAACTTTTTTGATTTTGGACATACAGAGATTTCTTCACAAATTTATGATCACAGTCTGCAAAGAAAAATAAATTCCCCCAGACTCATAAATGATTCTTAAGCATCTAATAAGAACCATTTCCAATACACATGTACTGCCAATTTTCCCCCAACTTGCAACAATACAATAATGTCAAGACATCCTCCTTGACATCTCAGCTTGCTTGACACACAAATGCAAACTGGAACTTCAACTGCATCCTCGCAGTACTTCATCTTAGATCAAGAGGCATATCCCCATATCTAAGGTAACCAGTGCTCCTCCACAGAACACCTAAGCTAATGAATGGAAAACATAGGATGCATCTTCATGTCTTCAAGAGCGCACCCTCAATCTAACTTACCAGCCGAACACAATCACCAACTCTCTTATTGCTCCCTCTGACAAGAAATAATAATCACTCACACATGATCACCATTATGCTATCCGTGAGGAAATGTATACCAACCATAACAAATTCTTGGCTTGAGATCAAAGTCCCATTGATCCCCCCATCCTGCAACCATCTACACACCACATAAACTCCTCTTGAATTCTCATGTATAGACCTCCAGCTGCTTGTGTCACAAACCAATTGAATCAGAATGCTTCACATTCCTCAAAGTGACGCACAGGGCCCCTTAGTTTGTTATAACGATGTCAGCTATTGTATGCATGCTCCAGAACTTCACAGCTGCTAAACTAATCCACTACTAGCATGACTTACAGCCAGGGCAACATCCCCTTCGCAAGATTTTCCACTGACCTTACCCAGCCAGCAATAGAGATAGACACCCCACAATCCAAGACAGTCATTCCTTGTCATTCTCCCGTATGATAACTTGGAATACTTCTGATTTTCTGGTGAATATCCTCTTTTGAATGCATCAGAATCCTGACCTTCATGCAATCAACATATGATCCACTACAGTCTACTCCACACCATCCTTCCAAGGCAGTTCTTCTACTTCATCATTCTCCCGTATGACTAGATAGATACTCCTCAGATATGATGTAACCAACAAGTTCCTAAACCAGAACTCAAGAATCCTCCACCAAGGATAACCAACCCAAAGATGTTCTAACAACAGTTATGACATCTTTCACACAACACGGACACCACACACCATGGCTCTTGATATGCTCCACCACTGGACTTACTATCAGCATAGTAATCCACACTGAAGATCTTCACACAACACTGCGCCACCAGCTTGAACAAAGAAAACTTCAGAAACCCAGAGAGAAATAAACTCTCATCCACCAAAGAAGGTATGCTTCCATCCTCAACCCAGAAATTATGCCACAAGCTCCCAGAGAATCAGAACCTCCTTACGATTTCAACTAACTACTCTTCTGCAAAAGAGCAATCAGTTTCAAGCATCCGACTTGAATGCACATTGTGAAATCAACCAAATGCCACTTTTTGATTGACCTCACTCTTCTTCAGAACTCCCACAAGATACACTGATCCACTAATGAAATCAGACCTTCAAGTCACATGAACTACTTGCCCCATAGCAAGACATCTTGGATCCACCAAGCCTCTTAGTCATGTAACATCTTCCCATCCACAGCTCCCGCAAACTGCATGAGATAGACCTTTTTGAAGAATCCATAACTTCCATTCTCCTGTAGATCACCTTATCTTAAGTTGATGTGCCACATCACCAGCTGAGACCTCTGATGTAAAGCTAGATGTCAGAACATTCTGATATGACATCCAACTGTTGAATTCAGCTCCTCCTTCTGCCACTTAAAAGAACCTCTTCCCTTCGCAGAACAAGAGTTCCATGCTCTCATAGACTTGATTCAACAACCAAGTTTGAGTAGACAACCTTCATCCTGCTTTGAAACTCCAAAGACTTCAAACCTGCCACGTCTGAATCTTCAGAAAATAAGTAGTCCAAGACTACCCCATAGCTATACCAAAGAATGCCACTTCCCTTTGTCATACCCCAAATTTTGACCACCAATATTTCTCGTCATTGTGCAAATCATCATCACAATATGGATGAACCATTAGTCTCCCCAAAGATGGGTGAGCATCTACTACAATCAGACTTAGGGTTTCAAGCCCTCTAAGAGCTCTTAGACAAAGGATCAATCAAGGAATGACATGATCTTTAGCTTGTCTAGCCTCTCAAACATCCACAATGGATTTAGAGGACTCTCACTTCAATAATCAAGCACAAGGTTGCAGCATTCTGAGTGGATAAAGCCTCGCGATCGACAGTATCACCAAATTATGGTTTTGGTCGACCAGGGCCTCCAGATGGAAATTCTCCTCTGGGCATGAGCCAATGCTTCAAAGCATAACCTATGATGCTCCAAAGGACATCATGAACCCAATCATCAAATCAATTTGGCTTTAGGGGATGCATTCATAAAAAAATCAGGAATTAGGGTTTCTTGACCTAATTCACCCCTAAGTTGACTTTTGGGACAAAAACATGAGCCAAAACCTCAAGAGTGGATTTGAGGGTCTCAAATACATCACATTGATCCATTTGCAACAATGGATTTATCCAAGAAGCTTGAGCAACAAGTTTCAATTTCATCAGAACCACAGTTAGGGTTTCGCGGAAAAAGTCAACTGTATCTTTGATTTTTGACCAGGACATGCTCCCAAACCCTAGGACATGATCCAATACACCCTATAGCACCTATGGAATCAATCCATCAAGTTTAATTTAGGTCAAGGACTTGATTTCATAGAGGATCGCACAGTTTGGAATTCATCTGATAAAATGTCAACTGTGCACAAAAGTCAAACTTTGACTTTTTGAGATTTTTCACAATTATGGTTTTTTAACCCTAAAATGATGTTAATGTGTGATTGGAATCATCATTCATCAAGAAAAATCAAGAAAAGTGGGATAACTTGTAAAAGGGGTAACCATAAAAAACTTAGAAAATTTTCTAAGTTATGGAATAAAGTGGCTAGGGTACCAACTTTGGAGGATCATAACTCCTAAACCACAAGGCCATTTTTTCCCATCCAAAGATGGATTTGTAGCTCTCATTACCCTCTACAAAAGCTTCAACTACACCTCATTCCAATTCCCCATGTATTTTGAGTTATGGAATGATCAAAATCACAAAAAGTGAAAATGTCACTTTTTTCCAACACTTAGTGAAATCTTCACTAAGTCAGAATCTGCCTTCACTTTTCTCCAAATGTAGGGGCATTTTTCACTTGGATCCAAAAAGTATCAAAACCAATTATGATCGAACAGTTATTGTATCATATGAGGGCTTTCCAAAATGGCCAAGAACTCCATCAAATTCCACTTGAGCCATGAGATATGACAATGGCAACATGCCTTGCTGAAAACTGTCAAGGCAAGGCAGATATTGGAGTTTTGCTCGATTTGCCAAATTTGTGCAATTCCAAGCAACTCTATCCATCTGAACACCTCAAGGAGGGACCAAGGAGGAACCAACTCTGATCCCAAGCCTCCCAAGTCTTTAGAACTAAAAATAGCATGCCAAACCTAGAATTGCCTAAAAGAGGGACAAGACTCCAATTTTGGATTGGAGTATTTAATGCATGCACCAAGGTGGCATGGACTGAGCCATTGCCAACTGAATTCAGTCAAGACTTATCCAAGGCCAAGGGAACCAGCAGCCTGTGCCCTAACCTCTAGTCAATGGCTAGAGGAGACTTAGATTCTCATTGCTCAACATTGGCCAAACCTATGCAGCAGTTGTCATTCACTATTCCTTGCCAAACAAACTTACTCTACTATAAATAGAGCTCATTTGTGATCAGTTTGAGTACACCAAAGCCATCAAACAGATGTTTTCCTCAAAATCTCCTTCTTCACTCCAATTTTGCCTTCCAAAGCAAGTCACTATCGGGTTTTGAGTTTCATAGCTATTCCAACCAAACCAATCACACGAAGATCCAAACACTCACATAACATCTGGAACACCAAAATCACAAAATCACTAGCCAACTGCTCAAGCCTTTGACAGATTTGCAGTTGAGGTGCCAAATTAAGTTCCAGCTCAAATCAATCCACTCCAAGCATCCAGACACACTCCATGGCACCTAGGGAAGCTATCTAGATCATTGAAACCTAGTTGTAACACCTCTAACCCAAAACACGATCACCAACTGCAAGTGGTAAGCATGAGCTCTTCTAACTCTATGATCCATGCAATTTTTGCTGCACAATAATTTGGCCATATGTTCATAATCATGCATAGAGTGTTTACCTTTAATCAATTGCTTTGTATGAATCGTGTATGGAATTTATGAACCTTCATGCAGAATTTAGGGTTCTTGAGGTTTCTCTTTGATTTCTTATTTCATGCTTAAAATAATAAATGAAATTAAAGACCATAGACATGATCGTGAGGTTGAAACGAGTAGATTGATATGTAGATTGCATGATATAATCAAGTATTCAGTGAGATTGGATAGAAAACGCAAATCTGCAGAAACAGAGGAAGGGCGCGTGTTCTTGCCATGTTCTTTGCGTCTTTTTCAAATATTTGAATATTTGAATTTTGTGATTTTATTTAATTGATTCAAAAATTATTTTCTCTCTGAGTTTTAATGATTTTGAGTGGATTCTTTTTTTTAATAATTCACAAAAATGTTAAAATATTGGGTTAATACCCATTTTGCCCCCTGCCATATAGGCGTTTTTCGAAAAACCCCCCTGTAAAAAAAAACTTGCAAAAAAAACCCTAACATTTGAAGATTCTCTCAGTTTTGACCTTCATCACATCCAGTCACTAAAAATGCCAAAATGGCAGGGGTCAAAATAAAAACGCTGCCAAAATGGCAGGGGTCAAAATGAAAACGCTGTCAAAATGGCAGGGGTCAAAATAAAAACACTGCCAAAATGGCAAGGGTCAAAATGGCAGGTTTTTGGTGACTGAATGTGATGAAGGTCAAAATTGAGAGAATCTTCAAATGTTAGGGTTTTTTTTGCAAGTTTTTTTTTTACAGGGGGGTTTTTCAAAAAGCGCCTATATGGCAGGGGGCAAAATGGGTATTAACCCTAAAATATTTTATTTTACCAAAAAATCCCAAAATATTATTTATTTCATATAATTGATATTTTTGCCAAGAATTAATATTTTAATTGTTTTTGACATTTAAAATATTTTTTCCTTCTTGATTTTGCAAACTTTAATGATTTATAATCATTTTGTAGGTCAAAACATGATTTTTGAAACATTAATCCAAGATCACAATTTTTTTCCACATGTTAAACAATTTTGATCATTTTAATTGAATTTTTTATTCAATTAAAATACATTTTGGAAACAAATTAGGGTTTTGATTAATTCAACCCTCATCAAACCTTTTAAATACACTTTGGGCCTCTAATAGAGTGTAAGACCCAATCCTTTGTAAATACAAACCTATGTTGGGCCTCAAATGTTGTATAAGTCCCGTTGTATTTCAAAAGTTCGGCGCGATCATCGCCCGTTTAAAACAAACCAGCTGGGCCTCTCCTCGAGCTATAAGACCCATTCAAAATCATTTTGGGCCTCTAATAGAGTGTAAGACCCAATCCCCTTTTGAAACCAAAAACTTTTGGGCCTCAGTCATTGTATAAGACCCACGGTGTTTTCAAAACCTCGGCGCGATCGTCGCCCTTTTCAAAATAAACCCTGGGCTTCTCCTTGAGCTATAAGACCCATCTTTATTCACTTTCAACCATTTTTGGGCCTCTTGAGAGAGTGTAAGACCCACCCCCTTGTACAGAAAATCTTTCTTGGGCCCCAGTCACTTGTATAAGTCCCTGTACAAAACGACAGTGCGATCACTAATAAAACCCTGGGCCTCTCCTTGAGCTGTAAGCCCCAATTTTCCTTTCAAAAGCACTTTATCCTTTGATTTTGAATATAATATTGTTATCAAAGCTTTCTTTGTTGAACAAACTAACCAAACAGCATGGAAACTCTACAACCGAGTAAATGTTTACTCGCTTTCATTCACCGCTTTCATATGTATATAACTGTATTGTGGGGCTGTTTCACTGTAAGTCTTCTTTCATAAACTCATATCGACTGTGTAATACTAGTATAGATATTTAGAGTTTCCCCGGCAACTACGTCTAGAACTAGACAAAACCTCGTCTCCTTCCATCCGACGTTCTCCCGGATATTTCAACATAACCTAAAACCATGAGAATTTTCTTTTAAAAAAATTTTAGATAACTAGATCTAAGAAATCTCTCCCTTGAACAGTTCATATATAGAAGGCCAATGTTTCAAGTGAAACCCCTTATGGAACTATTCATAAGCCTCCTCTTGGGCTTAGTGCAAGGACCCACAGGCTTCCTAAAAGCATCCCCGTCTCCTCTTGGGCATTGTACAAGGACCCGTCGGCTTCTTAGAAGTTTTCACAACCTTCTCTTAGGCTTCGTATAATGATTCTTCCTCCGGGAAGATAGCCTCCTCTTGGGCTTCGTACAAATTGTCTCGTCGGCTTATTAAAAGTTTTTCTCGCCTCCTCTTGGGCTTCGTACAAATTGTCCCGACGACCTCTTAAAGGTATAGGAACAGAAATTAGTCATCTTAATAGAACAGTCTTTCAAAGAGTCTAGATCTTTCTACCGCGAACGTACTGTCTCTTGATCTCTCTTAAGCCTAGTACAAAAGATAAAACTCTAGACTTGGACAGTCTAACCTCCTTGAGTCTCGAAGACATTCTCAAGTTCCTTTCAAAAATAGAAAAAAAACACCCGTAGACTTGGACATTCTTAATACCCTTCGGATTCCCCGTTTCCTTAAAGAACGGGAAATAATCCTGGTCCTTAGATCAAATCCATGAATACAACATTACCCATATAAGAACTGATTTTCTCTTTTAACCAATATTGGACCTATCACTCAACTAAAACAGTAACCCTAACCTCCTCTTGGGCTCTGTACAATGATTCTCCCCAGCAGAGTTAATCCTCTTTTAGCCTTTATCTCGGGCTTTGTATGAGATACAAAAACACTCTCTTGTTGAGTATAAAAGACTCTCTTGTTAAGTCAATCCTCTTTTAGCCTTCATCTCGGGCTTTGTACGAGATACAAAACACTCTCTTGTTGAGTATAAAAAGACTCTCTTGTTGAGTCGATCTCGAGCTTCGTACGAGATACAAATCACTCTCTTGTTGAGTATAAAAGACTCTCTTGTTGAGTCAAACATTTTTTAGCCTCTATCTCGGGCTTTGTACGAGATACAAAAACACTCTCTTGTTGAGTATAAAAGACTTTCTTGTTGAGTCAATCCTCTTTTAGCCTTCATCTCGGGCTTTGTACGAGATACAAAACACTCTCTTGTTGAGTATAAAAAGACTCTCTTGTTGAGTCGATCACCTTTAGCCTCTATCTCGAGCTTCGTACGAGATACAAATCACTCTCTTGTTGAGTATAAAAGACTCTCTTGTTGAGTCAAACATTTTTTAGCCTCTATCTCGGGCTTTGTATGAGATACAAAAACACTCTCTTGTTGAGTATAAAAGACTCTCTTGTTGAGTCAATCCTCTTTTAGCCTTCATCTCGGGCTTCGTACGAGATACAAATCACTCTCTTGGTGAGTATAAAAGACTCCCTTGTTGAGTCGAACCCTTTTAGCCTCTATCTCGAGCTTCGTACGAGACACAAAAGCATCCTCTTGTTGGGTCAATAGCCTCCTCTTAGGCTTCGTATAAGAAAACCCTGGTTGAGTCAATCAACCTTTTAGCATCAAAAGTTGTGCCTTATTCACAGTATACAAACATCAACAACTCCTTTTTCCTCGTCTAATTGCTGTAAGTGGCAAGCCTCTGGATTATTTACATCCATGCCACTGTCCCTCTTTTAGCATGAGAAATTCCTAAGGAAAGATGGCATTACTCTACACTGAGTTAAAGTCTTATCCTTCAGGTTAAAATCCCCTATAAAGGAAATTATGGCATTGCAAGATTCGCATATCCCAGTTAAAGTAATTCTCCTTTATAATCAGTCACCCAACAATTGTGACAAACAAACCCCTTTAGAGATGACAAATTCTCTCTAAAGTCAACACCCTTTTAGCTTCACATCTTGGGCTTCGAACAAGATACAAATAGACCTTTCAGCTTCACATCTTGGGCTTTGAACAAGATACAGGCCACCTTTAGCTTCATGTCTTGGGTTTTGAACAAGACACCAAAACACAATTTCCTCCCATAGAATATGAGGAACTACGATCGCTCTGATTTCCCTATCCCGGGAATACGTAGGCATAAGATTGAAAAAGAATCTTAGCGAGCACACTAATAAAAAAACCCCAAAGTCCCCTACCTCCATCCAATCTAGCGCAGTATCCCAACAAATTTCCCATGAACAATCCCGGTAATTCATTCTGAACAAAATAAGCAGAGAGAGGCCCACGAACTAAAACCGCATCTGTAAACCAACAGTTTTGACTGTTTTACCTCAGTATGCAAGCAGGGTTAGTTAGAGACATCTATTTCCCTTCCTTCATCAGCTTCAATAGAACAAAAAATGAATCGACCTGTAGTACCCCAGAACGACAGTGCTTAAGAACCACGTCCAAAATCGCTCGCTATAGAAAAATGGGGCCCACTGTGGGGCCTTCTCATCTTTCTTTCTTACAATTTAAGGTGAAAACCTTGGACAAGTTATTTTTATGGCGGTGGCCGCCACAGAAAAATGGCGCCCACCGTGGGGCCAAACAAAGGAATCTTGTCTCTCTTATCTCTCGGGTTGAAACCTTCTCTTAGGACGAGTCCTTGGGTTCACAAGGTATCACCGAATGACGGTTCCGTCGGGGAATGTCATTATTGCTAGGATCGGCCCTCACTAGGATCTTAGGTCAAAAAACCTTTAAGTTGGGAAGGTACCACAGAATGGCGACTCCGTCGGGGAGCCATTTTCTGTTTGGATCATAGGATTCATAGCTCTTAAAAAGTCTAGGACATTAGGACAAATATATATACTACTTTTCCTAATTGATATCTGTGTTTATTTTTCTTCTAATGGGAATGCGTGTGATGCCGCATGTGGAAAGATTGAGTAGTGCAGAAGCTATCGGAAATAGTTGTCACGCGATACTACCCTCTTCTGAGATTCTTCGAAATACATCACCTAGCACGGTTCCCGACCCGCTGATGTTATCTCGACAAGAATCAATGATTTTGAGAGACAGGTACAAAAATCACTAGTATAAACCTTTGGGATGGGTAGAGCCTTGACTTCATGACACCGACCCTTTGACCCCATGTTTTTTCTATGTTTTTGTGTGCTGCATCCATACATTCATTTAAAAAACATTCAAAAAGAAAAAATTTTCTCTTCTAGTCTCTTTTTTTCAAATTAAACTAAGACAATGATTGCAAATGTCAAAGAGAAAAGGATTGCGCTCATGGATTTTGGTAGAAGAAAAACTCACAAGTATACCTTCAAGGTTCCAAAACTAGAGGATTTGAGAGGATTAGCAAGGATGATCACTAACCCTGACGCTTTCAGAGCCAAGTACGGAGGTCTGCTACCTCTATTAAGGGTCCATGTAATTGAAGGAATCCTGGAGGCACTCATTCAGTTTTATGATCCGGTCTATCACTGTTTCACATTCCCGGATTACCAGCTCACACCAACGTTGGAGGAGTATTCTCATCTGATTGATCTACCCATTACTGATCAAGCTCCCTTTTATGGACTGGAAGAAATTCCAAAGGATCAGACCATTGCAAAAGCAATTTATTTGGATGAGTCAGAAATCAAGACTCACATGACCACCAAGGGAGGAATCCCAGGTTTATTAGCCAAGTTTTTGGTAAAGAAGGCTCTGTACTTTGCTAGTATAGGGAACGTGACTGTTTTCGAGAGCATCTTTGTTTTGCTCACCTACGGGTTATTTTTGTTTCCCAACATTGATAACTTCGTCGATATCAATGCCCTTAAGATTTTCCTGATTGGAAACCCTGTACCAACCTTGCTCGCAGATGCGTATCATTCCGTACACTTAAGGAATTTATACAGCGGAGGAATGATCACGTGTTGTGTACCCCTGCTATATAAATGGTTTATCTCCCATTTGCCTAAGTCTGCCGCTTTTTGGGATCATAAGAGTGCCTTACGTTGGTCGCAGAAAATCATGTCTCTTACCAACTCTGACATCGATTGGTACAATTGAATCTATGATAGGATCAGGATCATTGACCGTTGTGGAAATTTCCCCAACGTACCCCTCATAGGAACTAAGGGAGGAATCAATTACCATCCAGTCTTAGTTCGTCGTCAATTTGGATACCCGATGAGGCATGTCCCGCGTAATGCTCATCTGGAAGGTCTTTTCTTCAAGGAAGGAGAAAATGACAGGGCACTAAAGATGGAAATAGTGCACGCTTGGAAACATGTTCATAAGAAAGGACGAGAGTCTCTAGGAAAACTGGACTGTGTCTCGGTGGAGCCTTATCTCCACTGGATACAAACTAGAGCTCTCAAGCTAAAGATGCCTTATCCTCATCACGGAGTTCTTCCGCCAAGGGAATTTGTCATGTACTTCATGACTGAAACGGAAAAACTTCAGGTTACTCTCAACAAAGTTCAACAGGAGAGGAGGTCTTGGAAGAACAAGTACCGCATTCTCAATGTGGAGTGTACCAAAATACAGCGACTGCTGAAAGATAAGGATGCTCTAATTGAGATTTTAGAGCAACATGCTGTAGAAAATCAGGATGACCAAAGGAATTTGCTCGCTCCTTTCGCTTGGCAAAGGAATGACAACCTGACAATGGCCCAAGATCCCCGGTCCAAGAAAAGGAAAGTACCAGAGTCAGCACCCGAGTTCTCCTCAGAGAGGACTCGGGACCCATTAGCTTAGGTTTCTGTTTCCGCACCTTGTAATTTACTGTATTTCCATTTCCGCAATCCTTTGAATTCAATAAAACGGGGGTGTCCCCACTGTTTGATATTTGCAATCTAATTGTCGAAGTTTATTTTGATTAAACAAAAAAAAACACAATTAATAAAATTATTGCATTCATCATTCTCACGTCACGTATTCTTCTTACCTACGAATCTCATGTTTGTGTCTCGGTTCTAGAGTCAAACTGTCTCATTCGTACAATACTCGGGCCAATCGTCAGAAAAAGATGGATGATCTCGAGGAAGAGAACAGAGAGTTGAAAGAAGAGATCGACGCTCTGAGATAGGATATGAGAAAGCTTCGTAACGACATTCAAGCCATGGCAGAAGCTCAGCTACAAAGAACTGTGATCTCAGAGATCACCTCAATGCCCATAGTGGAGAAGTATGATCCTAGGTATCAGATGCCGAAAGATCGTCCCTGGGGCATGCTTGTTAACTATATCCCGGAAGGATATGTTCCAGCGATCACTGAAGATCAGGGAATCATAGCAGAAGCCGCTGGGCCTGAAGATTACAAACTTCAGGAAAGTGAGGGTGCCAGAGGCATAATGAGGACTACTGAAGGTTACAAACTTCAGGAAGCGCCAAGGTTCACTGCCGTAGTAACGGTACCACCCCCTGTGGTGTACACTATCCTGGAAGGACAGATTCCACAGATACCTTCTGGTAGAAAGGAAAGTATGTTCGATAGAATGGATGAATTCCGGGAGTAGTTCCTGGAAATGCAGAAGGAACTGCAAGCTATTCACGGTCAAGATTTATTTGGAAAAAATGCCGCAGACCTTTGTTTGGTCCCCAATGTGAAAGTCCCGCACAAGTTCCAAGTGCCCGATTTTGAAAAATACAAGGGTAACTCTTGCCCTCAAAGTCATTTGGTGATGTACGCTCGGCGAATGTCAGCTCAGACAGAGAACCAGGATCTACTGATTCACTACTTTCAGGATAGTTTAACCGGTGTCGCATTAAAATGGTATATGGGTTTAAACCGCACTACGATTAGCACTTTCAGAGATCTTGGCACTGCCTTCGTCCAACAATATAAATACAATTTGGACATGGCACCAGACAGAGATCAACTCAGATCAATGTCACAAAGGGACAAGGAAACCTTTAAGGAATACGCTCAGAGATAGCGTGAAATTACTGCTCAAATTTTTCCACCTCTTGAGGAAAAAGATATGACAAAGATCTTCTTAAAGACCTTAAGCTCATTTTACTACGACACAATGGTTGCCAGTGCACCCAGTGACTTCACCGAGATGGTAGGCACGGGAGTTCGTCTTGAGGAGGCCGTCCGGGAAGGACGTTTAGTAAAAGACGTTGGATCATCAAGCGGTACTAAAAAATACGGTAGTGTTCTCCCTAAGAAAAAAGAGCAAGATATTGGGAATATCTCTCTCGAAAAGCAAAGGTGGCAGTACCAACCAGTAGCAGTTGTAACTCCTGCTATCAGCCCTGCGCCTGTTCCTACGTATTAACCTCAGGTTGCGCAGAGCCAACCGAATCAATAACAATTTCAGTAAAGGACACAATAGCCTCTTCAGCAGGCTCATCCTCAATACAACAACAACCGTACAACGGGGCCACCAGGATTTGATCCTATACCCGTATCGTACGTAGGACTATTTCCATTACTGTTAGCCAAGGGGCATGTCCAGACTAAGTCTCCTCTTATAGTACCGGAAAATCTGCCTTTTTGGTTTAAGGTGGATCAGACTTGCCCTTACCATCAAGGAGGACCAGGGCATAACATAGAAAACTGTCTCAGTTTCAAATCCAACGTGCAAAAGCTTGTTAGGAGCGGGGTCTTATCTTTCAAAGATACGAATCCGAATGTTCTCACGAACCCGCTGCCTCAACACGAGAAGGCTACAGTCAATTTGATAGAGGGAGAGTCTAACAACATCTATCAAATTCATGATGTACTCTTGTTAAAGGCCAACTTGGTCAAGATGCATTATAGACAGAGTGGATATGTCAATGTGCCACCTCATAATTATCACCAGTGTGATATCTGCTCTAAAAGCAATCAAGGATGTTCTGTGGTGCAATCAGCTCTACAGGAACAGATGGATCTCGGATGGATCCAAGAGCACCGAGTTCGTGGAGTTAACATGGTTTATACGAATTCCAACATCATTCAAAACCACGATATCCGTGCGATGAATGTCAATCTGGTGGCAATGCACTCAAGGCAAAGCCAGTATCATAATCTGCCATGACACGATTACAATTCCTGTCTGACTTGCTCGGTAAACAAACAGGGATGCTCTTTTGTACAAGAGGCCCTTCAGCGTCAGATGGATCTTAGATGGATTCAAGACTACCATGATGGGAATCATTATCAAATCAACATGATTCAAATCTTCGATATTCGCTTGATGAATACCAGCCTGGTAGAGTTACATGCTAAACAGGTCCGGCTCGGGTTCCTGGTATCACATGATTATCAGGGCTGTAAAGCGGGTTGCGAAGACGATCAGGGTTGTTCCCTTGTCCAGGAAACACTTCAGCACTTGTTGAACCACTGGTGGCTTCCAATCTATATGGATGAAGACACGCAACAAATCAGTGTGGTTGATGGGAACCCTACTCGGCATCAAAGTTAGGATGTTTGGTCGATGGAAACAGATCTAGTAAGGTTACACTGTATTCAAAGCGGACGTGGCCATATGCCACTACACAACTATGAGCGGTGTGGAGTTTGCTCAGTGGATAATCAAGGATGCTACCTCGTACGAGCATCCCTTAAAAGTCAGTTGGACCGCAAAGAGATTCAACCAGGGTCAAGTTCATGATCAGTCAACTATTTTGCTGATTAAATCGAGGACGTTGTCGTAATCTCTGATCATCAGATGGCTAGGGATGTTTGTACCATTATCCCTCCACTTGACGAATTGAGAGTTCCCAACCGGGAACGGATCGAAATTACTTACGATGGTCAGAAAAATCAGAAGGCTCCCATAGTCATCTATCTACCGGGACCGCTACCGTATGAATCAACTAAGACTATCCCTTACAATACGGTGCAACAACAATTGAGAATGGAAAGGAAATTCCGTTACCCTCCGTCGTGAATATTGCAGACATCAGTCGAGTAACACGAAGTGGTAGAATCTTCAACAGAGGAGTTGGAGAACCCAACAAAGAAAAGGAACCTCAGACAGAAGTTCCCGATCCACCAGTCGGTCAATCCAGTAATCCCGACCTTTCAAAAACGATGATGAGATGCTAAAGCTCATCCAAAGGAGTGAATACAACATTGTTGATCAACTGTTACAAATTCCTTCAAAGATCTCGGTATTATCACTTTTACTCAGTTCTGAAGCCCACAGGGAGGCTCTACAGAAAGTCTTGGAGCAAGCCTTTGTGGAACAGGATGTAACAATTAGACTGTTCGATAGCATTGTCTCTAACATCACTTCCTGCAATAACTTAGGATTTAGTGATGAGGAATTACCTGAAGAAGGTCGCTGTCATAATATGGCGCTCAACATTACAGTCAACTGCCAGGATGATGCTTTAGCCAACGTACTGGTAGACACAGGGTCAGCCCTGAATGTTATGCCGAAGTCCACTTTGATGCATTTATCATTCAAAGGACCTCTGATGAAAACCAGGGAGGTCGTCGTCAAAGCGTTTGACAGATCCAGAAAAACGGTTATTGGCGAAGTCGACCTTCCCATAACTATTGGTCCTCATACTTTCCAAGTCACTTTCCAGGTCATAGACATCCGGGCAACATACAGTTGTTTATTAGGAAGACCTTGGATACATCAGGCTGGGGCGGTCACTTCGACCCTCCACCAAAAGCTAAAGTTCGTCCGGAACGGCCAACTTGTCACAATCTATGGAGAACAAGCCTTGCTAGTGAGCAACTTGTCATTATCTACTTGTGTAGAACCCGAGGAGGTTGTTGGAACTCAGTTCCAAGCACTTTCAGTGAGCAATGAGAATCAATCAGAGAAAGGAACCTCGATTTCCTCATATAGAGATGCTCTCAAAGTGATCGAAAATAACAATGCAAAAGGATGGGGACAGCTTGTCATTCCCATTGATAACAAAACATAGAAGGGTCTTGGTTTTTCTACAACCTGCACCCAGACAACTTCTAACAATGAAAGTCTTCATCCCATTCAGAACTTCTTATGCAGTGGAGGCTTCCTTCAACCAGTGACTCAAGAAGTGCATACTATCAACGAGGGAGATTCCTCCGATACGGGGGAAGAATGGAAGTCCTATCTCAACGAGGACGGTTATACATCTCAGGGCGAAACGCAGACTCCCTTTTGCTTTCCTACACAGAGTCCGAGATTTATACCGAGGTCAGATGTCGAAATGATGTACGGAGATGGTGATCCTGAAGGATGTCGTGCTCCGCCAAATTCATTAGAGGAAGACACTCCGATGAAATACAACTTTGACCACAACTACTATGGCCCGATGGATGGCCTACCAATGTGGTAGCCTTACCCAGGAGACTTGGGACAAGAAAGTCAGCCGAACAATGAAAATCAGCTAAGCATCATTGAACATAATACTTGTGTCCCCGCCATGTCATGAGATCAACACTCAGGTCATTCTGAACTTATCCAGTACGATGATTAATTGGCAAAGCTTGTCGGACTAGAATTCATCAACTATGCTTTTCCCAAGGTCAACGTCATCGAGAGAGATGACTCCTCTAGTTCCAAAGAAGTGTGGGACACCCTAGGACAACCAAGCGGAAAATTTGACTTCATGGTCAAGTACACCGCTCCTAAAAGCTCTCGTATCAGGTTCGAAGACATCCAGCCGACTGGATGGGGAGATACAGCTGAGAGTACAAATACTACGCAAAATACAACTGAGGAATCCTCCTACGACAACTCTGCTTGGGAGACAGATTCCAATGATCCTGCTCCACCAGAAATCTGTGTCATTTCTGAAGACAAATCAAGGAAGGTACCAGACTTTGTGATTTACCGAGGAGTTCGCCGCCAATGGGTTGCTGTCAATGTTCTGAAGATTGTTCATAAGTCTAAGTAATTGCCATCTTTACTTTAACCTTTCACCTTGCCCAGGTGAAACGGATGTTTTGATAGGGCTCACTTTCTGTAAATTTCCCTCTTTGTTTTGCCCAAAGCGACAGAGTTTTGTTTTATAGGGCTGTAGTTACAAGAATCGACTTGTTCATTAATAAAATAAGGTCGTTCTATAATTTCCGCATTAATTGTTGTTTTCTCTTTTTGCTTTTTTCAGAAAATGGTAATCCTAAAAAACAACTCAATAATAAAAACAAGCAGTAAAAGAAATACACTGCACACACTCTTGCATTCTCTCTATCTCTTCTAAACACAAATCATCGCGTCATGCAAATTGCTTGTTTTAAACCCCGTTGAAACATACCATCCAATGCATTCTCCCAACTTTGAGTTTTCGCTATTTGAGGCTGAAGAAGAAAATAACGACGAAATTCCAGAGGAGATCTCCCGACTACTCAGACAAGAGGAAAGGTCCATTGAGCCTCACAAAGAGTTGCTGGAAACAATCAACTTAGGATCGGAAGAAGAGAGAAAATAAGTCAAGATTGGGGCACTGCTCAGTCCAACTGTCAAAGAAAGTTTGACGAAACTTCTCAAAGATTTTCCAGATGTATTTGCTTGGTCCTATCAGGATACACCAGGGTTGGATACCAGCATCGTGGAACATCATCTACCGTTAAGATTGGATTATCCACCAGTAAAACAAAGGTTGAGACAGACTCATCCAGACATGGCTGTCAAAATCAAAGAGGAGGTACATAAACAGATTGACGCGGGTTTCCTCGCTACGTCAGAATATCCTCAATGGTTAGCCAACATCGTACTAGTTCCGAAAAAGGACAGAAAAGTCAGAATGTGTGTCGACTACCGAGATCTGAACAAGGCAAGTCCAAAGGACGACTTTCCCTTACCACACATTGACATATTGGTAGACAGTACAGCAAAGTTCAAAGTTTTCTCCTTCATGGATGGATTCTCGGGCTATAACCAGATCAAAATGGCCCTGAAAGACATGGAGAAAACTTCGTTCATTACCCCCTGGGGTACCTTTTGTTACAAGGTAATGTCGTTCGGCTTGAAGAACGTCGGGGCAACCTATCAAAGGGCCATGACAGCTCTGTTTCATGACATGATACATAAAGAAATCGAAGTGTATGTCGATGATATGATTGCAAAATCTAAAACAGAGGAGGAGCATGTGACACACCTATCAAAACTATTCGAGCGGTTGAGAAATTACAAACTCCGCTTGAATCCCAACAAGTGCACCTTCGGTGTCCATTCAGGGAAACTCTTAGGGTTCATCGTCAGCCAGAAAGGAATTGAGGTTGATCCCAACAAGGTCAAGGCCATTCAAGAAATGCCTTCTCCGAAAACTAAAAAACAAGTCAGAGGATTCCTAGAACGTTTGAACTATATTTCGAGATTCATATTCCTCATGACCGCGACATGTGCGCCAATTTTCAAATTACTCAAAAAGAATCAGGACTGGGTTTGGACATAAGACTGTCAAACCGCCTTCGACAGTATTAAGGAATACCTATTGAACCCGCCGATTCTATCACCTCCAGTGGAAGGAAGACCACTGATTATCTACCTCACAGTCCTAGAGGACTCAATGGGTTGTGTACTTGGCCAACAAGACGAAACAAAAAGAAAAGAGTCTACCATCTACTATTTGAGCAAGAAATTCACCGACTGCGAGACTCAGTACACTATGCTCGAGAAAACTTGCTGCGCTCTGGCTTGGGCAGCCAAACGTCTTCGCCAGTACATGATTCGTCACACCACTTGGTTAATCTCTGAAATGGATCCAATCGAGTATGTCTTTGAAAAGCCTGCTCTCACAGGAAGGATTGCCCGTTGGCAAATGTTGTTATCAGAATATGACATAGAGTACCACGCTCAGAAAGTCGTTAAAGGAAGTGTTTTAGCCGATCATTTGGCTCATCAACCGATTGACGATCAAGAATCAGTCGGATTTGACTTCCCAGACGAAGATGTCATGTATCTAAAAATGAAAGACTGCGATGAACCGCTACCTAGTGAAGGGCCATAACTAGATTCCCAATCGGGACTTATTTTTGACGGAGCTGTAAATCATTACGGAAATGGAATTGGGGCAATCATCATAACACCTCAGGGTACCCACATTCCTTTCACCGCCAGACTCACATTCAAGTGCACACACAACGAGGCCGAATACGAAGCTTGTATTATGGGTCTCGAAGAAGCGATCGACTTAAGGATTAAGAACTTGGATGTATATGGCGACTCAGCTTTGGTTATCAACCCGATCAAAGGAGATTGGAACACATACCAATCAGGATTGATTCCTTACAAATATTACGCAAGAAGGTTGTTACCCTTCTTCAACAGAGTAGAGTTTCATCATATCCCTCATGAAGAGAATCACATAGCTGATGCATTGGCCACTCTCTCTTCCATGATTAGTGTAGGTTAATGGAATGACTTACCTAAGATCGACATAATGCGCCTTGAACGGCCCGCTTACATCTTCACGATTGAAGCAGTTATAGATGACAAACATTGGTATCACGATATCAAATGCTTCCTTCAGAAACAAGAGTACCCACCTGGGGCACTAAGAAAAGACAGAAAAACCCTCAGAAGACTGGCTGGCAGCTTCTTCCTGAGCGGTGATACACTTTATAAGAGAAACTTTGACATGGTCTTGCTCTGATGCGTAGACAGACCCGAAGCAGACATGCTGATAAAAGAAATTCACGAAGGGTCCTTTGGCACTCATGCCAACGGACATACAATGGCGAGAAAAATTCTGAGAGCAGGGTACTACTGGTTGACCATGGAATCCGACTGCTACAAGTACATGAGGAGGTGTCACAAGTGTCAGATATACTTCGACAAAATCTATGTACCACCAACACATCTCAAAGTTCTCTCTTCCCCGTGGCCTTTTTCCATATGGGGAATCGACATGATCGGTGTGATTGAACCTAAGGATTCGAACGGACATCGATTCATCCTGGTAGCCATTGATTACTTCACCAAGTGGGTTGAAGCAGCGTCATACGCTAATGTAACCCGAAAAGTGGTGGTTCGATTTATCAAAAACAATATCATCTGCCGTTATGATGTTCCGAGCCAGATCATTACCGATAATGGATCCAACTTGACAACAAGATGATGAAAGAGTTGTGCGCTGAGTTCAAGATCGAACACCATAACTCATCTCCCTACCGACCCAAGATGAACGGAGCGGTGGAAGCGGCTAACAAGAACATCAAGAAGATCGTTCAAAAGATGGTTATAACCTACAAAGACTGGCACGAAATGCTGCCCTTTGCTCTTCACGGTTATCGCACATCTGTCCGCACTTCAACAGGGGAAACCCTTTTCTCTCTAGTTTATGGCATGGACACAGTGCTCCCTATAGAAGTAGAGATCCCATCAATCTGGGTATTGATGGAAGCTAAGCTTACAGAAGCTGAATGGTGTCAAAGTCGGCACGACGAACTCAATCTGATCGAAGAAAAGAGAATAACGGCACTATGCCATGGTCAGTTGTATCAACAAAGAATGAAGAAGGCATTCGACAAAAAAGTCCGACCTCGCGTTTTCAGAAAAGGAGACCTCGTGCTAAAAAAGATACAATTATTTCTCACTGATTCCCGGAGCAAGTGGACCCCGAATTATGACGGCCCCTATGTGGTCAAGAAAGTTTTCTCAGGCGGTGCCCTGAGACTTGCAACCATGGACGGAGAGGAATTTTCCTACCCCACAAATGTTGACGTAGTCAAGAAATACTTCGCCTAAACTAAAAAAAAATGTCTCGGTGGATTGAAAACCCGAAAGGGCGGTCCAGGCAAAAATTAGAGTCATGATAAAAAATCATCCCGGTGGATTGGAAACATCAAAGTACAATCTAGGCAAAAGTTAGGGATAATGGCAAGTAACTATGTTCAACAAAGGGGCAAATCCCTCAGCAGCAGTAATGCCATCCATCAGGAAAACTCCAGTTGAGGTCATCTTCGACAGAAGCTCAGGATGTCCAGAATTCAAAGTTGGTAGAAGGATAGTGGTCGTTATGTTTCAATGTAGCCCTTTTCCCTTAAATTACCATTTTCTAACTTTGTAAATACTCCATGGAATCACGCGTTTGGTTGATTTCCATCCTATCAATAAAATTTGAGCCCTTGTGCTTTTGTTTGTAATTCTCATTTATTTTAGCTTTATAGAACGACATTTTAACATGATCAGCGATTCTTGAAATAAAACAAAAATGAATTTACTTGTCAAACTTTTTCTGCTTTTAAAATAAAGATGGCAATTTCTTTTGACTGTTAAACAGTGAAAGAACTTCGATCGCTTCTCCAGAAGTAATCGAACCTCAAAGTGCAGAATCAAAGTACTCATTCTAAACCGGTAGGCCTGAACGAAGGATCAGCTGTGTCAGATGCGAATATTCCGTCTGACACCCCCGGCAGAGCTCTTATCTCCTAAGCTCGGCCAACATAGCTCCCCACGGGGACTACCTCTCCTAAGCAAGGAAGAATTACTATCATGAACCAGTGATACTTTTCATTCCCCACTGTGGCCGAGTATCCAGTTGTGTTCATCTACTAGTCTGTATGTCGCGTCAATTTTGTCAGCATAAACATACATACATCATGCATTATTGATTCACAATCATATTCATATTGCATCACTATCACTCTAGTCGGTCTTGTTCCCTAGTGATAAGAGTCCTCTCAATCGAGTCGTCGGTTCTTTCCTCATCAGGAAATGAATCATCTAAGCGATTTCTCCTCCAGTTTATTTCTGGATTGAAGGTGGTTCTTTGACCACTTTGATAACTTGAACCTCTTAAGAGCCAGAGAGCTTCCGAAAAACATCACTCTTCGCCATTGAAGATGATATCTTCGCTTTCCCGGATTAAGGAAAATCCCCAGAGAAAGCCTCTTAATCAGAAATTCGGCAGTACAATAGTTTTTCTCCGAAAAATTCATTGACGAAAAGGTCATCGGCACCTAAAAATTGGGTCACATCACATGGCATTTCTCCGAGAAGATCCCGAGAAAAGTATAATGTGGTAACCCCAAGCGAAAGCAGTCTCTCAAGAGACTCATTTTCCTCAGTAGGGTCGACAAATGGCATCTCCAACAGAGAAGTTGGTACCCCTCTACAATTCAGACGGATGGGTTCCCCAGCAAGTCTGATATCAAAAGTTTTTCTATCAAATGGCATCTCTCCAGGAAAATTCGGCGAGAAGTTTGAGGAAAACCGCTACACATAGCGTCCCTTGTCAATAAAGTTTATTGACAAAAGAAACTTAGACCAGTTCCTTGGTAGGAAACCAGGATCGAGGGGAGGTTTATATCGGAAATTAAGACCAGATCCTTGGTAGGAAACCAGGATCGAGGGGAGGTTTATTCCAGAAATTGAGACCAGATCCTTGGTAGGAAACCATGATCGAGGGGAAGTTTAAATCAGAAACTGAGACCAGTTCCTTGGTAGGAAACCAGGATCGAGGGGAAGTTTACCTTTTGTTAGTTCTTGTTATTGGCTAGAATTTTGGTAAAACAATGGTGGTGTTAATGATGTCATATGTCTATGTCTTAACATGAGTTACTAACATTCAGTTTGTGTTAAGTTTGTTAGGGGTGCAGTTTTGTATGCTGATGTTATAAGTGATGTCTTGACATCACTATACCAGAACATCAGAACATCAGTTTGTGATGTTTTAGGGCTGCATGTGTTTTGTTGTTAGTGAGATTTTCTGCTGAAAGATAGAGAGATTGCAAGCGAATTTATTTGAGAAGATTTATTCTGATACAATTAATTCTGCATATCGTGTGGAGAATAGTTTGTTACTATTTTTATGCAAATAAACATGGAGAATTGTTCCTATTTGTGTGGAGAAGATCTTGCAGCTGAATTAAAAAGTGAAGATTTAAAAGATACATAATATCCTGGAAATATTATGTGGAGATGATTTAAAGGTGTGGAAGATTAAAGATAAGATCTAGTAAAGATTGAGTATTTAAAATATGAAGATTTGATTAAAGATTTAATTGAAGATTTGATTGAAGATTTAATTGAAGATCTATTAAGGAGCAGAATCTGTTGCAGATTTGGTGCAGAAGATTTGAAGGCCCAAATCCAGTTGGGAAAAAGATATAAATAGAATGCTTATAACCTAGAAAAGGTACGGGTCCAAGATGTAGATCATTAGGGCTTTGTCTAAGTGAACCACCCGGGTTGTGAGATGGTCATTGTGTCCTTGCTCAAAAACCTGTAGGTAATGAGTATTGTATTGTTCTTGGAGAAAGCTTTGAATCAACTCCTAGGTGTGTCATGGAAGTGTGACTTCTACCTTTCTGTGTTTGAAAAGTGGTTGGTAATCAAGCTGTTGATGCAGTGGCAGAGATGTTAACTGCTAGACATCATTGCGATGATTGGAAGTGAGATGGAGTCTCTTATCTAGGGAGGACTTAGATAGAATGGTCATTGGGTAGGGATTAAATTAGGTAGATTGTCAACTGGTTTGTTGAGTCTGTAATTTGGTACTACTAATAGTGGACTTCCTTCCTGGCTTGGTATGCCCCCAAACGTAGGTTGTTGAACCAAACTGGGTGAACAATCCTTGTGTGCAACTCTGTGCTTTTCTGTTGTTTTACATTGCAGAGTGTGTTATTGTAACATTACACATAACATCACAGGTTTTTAGTGTCTTGTTCATACAGCAGATATTGATGTTGTGACATCACACTTAACATCACATATCTGGTACCAGAATTTCACCTTTTCTAAGCATCATTGCTTAGCAAAAGAGGAAGGATGCGCGAACTGCCATTCATAACCACCATCAAAATTTCGAGCATTCCGATATTTAATCCTCTTGCACCCCGAATGCCCGAATACCTTCGCCATTCACACCTTCGGGTCCAAGAAGATTAAATAGGGGCATCTGTCATACCCCAAATTTTGACCACCAATATTTCCCATCATTGTGCAAATCATCATCACAATATGGATGAACCATTACTCTCCCCAAAAATGGGTGAGCATCCACTACAATCAGACTTAGGGTTTCAAGTCCTCTCACAGCTCTTAGACAAATGATCAATCAAGGAATGACATGATCTTCAGCTTGTCTAGCCTCTCAAACATCCACAATGGATTTAGAGGACTCCCACTTCAAGAATCAAGCACAAGGTTGTAGCATTCTGAGTGGATCAAGCCTCACGATCGACAGTATCACCAAATTATGGTTTTGGTCGACCAGGGCCTCCAGATGGAAATTCTCCTCTGGGCATGAGCCAATGCTTCAAAGCATAACCTATGATGCTCCAAGGGACATCATGAACCCAATCATTAAGTCAATTTGGCTTTAGGGGATGCATTCATAAAAAAAATCAGGAATTAGGGTTTCTTGACCTAATTCACCCCTAAGTTGACTTTTGGGACAAAAACATGAGCCAAGACCTCAAGAGGGGATTTGAGGGTCTCAAATACATCACATTGATCTATTTGAAACAATGGATTGATCCAAGAAGCTTGAGCAACAAGTTTCAATTTCATCAGAACCACAGTTAGGGTTTCGTGGAAAAAGTCAACTGTATCTTTGACTTTTGACCAGGACATGCTCCCAAACCCTAGGACATGATCCAATACACCCTATAGCACCTATGGAATCAATCCATCAAGTTTGATTTAGGTCAAGGACTTGATTTCATAGAGGACTGCACAGTTTGGAATTCATCTGATAAAAAATCAACTGTGCACAAAAGTCAAACTTTGACTTTTTGAGATTTTTTACAATTATGGTTTTTTAACCCTAAAATGATGTTAATGTGTGATTGGAATCATCATTCATCAAGAAAAATCAAGAAAAGTGGGATAACTTGTAAAAGGGGTAACCATAAAAAGCTTAGAAGATTTTCTAAGTTATGGAATAAAGTGGCTAGGGTACCAACTTTGGAGGATCATAACTCCTAAACCACAAGGCCATTTTTTCCCATCCAAAGATGGATTTGTAGCTCTAATTACCCTCTACAAAAGCTTCAACTACACCTCATTCCAATTCCCCATGGATTTTGAGTTATGGAATGATCAAAATCACAAAAAGTGAAAATGTCACTTTTTTCCAACACTTAGTGAAATTTTCACTAAGTCAGAATCTGCCTTCACTTTTCTCCAAATGTAGGGTCATTTTTTACTTGGATCCAAAAAGTATCAAAACCAATTATGATCAAACAGTTATTGTATCATATGAGGACTTTCCAAAATGGCCAAGAACTCCATCAAATTCCACTTGAGCCATGAGATATGATAATGGCAACATGCCTTGCTGAAAACTGTCAAGGCAAGGTAGATTTTGGAGTTTTGCTCGATTTGCCAAATTTGTGCAATTCCAAGCAACTCTATCCATATGAACACCTCAAGGGGGGACCAAGGAGGAACCAACTCTGATCCCAAGCCTCCCAAGTCTTTGGAACCAAAAATAGCATGCCAAACCTAGAATTGCCTAAAAGAGGGACAAGACTCCAATTTTGGATTGGAGCATTCAATGCATGCACCAAGGTGGCATGGACTGAGCCATTTCCAACTGAATTCAGTCAAGACTTATCCAAGACCAAGGGAACCAACAGCCTGTGCCCTAACCTCTAGTCAATGGCTAGAGGAGACTTGGATTCTCATTGCTCAACATTGGCCAAACGTATGCAGCAGTTGTCATTCACTATTCCTTGCAAAACAAACTTGCTCTACTATAAATAGAGCTCATTTGTGATCAGTTTGAGTACACCAAAGCCATCAAACAGATGCTTTCCTCAAAATCTCCTTCTTCACTCCAATTTTGCCTTCCAAAGCAAGTCACTATCGGGTTTTGAGTTTGAGAGCTATTCCAACCAAACCAATCACACACACACCTCATAAACATCATATGGAAGTGATCAAAACACTCACATAACATCTAGAACACCAAAATCACAAAATCACTAGCCAACTGCTCAAGCCTTTGACAGATTTGCAGTTGAGGTGCCAAATCAAGTTCCAGCTCAAATCAATCCACTCCAAGCATCCAGACACACTCCATGGCACCTAGGGGAGCTATCCAGATCATTGGAACCTACCTGTAACACCTCTAACCCAAAACACGATCACCAGCTGCAAGTGGTAAGCATGAGCTCTTCTAACTCTATGACCCATGCAATTTTTGCTGCACAATAATTTGGTCATATGTTCATAATCATGCATAGAGTGTTTACCCTCAATCAATTGCTTTGTATGAATCGTGTATGGAATTTTTGAACCTTCATGCAGAATTTAGGGTTCTTGAGGTTTCTCTTTGATTTCTTATTTCATGCTTAAAATAAATGAAATTAAAGACCATAGACATGATCGTGAGGTTGAAACGAGTAGATTGATATGTAGATTGCATGATATAATCAAGTATTCAGTGAGATTGGGTAGAAAACGCAAATCTGCAGAAACAGAGGAAGGGCGCGTGTTCTTGCCATGTTCTTGACGCTCTTTTTCAAATATTTGAATATTTGAATTTTGTGATTTTATTTAATTGATTCAAAAATTAATTTCTCTTTGAATTTTAATGATTTTGAGTTGATTCTTTTTTTAATAATTCACAAAAATGTTAAAATATTTTATTTTACCCAAAAATCCCAAAAATATTATTTATTTCATATAATTGATATTTTTGCCAAGAATTAATATTTTAATTGTTTTTGACATTTAAAATATTTTTTCCTTCTTGATTTTGCAAACTTTAATGATTTCTAATCATTTTGTAGGTCAAAACATGATTTTTGAAACATTAATCCAAGATCACAAATTGTTTTCCACATGTTAAACAATTTTGATCATTTTAATTGAATTTTTTATTCAATTAAACCTATGTTGGGCCTCAAATGTTGTATAAGTCCCGTTGTATTTCAAAAGTTCGGCGCGATCATCGCCCGTTTAAAACAAACCAGCTGGGCCTCTCCTCGAGCTATAAGACCCACTCAAAATCATTTTGGGCCTCTAATAGAGTGTAAGACCCAATATCCTTTTGAAACCAAAAACTTTTAGGTCTCAGTCATTGTATAAGACCCACAGTGTTTTCAAAACCTCGGCGCTATCGTCGCCCTTTTCAAAATAAACCCTGGGCTTCTCCTTGAGCTATAAGACCCATCTTTGTTCACTTTCAATCATTTTTGGGCGTCTTGAGAGAGTGTAAGACCCACCCCCTTGTACAGAAAATCTTTCTTGGGCCTCATTCACTTGTATAAGTTCCTGTACAAAACGACAGTGCGATCACTGATAAAACCCTGGGCCTCTCCTTGAGCTGTAAGCCCCAATTTTCCTTTCAAAATCACTTTCTCCTTTGATTTTGAATATAATATTGTTATCAAAGCTTTCTTTGTTGAACAAACTAACCAAACAGCATGGAAGCTCTACAACCGAGTAAGTGTTTACCCGCTTTCATATGTATATAACTGTATTGTGGGGCTGTTTCACTGTAAGTCTTATTTCATAAACTCATATCGACTGTGTAATACTAGTATAGATATTTAGAGTTTCCCCGGCAACTACGTCTAGAACTAGACAAAACCTTGTCTCCTTCCATCCGACGTTCTCCCGGATATTTCAACATAACCTAAAACCATGAGAATTTTCTTTTACAAAAATTTTAGATAACTAGATCTAAGAAATCTCCCCCTTGAACAGTTCATATACAGAAAGCCAATGTTCCAAGTGAAACCCCTTCTTGGGCTTAGTGCAAGGACCCACAGGCTACCTAAAAACATCTCCGCCTCCTCTTGGGCGTTGTACAAGGACCCGTCGGCTTCTTAGAAGTTTTCACAGCCTCCTCTTAGGCTTCGTATAATGATTCTTCCTCCAGGAAGATAGCCTCCTCTTGGGCTTCGTACAAATTGTCTCGTCGGCTTCTTAAAATTTTTTCTCGCCTCCTCTTGGGCTTCGTACAAATTGTCCCGACGACCTCTTAAAGGTATAGGAACAGAAATTAGTCATCTTAATAGAACAGTTTTTCAAAGATTCTAGATCTTTCTACCGTGAACGTACTGTCTCTTGATCTCTCTTAAGCCTAGTACAAAAGATAAAACTCTAAACTTGGACAATCTAACCTCCTTGAGTCTCGAAGACATTCTCAAGTTCCTTTCAAAAATAGAAAAAAACACCCGTAGAATTGGGTAGTCTCAATACCCTTCGGATTCCCCGTTTCCTTAAACAACAGGAAATAATCCCGGTCCTCAGATCAAATCCATGAATACAACATTACCCATATAAGAACTGGTTTTCTCTTTTAACCAATGCTGGACCTGTCACTCAACTGAAACAGTAACCCTAGCCTCCTCTTGGGCTCTGTACAATGATTCTCCCCAGCAGAGTTAATCCTCTTTTAGCCTCTATCTCAGGCTTTGTACGAGATACAAAAACACTCACTTGTTGAGTATAAAAGACTCTCTTGTTGAGTCAATCCTCTTTTAGCCTTCATCTCGGGCTTTGTATTAGATACAAAACACTCTCTTGTTGAGTATAAAAAGACTCTCTTGTTGAGTCGATCACCTTTAGCCTCTATCTCGGGCTTCGTACGAGATACAAATCACTCTCTTGTTGAGTATAAAAGACTCTCTTGTTGAGTCAAACATTTTTTAGCCTCTATCTCAGGCTTTGTACGAGATACAAAAACACTCTCTTATTGAGTATAAAAAACTCTCTTGTTGAGTCAATCCTCTTTTAGTCTTCATCTCGGGCTTTGTACGAGATACAAAACACTCTCTTGTTGAGTATAAAAAGACTCTCTTGTTCTGTCGATCACCTTTAGCCTCTATATCGGGCTTCGTACGAGATACAAATCACTCTCTTGTTGAGTCAAACATTTTTTAGCCTCTATCTCGGGCTTTGTACGAGATACAAAAACACTCTCTTGTTGAGTATAAAAGACTCTCTTGTTGAGTCAATCCTTTTTTAGCCTTCATCTCGGGCTTTGTACGAGATACAAAACACTCTCTTATTGAGTATAAAAAGACTCTCTTGTTGAGTCGATCACCTTTAGCCTCTATCTCGGGCTTCGTACGAGATACAAATCACTCTCTTGTTGAGTATAAAAGACTCTCTTGTTGAGTCAAACATTTTTTAGCCTCTATCTCGGGCTTTGTATGAGATACAAAAACACTCTCTTGGTGAGTATAAAAGACTCCCTTGTTGAGTCGAACCCTTTTAGTCTCTATCTCGGGCTTCGTACGAGACACAAAAGCATCCTCTTGTTGGGTCAATAACCTCCTCTTAGGCTTCGTATAAGAAAACCCCGGTTGAGTCAATCAAACTTTTAGCATCAAAAGTTGTGCCTCGTTCACAGTATACAAACATCAACAAATCCTTTTTCCTCGTCTAATTGCTGTAAGCGGCAAGCCTCTGGATTATTTACATCCACGCCACTGTCCCTCTTTTAGCATGAGAAATTCCTAAGGAAAGATGACATTACTCTACACTGAATTAAAGTCTTATCCTTCAGGTTGAAAATCCCCTATAAAGGAAATTATGGCATTGCTGGATTCGCATATCCCAGTTAAAGTAATTCTCCTTTATAATCAGTCACCCAACAATTGTGACAAATAGACCCCTTTAGAGATGACAAATTCTCTCTAAAGTCAACACCCTTTTAGCTTCACATCTTGGGCTTCGAACAAGATACAAATAAACCTTTCAGCTTCACATCTTGGGCTTTGAACAAGATACAAACCACCTTTAGCTTCATGTCTTGGGCTTTGAACAAGACACCAAAACACCATTTCCTCCCATAGAATAGGAGGAACTACGATCGCTCTGATTTCCCTATCCCGGGAATACGTAGGCATAAGATTGAAAAAGAATCTTAGCGAGCACACTAATCAAAAAACCCCAAAGCCCCCTACCTCCAGCCAATCTAGCGCAGTATCCCAACAAATTCCCCATGAACAGTCCCGATAATTTGTTCTGAACAAAATAAGCAGAGAGAGGCCCACGAACTAAAACCGCATCTGTAAACCAACAGTTTTGACTGTTTAACCTCAGTATGCAAGCAGGGTTAGTTGGAGACATCTATTTCCCTTCCTTCATCAGCTTCAACAGGATAAAAAATGAATCGACCTATAGTACCCCAGAGCGACAGTGCTTAAGAACCACGTCCAAAATCGCTCGCTACACCCTTAGTAGAGTCGTCAGTAGAAAGCCAGAGATAACTGCCACTTATCCTCGACCTTCATAAACAGAGCAAGATCCATGCTCCAAAGCACCTAGATCAGAAATAAACTTATCCAAGCTATAACCATCAAGATTATGATGTCTTCATCTTCATCTTCAACAGCATCAAAGTCCAGACTAGTTTCTTGCCAAGAAACTCTCCAGAGAACACATGCTTCTGTCACACCCGACTGAAGCCACTTCTTAGGTCACCACCTAAGACTAAAACAGATGCTAAAGCGTATGCAGTACCCCTCCCATGATTTTGCACAAACTCTGATGATGAGATGTTCCAACATCTTGTTGAACATCAGCAATCTTGACTTTCAAGGATAATCAATTAAATACTTGTGGATTCCACAAATAGCAATTAATCTTAAATCCTTTTCCACTAACCCTTCTTCACTGTTGTAGCTGAGCTCCACCAAATCATGTCATGAACACTTATAAAGTATTCAATCTTTTTGCAAGTATCTTCTTCAAGGGAAAATGTTGAGATACCAAGGCTGCCACCCTTGACTCAAGTAACTAAGACTTTCTTTGAACAAATCTTATTTACCTCAATAATTCTTCAATCCGATTGGATCCACTCTTAGGGTCAAGAGAGATGAATTTTTCCTTGTTGTTTTCAGATGGTGAAAATAAATCACCTCCACTTTCTTCAGATTGTGTTTCCATGAAACACCTTCTAGTCAGAAGAGTAACTAGAAGACTCCAGATACACGACATAGATGCCTTTATGAGTGGACTTGAGAGAATTCTCAAGTATCTTTGACAACCTAGCCGACCAATAATTTATCAAACTCCTAGAGCAAGAACCTGATAAACTTAACTCAACTCCTCTCCTCTTCAACTGACTTCAACTGTACTAAGAAACCAAGCTTCCAAGTACCAAGTCATCATACCAGATATCTAACCACAACTCCTTTCACTCCATCGCTCCTGACTTTGGAATAAAAGAATGCAGATATCTTCAAATATAGAGGCCGACGATTGAGACCTTCCACCAACTGTCTTCAGTAACAACTCAAGAATCCCATAATTCTAGAGCTCTTCCATCAGAAACACATGTAGTGGAACCACCAAGGAACAGATCCTGCTTGCCCTAATAAGATGTCACAACATCCTATAAGACACACCAACAAGAGAACTAGCCACTTCTCCTGTAGTTGTTGTAGAATCTCCTCAGCAACATGAACAACCTTCGGGTTGCTCCCTTCGATCCAGAACATCCATCTTATCCATTAATACCCTTGGGTATGTCTGAGTTCATTAATCTGATCTTCAAAACTCCTCCTTGTTTAAATGCCAGAAAGTATCTCCCAAAGATCTCATCCAGAACCAGACATGATGCCTGCTCTGATACCAATTGAAATTATGGCCTATGCATACAACAGATGTCCTAACACATGTCAAGACATTGTGCTACATAATCATTTAACTCAGAGGCGCAACAGCAGACTGATACCTTGAATATCAGAACTGAACACTCACAGATGTCACGACATCTGCTCCAACATGTCAGTCAAGAACAATAACACAACTGTAAATTGCAGAATGTTAAATAAGACAGTATGTGTTAACCCAGTTTGGTGCAACTCACCTACGTCTGGGGGATACCAATCCAGGATAAAGACTTCACTATCTGTAGAACTGTTACAAAGCTAAACTCTCTCGTTTACAACTTTATCCCTAACATCTACCCAATGAACATCTTTACCAAGGCTAAACTTAAACGTTTACAACCTTGATATGAGATACCTCGCTCACATCCTAATCATAACCTGTGATATCTCTGTCTTCTGCCAATACAGAACCTGTCGCGGTTTCTTGACCTCCAAGTTATCTTGGACTTGCTTCAAAGCTTCGTCCAAGAACAATACAACAACCATTACCTACAGGCTTCTGGTTGTGTCCCTGTACATATGCCTTCCACTCTGGATCCCCTATAACAGAGTGGAGACTTACAACTCCTAAGAGAGCCAACGACTCTCAAACCCTAAACCCTTATTCAACACAAGAGAATTAGGTTACAAAGTTACAAGTGATACAAAAATTACAGTACATTAACCCTAGGTCTAAGTCTCCTTATATAGTTTTCTTTTGTCTTGGGATTTCAATCTTTTCTCCTTTATCCACTCTGCAAATTCGCACCAAATCTTTGACAGATTTGTTGAATAATTAAACCTGCTATATTTGTAAGATGTTACGACATCTTCTTCAACATCTTTAATCTTGAGCAGATTTCTTCATCTTTATCATATTCATGTTTTACTAAAATTTCGTCAAACCACAGGAGCTTTCATCATCTTCATAACACAATATAGTCACCCTGTTGTTTGTCCTTACAAACAACCCTACACGTATTCCCATCATTTTTGGAAAACCTTACCTCCCTACCATTCAACACATTTTGTTCCAGTACAACCTTCTTAAATTGCTTCAAAGATGAAAATTCCATTCCCACCTTAAATATAAATTCTTTTCTAAGTGTTTCCTCTTCATTAAACCTAATCACTACAGGCTTATCATCACAACAATCATCATCTGACCCACTATAAAGCTCATCAGTCATATAATCATCTTCTATGATATGCTCTATATCCATCTCAGTTGTAGTAAACACATTCTTTTTTTCTTGACCTGTACCAGCACCATTAACATGCTCTCTACTAGACTTACCATTATCCACTCCAATGTTTAAACCTTCATCTATGTCTTCATCAAAATCATGCATTTTCTATTCTTCACTGTCTTCAAAGTGTATATCATCCAAAGAGTCTTCAATTGATTCATTGTCCTCAGCACTTCATTTTCCTCAACATTTTCATGTCCTTTTTGTTTCTCTATTAACCTCTCTATAAGTCTTCTCACTACTTGATAATCTTGGCTATATACATTTCAACATCACAATTACTCTTCTCAGCACACAAAGCTAACATTGTTGCATCCTCATCATTCACAAAGGGTTTTAGATCCTTTTCAAGACAATCATATTCAGGCTTCCACCATAATTTCACATCACCAATGTTAAAGGATGAGTTCATCCCCTTAATTAAGTCGCATGCTTCAAAGAAGAACCAAAAATCAGAGTCTTGCCCACTTAAAGCATAACCATCCCCTCCATCATATCTTAACCTTGCATCATTTACAAATGAACCCTTGGTGTAAAATACCACCTTAAATAACCTCATATCTTGTACATTACACACACACACACACACACACACACACACACACACATATATATATATATATATATGATCATGAAGGCTGGATCAGATCCTGTAGAAGTAGGCCACCAAGTACGTTTGAGGTGCTAGTCGTGTGAGGAGGAGGAGGGGGTGTACCTGCAAGGTACTCCGACGCTCAAGTAAGAAAGGGTCAGAGAAAAGGGGCAAGTACAAAGTATGAGTTCATAGGGTGAAATTTGGATACCTGACCCTCTCAAGCGAGAGGGTTTATATAGATCCCCCAGTGCGTGGCCAACAGTCCTATTTTCGGGGCGAAATAACCGTTTTCCCGAAGAATAGGCAACTACCCAATCTAGTCGTTATGTCGGGCAGTGTGCCCGAAACTAGCCGTTATGTCGGGCATAAACATAGTTTCGGGCACATGCCCTTAACTGTTTGGGGAGTGGATAAGTCGTGCGTAACGGGCATCATTACTGGGGAGGAGTGATGCAGTCCCTGCCCGGTTGGAGGGGCAGAAAGGTAATTTTTTCCCCTTTGTGGATTGGACTTAGGCAATTTGGGCTGTTCTGGAGCAGAAGTGGATTGGGCCATGTCTAGCCATTGGTCCAGTCCAGAATAGGAGCCCCCTAAGTCGTTGCTCCCGAGCATGGGAGTGATGACTTAAGGACAACTTGTTGCTCCAGGGAGCTAGCGTGAAGTCGTCGTTTGGTGACAAGGGAGACCGCATCAGGGGTGCCCGTGACTGGTGGTGTTCATGACCCCAATGCTCTAGTCTAGTCTGCCCGTCGCACGGGGAGACTGACAGTTGGTTGGAATTGGAAACGTTGGGGCACCACGTGTGCCTAGAGCCCTGTGCAACAGTTGCTAGGCAATGATGGCTAGTTAATAGCCATCATGACCTACGAGCGCGTGCCACTACACGTGCCTCTTCGTATAAAAGGGGAAAGTCCGTCTCATTTTGGACTTTTCACTCTCGCTTCTCTTCGTCATCTTCAGAGCGTTTGCCCGTCACCGCCGTCTGCTATTCTGGCCACCGCACCAAGCTTCGAGCGACCACTTTTTGTCTTCCTAAACCAAGTAAATTTCCGATTCTGTGCTTGTTTTCGCTCTTTTTGGTGGTCAATGGTAGATTGCATATGGTTAAGGCTAGGTTTAGAGGATGATTAGCTTTGTTTTTGGCGGTTGTTGGTGGTGGACGGTGGTTATGCCACTCTCCACCTATGATGTGTCGTCGGGCTATTTTTAGTGAGGGGGCGGTTCACGGCGTTGTTGCGATGACGACGCGTGTGTAACCGTCGCGGTCTTTCATCTTCTGGGTTGGTGATGAAGTATTCGGTGGAATACTCCCAGATTCCTGTGAAGCTTTGGAGTTTTAGATAAAGCTTCAAATGAATCTGGGTATGAGCCCGGGGAAGCTCCTCGCCTGGGGATAATTTGTCTCGACCGTCTCCTCGCGGGGAGGTTCCAATTTTTCTTTTGATGTTAGGGCTTAGGTCGGGGACGTTGTCCTCAGCCCTTTGTGTGCCCTTTCACTTGACTAGCGGTGGAAGGGTGGATTTGATTTATTGTCGAATTCACTTTTTTCTCTGCTTTTCAGGTGATCGATATGGCGACGGGGCCAGATGGAGAGATTATCCTGGATTCGTCCGAGGAAGAAACAAGTTCCTCGGACAGTAATAGTTCGACAGCTTCGAGTACCCCTAGTGAGGTCGGGGAGGAAGAAGAGTTGAAAGATATGGACGAGGATGTCATCGATGGTTCCGTGGAGGAGTGGGAGGTGGCCGAACCTGCCGAACATGTGTCAACTTTTGCGACGTACTTAGGGGACGTCTTTACGGAAGTTGGGACAGAGGGGGAGTGGAATGTGCACTTTCCCTCTGAGGATAACAGGGTCTGCACGAATTATGGGGACCGCTTTGCTATGTATGAGTATGCTTTCAAGGAGCTGGGTCTGAGGTTTCCGTTCACCGATTTTCAGCAGTTGGTGTTCGTGCACTTGAAGTTGGCCCCTACGCAGCTGCACCCTAACTCGTTGGCCTTCATCCGGGCGTTCGAGCTGGTGTGCGAGTATCTCACCATAGGGGATACTCTTCCTCTATTTTTCACCGTCTTCCATCTTCAAAGGCAGCTGTCGAGGAGGCAGTATGGTTGGGTCTCTTTGAAGCAGCCTCGAAAATTGTTTAAACCTTTTTCGGAGTCGATACAGACGTTTAAGGAGCGGTACTATGTTATCGAGCCCGTGTCCGAAGCTGCCCAAGATAACACATACGTCTGGGAGATCGAGGTTGATGAGAAGGGAAATGGCCTGCGTGACGAGACGGGGAAGTTCGTTGGGGAGAGGATATACAAGTTCCCTATTCACTGGGGACCCGACCATTTCACCAGGAAGCCCAGTGACTACGTTCTACAACCGCACGAGCTACACTGACAGGATGTCGTGGCGTACGAGGCGTTGGTGAAGTACGTTAATTCCTTCCGGCTCGCCGAATGCTGGACAAAGAAGGGGTCTCCGATTTTTGAGGAGGATGGTATCCAGAGGGTTGAGTATCATTTTATTAAGACCAAGGCCCTCTTGGAGTGCAAGACTTCTACGGAAGTCGAGAAGCTGCTTGGTAGTCTTAGTTATTTAGATTTGTTCGCACTATTTCTTTTCCTCGTGTCTAACATGCTCGATTTTTGTTTGTGCAGGTGAGATGCCTCAGGCCCATGAGAGGGTTGTGAAGAATGCTCTTGTGAGGAACAAGGCCGGAGCGGCCCCCCTCAAGTCTCGGTTCGCTGGTGCGCGTGCTCCCACTCCGGTTCAGTCTGCTGCGGGGACCTCTTCTCCCACTCCCGCTCCTCGGGGATCTCCCCTGCCTTTGACCGGACTATCCAAGCGGCCAAGGGTTACTGACGCTGTGGATCTCAGCCAGGCCCCAGAGAAAGGGAAGCTCGAGCTTCCTCCTTGCATATTGGATAAGAGATTCTTTGAGGGGAACTCCTTGGTCGTGCCTCGAGCGAAATCTCTTCGTCTGGAAAGCATGGACCGCCCGAGCAAGAGGGCGTTGGTGGCTCGAGATGCTTCGACTTTGGTTAGGATGTTGGAGATGGCAGTCGTTTATGCTGAAGGGGACTCTGCAACTGAGTCCGAACTTAATGCTGCCCGGGCTACCATGGCGTCCCTCAAAGAAGAAGTCAAGAGTGAAGACGATGCTCGGAAGAAGGCTGAGGAGGAGGTGGTCAGGTTGAAGAAGGAGAATTTTATGCTGGTTGCGGAGAAGAAAGCGCCCGAGGAGCTGGTCCAGCATCTGAGGGCGGTCAATGCTCCGGGCGAAGATGAACCTGAAGATGTGAAGGAATTAAAGACAAGGTCCGAGCTGGTCGCCCGTATGCTGATGGTCGAGGATGACAGTATCGTCATCGCCGATGAATCCTTCAGAAACGCCGTGTCTCAACTGCGGGTGGTGAACCCCGAGCTTGACTTCTCTGTCGAGGGTACCTACTACCTAGCGCGTGTTAAGGATGGTCGGATCGTTATGCCCGCCGCCCTCCTCGAGGAGCAGATCGAGGATCAGACCGTGGGTAGCCAGGAGCATCCGTCCAACTCCGAGCAGGTTGATCGTATGGATGAATGAAGGATTTCCTTGTTGTAATTTTGTCCGGCCTGCGCGCCGCGTATTTGTTGTAATCTATTTGGGGGGCATGGCCCCCGTTTATGTAATTCAGCACAATCGTGGTCCTAGTGGCCACTTATCATATTAAATTATATGCCCGGTCTTGGTGGCCGGTTCTGTTATTTGTATGGTTTTACTTGCTTTTATTTTCTGCTAAGTGTTGTACTCATGCTTGTTATGAATGTATGTCTGCCCGTGATAGGGAGTATTTGACTTATGTAAAGTTTCAGGGTATTGCTCGTTGTAGATGTGTTCGGCAGTGAGGGGTACTGGTCGAACGGCCGGGGAATATCCTGGTGGGGGTACGGAGCTCAGGTCACGTTTGAGGCCTGAGTTCGCGGCGTGAATGTCCCATCGCAAGTTAGGGTTCTGCCAGTCATGGTACTTTGGCGACGGCGATCTTCGATCAAGGACCGTTGTCGAGCAGTTACCCGACACGTTACTGAGCGGGGTTCTGCTTTATTGGTATGCGACGCTTGTACCTAGGCGTGCATAGTGGTCGGTAGCTGATGTCCGTCGTCGTGGCGGGTCGAACCGAGAATTAGCTATAGTATTGTTTTAGTTTTTCGGCGTTCCATGGTCGAGTGAGTTCTTCCCCGTTGAGATGTTCTAGGTAATAGGCCCCATTCTCTGTTTTTGCTCAGACACGATAGGGTCCTTCCCAGTTGGCGGCTAGCTCGCGAGAGTCTTTGTGGTTTCTCCTTAGAACAAGGCTTCCTACGTCGAACTCTCGTCGTATCACCTTGGCGTTGTGCTTGATGGTAATTTTTTGTTTTAGTGAGACTTCGCGGAGGGCTGCCCCAGTTCGAATTTCCTTGACGAGGTCGAGTTCTTCTCTTAATGATTCGTCGTTCATCTCCTCGTCTAGGGGCGACTCTGTCCGCCTGGAGGTTACGTGAACTTCGACGGGGATTACAGCCTCGGTCCCGTATGCTAGACGGAAAGGTGTTTCCTCGTATGTAGAGTGTGGATTTGTGCGGTATGCCCATAACACACTGTGCAGCTCCTCGACCCAAGCCTTCTTCGTCTCGTCCAGCCTTCATTTGAGGCCTCGAAGGATGACCCGGTTCGCCGCTTCGGCATGCCCATTTGTCTGGGGATGTTCGACGGATGCGAAGTGTTGCTTCGTACCTAGCTGGGCAACGAAGTCCTGGAACTTCATGTCCGTGAATTGTGTCACATTGTCTGTTACTATCGCTTGGGGGATGCCGAAACGTGCGAGGATGTTTCTGTTGTACCCCAAATTTTGTCCCCTTAGATGTCATAACATCTTTTGCATAAGCATCACCTATCATTGCATAACTAACCCATTTTATTAGTTGAAATGAACTTGTGGATTTATAGGCGAATAAGTCAAACTAAAAAGGCGATCCCGATTTATTTTGAAATTTGACCAAACGCTGTATTTTTCCGGGTCGTTTATTTCACGCTTATTATTTTGGGGCATTCATTTTAGTTTTTCAAAACTACTTACACCCGAATTTTACTCTATTTATTTTCCTTTTTTGTCAAAATTTTCAAAAAATAAATAAATGGAATTATTTAAATATTTGGTTGATTTTTATTTGCTCTATTTTTAAATATTTGAATTTATTTTTATTAAAACTTCATTTTTTATCATTTTAAATATCCAAGAGCAACTTGTGTTTGTTTGTTTCGATTGGAGCCATTAGATCAATTTAATCAACAACTCACAATCAATTCCCAGTAAGCACATGGATCTCAATCCTCAATTTTCATATTAACCAATCAGAAAATAAATAGAAAATAAAGAAATAAAAAAAGAGAGTTAGAAAAGAGAGGGAAGTTTGGCGCTCAGATTTGGGGGGTATCTACAAAAGGAGAGGACGCGTGTCCTCCTGGGGGGCGGTGGCTTTTAATCTCCATCACACAACCATTGACTTTTTCCTGCTTCTCCACCCACCATTTTCGCTCACACCACCCCATCTTCATTTTCACCATCGCTATTCCCTCTTCCGTTTTCCATTTTCGATTCGTATCCTCCATCTGAAAACCTCACGAAACCTAAAAGTTCCTTCTCCGAATCTCACATTCTTCCATCGTAGACACAGATCAGATTCAACTCGCATGCATTTCCTGTCCTCAGATTCAGAGCATGTGCTTCAAGATCTGATCCGATTTCAAATTTCTGGTTTCAGAATTTGAGAATAAACGAATTCTCGGTAAGAATCGTTTTCACCCGATTCATGTTCTAACCATAACCGTGTACCGTGATTTTCCCTCTGCCGAATCGGAAAACGGGATTAGTTGTTTACCAGATTGTTTTCGTCTGTTTTCGGTAACAAGGAAGCTCGAATTCTCGTTCTCGGCCTCGATAATGCCGGAAAAAACGACTATTCTCTATCGGCTTCAGATGGGGAAATTGTCTCTACCATTCCAACGGTCGGATTTAATGTTGAAACTGTGCAGCTTCAAGTCTGGGATTTAGGTGGGCAAACAAGTATCAGGTGTGGTGATGCCGATTTCAGTATTGCGAATCGTTTCGACAAGCTGGTGGTTGAGTCCGTCTTCAATACAGAGCGCGAGATGTTCATACCGAGTTGATGAAGGTGATGGCGCTATGCTGCTACTACGATTGACTCGCCAGAAACGGTTCGAAGATTTGGTAATGATTCATGTTGGGTTTTGCCTTGATACCGTGTTGCTCGTTATTTTATTTTGATTTCCGGTTTGAGTTTTGATTTCAATATTGTTGTTCTGAATGTTGATTGTCCTGTTTTTCGGTTCGAAGCAAGGCGCGTATCGGTAATGTTTCAAACATTTTCTTCTGTCGTATTTAGTGCTCTGATTTGGTTTCAGTTTTAGTTTCGATTACTCTTTTTATTTGCTGCACTATTTCGATGTGTTGATGAAATTTTGAGTTAATTTCGTAACACTTGTGTTTCGTGACTAACTGAGTTTTGATAGCTTCTGTTTGATGCAATCTTTGTATTTGTTTAATGAGTTTTGAATGCCGTTTGCGTGGCCGACAGCCTTCACTTTCACTACAATGTTACGAGTTTATTTTTTCTGTGTGATAAGTTTTGTTGTTGCGTTTGTTCTCTACCGAGTTGTTGCTGTACTAATTTGCGATAGCTTTGTGCTTTGTTAAACTTATCCTGTGTGGGAGCTTTGTAAATATTGAGTAGAAGTGCTGTTATTTTATCATTCTTCTAGAGTGTAAAATCATTTGGATTGGTTAGTTTATAGTGAAGTTGATGTTTGACTCATTGCTTGAATTGAAGGGCTGATGCAACTCACTTCAATATTGTGAGTTTCATATTGATTTTTTTGTGTTTGATGTTTTGGTTTAATGGGGATCATGTTTCGTTTTTTTTGTTGCTAAGTTCCTTGGATGAAGATAAGGCCTGGTGGGAACACTGCTATTAGATAGTTTCTTTTTCTTATGTTGAATTTTGCATGATGAAGTTTGGTGGTCTTATTTGATTTTTTTGTTAATTAATTATGAAAGTTATCTTTTATTTATTCAGTAACTTTTTTTAGATATAACATTTTAGTACCAACTGTTTATATTAATTACTAATAGCAGGTACTAGTATTAAGCTATACAAGCTATTGTAAAATTGAAAGAAAAAGAACTATTAGTGTTTTTGAAAGAAATGATTTGAGTGTAAGTGATAAATTTGGAAACGTATTAATTTGATGATGAATGGTTTTAGTATTAATAAATTTGGATAGATTACTTGGTGTTAAAAAAAATAAACTATCAGGTTTAGTTTTTATTCTATTAATAATATATTAATAATTTGATAATATCTAGTTTGTTTTCATCCTATTTGGTTAATGTAAACTTTAGAAATTCTTAGGGTTAAACACTTTTGTAAATTTCAAGCTACTTTGATCAAATAATTTCCTAATCAAATCAGGTTTTTTCACAAATCATTTTTTATTAATGATAAAAAAAAAATTTAAAATCTTTTATTAATAAACACGAAAGAAGAGGATTGTTGGAATCTAGCATTCTAGCAGAACCCTCGAATGACCGGTCCTAAGCCTCGTGCATTGGGGTAGCTTTTCATTCATTTCTTTCACTTTAAAAACTTTCATCCCAACTTGGACGAATAAGAGCTGTCAAGATCTTGCATTTTGGCATAACTCTTTGAGCAATTGATTATCATCATGCGTTCGCTGTCCAATAAATAATTTTCATAATAACCTTAGACGAACAAGAGCCGTTAAGATCCAGCATCTTGGCATAACTCTTTGAGCGATTGATTATTATCAAAATGTCCATTGTCCATCAAACAACTTTCAGTATCAGCTTGGAGAAATAAGAGCCGTTGAGATCTAGCATCTTGGCATAACTCTTTGAACATTTGATTTTCATAAAGAGTTCATTTTCCATCAAATAATTTTCTTAATAATCGTGGACGAATAAGAGACGTCGAGATCTAGCATCTTGACGCAACTCTTTGAACAATTGGTTATCATCAAGTGTTCGATGTCCATCAACAACTTTCATTATCAGCTTGAATGAATAAGGGACGTTAGAGTCAAGCACTCTAGCATAACTCTTTGAACATTTTCTCAAACGTTCGCTAGTCAATTAACATATCTCAACCTGCAACCTGTAGTACTCAGAACTACGGACGCTCTGATTTCTCATTCTTCAATGAGAATACGTAAGCATAAGAATCCTAATTCTTGGCGAGCCACCTTTCACTTTTCTTGTCTGTTTCACCTTTTGCCACCTCTTATCTTTGTCAATCGTCATCTCAAGAATCCACCCTTCTTTAAGGATATCAATACTTCAAAGAACATCAAATATTTTTTGAAATAAAACTTGAAAGAAAAGGATTGTTAGAATCTAGCATTCTAGCATAACCCTTTGAAAGATTGGTCTCAAGTCTTGCACATTGAGGTAGCCAATCATTTCTTTCTTTCGTCCTCAAAACACTTAATAACAATTTGGACTAAGAGATGTTAGAGTCTAGCACTCTAGCACAACTCTTTGAACCTTTGATTTTTATCAATGTTCGTTGTCCAACAAACAATTTTCTCAAACTAATCTTGAATGATAGAGAGTGCTAGAGTTCAACACTTTAGCATAAACTCTTTGATCATTTGATGATCATCATTCTTAAAATACATCTAATCATACTTAAGACTCCATCTTTATGGACAAATCTTGATTCTCATCAAGGAACCAAAGCATCAGTAACCTTTGGCCTCATAGCCATTCGATTCCATCACAACTTAGAATTAGAGAGTTCTTTAACTCTATGTGAGTATCATGATCATGAATACTTATTCCCCTTGGAACTTTGACCATAGTCAATGGTTCCTCACCTTAGTTAGGTGAACTACAATTGCTCTTATTCCATCCTCATAAGGATACGTAGGCACGAGACTGCAAAGTCTTTGTGAGCACCCTAGTAATAAAACCTCCTTAGGTTCTCTCTCCTTTAACAATAATCATTTACCTTCCTTTCCCATTAAGTAGAAGACTAGAAACTAACCTTAAGCTAACATACATTTAACCTTAACTAAACGGTTCCCGTTGGGTACAACGGACGTGAGGGGTGCTAATGCCTTCCCCTTGCGTAACCGACTCCCGAACTCAGACAATGGTTGCATTGACCATTTCTTATCCTTTCTTTTAGGGGTTTTATTCGATATTTTCCCTTTCCTTCTATGGAATAAATAAAGATCGGTGGAGACTCTGTTAAGTCCATCCCGCGGGCGTGCGATTGCGCTTCGCGAGGTCGTTCTTATTTTTTCGAGGTACGACACTTTTGTTTGTAGAATCGTAGTATATTGTGGGCAGTGATTTTGGCCAGAGTCTCTGCTTCTATCCATTTTGTGAAGTAATCTACGCCCACTATTAGGTATGTGTTCTGATTTGATCGTACCACGAAAGGTCCTAGGATGTCCAGGCCCCACCAGGCAAATGGCCACGGGGAGGACATAGCCTTGAGCTCGTTAGGTGGAGCCAGGTGCATGTCCCCGTGCCATTGGCATTTATCGCATTTCTTCACGTGTTCTTTAGTGTCATGCTGCATGGCCGGCCAGTAATATCCTGCTCGGAGGGCCTTTCGGGCAAGGGACCTTCCACCGAGATGTTGGCCGTTGATTCCCTCGTGGATTTCGTGCAAGATGTGTGCGACCATTTCTTCCTTGACACACTTGAGCAGCGGAATGGAGAATCCTCGACTGTAGAGTTTATCTTCGACCAGGACGTAGGAGCAAGCTCTTCGCCTAACTATGCTGGCCTCTTTTGGGTCGGAAGGAAGTTCGTCTTTGGCGAGATAGTTGTAAACAGGGGTCATCCAGCAGTTATTGTCGCCGATCACCTGTACGTCGAGGGTCGCGGAGGCCTTCTCGATACTGGGTCGAGGAAGTACCTCCTGTATGACGGACTTGTTTCCGCCTTTATTTTTTGTGCTGGCTAGTTTGGATAGAACGTTTGCCCGGACATTATGTTCGCGGGGAACATGTCTTACCTTCACCGCTGCAAACTTCGTCCTTTCCTTTCTGACCAGGGCTAAGTATTCGGTCAGGTTGTTGTTTTTGGCTTGATATTCTCCTCGGACTTGAAGGGCCACGAGTTGTGAGTCTGTACAAATGACGACTTCTTCCGCGCCTAGGTCCTCGGCTAGGCGCAATCCAGCGAGGAAGGCTTCGTATTCAGCCTGGTTGTTAGAGGTTGGGAAGGACAGGGTGAGTGATACTTCAACGATGATTCCTTCGTTGCTTTCCAGTATGATGCCCGCGCCGCTCCCTGCCGAGCTTGAGGCACCGTCCACAAAAATGGTCCATTTGCGCGATTCGCTCGTGGGGGAGTCTGCGGATGTCATCTCTGCGACGAAGTCGGCCAGAGCCTGGGCTTTGAGGGCTTTCCTGCCCTCATACTGGATGTCAAATTCAGATAGTTCAAGCGACCATTTGAGCATTCGACTGGCCATGTCAGGTCGTCCCAGCAGCTGCTTTATGGGTTGATCTGTTCGAACCACGATCGTGTGGGCCAGGAAGTAGTGTCTTAATCTTCTGGCTACGTTGATGAGGGCCAGAGCCACTTTCTCTATCTGTTGGTATCTTAACTCTAGTCTTTGCAGTGCTTTGCTCGTGAAATATATAGGCTTCTGTCCGTCAGGAGTTTCGCGGATGAGAGCGGCACTCACTGCTTCGGTTGCTACGGCGAGGTACAGGTACAAAGTTTCGCCGTTGTCCGGGCGAGAGAGGACTGGTGGCTCTGAGAGCGTCCGTTTCAGATGGAGAAGAGCCTTGTTACATTCCTCGGTCCATTCGAACGTTGCCTCCTTGCGGAGGAGTTTGAAGAATGGTAGGGCGTGCTGGGCAGATTTGGCCACGAAACGAGATAGTGACGCGAGCATCCCGTTGAGGGACTGGATGGATTTCTTTGACTTGGGCGTTGGAAACTCGTAGAATGCTCGGCACTTATCGGGATTGGCCTCGATTCCCCGCTCTGTTAAATAGAAGCCGAGGAACTTTCCTGCCCGGACACCGAACCTGCACTTCTCCGGGTTGAAACGCATTTTGTATTTTCTGGCCTGTTCGAAAACCTTCCTTAAATGGGCAGTGTGATCGATTTCCTCGTGGGATTTCACGATCATGTCGTCCATATAGACTTTGAGCATGTCGCCTATCTCTCTCCGGAAGACTTTGTTCATCATTCTTTGATAGGTTGCTCCAGCGTTCTTCAGGCCGAAGGGCATTACGTTGTAGTAATAATTGCCCAATTCGGTCATGAAGGCCGTGTATTTTTTGTCGGCCATCGCCATTGGAATTTGATTATAGCCTGAGTAGGCATCCATGAACGATAAAAGTTTAAAACCGGCAGAATTATCAACAAGTTTATCAATATTGGGGAGGGGATAGGCATCCTTAGGGCATGCCTTGTTAAGATCGGTGTAATCAATGCACATTCGCCATTCGCTATTAGATTTTTTCACAAGTACAACGTCGGACAACCAAGTGGTGTACTTGGCCTCCGAAATAAATTTGGCCTCGAGGAGGTCCTTTACAGCTTTTTCTGCAGCCTCCGTTTTCTCTGGCGACTGCTTTCTCCTACGTTGTGCTACGGCCTTGAAGGCCGGGTCAATTGTCAGTTGGTGGCAGGCGACGGACGAGTCCAAGTCGGGCATCTCAGCAGCGCTCCAGGCGAAGAGGTCGGCGTTCTCACGGAGGCATGCTTTGAGCTGCTTCCTCGCTATATCGGGCAGGTCTGCTCCAATCTTCACTCCCCGCTGAGGGTCGTCGCCGAACAGAACGAGGTCGAAGTTGCCATTCGGGATTGGGCGCATCGGATGGGAGTTGCTGCTGGATGAATCGGTTGAAGCTACCCGGTCCTCCTCGGTGAAGCGGCTGTCGAGGTCGATGGAGTCGACCTGTGGTAGAGGCTTGGCTTCCTTGGAGCTGTTGGACAATGCTGGCTTGCTCGATACCTTTAGCTTGGATGCAATGGCGTTGAGCCCCTTCGTGGCTGCTTTGAAACACCGTCATACAGCTTCGATGTCACCATGGAGGGTGGCGACCATCCCTTTTGAAGTGTAATACTTCATCTTGAGGTGGACTGTTGAAGGTACAACTACCAGCTCGGCCAAAGTTGGTCTTTCGAATATGCACTAGTAAAGCGACGGGCATTCGATTACCAGAAATTATACCTTGACGGATCTGGCCGTCTCAGCTGATCCAAAGGTTACGATCAGTTTGACGTATCCCCATGGCTTGGTCACTAATCCGTTGAATCCCTGTAAATTGGGCCCCATATAGGGGGTAAGGTGTGATTCGTCCAGCTGAAGTGTTGAAAACAGGTGGGAGTACATGATGTCGACCGAGCTGCCCTGGTCGACGAGGATTCTGCGAACGTCAAAGTTTGCCATTCGGGCTCTGAAGAGCAAAGGTATGCTCGAGTTTGGAGACCCTCCAAGGAGCTCTTTCCGATAGAAGGAGATGGGGATAGAGCCCTCTGGGCCTGATCGAGCGTGGTAACCTTATTAGAGCTTGTGTTGATCAGATGCTCGAATTTTTGTTTCACGGAGCCCACCGTGACTTTGTTGAAGCCCCCGCCAGAGATAACCATGGCGGAGGGAAACGCCTCCCACGGGCTGTGGGCCGCGAAATAAGCAGGGGCGCTGAGCTCGTCCGGGACGTAGAAGTCCTCTGGTCGCGATATGGACATAGCGACCTGGATGTTGGCATCTTCCGATCTCGATAGCATCTTTCAGATGGATGCAGTCTTCAGTAGTGTGGCCGTGACTCTTGTGGAAACTGCAGTACTTCAATTTATCGGCGTTGGGTTTGGTCGACAGTTGTTTGGGGAATCGGACCCTTGCTTGCTTGAATTCCAAATTTGCGCATTTGGACAATATCTTCTCCCTGGAGACTGTCAGGGAAGTATAGTCGTAGAATCGTCTGGAGGGTCCTTTGCTGTCGCGGGATTCCCGAGGACGGTCCTCGCACCTCGTTTTATCTCGACGAGATGTCGAGGCTTCCTTGCCTCTGGAAGCTCGAACGTTCTCCTGATGGCGTGATGCTCGAACTTTGTTGGCCACAACCTTCTCTTTGTACTGAATGTGCAATTGGCCTTTAAGGGGAAGGGCATCTAGGTTCCTCGGTGGTGCGAGGCCGACGTCTTTAGAAAACTCGGAGCACGGGCGGAGTCCTTGCTCGAGCAAAAAATTTTTCATCTCGTCCGTTGTAGGAACCTGTACTGCTTCTTTGTTGAACCTCTCGATATATGCGCAGAAAGGTTCATCCTTTCCTTGGATTATGGCTCCAAGGGAGGCCTCAGTCTTGGGGTGACGGCGAGAAGCTGTGAAATTTCGTGAGAACATTCTGCCCAGTTGCCTCCATGAGGTAATGGACTCTTCGGGCAGCTGCTTGTACCATGTCATCGCCCCTTTTCGGAGCGTGGTTGGAAATAGCTGGCATTTGATGACGCCTCGATAGTCCAATAGTGCATCGATGTTTTCGATGTACTCGTCGGGGTCAGTGGTCCCTTCGTACGTGCCCAGTGATGAGGGCTTCTCCAGGCCCTTAGGGAGACGGGTAGCTAAGATTTCCTGGGACAATGGTCCACGAGGCTCATCGTCGCTGCTGGAGCTGGTGAATGACGGGGACCGAAGTGTACGCTCGCGGTGTCGGTTCCTTCGGGGAGAAGGTGAGCGGTTCCTTCGGGGAGAAGGTGAACGGGCCCGGCCTTTAGACTTGATCGGGGGAGACTGCTCGTTCCTTCGAGTCCTCTTAAGGCCGGGAGAGTGCTGGTCACGCGGGGAAACCTGGTCACGCTTCCGGATGGAGCGAGGGTAAGGTTCTTGGCGCAGTCTTCGGCCGATATCTCTCAGGGGCTGCGGGATCCTTGATCGTCGCTGGTTCCTCCTCAGAGGAGGGGATCTTGGACGGTTGGACTCCTCTAATGCCCCGATCCTCTCGTTCTGCTGCAGGATCAGGGTGTTGGTTTTGTTGATCGCCTCCAGGAGGGCTGCCATGGCCGGGTCGGCATTGGGCAAAACAGGAATGAGTTGGACGTCCAACGAAGGCTGATCGTGGTTGCGGTCAGCAGGGGTAGGCCAAGGAGAAGCTGTGGCCCCGTCCCTCAGAAAACGGGCATCTCGGAGAAGAGATGACGGACCGTCAACGTCAGTCTTGTTGACGGGGAGGACAGTGGTTTGGAGAGCACCCTTGGCGTGATCTAGAGAGGCCATGATGATGATCTTGAAAATTTGCTTTGATTTTTGGTTTCCGGGGAAAGAAAGATGGGGAGAACAAGAGTTTCCCACAGATGGCGCCACTGATCGTGAAGGCTGGATCAGATCCTGTAGAAGTGGGCCACCAAGTATGTCTGAGGTACTGGTCGTATGAGGAGGAGGAGGGGGTGTACCTGCAAGGTACTCCGACGCTCAAGTAAGAAAGGGTCAGAGAAAAGGGGCAAGTACAAAGTATGAGTTCGTAGGGTGAAATTTGGATACCTGACCCTCTCAAGCGAGAGGGTTTATATAGAGCCCCCAGCGCGTGGCCAACAGTCCTATTTTCGGGGCGAAATAACCGTTTTCCCGAAGAATAGGCAGCTACCCAAACTAGCCGTTATGTCGGGCAGCGTGCCCAAAACTAGCTGTTATGTCGGGAATAAACGTAGTTTCGGGCACGTGCCCTCAACTGTTCGGGGAGTGGATAAGCCGTGCGTAACGGGCATCATTACCGGGGAGGAGCGATGCAGTCCCTGCCCGGTTGGAGGGGCAGAAAGGTAATTTTTCCCCCTTTGTGGATTGGACTTAGGCAATTTGGGCCGTTTTGGAGCATAAGTGGATTGGGCCATGTCTAGCCATTTGTCCAGTCCAGAACAATATATATATATATATATATATATATATATATATATATATATATATATATATATATATATATATATATATATATATATATATATATATATATGAACGATAGTAAATGAGACATTGCTTTCATAGTCAAATACAAAACCCTAGATGTTTACAATCAACACAACAAAATAAATATGCGTAGATTTCAAAGCAAGTGGGGCACAAAACATACATACAATATTCAAAAACATAAACAAATCAGAATAAAATCAAGCATAACACATGGTAGCACATGTGGGATGTAACGCATCTGTTTAATTATTTAATGTTTTGTGAATAATATTGTGTGATTATATGAATTGTTGATGCTTTGGTGTGTTTTGGTGAAGTTTAATGGCCTTAAGGTGTAGAACTTAAGGAGTTGAGGGTGTGTGAGTAAAATGATAGAGATTGGGGGTGGTGAGAGTAAACTAACTGTTTGATATTAGTTAATATTTATTTAATTAAATAATAGATGGATATTATTTAAATAAATCTTTGGTGAAAATTATTATTATTATTATTATTATTATTATTTTAATTAGTTGGAATAAGTTATAATATTAATATTATATAAAGTAAGAGAAAAAAGGGAGTTGAGGGAAAAAAACTGTTAGATACATGTTTTGGAGAAAAGGAAGAGAAGGAGAAGAGTGTTAGGGCATAGGAAGAGGAATCTCCATTAGAGAAGTTGCAAGCTCATCATCTAAGTTAAGGGCGGGATTTCCATTCATATAAAGTTTAGCATGATAATATGTGAGTGGGTTTTATCTCTATATGCTTTGATTATCTCTTTTCTCCATGTTATGATTATTTGATGTGAATTGATGCAATTGTGTGTGTATTGGATAAGCAATTTGATTAATGAATTATGAACTTGCATGATGATGTTGTGATGGTGATTGTTTGTTGAATTGTGTGTTGATGTTAGTAGTTTCGTGAATTTGGTGAAATTGCATGATGATGGATGTTGCGTTGTTGAGCATTGTTGCGAGTCAAAGTCCGAACTTGAGTATGTGAATTTTTATAAAATCTGGTGTTTTGAGACTTTTAAGAAGTGATTTTCGTGTGGAAAATGTGGTAATTGATTTGTATGAAAAGTGGGGTTTTGGGATGGGTTGAAAAATAATTTTCGTACTGATAAGCTGCAGAAAAGTGTTTCTGCAACAGGTGTAACCGGTTATCAGAATTGGTGTAACCGGTTACACTGTTGAAAAACTACGTTTCTAGGCATTTTAGAAGGGGTGTAACCGGTTATAGTATATGGTGTAACTGGTTACACTGTGAAACAGTAGCTAGGCAGTGGCGTGGTTACAGGGTGTAACCGGTTACTGCATTTGGTGCAGCCGCTTACAATGGGAAGAAAATTTGTAAAACTTTGAAAAATCATACCTTGAGTTTCGGGTGTGTGATTCGGGTGTCGTTGGAAGCGTTAGGAAGCTGATGCGATGAACTTTATTTTAAAAATCATTGCAGTACCTGAAATTGATTTAACTTATGCATGAAGGTGTTATATGATATGTGATGTTTATGTTATGGTGTGAAATATGCGTGAATGCATTGTTGTTGCCGATATATTATTTTCTTATTGTCGCTGGAATGTTATAGCATGTGTTCGGTGTGTTGGTGGCCAGTATGGCGAAGTATATTGATTAAGGTGAATTTCAATGTACTTGTTGTGGTTGTTGTTGCATGTCTATTATGTATCATGCATCATGGTGTTGGACGGTTTTCCGTTTTTGGTGAGCCTTAATCCTATGGTGGGGATTGGGTGCGAGTAGCTAATTCCTATGATGATGGAATTAGTGAAATGTTACTTATTGTGATGGTAATTATTTTGGTGTGATATGATCCTAGGTGGGAATTGGAGCAAGTGAACCTGAGAGTTCACTATTAGGTACCACATGCATTGAGTTATGATAGAGTCTCGTTGCATTTGCATATATGTTGCATTGTTGTATGCGTGGATTTGTACGAGTTGTGAACTGTTGATTGGGTGATTTTGTATGTACTATTGGTGTATTTACATATAATTATGCAACTCTTTATATGTTTGTGATTTCTCACCCCTTTTATTTGAATGATGTCTTTACACGGGCACTGTGCAGATAATCTGCAATAGAGGTGTGGATGTGAGTGGAAGAGGGTGCTCTTTCTTTTTCCTTGTTGAGTCGGCATCTGCTCTGATGTGTAATGCTGGGGGGAATAGAACGCTGTTTAATATTTTATGTTTTATGGAGACTATTATGTGTAGCTCTCATATTTGATAATTCTGTTGATTTAGTCATGCCATGATCATGTTTGGATTATTGAAATAATTATTTGGTTCATGTTTCCGCTGCTATTAATAAAAGTTGAAGTTGGACTATTTGATTAATGTTATTATCGCTATTATTATTATTTTTCAAAGTGACATGCGTTACTTATCTGGCTGTATGAGCAGGTTTATGTTGAACTGTAGCATCCTAATTGTCTAAATGTTTAATTTACTCTAATTTTTATCATAATTTGCGTATGGATAGTTAGGGTGTTACATAGTGGTATCAAAGCCTAGTTGGTTTTTTCGACCAAGTTATAGAGTCGGTGTGGTGAGACAGTTGAATATTGTCGATGTAGTCTTCTAACCGTTGTTGTTATTGTTGTAAAACAAAAAATAGTTGGAAGGTACTGGAAGGTACAGTTTGGCTTAAGGATATTGAGAGGATCTTTCGTGTGATAGATTGCTCCGAGGTGTAGAAGGTACAGTTTGGTACTCATATGCTGGCTGAGGAGGTTGATGATTGGTGGATCAACACTCGTCAGGTGTTGAAAGCTACAGGTGAGGTTGTCAGTTGGGTTGTATTTCGTAGAGAGTTTTTGAGGAAGTATTTTCCTGAAGATGTTCGCGGGAAGAAGGAGATTGAGTTTCTTGAGCTGAAGCAACGGAATTCGTCTATGGCAGAGTATGATGCCAGATTCGTGGAACTTGCAAAGTTTTATCCTCATTACAGTGAGGCAAATGTTGAGTTCTCAAAGGGTATTAAGTTTGAGAATGGTTTGCATCCTGAAATTAAGCAGATAATTGGGTATCAACATATACGAAGGTTTCCAATGTTGGTGAACAGCTGTAGGATTTATGAGGATGACAGTAAGGCTCGGTCAGCTCACTATAAGAGTCTGAGCAAGAAGAGAGGGAAGCAGAATCTGAACCGTGGGAAGCCTTATAGTGCTCCAGCTAAGAAAGGTAAACATAATGTTGTTGATGGTAATAGGCCAAGTCAGGGAGGTAATCCTGCTCCTCTTAAGTGCTTTACGTGTGGTGAGTTGGGTCATCATATCAGTGAATGCAAGAGTGAAGTGAATAAGTGTTTCTGGTGTGGGAAGACAGACCATCTGGTTGCTGGCTGCAAAAACAATCTGGTGACCTGCTATAACTATAGTGAACTGGGACATATCAGTACTCATTGCCAGAAGCTGAGTAAAGGTGTTTGCATTATCAAGGACTCAGACTTCAGTGACGACAGGTTGTTTAGAGGTATATGTCACATTAACAGTACTCATTTGATTACTATTATTGATATTGGTGATACTCATTCTTTCATTGTTGCTAATTGTGTGAAAAGACTAGGCCTTGTAGTGTCTTCCATGAAAGGAAAAATGGTTACCGATACTCCTGCTAAGGGATCGGTAACTTATTCTTTGGTTTACTTGAATTGTCCTCTATCGATCTATGATAGGGATTTTGGTGTTGATCTTATTTGCTTGTCGTTGAGGGATTTTGATGTGATCTTGGGAATGAACTGGTTGGAGTTCAATCATGTTCATATTAACTAATATAATAAATTGGTGCGGTTTCTTTCTTCTGATGATGAGGAAGAAGTTGGTTTCTTGTCTGCTAGACAGTTGAAAGAGCTTTTGCAAGAAGAAGCTCGGGTGCTTGGATTGTTTGCGTCTTTATCTGTTGAAAGTCAAGCTGCAATTGATGAATTGTCGGTGGTGCGTGATTTTCCAGATGTGTTTCCGGATGATATTTTAGATGTGCCACTAGAGAGAGAGGTGGAGTTTTCTATTGATCTTGTCCCTGGTACCAGACCTGTTTCTATGGTACCATATAGGATGTCGGCGTCGGATTTAGCAGAGTTGAAAAAGCAATTGGAAGATTTTCTAGAAAAGAAGTTTGTGAGACCAAGTGTGTCACCTTGGGGAGCTCCGGTGTTGTTAGTAAAGAATAAAAATGGTAGTATGAGATTGTGTGTAGATTACAAATAGCTAAATAAGGTAAAGATCAATAACAAGTATCCACTTCTAAGAATAGATGATTTGATGGATCAATTGGTGGGTGCGCGTGTTTCATGCAAAATTGACTTGAGGACGGGTTACCATCAGATTCGGGTGAAGGATGAGGATATTTAGAAGACGGCTTTTAGAACTCGGTATGGACATTATGAATATTTGGTGGCGTCATTCGGTGTTTCTAATGCACATGGAGTGTTTATGGAATATATGAACTGTATATTTCATACTTATCTGGATTAGTTCGTGGTGGTTTTCATTGATGACATTTCGATTTATTCCAAGTCAGAGGAAGAGCATGTTAAGCATTTGTGAATTTTGTTGCAAGTGTTGAAAGAGAAGAAGTTGTATGCAAAGTTGTCAAAGTGTGAATTCTGGATGCGAGAGGTTAGTTTTCTTGGGCATGTTATTTCAGGTGATGGTATAGTTGTTGATCCGTCCAAAGTAGATGCAGTACTACAATGGGAGGCTCCTAAATCGGTTACAGAGATTATAAGATTTTTGGTCTTGGTTGGTTACTACCGCAGATTTATTGAAGGCTTTTCTAAGTTAGTACTTACATTGACCCAGCTGACTTGTAAAGTTAAAGCGTTTGTGTGGGATATCCATTATGAAAAAAATTTCGTAGAGCTGAAGAAGAGATTGACTATGACTCCAGTTTTGATTCTTTCTTGAACTTAATGAATTATTTGTTGTGTATTGTGATGCGTCAATGATGGGTTTGGATGGTGTGCTGATGCAAGATGGCAAGGAAGTGGCTTATGCTTGACGACAACTGAGGGTTCGTGAGAGAAACTATCCTACTCGTGATTTAGAGTTGGTTGCGTTGGTGTTTGTGTTGAAGATTTGGATGCATTATCTTTATGGTTCCAGATTTGAGATATTAAGTGAACACAAGAGTTTGAAGTATCTATTTAATCATAAGGAACCGAATATGAGGCAACGAAGATTGCTGGAATTCCTGAAGGGTGAACACAAGACTTTGGCTTGAATTATCACCCCGGTAAGGCTAATGTCGTGGCTGATGCTTTGAGTCAGAAGTCGTTGCATATGTCTGCTTTGATGGTTAGGGAGTTGGAACTTATTGAACAGTTCAAAGATATGAGTTTGGTATGTGAGCTAACACTGTAGAGTGTGATGTTGGGTATGTTGAAGATAAACAATGATTTTCTTAATACTATTAAAGAGAGTCAGAAGTTGGATGTGGAGTTGGTGGATTTGATGGTAGGGAGTAATCAAACTGAAGATGGTGATTTTAAAGTTGATGAGTAAGGTGTTTTTAAATTTTGAGGTAGAATTTGTATTCTTGATAATTCTGAGTTGAAAAGGATGATTTTAGGAGAAAATCATAGGAGTAGCTTGAGTATCCATCTAAGAGCTACTAAGATGCATCAGGATCTGAAGAAGATATTTTGTTGGTCTGGACTGAAGTGTGATGTGGCACAGTTTGGGTATGCGTGTTTGACTTGTCAGAAGTCAAAGGTTGAGCACCAAAAACCTGCATGATTGATGCAACCGTTAGATATTCCAGAGTAGAAATGGGATAGCATTTCTTTGGATTTTGTGACAGGATTATCGAATACTTCTAGAGGGCATGATGCGATTTGGGTAATTGTTGATAGACTGACAAAATCGGCGCACTTTATTCTGATTGACATCCGTTTTTCCTTGCAAAAGTTAGCAAAGATATACATCCGTGTGATCGTGAAGCTGCATGGAGTTTCATTGAGTATTGTTTCTGATAGAGACTCGAGGTTTACTTCTAGATTTTAGAAGAGTTTGCAGGAGGCTTTGGGTTCTAAGCTGAGGTTGAGTTCTGCCCATCATCCACAGACAGATGGTCAGACGGAGATAACTATTCAATCTTTAGAGGATTTATTGAGGGTTTGTTTTCTTGAGCAAGGAGGCGCTTGGGATAGTCATCTTCTACTGATAGAGTTCACTTATAACAATAGTGTTCATTCTAGTTTTGGGATGGGACATTTTGAGGCATTGTATGATTGAAGGTGTATGACACCTTTGTGTTGTCATGAATCTGGTGAGAGTGTGGTGTTTGGACCTGAGATTGTCCAGCAGGCTACTGAGAAGGTGAAGTTGATTCGGGAGAAGATGGAAGCTTCGCAAAGTAGGCAAAAGAGCTACCATGATAAGAGGAGAAAGGATCTTGAGTTTGAAGAGGGAGGCCATGTATTCTTAAGAGTCACTCTAGTGACCGGTGTTGGGCATGCCTTGAAGTCGAGGAAGCTTACTCCTTGGTTTATCGGTCCGTATCAGATTTATGAGAGGATTGGGGTGGTTTCTTATAGAGTGGCATTGCCACCAAATCTTTCGAATTCGCATGATGTGTTCCATGTATCACAGCTTCGGAAGTATGTTCCAAATCCGTTGCTTGTGATTCCGATGGATGATGTGGAAGTGAGGGATAACCTACAGTTAAAGCTTTACCTGTGAGGATCGAAGACCGAGAATTGAAATAGTTGAGAGGCAATGAGATTGCTCTCGTGAAGGTAGTGTGGAGAAGCGCTGTCGGAGGGAACATGACGTAGAAGTTGGAGAGTCGGGTGTGAGAGGCGTATCTGGAGTTGTTCGCATTAGGTAAATTTTCGAGGACAAAAATATTCTAAGTGGGGGAGAGTTGTAATCCCCCGGTTTAATTATTTAGATTTTTGTGAATAATATTGTGTCATTGTATGAATTGTTGGTTCTTTGGTGTGTTGGGGAACCCTTTGGTGAAGGGTATTGGCCTTAAGGTGTAGAACTTAAGGTGTTGAGGTGTGTGAGTAAAATGGTAGAGATTGGGGGTGGTGAGAGTAAACTAATTGTTTGATACTAGTTAATATTTATTTAATTAAATAATACGTGGATATTATTTAAATAAATATTTGGTGAAATTTTATTATTATTATTATTATTATTATTATTAGTATTATTATTATTATTATTTTAATTAGTTGGAATAAGTTATAATATTAATAAGATTATATAAAATAAGAGAAAAAGAGGAGTTTAGGGAAAAAATTGTCAGATACGTGTTTTGGAGAAAAGGAAGAGAATGAGAAGAGTGTTAGGGTATAGAAAGAGGAATCTCCATTAGAGAAGTTGCAAGCTCATCATCTAAGGTAAGGGTGGGATTTACATTCATATAGGGTTTAACATGATAATATGTGGGTGGATTTTATCTCTATATGCTTTGATTATCTCTTCTCTCCATGTTGTGATCATTTGATGAGAGTTGATGCAATTGTGTGTCTATTCGATGAGCGATTTGATTGATGAATTATGAACTTGCATGATGATGTTGTGATGGTGATTGTTTGATGGATTGTGTGTTGATGTTAATAGAACATGAATTTGGTGAAATTGCATGATGATGGATGTTGTATTGTTGAGCATTGTTGCGAGTCGGAGTCGGAACTTGAGTATGTGATTTTTTATAAAAATTTGGGGTTTGGGGACTTTTAAAAAGTGATTTTCTTGTGGAAAATGTGGCAATTGATTTGTATGAAAAGTGGGGTTTGGGGATGGGTTAAAAAATAATTTTCGTACTGATAAGCTGAAGAAAAGTGTTTCTACTACATGTGTAATGATTATCAAAATTGGTGTAACCCGTTACACTGTTGACAAGCTGTGTTTATGGGCATTTTGAAGGGGGTGTAACCGGTTACAGCATATGGTGTAACTGGTTACACTGTGAAATAGTAGCTAGACAATGGCGTGGTTACAGGGTGTAACCGGAGACTGCATTTGGTGTAACCGGTTACATTGGGAAGAAAAATTGAAAAACTTTGAAAAATCATACCTTGAGTTCTGGGTGTCTGATTCGGGTGTCGTTTGAAGTGTTAGGAAGCTGACGCGATGAACTTTATTTTAAAAATAATTATAGTACCTGAAATTGATTTAACTTCTGCATGACGATGTTAGATGATATACCGTGTTAATTTTGTGGTGTGAAATATGTGTGAATGCGTTGGTGTTGCTGATATATTATTCTGTTGTTGTTACTGGAATGTTATAGCATGTGTTCGTTGTGTTGGTGGTCAGTATGGTGGAGTATATTGATTAAGGTGAATGTCAATGTACTTATTGTTATTGTTGCATGTATATTATGTATCATGCATCATGGTGTTGGACGGTGGTTCGTTTTTGGTGAGCCTCAATCCTATGGTGGGGATTGGGTGCGAGTAGCTAAATCCTATGGTCATGAAATTAGTGAAGCTTTACCGTTACCTATGGTGATGGTAACGATTTTGGTGTGCTCTGATCCTAGGTTGGGATTGGAGCGAGCGAACTTGAGAGCTCGCTATTTGGTACCACATGCATTGAGTTATAATAGAGTCTCGTTGCATTTGCATATATGTTGCATTGTTGTATGTGTGGATTTGTATGAGGTATGAACTGTGGATTGGGTGATTTTGTATGTATTATTGGTGTCTTTACATATAATTATGCAACTATTTATATGTTTGTGATTTCTCACCCCTTATGTTTGAATGATGCATTTACATGGGCACCGTGTAGATAATCCGCAGTAGAGGCATGGATGTGAGTGGAAAAGAGTTCTCTTCATTTTTCTTTGTTGAGTCGGCGTCTACTCTGATGTGTAACACTGGGGGAGATAGAACGTTGTTTAATATTTTATGTTTTATGGAGACTATTATGTGTAGCTCTCATATTTGATAATTCTGTTGATTTAGTCATGTCTTGAACATGTTTGGATTATTGAAATAATTATTTGGTTGATGTTTCCGCTGATATTAATAAAATTTGAAGTTGGACTTTTTAATTAATGCTATTATCGCTATTATTATTATAATTTTTCAAAGTTGCGTGTGTTACATATCCGGTTGTATGAGCGGGTTTGTGTTGAACTGTAGCATCCTAATTGTCTAAATGGTTAATTTACTCTGATTTTTATCATAATTTACGCGGGAATAGTTAGGTTGTTTTGTAACGCCCTAAATTCATATTTAGTTAATTATTAATTATTTGTGAATATACGGTAATTTGATGACATGTTGAGTTTCATGAGCATTGTGGTGGAATTATATTAATAATATTGATGGTAAGAATAATTGTATAACATTATTAAAATTATTATTATTATTTAAAATAAGAGTGTTGGAAGCCTTGAGGGTATGATGGTCATTGGTGAGGGATAAGTGAGGGTAAGATGGGAAGAGCACATTTAGGGGTATTTTGAGTTAAAACAAGGAATAGTAAGGGAGTTTTCATTATTCGTGTTATTTTGGTTGAAAGAAAGAAAAGAGTGCTCTGAAGAACACAAGAAGAATGGAGGAGGCTAGGCTATAGAGGGATTTTCGGTGAAACTTCAAGAGAAGATCGAAAGAATCAAGACTCTAAGGTATGGGGAGTATCACTTTGCAATATTTTGATATAAAGATTAGGTGTTGGTGGGTAATTGGGGTTTTGGGGGAAAACCTAAGAACTAGAGGTTAGGGATGATGGATTTTGATGATTCACTATGTGATGATTGTTGTTATTGATGTATATGTGATAGTTATAGGTTATAATAACATAATCTGTGGTAATTTAAGGATAAAATCTGGTTTAGGGGTGTTGAATCGCAGATGGAGAAGTGCTGTGATCATAGGGTTTTTCTGCCAAAATCGCAGAGGGAGCTTAGCGCGGTCTGGAGGAATTTCGCCTCTTTGAGGCAGAGAGATGCGCTCTTAGCGCGGTGGGGGCTCGCTTAGCACGACCTGGGACTGAAAAATACGATTTTTATTGACTTAAAATTCATGGAAAATATCTATTTTATATTATATTAATGTTGTGATGTTGCTGTAAATTACTGCTATGTGTTGACGTGTTATATGATGATTATTTAGTGAAGAAAATGATGACAGAAGTAGGATTCGTGAGAACTTGTAGCTAGTATGATTTATGTGATTGATCGAATAGATGTTGTATGAGTAAGAGGAATATTAATATGAATGTTGATGCAAACGAGGATTTTAATGATGATTATGACGATGTTGTTGCATCATGCATTCATGGCATTCTATGATAGGACTTCGGTCCGTTATTTTGGTGGCTTCAATCCCATTGTGCGGATTGGAGTATTTTGTGACGTGCTCCCTTGTGGAGGGTTGATGGCCTAGTGCCCATTATTATGACGATTTGGTACCACATGCATTATTATGATGTTGCATTTCATTCTTGGTGGCATTGCATGATTGTATATGAGTGATATTGGTGACGTGGTGTTCTATATGATGGTTTGGGTGAGTCGATGTAGTATTTGATAAAAATAACTCTTGCCCTGTTAATGTCTTTTCTTTATATGATTTATATTAAATTGTGATTACTCACCCTGCCTGTTTGAGTGTTGCCTCTACATGGATAACGTGCAGATAACCAAGATTAGTTCGCGGTGCGTGAAGAGTTAGCTTTGGAGTCAGTTTCTTTTCAGTTGAGTAGAGGGTGTGTCTTGCTCTGATTATGTAACATCGGGTCGGGAACATTGAGAACCTCTGAGTTCTATTTTTACTTGGTTTAACGCATGCTATTATCGTTTTCTTTAATATGTTTTGAAGTTTGATTTGATTGAAATAAAGTTATTCCGCTGCGATGTTTTGAATCAAATTGTTGAAAAAAAACCCGTATTACAGAGCAGGATTGTTATCAAGATGTCTTAAGACGAAAATGTGACGCCTTTCTATGTTGTACTCTGATTTTAAATGATTATTTTACCGCATATTATATGTGGGGTAGAAGGGTGTTACATTAGTGGTATCAGAGTAGGTCGGTCCGTCCGGCCAGGTTTTTACGTGATGCCAGTCCCCTGTCAGTCAACGAGTGTGTGTACACTGTCGATGTTTTAGTTCTTCTAACCTTGTTGGTGGTGTGCAGGATGGCTGGAAGAAATGATCGTGCGATTGCGGATGCGTTAGAATCGGTTGCTAACGTGGTGGCGCAGCTGAATCCAAATGGTGGAGCTCCTGGTGAGTTTCGTGCGTTGGGGAAGTTCCAGAGGAACAATCCACCAACTTTTGTGGGTACGCATGATTCAGCAAGTGCACACAAGTGGCTGAAGGCGATCGAGAAGATCTTCAGGGTGATGGGGTGTTCTAATGAGCAGCAGGTTTAGTTCGGAATGCATATGCTGGAAGAAGAGGCTGAGGACTGGTGGGATAACACCCGTCAGAGACTCACGGATGTTGGTACTGTGATAACTTGGGCTGTGTTTAAGTAGGAACTTCTGAGCAAGTATTTCCCAGAGGATGCTCGTGGCAAAAGAGAAGTGGAATTTCTTGAGCTGAAGCAAGGAGATATGAATGTGCAGAGTATGCCGCGAAGTTCGACGCTTTGGTGAAGTTCTGTCCGCACTGCAATCGCGCTGATGCTAAGATGTTCAAGTGTCTCAAGTTCGAGAATGGGATGAGACCAGAGATTATGCAGGGTATTGGGTATCAGCAGATCCGCAGGTATGCTGAGTTAGTTGACAAGAGCAGAATCTACAATGAGGACAGTCGAGCTCGATCTGCTCACTACAAGCAGTTGAGTGAGAAGAAAGGGCAGTATAGGGGTAAGCCTTATACAACTTCAGCTGACAAAGGGAAGCAGAAGGCTTCAGATGGGAAAAAGATAAGTGGGGGAGCAGCTCCCGCTTCTGGAAAGTGTCATAAGTGTGGCGAGCAAGATCACCGTGTTGATGTGTGTACCAACAATGTGCTGAGGTGCTATAGATGTGGCAAGAAGGGTCATAGAGCTATTGGTTGCAAAGATGAGGGTCCGACCTGTTTCAATTATGGTGAGAAAGGTCATATCAGTACTCAATGTCAGAAGCCGAAGAAGACTGCTATTGCTGCCCATACTAGTGTCCGTGTGTTTTCTTTGAGTGGTGCAGAAGTTCCAGAGAAGGACAACCTGATTCGAGGTACTTGTTTTATTAATAATATCGAGTTGGTTGCTATTATTGATACTGGTGCTACTCATTCTTTTATCTCGCTTGAATGTGCTAATAGATTGGGTTTGAAGTTGTCTAATATGAATGGGAATATGGTAATAGAAACTCCAGCTAATGGTTTTGTTACTACTACCCTTGTGTGTTTGAGATGTCCTGTGATGATTTTTGAGAAGAGCTTTGTGATGGATTTGGTGTGCTTACCCTTGCACCAGATCGACATGATCTTTGGAATGAAATGGTTGGAGTTCAACCGGGATCATATCAATTGTTATACCAAGACAGTAGAGTTTCCTGAGATTGATAATAGTGGGGAGTTGATGTTCTTATCTGCCAAGCAAGTAGACAAGCTAATGGGAGACGAAGCCTTGGTGTTTGCAATGTTTTCATCGTTGCAAATTGATCGTGAAGCTGCGAGTATGGAGTTGCCTGTTATCTGTGAATTTCCAGATGTGTTTCCAGATGACATCAGTGATTTGCCTCCAGAGCGTGAAGTGGAGTTTGCAGTGGACTTAATACCAGGTACGAGTCCAGTGTCGATGACTCCTTATCGGATGTCAGCTTCTGAGCTAAATGAATTGAAGAATCAGCTGGAAGAATTGCTGGAGAAGAGGTTTGTTCGACCAAGTGTTTCTCCATGGGGTGCTCTTGTGCTGTTACTGAAGAAGAAAGATGGTAGCATGAGGTTGTGTGTTGATTATCGGCAGTTGAATAAGGTGATGATCAAGAATAAGTATCCACTACCGAGAATCGACGATTTGATGGATCAGTTAGTTGGTGCCTGTGTGTTTAGCAAGATTGATTTGAGATCAGGTTATCATCAGATTCGAGTTAAGCCTGATGATATTCCGAAGACAGCTTTTCGAACGAGGTATGGTCACTATGAATAGACGGTGATGCCGTTTGGTGTATCCAATGCACCGGGTGTGTTCATGGAGTATATGAATCGGTTCTTTCATGAGTATTTGGATAAGTTTGTGGTGGTGTTTATTGATGACATTCTGATATATTCTAAATCGGAAGAAGAACATGCTGAGCATTTGAGGACTGTGTTGCAAGTCTTGAAGGAGAAGAAGTTGTATGCAAAGCTGTCGAAGTGTGAGTTCTGGTTGAAGGAAGTAAGCTTTCTTGGCCATGTGATTTCAAGGGGTGGAATTGCTGTTGATCCTTCTAAGATTGATGTTGTATTACAGTGGGAGACTCTGAAGTCTGCTACTGAAATACGAAGTTTTCTGGGATTAGAGGGTTATTACCGCAAGTTTATTGAAGGCTTTTCTAAGTTGGCATTACCTTTGACTCAGTTGACTTGAAAGGGTCAAGCTTTTGTGTGGGATGTAGCTTATGAAGAGAGTTTTGTGGAATTAAAGAAGAAGTTGACGACTGCTCCAGTGTTGATTTTGCCTAATCCGAGTGAATCTTTTGTAGTGTATTGTGATGCGTCGAAGATGGGTCTTGGTGGAGTATTGATGCAAAATGGATAAGTTGTTGCCTATGCTTCGAGACAATTGCGAGTTCATGAGAGGAATTATCCTACGCATGACTTGGAATTGGCCGCTGTGGTGCTTGTGTTGAAGATTTGGAGACATTATATGTTTGGCTCTAAACACTAAAATAAAAATATCATTTTACGACACTAAAGTTATGACGGTTCATTGAAAACCGTCGTTATCCATATTTTACGACGGTTGTTACGGCGGTTTTATGAAACCGCCCTTTATTTTTAAAAAAAATATGCAGATAACAACGGTTATCATCTTAACCGCCGTAAATCCCCTAACGTGACGCGTAAATAACCGCCGTTAACTCTCTATTTTGTGGCCAAACTCTAAAATGTTTATTGGGTAGCGACGGTTGAGCCCAACCGCCGTTACTTTTATTCTGAATGAAATTTAACGACGGAAATAAACCGCCTCCCATCACGAATCAAAGAACGCGCCACTGTTATTCAGAAGGTCTCTTCTATTCAAAACTTTTATTCTTGACAACTTGAAAGCAGACACCGCTGCCGCTGACGGTGACGGAACGCCACTGCAACAACCGTTCACGACCAACATCCAATCTTAACAGGTCAGTTTGAATAGGATATTTCTTCTGCATATTGTAAATACCCTGTTATGTACACTCTCTCTCTTTGATTATTGTTAAACCCTAGATTCTGATTGTTTCCACTTCATTAAACCCTAGATTCTGCCTAATCTCACTTCTCACGCTATCATTGCTAACTAAGAATCTAACAAAATTTGAATAAAGAACTGTTTAGGATTTTAGGTTAAATTTAGTTGTTGTAATTTCAGATGTATGATATGATATTTTGAAGTCTTTAGGAGTTGATAATTTGGTACTTTGAAGTTGTATTGTAATTTCAGATGTTTAGGATTCTCTTTGTGCTCTTTGTTTTTTCCTCTACAATCTTAGAGCGTAGTTTCCTTATGGTGTTGAAGACTAGGGATTAGGATGAGAGTAGTTTCTTTATGGTGTTATAAACTAGGGAGGAAATTCAACGGAAAGAAAAATAGGGAATACGGACATTTGGTTGTATGGAGCTGAGTTTGGAATGGTGGGAAATTGGGTGCTTTAAAAATTGTGTTCTTGGAACTTTGAATTGATATTAGAATCTGTTACGAATTGAGTTTATTTGATAGTTTAGAATTTTAGTTATTGGAAGTTTGAACTGATATAAAATATATGTTATAAATTGAGTTTATTAGATACTTTAGAGTCTGAGTTGTAGATATGGGAAGTAATTTGACACTTTAGAACTTTAGTTATAATAGGTCAGTTAAATATCTGTCAGTGCAACAGAGGCAGCCATTTGGGAATGACGTGTTGCTGTTTTAGAATGACTGTGGATGTTTGTTTTTATCATTGTGTGTGTGTAGAGTACTAGGCCCTAGCTGACTTAATCACTTGGCACTGCTGTGAGTAGTCAAAATAAATTTTGGCAATAGTTATTTCCTCTGTATGGGGTTAAAACTGAAAGATGAAAATGGTTTGACATTTTTCTTTTCTCAGGGGACTAGACAATTTGCCGCAGTTGTTTCTTTGGAAATTTAGTTTTATGTTAAAGTGTCCATTTTTTACTCATACTTTGGATTTCACTATTGGAATCACCCCAAACCATATTATATACTCACTCATACTATCACAAGATCCTCCATGTTCCACAAACACCTGAAGGACATCAAAATTGGCCCTTAAGGCCTTCATTAACAGTATAACATGTTGGTTTGATACTCCATTGATCATTTATTCATTATAAAAACATAGTGAGGTCGTTTTCTTTTCCTAATCCCACTTTCCTACCTATCATTTGGGTTACACAGAGTTTTCATTTCTATAAACTTTATTTTTGTCACTTGTTGCATCATGATATGCCATGTTTCTCACTTGTACTTGGGCTTACCTGCTTAACTCTGTTTCATATTTCTGTACTAGGGTTTTGAACTCTGTTGTTATTTAACTCTATTGTTATTTGACCATCTATTATTTGACTATGAACTCTATGATTGTATAATATTTACATCTGCAACTTTTCTCTATTGTAGTTTTACTAAGCAATTTCTCAAGTGCGACGACTATCTCATCCTCTGGTTTTCTACATTAAGGTGTGTAATTCTGGCCATTAAACTAGTGATTTCCATTCAGTTTTTATTTTGCGGTAATGTCGTGTGATGTGTGAATGTTACATATGTTACTGCAGGCCCAGTGCTGGTTTCTACTATTTGTTATGAACTTCAATTTTTAATTTTTAGTCATTAGTGTTTTTCTTGAAAAATAGGCTGAAGCACAATCTAAATACCATAATCATACAATTTCAAAATAAAAAACTATAACCAAAGTTAAATATGTAAGCATACATAACATTGCTGCAACATTATTACCATGGTGTATCTATATATGTTGCTTAGGTAGGCTTTATAGCACACGACTGGACAACAACCTGTCCTCCATAACAGGGCAACTTTACCCAAACATAGGCCTGGAAAGTCACAAGAGGGCAGTTTGGACAATTTGCTTGAAATGTGATGTAATAATTAGTACCAGCAACACCTTGATGGGTCGACTTGACAATATCAACAAACACAAAATTGGTACCCTAGATAAGAAATAACAATCAGTGTTGTAAGTTTGGAAGAAATAAACATACTATGATATTCTTATATAGTATAGTTGTGTTAAGTTTGGAACCTATTCGGTGTTGTACTTCGTCTGCTGTCAATATTCTCTTCTAAAAATTAAGACTCAGACGATGCTGATACGTAGCACCCATGTGCAGCCGTCTTCGAGCCAACTGCCACCAACCTAGACTCCACTTCCTATCTTATTCACCTTGGGAGTCAGAATATTTAGTTACTGTAAGTCTTAGAGATTAAATGTGATGTTTGTTGGTACATGTGTGCTTAAGACTTGTGATTGTGACTTTTGAGTTATTTGTCAAAAAATTGTTCACATAGCGACCATCACATAGCGACCATCAGCGGCACTGCGCGCCCCTATCATGGACCGACAACTATGGTTTATGCTCCTATAATCCAACCCCATAGCAGCCCTGAAGCTTAAACCAGCCCTGAAAAACTGCAGGGACACTTTAAAAAACTGCTAGCTTAAACCAGCCCTAAAGCTTTCAATAAAATTGCCAGCTTTGTTATCAACATCTGGGTTGGGATTAGGATACACCAACAGATCAATTCCGGGTTCTGCTATACACCAACATCTGGGTTGGCTCACTCTCCCTGAAAATATCACAGAACAATAATTCTGCTATGTTACAAAGTTTCACAGAACGTGTAAAATAATTATGCTATAGCACCATTATAACTGCTATTTAACAACACTGCATTATTGGTCATTTCATCTGGTCGCAAATGATGTTGTGATGTTGCAGTTCCTTTCTACTGATGTGATATTTGCATTTTGTACGAATTACCGCTCCCCTGTGTTGAGCGTATGTGTATTGTTTGTGAATTTCTTCTAGTGTGAGATTTGTGGGTGATACGTGTGCGTATTTGTTTCAAATTTTCCCAAACTGTGTGTCTCTGCTTCTAATTCTCTGCTTTGCTGTGTATTGTTTCTGGGAATGAATGTGTGTGAATCTTTGGTGATTTTCTGCTCTGAATTTCCTTGTGTATGACTTTTGTGTACTGATACTTTTTTCATTGTCTGAATCTTTGAACCGTATGAAATGACCAATAATGCAGTGTTAGTTTATGAATATTCAACTAAATGTGCTTCTGAATGTTGGTATGACACAGTAGTTTATGAAAATAACAAACCATCCTTGACACAGTAGTCTATCAATGTGATATAATTGTATAAGAGATAATGAAATGTTGATTCCCATTTGCTAATAGTCAAAGTTACAATTTGTTTAGTGTGTGCCACTATGTTTTGAAAATAGATTTTGGATGAATTTTAATTGTGCAGGAAAAATTACAAGCTGCAATTAAGGATTTCGTGTCTGAAAATGAGGCATTTCAGAAAGTATTTGGAAAAGAACATCCTGGATATGTTCGTTCTATGGGACTTGGAGTTACACCATCTCAGATTAATATATCTACAAGATCGTCGTCTTCTTTTGAAGATAATGAAGAAATAAAGAAAATGCAAGAAGAAATTGATGCGCTTAAAGAACAAAATTCAAAAATTGATGACTTGATGAATGCAATCACATTCTTAAAGGAAAGGGACAATGCTAGGAAAGAAGAAATTGAATTCTTAATGCAAATGCAAAATTCTAGTGGAAGACAGGTATAATTTTCATGAAATATATTATTAACGTTAAAATACATAAGTTTAAAATTGATAGTTCATTCTAGTGGAAGACGTTCTTCTAAGTTTAATATTTTTTTCACAGGGATTGGAGTCACCTATTGATGGTAGATGTTCTTCTGAGTCTAGCTACCGATTTGCAGATAATGGATCATCAAGAAGGACAAATTAGACTTTTATATGTTTTTCTATGTACTTTTTTAGCGACATGATGATAGGATACGTTCTTATGAACTTTTTTTAATGTATTTTTGGCATTATGATGCATATGATTAGGATTTTATGATTTTGAATATATTAGATGTTTTATGGATATTACATGATTATATAATATGACATGATTATTGTTATGGATATTACATGTTTACGATTGGATTTAATTTTACCATTTAAAATGTAATATAGAAAATCATATAAAAAAGTAATGAAGTATTAAAAAAAATACCATAAATAAAAATATTTATGTGGAAATAATTTAAAGAAAGTAAATAATATTGAAAAATATAATCAATATGAAATTTACATTAAAAACAATAAAAACAAATGAAAACAAAAAAATCAATATGAAATTTACGACGGTTATAACCGTCGTAATCAACAATAAAAACAAAAGAAAATAGGAAAATAGCGACGGTTATAACCGTCGTAATCAACAATAAAAACATAAAAATAATAGGAAAATAACGACCGTTATAACCATCGCAATTAGTGACATAATCCTCTATCACACTGAAAATTATGACGGTTGTAACTGTCGCAATTAACAATGACAACAATAATCAGTAAGCATTTAAAGACAGTTGGAAACCGTCACAATATTGAATTTACGTCAGTTAGATACTCGTCGTAAAAATTACGACGGTTTGCATGACGGTTTTCACAACCGTCGCAATTTGGCCTCGCGACCCACATTTCTGTGACACTTCTAAAACTGTCGTAAAGTTCAAATTACGACGGTTAGAACCGCCGTAATGTACCAAAATAAACCGTCGCAATTTGCCAAATTTCTTGTAGTGAAATTTGAAGTGTTCAGCGATCGTAAAAATTTGAAGTACTTGTTTGATCAGAAAGAATTGAATATGAGGCAGAGAAGGTGGTTAGAACTGTTAAAGGATTTTGATTTTGATTTGAGTTATCATCCGGGCAAAGCAAATGTAGTGGTCGATGCGTTGAGCAGAAAGTCATTGCATATGTCGATGCTTATGGTGAAAGAGTTTGAATTAATTAAACAGTTCAGAGATTTGAGTTTGGTTTGCGAGAAGACTCCTGACAGTGTGAAGTTGGGAATGTTGAAGTTGACGAGTAGTATTTTGGAAGAAATTCGAACGGGACAACAATCTGACTTAAAGTTGGTTGACCAATTGACTTTGATTAACCAAGGTAACGGAGGAGAATTCCGGATTGATGAGAATGGTGTGATGATGTTTAGAGATAGAGTGTGTGTCCCAGATGTTCCGGAAATCAAGAAGAGTATTCTAGAAGAAGGACATCGGAGTGGGTTGAGTATCCATCCCGGTGCTACGAAGATGTACCAGGATTTGAAGAAGTTAATTTGGTGGACGGGTATGAAGAAGGATATTGCAGAGTTCGTCTATGCGTGTTTGACTTGTCAGAAGTCGAAGATTGAGCATCAGAAGCCTTTAGGTATGATGCAACCGTTGAGTATTCCGAATGGAAGTGGGATAATATTTCCATGGACTATGTGTGGGGATTGCCGAGGACTGCTAAGGGAAATGATTTGATTTGGGTAATTGTGGATAGATTAACTAAGTCGGCTCATTTCTTGCCGATGAAGATTAATCATTCTATGCAGAAGTTAGCCGAGATGTATATTAAGGAGATCGTGAAGTTGCATGGGATACCTTCGAGTATTGTGTCGGATAGAGATCCGAGATTTACATCGAGGTTCTGGAAGAGTTTACACGATGCCTTGGGTACTAAGTTGAGGATGAGTTCTGCCTATCATCCGCAGACGGATGGTCAGACAGAAAGGACTATCCAATCTTTAGAAGATTTCTTGAGGGCTTGTGTGTTGGATCATGGAGGATCGTGGGATAGCCATTTATCGTTGATTGAGTTCACATACAATAATAGTTTTCATGCTAGTATTGGAATGGTGCCTTATGAAGCTTTGTATGGGAGAAGGTGTAGGACTCCGTTGTGTTGGTATGAAGCGGACGAGAGTGTTGTACTCGGACCTGAAATTGTGCAAGAGACGACTGAGAAGATTAAGATGATCCAAGAAAGGATGAAAGCTTCGCAGAGTCGTCAGAAGATCTACCATGATAAGAGGAGGAAGGCACTTGAATTCCAAGAGGGAGATCACGTGTTTTTGAGAGTGACGCCAGTGTCTGGTGTGGGTCGAGCTTTGAAGTCTAGGAAGCTCACTCCACGTTTTGTTGGTCCATATCAGATATCGCAGAGGATAGGAGAGGTAGCCTATCGAATTACTTTACCGCTGTCACTTGCGAATTTGCATGACGTGTTCCATGTGTCTCAGTTGAGGAAGTACATTCTGAATCCGTCGCATGTGATTCAGATGGATGATGTACAAGTTAGGGATAATCTGACTGTGGAAGCATTGCTTGTGCGTGTCGATGGTCGAGAAATGAAACAACTGCGAGGTAAAGAGATTGCTTTGGTGAAAGTTTTATGGGGAGGACCAGCTGGTGAAAGTTGGACTTGGGAGCGCGAGGATCAGATGAAGGAGTCATATCCGACTCTATTTGCTTCAGGTAAATTTTCGAGGACGAAAATTCCTTAAGTGGGGGAGAGTTGTAACGCCCTAAATTCATATTTAGTTAATTATTAATTATTTGTGAATATACGGTAATTTGATGACATGTTGTTGTGTTTCATGAGCTTTGTAATGGAATTATATTAATAATATTGATGGTAAGAATAATTGTATCACATTATTCAAATTATTATTATTATTTAAAATAAGAGTGTTGGAAGCCTTGAGGGTATGATGGTCATTGGTGAGGGATAAGTGAGGGTAAGATGGAAAGAGCACATTTAGGGGTATTTTGAGTTAAAACAAGGAATAGTGAGGGGAGTTTTCATTATTCGTGTTATTTTGGTTGAAAGAAAGAAAATAGTGCTCTGAAGAACACAAGAAGAGTGGAGGAGGCTAGGGCATAGAGGGATTTCCGGTGAAACTTCAAGAGAAGATCGAAAGAATCAAGACTCTAAGGTATGGGGAGTATCACTTTGCAATATTTTGATATAAAGATTAGGTGTTGCTGGGTAATTGGGGTTTTGGGGGAAAACCTAGGAATTGGAGGTTAGGGATGATGGATTTTGATGATTCGTTATGTGATGATTGTTGTTATTGACGTATATGTGATAGTTATAGGTTATAATAACATAATCTGTGGTAATTTAAGGATAAAATCTGGTTTAGGGGTGTTGAATCGCAGATGGAGAAGTGTTGTGCTCGCATGATTTTTCTGCCAAAATCGTAGAGGGCGCTTAGCGCGCTTAACGCGGTCTGGAGGAATTTCGCCTCTTCGAGGCAGAGAGCTGAGGGCTTAGCGCGGTGGGGGCTCGCTTAGCACGACCTGGGACTGAAAAATACGATTTTTATTGACTTAAAATTCATGGAAAATATCTGTTTTATATTATATTAATGTTGTGATGTTGCTGTAAATTGCTGCTATGTGTTGACGTGTTATATGATGATTATTTAGTGATGAAAATGATGACAGAAGTAGGATGCGTGAGAACTTGTAGCTAGTATGATTTATGTGATTGATCTAATAAATGTTGTATTGATGAGTACGAGGAATATTAATATGAATGTTGATGCAAACGGGGATTTTAATGATGATTATGACGATGTTGTTGCATCATACATTCATGGCATTCTATGATGGGACTTCGGTCCGTTATTTTGGTGGCTTCAATCCCATTGTGCGGAGTGGAGTATTTTGTGACGTGCTCCCTTGTGGAGGGTTGATGGCCTAGTGCCCATTATTATGATGATTTGGTACCACATGCATTATTATGATGTTGCATTTCATTCTTGGTGGCATTGCATGATTGCATATGAGTGATATTGGTGACTTGATGTTCTATATGATGGTTTGGGTGAGTCGTTGTAGTATTTGATAAAAACATTTGTTGCCCTGTTAATGTCTTCTCTTTATATGATTTATATTGAATTGTGATTACTCACCCTGCATGTTTGAATGTTGCCTCTACGTGGGTAACTTGCAGATAACCAAGATTAGTTCGCGGTGCGTGAAGAGTTAGCTTTGGAGTCAGTTTCTTTTCAGTTGAGTAGAGGGTGTGTCTTGCTCTGATTATGTAACATCGGGTCGGGAACATTGTGAACCTCTGAGTTCTATTTTTACTTGGTTTAACGGATGCTATTATCGTTTTCTTTAAGATGTTTTGAAGTTTGATTTGATTGAAATAAATTTATTCCGCTACGATGTTTTGAATCAAATTGTTGGAAAAAAACCCGTATTACGGAGCAGGATTGTTATCAAGATGTTTTAAGATGAAAATGTGACGCCTTTCTATTTTGTACTCTGATTTTAAATGATTATTTTACCGCGTATTGTATGTGGGGTAGAAGGGTGTTACATGTTTCATAGTGGCATCAAATCCTGGTTGGTCTGTTCGGTCAAGTTGTAAAGTCGTCGTGGTGAGACAGTTGAATACTGTCAATGTAGTCTTCTAACTGTTGTTGTTGTTGTTGTTATTGGTATAAAATAGAAAATGGCTGGAAGGAACGATGTTGTGATTGATGCTGCTTTGCAGGTTGTGGCTCAGGTTGTACAAAATCAACCTAATGATGATGGGAACGATGAGCTTCGTCATCTGGGAAAGTTTCAGAGGAATAATCTGCCTACTTTTAAGGGTATATATGATCCTGATGGAGATGCATCTCCGAAAGATTTTGGTTGTAAAATGTGTCAGAATCCTTCTCCTTCCTCACTTCTAAAAAAACACTCTAAACATTTTTTTCAAACTCTCTCAACTCACATTCTCTCAAAATCAATCAACCAAGCACAAACTTCTTCCTTCAACATCAAGTACATCAAAGAGATCATTCAACAGTGAATTAAACTCTCAATTTGTATTTTTTTATTTTTGTAAACTTTTTTGAGTTTTTGTATAAATGAGTAGAAATTGATGATTAGGTTAAGAAATAGATAGTTTTAACATGATTGATAGTTTATACAAACTGAAAAACGTGTTTGATGGTTAAAAATAAAGATCAATGCATTATTTTTAGGGGTTTAGTGGCTTGCATTACCACCATTGACGAACCTGAAAGTTGCAAGAAATTTTGGAGATGCATCTCTAGAATTTTTCAACGTTTGGATTCCTAGGAACCGGAGGTGCATCTCCGTAACTTATCTGTTTGTTCTTTTTTTTTTTGCTTTCTTGCTTGTAGGGTTGCTTGTAGTAATTGTGTGACATTTATCTGGTTTACTTATAGGTATTATGGATGATAGAGACAACAGGCTAAGGCACAAGAGGATTGAATAACATGTATTTGTCCGGAGGGAAAAAAGTCGAGTTTCAGAGGCTCATGTTCCCTCTAACTTGGTTCATGCGGAGGCATCGACTTAGGGGCTCATATATCTCTACTTTCTTTTTTCCGTAGGAGACGGGTGTCACCTACTAACACATCATTGTCGAAGATATGCACTTTAACAGCTATGTCGATCACCGTGAGACGCAGTCATTTGACGATAAAGTGTTATACTCGGGATGTTTGGATTGCGGTTCACGTCTCACATTTTCTTATCTATATGAGTGCATCATGCGGAAGTTCGGCTACACTCCGACTATTCCTGGACACCCTGATGTCCCTGATCCTCTTGCTATGACACGTAGAGATATGGATGTCATGTTAGATGATTATCTTAGCCATCTAGTACCGAATGATACATGGAGTAGCATAACTGAGAGTGGCTGGAGCTATGTCAACGGGTACATCGAGTGGTTCTTCAGGGTGTCACATCTGTATATGGTGCAGGCTGCTCTAAGAGATCCATCAAGGTCAGCTCATCAGGAGATACTAGAGGATGAGCAAGTACAGTTAGATCTTGCTCATGATGTCTTGCCTAGATGTCGTCGCATTGTGGAGATTGCGTTAGGAGTGTACGTGGGTGTTAACCCTCAATTTCGACGCCAGACAAAGTCAAAGTTATGTTAATGTTAAAAAAAGTTATTTTAATATAAAAAAGGCTTCGACCTAATTTTTGGAAGGCCTGAGTCGAATACGTGTGGAGAAGTCTTAAAAAATGGCTAAGTATGGAAAGGGTTCTTCGACCGAGAGAATGTAGCGCTGCAGCGGTTATGTTAAGATTGGAGGGAATTTCCAATATTTGAAATTTAAATAAGAACAATTGTGGACGTGGGAACAGTTGAGATTAAGGTGAAGGCGCCAAAATCCACACGTTCGAAGCAGTAACCACCACTGAGTAGTTATTTCCTAGCACTATAAATAGGAGTTGGTTTTATGTAAATGGGGTGTTCATATTTTTGTACAAGTTACTCTAAGAAACTCAAAGTACCCGCGTGTAGAGAAACGAGTTCGTGAGAATGTACGTAATGTAACACCATTGTCTTCATTAATCTAATTTATCTTCAGCATGTTTACTTTCCATGTCTTTACAGTTTCTTGAAATTTATCTTCCATGCCAAATTTATATTCAAAGTCATTTAAGTTTTCTGCATTTTACTTTCGACCGCATTTTATGTTCAAGCATTTAATCTTTAAACCTTTACTTTTCAAAGCCTTTCATTTTCAAGAACGTGAAGTTCCCCTTTAAATCAACTGCATTTATTTTCAAAGTCTTTTACTTTCCTGCACTTTACTTTCAACAGCACTTTTATTATCCCAGCCTTTACTTTCCAAGAACGTGGAGTTCGTTGCATTTTACTTTCAGAGCTTTTACCTATTCGACGCCTTTAATTTTCGCACCCTTTACTTGCATTGCTTTAAATTTCAAGTTCTCACTTTACTTTATTGCCTGTAGTCGAACGTGGAGTTCAGTTAGATTTTATTTTCAGCATTGTCGAACGTGAAGTTCAGTTTACATTTTCTTTAAGTTACACTTGTCTCTCAAAACTTAGCACATGTCCTAGGATTTGTGTGATCGATCCTGCAAGTTAAATCAATTTGCGTTTAGATTGATAGATCAGAGGTTGTTTACCAAAATTCACAGTAAACAGTGGGTTGGGTTGGACCGGATTTAGCCTAACCCGTTACCCAACCCGTTCAAATTTTAATGGGTTGGGTTCGTCGTCCAACCCGCAATTTCATTGTCAAAACTGACCCGAATCGACCTGTTCATTTATGGGTTGGGTTCGCGGGTTATGCTTCAAATAAAAAATATACTTTTTTATGACTCTTTTTGTCGGTTTAAAAAATTTTTTAACGCAACTCAATACAATCATACTCATTTATAACACTCAAATTCGATGAAACACATCATATAATATCTAATAAAATTCATCAACACGGCATAACACTTGATATTAGTATAAAATTCAACAAGACACATTATTTCCATAAAATAGTTAAGTTGGAAATGATACAAAAGAAAATAAGAAACATTTAAAATTAGAATTACGTAAACTCATTCGTCTAGTAGTATTATTGGTGGAGAATAATTTTTTTTTTAAAAAATTATGGTTATTAGTGACATATTAGTTTTATATTTTTATTGAAAATAAAAATAAAAATAATAAAAAATTAATAAAGCCACATCAATAGATTGGGTCAATGGGTCTGCGGGTTGAAAAACTCAAACCCGATACCCGACCCAAAAATATATGGGTTGTTATGGAATGAGTTGGGTATACCCGTAAATGAATGGGTTCGGATAATTTATGAGTTGGTTTGGTTTAGGTCAATGGGTTCATGAGTCGACCCGCACCCATAAACACCCCTAAAGTGCACAGACAAGCATTGACAGAAGTATCTTTCCTTATGGGTCTGAGGTGAGACAGGTCCTAGATGCCATTATGACAGAGACAGGAGATACACTGAAGACTGTGTCAAAGGACGAGGAATAAAGGAGATCAAGGAGCCAAAGGAGTTGTAGTCTGATATACACAATAGTTTATAGTATTTGTACTTCATATTTATTATCAATTGTTTTATTTTGACTTATTTCGACTATATTATGTATTTCGACTTCATTGTATTTCGTCTGATGACTTATTTTGATCATCTGAATTTATATATTTTATTTTTTTTCATATCAAATGTATGTTTAATGTTCATCACATAACAAGGACCTTAATATTTATAAATCATCATTTTCATCTGAATATAAAACTAACTAAAAATGCATTGTTCTTATAGGTTACAGAAATATATATTCGTAAATTCTAAACGGAGAAGCATCTTCATAAATTTTAAATAGAGATGCATCTCTAAAACAATAAACGTGTAAAATAGATCATTCAGGAAGACATGAAATGTGTTGAAATATTACAAAAATCATTTCCGGATCAATTAACATTTTGACTTAAAACAAGATGCATCCTCCTAAGATGCATTTTTTATTTCATTTTTGAAATCAAAGGGGCATTTTGGATTTTCCATATGATGGGATAAAAATTTCCAATATTTGTATAGAAGCAAATGCAATACACCAAAAGCAAACACAACCCACTTGAGAACTAAAAACTTGGTTACGATTTGATAGTCCAAAGCTACAAAAATAACATTGGACTCCGCTTTAGTGTACAAGAGATCAAGCAGGTATATCAAATTGATGTAAATTGTTAGATCAAATTTATTTAGATCATCCATTTATTTAGATCAAATTTAAAAACTTCGAAATATTCACAAAATCCAACGATTATAAAAATTGGTAAAACATATAGGGTACAAGAGATCAAGCAGGTATATCAAATTGATGTTAGCACCGGAAATGTGTATAAGCTCGAATAGAAAAGAAATTAAGGAATATAAGTCGCAATAAACCATGTATTTTTTTATATAAAGATACATACAAACCATGTATTTTTTTTATATAAAGATACATACGACAAACAAGCCACAACCATTTGGCATTAAACTTGAGACCCAAATCATCTAAATACAATAAAAATGATTACTATTGAAAATCCTCGCAGCCAAAAAAATACCTCATCTACAAAAAAATATCACAACTATAGCACAAACCCCCAAACAGAAACTCGAAATTATTTTGACCTTAGCCCCCACCTCGATCAGAAGCAGAGAAAGAATACTGGCATTAAAATCCCACCTGAAAATTTATACAAACACAGAGCCTGCTGCATTGGTCTCCATTTTTAGACTTGAGTCCATCGCTGAATAAACCATGATCCCTTGCCTATCAGTAGCTGCTGCCCATGGGCATGCCAAAAGGAGGCATTGGAGGCATCCCAAATCCGCCGCCCATTTGAGGGGGAGGGGCAAAGCCACCTCCCATTCCAGGCATTGGTGGTGCGGGCAAAGCAAGGGGCAATAACTGAGCATACATATTCTGCAACAGTACATATACAGCTCAATTTGTTAAGAGTGATGGATGAAAGGGAGATAGAATCATGGAAATGGCAAGTTATTAGTAGGTAACATAAAATGGCCAGACAAATTACCTGTTGTGAAATTACTTCCTTCTCTTCTTGTTCTTTAGCCTTCACTTCATTCTGCGATTCAATTTTGTGCTTCACCAGTTCATCAACTTTGCCAGTGTACTCACGGATAAACTACAATAGCAAAGAGAAGACAGTGAAAAAAAAGAACTAGATAACAAAATGAAAAAAGACTTATACATAAACTGTAACGTATATTAGTTATGCAAGAAGGACAAAAGATTACAAACCTGTAAGAGATATGGGAAAGCAAAGTCAATCATATTGTGCATCCAAGCCAGTTCAAGAGCAACATCTACCCTGATCAAATCGTAGCAAACAAACAGACACGAGGCAAAGCATTCCTTCTTTCCCTGCATAAGCATGTGGAAAGAAATATTGGAATATATACATTGGCCTTACTCGAATGTATGCACATTAATGTCTAAAATATTGGAATATCGTCCTTCAAAAGGTAATAGTGGAATTTTTGACCTTTCAGCAAGTGTTGACAGTAAAATCATTGATATAAAACTGGCAGGATAAATTTTCAATAAAAGCTTAACAAAATACTACTACTGCTGGTTGCTATTAATTTCTCTGTCGTACTTCGAACTACACATGCTATCAAGGATGCCACAAGCATCAATATGCAACATTCAAAACACGATTTAGCATCTTTGTTTAGAAAATATGTGATGAAACAAGAACTAGAATGAATCCTAAATCATCTAGGTCTGATTTAAAAGGGGTCATATACAAGATATGCAGTTGAAACTGAATTTGGTACCTGATCAATGAAATAAACAAGCAACTCTTCAGCAAGTTCACGTTCACCCGATTGCGATGCTGTTTCCATTGCATCTTTGTAAAGATTATCCTTCTTTGACAAGGCAATGGACTGCTTCCACCTATTTGCCTTCTTGTAAATATAAGCAGCAACACGCCTCATCTCAAGAAGCTCGTGCTTCTCAATCTGCAATAGATATGATGATGATGATATATATATTACTACAGTTAAATTGAAGAATAGTCTAATAGAGGATAAATGTAGCCCACCTTTTGTGCAAGGCCTATCTGATCAAAATTATCATGCAAATCAATTGACTCGCGCAATCTATCATAGTCTTCCTCCTCAACATATATCTCATTCAAGGCTTCATTAACAGCCGACACATTATTGCTCTGAACTGCAACCATGTATGGTTTGACCAGACGGAGGTGACCAGCCTATAGAATGTTACAGAAAAACATTTATGAGTAATACAAAAAACAGGTTATAATGTATAAACTACGATTAATGAAGTTTTTGACAATACTGACGCTACCTTTCGCATGATGTCAACAACACGTGCATGGTCAACCCGAAGTGCAAGGACATTCAGAACATCATTGATAAGATCAGGATGCTCTTGCAAATAGAAGTGAACAGCCTTGTAATACAACTCCACATTAGCGACTTTGGCAATAACATCTTTAAATTGCATGTGATCCCATGCTTCAGGTGAATGGTTCATGATGGTTGTTGCAGCATTATCAAACTCATCATATTGGATATACAAATAGGTCAGTTCCTTCCAATGTTGTTGTTCATCACAAGCTCTTATGAGTTTAGGAATATTGAGTCGGGTAGCAAATAGTTTGATATGCTCCATAAGTTTCTCCGGACGGTATCTAGCATACAGAACTCCCAACTCGGTGAATATTCCCATGTGTGCCCGTTCTAATCCTAGGCCACTCTCCATGAGGGATATTAATTCATTGAAGCGACCTCTGTTTTGGTAATATTCACTTACCTCTTCCAAGTCATCCACCTACAAAAAAATTGATTTTTAAGCATTGGAAAGACTAATATAATAAACTTACTAACTGTATATCAAAGCAATGATCACAAAACCTTTCGACCAGCTCAAATTATTCAATTTTCAAAATTAAAATCAGACACGTCTGAGTAAATAAAAAACTTCAAAGTTCATTTCAACATATAGTTAAGGAAGGAATAAACAAAAATTAAACATATTACCTGAATGATAATGTTCAGCCCGCATATCTGGGCCAAACGGAACTCCTCTTCATCAACGCATGCAAAGCAAACTTCCTTCCATGTTTTGGCACTGTTAGCTTTCCTTGCTGCATCAACAGCACCTTGGAACTGTTTCAACTTCACAAGTGTGACTGCTAATTTAGCCCAGTTAGATATAAAGGCAAATATAATTTTTGCAGCCTCATAAAGCTCTTCATCATACAATCTGTCGCCAACATTTTGAAGATTGGCCACATTTGGCATGAGAATGAACTCCTCAATGTCACTCAGCCTATCAATCTTTGCATATGCATAAATAAGCTCACTGTCCACCTTGGGTTCTTTAGTTTTCTGCCTTACCATCAGCAAGTATCTCACCAAGTCCTGGTAAACATTGCCATCTTGAGCAGCTCGAATGACATCCAAAAATTGTGTGGTATCATCAGCTCTTATAAATGACTCAATTGCATCACTAACTAGACCTTCCCTGAGTTGAGCCTTGGCCACCTCACTCCAAACAGCATCTTCTTCAACTCGGAAAGCAAACTCCACAGCTCTATCAATGCTATGAATATTATCTAGCAAGACATTGACTGCTTGAACATTCAAGTTGAACTTCTTGAAAATTGCGAACGCCTCCTCATATAACTCTGCCTCAACGGCCATATCTCCAACTTGGGGACCATCAAAGTTATCCAGTCTATTGATATAATCCATTACTCTGGATGAATCAGCCTTTATCGCTGTCAAAATAAGAAGATTCTGAAGATTAAAGTTCCCGCTGAAAGCAGAATTCTGAAGCACAATCTTCTCAAGAAGCTCAATCAACTCGTGAGGTAGATCAGCAGTCATGAAAGCCTTAACTGATGCAGAAACTTGTTCAGGGCTCTTGCTTTCAGGAAGAGCGGTAGATACCACTTGATCAATAAGTTGTCTTCGGTAGGCATTATCAGGGATAAGAACTTTCTCCCAAAGGTCAGCATCCATCCTCTCAACGACGTATCTGCAGCGATAACATAACATGTAAGCATTGGAGCCACAAATAACTAGTGTAAAAGATAAATATATACCACAAACCTTGCTTGTAGTTTAAACAAGGAATTTTTATTTGTCACATTGATAAGTTCATCATCACATTGTCCTCGCCTATAAGCCACAACGGCCAAAGTAGGATCCCGCTTTTCACAATACTTGCCCACAACTCTGGAATCGTAGTATGGGTTTGTAGTGAGAAAATGTTCTGGGTTGTTGTTACTATCAATGATGATTTTACCCAGTGCATTATGAACATGCACATCCTGGCTTCCCTCACTTACAAGATGTTCCAAAAACTGTGATAGCAAACGAAGTCGATTCCTGCACTCCAAAAGATGTGCCAGAGAAAAATCAGAAAAATGAATGCAAAACATTATTTGTATTAGAGAATGGATACCACCTCTTCTCACACTCCGCCACAAGGGGCTCCACTGGCAGCAACGATCGAACAGAGAGAATTAATCCTTTGATAAAATCTTCTGGGCACTCATCATCTAGCAGCTGCCCAACAACTAAAGGAGCATTCCCTGGGTTTACCTATAAGGCAAGGCATAACGTTACAACTGCAGCAGAGAGAATAGATAGCACCACTGGTATTGCAATAAAAAGAGCTGCTACAGTATAAATGCAAACTATAATACCTTTTGGACATAACCCTCAATGTAGCGAAGCATGTTACTTGTGTATAGATAGTGCGTTAGATCTGGAACATATCCAAATCGGTCACAAACGTTAATCAGTGGTCGTGCATCTGGAAGCTTAGCTTCCATCAGAAAGTTCTTCGTTTTCTCAGGATCATAGAAAGTTGATTCTCTAGTCACGCGCTCAACCTCTTTGATTTGTCCAGTCTTTGCTGCTGCCTCGATGTACTTAAAGTGAATGTCGGGATCCTCACTATCCCATATTAATCAGAAAAACAAATGTGAGCAGATATGTGCATTGGACAATCTTCAGTACAAATGGGATCCATTTGTCCACAAGTTAAAATAAATCTTTCAAAATGAAAGAATTACCTGGAGCTCAAATATGAACCAAGGAAAAAATACAGTCCTTCATATGACCTGAATTGCTCAAAAATCTTTATGCAACCATCAATTCCCAGTTGTTCGCAATATTCTTTAGCAACCTGGACAAACATACGTAAGCTTCAATAATCAATTACGCATTATTATTTCTAGTTATGTGAAGAAAAAAACCATATTTCCCTACCTGCACAATTATCTGTAGGTTGCCTCTAAGATTGACCAGCAATAGATCTTTCATACACTCTAAAGCCCATTCTCGTGATAAAGTGCCAAAAAATTCAACAAGTGACTGCAAAAACCAAATAACATGACTAAGCATTTAAAACCATGACTTTGAAATAGATATATTATAATATAAAAAAATCATGAAAAAAATAAAAGCAATGGGGCACATTAACCTGTGGCTCAATTGCATGTGTATTTACAATCACACGTTTTATATCTGGCAACTCTGTGTAATGCTGTGCCAAAAAAAATGCAATCATTAAGAGGGGTGACTTCCAGCCCTAGACTAGAAAATGAAAACATAGGGAAAGAAATGTATGGTCATTACTTGCAAAGCTCGCACATAAAGACCAGCTTTTTCACAGAGTTGGGCAATACGAGGACGGTCGTAATGGCTAAACATGCCGTTGGCCAAAATTGCATCAGCAACATTGGGGTAAGTCACAAGATTTATCTCTAACACCTGAACAATTCATAAGATTTAATTAGTGCAAAGAAAAAATTGCAGGAGTAAAACGCCTTTAGCAAATTAGAAATGACTGAAACCTTTGTTTGAAGGAATCCATGCTCTGGTAGATTTGGCTTCAAAACATCTAGAAGAAAAGCAGTTGCCTCGCGGATCAGGTTTCTCTGAGCAGGACAAAAATTAACCATATGGTATTAAATGGATTGTTCAGTAACAAATTGCAAAATTGCAAGAATAGTATATTACAATCACCATATAATAGATTAACTGCAACAGATAACAACCTGAAGAAACAGATCGGTTATGGTGTTGTAATCAATTGGGCTGCCACCTTCCATTTGAGACATCATCAATGCAAAATTAACAGCACCCTGCAAATCAAAATGAAAAATAGTGGCTAATTTGCACAACTATAATTTGTCAAATCAAAATAAATAAAAAATTAGTGATGTACAGTGTAGAGAAAAATAATCAGTGACCACCAGCTAACAAGATGGGAGACAATGGAGTACTCAAAGAAAATAGTTCAACTTAAGTAATTGAACAATGCGAACAGCAAAAGGTTTGTCATACCTGAGGATCGGTCCGGAGAATTGTTTGCAAAAGGAAGAGATAGTCAGGTGTATATCCAACCTATAGAGATAGTCGGGAGAAATGAAAATGTTAAGGCTTGATCAACTCCAGGAAAATGAAAAGGCAAGATATAATAGAACTTCAGTAATACAGGCGAAGTACAATATTGTACAAACCAGAACATATAAAAAATATTATAAGATAAACAATCCCATAAATTCAGAATCAACATTCTTTGGCAAGAAAACAGGCCCTCTCTACCTGCTTAGAGTATATCAGAATCTTGTCAAACTCCCTTTTCTCAGCAAATGCAGCAACGACTTTTGGAGTAGCTCTGGCTTTGATATATATTTTTAAAGCAAGATCGTTGTCCACAGTCTACAACGGAGAACACTAATGACATTAAAAAAAATGTATACCATTTGACCATAAGTAAATCCAACTAGAATTAGTATTAGTATATCATTGGGGAACAAATCAGAAAGAAAAAGCAAAAAAATAAAAAAACAACAAATTCTAAAATTTCAATTGCAAACGAACCTTCACAAGATCTCCAAGCTCCTCACTGCACTCAAGCTTGTCCTCTGCCAACCAATTCTCCAAAAGATTTTTCTTGTTCTGATTCACAACAAGTCGTGACAATTCCAGCGATTCAAAGGCATTCAGCTTTCCTCTTGTTAAAAGAGTTCCAAAATACTGCAACAGTGGTGGAGTTTGCCCAGCTTGCACAGGCACACTCTGCAACATAGAAAAGATTGTCACCCTAACCACTAGAGTCTAATTGGCCAGAAAAATAGAACAGCACAAGACAGGATTTCATTTATCCCTCAGAATAAGCAAAAGATGTTTGTCTACATATTTTTGTTGCAGAAACAGAGTGAAAAGTATTTGATTGCTACATCCTATCAAGAAACCTGAAATTTGGCAACTGTATCGGGTGTACGAAGGATTCCTTGCGGAGACTGTGCAGCAAGCTCAGCTGCTTCTTTATATTTAGTTTGAGCAAATAGTTCATGGAAACGTTCCACTACCTGTATTGACAATGCAACGGTGTACAACAAAAAAACGGTTAGGAAAGGATATTTCTGCATTGATTTTTAATAACCTGCACTAGTGAATGCTAAATGGAAAGATTATCAAGTATCTACTAAAATATTGAACTTTCTAGAGTAACCATGGAGCCAAAATTCATGCAAATTCGCACTTGGAAATTATATGAAACCCAACCTATTAGACTATATGTATGAAAGGGCACTGTTGTAATAATAGAGCTGTTAGTAGTGTGAGCTGTCAACAGCTAGAGTTAGTTACATTCTGTTACAGTCATGTAACAGAATTAGTTAGACTCAAGGGTTACTATATAAGTAACCTAATCATTCTCATTGTAACCAACTTTCACATAATGAAATAACAGATTTCTCTCTCTCTCTTTCTCTCTCTCTCTGTTTCTATCTTCTTCTTCTGTTTACTCTCAGTTTCTAACACAACCAAATTGCATCTAACTTACAATTTATAGGGACTCTCCTGACAACGCCTAACAAAAAAACATATTTATATTTTAACTAGAAATTGACCTACCAGCTTCTCAGCACCAGGAAGGTTTCCTCTCTTGGCAAGACTTACTGCTAGCTCCAAATTGTTTAACTGTGATAATAACCAACGGAAATTAGTAACAGTGCGTCTTTCTTTCCTCTTTACATCATAGAAGTGATGACAAGATCAGAAACATACTTGACCACTGACAAAATTCACAATTGTTTGCTCATTAACAGTAGCCAGTAACACCTGGCCTCGTCTGTTAATGGCATAAAAGCCTCCCACTGATGTAGCTTCTGACGTCAAAAATATAGGATCGGGACTGATTCTGTTCCTATATACAGCAGTAGCTGTCTCCAAATCGTAGACAAATAGGAGACCAAGTTTGGTAATCACATAAATCAAACTGTATTTGTGGGATATCTGCCAAAACAACAAATTACAAATTATGAATCAACTATCTGCATAGTTAACAAAATAGAACAACAAACATCAGCAACTCCTCTACCTGCATGGAAACCGGAAAATCATCGGCAAAGTCAGGGGGGAAGAACAGATCTGCTTGTTTCTTTGTAAATGAAGGCTTCCCTGCCGACAAATTTGAAATGTTAAATCCCAGAAGGATTATCAACTGAATCACAAATTATATAATGATACAAAAGATTTATTATTGATACAATATCCTGAACAATCTTTAAATGCCCCACACTAACTTCAATAAACTGCTCTAGGAATTGTGAAATTAGCCACCAAACACCACTCAAGCCTAACATGTATTTAGAGAAGCTTCATAGCCTTATCATTACATTGAAGGCCCAAACAGTTGTATCGATAGCGAACCATGGCGGAGAGCCAAAAGTCCGACATATGGCCCCGCAATATAGGACATATGGTGCTGCCATCCTTCAAAAGTTTGGCCTTGGCGGAGAGGCAAGAGGTAAAAAAACTGCTACCGCTATCCACCATGGCCATTATTTGACAACAGTAGGTTGCCAATCTTTAAACGACCACGCTAACTTCAATAACAGGAGGAATAACCTTTATAATTTGATTTTGATGGGATATGTATGTTGTTGGAATTTTAGTTTAATGTTGGAATTCTACTAGATATGTTGTTGCAAAGTATTTACGCATGCTGTTGGAATGTACTACATACATTGTTTTTTAGTCTTCACAATAGCGGTCATCCGCTATGCCGCTATAGCATTTTGGAGGTACGGCGCTACGCGCCGCTATCCGAGATTAACCTCCGAAAGAAATCAAGTCTGTTACGATCAGATCAGTCGTGCGTAAGTAATCCCAGGAGCATGGCCAGGCAACATAAGGCAAGTTATTTCGTTAACTAAACCAATTAACAATGATGAGTAACATCCTCCATATGCTTAGTCCACTACAAGATCACTTTGATTCATCGGTCCAGAATTTTGAGTCTATAACAAAATTATTCAGAATCAAAGAATTTTAGATTGCAAGAAAAAGTTTTGTTCTAGAGGCATCTTTAAGAAAGATTAGTTTTCCCATATACCTCTTGAAATACAAGTAATGACCAATTTAAAATTTATACAACAACCAAGCTTTATCTTACTAAGTAGGGTAGGCTACATGGATCAAATTACACCATAATGTTATATCAAATACCATATTTTTTATCCAACTCATTAATAATCCCTCTACTTCAAGTTGTTTAACTACTCTCCCATCTGATCTACTCTCCTTACATCCACAAGTTTTCTTTCTAGTTGCCTAACTAATCTCGAGATCTGATCTACCAATTTAAAATTTATGTTTCTATTTAATAGGGGAAAGCATGCTTGGAACTCAACATATGACAACTAAATTGGTAATACAAGACAGATTAATCTGAAAGCCATACTACTCATAGATTAGTACCAAAGAGTGTGACAGCAAAAAATTATGCAGACCTGGCTGTGCACCCAGCTCAATGACATGCAACTTGGATATAACTTGACCGGCATTAAGTGTCTTGGTGGCAAAAGAAATCAAAGTAGAAGGATTTTCATTCCCGGGAACCTGTTCAAAAACAATCCAATATTGTCAACATAGTAAAATGATATAGTGCACAGTTATTCAAGTAAATATTGAGAACCAAAAACAAATGCACAAAGAGGCATACTTTAAATTGAGCAAATGATGCCGCATGTGCTTCAAGAGCTTGACTGCGCTGTTGTTCCACAGAGAAGAGTTGCATGTTTCCTTTCACCAATTGTGGCCTCTATAATGCAAGAGGATATAAAGAAATAAACCAAACTGGATCAGGCTCATGAAAGTTATAGTAAAATAGATCATGATTGTTTTCAAAAACTAATTGACTTAATATATTAATCTGCTAGTTGAAATAAAAATAGTTGTATATCTAACATGCCTCCTCATACATAAGCCCAATATTACACTGCATTGAAATACAATATCTTATAGAATGAGCAAAACAAAATCAAGATCCCCACTATTAAGTCAAAGAGGCTCTAATGCCAAGGATCAATTGCCCAAAAGTCTTGTGTTGTTCAGTTTTATATTTAACAAGTATCAAAAGACTTTACTCGGAAAATTTAATCAAAGAAGATGAAAGACCAAAGTAATATGAGAAACTTGAAGTGTAATTCACCATGATAACCTACTTAACATAACAAATACCAGAAATATACCTCGGGGGAACCAGGAGCAATACCAATCAAGACCAACCATTTTTCTGTAGGATCACATCGATAATTAATTATTTGATTGTTTGCCAGATTTGCTGTTCTCTCGAACATCTTTACAGGTTCAGAGTCACCTATAAGTTACAATATTACATACCAGTTAACAGTTTACAGACAAGCTACAGATGCACTGAAGAACAAACCATAAAGAGTTACTCAAATTGTAGGTCATCCTTAGCCTACCTTCAATTGACCAATGGTATACAGAGGTCTGTGTCACAAGACCCAGCAACTTGGGGCTAATCCACTTCCAAAAGACTACCTGCAAATGAAATGAGGACATTCACAAGGATTAACAAGGTTGTCCTTATTGCCGATATTTTACAGAGCACGCATACGGTATAACAGTATCCGACAGGTACCTGCTCAGGCATCTGATAAGATTTCATCTTTGCTTTAAGTTCAATATTAAATATTTGTAGGTGATCTTGAGTTGTTCCTTGGAGTTGGGCTGCAAGAGAAGAATATAGCTTATAAGTGAATATATATTCATAATTCTCAAGGTATATAAATGAGGAGAGCAACGCAAACAAGAAGTACATGGACAAATAAGACCTTGAATTTTCTCCAAATGGTTGGAAGCATTGAGAAATAATATCATTTTAATAACAGTTGTCTTTCTTCCTATGGCAATAGTTCTCTTACTCTAATATAGGATATAAAAACAAAAGTATTGATGTTTTCTCTTATTATAATTAGGGGAAATTGCACTCTCCCTTGAGACGAATTTAAATGCAACATATCCCCCACTATGTAATAAAGAGAGAGCGTGTGCCATTTAAACAAATCTAGAAAGGTGACTGCAATTTTTCAAAAAAATAAGAATGGTGAGTGTTTTGTTAAAAAATGGAACAGGTGTGTGTCATTTTAGCACACCGCAACAGTGTGTGTAATTTCAGGATATATTTATATCAATTTACGAGTGTAATTTCAGGATATAACTATATCAATTTACAATGTGTTCTTCTGATTTCATACATAGAATTGAAACATATGAATGCTAATTGACTTGTTTCCTATATTCCATCAAAGATCTATAACCCTAGCAACAGGGACGCATGAAGCAAGTATCTAAAATAATTTCTAGCCTGCTCCTTGTCAAAATTTAACGAATTGATATACGGTTTTCTTTAAGTAAAATAGTTGCATAAATGGAAATAGAACAATGGTTTAAGGAAACAAGATATGGATAGTTTTTTGGGAAACCGTGACGTCATTCAATGCATTAGAAATTTCAAAAACTACTAATATTTTCTTCTATATTTGAGGGTGGTGGATAACAAAAATCAATTCAAATAAACATTTACCTTTAGAGTGATATACAGAATTCAAAATCAAATAAACATTTACCTTTAGAGTGACATACAGAATTCAAATCAACACTGAGATGCAAGTTCAAAAGAAGAATACAAAAAGAATAGTTGCCAACCTTTCAAAGCAAGAATTCTAGAATTAGGATTCATAAGAGCAGAATCTGCAGTAATAGGTCTCCTCAAAGGTTGATTTGGCATGTTCATATCAACAATAACCACACTATTCTGCGGAGAAGTTTCTCGAACACATATATACTTATCCGATTCCATCGTCACATGCGTAAACGTGAAGAACTGAGGATTTATGCCGATGCTTGGCAACTGCAATTACAAATCACACACAAAACATTCAACAACTTAACATCAAATATAAAATTCAGAAACAAGAACACGAATCAATTAGATCTAGCAAACTTAACACAACAAAGTAAAGTAATACAGAAAATTACATCACACTACAATAATCAAATCCGAAAATCATAACCGATCAAAGTATATAACAACTAAAAATCAAAATATATTTAGTGTTTTACTACTGAAATGAGTTGAAAAATAGTAATAGTGAGAAAATTAAAAACTAAGAAACATGAAGGAAGAAAGCATAAAGGACATAGAGAACTAACGGTGAGAGCTTCTCGCATGAGGATCGGAGCATTGGCGGCCGCCATGGTGATTTGGATCGGAGGGTGAGATCTATGGCGGTTATTGAATTGGAAGATGAAGAGTCAAAGATGGATCCAAATCAGTATACAAGATCTGGAAGCAGCTTGGACGAAAACGAAGAGAGAGAAGAAAAGAAGGAGAAAAAGATGTGCTACAGAGACTAATAAACGGAGTTTAGTGAAAGTGAGTGGAAATTCTTTGAAAAAGAAAATGACAGAGAAGCAAAGATCTCGTGTTATGTCACTAATACTGCGCTAATAAAGCAATTTGCGGGTGTAATTTTCTATTAAAAATAAATTAAATTATTACAGAAAATAACATGATTCGCGAAGAGACGTTATTTACGAATAATCCATTTGGTAGTTTGCTTTGATTTTAAGACAGCGCAACTATTTTTTTTTTTCTTAAATATAATTTTAATTTTTTTTATATAACCACTATTTTTAAATAAAATACTAATTAAATTATATTTTCAAAATAATTACTGAAATAATCATATTTCAAAGAGAATTAAACAAATGTGTCATTTGAAATGGCTCATACATTTATATTTTTTATACAATATATAAAGGGAATATTTTGTTTTGGTGTAGCCCATTTTTCTTACCATTTTTACCCTTAATTTAATTTGTAATTTACTTAATAACTTCTTATTATTAACTTCCACATAACTTCTATTATTAACTTCTACAAAATTTCTATTATTAACCTTTACATAATATTTTTTTTAATTATATTTAAATAAAAACTATCATTTATATTTTCATTCATGCGCATTAAAAAAACGGACAGACGGGCACGCGAGTGCCCGTCGCGTGCCCGTCTGAACGCTAGTTTGAAATAAAGCAAATGTGTCATTTGAATTGGCTTATGCATGTATGTGGAGCCATGGGAAATGGCGCATATATGTATGTATGGAGTGCATGCGTCATTTTAAATGGTGCATCCTTTTTAATTATTTTTAATAAATGTAATTATAAAAATAGAAATAAATAAAAAAGAAAATAGAAAATAATTTAAACTATTGTTTATTGAAATTAAAGGTTTCAACAATTGGTTTGAAAATCAATGACCCGCCTGATCGAAACGTCCATCGATTCCACATCTCGCTGCATTAGCCTGCCTCTGGGGTCTACCACAATTTTGTTGAGGTGTTTGTGGTCTTTGTGTATTGGCCTGAGGAAAAGGTAATTGGTGTGAGGGTCCCGGCGTATTTGACATATTTGCAATCATTTGCCCCCAGGGGCGTTGCTGCCAACGGCGCTGCCATAATTCAGTTATGTGCCCATGTTTTCGAAGTTGGGTCGTAGTGGTTGGGTTAGGTAAGTACAGTATGGTTGGCCGAATTGGTACATTGAATCGTTTTAGAAATGAAGCAATGGCTCTTGTGGGGTAAGGAAGTCAAATAGTGGTTGGCTGGTTTGGCAATGGGATGTTTAGGTGTTCATTGGTGGAGGGCTATGATGGGGTGGGGTAGAGTCGAATGAGTTATCGGGGTTATAGACAAATGTGGTGTCGGTGTGTGGTTATTGGCGGTATGGATCAGGCTTTAGTTGTTGTGTTTGGGTGTGTGGCATGAATGGATTGCGGGTCTGTATGTTTGGTGGTTAGGTGTACATGGAATGTTGACGTTGTGAGGTTGGTAGTTGGGATTGGGTGGGTAGACATTGTTATTGGGTTTGGTAATGGGCGGGTGTTTCTTGTTGGGCGTATGACGACGAAGTTCGTTGGCACCGGTCGATTAAATATGTCGGCTCAGACACAAATTGTTGCATTGTAACCAACCTAAATCAATTCATATAGTGATGAGTTGGTATATCCCCTTCCACGACGGGCTCGTTTAAGATGTGGCGACGTTGATTCCTCTAATGTTGACACATCTCTCTAGCAAAGTCTTTCCAATCTTCATAACCTTATTGTACATCTACTCTTTGTTGATGTCAGTCTCCCAAACACGTCGGAGGGACTGGAATATCTTGTTGCATGTCAAACTGCAGTTTCACTCAGTCACTTTGGTGCATCTCCATTGTAGTGAACCTAATGATTGGTGTTTTTGCTGTCCAGACTGCAACATCATCGGGGTTAGGATGATGGTCGAGACCCATATTCGGCCTCCAGACAAACTGCATAATAAAAATACATAATGCAAAGATTTGCAGTATGTTAATTTTTAAGCCAAATTTATAGTAGTTTAGTTGTAATATATTGTCTGGTTCAATGTGGTCTAAAAGATTGTGATACACGATTATAGCATTTTTGGGACATCGATTGTAATTCATCCCCCGAACTGGCCATCTAAAACGAAAAGATAGAAAATTAATTAGTTACAATAAACTTTATAGATTGAAAATTTGTTATTTACAATAGACTTTTGAAAATTTAAAATAAACTTACTTGTTTGTGTAGGGGAATGTGAATGGGTTGGTGTTGACCGGGGCGAGTGTTAGAATTCTTGACCAACCTCATGCTTGTAGCAAAAAGGCGCAAGAATAAAACGTACAAGTATCTTTTTTTGCATTTTTACGCAAGGCACTATATAGATGGGCCAAAACAGCTAAACCCCAACTATATGTGCCTACTTTATTTATGTTTCGTAGCAACGGCAAATACATAATATTTACCGTATTACCAGTATTTTTAGGAAATAAAAAATGACCAAATAAAATCATAATATAACACCGAGTTTTAAGTATCTTTTCATACTCGGTCGATTTGTCGGTTAATGTTAAACTAGAATAATGTTCTCTAAGGTATTTTAAATTAATACCTTGACCCCTGGGTTGACCCGAAGATTGTCCTGTAGTTGTGTCTTCACACAGAGGGGCACCAAACAAATCTTCACATATAGTGTTATCCATGTTAACTTTACCGTTAACAGCCTTACCATTGATGCGCAGACCCAACAACATATGCATATCTTCCAGTGTGATGGTGCATTCACCGAATAGAAGGTGAAATGTGTGGGTCTCGGGTCTCCATTTTTCTAGCAAAGCAAGAATAAATTTGCAATCAACAAAGTACGAGACTATGTTAAGTACATGACCGAAATTGTATGATCGTAGGTATGGTTCTATGATTTGGTCGTGTGGTATATACGCATGCACACGACATCGAAATCTCCTTATATCCTGACAAAAGATATAAAGAAAATAAGCAAAACTAATAAACTATACTCTTAAGGAAACTATATATCTCTATTAAGTTAGCAAAACTAATAAACTAAAAAACTTACAAATGATGCAATATTGTCAATGGTTCCTCGGTGTTCATCACCCATAGTAAGGAGAGACACTTTTTTGAAAGGTAGATGTTGCTTAGAAGGTGGGTAGATTAAGAGGTTTTTTCAGACAATATAGAGAGATTAAGTGTGAATGTTGATGGAAGTTGTGAGAAACATATGAATATTTATAGAAGGATTTGTTTGTTCACGTGATTTCATTTTTTGCATGGCCTTGTGAATACATACGCCATATGAAATGGCACATACATACATATTTTAAAGCATATGCCATATCAAATGGCGCATATATACATATTTTAATGCATACGCCATACAAAATGGTGCCTTCTTTTTTAGGGAATCTTGTAAGGAATCGAATCATGTAAGGAATCATGCAGAAGATAAGGGGTAAGAATCATGCAAAAGATAAAGGGAATCGTGTAAGGCATCATGTAAGGCATGCAACTAGAAAACAAAATTAAAGATAAGCCATAAAAGGAAAAGAAATCGTGGAATGCATGCAATAAGAAGACAAAAATAGGGTCTTAGTAGTCATAAAGGAATGCATGCAATAAGAAGACAAGAATAAGGTCTTAATAGTCATAAAGGAATACATGCAATAAGAAGACAAGAATAGGGTCTCAGTGTCTGAAAAAGAAAGAGTGTGCATGCAACTAGAAGATAAAATTGAGACAAGATTAATGCATGCAACAAGAAGATAAAATTAAGAAGAGAAATATCATGTATAGTCTGAACGAGTATGCATGCAACTAGGAAAATAATACAACATATAAACAAGTATAAAATATTACAACAAGTAAACAATAATATATAGAAAACAATACACTAATAGAATTTTATTAATATGTTTCAAATTGAACTCACACAAGTACACCACAATACAACTCTATCAAACACCAGTACACTAACATATTACATGCATGGCTCAAACACCACAATACATGATCCATGCACATATCAATGGTGAGATATTTGAATGTACCATAACCAGTTTCAATTTTCATAATACCAAAGTTACTCGGTTTTCAATTAACAGACGATTAAATTTTTCCCATGTGAAAGAGAGAATAGAAAAGAAATTGCGGTGTAGTCTAGTGGGTTAGGTCATCTACAAGAATCTAATATTTTTTACCGACAACCAAGTCAAGTTTTTCCAGATAAAGATCCGAGATGATGAAGATGTTCATAATATATTTCTCAGTCATGAACATTTCGGTTTCGACGATATTGAGCTTTATATTATACAACAACATAATCAAATATCTCATCTCGTTAATCCTTCTCATGTTTTTTGTGAAACTTACGACGAACAAGCTGAAGTCGATGTTGTTGACGAAGAAGAAGAAGTTGAGGTCTTGGTTGATCAAATGATAAACAATTCCATTGCCGACCACGAGGAAAAGCCATCACCGACTAGTCATGTTTATTGCTAACCTCAACACATGATAAATCTGAACTTGGGTGCGGATGAACCATCGTCAGATATTTTTCACAATTCATATATGCAAACACAAGGAGCATTAAAAGAGGGAGACAATTTTCAAACACATGGAATCATCAGCTGATTATAGGGTCAATCGAACGAATGTGGCTAGGTATAAGATTTATTGTCGTAGGTTTGCCTGTTCCGATTGACAGCATCTTACCGGAAGAGAGTGATTCTTGAAAGATAGGGTCTATGGGTCCAGATCACACTTGTATAATCACTAATCTGATGCAGAATCATCGCAAACTCAGCTCTCAGTTAACATGCAATTAAATGTTGTCTGTCATTAGCGACAATCTGTCATTGAAGGCGAGTACAATAATCTCGCATATCGTTACACGATACAATTATACTTCGTTGTACAATTATTCCTTATAATACAATGTGTTTTTTATATAAATATAAAAAACTGTATTCTTTATTTTAGTCTCGCGTATATAGTTGTGTGATCAGGCTAACCTTTTTTTTAGAGCATATATAGATAATTCAAAATTATTTATTAAAAAATAACATAATTAGAGCATGGTATAGTATTAGCTAGAGACGATTTTGCTCATGGTTTTGCTGGTCCTTTATAATTTGTAAAACTTAAGAAAACAATATACCAATCTAAAAATAAAATTACCCATTTAAATTTTTGGCAAGTGATTTTTTATAGAATATTTAGGGTTCATTTGTTTCATTTTTTAAATGACTTTTATTGTATTACATATAAAATTTTATTTTATTTTGAATATTTTGTTCTGTTTTTTTTTAGCTTTTTCGTTAAAAAAATTGAGTAAGTTTTGATCTAGTCTCCTTCTCTTTTTGTGTGATTCAATCTTTTTAATAGATTAAAATTTTATTTTAAAAAAACTAATAAATTATATGTGTCTACGCACGGATACTAATATGGTACGCGTATATATTTTCAAAATGTAAAAAAAAAAAAAAAAATGAAACAAAGATAAAATTATTTAATAAAAAAAATTTATTATTTTTAAAAGAGATAATAAACGTGTGTCTATGCTTTTTTCTGTATATACAATATTTGAATCAATAGTATATTTTTTCCCATGTATAAATATTACCTTTGTTTTTGTATTATTTATAAAAATATTTTAATTAATAATAAACTTGTTTTCATTTATCAAAACAACCTCATTTATAAAACTATTTGGATCTACGATATATATTTTATCTATATAAAAATATTTGATCAACAATACATTTATTATAGTATTATTATTGTATTTCATATGTAATCTTTTAAAAAAAGAATATCAAATAAATAAATAAATATTCTTTATTAAAGAATGTGAACAAAATAATAATAAAAATATATTTATAAATACACATAATTAAATATAATTAAAATCAATTATACAATATAGTTAAATATTAATATTGAAATAGTAGTTTTTTTAAAAGAAAGATAAATGGATTAATCAATCAAAGACTATACAACAGTTATTTTTGAGATTCTTATGATCCGACCCATTATGAACATTCTTGTGAGCAGCTTCTTTAGTCTCTCTACCTATGTGTCTGAAACTCACTCCCTTAAGCTTCGTCTTTGCTTTCTTCATGTTTTTCACAATACCACCTACCAAATTTTTGAATATTGTGTTATCCGGCACATTCATCATCTTGATGAGGTTTAGGTTATCTGACTCGAACTCCATCCACTCGTATCCTTTGTCAATCGTATTATCCAAAGCCATTTTCAATGCCGTCACTTCGGCTTTTAAAGGCTGGTTAGACCCTTGCATGTTGTTGGTGATAGTATTGATGATCTCGCCCCCCAACATTCCTGATGATAGCCCTCAAACCCCATCTTCCTTCCACCATTAAACTTGCATTTAAGCTACACTATATCCAATCCTAGCTAGTTTCACTTGTATTCTTATCTTACATGTTTAAATTGTTACCTTTATTAGCTTATTGAGTCTGGTTTTTGTTAGTCTTAGTATGATTGTTATGGATTTGGCTGCTTCTGCGGTTGTTGCATTTCATGGTTTGGTTCTTTTGTGTTTTCCTATCTATCTTCGTATGATTTTTTATCATGTGTCATTTGTCTTTTCTGCATGTGAACAATCTTCTTTCCTTACTGCCTTGCGTGTGACTGCTAAGAGGAGCCTTGTTCGAAATGCTCTGGATCTGGATTCTAGTGAACTTGTTCTTCGTTCTATCTTTGTGGTGTTCATATGTTATCTGAATCTTCTCAGTGTGTTTATTATAGATATTTTTCTTGTTGTTAGGGAAGTTGGCTCAGTGCTCCATCTCTCAACTGATTCTTTTTTGTTTGGAGTTCGACCCCGATCCCACCCTAATGTCCTTCAAACTATAGGTATGTTGCCTACTCATGTCTTCTATAGTAATATTAATTTGGTTTTTTTCCTTTTTCAAGAGTATTAGTTAGGATGTAGTCGTTGTTGTATTTCTTTCTATTATGCATGTCTTTCATAACAGTGTCCTTCTCGTTGTCCTTTTATACGTGAGGTGTTGTCATTCTGCTTATCCTTGTTATGTTTGTTTGTTATTTGCTTTTTCAGTTGAGTCATTATAATGTTTTCCCCTTTACTTTTCTCCTGTTTATCAATGTGGTTCCCCTTCAGCTCAATTCTGATGTTGATGTTGTGGGTTGTCTCATTTCTCATAGTACTCTTCTTCTTATTCTTATTTGCTTTCTTCTTGTTCCTCTTTTGTAGGTTCTGATTATGGTCCCTCTTATCGTTTTTGTTGATATGATTCTTGTTGTTGGGCTCCATGTTACCTTTATTAGAGATGAAAGAGCGGTTATTATTTATCGCACAATTAATTACTTCCGTAAGAGGTATCTCTTTTTGCTCGTATCACTAGTGTAGGAAAGACTTTTTACATCGGGTGAAAAACACATTTTACATCGGGTCTGGGTCCGATGTAAAGCCAAGCGATGTAGTAAATCAAAGACATTTTACATCGGGTAATAGCCCGATGTGAAAAATACATCTACTACATCGGTTGCCTGTTACGTCTGATGTGAAATATGGGTTTAACTTTATTTTTTTTAAATAAATGCACATTTAACATCGGTTGCATTTCTGGCCTGATGTAAAAACATACATTTTACATCTGTTTCCTTTCTGGCCTGATGTAAAATGTAGATTTTTACATCGGTTGCCTTTCTGGCCTGATGTAAAATGTAGGCTTTTACATCGATTGCAAGGCGCGTCCGATGTAATATGTATGATATCTTTCTTAAAAAATTAGACTATTTTTTAACGGAATCGAGATGGAATCCCTGTAATTTTTTTGGTACCTAATTTTTCATATTTTTCCAACATCACACAGACCACATTTAAGTGGCTATTTGGTATCTAATTTTTCATATTTTTTCAACTAACCTGTTAATTTCATTGCACCAAATAGGTAGGATGCACATATTCTTCAAAATGAACAATTGATTTACAAAAGTACTAATATAGGATACACACAAGTGTACGAAATTATAAGTATGTTTACACGGTGGACTACTACAACAACAAAACCAATGAAAACATACAAAAATATCCAACCATTTATAAGTTCTTTACCACACTTAAATTACCAACATGCAATCCACAAGAAGATGAGTTGTAACTTCAGTAGACAACACCAAAATTACATTTGCTGATAATAAATAATAACGCCAATTAACATTAGCAGACAACACCAATGTTAAGAAACTCAAATCAGATATATATAGACAATTCTTTAATAATCACATATCTAGTTTCCCCTTCTTCCAATTTTTTCCTCTTAATAGCTTGATTCTCTTGGATGAAGTAGGGAGTCCCTGCAGTTAACAAACTTTACTTTATAAATAATTTCAATTTTTTTTAAGTATAACATTTAATTTCAAATTTATTATGTAAACTACAATATATAAACAGATTTAACTACAAGTCTACAAGTCTCTTGTCATTTACGTAGAAAATAAATTCACCAATCCATATTGTTGTAGAATCTTTGTTACAATAATAGTGATTATTTATAATGTTTCCATTGATGTATAAAAATCTATTATGATATATCATAGTCTTGCTTATTCATATATTAGCAAAATACATAGTAAACAGATATTAGATAGCTTGAAATTACGCAGGCTAATTCATTTTTTCCATCAATTCTCATTCTAGATAATAGCCTAATAGCGTTCATACTACCAACCAACAATTTAAGAAAATCACATTTAAGTATGACAGGCACATGGAATAGAAAACTTACATTCATAATGCTTAATCTAAATTCAGGAGCTCTAACCTCTCTTAACTTTGAATCCATCAAACAAAGCCTTGATTTCAACTCCTCACAACCCTTTGCTAAATTCAACCGCACATCATCATCTATTGCTGGCTTCATGTCACCCTCGTTTTCAGCATGTCTCGGGACATTATCCTCGTCTGTTTTCTCCTCTCTCGTATCCAAGCCCGACTCCAAACCTTTAACTTCCGCAGAGGCCCTGATAAAAAGAAACAAAAAATAAAAGAGTCATTAATTTATCACCAACCATCCAATGTTCAGAACATCATATCATAATCCAAGTAACTCGGAAGGAGGGGAGCTCACTTTTAGAGGGGTAGGTATGTTTTCAATTCCACTTATCACCCTATCTTTTAGCACATTAATTTGGTAAGACGGATCCTGTTTCATATCACCATTTACCGGAAGCAAAACCGGCGAAGACGGCGGACTAATGAGGACTACCTTCAGTTTCTTCTCCTCAATATACTTTCCATTGTATTTTACAAACTATAAATCAAAGAAATCTAAACTCATTCAACAAAAAAAAAACGAACGAAAAGAGTTAGACTATCCAACTATATCTTTAACCCTTAAAACCAAAAAAAAAAACCAAAACAAAAACAAACAAACAAACAACATGATCTCACCATATCAAATGTAATGTCATCTTCTGTACTTCAAAAGGGAACAACTGTACTTAGAATAAGAAACTTATCTCTGCAATTCATATCAGGCGGCGCGGTACGTTGAGCTTGCATAGTAACTAAATCCAACAAATAAACATAAACCAATAATAATCTATGTTACTTGAATCATGTTGAAAACAAAAATAACAAAAGAATTTAGCATTTAACAAGAAGATACTTGAAAAATACCAGTAAAATCACATTTCTCCTTTGGCTTGATGAGGCCTATATTAGGTCGAACGCAATATTTCTTCAGCGTGACAGATTAAAGGGTCAAAATTTATCTAATGTCTGCCACTGGATCAACATTTATTTCAACATTTTGCATCCCATCATCATTAATATTTGCTGCAAAGACATCAACATGTTGCAGATCTTGTGTTAATTTTATACATGCTTATAAGCTTATGAAGTTCAATACAACCTCATCAATTGCTTTTAAATTTTCAATGTTTTTGTATGCACCTTGCTTCACAATTTCTACCAAATTCTGTAAAAAAAATAAGAAACATATTCACTATTTTCTTTCAACTATAACAAAAAGCTCAATACATATTATCTAATGGTATGTATACCTTCTGGATGGGTGTGAGTGTGAGATCATCTGGTAAATAAAACTTTTGTTCATCAAATGTGACACCAACAAGTTCATAAATGACATTGAATAGAAGCAGTATTAGTTGTCCAATTATCTCATGGCTGTAAAGCATGTAATCATCTACAACACACGATCGAGCATGTTCAATTATATCAGACCAACTCTTATTCTGAATTGTGCCAAATTTCTACATCTCAACAGAAAAACATTCAATTAGAGATTCCATTATATGCGAAGATCTCACTATATTTCTCTCATATGATGAAGATGAAGAAAATAATCATTTACCTAATGCAATGGAGATTCATTGACTATGAGTAACCTCAACAGATCCTTAACAGTATGAATTCCGTTGCTACAGAGTCAGTCGTGGAATGGTCCATTTTAAGAAATTAGCTTCAGACACCACACATCATCATTCAAGAATGGACGATAATGTTTCTTGTAATTAAGCTTCAATGACCAAACCAAAAGACATATTAAAAACATGGCAACAAAAAATAAAAACATAAGTGAACAGTTAATAAAACTCACCTTCTCCTCTGATATCTTCAACCTTCCTTAATATTCTCTCAATTTTTCATAGCTTTTGCTCCTAAACTGAACTTTTTCTTTCTTGCCCATCTAGAGGTTTCATTGAACATGATTTCAGAAATAGAACCAACTCCATTTTTAAGAGTAACAACCCTATCTCCAACCAACAATTGTTCTTTATTATCTCTTTCATGCAAGATATTATCATTGAACTCAGTTTGAGTCCAATCTTCGTCATCACAAGATTCAAACTCTCCCTGGATGGGACAAATCTCTATCTTTATTGAAGACAAGGGACCCTCATTGACTATTGACTTAGATCTAACATCAAATAATGCAACTTGAAGTGGTTCATCCTTTGGAATTATATTGGTTTTAGTAAAAGTCGTAATTGGCAACTTATTATGATTAATAAAACACAACTCTAAGGATCTGGCTCCAGATTTTCCTCCTTCATTAATCTTTTCTCTGCATCAATAAAAAACATTCAAAAACAATAATAATGTTGAATACATTAGATATTTGCTAAAATTATAAGATGAAAATTGGTCAGACCAACGAGGTCCACCAACCATCGTAAATATCATACTCTAGCATAAAAATAAGTCTATGATAGACTACAGAGATTAGATTTAGACTTAAGACATTTTTTAGCCGGTCAAACTTGTATGTTGATAGTAAATATCACCATGGGCACTTTCCTACTTGTAGCGTGACAGATGAAAGGGTCACTGATGTGGAAGATTCCTATTGTATCAACTCTAGATGAGTCATTGCTAATAACAATCACATTAAGTCATGGACCAGGACTCTTAGTAAAAATTCACCATAAGGTTAAATTTTTTTGCTTCCCTAGTTATATAGCACATGTGCATTCAACTTAAGATATGAGTTTGTACAAATTAGTAGTCAAAGAGCCCTTTACTTTCTTAAATCTTAACTAAACCTACGTAAACAACTTGAATTTCAAACAAACGGTTTCCTGTGCCGTCAAAACCAAAATTACACATTTATCAATGACCTACTATATAGTTCAAAATCCACTATTACTACACAGCTCCAAAAAAAACAAATCAAATTCAATTTCAGATTTCCTATCTTTCTGCCCAAAGGAAACCTGCCTACATAAAGGTTTGAGAAAAGAGCTTTAATCAATTTCTCCGACATCATGTCAATTAAAATTTAACGTAAACACTCATAAAATGGGATAAAAATTGTAAATTAGCAAAACTAGCACAATATAACAATTTGCAGTTAGAAGTGTATTTTAAAAATCTGAGGGGCATTGAGTCCAAGCATGAAATAATTGCATCTTTACAAACACATAAGGCTGGTCTTATTCTAATTCCTACCCAACACACACATGTTTTACTTTTATAGGAAACAGTAAAAAAAATGCACAGTATAAATACAGGAAAAAAAACATAACATCAAAAAGTTTTGTGGATAAAAGCAACATGTTGTGGTTCAGATCTTACTATTCAGTAACATCTTCAAGGACCATGTTGACATACACATCAAAGCCTCTAAGAGTACCAACAAGCTCTATGTCACCCTTCATTATCACCCATATTTTAGAACCTATACAACGGTCAATCAACTCTGCATATTTTCAATAGAAAATGGTATGTTATCTTAAACGGAGTTCAAAGCTATGCTAGATAACCCAATATATGGTTCGACAGAGGTAGTGAAGTAAAAAAACCTGATGGAAGAAGCTGTGATGGATTATTAGCCATGAAGATGAATTGGAAATTTCACTAAAAACCTGTGAAGGGTACAACAACAAATGAACAAGTTTATAAATGCACCCTATCCAAAAAGATCAGAACTTTTATGAGGTTGCTGCAGAAAGAAGATTGATTTCAAACGCATGGTATAACATTCAAATTAATCAAATTAAATACTGAAACACAAAACCCTAGTTAACTACAAAATAACAATGTCACACAGAAGCATCTGCAATCAGTTACTGAAAATCGATTGTAGAGGGAGTAGAGCTCGACTGCGACACAGTTGAATCAATGGTACAGTGGAAGCTATCGCCGTTGCAAATCGCGCTGGAATACTTCCTCGCGCGCATCAGAAGAGGGAAAGAATGATCCTTAAAATAAATATATAAAAATAAGAAAGAGCAGTGTGAAACCATAGCCCAGCCTTATGGATTTTGCCATCCGATTCTTCTTTTTTGAAGTCAAAGAAATGCGGTGCAGAGAATTCGTAGGTTTCGTCAATGATAGTGGCACCACCACCGCCGCCGCCGCCATTTCCCTCCGGCACCGCCATTTTTAGTTCCAATTAGGGTTTGTGTTTAAGAAGAGTAGACGAGATAGATAGAAAAGAGGTCGTGTTTGGTTGGAATGCGACTCCTCAACACCAGTTGTTGCGGCTGGTTGTGGAAGTGGAGGGAGAATGGTGGAAGAAACTGCAGAATTAGTAATAGTTTTAGGGGAGTTTTAGTGAGGAGTTGTTGCGGTTGGTTTCTAGTTCGCTGAGGAGTTTTGTGAGCCATAGTTTTAGGGGAGGAGTTTTCACATCGGTTGATAGAGGCCCGATGTAAAGACTCACCTTTTCACATCGGGTACAAATCTAGGTCCGATGTGAAATCCTTTATAACAAAACTTTATAGAATTTTTTATATCGGGTCTAAATTCAGGCCCGATGTGAAATCCTTTATAACAAAATTTCATATTATTTACGAAACTGCCACCTTGCTATTTTTTCATCAGTGAACTTTTCACATCGGGTGCAAATCCAGACCCGATGTGAAATCCTTTATAACAAAATTTCATATTATTTTCGAAACTGCCACCGCGTTATTTTTCACATCAGTGGAAATAAATGTCTGATGTAAAATCCCTAAATCAAATATTTTTCTTCATATTATTATGAAATTGATGTAAAATCCTTTGACAAATATTTTTCACATCATATATTTTGAAATCTAATGTAAAATCATTTAACCAAATGTCTTATTTTTAGTAGTGTATACAATAGAGTTCTTGGTCTGCCATATTATATCAATGATGTTAGTAAAAATGTTGAGTTTCCTCTTGCATGTTGATAATGTTGTGCTTTATCCAATTTATGAAATATTTTTTACTCCGCTTGTTGAACTTTATATTTAGCTGGGATCCAAACCAAAGTTGATTAACCCACTGGCATTCACTAAAGCAGTGATCCATAATTTCCATCTTGATATTACATATAAGTGTACGCAGTGAGAATCGGAGACCAAATTATTACATTAACTTGACTCGCAAAACATAAGATGTCACCACCGATCTTTAATTTATCCAAGGGAAGGGGAAAAGAAAGAATAACCCATAAATAAGTATGCAAAGTTAAAGATAAGATTAAAGGTTAAGAAAATAAGAGATCAAAGGTACGGGGGTTGGTTATACTAAGGGAAAATATTAGCATCCTAAGCATTTGTAGTACTCTACAGGAGCCTCTTTAAATATCTATGTTTTTGCTAAAGTTGTTTGCTATTGATTGGGAAGGTTGATTGTTTTTTAGTGATGATGAGAATGGGAAATGTTTTTGTTGTTTTTTGTAATGTGTATGAATAAAAGATTGAATAAAAAGGTAGCTCGTTAGGATCTCGCAATCCTATGTCTACATATACTTAAGAGGAAGTAAGAGCAATTGTAGTTCAGAGACTACATGTATAAAAAGAAAAGGGTGAAAAAAAAGAAAAAGAGTGTTCGCCAAGGATTGGGACCTTGTGCCTACGTATTCTCAAAAGGAACGTGAGAAATCAGAGTGTTCGTAGAACTACGAATTATTAGGGTTCTAAGAACCAAAACAATAAAGGGGAAAGGTCTCGATCGCACGGGACGAGAGAAAAAGTTTGATACAAAGGAAAGTACCTGACTAAAAAGTCAACATGCATTTCCTACCCTTGGAAATAGGACCACAAGTATCAGGTGATAAATGAAATCACACAGATACATATACACACATGGCAAAGCATCACGTGATAAAGAATTAAAATCAGAGACACATACATGTGGCAAAGCATCACATGAAAATGAAAACATACACGAAAAAACATCGTGGAATAAATGAACATACACGGCAAAACATCATGTTGATAATGAACAAAGTGATAAAACATCAAGAAGAAATATCATCATAATTCAAATTCATCAAAGAAAAACATCAAGATCAATCTAAATAATCACAAGCATGACATCACAAGGACCAAATTTCAACAAGAGAAAATAACAAGTCAAAATAAAATAATAAATTCATGCATATCATTTTTTAAACATTTTTTTATATGGCCACGAATTTAACAAACTAATTGATAATTTAAAATAATGAAGAATTTTTTTCATTGGTTATTTTAGAATATTTAGTAATTAAATAAAATTAACTAAACTAAAATTAAACAAATTATTAAAATAAAAACTAAAATTGGATTAAACACAAAATAAATAAAATAAAATAAATAAAATTTAAATAGGCCTAGGCATGTAACAAGAGTCCACTATTTCATCTAAATTTATTTAAAATATAATAATAATAATAATAATAATAATAATAATAATAATAATAATAATAATAATACAAATGGTAAGAATAAAAAATAAAAAATAAAAACTTACAATAAAGAGAGGAGGGTGGTGAATTATTGTTGTTGTTGTTGTTGTGTTGCTACTTCTCATTTTATAGCAAAACTTTCTTGCACGTTAAGTTTGTGACATACAATACATGACATATACATAAGCTTAAAAATTAAGCTAAGTAGAAACTACGCTAAGTTAAAAAAAAATGGTAAAAAAATAAAATAAATATTATATAAAAAGAAGAAATGATAATAAAACAAAGTTATTAAAAACAAAAATTAACATTTGATTAATAAAAATAATATTAACTAAAATTAAAATTGAAACCGATTAAAAACGGTAAAACAATCTGGTATCGAAGTTTCCGAAAAAATAAAATGAATACACCAAAATAATTAGTGTGAAATAAACGATTCGGAAAAATACAGTGTTTGGTCAAATTTTGAAATAAATTTTACCCGGTTAAAAGGCTCAGACATATAAAACATGTGTCCGAAAAGCAGTTGAAAATTAAAACAAGCACACCAGGTTAAACTATGTGAAACATAGATTAATATAACTGATGTCTGCAAGTTCAATTTTAAAACTGTATGTACACTGATTTTACACACATTTGACATTTAGTTTGACCCAAACGACTGTAAATCTGACAAATTTATTCTGTTTTATAATTTGGGAATTATGCATGATAAAAGACATGATATGCTATGCATACGATGCAAAGTGAAAATACATTCGGATGAATGAAAAATAAAAAATGTTTTGGTCAAAATTTGGGGTATGACAATAAAGCATAGGATATCCCAATTAATCCCTTAGGCATTTTAGTTCTCTTTAACATGGATGATATTGTTCAGGAGCTTTCAACGTTCTGCCAGATTTTTGTTTCTTTATTTCTGTCTGAGCCTTCAACGAAGTTATTTCTAGCCCAATCAGTAATACAGTAGTACCCTGACTTGACATCATAGTGACCGTTTTTTTAGCATTTAGCTTAACCAACACTACGCCAAAATTGGAAAAAGACAGCGCAACAAAGACAACGCTTTTTGGACAAAGCGCTGCTATAGATCTTTTAAAAATTTCGCTAAAAAAAAACGTTGTAATAGACAGCCTTTAGAAAGCGCTTAATGGAAGACACCTTAGAAAACGCTTTCCAAAAAGCGCTGCTATAGGTATTACTTTAGAAAGCGCTTTAGAAAAACGCTGTCTAAAGTTTAACCTTAGAAAGCGCTTTAAGAAAAGCGCTGTTTAAGGTTAACCTTTAGAAAGCGCTTTCAGAAAAGCGCCCTCTAAGGTCTTTAATTCTCCCCACTTTAGAAAGCGCTTTTTAAGGAAAGCGCCCTCTAAGGTCATTTATTAATTAAAATATAAAACACATTTCATTTCATTTTCTGAAACTGGTTCTATTCATTTTCTTCTCTCGACCGCGCGTTTCTTTCTCCTGAAACCCTTGCTCTCTTTCTTCTTTGCTGAAACCCTTTGCCATTGCCGTCGTCCATCCGCCATTGCCGCCGTTCATTCGCGGTTGCCGTCGTTCTACTGCCGTCGTTCATTGTCGCGACTTCACTGCTGTCGTCGTTCTGCTGCCGTCGTGCTTCATTGTCGTGACGAAGAAGAGGTACATTGTTGTTGCTGTTCTTACTTCTAACATTGTTCGTTGTTGCTGTTCTTGTCATTGTTCTTGTCATCGTTATTGTTAATCATTCTTGCATGTTGTTGTCGTTCTGTTGTTGTTAATGTTGCTTCAATAATTGTTGTTATTGTTGCTTCTGTTGCTGTTATTGTCGAGAATGTGAAATTAGTAAAACAACATTGTATATGGTTGAGTGCCAAAACGTGAAAGGAGTTTAATAACAAAACATAACTGATTAAACAATTAGAAAATGATTTAGATAAGTTAAAGACCAAATGCAATAGGATAATGATTTAGATAAACAATTAGAAAAGCTTAGTTGATTAAATATAAATCAGATTTTGATGTTTTGAATTATGATTTGTGTTATTTAGTGTTATTGGTTATAACTAATAACAAAACCTATTTCCCCTCATTCAATCTTAAATTGTACCAAGTTTTATAGGTTTTGTTCACAATTGTTTTTATCGAGTAAGAATCTTTTTCATTAATAAATAAGTGCAATTTGTACTCATTTTTGCTATGTGATTCTTTTCTACATTTTTAGTATATCATAAATATGTTTACATTTATGTTTAACACTATTAAAATGTAATTTTAATAATCTATTTAACCAAAAAATCATTCTACAATTTATCTTTAATAGTAATGCATATTTTATTAATGATATTTCATTTTATGATACGTGTACAGGGGGGTCTTGTTAATTCTAACCTATCTGGACACTGTGTGGGTCTAGAAGTTGTTTACATCTCTAAAGGTAATTAGTTGTTCTCTCTCGCCACTGTAATTAGTAGTGCTTTGAATGAACTGATATGATGGAGTTACTAACTTATTGAATTTGCTATATATAGGGGTTACTTGTGATCAAAGTGTGAAAGTCGGATCGTTTCCCTACAGGTATAACATTTTTTCTTTTTGTTTTTGTTTAGTTTAATTAGTATAACTATGGATCAGAAATGGATGTCTTCAAGTCGATTGTCGAAAGAGTACGACAATGGGGTATCGAAATTCGTTAAGTTTGCTGTTGCGCACACCAAAGACCCTAGTCGAATGATATGTCTTTGCTTGGGTTGCTGTTTTGGGAGTCGGGTTGACGCGGTTCAGTTGGCATCGCATTTATTGAGGAGTGGAATTGATAGAATTTATACATGTTGGAATTTGCATGGTGAGAAAATTAACGGGAATGTTGAATCGAGGGATAATGCGACATATGCTTCATACGACAATGACACAGATACATACGATTCTGATCGAGTCGAAGAGATTGTAGAAGCACTTGAAGAAGATCTTAAGTATTGTCCCAAAATGTTTGAGAGGTTGGTAAGCGATGCAGAGAAACCGTTGTATAATGGTTGCACCAAATTCACAAGATTGTCTGCGGTATTAAAGTTGTACAACTTAAAGGCGGGCAATGGATGGTCGGATAAAAGTTTCACAGAGTTATTGGCCCTTATGAAAGATATGCTTCCAGAAGATAATGCTCTTCCCAATCGAACATATGAGGCCAAAAAGATGTTGTGCTCTATTGGCATGAGCTATGATAAGATACATGCATGTCCAAACGATTGCGTATTGTTTCGAAATGAGTATGCATCGTAAATGAGTGTCCTAAATGCGGTGTCTCTCGATATAAGAAAAGTTGTCTCCAACAAAAGTCTTATGGTATTTTCCTATAATTCCGAGATTTAGACGCATGTTTCGTAGTGAGACCGATTCAAGACACTTGACATGGTATGCAGATGAAAGAATTATTGATGGAAAGTTTCGACATCCAGCAGATTCACCACAGTGGATGAAAATTGATGATGATTATCCTGAATTTGGAAAAGAAGCAAGAAACCTTCGCTTGGCATTATCTACTGATGGAATGAACCCACACGGTATTCAAAGTATCTCACATAGCACTTGGTATGTGATCATAATGATTTATAACCTACCTCCATGGCTATGTATGAAGCGTAAGTACATGATGTTATCTATGTTAATTTCTGGGCCTAGACAACCAGGGAATGACATAGACGTATACTTGGCACCCTTAATCGAAGATTTAAAATTTTTGTGGGAGAACAGTGTGGAGGTTTATGATGGGTATAGGAAAGAAAGTTTCAACTTGAGGGCGATGTTATTTGGCACAATTAATGATTTTCCAGCATACAGAAATCTATCAGGGTACAACATAAAAGGTCAATGTGCGTGTCCTATTTATGAAGATAAAACAGATTGGACGCGATTGGAGTTTGGTCAGAAGAATGTCTTTCTCGGTCATCGTAGATTCTTAAATTCTAATCATCACCATCGTGGGTGGAGAAAAGCATTCAATGGAGAGCCAGAACATGGTAGAGCTCCAACTATATTGACAGGTGATCAAATTTTTGAAAAGGTGAAAGATGTGAGAACTCAGTTTGGAAAGCCTTTTGCACATACACTTGTCAAGAGTGGGTGGAAGAAGAGGTCAATTTTGTTTGAACTGCCATATTGGAAGTCGTTGTATGTAAGACATTTTCTCGATGTTATGCATATTGAAAAAAATGTATTTGACAGTGTTAATGGTACGTTACTCAATATACCAGGAAAGTCTAAGGATGACCTTAAAGCAAGAAAGGACTTGGTACATATGGGGATAAGAACTGAATTAGGACCCTTGAAGAAAGGAAAACGAACATATCTACCACCTGTTGCGTATACTCTATCTAGAAAGGAGAAAAAAGTATTGTGTAAGTTTCTAAGTGAAGTTAAAGTTCCATAAGGATACTCTTCAGTTGTTAGAAGACTTGTGTCTATGAAAAACCTCAAGTTAAAGAGTTTAAAGACGCATGACTGCCATGTTATAATGGAACATTTTCTACCAATAGGTATACGTTCTATTCTGCCAGAAAAAGTAAGAAGCGCAATAACTAAATTGTGTTTTTTCTTCAAGTCAATTTGCAGTAAGGTGATCGATCCTGCGATCTTACCAACATTGCCAAAAGAAATAGTTATTACTTTGTGTGATCTTGAAATGTATTTTCCTCCCTCGTTTTTTGACATAATGGTTCATCTAGTTGTTCATCTGGTGAAAGAGACACAATTGTGTGGACCGACTTATATGAGATGGATGTACCCTGCTAAACGTTATATGAAAATATTAAAAGGGTATGTGAAAAACCGAAGTCGACCAGAGGGTTGTATTACCGAACGATACATTGTTGAAGAAGCGGTTGAGTTTTGTACTGAATATCTTTCCAATGTACAATCAATTGGACTCCCCAAATCTCATATTGTCGAAAAAAAAGAAGGAAAAAAGTTAATTGGAAATGAAGTTGTGACAGTATCAAGGGTCGAACGGGATCAAGTGCATTTGTATGTTCTGCACAATGAGAATGAGGTTGAGCCGTATGTTGAAATGCACAAGGATGTTCTTCGAGGTTTAAATCCGAATAGAAATGAGAATTGGATAGTACGAGAGCACAATCAAAGTTTCATACCTTGGTTTAAGGATCATATTTATTCAAAGTATTATTCAGACCGCGCTTCAATAACAGAAAGGTTGAGATGTTTAGCATATGATCCAAGTATGGTCGTGTTTTCTTATAGCGCATACGCAATTAATGGATACACATTTTATACCAAAGAACAAGATGATAAAAGTACTATGCAAAATAGTGGTGTCACCGTGGTAGCTGAAGCAATGCACATTTCAAGTGTGAAAGACTTAAACCCCAAATTTGTAAATATGTCATATTTTGGCGTTATCGAGCGCATTTGGGTGTTTGATTATGAGAAGTTTCAGATTTCTATATTTCGTTGCAAGTGGGTTGAAAATAATAATGGCGTACGAATGGATAAGTCAGGATTTTTGTAAGTGGATCTTAATAGGGTGGGGTACAAAGATGAGCCTTTTATTCTAGCCTCTCAAGCTAAACAAGTGTTCTATGTCACTGATCCGACAAGTACAAAATGGTCTATAGTGCTTTTATCTAACAAAATAATTGATGAAAACGTTGGAGATCAAGGTGATATTGATGTTGATATTGAATCATTTACTAGAAATGATCAAGATGAAAATATTATAGCGAATGAATCATATACTAGAAATGATCATAATGAGGGTATTTGGATCAATCCAACCGTCCGTGTTGTTAAGAGACGGGTAGAACATATTCCAACCAAGAAAAGAAAGAGACGTTAGTGAAAAAGGTACTAGTTGTAAAATTATAGCTTATATCATTCAATGGATTAGGATTATGGATTTTTATATTTGTCATTTAATTTTTGTTTTTTTCTTTCTTACAGGTCAAATGTCTAGTAACCAGGAAGATACGCACGAGACACATGATACACATGAAGCTCAGAATGAAGCTTCGAAAGTAGAACATGAAATAAAACGAGGAAAAACCATTATGAAGTCAATCATCCGTGCTAGAGATAAAGGGACGAAATTTGATGTACATTGGAGTGACGAGAACCAACTAGTTGAGCCCAACGGTTCAATGTTGTCTTCATACATTGGTTCACTTGTCCGTCAGCACATTCCAATCACTAGTGATAATTGGAGGAGTAAATCGTTGGATGCCGGTAAAGAAAAGATATGGACTGAGATACAGGTACTTACCAAATATGATTGATGTTATTAGATTTTTGTTGACGATTAAGTCTTTAATTTACTTATACTAACACACTTTATGTTTATATGTGTATGTTTTTTCGTAGAGGTCCTTTAATATTGAAGAAAGCCGGGAAAAGTATTATCTTCAATTGGCCGGAAAGAGACATAGAGGGTTTAGAGCCTTATTATCAAACAAATATCTTAGGGATGAGGACAAAATTTTTGTTGAAGCAGAACTTCCACCGTTGTATGCGGATGTGATTACACCGGAAGAATGGGGCATTTTTGTAGCCAAACGGAAAACTGAAGAATTCAATGTAATGTTATCTTGCCATGTCTATTGATTGTATTATATATTTGTTTCATTAGTTTGTTTTGATATGACTTAAACTTTTTTATCCAGAAATTGAGTGCCATTAATCGCGAAAGAGCATCAAAACCCGCATATCCATACAGAAAAGGGTGTTTGGGATATGCACGGTTACAACAAAAATTGGTAAGTATATATTAATGCTATGATTTTATTAATTGTATTATTGTGTTATAATTGATGAACTTATTATTTAACTAAATGTGTAGTTAGAAGAGTCTAAAAGTGAAGAACCATCACTTCCGGACCATGTTTTGTGGAAGGAAGCTCGCGTGGGTAAGGATGGAGCTGTTAGAGAAGATGTTCAGCATGTTTATGACGAATGTGTAAGTATAACATTATGTCTCAAAGTTAATCGAAATTTTATTAAAATATAATTAATTTTTAATCCCCACTAATAATTTTTGATTTGTCAATGAATTCCGGAGAATCTATCTAAATCCTTACCCACAGATGAGGATGATTGCAGGAGCATTCTTAGTCGAGTACTAAATGTTCCTGAGTATCCCGGTCGGGTGAGAGGTAAAGGATTTGGTGTGACTTCATCTTCCCTGTATAAGCAACCAAAGAGAAAAAATCCCAGCAACCAAGAAGTCATGCAAACTTTGATGGCACTACAAGCGCAAGTCCGTGAATTGCAACAGGATAAAGAGAGATATGAGGCGGAAAAGCGCGGTTCCGGTTTGAAAGATACTAGTGACAAAGCTAGTATCAATTCTCCGAATAAAATTCCCGAGGTAATTAACACATATTTATTTTAATTAAATTAACACATTTATTTTAATTGACCTTTATACATATTAACAGTTACATATTTATTATTGCTTCAGGGCATTTCATCTTGCTAGCTGTATTTGTCGTTACCGACTTATCGCATGGTTGGCAAGGGAAAAGTGCATAACCTTGTGGGAGCGTTACTTCACCATTAACCGCTCCCTAATGGATATCTGAAAGTGCGGTTGATATCGCTTTAGATACGGATGCGGTACTACCTATACCTGACTCGGTTTCAGAGGTTACATTGCTGCGGGATGCAATAGGTTCGTTTGTTGCATGGTTGTTAGACCTCATTTCCATAGGTGATGAGGTATGTTGAAAACCATTACGAATCTCTTAGTATTCAAATGTCAATTCTGAACGATTATGAAAATCATTCTGAACCATTACTTACATTTTTTTTACATGGTAATGTTAGACTCCTACAAAACCCGCAGCTAAGAATAAAGGGGTTTTGCGGCAAAACGAGTCTGTTGAATCACACAGAGAGGTAGCTTTTAAGTGTTATTCTATTATCCGAATTCAAAAGTTTCATGATTTTCTACTTTACCTAACTTATATGATTGTTAGGTTCCTGCTCATGCTTCACAACAGACCGGCAAGAAAAAAGCTCCTACAAGGACCGTGCAGGAAAAAAGAGCTCGCTTTCAGTCGTGTCTAGAAACACTTATGACAATGTCAGATTTGATGGATTGTGCTATTCGTCAAATAGAAATGGTCGAAGGTGTTTTTGGATTTCCGCATTCCGAGATAATCGGAAAAGAGGACATGGAGCAGATATTCAAGCATACTGAATTAGGCATCGGTGTTATGCATTCATACATCTGGTACTCCAATCAATCTATTATTTATTTAGTTGAACAATTTATTTACACATTTCAATGAAAATAGTCTAATGTTTATTATGTTTTTATTTAAGGTGCCTGTATGAAAAATTCATGCGGGGGACGGAATTGTCAAACAGATTCCGTTTCTTCTCTTGCAGCCTTGTTAATGCACCAAGAATTGGTATGAATGCAATTGAAGTAAGAGACCACTTACTTGAGCGATTTATGGCCAGCAACACATAAAGTCTGTTTCTTTTACCGTATAATACTGGAAACGGGTAAGATTTTCATTCTAATTTCATTCTAATCTTTAATTTGTATCTTTTGCATATAAATTATCCATCTAAACTTTTGTTATAATTTACAGTGGACACTGGTTGTTGGTTGCCATTAATCCTATAACAGAAGTGGTCTATTATCTTAATTCATTGGATACTGATTGGTCCACATATCAGAATATGAAGGATGTGGTTGACACGTAAGTGAGATTGTTTGAAATATTCGTGTGTATTTGTATATTTAATTATTTCGGTGACATTGTTCTAAGTTTACGTTTTTCTTTTATAGAGCTATACTACTATACCGTGCACAAAGAGAGACTCGAGTAGCAGGGGCTAGAGCAACCAATATTACATGGGTCAAAGTGGAGGTATATTAATTTTCACAATATTGCTTATTAGTGATGCTACTTGATAACACAAAACATCTATATATTATTTCTTATTTGTTTGTCTATGTGTAGTGCCCTCGTCAGCGTAATGGCATAGACTGCGGGTACTTCGTTTTGAGGTTCATGAGAGAAATCCTTCAAATGGGACAATTGGAGATTCCTATTACGGTATGCATGGTTTTATAACTTAGGATTTATTTTAATATTTATCGGATATGTCATATAATTTATTATTTTGACTAAATAATGCGTATTTTGTTTTGTTATGTAGTATTTCGATTATATGGCGTGTCCTTATTACACGAGGAAACAATTGCAAGATACTAAGGAGGAATTGTGCGAATTATTTATTGTGTTGAAATACAAATAGAGTTCGGGTTTTAGTTATCGTTCCACAGAGATTGTTTGGTGATATCGCAGCCGTTCTACAGTCGTAACGTTTCAAGCCTTAAAGTAACAAGGGGTTTTAGGTTGGTTTCGTAGCGGTTGCATTCAAAATTAATTAAAAGCGGTAAAGAGATTGTTTTAACAGTTTATAAAAGCATGTCAAGGTTAGGGTTCGACAAACCACTTTGCACATATATACTCGATAGAGCTAATGAACTCGGTTAAATGATAAATACAATCACATATCCTCCCAATATGTTTATTTCTAACACATATTGTGAGTTTTATCATTTTGATCCTTTGTTGATTTCTCACACAAACTATCAAAATGACAACATTAAAGTTCAATATTTATGAACATCAACACACATTACTATCTCTAGCCAATGGACATTGATGGATGAAAAACCTAGGTAAAGAATTGGAGCATATTTCTCAATCATGAACCAACACAAAGAATAAACATAGAAACAAGGTTTTTCACCATACATTTATCATCTAAGAGTTCACAAACTAGAATCAATCCATATACATACAAAGGAAAGGTTTACCTACATCTAACCTTGACATAAAAGAGAAATTAGCTACACATATTCATGGTAGCTTGATCAACAAGAATCGGGAGAAGAGAAACGAGCATCAACGACGATTTTATCGACAAAATTATGCTTTTTAATCTTCCAAAGATGAAGTGCTACAGTGTAATATACTTTTTTCTAAGAATGTAATAGAGCGAGAGCCAAAATTCTGATCAACACAACTTATAAAGGGGTTGAGTTTCGCCGCGCGCGCTGAGCGCGCAGTCGCCCGCTGAGTGGGCTCCACTTAAAAGTTAAACCGCCTAAAAGCGCGCTAATGAGCCCGCTGAGCGCGCAAGCTCCTGTAATTCCTTCCATCTTCGCGCTGAGAGCGCGCTTAAAGCATGCTCCAAAAATGCAAATTTTGCCAAACTGTTTTTGTGGGGTCCTCAAGGCTCCAATCCACTCCCTTCCATGTAAAAATCTGCAATAAAAACACAAAAGTTAAATAGATACGACAAATAATGAAATTAACTAGAAAACGGTTATAAACGAAAACAATGGGAAAAGGCTTGGATTTACAAATAAAGCTCACAAAAAGGTGCTAAAAACTAATTTAAATATTAACACTTTTTAGCACCTAACAACTCTCCCCAACTTGTTTCTTTGTTTGTCCTCAAACGAAGATAAAATAGAATAGAAGCAAGCGGAAAAAACCGGAAACAAACACCAACAAAAAGTAATGGTTCAAACCAAATAAACACGCACACAAGTACCGCTCGTCCTTATGAAGAATGAAAATATGTAAATGAACTAAATTCTAAACATAATTAACAAGCACAAATCATAAGCAAACAAATGTTCAAATTGGAATCACCTAATTTATTCAAATGAGCCTAGCTCAATATATCCAAGGGACAAAACACACTCATAGCAAAAGTGTCAGCATCCAGAACAATTCATGCATTCATCAAACCAATTTAACAAGAAAACCAAGGAAACAAAGATCACTTAAGGGCTTCTAAAGGTTGTAACTTGGCAAGGTTTAACAAGAAAGGGATATTTGTAAAAGGCCAATGAAACAAAGTGGTTAAAAAAAATTTTCAACAATGAAGAACATGCCAATAACCCACTTAGACACCTCATAACCATTCAATTCAATCCTTTCTTTTCTTATGGTTCACTCTTTCATTTTCTTTTCAAGCAACTCCTTTTGAAGTGCAGAGCATAGTACAAAATAATGTTTCATGTATCTTTTTCTTTTTCACAAGAGGCACCAAATCACCTTTTTTTTTCTTTTTCACAACTAGAACCACTCTCCCCAACTTTAAACCATACCATATTTAATGTGCAATGTTCTTCAAAAGTATGTTCAAACAAAGGGTTAAGTGTTTATAAAAAAAACTAGAATGAATCACATTGATTTTCTTTTTAGCATCACAACCACAATTAAGTGCATTCCTATGATCAATCGACGGGTTGATGCGATATTCATTCCAATTTCAAGGCTCAACATGGCTAGCAAGTGCTCACACCTCTCACAAGGTAAAATTGAAGTTTATTTGGATCGGTTGTTTTTCTCATAATCAAGAATTGCCTAGATCATTTCAATGTTTCCAAGGTTTGCAAATGAATACAAGATTAAACATGAATCATACGAGCTAAACAACAATTACAAAATCTCACAATATTTATGAACAATGGAGGGACTCACATTTGTGGTTGTCCTAATTGATTCCAAAATGAACAAAAATGCAAAATGAAGGAAAGCTTGAAAATCATGTGAAGCACAAAGTTCAAAAATATACTAACATTCTACAAAGCACAAAACAGAGTACCTTTGATTGCACCAACTTAGAATTTTATCATCACCATCAATGAATGGTGAAGTGCATCACTTAATGTTCAAATAAAACAAACTTGCTTCAACCACCCATTACCTTAAAAAAATAAAGGGCAAACAACAAAAAATTTCTATACAAACAAACCATATAAGCATAAAACAACATCCACCTGGATGTTAAATTCATTAATCAACCAAAATTTTTTTAACACCAATTCAAACTCACATCCGCCCGGATGGAGAATACAAAATTCCTACACAAGGTAGTAAATACAAAATCTAAACATAATAGTTATACCAAGTAAAATAAAAAAAACAAAATATAATAAAAGACTAGTCAAACCCAACATCAGTCAGAACTAGAGCTAGACGCTCCATGATCCGCTCCATCATCACCGTCATCATCATCAAGGTCGCCTTCCCCTGCCCCTTCCGGAAAACCAGGCCTGCCCTCAGGCCAACGAGCATAAGCAATGAGGTCTTTGCGAGTCCTCAGCCGGTGGTCCACATGCGGTTCCCGAATCTGCAGCTGCAATTGCATCATAGAATCATGCATAAATAAGAAAGCCCGCTGATGAGCCTCATGCATGGCCCAATTGGCCTCAGCACTTGGATCATAAGCGTGCCCGCGTCCGCGCCCACGGCCGCGAGCAGGAGCAGCAGCAGCTACAGGGACAACATGCTCTAAATCAATCACCCCCATACAATGACGAGTGACATAACTATCATCTACAATCTGGAGCTTCACATTCCCATGAGTAGGTCATGTAACTTGCGCCTCATGGCATAAAGCCATAATCAACCCTGGATAAATAAGGGCGCAAGCCACACGATCTCTAAGCGGTGTACCACTGGTGGCAGTTCTCTTCATCTCATTAGCAATAATCCGTGCAAAATCCACGGTGTGGCCCTCTGTGCACAAATGAAAAATCAGAGCCGCAATCTCCAATGGAATAGAGGAGGTGTGGCTTCTTGGCTGAAGGTTGTATAGAACAACCGACATGACAAGCTTGATACAGAATCCAACACCCTCCTAGCAAACTTTATAGGTGCTCCACTAGCACTCAAAGTGTAAGTCCCCCCGGTTCTGCACAAAGACTCCCTAAGTTGGTCGGCATTCTAGTTCCGCTGAGCCAACGACCGTGCAAAATCACACAACTCATCTTCTTCCAGCTGCAGTGGGCTTCCAAGGTAGGTATTGATGGCATTTCTTGAGAAATCAATTTCTTTCCCCCTAACCCAAGTTTTGAAAGTGAACCCATCACCACCGGAGGGTAACGCATTAGCGTAAAACTCCCTCACAATGTCTATATGGTACTCAGGAAAAGGAGAACCAAGCTTATCCCATGCACCACCTTGGATAAAATGACTTATGTTTCTATGGGGACCATCGGGATCAATCATAATTAACCTGTCCGTCCAAATCGATCTTTTTTCAAGCTGGACGTATCTTTGTTGTTGCTCGAGGCCAACAAAATGCGTCGAATCAAATTGGCCAGCGGGAGCTCTTCTGTTAGGATTTAACGTAGAACCAACGACATGTTGCTTCTTTCTTCCTGACATCTGAAAAACAAAAGAAAAACAACGTACACACAATACAGTACCGCATGTTAGCGAAAACAACAAGCTAAAATTCCAATTCTCAGCACAGCAGAACAGAATTAGGACAAGGGGAAATTTTCTGCAAATCTCAGAGCGCGCTGAGCGGGCTCTACGAAATGCAGAAAAAACCCCCTCTGCAACAGATGGTTCCAAAAGATAAACACAACACAGCCATTGTTAAACACTTACAGAGAAATGCCCACACTGAATTCACTAAAATCAAAACAAATTAAACTTTTCACAAAACCTAATTCTAAAATTTCATACCCTAATTTCCACAATTCTAACTTCTAACCAACATGCAAGCATACTAAGTACACACTTATACAGAATTTCGTCATAACAGAAGCAAAGGAAAGAAGAAGAACAAGAACATTCAACATTTACAAACAATGTCCCAAAATTGGGTTTCTAATTGAAAATGAAAAATTGCTAAAACAAAGACTTACAATGCTTGAGGATGATGATGCTTAGCAGAAAATGATAAGGGAGATGATGTAGAGAATTGAAAATCCAAGGAAGTTTTGAAAAATTTGGAGGAGAGAAAATGAAGGAAAGTTAGGGGAATGAGAAAAAGAGGCAAGGTTGCTGAACCCTAGCCACTTAAACATCAATCTGGGCCGGGTACATCTTTGTGGGCCCAAAAAATCAAAAAATATTTTTTTTTCAAAAATTCGCAACCCGCGCTGAGCGGGCAAAGAGCGCGCTCAGCGCGCTAGCTTCTGGAAGCATAGTCTTATTTTTTTTAAGAGCGCGCTGAGCGCGCAGAGCAACATCAAAAATCCTCCCAGCAGCAAAAAGACAACATCCATACGTTAAAAACATCACCCTAAACATCATACAACATCAATTTTTCACAAACCATGTCTAAACAGCAAATTCACTAGTAAAAACGATAAAAACTTACAGTGTTGGGGTGCCTCCCAACGAACGCTTGTTTAACGTCGGATAAGCTTGACGGTCCAAGATGCTCAATTAAGAACATCAAGGAGAACAGAACTGGAAGCGCGATCGAAATTTCCTACGAGGTAAATTTTCAGACGTTGACCGTTGACGGTCCAACAGTCTTTCTTTTCCAAGTCTTCGATAACAACAACTCCAAAGTTTTTCACTTCCTTAACACGAAAAGGCCCGAACCACTTTGATTTTAATTTTCCCAGAAAGAGTCTTAACCGAGAGTTAAACAATAACACCAACTGTCCGGCCTTGAAGTCCTTTTGCCGGAGCTTTTTATCGTGGTATTCTTTCACTTTTTCCTTGTACAACCAACTTGAGTGGTATGCGGCATTACGCATTTCTTCCAGCTCAAGAAGTTGCACTTTTCTTTTGTGACCGGCCAAGTCCTTGTCAAAATTTAACATTTTCAAGGCTCACAAAGCCTTATGCTCCAATTCAACCGGTAAATGGCAAGTTTTACCATAAACCAATTGAAACGGAGTTAGACCTATTGGAGCTTTATAAGCAGTGCGATATGCCCAAAAAGCCTCGTCCAATTTTTGCGACCAATCCTTTTTTGAACTAGACACAGTTTTTTCAAGGATTCTTTTTATCTCACGGTTGGATACCTCAGCTTGACCATTCGATTGCGGGTGGTACGGGGTCGCCATCTTATGCGATACACCATAGTGTTTTAAGACATTTTCAAGAGGTGTATTACAAAAGTGTGACCCACCATCGCTAATGAGCACCCGAGGAGTGCCAAACGGGAAAAAATGTATTTCTTTAAAAAATTTATCACCGTTTTGCCATCCGCCTTAGGTGAGGCAATCGCCTCAACCCACTTCGAAACATAGTCAACTGCAACCAACATGTATTCATTACCAAAAGATGGTGGAAATGGACCAACAAAATCGATGCCCCAACAATAAAAAATTTCTACCTCTTGTATGTTTTGGAGAGGCATTTCATCACGTTGTCCAATTCCACCAGTTCTTTGGCACATGTCACAACTTTTGGCATGGAGATGTGCGTCTTTAAAAAGAGAAGGCCAATAAAAGCCCGATTGAAGGACTTTAGTGGCCGTCCTCGAACCATTAAAATGGCCTCCATACGGCGAGTTATGGCAATGCCAAAGAATGCTTTGAGCCTCATCACTCATGATACACCTTCTCAAAAGGTTGTCACTTCCTAACTTAAACAAATACGGGTCGTCCCACACGTAGTAACTAGCATCCGAAAGGAACTTCCTTTTTTGGTTCCAAGTTAGGTCTTCGGGCACCCAACCAGTAGCCTTATGGTTAGCAAAATCTGCAAACCAAGGCCTAACTTGGACTTTAAAAAGTTTTTCATCAGGAAATTCCTCTTCCTTTTCAGCAATGGTGACCTCAACATTGACAAGACGAGACAAGTGATCCGCCACCAAATTTTCCGAACCCTTTTTATCTTTTATTTCTAAATCAAACTCTTGTAATAAAAGGATCCATCGGATGAGCCTTTGCTTCGAATCCGGTTTGGTTAGCAAATACTTGATCGCCGAATGGTCGGTGTAAGCAACAACTTTTGACCCGATGAGGTAGGATCTAAATTTCTCAAGCGCATACACAATAGCAAGTAATTCCTTTTCAGTAGTGGCATAACTAACTTGTGCCTCATTTAAAACTTTACTTGCATAGTGTATGGCATGGAAATTTTTTTCCTTCCTCTGACCAAGTACCGCTCCAACAGCATAATCGCTCGCTTCGCACATAAGTTCAAAATTCAAAGTCCAATTTGGAGCGATTATTATTGGAGCGGTAACTAACTTTTCTTTTAAAATTTCGAAAGCATGAAGACATTAATCGTTAAAAAGAAATACCTGTTCCTTGCTTAGCAAGTTGCTCAATGGTCTAGCCACCTTTGCAAAGTCTTTGATAAAACGCCGATAAAATCCGGCATGCCCAAGGAAACTTCGGATCCCTTTTACGTTGGTTGGAGGAGGCAACTTCTCTATCACTTCAACTTTCGCTCGATCTACCTCAAGGCCTTTGGACGAAACTTTGTGGCCGAGCACAATTCCCTCCGTCACCATAAAGTGACACTTCTCCCAATTTAGCACTAGATTTGTCTTCACATACCTCTCTAACACGGTTTCCAAATTTGTCAAGCATAAATCAAATGAGCCCCCAAAAACCGAAAAGTCGTCCATGAACACTTCCATCTTCTTTTCTATAAGGTCGGAGGAGATAGATTGAACGCACCGTTGGAAAGTTGTCGGCGCATTACATAAACCAAAAGGCATCTTACGATACGCAAAAATGCCAAAGGGACAAGTAAAGGCCGTCTTCTCATGATCCGCCGGGTCAACCACAATTTGGTTATACCCCGAATATCCGTCCAAGAAATAATAGAATTGCTGCCCGGTTAACCTCTCTAACATTTGGTCCATAAACGGTAATGGAAAATGATATTTTCTTGTCGCGGTGTTGAGCCTTCTATAATCAATGCACATCCTCCACCCCGTCACTGTTTTTGTCGGAACCAACTCATTTTTTTCGTTACGAATCACGATCATTCCTCCTTTTTTTGGCACAACATGGACTGGACTAACCCAAGGGCTATCGGAAATCGGGTAAATCATACCGGCTTCCAATAGCTTAACCACTTCTTTTCTCACCACCTCTTTCATTGTTGGATTCAAGCGGCGTTGTGGTTGGGCTACCGCCTTGAAATCTTCTTCCATCAAGATATGATGCATGCAATAAGTCGGGCTAATTCCTTTTAAATCGGAAAGGACCCAACCTATAGCATCTTGGTTTTTCTTCAAAACATGAATTAGACGGCCTTCCTCGTTTTTTGACAAAACGTTACTAATGATAACCGGCTTGTTACCACCGTCATCAAGAAACGCGTATTTTAAATTGGAAGGAAAGACCTTCAATTCAAGTGGTGACTTTTCACCTTTCATATCCTTCTTTAACTCTTCCGGTTCTACCTCCCATGGTTGCAACTCTTTGAGGGATTCAAGCTCTTTTAAGCACTCTTCAAGAGCTCTTTCTTCTTCTTCGGAAAACACTTCAAAAGAATCATTAAGAGCCATTTCCAAAGGAGAGATTTCATGTACATGTTTAGAAACCTCCAAGGCTGCTTCTTCAATTGCATCGATCCGAAAGCTATCATGTTTATCTTTTGAATGTTTCATAGCTTCGAAAAGATCAAAACAAACCTCTTCATTTTGAACCCTCACCTTCATTAAACCGTCATCCACATCAATCATCATTCGGGCAGTTTTCATGAAAGGTCGGCCAAGAATTAAAGGTGCATCTTCATCTTCCTTCATATCGATAACAACAAAATCAACCGGGAAGAAAAATTTGTCAACTTTTACCAAGACATCTTGAGCTAACCCATGAGGATGAGTTGTGGACTTGTCGGCCAATTGTAAAGTCATACGAATGGCTTTCATCTCAATGTTCCCAAGCTTCTTTACAATGGACAATGGGATAAGATTAATGCTTGAGCCCAAATCAATTAAGCCCTTTCCAACATAGACGTCACCAATGGTGACCAGCAAAGTCACACGCCCCGGGTCAACTTCTTTTTTAGGAAGAGTTCTTTGGATAATGGCACTACAACTCGCATCAAGAACAATAGTTTTCGGTTCCGAATACCTCCGCTTCTTTGTGAGAATGTCTTTCATAAACTTTGCATACTTTGGCATTTGTTCCAAAGCTTCGGCAAACAGAATGTTAACTTGTAATTGCTTGAAAATGTCCATGAAACGCACATAGTGCCTCTCATTTTCCTTCTTTGAAGGAGCATGAGGATATGGTAAGTTTTGGATCGGAATAGCGCTCACTAGTTCCTTTCCCTTCTTCACTCTCCTAAGTCTCTCATTTTTCTTCAACTCATCACCACTATTATTTTCAACTTCAACCATTTCATCACTTTTATTTTCAACTACACCTTCATTTTCACTTTTATTTTCAACAACTTTCTCATCACTACAATCCTCCACAAGACCATCAAGTTTTTCTTCCTCCATATTTTTCTCCTTTTCTTTCTCCAACTCCTTCCTACTTCTAGTAACAATCGCCTTGCAATGCTCCTTAGGATTCACTTGAGTATTCGCGGAAAAGGAAGGACCCGATTGTTGTTCGGCAATTTGCTTAGCAAGTTGCCCCACTTGGTTTTCAAGATTCTTAATCGCCGCATCACTACTCTTTTGATTGGCCATAGGCATTTGCATGAATTGGGTCAAAGTGTCTTCCAATTTAGAGCTAGCAACCAGAGGTGGTGGAGGTTGATACGGATTTTGCCGGTTTGAAGAACCGGCACCATAACCTTGATTATGTTGATAATTTGCTCGCGGTTGAAATCCTTGATTTCCTTGATAATTTTGTTGAGAATTGTGTTGTTGTTGGTAAGGTTGTTGTTGTCTACCTTGATAATCCCTTTGATTTGCCATATAGTTCACTTCTTCAAAACCCGGAGGAGGACAAAATCCGGTGTCATGCTCCCCTTTACAAAGTTCACAACAAGCTACTTGCTTACTTTTGCTCGGCTCCTTCATTTCTTTGATCTGTTGAGTCAAAAGCTCCACTTGTTGAGAGATAAGCTTGTTTTGCGCAAGGACCACATCGTTAGTTCCCAATTCAAGGACACCAGGCTTCTTTTGAGAGTTGCGACGACTTTGACTTTGAAGATCGTTTAGAGCCATTCTATTAATAATATTAGTTGCTTCCTCGGCACTCTTTGACAACAAACTTCCTCCCGAAGTGGCATCCAATAATGTCTTGCAATTTGGTTGGAGACCATTCTTGAAGATATGAATTTGTGTTAAATCATCAAACCCGTGACCTTTACATTTGCGAAGCATGGACTTGAATCGTTTCCATGCTTCATTGAGGGATTCATTAGTGTCTTGAGAGAACACTGAAATTGCGGTTTTTGACTCCATGAAATGGTTATGAGAGAAGAACCGTTCAATAAATTTTTCCTCCAAGACATTCCAATCGGTCATCACGGCGGGAGTTTGATCGATGTACCAATCCTTTGCTTTGCCAAGCAAAGCATGCGGAAATAATCTTTTAAAGAGAGGTAACTCTTGTGCTTGATCAACACCGGCCGCTAATGCAATCTCATAGAATTTTGTGGCAAACGCAAAAGGGTCTTCATGGTCCATTCCGGTGAATGGACTTCCATACAATAAGTTCAAAGTTCCAGTTTTCATCTCGGCTTGCCTTCCTTGATTGTTGTTGGCAAACTGAGCGGTGTGTTGTGGACTGTTCACACAAGGTGTGGATGCGGGAGGTAGAGGTGGTGGTTGTGCCATGATTGGTGTGAATGGTGGTGGTGGTGTTGTAGTTGAACTTCTTTCTTGCTATTGTCTTTGTCTCGCAAGTTGCCTCCTCCGTCTAGTTCTGCTGTTGAGTCTACGAGCAGTTCTTTCAATCTCAGGATCGAATAGAAGTTGGTCCGCCGGTAGTTGCCCTCGCATAAACAAAGTCTACACACTAAACAAAACAAATTAACAAGCACAAGAAAATTTGTAACAAGTCTAAAACTTCACAACTATTACAATGCTTACAATATCAAATAACAATCCCCGGCAACGGCACCAATTTGTTGAAATACAAATAGAGTTCGGGTTTTAGTTATCGTTCCACAGAGATTGTTTGGTGATATCGCAGCCGTTCTACAGTCGTAACGTTTCAAGCCTTAAAGTAACAAGGGGTTTTAGGTTGGTTTCGTAGCGGTTGCATTCAAATTTAATTAAAAGCGGTAAAGAGATTGTTTTAACAGTTTATAAAAGCATGTCAAGGTTAGGGTTCGACAAACCACTTTGCACATATAATCGATAGAGCTAATGAACTCGGTTAAATGATAAATACAATCACATATCCTCCCAATATGTTTATTTCTAACACATATTGTGAGTTTTATCATTTTGATCCTTTGTTGATTTCTCACACAAACTATCAAAATGACAAAATTAAAGTTCAATATTTATGAACATCAACACACATTACTATCTCTAGCCAATGGACATTGATGGATGAAAAACCTAGGTAAAGAATTGGAGCATATTTCTCAATCATGAACCAACACAAAGAATAAACATAGAAATAAGGTTTTTCACCATACATTTATCATCTAAGAGTTCACAAACTAGAATCAATCCATATACATACAAAGAAAAGGTTTACCTACATCTAACCTTGACATAAAAGAGAAATTAGCTACACATATTCATGGTAGCTTGATCAACAAGAATCGGGAGAAGAGAAACGAGCATCAACGACGATTTTATCGACAAAATGATGCTTTTTAATCTTCCAAAGATGAAGTGCTACAGTGTAATATACTTTTTTCTAAGAATGTAATAGAGAGAGAGCCAAAATTCTGATCAACACAACTTATAAAGGGGCTGAGTTTCGCCGCGCGCGCTGAGCGCGCAGTCGCCCGCTGAGCGGGCTCCACTTAAAAGTTAAACCGCCTAAAAGCGCGCTGAGCGCGCTAATGAGCCCGCTGAGCGCGCAAGCTCCTGTAATTCCTTCCATCTTCGCGCTGGGAGCGCACTGAGCGCGCTCAAAGCATGCTCCAAAAATGCAAATTTTGCCAAACTGTTTTTGTGGGGTCCTCAAGGCTCCAATCCACTCTCTTCCATGTAAAAATCTGCAATAAAAACACAAAAGTTAAATAGATACGACAAATAACGAAATTAACTAGAAAACGGTTATAAACGGAAACAATGGGAAAAGGCTTGGATTTACAAATAAAGCTCACAAAAGGTGCTAAAAACTAATCTAAATATTAACACTTTTTAGCACCTAACATATTGCAAGAAGAATTCTTTCTTGAATGTATAGTTTTGTGAATGTAAATTCTAGTTTATTGAAATGTAAATTCTATATAGGTTTGAAACCATATAATAGAATTTGTGCGAATTCTGCATGTAAATTCTAGTTTATTGAAATGTACAAATTCTATACAGGTTTGAAACCATACAATATAAGGAATTATGCGAATTCTGCATTAATGTAAATTCTAGTTTTGAAATAGAATTTGTTAATGGAAATGCATATCCATACTGGTTTATTGAAATGTGAATTATACAGGTTTATGGAAATGTGAATTATACAGGTTTCTGCATAAAAAAATGGTTAAAATGGGATTTTTTTAAAAAATCTTCAAAATTATACGTAGACAAAAGACAACGCTTTTGAGAAAAAAAACGCTGTCTAAAGGTATAGGAAAAAGCGCTTTTAAGGAAAAAGCGCTCTCTAAAGATATATAAAAAAAATCTAAAATTTTATACGTATACATTAGACAGCGCTTTGAAAAGCGTTGTCTAAAGTCCCCCTTTAGAGAGTGCTTTTAAGGAAAAAGCCCTCTCTAAAGGTATATAAAAAAATCATTATACGTATACATTAGACAGCGCTTTCAAAAGCGCTGTCTAAAGTCCCCCTTTATAGAGCGCTTTTGAAGAAAAAAGCGCTCTCTAAAGTATATAAAAAAATTCTTTAAAATTTTAAACGTATACATTAGACAGCGCTTTTGAAAGCGCTGCCTAAAGTCCCCCTTTTAGAGAGCGTTTTTTCATAAATAAAAAAAGCGTTGTCTTTACCTACGACAGCGCAGCCTTAGACAACGCTTTTAAGCGCTGTCATAGGCCAAAAAAAGTGCCCTCTTTTCCCTTGTTTAGCGTAGTGCAATCTTCCCCATCCAAGTTGTAAAGAGGGGTGTTAAAAATATATTTTATCTCTCTAAGGATGAAAGTAGTGTTAATGATTTCAATGTTCCAATAACCTTTTCCCTATTCAGTTGGGTCCCTAACTCTAATAGCCTTTGTTCCCAAAGGTTTTTCTGTTAGGATTCAAACCCACGTTTATTAGGGATCTAGTTGTATTCCCATATATTTATCGAGTTACCAATTCCAATGTGCTAACAACTACCTGTAGCGAACGATTTTGGACGCGGTTCTTAAGCGCTGGTCGCTCTCTGCAGTTGAGCTTAAAACTACAGGTCGATTCATTTTTTATCCTATTGTGAGCTGAATAAGGAAGGGAAATAGATGTCTCCAATTAACCCTGCTTTGTATACTGAGTTTAAACAGCGGTCTGTTAGGTTACGAATGCTATCAATGTGGGGGGGCCTTTGTACTGGTTATTCGTATTTCGCCAATACAGGTTTCTTTCTTTCGATCTGGGCAGAAGGTTTCTGGCGGGGAATAAGGATTAGGATGTTAGGACTGGTGCTTTTTGAATTACTGCTTTTGATTGACGGAGATATGGGATTTGGGTTTTTTGTTGATTGTGCTCGCTAAGATCTTTTCTTTCGATCTTATGCCTACGTATTCCCGTTTACCGAAACAGGGAAATCAGAGCGTTCGTAGTTCCTCCTATTCTATGGGAGGAAATTGGTTTTTGGTGTCTTGTTCAAAGCCCAAGACGTGAAGCGAAAGGTGATTTGTATCTTGTTCAAAGCCCAAGATGTGAAGCTGAAGGTCTATTTGTGTCTTGTTCAAAGCCCAAGATGTGAAGCTGAAGGACCTCGGCTTTAGAGAGAATTTGTCATCTCTAAAGAGGGGGAAGGAGAATTACTTTAACTGGGATACGCGGATCCGAGCAATGCCATAATTTCTGAAGAAAGGGTTTTAACCTGAAGGAGAAGACTTTAACTTAGTGTAGAGCAATGCCATCTTTCCTTAGGAATTTCTCATGCTAAAAGAGGGACAGTGGCATGGATATAGATGATCCAGAGGCTTGCCGCTTACAGCGATTAGATGAAGGGAAATGAGTTGTTGATGTTTGTGTACTGTGAACGAGGCACAGCTTTGATGCTAAAAGGTCGATTGGATCAACCAGTGGTTTTCTTATACAAAGCCTAAGAGGAGGCTAATTTCCGCTAGGAAAATCATTATACAAAGCCTAAGAGGAGGCTATTTTGTGTCTCGTACAAAGCCCGAGAGAGAGGCTAAAAGTTTGGTGACCCAGTGGGGCATATCGTTATACAAAGCCTAAGAGGAGGCTAGCAAAGAGTTGACTCAGTTGGAGAATCTTTTATACTCAGTAAGAGAGTGTTTTTGTATCTCGTACAAAGCCCGAGAGAGAGGCGAAAAGGTTGTTTTGACTCCACTGGGGAGAATTTTGGTATCTCGTATGAAGCCCGAGATGGAGGCTATTGTAACTGTTTCAGTTGAGTGACAGATCCAATATACTGATTTAAAAGAGAAAATCAGTTCTTATATGAGTAACACTGTACACAGGGATTTACTTTGAGGATCAGGGATATTTCCTTCTCTTTGAGGAAACGGGAAATCCAAAGGGTATCGAGACTATCCGAGTCTGCGGGTTTCCTTCCTATTTAACGAAGGGTGCTTGAGAATGTCTTTGAGACTCAAGGAAGTTAGACTGTCCAAGTCTAGAGTTTTATCTTTTGTACTATGCTTTGAGAAACAGTAGTAGAGTCTATGAAAGGACTGTTCTATGAGGATGACTAGGTTCTGTTCCTATACCTCTAGGAGGTCGTCGGGACAATTTGTACGAAGCCCAAGAGGAGGCTGAAATCTTTTAAGAAGCCGACGGGTCCTTGTACGAAGCCCAAGAGGAGGCTATCATTCCCGAAGGAAGAGATCATTATATGAAGCCTAAGAGGAGGCTGTGAATACTTCTAAGAAGCCGTAGGGTCCTTGAATAATGCCCAAGAGGAGGCCGATGCTTTTAAGAAGCCCGTGGGTCTATCATCTCCCTTCCATTAGGAGAGATAACTCTTTTAAAGATAAAAACCACTGGTAAACGTGTGAGGTTTACTATCCAGCGACTTTTAGCTTTTAAAGAGGGTTCCTTAGTTAAGGTCCAAGATTATGACCGTAGTGGGTACCCAAACCCCGAGACATTCAAGGCAAGCTATCCACAAGGAATAGATCAAGTCAGGAAAGTTCGAGAATTGGGAAGAAACTCAAAGATGCCATTCACGGAGAATACATTCATCTTGGGGAGTAGAGCTTCTTGACGATTCCTAAGGAGGACAGCCGAAGAGAAGACTGTATCTGGTGCTCCTATTGGGGATCTAGGCGTCTTTTTCTACGAATAAATGAAACGACGTCACCTAGTTCTAGACGTAGTTGCCGGGGAAACTCGAAATATCTATACTATTATTACACAGTAGATATGAGTTTATGAAAGGAGACTTACAGTGAGCAGCCCCACAATACAGTTTATAATATGAAAGCAGTAAATAAAAGCGATAACCACTTACTCGGTTGTAGTGCTTCCATGTTGTTTGGTTAGTTGTTCAACAAAGAAAGATTAAAAACAACAGTATATTCAAAATCAAAGGAGAAAGTGCTTTGAAAAAGAAAGATTTGGGGCTTACAGCTCAAGGAGAGGCCCAGGGTTTTATCAGTGAGCGCACTGTTTGAATTTGTACAGAGGGACTTATACAAGTGACCGGGGCCCAAAATGATTTTCTGTACAAAGGGATGGGTCTTACACTCTCTCAAGAGGCCCAAAAAAAGGTTTAAAGAAAAGAGAGGGGCTTATAACACGAGGGTAGGCCCAAATGATTTTTCGTTTAAAAATGGCGATCGCGCCGAGGTTTTCTTTTAACGCAGAGGGACTTATACAATAAGTGAGGCCCAAAATGTTTTGGTTAAAAGGGGATTGGGTCTTACACTCTATTAGAGGCCCAAAGTGTTTTAAAGAAAAAGAAATGGGTCTTACTACTCGAGGGTAGGCCCAGATGATTTTTGAAAAGGCGACGATCGCGCCGTTTATTTTTTGACGGTATCGGGACTTATACAATAAGTGAGGCCCAAAGATGATTTGGTCAAAAAAAGGATTGGGTCTTACACTCTAATAGAGGCCCAAAGTTTTGAAAATGACTTATGAGGGTTGAATTAATCCAAAAACCCTAATTTGTTTTCAAAAATGTATTTAATTGAATAAAAATTCAATTAAAATGATCAAAATTGTTTAACACATGGAAAACAAATTGTGATATTGGATTAATGCTTCAAAAATTAAGTATTGACCTACAAAATAATTAGAAAGCATTAAAAGTTGCAAAATCAATGTAGAAAAAATATTTAATATGTCAAAAACAATTAAAATATTAATTCTTTGCAGAAATATCAATTATATGAAATAAATAATATTTTTGGGATTTTTTTGTGAAAATAAAATATTTTAATATTTTTGTGAATTATTAAAAAAAGAATCAACTCAAAATCATTAAAACTCAGAGAGAAATTAATTTTTGAATCAATTAAACAAAATCACAAAATTCAAATATTTGAAAATCTGAAAATGGCGCCAAGAACACAAGCAAGAACACGCGCGTTTTCTGGGTTTGGCTGATTTGCATTTGCTATCCAATCTCACTGAATACTTGATTATAACATGCAATCTACATATCATTATGCTCGCCTCAACCTCACGATCATGGCTATGTACTTTAATTTCATTTAAATTAAACATACAACAAGAAATCACGAAGAGACCTCAAGAACCCTAATTTCTGCATGAAGGCTGGGATTTTTGATACACGACTCAAACAATGCAATTAATTGAGGGAAAACATTCCATGCATGATTATGAACATATGGCCAAATTATTGTGCGAGGAAATATGCATAGATTGGAAGATGACCAAGTATGTGCTTACCTCCAAGCCGTGACAGCAAGTTCAAAGTGATTTTTGATTTGGAGGTGTTACAGATAAGTTGTGATGATCTGAACAGCTTCCCTACATCCTATGGATTGTGTTTGGATGGTTGGACTTGATTGAAATTGGCTGGATCATTTTGTGGTACCTCAGCTGCACCTTGTTTGAAAATTTGAGCAACCAGCTGGTGATTTCATGAAATTGATGTTTCAGAAGTTATGTGAGTGTTTGATAAGCTCATATGTGATGTATGTGAGGTGTGTGAGTGATTGGTTTGTGCAGAATTGCTCTCAAACTCAAAACCCGATAGATACCTTGCTAAGAAAGGCATTTTTGCCAAGAGAAAGAGATTTTGAGGAAAGCATCTGTTAGATGGCTTTGGTGTACTTAAACTGACCACAATTGAGCTCTATTTATAGTAGAGCAAGTTTGTTTTGCAAGGAATAGTGCATGGCAGCTGGTAAGTAGGTTTGGCCAATGTTGGCAAATGAAAATCCAAGTCTCCTCTAGCCATTGACTAGAGGTTAGGGCACAGAGCTTTGGTCCCCTTGGTCTTGGATAAGTCTTGACTGATTTCAGATGAGAATGGCTCAGTCCATGCCACCTTGATGGTTCCATTGAATGCCTCATTCCAAATTTGAAGTCTTGTCCCTATTTTGGCAACTCTAGGTTCAACATGCTATTCCTTGTTCCTTGGACTTTGGAGGCTTGGCTCAGTGATTGTCCCCTTTAGATTCAATCCTCTGAGGTGTCCAAGTGGATTGGAGCAATTGAAATTGGCTGATTTTGGCAAATCGAGCCAAAATGCAAATTCTGCCTTGCCTTGACAGATTTCAGCAAGGCAACTTGGCAAGGTTGTATCTCATGGTGTAGGTTGAATTTGGCAATGTTCTTGGCCATTTTGGAAAGCTCTTACATGATACAACAACTGTTTGAACAAGTTTGGTTTTGATATCTTTTGATTCCAAGTGAAAAATCCCCCTATATTTGGCAAAAAGTGAGGCAGAATCTGACTTAGTGAAAATTTCACTAAGTGTTGGAAAAAGTGACATTTTCACTTTTCAGCCACTTTGATCACTCCATAACTCAAAATCCTTAATGAATTGGAATGACTTGTAGTTGAAGTTTTTGTAGGTGATAATGAGGGCTACAAATCCATCTTTGGATGAGAAAAAATGGCCTTGTGGTTTAGGAGTTATGGTCCTCAAAAGTTGGTATCTTTGCCACTTTATTTTTAACTTAGAGAAATTTCTAAGTTTTATGGTTACCCCTTTTACAAGTTATCTCACTTTTCTTGATTTTTCTTGATGAATGATGATTCAAATCATACATTAACATCATTTTAGGGTTAAAAATCCATTTTGGTGAAAAATCTCAAAAAGTCAAAGTTGACTTTTGTGCACAGTTGACTTTTTATTAGATGAATTCCAAACTGTGCAATTCTTCAGGAAATCATGTCCTTGACCTAAATCAAACTTGATGGACATGTTCCATGGGTGTCATAGGGTATATTCAATCATGTATTAGGGTTTGGGAGCATGTCCTGGTCAAAAGTCAAAGTTACAGTTGACTTTTCCCTTAAAACCCTAATTGTGGTGCAGATGAAAATGAGACTTGTTGCTCAAGCTTCTTGGATCAATCCATTGTTCCAAATGGATCAATATGGTGTATTAGAGACCCTCAAATCATCTCTTGAGGTCTTGGCTCATGGTTTGTCCCAAAAGTCAACTTAGGGGTGAATTAGGTCAAGAAACCCTAATTCCTGATTTTTGATGAATGCATCCCCTGAGGCAAAATTGACTTGATGCATGGGTTCATGAGGTTCCATGAAGCATATTAGGTTATGTTTTGGATCATTGCCTTGTACCCAGATGAAAATTTCCATCTGGAGACTCTGATCGACCAAAACCCTAATTTGGTGACACTGTCGATCTTGAGACTTGATCCACCTAGAAGGGAGCAGCCTTGTGCTTAATCCTTGAAGTGGGAGTCCTTTTTGATCCATTGTGGATGTTTGAGAGATTAGACAAGTTGAAGATCATATCATTTCTTGATTGATCCTTTGTCTAAGCACTCAGAGAGGGCTTGAAACCCTAATTTTGATTGTAGTGGATGCTCACCCACCATTGGGGAGACTAATGAAGCATGATGGTTCATCCATATTGTGATGATGATTTTCACAATGATGGGAAATCTAAGTGGTCAAAATTTGGGGTATTACAGATGCCCCTATTTAATCTTCTTGGACCCGAAGGTATGAATGACGAAGGGATTCGAGCATTCGGGGTGCAAGAGGATTAAATATCGGAATATTCGAAATTTTGATGGTGGTTATGAATGGTAACTTACGCATTCATCTTCTTTAGCTAAGCGATTATGCTTAGAAAAGGTAAACTTCCCCTCGATCCTGGTTTCCTACCAAGGAACTGGTCTTGGTTTCTTTTGAACTTCCCCTCGTTCTTGGTTTCCTACCAAGAACTGGTCTCAGTCTCTGAAATGAACTTCCCCTCGTTCCTGGTTTCCTACCAAGGAACTGGTCTTAGTTTCTGATTTAAACTTCCCCTCGATCCTGGTTTCCTACCAAGAACTGGTCTTAGTTTCTGATTTAAACTTCCCCTCGATCCTGGTTTCCTACCAAGAACTGGTCTTAGTTTCTTTTGTCAATAAACTTTATTGACAAGGGACGCTATGTGTAGCGGTTTTCCTTCAAACTTCTCGCCGAATTTTCCTGGGGAGATGCCATTTAATGGAAAAAGGTTTGATGTCAGACTTGCTGGGGAACCCAACGTCTGAGTTGTAGAGTTGCACAAACTTCTCTGTTGGAGACGCCATTTGTCAATTCTACTAGGGAAAGCGAGTCTCTTGAGAGACTGTTTTTATTTGGGATCTTTCATCATACTTTTCTCAGGATCTTCCCGGAGAAACGCCATATGATGGGGTCCAATTTTGAGGTGCCAATGACCTTCTCATCAGTGGTTTTTCGGAGCAAAACTGGCGTGCTGCCGAATCTCTGATCACGAGGCTTTCTCTGTGGATTTTCCTTAATCCGGGAAAGCAAGGATATCATCTTCAATGGCGAAGAGTGATGTTTATTGAAAGTTCTCTGATCTTTCAGAGGTTCAAATTATCAAAGTGGCCAAGGACCAACTTCTTTCCAGAATTAAACTGGAAGCGAGGTTGTTCAGACACAGTATTTCCTGACGAGGCAAGAACTGACAACTCGATTGAGAGGACTTCTACCACTAGGGGACAAGACCGACTAGAGTGATAGTGATGCAATATGAAATGTGAATGCAAATAAAAAATGCATGATGTATGTATGTATATGCTGACAAAACAGACGCGACATACAGACTAATGGATGAACACAATTGGATACTCGGCCATCGCGGGGCGAAGAAGTACCGTTGATTCAAAATAGCAATTCCACCTTGCTTAGGAGAGATAGTCCCGTTGGGAGCTATGTTGATCGGGATTAAGAGATGAGAACTCGGCCGAGGATGTCAGACGAAACAAGGTCTCTGACACAGTTGATCCCTTCATTCAGGCGAACTGGTTTAGAAGGAGTACTTTGATTCTGTACTTTAAAGTTCGCTTACTTCGGGAGAAGCGATCGATGTTCTTCTGATGTTCAACAGTCAAAAGAAATTGCCATCTTTATTTTAAAAGCAGCAAAAGTTTTAACAAGTAAATTCATTTTTGTTTTATTTCAAGAATCGCTGATTAAGTTTAAACAACGTCGTTCTGTAAAGCTAAAACAAGCAAGAATTACAAACAAAAGCACAAGGGCTCAAATTTTATTGATACGATGGAGATCAGCCAAACGCGTGATTCCAAAGAGTATATACAAAGTTAGAAAACGGTAATTTACAGGGAAAAGGGCTACGTTGAAACATAACGACCACTATCCTTCTACCAACTTTGAATTCGGGGCATCCTGAGCTTTTGTCGAAGATGACCTTTGACTGGAGATTTCCTCCGATAGATAATGTAACTACTGCTGAGGGACTTGCCTCTGTTGGACATAGTTACTTGCCATTATCCCTAACTTTTGCCTGGATTGTACTATGAGATTTCCAATCCATCGGGATGATTCTTTTTTTTCATGTCTCTAACTTTTGCCTGGACCGCCCTTTCGAGTTTTCAATCCACCGAGACGTTTTTTTTATAGTTTAGGCGAAGTATTTCTTGACTACATCAACATTCATGGGGTAGGAAAATTCCTCTCCGTTCATGGTTGCAAGTCTCAAGGCGCCGCCTGAGAAAGCTTTCGTGACCACATAGGGGCCATCATAATTTGGGGTCCATTTGCCCCGAGAGTCAGTGAGAAATGATTGTATCTTCTTGAGCACGAGGTCTCCTTTCCTGAAGACACGAGGTCAGACCTTTTTGTCGAACGCCCTCTTCATTCTCTGTTGATACAACTGACCGTGGCATAGTGCCGTGATTCACTTCTCTTCGATCAGGTTCAGGTCGTCGTGTCGACTTTGACACCATTCAGCTTCGGTGAGCTTAGCTTCCATCAATACCCTGATTGACGGGATCTCTACTTCTATGGGGAGCACTGCCTCCATGCCATATACTAGAGAGAAAGGGGTAGCCCCTGTTGAAGTGCGGACAAATGTGCGATAACCATGAAGAGCAAAGGGTAGCATTTCATGCCAGTCTTTGTAGGTCACAACCATCTTTTGAATAATCTTCTTGATGTTCTTGTTAGCCGCTTCTACCGCTCCGTTCATCTTGGGTCGGTAGGGAGATGAGTTATGGTGTTCGATCTTGAACTCTGTGCATAACTCTTTCATCATCTTATTGTTCAAGTTAGATCCATTATCAGTAATGATCTCGCTTGGAACACCATAACGGCAGATGATATTGTTTTTGATAAATCGGACTACCACTTGTCGGGTTACATTGGAGAATGACGCTGCTTCAACCCACTTGGTGAAATAGTCAATGGCTACCAGGATGAACCGATGTCCGTTTAAAGCCTTAGGCTCAATCATACCAATCATGTCGATTCCCCATATGGAAAAAGGCCACGGGGAAGAAAGAACTTTGAGATGTGATGGCGGTACATGAATTTTGTCGGAGTATATCTGACACTTGTGACACCTCCTCATGTACTTGTAGCAGTCAGATCCCATGGTAAACCAATAATACCCGGCCCTGAGAATTTTTCTCGCCATTGTGTGTCCGTTGGCATGAGTGCCAAAGGATCCTTCATGAATTTCTTTCATGAGCATGTCTGCTTCTGGTCTGTCGACACATCGGAGCAAGACTATGTCAAAATTTCTCTTATAAAGAGTGTCACCGCTCAGGAAGAAGTTTCCAGCCAATCTTCTGAGGGTTTTCCTGTCTTTTCTGAGTGCCCCAGATGGGTACTCTTGTTTCTGAAGGAAGCATTTGATATCGTGATACCAAGGTCTGTCGTCTATGACTGCTTCAATCACGAAGATGTAAGTGGGCCGTTCAAGGCGCATGATGTCGGTCTTAGGTATGTCATTCCATCGACCTACACTAATCATGGAAGAGAGAGTGGCTAATGCATCAGCCATGTGATTCTCATCACGAGGGATGTGATGAAAGTCGACTCTGTTGAAGAAGGGTAACAACCTTCTTGCATAGTCTTTGTAAGGAATCAATCCTGATTGGTATGTGTTCCAATCTCCTTTTATCTGGTTAATAACCAGGGCTGAGTCGCCGTATACGTCCAAGTTTTTGATCCTTAAATCCATTGCTTCTTCGAGACCCATAATACAAGCTTCGTATTCGGCCTCGTTGTTCGTACATTTGAACGTAAGTCTGGCAGTGAAAGGAATGTGGGAACCCTGAGGGGTAACAATGATTGCCCCAATTCCGTTTCCATAATGATTGACTGCTCCGTCAAAGATAAGTCCCCACTGGGAACCTGGTTCTGGCCCTTCACTGGGTAGCGGTTCATCGCAATCTTTCATCTTTAGATACATGACATCTTCGTCTGGGAAGTCAAACCCGATTTATTCTTGATCGTCAATCAGTTGATGAGCCAAATGATCGGCTAAAATACTTCCTTTAACGGCTTTCTGAGCATGGTACTCTATGTCATATTCTGATAGTAACATCTGCCAACGGGCAATCCTTCCCGTGAGAGCAGGTTTTTCGAAAACGTACTTGATTGGATCCATTTCGGAGACCAACCAAGTAGTATGACGAATCATGTACTGGCGAAGACGTTTGGCTGCCCAAGCCAAAGCGCAACAAGTTTTCTCAAGCATTGTGTACCGAGTCTCGCAGTCGGTGAATTTCTTGCTTAGATAGTAAATGGCAGACTCTTTCCTTTTAGTTTCGTCTTGTTGGCTAAGTACACATCCCATTGAGTCCTCTAGGACTGTGAGGTAAATGATTAGTGGTCTTCCTTCCACTGGAGGTGATAGAATCGGAGGATTCAACAAATATTCCTTAATACTGTCGAAAGCAGTTTGGCAGTCTTCTGACCAAACGCAATCCTGGTTCTTTTTCAATAACTTGAAAATCGGCGCACAAGTGGCGGTCATAAGGAATATGAATCTGGAGATGTAGTTCAAACGTCCCAGGAATCCTCTGACTTGTTTTTTAGTTTTCGGAGAAGGCATTTCTTGAATGGCCTTGACCTTGTCAGGATCAACCTCAATCCCTTTCTGGCTGACGATGAACCCTAGTAGTTTCCCTGAACGGACACCGAAGGTGCACTTGTTAGGATTCAAGCGGAGCTTGAATTTTCTTAGACGTTCGAACAATTTTGACAGATGTTCAACGTGCTCATCCTCCGTTCTTGATTTTGCAATCAAATCATCGACATATACCTCGATTTCCTTATGTATCATGTCATGAAACAGAGTAGTCATGGCCCTTTGATAGGTTGCCCCGACATTCTTCAAACCGAACGACATTACCTTGTAATAAAAGGTACCCCATGGGGTAATGAACGAAGTTTTCTCCATGTCTTTCGGCGCCATTTTGATCTGATTATAGCCCGAGAATCCATCCATGAAGGAGAATACTTTGAACCTTGCTGTGCTGTCAACCAGCATGTCAATGTGTGGTACAGGAAAGTCGTCCTTTGGACTTGCCTTGTTTAGATCTCTGTAATCAACACACATTCTGACCTTTCCATCCTTTTTGGGAACGGGTACGATGTTGGCTAACCATTGAGGATATTCAGATGTAGCGAGGAAACCCGCGTCGATCTGTTTCTGTACCTCCTCTTTGATTTTGATGGCCATGTCCGGGTGAGTGCGTCTCAACCTTTGCTTTACTGGCGGACATTTCGATCTTAGTGGTAAGTGATGTTCCACGATGCTGGTATCCAACCCTGGCATATCCTGATAGGACCAAGCGAATACATCGGGGAATTCTTTGAGAAGCTTTATCAAACTTTCTTTGACAGTTGGACTGAGCAGTGCTCCGATCCTGATTTCTTTTCTCTCTTTTTCTGAACCCAAGTTTACCGTTTCCAACGGTTCTTTGTGAGGTTCAATGGACCTTTCCTCTTGTCTGAGTAGTCGGGAGATCTCTTCTGGAATTTCGTCGTCATTTTCTTCTTCAGCCTCGAATACCGGGAACTCAAAGTTGGAAGAAGGCATCGGATCGTATGTTTCAACGGGGTATAAAACAAGCAATCTGCATGACGTGATGATTCGTGTTTAGAAGAGATAGAGAAAATGCAAGTGTGTGCAGTGTATTAATTTTACTGCTTGTTTTTATTATTGAATGTTTTTTAGGATTACCATTTTCTGAAAAAGCAAAAAGAGAAAACAGCAATTAATGCGGAAATTACAGAACGACGTTATTTTATTAATGAACAAGTCGAATCTTGAAACTACAGCCCTATAAAACAAAACTCTGTCGCTTTGGGCAAAGCAAAGAGGGAAATTTACAAAAAGCGAGCCCTATCAAAACATCCGTTTCACCTGGGCAGGGTGAAAGGTTTAAAGATGGCAATTACTTTGACTGATGAACGACCTTCGGAACCTCGACAGCAACCCATTGGCGGTGAACTCCTCGGTGAATCACAAAGTCTGGCACCTTCCTTGATTTGTCTTCAGAAATAACGCTGATTTCTGGTGGAGTAGGATCATCGGAATCTGTCTCCCAAGCAGAATTGTCGTAGGAGGATTCCTCTGTTGCATTTTGCATAGCATTTGTGCTCTCAGCTGTATCTCCCCATCCAGTTGACTGGATATCTTCGAGCCTGATACGAGAGCTTTCGGGAGCAGTGTACTTGACCATAAAGTCAAATTTACCACTCGGTTGTCCCAAGGTATCCCAAACTTCTTTGGAACTGGAGGAGTCATCTCTCTCGATGACATTGACCTCAGGAAAAGCATAGTTGATGAATTCTAGTCCTGCAAACGTTGCGAATTCATCTTCATGTTGAGTAATTTCCGAATGACCTGAGTGCTGATCCCATGACATGGCGGGGACACAGGTATTCTGTTCAATGATGCTCAGCTGAGTTTCATTACTCGGCTGACTTCCTTGCCCCAAGTTTCCTGGGTAAGGCTGCCACATTGGCAGGCCATCCATCGGGCCATAGTAATTGTGATCAAAGTTTTATTTCATCAGAGTGTCTTCCTCTAATGAATTTGGCGGAGCACGGCATCCTTCCGGATCACAATCTCCGTAGATCATTTCGACATCTGATCTTGGTATAAATCTCGTACTTTCTGTAGGAAAGCAAAAAGGCATATGCACCTCTTCCTGAGACATATAGCCGTCCTTGTTAAGGTAGGACTTCCATTCTTCATCTGTGTCAGAGGGATCTTCCTCATTGATAGCATGAACTGTCTGAGACACTGGGTGAAGAAAACCTCCACTGTGGAAGAAGTTTTGAAGGGGATGAAGACTTTCATCGTTGGCGGTTGTCTGAGTACAGGTTGCAGAAAAACCAAGACCCTTCTTTGTTTTATTGTCAATAGGAATGACAAGCCGTCCCCATCCTGTCGTATCGGTACTCTCGACCGCTTTGATAGCATCTTTGTATGAAGAAATTGAAGTTCCTTCTTTGTACTGATCGTTCTTGCTCACCGATAGTGCTTGGAACTGAGTTCCAATAACCTCCTCGGGTTCCACACAAGTAGATGATGATAAGTTGCTTACAAGCAAGGCTTGTTCCCCACAAAACGTGACAAGTTGATCGTTCTTGACGAACTTTAGCTTTTGGTGGAGGGTTGAAGTAACCGCTCCAGCCTGATGTATCCAAGGTCTTCCTAATAAACAACTGTATGTTGCCCGGATGTCCATGACCTGGAAAGTGATTTGGAAAGTGTGAGGACCAATAGTTATGGGAAGATCAACTTCGCCGATAACTGTTTTTCTGGATCCGTCGAATGCTTTGACGACGACCTCGATGGCTCTCATCGGAGGGACCTTGAATGATAATTGCATCAAAGTGTACTTCGGCATAACATTCAGGGCTGACCCTGTGTCTACCAGTACGTTGGATAAAGCATCGCCCTGGCAGTTAACTGTGATATTGAGCGCCATGTTATGACGGCGACCCTCTTCAGGTAATTCCTCATCACTGAATCCCAAATTATTGCAGGAAGTGATGTTAGAGACAATGCTATCGAATTGTCTGATTGTTACATCCTGTTCCACAAAGACTTGCTCCAAGACTTTCTGTAGAGCCTCTCTGTGTGCTTCTGAACTGAGTAATAGTGATAATACTGAGATCTTTGAAGGAGTCTATAACAGTTGATCAACAATGTTATATTCACTCCTTTGGATGAGCTTTAGCATCTCATCCTTGTCTTTTGAAAAGTATGGATTACCAGATTGACTGACTGGTGGATCAGGAATTTCTGCCTGAAGTTCCTTTTCTTTGTTAGCTTCCCCAACCCCTCGGTTGAAGATTCTACCACTCCGTGTTACACGACTGACGTCTGTAATATTCACAACGGAGGGTAATGGAATTTCCTTTCCATTCTCAATTGTTGTTGCACCGTATTTGTAAGGGGTCGCCTTAGCTGATTCATACGGTAATGGTCCCGGTAGATAGATGACTATGGGAACCTTCTGATTTTTCTGACCGTCATAAGTAACCTCGATCCGTTCTCGGTTGGGAACTCTGGATTCGTCAAGTAGAGGGACGATGGCAAAAACATCCCCGATCTGGTGATGACCAGAGATCGTGACAACATCCTCAACCTGATCGGCAAGGTAGTTCGGCGACCAAATGATGGGTCCTGAACCTGGATATGGACGAATTTCTCCACGATCGACCTGACCCTGAAGAGTTGCTCTCACAAGGTAACACCCTTGGTTACTTTCCAAACAGACGCTGCAACTGTCATAGTTGTGTGGTGGCACCTGGCCACGCCCACTTTGAATACAATGTAACCTCACTAGGTTACCTTCAATTGATCGGACATCCTAACTTTGACGACGAGTAGGATTCATGTTATTGATACTAATCTGCTGAGTATCTTCGTCCATATAGATTGGCATCCACCAGTGATTTAACAAGTGCTGAAGTGCCTCCTGGACAAGGGTACAACCTCGATCGTTTTCGCAACCCACTTTACAATTTTGATAATCGTGTGATATTAAGAATCCGAGTCGGACCTGCTCAGCATGTAATTCTACCAGATTGGTATTCATCACGCGGATGTCAAAGATCTGAACCATGTTGATTTGATAGGAGTTCCTATCATGGTAGTCTTGGATCCATCCAAGATCCATCTGACGCTGGAGGGCCTCTTGTATGAAAGAGCATCCCTGTTTGTTTACCGAGTAAATCAGACAGGAACTGTAATCGTGCCGCGGCAGATTATGATACTGGCTTTGCCTTGAATGCATCGCCACCAAGTTGACATTCATCACACGGATATCGTGGTTTTGAATGACGTTAGAATTCGTAGAGACCATGTTAACTCCACGAACTCGGTGCTCCTGGATCCATCCAAGATCTATTTGTTCCTGTAGAGCTGATTGCACTACCGAACATCCTTGGTTATCTTTAGAGCAGGTATCACACTGGTGATAATTATGAGGTGGCACATGGCCATATCCACTCTGTCTACAATGCATCTTGACCAGATTGGTCCCCAATAAGAGTACATCGTGAATTTGATAGACATTGTTAGTCTCTTTCTCAATTAGATTGACTGCAGCTTTCTCGTGTTGAGGCAGCGGGTTCGTAAGAACATTAGGGTTCGTATCTTTGAAAGATAAGAGCCCGCTCCTAACAAGCTTTTGCACGTCAGATTTGAAATTGAGGCAAGTCTCAATGTTATGCCCTGAACCTCCTTGATGATAAGGGCACGTCTGATCCGCCTTAAACCAAAAAGGCGGATTTTCCGGAACTGAAAGGGGAGACTTAGTCTGGATGTGCCCCTTGGCTAGCAGTAACGGAAATAATTCTGCGTACGTTACAGGTATAGGATCAAATCCTGGTGGCCGTGTTGTACGGTTGTTGTTATATGGGGGACGAGCCTGCTGAAGAGGCTGTTGTGTCCTTTACTGATCAGGTTGGCTCTGCGCAATCTGAGGTTGATACATAGGAACAGGCGCGGGGCCGATAGCAGGAGTAACAGCCGCTACTGGTTGATAACGTCGCCTTTGCTTTCCGAGAGAGATATTCCCAATATCTTGCTCTTTTTTCTTAGGGAGAGCACTACCGTATTTTTTAGTACCGCTCGTTGATCCAGTGTCTTTTACCAAACGTCCTTCTCGGACGGCTTCCTCAAGACGTACACCCATGCCGACCATTTCGGTGAAATCACTGGGCGCACTGGCAATCATTCGGTCATAGTAAAATGAGCTTAAGGTCTTTAAGAAGATTTTTGTCATCTCTTTTTCCTCAAGAGGTGGACAAATTTGAGCGGCAATTTCACGCCACCTTTGAGCATACTCCTTAAAGGTTTCCTTGTCCTTTTGCGACATTGATCTGAGTTGATCTCTGTCGGGTGCCATGTCCAAATTGTACTTGTATTGTTGGACGAAGGCAATACCAAGATCTCTGAATGTACTGATCGTAGTATGGTTTAAACCCATGTACCATTTGAGTGCGGCACCGGTTAAACTATCCTGAAAGTAGTGAATCAGCAGGTCCTGATTCTCCATCTGAGCTGACATCCGCCGAGCGTACATCACCAGATGGCTATGAGGGCAAGAGTTACCCTTGTATTTTTCAAAGTCGGGCACTTGGAACTTGTGCGGGACTTTCACATTTGGGACCAAGCAGAGGTCTGCGGCGTCCTTTCCAAATAGATCCTGACCGCGAATGGCTTGCAGCTCTTTCTGCATTTCCAGGAACTGTTCCTGGAATTCCTCCATTCTGTCGAACATAGTTTCCTTCTTACCAGAAGGTGTTGGTGGAATCTGTCCTTCCGGGACAGTGTGCACCACAGGGGGTGGTACCGTGACTACGACAGTAAGTCTTGGTGCCTCCCGAAGTTTGTAACCTTCAGGAGTCTTGAGTATGCCCCTGGCATCTTCATTTTCCCAAAGTTTGTAACCTTCAGGCCCAACGGCTTCTGTTGCGATTCCCTGATCTTCAGTGATCGGCGGAACATATCCTTCCGGGATATAGTTAATAGGCATGCCCCAAGGACGATCTTTCAGCATCTGATACCTAGGATCATACTTTTCTATGATGGGCGTTGAGGTGATCTCTGAGATCACAGTTCTTTGTAGCTGAGCTTCTGCCATGGCTTGCATGTCGTTACGAAGCTTTCTCATATCCTCTCTCAGAGTGTCGATCTCTTCTTTCAACTCTCAGTTTTCTTCCTCAAGATCATCCATCTTTTTCTGACGATTGGCCCGAGTATTATACGAATGAGACAGTTTGACTCTAGAATCGAGACACAAACGTGAGATTCATAGGTAAGGAGAATACGCGATGTGAGAATGATGAATGCAATGATTATATTAATTGTTTTTAGGTTTAATTAAAATAAACTTCGACAATTAGATTGCAAATATCAAACAGTGGGGAAACCCCTTTTTATTGAATTCCAAAGGATTACAGAAATGGAAATACAGTAGATTACAAAGTGCAGAAACAGAAACCTAAACTAATGGGTCCCGAGTCCTCTTCTTTGATCGGGGCGCTTGGGCCATTGTCGGTTGTCATTCCTTTGCCAGGTGAAAGGAGCGAGCAAATTCCTTTGGTCATCTTGATTCTCTACAGCATGCTGCTCCAAAATTTCAATCAGAGCATCTTTCTCTTTTAGTAGTTGCTGTATTTGGATACACTCTATGTCGAGGGTGCGGTACTTGTTCTTCCAAGACCTTCTTTCCTTTTGAACCTTGTTGAGAGTAACCTGAAGCCTTTCAGTTTCCGTCATGAAGTACATGACAATTTCCCTCGGCGGAAGAATTTCGTAACGAGGATAAGGCATCTTTAGCTTGAGAGCTCTAGTTTGTACCCAATGGAGATAAGGCTCCACCGAGACACAATCCGGTTTTCCCAGAGACTCTCGTCCTTTCTTATGAACATGTTTCCAAGCTTGCACTATTTCCATCTTTAGTGCTCTGTCACTTTCTCCTTCTTTGAAGAAAAGACCTTCCAGATGAACACCCAGTGGGATGTGTCTCATCGGGTATCCAAATTGACGAAGAACTAATATCGGATGATAGTTGATTCCTCCTTTAGTTCCTATGAGGGGTACGCTGGGGAAGTTTCCACAATGGTCGATGATTCTGATTCCCTCATAAATCCTATTACACCAATCTATATCAGAGTTGGTGAGAGACATGATCTTCTGCGACCAACGTAAGACACTCTTGCAATCCCAAAAAGCAGCAGACTTGGGCAAGTGAGAGATAAACCATTTATAGAGCAAAGGTACACAGCATGTGATCTCCCCTCCGCTGTACAAATTTCCAAAGTGTACAGAATGATACGCATCTGTGAGCAAAGTCGGCACAGGGTTTCCAATGAGAAAAACCTTAATAGCGTTGATATCGACGAAGTTATTGATGTTGGGAAACAAAAATAACCCGTAGGTGAGCAAGACAAAGATGCTTTCAAAAGCAGTCATGTTCCCTATACTAGCAAAGTACAGAGCTTTCTTGGTCAGGAACTGGGCTGGCAAACCTTGGATGCCACCCTTAGTGGTCATGTGAGTCCTGACCTCAGACTCGTCCAAATGAATTGTTATTGCAATAGTCTGATTCTTTGGAATTTCTTCCAGTCCAGAAAATGGAGCTCGATCAGTGATATGTAAATCAGTCAGATGAGAATACTCCTCCAGCGTTGGTGATAGCTGGTAATTCGGGAATGTGAAATAGTGATAAACTGGATCGTAGAACTGAATGAGCGCATCCATGATTCCCTTAATCACATGGACTCTTAACAGTGGTAGCAAACCACCATGCTTGGCTCTGAAAGCCTCTGGGTTAACGATCATCCTCGCTAACTTTCTCAAATCCCCTAGTTTTGGAACCTTGAAGGTATACTGGCGAGTTCTCCTTCTACCGAAATCCATTAGCGTAATCCTTTTCTCTGATATTTGCAATCACAGTCTTAGTTTAATTTGAAAAACAGAGAGACTAGAAGAGAAAGTTTTTGAATGTTTTAATGTTTTATTAAATGAATGCATGAATGCAGCACACAAAAACATAGAAAAAACATGGGGTCAAAGGGTCGTTGTCATGAAGTCAAGGCTCTACCCATCCCCCAAAGGTTTATACTAGGGTGATTTTTGTACCTGTACTCATTATCATCAACTCCTCCCAGGAAAGCAAAACAACAAGCGGATCGCCAGCGAGTTGTGTGCAATCTTAGAGTAAGTGTTATTCACCGAGAATAGATCACCGGCCTCAAATGAGGGTAGTATCGCGTAACAGCTATTTCTGATAGCTTTCGCACTACGAAAGGGTTTGGCTTTTCTAGGTGTATACTCATTCTCACCACATGCGGCATCACACGCATTCCCATTAGCAGAAAAATAAACACGTATAGCATTTAGGAAAAGCAGTGTATATATTTGTCCTAATCATCCTAGACTTATAAAGCTATGAATCTTAAGTTCCTGGCAGAAATGGGTTCCTCGGCGGAAGCCCCAATCTGTGGTTCCCTGCCTAAGAGATGGACCAGCATAGGTCAATCTTTCTCTTCGGTAGAGTTCCCATTTTCCGTAGAAAACGGGGATGATGCCCTAAGGCAGAAAGATCTTGGCAATGACTCCCCAGCAGAGTCGCCATTTTCAAGGAAAACAGAAACAGAAAGAAAGAACGGCCCCACGGTGGGCGCCACTTTTCTGTAGCGAGCGATTTTGGACGCGGTTCTTAAGCGCTGGTCGCTCTCTGCGGTTGAGCTTAAAACTACAGGTCGATTCATTTTTTATCCTATTGTGAGCTGAATAAGGAAGGGAAATAAATGTCTCCAATTAACCCTGCTTTACATACTGAGTTTAAACAGCGGTCTGTTAGGTTACGAATGCTATCAATGTGGGGGGCCTTTGTACTGGTTATTCGTATTTCGCCAATACAGGTTTCTTTCTTTCGATATGGGCAGAAGGTTTCTGGCGGGGAATAAGGATTAGGATGTTAGGACTGGTGCTTTTTGAATTACTACTTTTGATTGACGGAGATATGGGATTTGGGTTTTTTGTTGATTGTGCTCGCTAAGATCTTTTCTTTCGATCTTATGCCTACGTATTCTCGTTTACCGAAACAGGGAAATCAGAGCGTTCGTAGTTCCTCCTATTCTATGGGAGGAAATTGGTTTTTGGTGTCTTGTTCAAAGCCCAAGACGTGAAACGAAAGGTGATTTGTATCTTGTTCAAAGCCCAAGATGTGAAGCTGAAGGTCTATTTGTGTCTTGTTCAAAGCCCAAGACGTGAAGCTGAAGGACCTCGACTTTAGAGAGAATTTGTCATCTCTAAAGAGGGGGAAGGAGAATTACTTTAACTGGGATACGCGGATCCGAGCAATGCCATAATTTCCGAAGAAAGGGTTTTAACCTGAAGGAGAAGACTTTAACTCAGTGTAGAGCAATGCCATCTTTCCTTAGGAATTTCTCATGCTAAAAGAGGGACAGTGGCATGGATATAGATGGTCCAGAGGCTTGTCGCTTACAGCGATTAGATGAAGGGAAAGGAGTTGTTGATGTTTGTGTACTGTGAACGAGGCACAACTTTGATGCTAAAAGGTCGATTGGATCAACCAGTGGTTTTCTTATACAAAGCCTAAGAGGAGGCTAATTTCCGCTAGGAAAATCATTATACAAAGCCTAAGAGAAGGCTATTTTGTGTCTCGTACAAAGCCCGAGAGAGAGGCTAAAAGTTTGGTGACCCAGTGGGGCATATCGTTATACAAAGCCTAAGAGGAGGCTAGCAAAGAGTTGACTCAGTTGGAGAATCTTTTATACTCAGTAAGAGAGTGTTTTTGTATCTCGTACAAAGCCCGAGAGAGAGGCGAAAAGGTTGTTTTGACTCCACTGGGGAGAATTTTGGTATCTCGTACAAAGCCCGAGATGGAGGCTATTGTAACTGTTTCAGTTGAGTGACAGATCCAATATACTGATTTAAAAGAGAAAATTAGTTCTTATATGAGTAACACTGTACACAGGGATTTACTTTGAGGATCAGGGATATTTCCTTCTCTTTGAGGAAACGGGAAATCCAAAGGGTATTGAGACTATCCGAGTCTGCGGGTTTCCTTCCTATTTAACGAAGGGTGCTTGAGAATGTCTTTGAGACTCAAGGAAGTTAGACTGTCCAAGTCTAGAGTTTTATCTTTTGTACTATGCTTTGAGAAACAGTAGTAGACTCTATGAAAGGACTGTTCTATGAGGATGACTAGGTTCTGTTCCTATACCTCTAGGAGGTCGTCGGGACAATTTGTACGAAGCCCAAGAGGAGGCTGGAATCTTTTAAGAAGCCGACGGGTCCTTGTACGAAGCCCAAGAGGAGGCTATCATTCCCGAAGGAAGAGATCATTATATGAAGCCTAAGAGGAGGCTGTGAATACTTCTAAGAAGTCGTATGGTCCTTGAATAATGCCCAAGAGGAGGCCGATGCTTTTAAGAAGCCCGTGGGTCTATCATCTCCTTTCCATTAGGAGAGATAACTCTTTTAAAGATAAAAACCACTGGTAAACGTGCGAGGTTTACTATCCAACGACTTTTAGCTTTTAAAGAGGGTTCCTTAGTTAAGGTCCAAGATTATGACCGTAGTGGGTACCCAAACCCCGAGACATTCAAGGCAAGATATCCACAAGGAATAGATCAAGTCAGGAAAGTTCGAGAATTGGGAAGAAACTCAAAGATGCCATTCACGGAGAATACATTCATCTTAGGGAGTAGAGCTTCTTGACGATTCCTAAGGAGGACAGCCGAAGAGAAGACTGTATCTGGTGCTCCTATTGGGGATCTAGGCGTCTATTTCTACGAATAAATGAAACGGCGTCACCTAGTTCTAGACGTAGTTGCCGGGGAAACTCGAAATATCTATACTATTATTACACAGTAGATATGAGTTTATGAAAGGAGACTTACAGTGAGCAGCCCCACAATACAGTTTATAATATGAAAGCAGTAAATAAAAGCGATAACCACTTACTCGGTTGTAGTGCTTCCATGCTGTTTGGTTAGTTGTTCAATAAAGAAAGATTAAAAACAACAGTATATTCAAAATCAAAGGAGAAAGTGCTTTGAAAAAGAAAGATTTGGGGCTTACAGCTCAAGGAGAGGCCCAGGGTTTTATCAGTGAGCGCACTGTTTGAATTTGTACAGAGGGACTTATACAAGTGACTGGGGCCCAAAATGATTTTCTGTACAAAGGGATGGGTCTTACACTCTCTCAAGAGGCCCAAAAAAAGGTTTAAAGAAAAGAGAGGGGCTTATAACACGAGGGTAGGCCCAAATGATTTTTCGTTTAAAAATGGCGATCGCGCCGAGGTTTTCTTTTAACGCAGAGGGACTTATACAATAAGTGAGGCCCAAAATGTTTTGGTTAAAAGGGGATTGGGTCTTACACTCTATTAGAGGCCCAAAGTGTTTTAAAGAAAAAGAAATGGGTCTTACTACTCGAGGGTAGGCCCAGATGATTTTTGAAAAGGCGACGATCGCGCCGTTTGTTTTTTGACGGTATCGGGACTTATACAATAAGTGAGGCCCAAAGATGATTTGGTCAAAAAAAAGGATTGGGTCTTACACTCTAATAGAGGCCCAAAGTTTTGAAAATGACTTATGAGGGTTGAATTAATCCAAAAACCCTAATTTGTTTTCAAAAATGTATTTAATTGAATAAAAATTCAATTAAAATGATCAAAATTGTTTAACACATGGAAAACAAATTGTGATCTTGGATTAATGCTTCAAAAATTAAGTATTGACCTACAAAATAATTAGAAAGCATTAAAAGTTGCAAAATCAATGTAGAAAAAATATTTAGGCTAAAATACAGTTTTGGTCCCCCTGTTTTTCAAAATTCACTGTTTTGGTCCCCCTATTTTTTTTTTAACAGTTTTGGTCCCCCACCCCTCACTGTTCATGTACGGACGTGTACTGTTCATGTACGGACATGTACGGACAAGTTACTGTTCATCACTTTTTTTGAGCCAAAATTGGGGTGGGGGACCAAAACTGTTAAAAAAAAAATAGGGGGACCAAAACCGTGAATTTTGAAAAACAGGGGGACAAAAACTGTATTTTAGCCAAATATTTAATATGTCAAAAACAATTAAAATATTAATTCTTTGCAAAAATATCAATTATATGAAATAAATAATATTTTTGGGATTTTTTTGTGAAAAGAAAATATTTTAACATTTTTGTGAATTATTAAAAAAAGAATCAACTCAAAATCATTAAAACTCAGAGAGAAATTAATTTTTGAATCAATTAAACAAAATCACAAAATTCAAATATTTGAAAATCTGAAAATGGCGCCAAGAACACAAGCAAGAACACGCGCGTTTTCTGGGTTTGGCTGATTTGCATTTTCTATCCAATCTCACTGAATACTTGATTATAACATGCAATCTACATATCATTATGCTCGCCTCAACCTCACGATCATGGCTATGTACTTTAATTTCATTTAAATTAAACATACAACAAGAAATCACGAAGAGACCTCAAGAACCCTAATTTCTGCATGAAGGCTAGGATTTTTGATACACGACTCAAACAATGCAATTAATTGAGGGAAAACATTCCATGCATGATTATGAACATATGGCCAAATTATTGTGCGAGGAAATATGCATAGATTGGGAGATGACCAAGTATGTGCTTACCTCAAAGCCGTGACAGCAAGTTCAAAGTGATTTTTGATTTGGAGGTGTTACAGATGAGTTGTGATGATTTGAACAACTTCCCTACACCCTATGGATTGTGTTTGGATGGTTGGACTTGATTGAAATTGGCTGGATCATTTTGTGGTACCTCAGCTGCACCTTGTTTGAAAATTTGAGCAACCAGCTGGTGATTTCATGAAATTGATGTTTCAGAAGTTATGTGAGTGTTTGATCAGCTCATATGTGATGTATGTGAGGTGTGTGAGTGATTGGTTTGTGCATAATTTCTCTCAAACTCAAAACCCGATAGCTACCTTGCTAAGAAAGGCATTTTTGCCAAGAGAAAGAGATTTTGAGGAAAGCATCTGTTAGATGGCTTTGGTGTACTTAAACTGACCACAATTGAGCTCTATTTATAGTAGAGCAAGTTTGTTTTGCAAGGAATAGTGCATGGCAGCTGGTAAATAGGTTTGGCCAATGTTGGCAAATGAAAATCCAAGTCTCCTCTAGCCATTGACTAGAGATTAGGGCACAGAGCTTTGGTCCCCTTGGTCTTGGATAAGTCTTAACTGATTTCAGATGAGAATGGCTCAGTCCATGCCACCTTGATGGTTCCATTGAATGCCTCATTTCAAATTTGAAGTCTTGTCCCTATTTTGGCAACTCTAGGTTCAACATGCTATTCCTTGTTCCTTGGACCTTGGAGGCTTGGCTCAGTGATTGTCCCCTTTAGATTCAATCCTCTGAGGTGTCCAAGTGGATTGGAGCAATTGAAATTGGCTGATTTTGGCAAATCGAGCCAAAATGCAAATTCTGCCTTGCCTTGACAGATTTCAGCAAGGCAACTTGGCAAGGTTGTATCTCATGGTGTAGGTTGAATTTGGCAATGTTCTTGGCCATTTTGGAAAGCTCTTACATGATACAACAACTGTTTGAACAAGTTTGGTTTTGATCTCTTTTGATTCCAAGTGAAAAATCCCCCTACATTTGGCAAAAAGTGAGGCAGAATCTGACTTAGTGAAAATTTCACTAAGTGTTGGAAAAAGTGACATTTTCACTTTTCAGCCACTTTGATCACTCCATAACTCAAAATCCTTAATGAATTGGAATGACTTGTAGTTGAAGTTTTTGTAGGTGATAATGAGGGCTATAAATCCATCTTTGGATGAGAAAAAATGGCCTTGTGGTTTAGGAGTTATGGTCCTCCAAAGTTGGTACCTTTGCCACTTTATTTTTAACTTAGAAAAATTTCTAAGTTTTATGGTTACCCCTTTTACAAGTTATCTCACTTTTCTTGATTTTTCTTGATGAATGATGATTCAAATCATACATTAACATCATTTTAGGGTTAAAAATCCATTTTGGTGAAAAATCTCAAAAAGTCAAAGTTGACTTTTGTGCACAGTTGACTTTTTATCAGATGAATTCCAAACTGTGCAATTCTTCAGGAAATCATGTCCTTGACCTAAATCAAACTTGATGTACATGTTCCATGGGTGTCATAGGGTATATTCAATCATGTATTAGGGTTTGGGAGCATGTCCTGGTCAAAAGTCAAAGTTACAGTTGACTTTTCCCTTAAAACCCTAATTGTGGTGCAGATGAAAATGAGACTTGTTGCTCAAGCTTCTTGGATCAATCCATTGTTCCAAATGGATCAATATGGTGTATTAGAGACCCTCAAATCATCTCTTGAGGTCTTGGCTCATGGTTTGTCCCAAAAGTCAACTTAGGGGTGAATTAGGTCAAGAAACCCTAATTCCTGATTTTTGATGAATGCATCCCCTGAGGCAAAATTGACTTGATGCATGGGTTCATGAGGTTCCATGAAGCATATTAGGTTATGTTTTGGATCATTGCCTTGTGCCCAGATGAAAATTTCCATCTGGAGTCTCTGGTCGACCAAAACCCTAATTTGGTGACACTGTCGATCTTGAGACTTGATCCACCTAGAAGGGAGCAGCCTTGTGCTTAATCCTTGAAGTGTGAGTCCTTTTTGATCCATTGTGGATGTTTGAGAGATTAGACAAGTTGAAGATCATGTCATTTCTTGATTGATCCTTTGTCTAAGCACTCAGAGAGGGCTTGAAACCCTAATTTTGATTGTAGTGGATGCTCACCCACCTTTGGGGAGACTAATGAAGCATGATGGTTCATCCATATTGTGATGATGATTTTCACAATGATGGGAAATCTAAGTGGTCAAAATTTGGGGTATTACACTACCTTTTTTAATGCTCTCAATGTTATTTTGGATAATACATCATTGATAGTTAGGCCTTCTTCATGTTGGAACAAGTTTGGTTCTACATCTACAATCCTTAAGTTGTAATGATAAAAAAGTATAAAGAACAATTTTGTACTCTGATAGTTTCATTAAGTGTGCAAAATGTTAAAGATAAAGAAAGTAGACTATAGACTCTGGACAAAGAGACAATTGACTATAGCCAAAGTAGACTCTGAACTCTGGATAAGAAACTCTAGACTTTAGACTTCAATAGATTCTGAACCAAGGTTGAAATATGAAAAAGTGTTTAACTGATAGTCAACAACATGGATAAGCTAAGTCAACGCTTCTAGAACAAACAATCCAGATTTACTTTGATAATCCAAGCCTCATATTTACTAGATTGTGAAGTCTAATCTTCAAGGCTCTGAACTCTGATCAAGCTTCAAATAATCTAAAATACAAAGCCAATGATTGATAGAATAATGTTGAAACAATATTCTTGTAAATTGTACATTTAAACGGGAAAATCAAATGTTTCCTTAAAATGACAAATATGTTGGAATTATTAAGAAATGTACTACCAACCGATCTCCATGATTTACGGCTCAACCTCACACCACTATTATAGTTGTGAAATTGAAGAGGTTTTCAATTCTATCCTCCAACAATATTATTCGTCATCTATTTAAAGATGACAAGGAATTGTGAAGAACAAAAAATGTGGTGAAGAGTAAGAATAACACCGACGTGAGTAAAATGAAGAACAAAAAACGAGAGAAACAACAATTACAACACTCACTACACTTAGAGATTTTATTTGTATATTTTCTTAAGTGTAATCTCTGAAATTCATTTTGTGTATTTGCTTGATTAGAAGTATTCTTGTAAATACACAATCTTTATATTTTAACTTTGGTTAAATTTCTTGAGGGGCTGAGTTTAGTTTGTAGCCTTAAGGGAACATAGTAAATTACATCACACTATAATAATCTAATCTGAAAATCATAATCGATCAAATCATATAACAACTAAAAATCAATATATGTTTTGTGTTTTACTACTGTAATGATTTGAAAAATAGTAATAGAATGGTAGACTAAGCAATGAAAAAACTAAGAAAGATGAAGGAAAAAGCGGAAATGACATAGAGAACTAACAGTGAGGGCTTATCGCGTGAGGATCATGTTAGATTAATTATTTAATTAATCAAATATGGATTGACATAATTAATTATATTGTGGTCTATTGTTATTAAACACTAAATAGATGAGTTGTTTGATTGAGTTTTTGTGCCTGAATGGACCGTAATGGGTTGGACCATTCTGTTAAGCCCAATGAGAGGTCTCTGCCCTCAGCCATTTAGCTATTTAAATGTCTCCCCATTAGACAATTAACATACTATAAAAACCCCAAACGACAATGAGGGTAGTAATCCTCTCATAATCACTCTTACCGTCGACAACTTCTCCAATTCTACAAGGTACACCGTTCCTATAATATTTGATTATTCTTTGATATAATAGTATATGCTAGAATTTGTATCTATCGATTTAATTAAACTTTTATCAATCGGTATCAGAACACAATTTTTCTAAGTCAATAAGTTATACAGTTGGAATTTACGATGAAATTTACAATAATGAAAAAAATTCAATAAATTTCTAAATTATTAGAAATATTATATTGATAGTAATTATACCCTATCGACATGTTATTATTAATATAATTTATTATTGTTCAATGTACTTGTGATTTATGATTATGTAAATTATGGTTTGAGTACCTTATCGATATTAGAATTTTTTTTGTGACATGATATTTGTACATTGTTATATTTCTTATTTAATATTGTTGAAACTATTATTTAATAAACAATAAATTGTTTTAAAGACATGTAATACTTTATGAAATACAATAATTTAATTTTAATATTTTTTTAAAAATAGATTTCAATTCTCTTTATATTATGTAAGTGATTGACATATCCTATCGGTGTGACGTTACTTGACATGAGTATTGTGTGATAAAGAAAATAGTTGAATATTTGTTTAAAATTTTTTCAAAACTCTTAATCTTAGTTCAACTATTATTCTATATCAAGTGAGAGAATTTAACATGTCAATTATATAAAATTAAGAAACAAATATTATTTATTTATTACTTTATAGAGACTTATGTTGAGAATATTATATTCTTTTGTTAGTAATAAAGTTTATGACTATTTGTGTTATATCCTCAATAATAGTTAAATTTAAAGTCTCATGTTTTTCCGCAACGTATAACATAAAATATTTCTCAAATGTGTGTAGTTATATTTGTAGCATTTGAGTTTTGAGTGAGTTATTAAGATGTTATGTATAATCATATATTATGGGTTTGATCTCACTCAAATGATGGTAAATCTTTTATATGACCATCATACTTTTTCATGTGAAATTATATAAATATGGATATATTCTATTTACGTGCAAAATATGTGGTTGAGTTTGTAAAAGTGAAATGATGTTATATTATACAACCACTTCTCTGTATAGTTTTGCTTTACATAGTATCTCATTGTTCAGTCAGAGTATTTAATATTAGTAGCCTTTGAAAAATCCTTATCCTATTGGATTAGTGGGAGTGCATGTGTCCATAATCATATAATCTAAAAATTTTGGATTATTATTCTCACAGTGTCATATATTCTTGCCACACTGTAAATATGACATATTCTAAAAGGACTTCAAAATATAAATTAATTCTAAGAAGTCTTATATTGAGGTATATATTATTCTCTTAATCTCATGAAACATCATAACTTGATGTTTAGGTCGATATTGAAAATACACAATAATTCTTTAGCATGCAATAATATTGTGTTATCTTATCTTCAATAGTCCATATTTGTCAGGTCATAATATGAAAGTACAAGTAAATATCAATACTTCTATCGAGTATGATATTGTGTTATGAAGGTACTTATGATTAAATGTAATTACTCTCGTAATAGGGTATCCTTATATGTAATTACCATTCTTAGATCTATATGGATATTCTATGACCTATAATTTAAAACTCATTAGTATAATCACTAACCATAGACTTATACACATGAGTAAATCTTATGATACTTTGGGTTAGTGGGAGTTTATCAATATCATTTTCATATGCTTTGGCCATTCTTTATAACATATTACTCTAAACTTAAATATGTTACTCCAAATTCATCATTCTTTATATAAGTTGTGAGTCTTTAACATGTATGATTTGTTTTTCCTATCGGATACAACTTCTGCAACGTTGAAATTTACTTCTTTTTTATTGATTAATGTTTTGACCATTATTTATATTCTAATATTAAAATCAATATTTTTTAATAATTAATTATTGTCATCCAAGTGGGAGATTGTTAGATTAATTATTTAATTAATCAAATATGGATTGACATAATTAATTATTAATTAATTATGTGGTCTATTGTTATTAAACACTAAATAGATGAGTTGTTTGATTGAGTTTTTGTGCCTGAATGGACCGTAATGGGTTGGACCATTCAGTTAAGGCCAATGAGAGGTCCCTGCCTTCAGCCATTTAGCTATTTAACTGTTTCTCCATTAGACAATTAACATACTATAAAAACCCTAAACGGAAATTAGGGTAGTAATCCTCTCATAATCACCCTTACCGTCGATAACTTCTCCAATTCTACAAGGTACACCGTTCCTATAATATTTGATTATTCTTTGATATAATAGTATGCTATAATTTGTAGCTAACGGTTTAATTAAACTTTTATCAATGTATTGATATTATACTTTTACTTTCATATTATGACCTGACAAATGTGGACTATTGAAGATAAAATAACACAATATTATTGCATGCTAAAGAATTATTGTGTATTCCAATATTGACCTAAACATCAAGTTATGATGTTTCCTAATATTAAGAGAATAATTTATATCTCAGTATAAGACTTCTTAGAATTAATTTATATTTTGAAGTCATTTTAGAATATGTCATATTTACAGTGTGGCAAGAATATATGACACTATGAGAATAATAATGCAAAATTTTCAGATCAGAGCATTGTCGGCCGCCATCGTGATTTGGATTAGAGGGTGAGATCTATAACGGTTATTGAATTGGAGATGAAGAGTCCAGAGATAGATCCAAATCAATATACAAGATCTGGAGGCATTCTCAAAATCGAAAACAAAGAGAGAGAAGAAAAGGAGAAAAAAATTGCTAAGGACACTAATAAAGCGGGGTTAAGAGAAAGATAGTGGAAATTCTTTGAAAAAGAAAATGAGAGAAAAGCAAATATCTCATGTTATGTCACTAATATTGCGCTACTAAAGCAATTTACGGGTGTAATTTTCTATTAAAAATAATTTAAATTATTGCAAAAAATAAAATGATCGAAGAGACATTATTTACTAATAATCCATTTGCTAGTTTGCTTTGATTTTAAGATAGCTCAACCTTTTTTTTGCCTTAAAATATAATTTTTACTTTTATTTTTTATCGTACCTGATCAGAAAGAAGATTAATGGCCAGCGACGTCGTGAGCTCCGCAACTCCGGTGGTGATGAGACGGCGGTGGTGATGAGACGTGGTCTTCGCCTTGCAGCAACGGTCCCGTGATCTCCGGAGAGTGGGTTGACCAGCTCTTTCTTAGGTGGATGTTATCTAACGACGTGTGCTCGCAGGGTGGAGCACGTTGAGATCGTGGAGGAGGAGAGGCTGACCTCTCCTCGGTGTATGTAACCCCTGCTCGACAGTAACTGATCATTGCATGCTCGAAGACGAAGAGGTCTAAGTGTTTTCGACGACAGACAGAATTGGACCTTGTTGGGTCGTATTGTAGTATTGGGTTGGGTCTTCCTGACGGATGGGCAGACGTCGGCCCAGTCCAGAACAGGAGCCCCCCAAGTTGTTGCTCCGAAGTGTCGGAGTAATGACTTAAGGGCCAGACCCTCCAGGGAGGATATCCGTTAAATAGGGAAGTGTGCCCGTAGCGTCGACTTGGTGGAAAAATGGGTGATTAGGAGTAGGGATGCTCGTTGTGCAGGAGTCCCGAGGGCTGTGAACTAACGATGGTCGATGATACAGGGAGGCAAACGGAGACGGGTGCGTTCTTCGTACGGGCACAAGGGGGAAATGGAAGGACGCGCGTGGGAATCCGAGTGCCACGTGTAGCTTGCCATCAATGCCTAGGGCGACTAGGTCTAGTAGGGGTACTCAAGTGCCTAGAGATGCCTCGAGTCCCGCGTTAGGATTATAAATAGGAAACGAGTCTGTTCCATTTGCACGCTTTCGCTCTGCTGATTAGTTCCCTTCACGCTCTTCCTTGTGCTCGACACAACTGCCGCCATTGCTGCCGTCGCCTGTTGCTCCCCGCCAGCCTCACTCCTAACCATCAAGTAAGTTTCCTTGTCTCTTCCGTTGCAGTTTGATTTTACCGTTCATTTTTTGGGAAGGGACGTAGATCTTAGGGTAGTGTTTAGATATTTCGGTGATTTTCGTGAGTTTTCCGACGAGTATATGAGTTTTCCGGCATCATTAGTGACGTTTACGATGAATGCCTCGGTAACGCGCGATGAATGTCGCGGGGAGCTGACAAATATCCCGGGAATACATGATGAATATCCCGGGGATCCGACGGATATCCCGAGGGCACTCGGTGAATATCCCGGGAATACACGATGAATATCCCAGGGATCCGACGGATATCCTGAGGGCACCCGGTGAATGTCCCGGGGACCTGATGAATGTCTCGTCGAGGGGCCTGCGCCCGTTAGATCGTGTCAGTTGGGTAGCTTCTTCCTTATTGTCGGGGAGAGCCGTCTGGGCTGCTCGGCGCCCTCCACGCCCTTTCACTTGTCTTGCAGTGGAAGGGTGGATTTGATTTTGGAAGTCGAATTCACCGTGCTCCTCTGCTTTTTAGGTAAAATGGTCGTGAGGATCATGGGCATTATTCAGATAGACGTTGAACCCGACCTGCCCGAGCCCGTACAGCAGCTGGGGAGGAGCCCCTTCGTACGCCCGTGGATTAGGCAAGAGAAGAGCCCTTACGAATCAGATCGCGGTTTGCCCTAGACGATATGGATTCCTTCGCGATTGTCGAGGATGCCACTGTAGGTGAACGATCGAACTGGACGGTCTTCAAACCCAGAGAGCACCACCGCATATGCTCGAGTTATCGGGGGTTAAGGTTCCCCATGTATGAGTTCACATTTAGGGAGGCCGACATCCGTCTCCCCTTCAACGACTTCCAGCGGGGGGTGTTCGACTGGTTGCATCTGGCGCCCTCCCAGCTCCATTCCAACGCGTTGGCCTTTATACGGGCATTAGAGCTCGTGTGTGACTACCCCCTTCTTTCGTATCTTCCATCTATAATGGGCAACTGACCAGGGGCGACATAGTTGGGTCTCCTTCAAGCAGCCGAGGAAGCTGTTCAAGGCGTACTCAGATTCTGTTTGGTGTTTCAAGGACAGGTTTTATTATGTCATGCCCGCCACGCACAAAGTCGTGGGGTTCTTCTACGCCATCGTGATCGACGATACGGGGAAGGAAATGTTCGTGTCCAAGTGCCCCCTGGAGTGGGAAGAAGCGCACTTCGAGAGTGGCACGGAGGCTTACATCATAAAGCATAATTAATTGGGAGTCGAGGACAAGACCGCGTTCGTGAAGATGGTCGAGTATGTCGCTGGCTTTAATCAGGCCCAATGTATAACCAGGGACGAGAGCTTTCTCCTCGACTCACGAGGAAAGGTCGTGATCGAAACCCGTTTCATCAACACTAGAGCCCTCCTCGAATGTAAGTCTAAAGATAAAGCCAAGAGGTTTCTAGGTAGTAGCCCACCGTTTTGTTCAAGCACTTATCGTGTTTTATCACCTTATGCTGACTTGTTCCTTGTTTTCTGTCGCAGGTCAAATGTCGAATGCCACCGAGCGTATCCTGAAGCTGGCCGCCACTCGAGGCGCCAAGAGAAGTAAGGGCCGGGTCCAAGAAGTCATTCAGACAGCGGTGCCTGTCGAGGGAGCTAGTGGTTCTTCCTCTCCATAATGCAGCCAGTCTCCCCCCCAGAGAGGACCTGTCCTCATGGACCTCGAGGGTCCTGTCCCAACGGGGAAGTTCATCTTACCTGCCTATCACCTTCAGCGGGACTTCTTCGGAGGGAGTCACCCCGTTGTTGCCGAAGCTGAAGTGAAGGCGATCCTGGGAAATGACAGAACGGCCAGGGGGAATGCGCTTGTCGAAGATATGGCTGCCATGGTGCGAATCTTTGAGACCGCCCTAGTTCTGAATGACGAGACGAGCCCTGTCTCCGAACTGGAAAAGTTGCGGGACGAGTATAACACCCTCGAGAAGGAGAAGGACAAGGCTGAGAGTGACCTGCAGGAGGCCCGGACGAGGTGTGAGAACCACGTGCGTGTCCTCCATGAGCTGAATGAGACGGATGCTGAGTTGAAAAGGACTCAAGAGGAGTGGGAACGTCTCTGAAACAGAGTTGCCGAGCTGGAGGTTGCTGTTAATCCAGTAGAAGATGAGACGGAGGACGAGAGGCGCCTCGTTGGCCGCGGTGCTCTGATTACCAAGATTCGTGAACTCGAGCAAGATTGTCTGGAGGGCCTCGAGGTGGGTTTTAAGAGTGCTGTAGCTCAGGTCGAGGCTGAGAATCCAGACGTCCAGCTTGCCCTTGACAGAGTCAACCTGTTCCATCGTGTGGTCGACGACAAGTTGGTCGTACCAGGGGAGGACGAAGATGGTGACGGGGAGACTGATGCCCGGATCGAGGAAGAGATTGATGTTTAGTTTCTTTTGTTAGCTTGACATGTGCGTCATTTTCTTTTAACTTTTTTTAGTTCGGTCTGCGTGTCGTGATTTTTGTGATTACCTTTGCCCGGCCTGCGTGCCAGGGGCTTTATGACATTTTTGTGTGTACTATTTGCACAATGGGCTTCTGCCTGACTTAATGCTTTGTCTTTTGTTTATCTGTGTATGTGATGTTTGTATGCTTGATGATATATTTGTTATTTTTGTCTAAGTAATTTGGGGGTTTTGCTCGACTTTGTTGATCCTCGACAGTGTAGGGAACTAGTCGAGCGGCCGGAGCTGTATTTCGACCTTTAACGAGGCTAAGAGCTCAATCGAGGTCTTAGCTTCGTGGCGTAAACTTCCCATCGCGAGCTGCGTGTTCTGCCTAATTGGTACGGCGACGATGAAGCTTGGTCGAGGTATCCTCGTCGGATCAAGGGTCCTCGCGCACACACAACACGGGCCCTCGTCTGCTTGTTTCGTGGAGGGGAGTTGCGCTCGTACCTTAGTGCGCCCCCGTGGTCACGACGTAGCTGTGTCGCGGGCAGTTTTTAATTGTAGTACTGTTTAAGCTTCTCAACATTCCATGGTCGAGCAAGTTCCTCCCCGTGTAGATTTTTTAGGTAGTAGGCTCCTGTCCCCGTTTTCGTACGGAAGCAGTAGAGGCCCTCCCAATTCGCAGCGAGCTTGCCCTCTCACGAATCTTTCTGGTTCATTCGTAGGACGAGGGTGCCTACCTGAAAATCACGCTTAATAACTTTGTTGTTATAATGTAGAGTTATCTTCTGCTTGAGTAAGGCTTCGCGGAGGGACGCGCCCGACCTTATCTCTTTGACAAAGTCGAGCTCCTCCCTGAGGGCCTCATTGTTTGTCTCCTCGTCGAGGGGAGACTCCGTTCTTCTTGAGGGTTCCCTTATTTCTACGGGGATCACCGCCTCCGTCCCGTAGGTCAAGCGGAAGAGGTTTTTCCCGGTAGTAGAGTGCGGGGTTGTTCTGTAGGCCCAGAGGACGCTGTGCAGCTCCTCGACCCACCTTTTCTTGGCATTACCTAGTCGCCGTTTTAGTCCTCACAGGATCACTCTATTCACCGCTTCGGCTTGCCTGTTCGTTTGGGGATGCTCAAATGACGTGAAGTGTTGCTTCGTGCCCAGTTTGGTGACGAAGTCTTAAAAATTCTTATCGGTGAATTGTGTCCCATTGTCAGTGACAATTGCTTGGGGCACGCCGAACCGGGCGAGTATGTTCCTCTTGTAGAAGCGTAGTATGTTGTGGGACGTGATTTTGGCCAGGGCTTTCGCCTCGATCCACTTCGTGAAATAATCCACGTCGACGATCAGGTACTTGTTTTGGTACGACCCCACAACGAAGGGCCCGAGGATATCCATCCCCCACCACGCAAATGGCCATGGGGGCGACAGTGTTTTGACCTCACTGGGCGGGGCCAGGTGCATGTCCCTGTGTCGTTGGCATCTGTCGCACTTCTTGACGTGCTCCTTGGAGTCCTGTTGCATGGTGAGCCAATAGTACCCTGCTCGTAACGCTTTACGGGCTAGTGATTTTCCGCCAAGGTGTTGTGCATTATTCCCCTCGTGGATCTCTTGGAGTATACCGGGGACCTTGGACTCCTCGACGCACATGAGAAGGGGGATCGAGAAGTCGCGTTGGTATAGTTTGTCTTCGACGATTGTATAGGAGCAGGCTCGTTGCCTAACGACTCCGGCGTCTTTGGCGTCGTCGGGTAGCTTGCCCGTGCTAAGGTACTCGTATACCGGGGTCATCCAGCTATGGCTATCTCCAATGGTGTTCACGTCAGCCGCGGGGACAGGATTCCCGATGCTCAGACGAGAGAGTACCTCTTGAATGACAGATTTGTTTCTGCCTTTCTTCCTTGTGCTCGCAAGTTTTGATAGAACGTCCGCTCGAGTATTGTGTTCGCGCGGGACATGATTCACTTCCGTCGAGGAGAACTTTTTCATCATTTCCTTTACCAGAGCCAAGTATTCGATAAGACTGTCGTTCTTGGCTTGGTATTCTCGCCGTACCTGGGAGGCCACGAGCTGGGAGTCGGTGAAAATTTTGACCTCTTTGGCTCCGAGGTCTTCCGCTAAGCGTAAACCGGCGAGGAAGGCCTCGTACTCGACCTGATTGTTCGACGTCGGGAAAGACAATGTGAGGGAGACTTTGATCAGGATGTCTTCCCCGTTCTTGAGGATGATGCCTGCTCCACTGCCTTTCGAGCTGGATGCCCCATCGACATAGATCGTCCACTTTTGGGATCCGTTGGACTAATGCTCTGGGAGGGTCATTTCCGCCACGAAGTCAGCTAGTACTTGAGCTTTCAGGGCCTTCCTACCTTCGTATTGGATGTCGAACTCAGCAAGTTCGAGCGACCATCTGAGCATCCTCCCTGCCATGTCCAACCTACCGAGGAGTTGTCGTATGGGTTGCTCGGTCCTCACCATGATCGTGTGGGCCAAGAAGTAATGCCGCAACCTTCTGGCTGCGGTGATGAGAGCTAGGGCAACCTTTTCGATTTGCTGGTACCTAAGTTCCGGACCTTGGAGGGCTTTGGTGGTGAAGTAAATTAGCTTCGGCCCATCGGTGGTTTCCCAGATTAGGACTGCGCTGCCTGCTTCGCCTGTGATGGCGAGGTAAAGGAATAACGTCTCCCCGCACTCTGGTTGTGAGAGAACTGGGGGTTGTGAAAGGACTTGTTTGAGGTGGAGGAGCGCTTGCTCGCATTCCTCAGTCCACTCGAATGTGGCTTTATGGCGTAGAAGCTTGAAAAACAGGAGTGCGTACTGTGCATACTTGGCCACGAAGCGGGACAGTGAGGTCAACATCCCGTTCAGTGACTGTATCGACTTCTTCGAATTCGGGGTCAGGATCTCGGAGAATGCCATGCACTTTTCGGGGTTTGCCTTGATTCCTTTCTCCGTGAGGTAGAAACCGAGGAACTTGCCCGCCCGAACGCCGAAGGTACATTTGTCGGGGTTGAACCTCATCCTGCATTTTCTCGTTGTGTCGAAGACCTTTGTGAGATGGGCAGCATGGTCAAATTCTTCTGTGGATTTGAAGATCATGTCGTCCATGTAGACCTCGAGCATGTCGCTGATCTCTCCCCGGAAGACTTTGTTCATCATTTGCTGTTAGGTCGCGCTGGCGTTCTTCAGGCCGAAAGGCATTATGTTGTAGTAGTAATTGCTCGACTCGGTCATGAAGGCGGTGTGATGTTTGTCGACCTTGGCCATGGGGATTTGTTTGTACCCCGAGTAGGCGTCCATGAAGGAGAATAGTTTAAAACCTGCAGAATTTTCGACCAGCTGGTCAATGTTAGGCAATTGATAAGAATCTTTCGGGCATGCCCGGTTAAGGTCAGTATAGTCAACGCACATCCTCCATTTTCCATTATTTTTCTTGACAAGTACAACGTTGAATAACCAGGTTGTGTACCTGGCCTCCGAAATAAAATTTGCCTCTAAGAGGTCTTTTATAGCTTTTTCAGCAGCCTCCGCTTTCTCGGGAGACTGCCTACGCCTACGTTACACTATAGCCCTAGCGGTTGGATCTATAGTGAGCTGGTGACATGCAACCTCTGGGTCGAGGTCGGGCATCTCTGATGCGCTCCACGCGAATAAATCAGCATTCTCTCGGAGGCATGCCTTCAGCTGCTTCTTCGCCAGGTAGGGGAGCCCAGTGCCGATCTTTATGCTCTTATCTGGATCATCTCCGAGGGCGACGAGCTCGAAGTCTCCATTTGGGATGGGGCGCGTTGGGTGGAGAGGCTGCCTGTTGCCTTCAGCTGGGAGGTCATTGTCGGCTGCTCCGCCTTTCTCATGCTCGCTGTGGAAATGACTGTCGAGGTCCACCGCATTGATGCGCGGGAGTGGCTTATGCACTGCGTCTGGGGTTGACTTTTCTCCGGCCTTGGGCTTGACATTGATCAAACTCAAGCCCTTGGTTGCAACTTTGAAGCATCTCCTAACAGCTTCAATGTCCCCGTGCATGGTGACGACCCGGCCTCTGGCCGTATAGTACTTCATCTTCAGATGGACTGTAGATGGTACTGCCATGAGTTCGGCCAGAGTGGTTCTCCCCGGGATGCATTGGTAGAGGGAATGGCATTCTACTACCAAGAAGTGGGTCTTGACTTGTCGGGCAGTGTCCTCGCTCCCGAAAGTGACCATCAGTTCAACATAGTCCCACGGTCTAGTGGTGGTGCCGTTGAACCCTTGTAGATCCGACCCCACGTAAGGGGTCAGATGCTTTTCGTCGAGCTGGAGGGTCTCGAAAAGGTGGGCGTACATGATGTCCACTGAGCTCTCTTTGTCGACCAAGATTCTGTAGACATCAAAATTTGCCATCTGCGCCCGGATCAGGAGGGGGATGGTGGAGTTGGGCACGCCGCCCGACAGCTCCTCGAGGTAGAAGGTGATGGGGTTTGACTTCCCTTGCACCTTATTAAAAGTGGTAGTCTGCGTCGAGGTCGCGGATTCCAGCTCGTTGAATTTCTGCTTGATTGACCCGACGGAGACCTTGTTGAAGCCCCCGCCGAATATAACCATCGCCGTGGGGAAGCTTTCCCATGTGCTACGGGCAGTGACAGGGTCTTCGGGGGGAAAGCTCTCCCACATGCTACGAACTGTCATTGCATCCTCGATTCCTTCGGGGATGTAAAAGTCCTCTGGTCGAGTGACGTTCAGGGCGAATTACAGTCTATTTTCCCCGGAGGGGGGTGTCGTCTCCTCGACGCTTTGTGTGTCTTGGGCATCTGGGCGAGGAGCATCATTTCTCTTGGTATACTGCTTGAGATGCCCTTCCTTGATTAGGATCTCAATTGCATCCTTGAGGTGGATGCAATCTTCGGTGACATGTCTGTGGCTCTGATGGAAGCTGCAGTATTTGGACTTGTCAGTGTTTGATTTGGGGGGTGTCGGCTTTGGAAACCGGACACCCCCTTTATGAAATTTGGAGTTGGCGCACTCGGAGAGAATTCACTCGCGGGGAGTGTTGAGTGGAGTATAGTCCGTGAACCGGCCAGATAGACCTCTCGACTCGCGAGAGTCCTTGGGACGGCCTTCGCGTCTTCTCTCTCCCCCGCGTCGGGGGGGGGGGGGGAGTAGAGTCTTCATCCTTGGAGCTCCGGAGGCCCTCTTGGTGCCGCGAGTCTCGGGCAACATGGGCGGCCTCTGACTCTTTGAACTGGATGTACGACTAGGCTCGGTGGAGGAGGTCTTCCAAGTTACGGGGTCTATGGATGCCCACAGATTTGGCGAACTCGGTCCCGTGACGCGGTCTCTGCTTGATCAGGAACTTCTTCATGTCGTCGATAGCGGGTACTTCGACGGCTTCCCAGTTGAATCTCTCGATGTAGTCTCTGAGAGATTCGTTCCTCCCTTGGAGGATGGCTTCCAAAGAGGCCACCGTCTTCGGATGACGGCGAGATGCAGTAAAATGCCTGGAGAATAGGCTCTTCAGTTGCTTCCAAGACGTGATGGATTCTTGTGCAAGGCTTTTGTACCAAGTAATGACACCTTTTCTGAGGGTGGTCGGGAAGAGCCTGCACGTAATAGCTCCCCGGACATTCCTGTAGTCGAGCATAGCCTTGAAGCTCTCGACGTGGTTGTCGGGGTCGGCAATGTCGTCTTACGCCCCAAGGGTGGAGGCTTTTCCATCCCCACATGTATAAGAGTCTCCATAATCTCTCTAGACAGCGGGGTCCACTGGTCGTCCTCCTCACTCCTAACTGGTGATCGTGACGGGGAGTGATGGCCCCGACCAGGCCTGTGTCGTCGGAGGGAGCTCCTCGAACGGCTCTTCTGCTTTTCGCCGTCAGCTTTGCTCCTCTTCTGGGCAGGAGAGCATCGACGTTCCTTCGGGGGAGGTGATCGATGGCGCTTCTTGGTGACCACAGGTTGGGGTCGTTCCAGGCGCGAGCGGTGTCCCGCAGGTGGGGGCGTCGGACTTCTAGAGTCGACCAGTGGTGTCCTTCGTGGGGAAGGAGAGTGACTGGGATATGGAGGGTGATGATGTCTCCGCGGGGGAGAGCGTCGTGGTTGCCCCCTTTCGAGCGCTTTAATCCTCACGGTCTGCTGGGAGATCATTTGGTTGGTCTGATTGATTAAAGCAAATAGGGCCACCGTGTTCGGACCAGCATTTAGTGGCGCAGGGATCAGCTGGTAGACAATGGTGGCGCTGTCCTGTTGAGTGGCATTGTATGCTGCGTTGTCAGAGGAAGGGGAGGCAGTCTGCCCGTCCCTTTCGTCGTCTTCTTCGATGTTGACCACTGTATTATCCTCGCGGTCGTCTCTGTTATTGAACTGCGCAAAGGTGGTGTCCGGAGTCTTGTTCTCAGGTTGGGAGCTGACCATGGTTGTCAGAAAAATGGAGGTTTCTTTGGTTTTACGAAGAGGAAAACGGGGAAGCAAAGGTTCCCACAGATGTCGCCACTGATCGTACCTAATTAGAAAGGAGATTAGTGGCCAACGACGTTGTGAGCTCCGCAACTCCAGTGGTGATGAGACGGCAGAGAGGGGGGTGTACCTGCAAGGTACTCCGATGCTAAAGTCAGGAAAAGGAGTAGGCAAGTACAGGAAGTGAAAGTGAGTAAGAATGTAATGTAACATGACCCTCTCAAGTGAAAGGGTATTTATAGGTTGCCCCTAGCGCAGGGCCAACGGTCATTTACACTTGACTGGGTCACAAGGCCCAATGCAAACAACTGTCAGGGCTTACGTGGCGTAGTGAGGACCAGCATGTGGTCTTTGCCCTGGAGTAACGGTCCCGTGATCTCCGGAGAGTGGGTTGACCAGCTCTTTCTGAGGTGGACGCTATCTAATGACGTGTCCTCACAGGGTGGAGTACGTGGAGATCGTGGAGGAGGAGAGGCGTGGCCTCTCCTCGGTGTATGTAACCCCTGCTCGACAGTAACTGGTCATTGCGTGCTCGTAGAAGAAGAGGTCTAGGTGTGCTCGACGGCAGACATAATTGGCCTTGTTGGGCCGTATTGCAGTATTGGGTTGGGCCTGCCCGACGGATGGGCAGGCGTCGGCCCAGTCCAGAACAATTTTATTCCTTATAATACACTGTATTTTCTTTTATATAAAGATAAAAGATTGTATTCTTTATCTTAATCCCTATATACAATTATATGATCATGCTAACTTATATTTTTAGAGCATATATTAGAGAATTCAAAATCACTTAAAAAATAATATAATTAGAGGCTGGTATAGTATTAGTGATATCAGTGTTGTCTTTGAGGGAGTGTAAAGCAGACAACCGTAAATTTGTTAGAGTTAAATTATAGTTAAATAGTGTCTTATAAAATATTTTCTAGATTAAATCGTGAGTATATAAGACCTCTTTTTATTTTTGTTGTAGTTAAATTGTAGCTAACCGGCACAGGGACTCTAAAAACTTGAGGGGGCTCTAAGTGAGATGATTTTACTGGTAGTTTTGATGGTTCCGTGTATTTGTAAATAAATATTAAGAAAACGAGATACCAACATAAACATACAGAGTTTAATGGAGATGAAATGACACTATGAAAATGTTTTACAATGTTATCCAATGAGAATATATCACTCTATTATGTCGTACAAGTAATTTAAAATGTCAATCTGACTTGACGAAATACATGATTGTCATTGGTTGATAGTCTAAAATTAATTTTACTATCAATGCATCAACCGTTTTCTCAAAAATAAAATTATCATATCAATATTTTTGACAAGTGAATTTTTATATAATAATTAGGGTCCATTAGTTTAGTTTTTTAAATAACTTTTATTGTATTATATATTTGTTTTAAAATATTTTCCAAAAAAAATTATTAAGAAACTTAAATAATTTTAAAAAAATGTTATTTTAAAAATTGGATTGTGTTTGGTTCATACATAAATACTTTTATTATGAAATTAATAAGAAGCAATATAATAGAAGAGTATAGACGAATGAGAGAAAGATAAAAGAGAAATAGTATTGTATTATTCCCATTATCAGTATCAATTTTAAGTACAATATGAGTCTTATTTATAGGACATATGTAATAATTGAAAAGTCAATATGAAATTTTTTAATTTATGGACATACATAATCATGTCATTTATAATACCCCCCCTTTTTAGAACAAGATTTGTTCATTTCCTTAAAAGGTTTTGATGATAACAAAGTATTTAAAACACAATAGTGTTTACTAATGGTTTTTCAAATTCGCAGGATCAAAAGACATTAACCTTGATATTAATCAAGTTAATTACTCAGAAGAACCATTAAAGGGAAGCAAAGTTGTTTTGAAATCTGAAGGATCAGAACCAAGCTTTCAGACTTTTAAGAGTCAACTCAAGTATTTCAGATGTTGAACCTAAGCTTACAAGGAATACAAAGATTAGTAAAGCTTTGAAGACTGGAATCTTTTGAAGCAAGCAGACTTTGTTATTAAGGAACGAATCTGCATCTTATGAACAAGCTTAATCAGAAATTCTAAAGATAATGCTTCAAAGGAATTTGTCTACATCAAGTCATCAACTCTGAAAGTGTTAATCCTGACTAGTTTTGATCAAGACTCTGGTGAAGGCAAGACTCAGAACTTGTGAACTTAAGACTATGAAGTCTCATTCCAACCAGGTTCTAAAAGCATGCTTTAACTTCTGATCATGCTTTAACTAATTATATAAAAAACCTCTGAATCAGAAAGTTAGGTATAAGGATAACAATGACTATGAGCAAGATTCAACAAAAGTCTACAAGAAAACTTTAGTCAGAAGTTATCTAAAGAAGATCACGTGACAAAGGTGCAATACTTTATGTCTAATCAGTATAAAGTAATGTTGTCAGGATCTTCTCTTTCCAACTGTTCAGAACTCTATTCTGCTACTCTTAACGTCTTTATGCTAGCTAAATTTTAGCTCACTCTATTTTCCATCAATTAAAGACCTTCTACGACTATTTGTACCATGATAGTCTCAATCTTCAACGGATCCATTTGCAACTTCTATTTAAAGAAGAAGATTGAAAACATTCATATAACTCTAGAGTTGAATCTCTATCTCTCCATAAAATGAATGTTAGTTGAAGATTTCGTGATTGTGTTAACATGGATGTGATACCAGTTCACTGAAATGAATTAAGAGAATCTATGTTCCGTAGAAAACACATATGAGAGAAACACACTTCAAAAGATTACATAACTAGAAGAGTTTAGCGTGTTAGAGCAAAGTGAAACATATTCACATACATTCTGAAAAAAAAATATGTGAATATGATCAAGAACAGGAAGGCACAACAAGATGCAAATTTGTGCAAGGAAAGAAGATGGATTAAAAATTCATTCTTCTACACTCAGGAGCAATCAACTCATATTTTGCTCAAGAGTATGGACCTTTGTGTATCTTCTTATCCAAGAAGCACTCAAATGAACACAAGGTTAATGCTAGATTCTTCTGTTAGGAGAATCTGAAGACTCTAGCTTTTGTACTTAAAGTAAGTCTCATTCTGTTGATCGAGCACTAAATTCTCTTGCTTTCGGGTAGAGTAAAAAGTCATGAACTGGATGTTTAGGCAATTGAAGTCTCATGCTTGCGGGCAGAGCATGAAGTCTCGATCTGGATGATTGAGCGGGAAGTTCTAAACAGGCAGTTTAGGCGAGGAATTCTCATGCTTGAGGACTTAAGCAGAAGTCTCTTTATAGATGACTGAGCAGGAAGTCATAAGCTGTTGGCTTAAGCAATTGTAATCAGTCTGATTATATCTAAAAGCTCATATGCTGCAAAGGGACTGGACTACTCACAGTTAAGAGGAACCAGAATATAGTGTGTGTCTCTTTATTTATTTATGCATTTATATTCCGCCGTGCAACATACTCTGAAGTCAGACTTTGATCTGATTCAGTCTCTTACTTGCATCAGAATATGAGCTTGACAACTCATGTGCTGAAGCAGAGTTAAGAAAAGGAAGTAAACTTTTCACTGTTGTTACTCACCCTGATATCAGACTCTAAGCGTGGTTGAGAATATGATGGTTCAGAAACAGTAGAAGAAAAGAGTTTTATAATTGGACATACACAATTTAACCCCTTCTTGTGTATTTTTCTAACCTTTAGTTGGTATTAGAGCCCAATTGTGCTTTGTCACTTAACAATGAAATAGAAAAGATCCATTGAGAAAAACTACTCAGTCAAGAGCTCCAACTTGGATGAAGTTTCCTTCATTAGATAGAAAGGAAACTACAAAGAGATGAGCTAAAGAAGGTCATGATGAATGCTTGAACTTAAGCATATGACCTTGAATGAACTCTGGAATAACCGTCGAAGGAGTTCTTTCAAATTTCTATGGATCAAGAAACTTGTTTCCACTTTAAGTCATTTGTTTTATGAGTGTGAAAGAATTTATAATCTTTAAGACTGACTCATGGGACAGATGTACTTGTTGAAGAAATCAAGAAACCATTTATGCTTTAAGTATTTTACTTTGTAAATATGAAAGGATTCTTTAATCCTTAAGACTGACTCATTGGGCAAATGTGTTTATTGTAAAAATATTTGTTTAATCTTAATCTACTTAAAGCAATATGTCCACTCGCATCATTGATTGTGATAATAAGTTGTAAGACACTCTTGAAGACAACATTGACTAGAAAATCAATGGTGTTGGCTTGGTAAGAGATCTTGAGAAATTTTCTAGCAAGATAGAACTTTAAGGTTAAATCTATTCAGGAGACTAATGACCATAATACTTCAGACCTTGAAAGGTTGATTTGTAACCTTCAGAGCCTTGAAATGGAACTGAATGTGATGAACATGTGTTGAAACCTAGATCTCATGCCTTGAGGTCTAATGCTGAAAGATTTAGTAATAAAAACTTCTAGACCCTCATATGTCAGAAAAACCAGAAGAAGCTTCTGACGGAGAAGATTCTAATGGGGACTTTGATAATGAGGAAATGGATTTTATCATAAAAAAGTTTCAATAATTGACCAAGAGAAACAGGATGTTATATGGTATAAGTTCTAACTTTAAAGGTTCCAATTCCATAAACAATTGTCCCGATCTACAAAAGGACAAATTCAAACAGAGAAGTTGAAGAAGTCAACCTTGCACTTATGGCTGACACACTCCCTAATTCTGAATCCTAGTCATGTTCTGACTCAAAATCTGATGAGGTTGTTAAGACATTAGAAAGAAATCTAACTGCTCAATCTAAAAGGAATTCCATAGAATCTTTAAATGAGCAAGTTATGACTCTTCAAGACTTCTTGACAATAGGTCTTAACAAAACTTGGCTTGCTCTAATGATCTATGAAGTAAGCAAAGGAGAAGGTCTGGTCTTCATAAAAATGTTTTGATTCTAAAATCTTGGCATGAAAGAAACCCAAAGAATCCTCTTTTTAGCTATGCTCATAAAAGGATTAAAGACCTTGGTGTATTTGCTGATGAGTTTAGCAAGATTATAAATACACCAGAACCAATGACAGAGAAGTCAAAGGTTTTGATTAATATTTAACCTAAAACTTCAAAGCCATTAGTTTCTGAGGATATTAGAAACTAAGTTAAATGGTGAAACATTTGCTCTGGAGTCTGGATGATGGACATCTACAGCCTATAATTGGAGGAAATTATGTGGTCTAGATCCTAACTAATGAGAGAGGAAGGAAAAGAAGGTTATTATCTCTAGACTTCTGAACTACTAGTCTTTGCTGAACATGAATAAGCTTCAGCAACAGACAATCTTGAAGATTGATTCTTTTCAGAAAGAATATGCAAAAGATGTTCAGAATCTACACAAAGGTATGTCAATCATTCTCTTTCTTTAGATAACTTTTGTTTATGATAAGTTATCTGTAATTGGTTTATGTATATGATATGTCTGTGCATAACCAGTTTGGACAACTTACTCTTGTGAGGATTTTCAAACCAATGAAAATAATATTTATTCACTTTAGATAAATATTATGGCTACTTGAGTATATTCTTATTCTTGATCTTCATTCAAAAGCAAGTATTATGAGGTCAATATTTTTTTATCAGAAAGTTTTGTTATTCAAGAAAATTCACTATTGAGTTGTGTTGCTTGTTTTACCCTTTGTCTTTTAAAGACTTAATTATTTTCTAAAGAAAAAGGTTTTTAATCTTATTTAAAAATCTTGATTCTAAGAGTATCAAATTCTGATGCTAATCACAAGTAGCCTCATCAAGAACTGAAATAGTCTCAGATAATGTGTGGCTTCTAAAAGATATTGAATTCTGAAACTCAGCTAAGGAATAAGAAATTTCAAATAACATTTAAGTGAAAAAATATTGTTGACAACTATCTCACTTAAAGATTCACAGGTTTACAAATTTATCATGCATACTCTATAGATGTATGTGCATAACCTATGGAGTAGTGATGCTTTACCCTCTGAATATTTTGTGGACTCTCTCTCTCTCTCTCTCTCTCTCTCTCTCTCTCTCTCTCTCTCTCTCTCTTTTGTCATGTCTTACCTTTTTCTTTGTACTTATTGATCTCACTTGTTGGTTTTCCAAAATATTTTCTGATTTGTATTTTCAAAATCTAGCTGTCTTAAATCTTTTTCTCTCTTGGTTAAACCTTTTTATTTCCTATTTAAACTAATCTCCCTCAGTTTAGGTTTTTCATTCCTGTTTTACATCTTGCCTCTCAAACCTGGTTGACATAGTGTACAACCTTGATCTAGTTTTTCAAAAGCTCTTCACTCTCGCTTTTGTCCTAACCTGAAATGACCTCTAGCTCAAACCTTGGCTTGAAAAACTAATTGGAGAGCATCAATGAAAGGCTAGTCTTCCTTGAAGAATTGGGAGCTTCTAACTATGATCTTCAGCTTCTCCTCCACTCAGGGGTACAAATCAAACTTCCTCGAGTAACTTGCAACCTCCTGAAAAGAACATTTTCTCTCCTTGATAGAAAAGTGTTTTCATTCCTTATAAACGAGTTCTGGGTGAACTCTTATCTCTGGAAGGAATAATGGTAAGTCTTGATGAAGTTTCATTTAACCATAGGTTAAAAAGTTGTTGGTGAAGATTATGTTGTTTCATAAGGATGGTCCATCTCTCCCTTCCTCCGCTCAAGTTTTAGCAGTGTTTCAGAACATGCCTTAGTTTTCTCCCTATTTTCTCTTCTCTTTTGTGCATAGTTTTGGTTTTTTTTTTTAGATTTTGAGATTCGATGTGTATGATATTCTTTCCTGTTTTGGGTTATAAGACCTGTAAAGTATCTCCAATCAATGAATGTATATTGTAACACATTCTGGCTCTTAGTGTATTTGATGTATTCATTTTTAGCCTCTGATTGTATAAACAAAGCAATTATTATGGTTACCTGGATGTATCAAATTTAATGAAAAATAAATATTAAGATTAAAACACTATTTTGTTTTGCTTATGGACGTATTAATCAATTGACATTAAAAGAAATAATTATGATTAAAATGGTGGTATGCAAAATTAAGGGAAAAGTACTTCATTGAATTAAAGAAATGAGTACAAAACAATGTTTAAACATTAATCCTAATCATCCCTAAATTTCCTAGCATGGAAAGATGTCTCCCAATCTAAATCCACTTCTTCTTCTTCTTCAGAAACAAAATGAATCACTTTTTTAAATGTTCTTCTCTTGGACTTCTTCTTCTTCTTAATCTTCTTCTGTGACTTTAATGCTTGAGCAAGAAAGGTTGAAGGAATTTCTTCAGAGGGTCTGACCCCCTGATCAAAAGTTGCCTTAGAGACTGTAGGAGCCTTTGGAACAATAGGAGTAGCAGATTGCTCATAAGGTATACTCATCTTGAATCAGATGTACGATGAAGTGAATATGGATTTGTGATTTGGCTTGAACAAAGTTGTGTACTTTTATAACGAAAATTTTGGAAGTTCAAACACTTCGCGTGTTTTAGTTTCTGATCTTTGAAATTCTCAAAGTCAATCACTAATTAAGCATGTCATACTTATAATTACTTATTGGAAACTAAAACGGTAATGATGTACCATCAGAAGTAAAGAATTTATTTGGTTAAAAGACTTTAAAATTGTTTTCAACTGTCCTCTCTTTTGAAAATGTTTTTAATCATTTAAATTGGTTTTTGTGTGTTCAAATTCTATCGTATTTTTAAACTCCTTCAAAATTTTGTGCTTTTAAACTATTTCAATTTTTTGTTTTTGTTTTTATCTTTCTTTTAAAATCTTTTTGATAATGACAAAGGGGGAGAAAATGCACAGAGTATTTAAGAAAAGAAAAGCATGAGAACTTAAATAAAGTAGTTTCTGCATTAACAACTTATGAGTTATAGGCTTTAAGTTATTTATATTCTATATTTATTTTGTGTAATTTGTTTTACTTGGCTTAAATGATAAACTTAATTAACAAATACAGGAATTAGGGAAAGCTTACAAACTTTACCTTAATGAACTGTCAGACTAAAGGAAGAGCTTACAAACTTTGACTGAAGGTCTGTCAAACTCAGGAAGAGCTTACAAACCTCAATCCATTGTTAGAATTTGTCGATTAAAATTATAATATTAAATTAACATAGATAAAGAGTTAAGAGGAGCTTAGAAACCTCGTTTTATTGGACTATCAGACTTAGGGGGAACATACAAACCTCACCTTAAAGAACTGCTTAACTTAGGGGGAACATACAAACCTCAGACTCTGATGTTAGATTGTGTTAATTAAATCATAAACCATTATTCTTAAATACGTTTATTCATCATCATAAAAAAATGGGAGATTGTTAGAACAATATTTTTTTATTCCCTTAAAAGGGTTTGATGATAACAAAGTATTTAAAGAACAATAAGGTTTACTAATGGTTATTGAAGTGTGCAGGATCAAAAGACATTAACCTTGATATTAATCAAGTTAATTACTTAGAAGAACCATTAAAGGGAAGTAAAGTTGTTCTTAATCCGAAGGATCGGAATCAAGCTTTCAAACTTTGAAGAGTCAACTTAAGTCTTTCACATGTTGAACCTAAGCTTACAAGGAATACAAAGATCCGTAAAGCTCTAAAGACTCGAATCTTTTGAAGCAAGAATACTCTATTATTAAGGAACAACTTTGCATCTTCTGAACAAGCTTCATTAGCAATTATGAAGATACTACTTCAAAGGGATTTGTCTGCATTAAGTCATCAACTTTGAAAGTGTTAATCCATACTAGTTCTTATTAAGACTCTGATGAAGGCGAGACTCAGAACCTGTGAGCTCAAGACTCTGAAGTCTCATTTCAACCAGGTTCTGAAGACATACATTAGCTTCTGATCATGCTTTAACTAATTCTATAAAAAGCCTATGAACCAGAAAGCTAAGTATAAGGATAATAATGACTCTGAGCAAGCTTTAACAAACGTCTACAAAAAGACTCTAGTCAAAAGTTATCAAAAGAAGATCACGTGACAAAGGTACAATACTTTATATCTAATCAGCATAAAGTAATGTTGTCAGGATCTTATCTCTCCAATTGTTCGGAACTCTGTTATGCTACTCTTAATGTCGTTATGCTAGCTGAGTTTTAGCTAAAAACCTTCAATGACTATTTGTACCATGATAGTCTTAATCCTCAATGGATATATTCTCAACATCTATTTAAAGAAAAAGATTGAAAACATTCATATAACTCTAGAGTTGAATCTCTATCTCTCCAGAAAATGAATGTGAGCTGAAGATTTCGTGATGGTGTTCATGTGGATGTGATACAAGTTCACTAAAATGAGTTGAGAGAATCTTTGTTCCACAAAAAATACAAATGAGAGAGACACTTCAAAAGATTACATAACCAGAAGGGTTAAGTATGTTAGAGTAGAGTGAAACATATTCACATACATTCTGAAGAAAGAATATATGAATATGATCAAGAACAATAAGGCACAATAAGATGAAAATTTGTGAAATTAGAGAAGAAGAATGAAAACTTCATTCTTCTATACTCAGGAGAAATCAACTCATATTTTGCTCAAAAGTGTGAACCTTTGTGTACCTACTTATCCAAGAAGCACTCAAATTAAATGAACACAAGGTTAATACTTGATTCTTCTGTTAGGAGAATCTGAAGACTCTTGCCTCTGTGCTCAGAGTAAGTCTCATTTTGTTGATTGAGCACTAAAGTCTCTTGCTTGCGGGCAAAGTAAAAAGTTCTGAACTGGATGTTTAGGCACTTTAAGTCTTATGCTTGCAGGCAAAGTAGGATGTCTCAATCTGGATGATTGTGCAGGAAGTCTTGAACAAGTAGTTTAGGCAAGGAAGTTTCATGCTTGAGGACTTAAGCAAAAGTATCTTTTTAGGTGATTGAGTAGGAAGTCTTGAGCTACTAGCTTAAGCAATTGTAATTAGTCTGATTATAATTAAAATCTATTGTGTTGCAATGAGACTGGACTACTCTCAGCTGAAAGAAACCAGGATATATTGTGTGTCTCTTTATTTACTTTTGCATTTATATTCCACTGTGCGACATACTATGAAGTCAGACTCTGGTTTGATTTAGTCTCTTACTTGCATCAGAATCTGAGTTTGACACCTCATGTTTTGAAGCAGAGTTAAGAAAAGGAAGTAAACTTTTCACTGTTGTTACTCACCTTAATATCAAACTCTAAATGTGGTTCACAATCTGATGGTTCAGAACAAGTAGAAGAAATAAGTTTTATATTTGGACATACAGAATTTAACCCCCTCCTTATTATGTATTTTTCTCACTTTCACTCATTGGGTGTCCATAAATTATACGTCTCGTAAAGACCTTACTAGAAAAACTCCAGTGGAAAAATTCTAGTAAAGGTAAAAGAGTATAACATTATTTGTAAGGGAATTACCTTGTTATTAATCAATATAAATTGTTACAGCTAAGAAAGGAAAATACAAGGAGACAATCATCAATTATTCATAACAATCCCTCTTGAATGTTTGTTTAGGATATGCCTCGTTAAAACCTTATTAGAAAAACCTCAGTGGAAAACATCTAGTGAAGAAAAAATAGTAGAATATTCTTTTAAGAAAAATTTATTTCCCCTCTCAGCTGAACGATCATTTCTTCAATGATGAAGATCAATCTTTCATACTACTTGGTTAAAAGTTCTATTTGTGAGTAACTTTGAGAAAAAATCTAGAAGATTATCACTTGAATGGATTTTTTGGATGCTTATATCATTACCTTTTGGAAGATCATGAGTGAAAATGAACTTTGGAGAAATATGTTTAGTTCGGTCTCTTTTAATGTAACCGTCTTTCAATTGAGCGATGCATGTAGTATTATCTTCATATATGGTTATTGCGTTTATTTTTCCACAATGCAAACCACACATATTTTGTGTGTGTTGAATTAAGGATCTCCATCAAACTCATTCTCGACTTGCCTCATGTAGTGCTAAAATTTTTTTCATGATTAGATGAAGTTGTTGTTATGGTTTGTCTCACAGGTCTCCATGAAGTAGTTGTACCACCATAAGTAAACAAATAATTTGTTCATGATCTACCATTATGATGGCACAACAAGTAACATGCATTTGCATAACCTGATAACTCTAAGTTAGATACTTTGGAATAAAACAAACTCCTATCCATTTACCCATAAGATAACGAGGTATATTTAGACTTTGTTCCAATGTCTTTATGTAGGTGAAAACCCATATCTTGCTAATAGAGTTTTAGAAATTGATATATCGTAGTTTGTATAATTAGCAAGATAGATCAGTGCTTGAATTACACTGAGATATGATACTTCATGACCAAATAGTTTTGCATCCTCTTTTCGAGGTCTAAACGAATCTTCTATACATCCAATGATCTAGCAGCATCGGGGTACACGACATATGAGATTTGTCCATATACGAATGTTTTAACACCTTTTATATATAATGTTCTTAATGTAAAAATATTCCACTATTCTAATGCTCAATACATAAACCGAGACATAACATTGTCTTTTATATCCTTTATCTCAAACTATTTCTTTAAGAGATTTACAATATAATAATTTTTATGTCATCCACATAGACAACTATTATAAAAAAATTATTTTTCTAGATTTGTTCATAAAACAAATATTCATTGAGACAATTATACCACACGTGTCTATGTTGTTTTAACCTATAGAGATACTTGTTCAATTTGATGGAATAACGTTTTCGAGATCCAAACTTATGTATCTTTGATATATTAAATCCTTTAGAGAGTTTCAGTAATTTTCACTATCAAGTGAGCCGTATAAATAAGATGTCACAACATCCATCATGTTCAAGTTAAACCCTTTTATGTACTACAAGGCTAATTAAATATTAAGAACTAATTTAATCCACTACATGTGGATATATTTTATCAAAATCAATCTTAGGTCGTTGTGAAAATCATTGAGTAACAAATCAAGCTTTATACCATTCTTATTTTGTTTTTTCACAAAAAATCGTTTATATTTGATTCATTTCACACCTTGAGGTGTTCATACTACATGTCCAAAAGAAGTCACTTGTAAAGTGAGTTTAATTATTCTTCAATTGGATTTGTTTATTTTGACTAATTTTCACTTTGTCTGCAATCTTTGATAGATTTTGATTCACAATCCTTGTTATTATTTATCATTTTTAGCGCTATATTTTATACAATGACATTGTCAATAATGACTTTATTTTGATTCCACCATATTCCATTCATGACATAATTTGTAGACATTTCTTAAAAATTTTAAGCTTAAATAGTCTTTTGGTCCCTGTAAGTTTGCATGTTTTTTTTTTTTTCTTGTATCTTTTTGTTTTGGAAGTAATCCCTAAATGTTAAAATCCTTTTGGTTTTAGTCCTTAAAGTTAAAATCCACAGAAACCTGCGAATCAAATTCAACATTTAAGGACTTTGTCAAGAAAAAAAAATATAGGGACAAAAAACAAAAACACATCAACTTACAATGGCTAAAAGACTATTTAAGTTTTTATTTATTTATATTTTAGGTATTTAATTAGTTCTTCTAGAACTAAAAGTAAATTATGTTAAAGTACTCTTAGAGTTTTCACATCTTCACTTTGGTCATCTTTTCTTGATAGATGGATTTTAGCACTGGAACCGACTTTTCTACCATGTTTCAGGCGCAGTTACAACTCATTTGCAATATTAGATTGTTAAATAGGAGAATCCACTTTGAGTAAAGTATTAACAATTGATAATTTGTTTCATAAACTTTACAAATGAATAATATTTTGAACTTTTGGTTCATATTGGTTTGTGCGCGGATCAAGATAACAATTTATTTTAAATTGTTCATTTGAACTTCTGATTCACTTTTCCAGTCACTTATTATATCCCATAATATTGGTAACCTACTGGATTGCAACCAAGTATCTAATTATTAGATCAAGATATATTCTCAAATACGAGATTCATATAAAAATATATTTCCCTAATATTCTTTTAAGACTCATCTTAGTATATTGAATTAATTGGGTTATACATCACACATTCAAAAATGTGCTTAGATGAAAAATTATATAATATGTATTTATACGGATTTCTACTTTTATTACTTATAATGTACATGTGTTTATACAGATTTAACTAAATTACAGTTTGGTTCCCCTATTATAGCCTATTCACAAAATCAGTCTCTCTTTGTTATTTTTCAACAATTTTGATCCCTTTATCTAATTTTTGAAAGAAAAAAAATATTAACGTGTAAATTTTTCATACATATGGCACATAATTTGATGATAAAGCACAACACAGGTAGAATAATAAATTTCTAATTATTAAAATAAAAATATATTTGTACCAACAAAATAAAAATATAATTAAAAAGGTGAAACAAAATTAAAGTTTTGAAAACCAAATACATTTTTATAGAAAGAAACTAGTAAGAAACCCGTGCTCCCGCACGGGTAAATTTATTTTGATATTGCAGAAATAGTTGTTTTAGATATACCTCTTAAAAGGTCATTTTAATTGAGAAAGTACACGAAAAAATTATAAATTAAAATATTAGGAAAAAAAAACAATATTATGATACAAAATGTAATAGAACATTTGACAAAGAATTTCAAAGATCAATAATAATAAGAAATATATAAATGAATATAACGACTTGATAAAAATAATGGCATACGATGAAAGTGTCCCGTTGCAATACTCCCTCCCATATATCACTGTTTATGGCAGTAGATTATATCAAAGTTTATAACAGGTTGATTATATAACAAAATTTCTAATACTAAACTGTGAATCAAATATTGTCTTCTGAGAAAACTCAAATTGTGTTGATGGTGGACATTTGGTTCACCTTAAACATGTCCTTGAAGGCAATCCATGATTTAATATCTCTAGATGTGTCTTTTTCTAGTTGGAGTTTGTAAATGAAGCTTATAAAATACAGTTAAAAAATGGTAACAATATAGAAAAACAGAAAAAATCTATGTTTTATTATAACTGATATTGGCTTTTTTCACCAAATCACAAATATCGTGTCTTTAAATAGTTTGCTAATCCCTATCAAGTGGGAAAAAGCAAAAGCTTCTAAAAAGAAAAAAAAATCTTTATTTAATACTCTTCCATCTAATTGGAGGTATAGCAAAACCACATTCACAAATGAATCAAAATTTGCTAGTTTCACTTCTTGTCCATTCCAAGGGTGTGCTTCACGGTCTCCACAACACCATGAGCCATGTTCTTCACTAGCTCTCCAGTCTGCAACAAAAAAATATATATGTTTTTAAGAACTAATTTCATATTATATATATGTATATATAGATAGATAGATATAGTTGTTTGAGATCAGGTAGAAACCTGTTGGAGAAAAGGTTGATGAATCTTTTAATATTTATGTATTAAGTGGTAAGACGTGGTAATATTTATGTATTAATTTCATATTATGTATTAAGTGGTAATATTTATGTATTAAGTAAAAAGAATACAATAAGCTTTACTGTTTCTTCTCCTTTATCTAAATTATAGCATACACCACATAAATTCAGTACACCAAATAACAATGCAAAGGAAAGGAAAGGAACAAAGAGTTCCTACTTTATGTCATATTTCCACGTTTTACCATTCAGAACTTTTACAAATCCTTTGACCAAATTAAGGCATGCAAAATCCCAACAACTAACAAATTTCTATTAAGCTGAAAATTAGCAATGATATGCTTGGTACTGACCTGCCATTTTGAAGCTTTAGAAAGTCTGCTTTGTCAAGATGTGGCACGACAGTAGAAGATGCAGAAGCTGCAAGAAAAATCCAAATGGAAGAAACAAACATTCATTAAAAAACAAAGAAGTTAAAAACTGTCAAAAGGTAATACATTAGCAAGTATGCATATAAAAATCATGGGAGGGAAGGTAGGGGGATATATGGAAATATTTTAAATTTAAAGCAGGCAATTGCAGAGAGAATATAGGAGTTTTTCATTTCACTTAATTTTAACCTGTATGATAATAAGAGTCTAGAACAGACCATTGCAGAGAATATTTCTTCGAAAAGTAAAAGCGTTCAGGGGTTTCGATAACGTACGCAATTGCATGGAAGAGATGCCACTCCATGTCAACTTCCCTGGAGGAGAGGGAAGCAAGTTGCGCATATAAGGGGCACAATAGTCCCTTCGACTATTCTGTTGGCAGCAGTGTGACATAAAAACATTTTGAACAATATTCCCTAATGTTGCTGCAAAAAAACATTTACACTTTTATCAGATTTCTAGACTCAAATTCAAATCTCTCACTCTCTCTAGTATTGCCCTGTAGCTGATTATATAACAGGAAAATATAACAGGATTTCAGGCGATTTCAACATATGAACATATGAACCACACACACAAATTAACATATGAACCTTTCCTCATTTGCAATGAATCAGCACGAGATGGTTCCTAACATCTAGAGAAAGGAAAAAGAAAACAATTTGGTTAGAATATCATGAACAAATTATGCTATTAAGATAGTGAAGTTCAAGATTTTGTAATACTTAACACTACTATCAAAGCTTCACGAATCTTATCATTTGGTTTGAGCAGGGTGTCCCTTGGTAGCTACCATAGTTGCAGCTAATTCTTTAGCCTGTTTTAATTAATAGAAACACAATAACACGTCAAAATAGTTAGCAAAAAACCAACATTGACATCACAGATACATCTTAAATACATCTTAGACAAAGATTCACTGGAAAAGATACACCGAGAAAGGGAATTTTGAACTCAGATCTACTTAAAGTGGTGAAATAAATATATGAAAAACATGTTTTAGGAGAGAAATGCAGAAAATAGAGGAACATACAAACAAAGATCTGGAACCTGAAACAGTTGTTTCACCTTTCATACAAGATATTAACAAAAAAAATAGCTAAAAACTCAACAGACTAATCTCTAAGATTTGAATTCAAATCAACATGTAAGACAAATTGTATGGCACAAAAATGTTTTCTTTTTAATTAAGTCTGCTAGCACTTGCAGGAAAGTGTCCCGTTCTCACCATGATCTTTGAATCTTTCATCAAACACTTTCAAAATAATATCCAAAATGTCAAGTTTACCCAGTTTATGGATTGATTCCTAGTATTGCTTCCCTGACCATGTTGGCAAATATGATATTTGGCAAATAGGTGAATAAGTGTTGATAGTGAATTTGTTGTCACTCTGATAATCCTTGGAAAACATATCTACACAAAACAAACAAAAAACCATTAAAAATTTCATCAACTGACCATAGATGTAAAAGAATTCGAAATCAAAACAGTCAACATAGAAATGCTTAGTAGAACAGGGGAAGAAGAAGAAGGCAAAATAGAATGTAAATCAGATACCAACAAAAGTGTGTCACGAATAAAATGGTTGAAAAACATTTTCACTGAGAAACATGATGGAATCAGTTTACATTTGCTGCAACACAAGGATATAGGTCAACGAAAACACAGGGAAAACGAAGAAAGGGCGGCGACGGCGGCAGATTTAGGGTTTGTGGAGGAAAATAGAGAAAAATAGAGAGTGAGAGAAAATGGAAGAGAGTGAAAGAAAAAGGATGAAATCGATACATATGTGCTTTGAGAATGAGAGGTATTGAACCCTCTGTTAATGAGAGACTGGGAGAGTGAGCCAGAGAGGAAGGGTTTTCTAAAACCCATTGGAGATTATTTCACGCTTATGAGAGAGAATGAAAGGGGAAGGGTTTTTTGAATTTGAATTTGAACCAGAGGATGAGAGAGAATGAAAGGGGAAGGGTTTTTTGTGTGGTACTTTTGGAAGATGAGTACACTATGTTTGGAGGGAATAGTAATATTTTATTTCCGGACCAAATGGGAAGTAAGCACATGGCACTCTCTTGTGAAAAGGAAGCATTGTTTTTTGATGAGTTTGCTAGTTACGAATTTAACCTTTTAGTAGGGGAAATTATTTTTGTGGGAAGGGCAAAATTGTCAGTGCAAGGAACTTCTTTGTATTTGGTAGATAGTAGACATAATGAATTATGTTATTTAAAGTTAAAGTTATGGAAACAAAATCAGTAAATGGTTTATAAAAATAGCGTCTTTCATTTTTTATCGAGAATTCTACCTCTCAAATACCCTTCCCTTTCATCATCTTCTTTTCTCTCTTTTTGCAAAAGAGTATTTGTTGTTTTACTTTGTGTTACTCTTTTAATTCGTTTGACTTAGATTCTGAAAAATTGGTATTAATCTTGAAGAATATCTGTGATGGAGTCATGTGTGAAGAGAAGGATTAGGGAAGATATGAAACTAAAAGCTATAGTGATTATTTCATGTCTCTTCAGATCTGAGTTTTCATGTGTTTTCACCAGTTTCCTTCTTCTTCAAAATTGGGTTCTTATGTCTAAATAATCTTGAACTTCCATATCTTTTCAGAATTAGGTTTTTGTGAGTTTGTTGTTTCCCGGGTCTGACAAGAAATGGTGTAGAGGAATATAATGAGATCCTTTTTTAGTTTAACTTCTTCATATTCTTCTTCATAGATTCTGTTTTGTTTATACTTTTGTTGTTCGTTTTAATTTCATAAGAGGTTTTATTGAAGTAAAATAGATCAAAAGATTTTTCTATTTTGTTCTTAGTTGATTTGGAGTAAGGTGATTCAGATTTATTTAGGTTTCAATGATGTTGTTGTTGCTGCCCAAATGAGGATGACGATGAAGATCATGAATCATATATAATTTTATTTTATTTTTATAAATAAAATGTTTAAAAAAATAAATATAAAAAATAAAAAAATGACATGTAAAATAAGGTGAATTCTAGAATGAACCATCAACTAAATGATCCACGGGTGTATCACTTTTATACACCATTAGATTTATCTAAAGGTTGTAAAAAAAATGATAACATAAATATCATTACACACTCTATCCATTACTCTGTCTTCTCTCTCATCCTTTGTGTTATCTCTATTTTAAATCCAATCACAGTTGAAAATGTCTCAAACCCATTTATTCTTCCCAAAGCATGTTGTTATATGTCTCAAGATTGAACTCTAAGACCATATAAAATTTAATTCATAATCCAATATCCCTTTCTTCTTAATTTTAATTGAAAAATAAATTTAAAAATGACAATGAAAAAGAGTATTTTGTCTTGAAAAATCAAAAGTTTTTTTTTGTTATTTGTTTTATTAAAATCGCCTACTCTCTCAACCATGTTCTTCACTCAACAATGTTCTGAAGATTCATTTAACTTTGGTCGCCTGTGAAATGAGGGATTGTGATTTCAACTCAGTTTGTAATTTCAACTCAGATAACAATTGTAGAAACAAAAACATAGTGTTGGCATTGTTGTTGTTCGATGGGTATTGGATATAATTAAATAAATTATTGATGTAATGAGCAGTAACATGATAGTTAGTGATGAGCAGTGCTGACACTGATGGCATAAAGTTAGAGCTAGTGAGAACAGTAAACTATGGCAATGGCAGAGAGGGAAACCTCATATGGAGAGACTGGGAGAAGAAAGTAAAATTCAGTGTAACAACAAATATAAAGATTATATAGACTTATTTAATCCTACGGTTAGAGTTGGTGGTACATAGGATGAGGGACTTAATGGAACTCTCACCTTCAAAGCAACCTTAAAATAGAATGGAGAAATTGGAATGTTTACGTTACTCAAATGTGCCATATAATTAAAAAAAATTACACATCCCCATTTTTTATCTAAAATGAAAAAATGGACCTAAAACTGTTTAAAACTAAAATAGGCGGATTAATTTTGTAAATGGACTAAAATAGAGGAACCAACATTATAATTGAGCCTATAGACTTCTGTTTTTGTTATCTCTTTTATTTTGTATGAAATAGTAATAATATGTATTATTTATATAAGCTGCAACTATTAGAATAATTATTTTTTATAACCATATTTTTTCTATTATTGAATCCCATAATAATATGTACTTATTAATTATTATGTAATAATCTTAATTTTTACTAATATATTAACAGGAGGGAGCATTTATTTTATTTGTATTGGAATAATATACATATTAATCATAGAGAATTTTTTATTCAAATACAATAATAAGCATTTACATTTTAAAAACAATAATTCATCACTAAAAATAAGAAAAAATGAGTAATGTTAATATGACCGGGGAAACTAATTATTTTCAATGGAATAAATAACTAATTACTTTTAATGCACATATGAAATATATATCATGTTTCTCAACAATAATATTTAACTCATACACAATTCACCTCATTGACTTTATTTAAAATTATGGTAGTGTAATTATATCAATTTGTTCAAATTTTTAATATATTTTTCAAGATTTTTTTTTAGTTTATACGTGATCCTACTTTTGTTTATATATTAATATGAATTTTATTTATTATCTTTATTTGTTTTTGTATTTAAAATTCAATTACATATATAAAATTCATCCATAAATATTCATTTTTTAATATTATTTTCTGTTATTTAATTGTCATTTATTTTTAATTAAATTAATGAATCATTAATTTTAACTTTTTTAAAAACCAATTACGAGCGGCAATGTGTGAGCTCGTGTGATTGCACGGTTAGTTATTACTAGTTCTTAAGAAAAAAAGATACCAACATAAAAATAAAATTACTACATCTATAATTTTAACAAGTGGTTTTTTTTTATATAAAATTAGGGTTGATTTGTTTCATTTTTTAAAATTATTATTATTGTATTATATATTTTCTTTTAAATAATTTCCAAAATATAAATAAATATTTTTAAGAAAATGTTATTTTAAATTGTTTATTCTTTTATAAAAACAATTGGATCTTCTTTTAATATTTTTTTCCTCTTGAATAAATTTTGGCCTAGTCTTCCCTTTTTTTATTCAATCTTTTTAATAATTTTTATTTTTAAAAAACTAGATATCAAAATTTTAAAAAAACTTTAATTTTAAGTTATTTTAAATAAATTGTTATAAAATAATTTTTATTCACTATATTTTATAAGTGAGCCACTTAAAATAAATTATTAAAAAATTGAGCATACAAATAATTACATAAATTAGTATTTTAATAAAAATATTAGAACAATTATATTATATTAACATGTGTTATATTTGTGAGTTTGTCAAATGGGGGCGCCTTCACCTAAGAACGGTACCCGTCTAGACGATGATTTGAGGACTCGCCCATAACAACCATGACATGTAATGTCATTGGTCAAGAAAGGGGAAGTCTACCACTACTTCTGAAGGTTATGTGGTCAATAACTCCTTCTAATTAGAAGGAGCAGTTGCCACCACTTAGGGTTACCCAAAAGACTAGGCGCAAGAGACCTATATAAATACCACTTCCCTTATAGGAGATAATGACAATTCATTACACCCTAATCATGGCGCTTAGCCAGATTACAACACATATGATCATACCTCTCAAAAGCTTATACTTAGGCGCATCATTCATCAACAGGTCATTTCACCTCACGTGAGCCGGACCCCTAGAACTACCGTAAAACACCACCGTACAGGGATTTTCGCTGTCGTGGGCAAGCTCTAATCACCCTAAATTGTTATAAACTTACTAAGATCTTTGAGTCCCCATTGTGGAGGAACATGTACACCTGTACTTTTTGACAAGTACAGTGACGTCCATCGTGGGGCCCTGATAAAATTAATATGTGCCACATTATCTTCATCATCATCACCTCCTTAGATTGCGCACTCTTAATACTTACAACATTTACTATAGTTTTTTATACATGCTAATCTCAAAACCTCAATTCAAGTTTTTCACAGGTCAAACTTGCAACCTTCAAACACTATTATTATGAATAAATCATAAGATATTATGCTTTTAATACAACTTTCAACACAACGCCGATACAATAAGTCTAAGAAGGAATTTTTCACTCTCTAGACACTAATGCAACTTTTAGTGAAAAACTAAAATTTATGAGAGGAAAAGAGAAAGGGTAATAGAAGAAGGTTTTTATTCGTAAATTTGGTGTGATTTGAAATGAGGAGAATCTTTCTTTATACTGAAAAAAAATATGGCACAAAAAGTAAACAATCAATGGCCATTTTTAATGAGTTAATTGATTAACACTAGGTGCATAATTGATTAACCAAGCAAAAATAGGGAAAAAAATGAAATTCTACATCACTTAGTTGATTATAAACATCCTTAATCGAATATGTGGCATTACACATTGGTTAATCAATTGTTAGATCCTCTTAATCAATTTAGCCAGTGTATTTTCCCTTCCTAACTGATTAAGCAAACTTTTAATCAATTAAGTGCTTGCCTCTATTGGTTTTACATAAGATTTATCAAAAGATAAGAGGTTTGAAAATATTATGTGTAATATTGATCTAATAACTATCTAAGAAAGTTAAACACTCTTGATTTTCCTTAACCACCCTTTTTTAATTGTTGCCATTAGTTAATAATCAAGGTTATTTTGGACTAAATGCACTTATTTACACAAATGGTTAACAAATCTCAATTACCCCAACAAGTCTTAAATGCAGTACATCAGTTAACAAAAAGGTCGCACGAGGAAAAGGAAAAGTTACAAACACGAGTTCTATTTCTTCACATCTCTCAAAATTTTTTGAACTAAATAACATGCGTTCTTTTTTCCTTCATATATCTACTCTTATTTTCTTCTTCTCTAAATCGCATCCCCGTTATTTTTTGTCAATGAACGAGAATCTCATACACGAAGATCCAAACATCTCAAAGTTGAATATTATGAAGTCACGCGAGATAGTGAACTATTGATGATGCATAATTTCGTGGCTGATCCTTGCGATGGCCGGAATCGAAAGAATAACAGGTTTAAGGTTTGGTTACAGTAAGTATATTTTTATTTTCTCTATGTTTTACTTTCTAATATTTTTCTATTCTCCTTATAATTCTTTGTTTTTAAATAAATTTTGATGCATATCATTTGTAGTGTTTTTGCGATTTGGAAATTAGAGAGGAGAAAAATCTCATTGTTGATGCAAGAAAAACAAATCTGACAAGAGAAACATTAGAAAAATGAGACTTGCTTCTCTTCATCTCTGGTAATTGGAATTACTATGATAATGAAAACTGAATTGCAATTAAATCTTATGTTGCTATATTTCGGTTTCACAGGTGCATACTATGTGTTAGTTGAAATGTTGTAGTGAATCTTATGTTTATACATTTATGTTTCACGGTTACACACTATGTGTTTATTGAAATATTGTAGTGATTCTTATGTTGCTTTTATTTTTGTTTCACGGGGACATGTTGTGTTTGTTGAAATGTTGAAGTGTATTTTCATCAACATTAGCATCACTAAGTTTGGTATTGCTTTTTTCCCCTCTAAGTTTGATTGTATGTTTTCTCATTGTTATATAAGTATCATTGATTTGAGGGTAATGGTTTTGTATGTTGAATTTTTTTTCTTATGGTACATGTTTCTACCTAAAAATTGCATTTTACCTTAGGTTGATATAAGTGAAGGAAATAGAGCCATCAAGTAAAGGGATTGTTTTGAGAAGGCTCTGCTCAATGATGAACTGCCATATAAAAAATTAGCCAAAATCACGAGATAAAATTCAAATATAGCCTTTTCAAAATTAGCTAGTATCATGAAAAATAACATCTCAATGTTTATGCAATAAAAACAAAACTGACAAGAGAGGCATTAGGAAAATGAGACTTGCTTCTCTTCATTTCTGGTAATTAAAATTGCTATGATAATGAAAAATGAGATTGCAAATTAAATCTTATGTTGTTTTATTTCTGTTTCACGGGTGCACACTATGTGTTTGTTGAAATATTGCAGTGAATCTTATGTTGATAAATTTATGTTTCATGGATGCACACCATGCGTTTGTTGAGATGTTGCAGTGAATCTTATGTTGATAAATTTCTGTTTCACATATGCACACTATTTATTTGTTGAAATATTGCAGTGAATCTTATATTGCTTTATCAAAGGAAGAAACAAGTTATCATTAAGTTGCTCAATTTACATAGTATTTTAATGTTGTCTCAATTATTTTTTAAAAAATTTTAAAGATTCTCATGAATAGTCATTTAATAGGTACTATAAAGTGCCAAGATTGCATGTGCTTATAATGATGGGTAGAAGGAGACATTTTGTGGTTATAAACTATTTGAACAAACTCCAAATTTCTTCAATCTTTTATGCATGGATGGAAATGGAAGCCGTCACTATAGTTGTAGATGGAAATGAGATCAAAACTGGACATATAATTATCACAACCATTGGTGTTAAAAATGACAAGCTAAAGTATGTGTAAGTGTTTTTTTAATTTATTTATCATTTCTAGTTATTATTAAACTTCTGTATAATTATTGAACTTAAATTGTTGGTTTTGGTTTTATGATTTTAGACGATATGTTATTGTAGTAATAGATGTTCTTCGTGTCGGTTCTACTATTTATCAAACTTGTCTTTAAGTGTTATTGTAGCCCAACATATCCTGCAATAACATATGTTCTAAGTACTGATTATTTTTGTTTGAAACTGTTTTTTCTTACTATTAGGTTGAATGTTGAGCTGCTATATATAATCTTTACTTACAATCAATTTTTATTATTTCAAACCTAAAACTAAATTAATACTACAGAGGATTTGCTGGATTTGCTTGAGACATCTTATATGATTTATATGATGTACCACACATTTGTTAAATATGTAATTCATTGTTTTAGAAAGATTAGATTTGATTTAGATAGATCAGATTTGATTTAGAAAGATTAGATTAGATATTTTTGGGCTTTTATAGTTTGGACTTTAGCTTGAGATGCAAGTTAACCCAAATCTATAAATAGGGAGGAATCCTTATCATTGTAATAATCAAGTTTGATAATTCACAGTTTGCAGTTGCAAGTGAATATTGAAAGTTTCCACAGTTTGTGGGTAGAAAGAATTATGCAGTTTTGCATCTTCTTCTCCAACGTTATTATTTCTGTTTTCTCTTTCTTTTTTTTTCTTTCTCAACCTTTTTCTTTTCGTTGCCATTGCGTGTGATTGTTAACAATCTTGAGATCAAGATTGAATAGGAGAATTCTCCATAGGTTATGGTGAATTTACAACATCTGGTATCTAGAGCTCCGGTTGCAATTCAAGGAAGGAAATCGTGATGGCGATAAATCATCTGAACGGGCACTTTTCGGCGAGCCTTCCAATTCTCAAGAAAGATAATTATGAGAATTGGTGCAAGCAGATTAAGGTGGTTTTCTGTTATCAAGATCTTTGGGATCTTGTGAAGGAAGGAGTAGCACCGCTTGTAGAGAATGCGACAAATCAAGAAAAAGCTGCACACAAAGAGTTGAAGAAGAAAGAATATAAAGCTCTCTTTATAATCCATCAGTGTGTCGATCTAGATAACTTTGAAAAGGTTAGTGATGTAGAGTTAGTGAAGGAAGCATGGGAGATTCTTGAAAAGTCGTTTGGAGGCGCAGAGAAGGTGAAAGAGGTGAGGTTACAAACTCACAAGAGAACCTATGAGTTACTTCAGATGGAAGACAATGAAAGTATAACAGATTTCTTCATCAGAGTTACAAACCTGGTGAATCAAATCAAGGTATGTGGAGAGGTGTTGACATCACGATCAGTTGTTGCAAAGATCTTGAGGTCATTGACTCCAAAGTCCGACCACGTGGTAGTAGTCATAGAAGAGTTGAAAGACTTGTCAGTATTGACGAAGGAAGAGCTTCAAGGGATGCTTGAGTCTCATGAACAAAGGATGACTGAAAGAGCTGCAGGAAAGTCGAAGAGTGATATGGCTTTGCACGCGTAGACAGAAAAGGAAAGGAAAGACAAAGGAAGCTGGAATGGCAACAAAGATAGAGGAGGCTACAACAATTCGACTGGTCGAAATCAGAATCAAGGAAACTGGTCAAATCAAAGAAAACCCTGGAACCAAGGCAACCAAAGAGGTGCTGCTGCAGGTAGAGGAAGAGGTGGTGGTCGAAAGCCTGACAAAAGTCACATTCAGTGTTTCAATTGTCAGAAGTAAGGTCACTATTTTATTGAAAGCCTAATGCAAAGTTAGCAAAACATGAATATGAGGAGATGTTGTTTATGGTTATAACAAGAGACGAAGAGAGATTCTAGGACCTATGGTACTTGGACTCAGGATGCTCATCACACATGACTGGAAGGAAAGATTGGTTTGTCAACATGAAGCCCTCGTCGAAGAACACAGTGAAGTTTGCAAATGACAACACTCTAGAAGCTGAAGGTGTTGGTGATGTTCTGATTATGAGGAAAGATGGCAAGAGGTCAACAATTTCCAATGTGTTGTACATACCAGGCATGAAGAGCAATTTGCTCAGTATAGGGCCGTTGGTCGAAAAGAACTACAAGGTGTCGATCGAAGACAAGATAATGAGAGTTCTCGACCCAGGTGGTAGGTTGATCTTGAAGGCTCTAATATCTCAGAATAGGACCTTCAATATTGAACTCAATGTGATGGAGCACAAGTGCCTAGCAACTGCAGCCAGCAGAGATGAGTGGTTATGGCATTTTTGACTAGGTCATCTCAACTTCAATGACATCAGAGAGCTAAAGAGAAGAAATATGGTTTCAGGATTACCAAAAATCGACATTCCAAGTGAAGTCTTTGAAGAGTGTGTGAAGTCGAAACAACACAAGAATAGCTTCAGCAAGGATGCAGGAAGGAAGTCGAAGGCAATTCTGGAAGTTATATACTCTGAAGTATGTGGTCCTACCAGATGGATTCGATTGGTGGTAACAGATACTTTATCACGTTCATAGATGATTACAGTAAAAAACTGTGGACTTACCTCATCAAGAAGAAAAGTGATGTGATCGAGGTATTTGGCAGATTCAAATCTATGGTCGAAAGACATAGTGGTCGAAAGCTGAAAATTCTAAGGACTGATGGTGGTGGAGAGTATGTGTCGTAAGAGTTCGATGCATTATGTGAAAAGGAAGGGATTGTGCATGAGGTGGTGTCATCCTATACTCCACAACAAAATGGAATTGCAGAAAGAAAGAACAGAACCATCATGAACATGGTGAGAAGTATGTTGAATGGAAAGCATATACCCAAAGAATTATGGGGAGAAGCGGTTTCGTCAGCAACATACATATTAAACAGATGTCCAACGAAGAAGCTTGAAGGAATCACACTAGAAGAATGTTGGTCTAGTGTCAAGCCTAGCCTCAGTTACTTGAAGGTGTTTGGATCTATAGCACATAGACATGTGCCAGACCAGTTGAGAAGGAAGCTTGATGGCAAGTCGAATCAGATGATCTTGATAGGATATCATTCGACTAGAGGTTACAAGCTGTTTGACCCAGTGAATAAGCAGGTAGTGATCAGCAGGGACGTGATCATAGATGAGCTTAAAGAATGAGATTGGACTGAGAATGTTAAGAAGGATTCAGTGAGAATCTCTTGTGAAGAACCAGCCACTGAAGTCGAAAGAGAAGTTCGACAAGAACAAGTCAGAGATGAAGCAGACCTCGACGAACAAGACACATGCCTACAAGGTTGCAAGAATGTGTGATTACATCATATGATGTGGTTAATGAAGAGGGTGAGCTGGTACGTTATGTTTTCTACGCAGATGTCGAACCAGTCAATGCAGCTGAGGCATTGAAAGATTCGAAGTGGATAAAAGCAATGAATGAGGAGTTAGACTCTATCGAAATCAACAACACCTGGTCACTTGTCGAATTGCCTCAAGGCAAGAAGACAATTGATGTGAAGTGGGTTTACAATGTGAAGGTGAATCCTAAAGAAGAAGTAACTCGACACAAGGGGAGACTTGTGTCGAAAGAATTTCTACATAAGGAAGGAACCGACTTCGACAAAGTTTTTGCACCTGTTGCTAGGATCGAAACAATCAGGTTGGTTGTTGGTCTAGTCAATATGAACAATTGGCACACATGTCAGATGGACGTGAAGCGTGCATTCCTTAATGGTCCCTTACACGAAGAAGTTTATGTCGCACAACCAGCTGGGTATGTGAAACGAGGCGAAGAAAGAAAGGTGTACAGGCTGCATAAAGCCATGTATGGACTTAAGCAAGCTCCAAGAGCTTGGAATAAGAAAATCGACAGCTTCTTAAGGGAGAAGGAATTTGTGAAGTGTACGACTGAGCATGAAGTGTATGTAAGATAAAGCAGTAGTGAATTGCTTATACTATGCATCTATGTCGATGATCTGTTGATAACAGGAAGTTACAAGAAGGAGATCGAAGATTTCAAACATGACCTAAGTGAGGAGTTTGAAATGTCAGACTTGGGAAATCTCTTATATTTCCTTGGCATCGAATTCTACAAGACTAGTAGAGGTTTGATGATGCACCAAAGAAGATATGCAGGCGAAATACTCAAGAGATTTGAGATGCAAGATTGCAATCCAACTTCGACTCTAGCTGAGACCAGGCTGCAACTATCGAAGGATTCAGATGAAGATAATGTAGACCCAACCCAATATAGAAGACTTATTGGGTCACTTCGATACCTTTGTCACACAAGGCCTAACTTAGTATACAGTGTGGGTATGGTAAGTAGATTCATGTAGAAGCCAAAGGTATCACACTTAGCAGCGACGAAGAGGATACTGAGGTATCTGAAAGGAACTCTCGACTACAAAATTTTGTTTCCTGCAGCTGATGAAGGAAAAGAATGCAAGTTAGTGGGATACACCGACTCTAGTTGGTGTAGTGATGTTGAGGATCGAAAATCCACAGCTGGCTATGTGTTTATGTTATGTGGTGCACCAGTTGCTTGGAGTTCGAGAAAGGAGCCAGTAGTGGCATTGTCATCATGCGAAGCAGAGTACATAGCTGCTTCTATTTGTGCATGCCAAGCAACATGGATGGTGAACCTGGTCGAAGAGATTACAGGAAAGAGTCATGGAGCAATTACCATAAAGATCGACAGCATGTCAGTTGTCAACTTGGCGAAGAATCCAATAGCACACGGTCGAAGAAAACACATCGAAATGAGGTTCCATTATCTTCGAGAGCATGTAGCAGAAGGGAAGATGAACTTGGAACACTGTAGAACTGAGAGTCAGATTGTAGATATCATGACGAAGAGAGTGCAGGTCGAAGTTATCAAGAAGCTAAGGTCTATGATGAATGTAGACAGTTTATACACAATGAATTAGGTGGTGTGTTAAATATGTAATTCATTATTTTAGAAAGATTGGATTTGATTTAGATAGACCAGATTTGATTTAGAAAGATTATATTAGATATTTTTGGGCTTTTATAATTTGGGCTTTAGATTGAGATGCAAGTTAACCTAAATCTATACATAGGGAGGAACCTTTATCATTGTAATAATCAAGTTTGACAATTCACAGTTTGCAGTTGCAAGTGAATATTGAAAGTTTCCACAGTTTGTGGACAGAAAGAATTCTGCAGTTTTTCATCTTCTTCTCCAACACTACTATTTCTCTTTTCTCTTTCTTTTTTTCTCTCTCAACTTTTTTATTTTTCGTTGCCATTGCGTGTGATTGTTAACAATCTTGATATCAAGATTGAATAAGAGAATTCTCCATAGGTTGTGGTGAATTTCCAACAACATTTATATTGTCAAACTAAAAAAATATAGTATCTTATAATTTATACTTCTTTTATATAAAAGACAATTTACTTTTTAGGTTTATTTAATAATTAATATATTTAATCTATAAATTGATCAAATAATTAATTATTCAATGAACCAAAAAAATAAATTATCTTTTATATAAAGGAAATTAAATTTAAAAAAAAAAGAAAGTAGAAGCTTAATTTTATATTTTAAATGAATTGCTATTATGGTATGGATGGTGTTGTTAAATTTGAGAATGAGAAAAATATGATGTTATTTATAAGGATTTCTTAATACACCACATGGGTTTCTTAGGCACCGCACGAAATTCCTTTTTTGCCCCCTGATTTCGGATGTGCACATCCGGACGCACCATTTTTTTTAAAAACGTTGATTTGTTCCAGATGTACAAATCCGGAATATTTTCGCATGTGCACATCCGGAAGAAATTCTTATAACTTCGCGCCAGAGCCTTCTCCCCCCTCATTCTTAACTTTTCATAAGGCTCTGGTGCGAAGTTATAAGAATTTCTTCCGGATGTGCACATGAGGAAACATTCCGGATTTGCACATCCGGAACAAATCAATGTTTTTAAAAAAATTGTACGTCCGGATGTGCACATCCGAAATCAGAGAACGAAAAAGGAATTTCGCGCGGTACCTAAACAATTCATGTGGTGTATTAAGAAATTCTCTTATTTATTAGTACTACTTGCCAATTATAGAATGACCACGTTATTAACATATACTATTTTCTATATTATGGAAATATGATATTATTAACTTGATAGTTTGTTGCACCTTATACTATTTTTATATAACTTTGATCGACTTTTTAATATTTAAAATCTTCACTAACACCATAAACTCTGAAATTTATATATTAAAATAAACGTGTAGGGTTATTTTACATGTTTTTAATTATAAAATTATTTAATTATGTATTGCAATAATTTTAATACAATTTGTTTTTTATTATTTTCTCATTAATTTCATATCGGATTTTAGTTCAATACAGCAACAAAATGGAATTTGTGCGATAGCACGGATATTTTATTAGTTTCATCGACAAAACAAATGTCATTTATTAAAATAATTATATTAATAATAGATAATGTTATAAAATTTATATAAACCGAATAGATTGAGGCTAGAATCGTGAACGAAATCACTTTTCTTAAAAGTATTTCAAGCACTCTCAAATTTGTCTTAGAGTTGGAACGCAGGAATACCCAGAATAATTCAGCCTTATATCGAATTTGCGCAAGACCGACGAAAACTCGATTATGTAGCGAAGAGTGTCTGAAATTTTGTACAAGGGGATATTTTGTTTGTGATGTGTTTTATGAATTCTGGAATGAGGTATTTATAAGTCATTATTGTGTTGTTTCACAAGGTTGCGACCCTTGATGAAACAACACCTTTTAACCAAAGGTTGTCATTTTTCCAACCATTGCCTATATTCACTTTGCAGCAACCCTTCACGAAATGTTTCTTCTTTTCGAATTCAAAAAATTAATATCCACTTGAATATTTTCTTGTCTTTTTGGAACACACCCATAATTATTTTTATTTTTAATAATTTATAACAATGCCCCACTTGTTCTAATAATGACAAGATCAATTCCAGAAATAAAAGGAAACAAAAGAATGTTAATACAGTTAAGTATCTTTTGATTTAAAACTTAACCTTAATAAAGACAACGCAAAGTCTAATCGGAATGTTAGGTAGCAATGCTTTTAAACCGTTAATCCATGTGAATAGACCGACGTTACCTCACACATATTCTTTAAGGTTCTTCGCCTACATTTCTCGCCTAGCACTTATTTATGGCCATATGCTTTCCTATTTCATGAATTTTTCATGAGAGAAACTCCAACTCTCACTTTGAGATGACACTATCTCAAAATTCACATATGTGAAGTTCATATTGTATCTTTTCCATGAGATACGTACCCTCGGTATTGAACTTCATTAAGAGTTTAAATAAAAATTCAACCCTCATTTTAAAGGTCAACATTATCACCAAATATTCGACAAACATCCAAATCAACGACTTGTTGTTACCCATTGAATCTTGAGGTTAATGTTCTACTAACGTAAGATTGAGTTGCCGCCACTGTCGAAACTCTTACTCAAGGAGTTTCAACCTCATGCCTCTCGAGGTTGTTTTTACTAAGTCTCTGGCCAGTGGCTTAGTAAATGGATCAGCCAAATTTTAGCTTGTTCGTATTTAGGCGAGTGAAATGATTCCATCTTTGATCAATTTTCTCACAAATGAATGTCTAAGTCTAGTTAAAGTGATTTGACTACCACAATATATCAACATCTTTGAAACATTATCTTTAGTCAATGGAACTTCCAACAGAAGATCCCTCAACCATTCAACTTCTTCACAAGCGAAAATGAGAGCCTCAAACTCTGATTCTATGGTTGAGAGAGTGATCCACATTTGTTTCTTGCTCTTCCAAGAAATTGCACTCTCTGCTAGTGTAAATATCCACCCAAATGCATATTTTTGATATTCAATACTCGATATCCAACTCACATCGGTATATCCTTCTAATATGGCAGAAAATATACCATTATGGAGACCAAGATTTTTGGTGTTCATAAGATATTCGAAATTTTCTAATGATGGCCTTCTAGTGCTCACCATTTGGATTACTAGTAAAATCTACTCATTTTACTAATTGCAAATGCTATGTCGGGTCTAGTGCATTGCAAGCACTTGCATATTCCAATTTAGTCACAGCTCATCCATCATCCTTTTGAAGTTTGACACTAGGATCAAATGGAGTGGTTACATCCTTAAAGCGTACGTGTTTGAACTTATCAAGCACTTTTTCAACATAGTGTGTTTGACTAAGTTCATAACCCCCATTATTTCGCTTTACTCATATTATCCAAAGTGTGTCAACTAGTTCAAGATCATTCATCTTGAATGTGGAAGTTAGAAACCTCTTTGTTTTTAAAGTTCCATTCATCTCGTTGCTAATGACCAATCATATAATCATATAATCAACATGGAGACAAATGAGTATCACAATATTTTCACACAACTTTGTGTACAAACACTTGTAAAAAGCATCAAATGAAGAATGTTTTTAGATAATCATGCATAATGATGCAAGAAGGTTTTGGATGAAATGAGAGATGAAATTATGAACACCTTAATTATGTTGACTTGTCTCAAATCTTCTCTTGAATTTATATGCTAAACCTTCTTGATCAACTTCATCATTGATGTGTATGACCCTTTTGAACCTTTTCTTCTTTGATAATCTTTGTCTTCATCAAAATAAAACTAGATATAAGGTGTATTCCTCACAATCTTCCCCTTTTGATGATGACAAAATCTTTTAATTCTTGTTTTGAAAATGATTGAAGAGTCTCCCCCTAAGTTGTGTGTCTCCTCTTTAATTTGTGAATTTTGCAATGACAAAGTCCAATTTTTGATGTCATTGTTTCGGTGCCTATTTTAATCCTTACAAGGATTTGACAGTCTTGCACGATATTTGTTCATTACCTGAAAGCATATAACCTTCTGGTTTCTCCATGTAAATCTCCTCACCGAGATCTCCATTTAGGAATGTCGTTTGACATCCTTTTGATCAATAAGGTCATGCAAAGAAAATAATGCAAATGATACTTTTAATTGTCGTCATCCTTGTTGGTGGTGCATATGTGAAATAATCAACACTTCATTTTGTATAAAACCCTTGGTTACTAATATATCCTTATAGGTGTTTAGTGTACCAGCACTATGATACTTCCTTCTAAACACCCACTTAAATTCAATTGTTTTTTATCCCTTAGATAGATCGACAAGTTACCAAGTATGGTTTTACATTATTGAATCCATTTTGTCTTGGATATCATCCTTCCAAAAAGAGAATTCCTTTGTAGCTAATTCTTCTCTTTAAATCTTAGGATCATCTTCCACTTGAAGAGTAATAAGAATCTTACGAACAAAATTCTTACTATTTCATTCCATTAGATAAAAGAAATAAATTGACTATCAATTTTGTTCGGTCCTAGATCCTTAGCCTTTCAAACTCTTTTTGCCTATTTTAATTTCGAGTTATTTTTCAACAATTCATGAGGAATCTTCCTCACGCGATTCTTCATTAGTGACGAACTTTCGGTTTCTGTTTTAATAATCTGTGGAGAACCTCCTTCGCGAGATTCTTCATTTGTGGAAATCTCGAATTTCTTATCCTCCGCGATAAAGAGCTCAAAATTCCACATCTCGGTATTCAATAGTTACATTAAAATCCAAATTTAGACATCTATATAATTCATGATTCATCTTTGAATGATCTTTATATGTCTTATAGTAACGAGTCTCATTGAATACAAATATGTTATTTCCATAGAATCCGAATCAAAATTCAATTGCATATCATGAACTTTAATAAATTTAATAATTAATAAATTTCTACTTTAATAAACAATTCCAAATTAAATTCTATTTATTTAAAGTATATTAAATAAATAAATAAGAAATATTGTACGAAAGTTGATTAACCTTTTAATCATTAGACAAAATTCTGTTAAAATAACTCTGCAACAAGCAAATTTTAATCTTGTTCATGTAATTGATAATGAAATTTAATATGGTGTATTGTATCTGTTTTGGTTTCATATAAACCATGCATATACATTATAATAATATATACGGGTATATTATGATTCGTTATCATCACTACAATATAGCAATCACGTGAATCGCAACAACTACTGTAATACATACATATTCACTTAATTTTGTTTCAAGTACCATAATGTACCATTTTCAAATTTTTAACATACATACGTATTCTCAACCTACTTTAACATGGTATGAAAATTGAATGATCTTGTCCAATACCAATAATATATTGTATCACGTATGACATTTCATTTCATATTGATCTTGATATTATATATATTTTTTTTATTTCCATGAATATTTATATAAGAGAAACAAAACGTACCCGGATTTATAATACCGATATTTCTTGTGCTCTTGATTTGAATGATTTTCTTTTCTCTTTGATGCTTGAAACTTAAACCTCGGTAGTCATTATTTGCAATACTTTTAAGATTGTTGGAAATTTTATATAAACCGAATAGATCGAGGCTAGAATTATGAACGAAATCACTTTACTTAAAAGTATTTTTACTACAAGAAAACATGAGATTAGCTAAGGGTATTGGCTAGGAGGAAAATCCCTCACTAAAAAAACTAGCTTGCTTGGGGTTAAATCCCTCGCAAAGGACAAAATAGAAAAAAAAAAACAATTGCTAGGGGATACCCCTCGCAAAGGAGGGAAAATTTTTGAATTTTGAAACCTGTTTTTACTAGGGGTCAGCGCAAAATAAGGTTGACAATTGTGCCATTTGCGAGGGACCTACCCCTCACTAAATTTTGATATGCATTTTGCGAGGGGCATCCCCTCACCAGCGAGATGCTATAGTCAAATCAATCTGAAAAAAACATTTATTCTACTGCTACATGACTGGAAAAGTGACTGCAATACGTCATTGATGGCTAGGGGCAGCCTTTCGCAAATCTCATCCTCAACGCTTGCGTGGAGCAGCCCCTCGCAAACTGAGTCCACGTGCCACACATGCAAAGTTGCATCTGACACGTCAATATTTTGCTTGGGGTCCCCCTCACAAAATATTACCGTTGTGGTGGCTAGGGGTAGCCCCTCGCAAAATGAAGCCTTATTAAATGCTTTCTGCCAATTCCAAAGAGTGATTCAATTAATATATATATATTCTGAATTTTCCTTTCCTCGTTTTATTCCACCCTTCATCTTCTTCAATTTTCTCTTCCACCATTTTCTTCCCATTTTTAAACTTTTTTTCTTTCAACTACAGGTAAATATTTTTCTTCCCATTCCATACATTTTCTTCAATTGTTTCATGTATTTTTTAATTAATTTTGTTTCATGTATTTTATCAATTAATTTTTTTATTTATTTTCTATATTGCATGTATACAATTGATAAAGCTCTCAACTTTCATCTAGGAGTTACAAATCTAAGGGAGCTTCTAAAGGTACACATTTATTTGTCTTTTCTAAATATTTTAGGTGTAATTGATATCAATATATGTTGACTTTGGTGTGTTGCTGGTATTATAAAATATATATTATTTTTTATTTCGAAATTTCTGTATATATTTTTAGTAATATATTTTTAAAAATATTATTTTTATTTCTTATATTTTTCAAATTTATATTAAAATATTTTTAAAATATTTGTTAGAAAAAATTGTAAAAATCGTTTTAAAACAGATTATAAAAACATTTTGTAAATAATGTTGTTTTAAAATAGATTGTAAAAAAACGTTTTAAAATATTGTTTATATTACTAAAAACAGAATATAAAAACAGATTTTAATATATTGTTGTTTATATTATTAAAAACAGATTTTAAGTAAAAAAATGTTTTAAAACAGATTTTAAAATATTTGTAAAAAACGTTTAAAATATAATATTTGTTATATTATTAAAAAAATTATAAAAACAGATTATATTATAAAATAGATTATATTATATTTAGTTTATATTATAAAACAGATATTAAAAATCAAATTTAAAAACAGATTTGTAATAAAAATTATAAAACAGATTTATTAAAATATTTATAAAACAGATTTTAAAAAACAGTTATATATTAAATAATGTTTAAAAATATACTAAATAATGTTAAAAATCAGATTTTGAAAATGGATATTATATATTAAACATATTATTGAAAGGAAAAAAGGGTGATGCACTGACAGTGTAAAATTTTTTTACACTGTCAACCAATGACGACCATGCATCCCGCCAAGTCAGACTGAAAATTTAAAACTAATTAAATGACATGGAAGAATGATATATTCCTATTCGATGACAGTGTAAAACTTTTTTACACTGTCAGTGCATCACCATTAAACCCTTATTGAAAATAGTATTGTATAATAAATATCGTTTAAAAAATAGATTATATATTAAACATATTATTGAAAATAGTATTGTATAAAAAAAGTATTGTTTAAAAAACAGAATATATATTATTTTTGTAAAAGAATAGATTATATATTAATATACACATTTATTTAAAAAGTATGAGTTAAATCATAAAAATATATAATTTGTAATATATTTAAGTAATATATGCATATTTTATATAAAGTATATAATTTGTAATATATACACTTTTTATTTAGAAAGTATACATTTTTATTTAGAAAGTATATATTTTTTAAAATATTAATATAATTTAGTAATATATTTATAAGAAATATGTTATAATTTGTAAATTTGTAGAAACATATTATATAATTTAAAGTATGTAAATTTTTAGAAACATATAATATAATATTTGTAGAAACATATAAGTCTATAATTTGTAAGTTAAAATATGTTATAAAGTATGTAAATTTGTAGAAACATAATATATAATATTTTTGTGTATTTTATTGTCTATAAATTTGTAAAATTAGTTTAAAAAACATATTACATATTTTTATAAAAGAATAGATTATATATATTCATATACATTTTTTTTATTTAGAAAGTATGTAATATATTTTGGTAACATATTTATTGAAAATATGAATTTATCATAAAAGTATATAATTTAAAAGTTATTCTATTTTGAAAACATTAATAATGTATTAAACATTATATGATATATTAGTTAGATGAATATAGTCATATGTTTGTCGATAGATCAATTCCCCTTTTCTTAAATTTAAATTTAAACATGAACAACATTACACATGTGTAGTATGGAATATTATGAGTTCTATCGTAGTTGGATGTATGATAGAACGTATCTAGGAAGACGTGGGCTTAAACCACATTTTAAAGAAGGAGTTGCTGCGTTTCTTACATATGTGTTTGCTAAAAAATGCTGTCAAAGCGAAGGAGGGGTAAGATGCCCGTGTTTAAAGTGTGGTTGCAGAAATATAATTAGTGACCCAAATGAAGTGAAATGTCACTTGGAGAAAGATGGTTTTAGGCCAAATTATTGGGTGTGGTATTCTAATGGAGAAATAGTGCCAGAGATGAATAGAGAGGCTTCAAGCAGTCAAACACATGTTGGAGTTGAGATAGGTAGAGAGGCATCAAGCAGTCAACCACATTTGCAAGACCAAGAACAATTTAATCTCATAGATGATATGGTTGGTGATGCATTAGGGGTGAATGTGACTTATGATGAATCTCAAGATTTTGATGCAGATGAGCTCCCGAACGAGGAAGCGCAAAAGTTTTATCAACTGTTGAAAGAAATAAATATACCATTGTTTGAGGGGTCTTCTGACTCTATGTTATCCATGTGTGTGAGACTCTTGGCTGCGAAGTCAAATTGGAATGTTCCTGATCAGTGTTTGGAATTCTTTGCAAAAATGATGTTGGATGCGACTCCTGTAAAAGAAAACATGCCTACAAGTTATTATGATACGAAGAGAATGGTGTCGAAGTTGGAACTAAAAGTGAAAAAGATTGATTGTTGCATTGGAGGTTGTATGTTATTTTATGATAACGAGTTTGGTACAAATGATGGGGGATTGAAGGAATGTAAGTTTTGTCAGAGTCCGAGGTATTTAGTTTGCAGTAAAGGCGTTGATCGAAAACAAAAATGAGTTGCAGTGAAGTCCATGTTCTATCTGCCAATAATTCCCAGATTGCAAAGAATGTTTGTGTCAACTCATAGTGCAAGCCAAATGACATGACATCATACAAATTCCAATAGTTCAGGCAAGATGCGACATCCATCTGATGGCGAGGCATGGAAACACATTGATAGAGTACATACAGATTTTGCAGCAGAACCCAGAAATGTCTGGCTCGGATTATGCTCAGATGGTTTTACTCCTTATATCCAATCTTTAGCAATTGCCTATTCTTGTTGACCAGTTATTGTTACACCGTATAATATCCCTCCTGAGACGTGCATGACGAAACCTTACATGTTTTTTACATGCCTCATTCCAGGACCGTCGAGTCCAAAAGCGGGAATAGATGTTTATTTGCAACCTTTAATTGATGATTTGAAGAGGTTGTGGATTGGATAATGAACTTATGATGTGTCTAGCAGACAAAACATTAATATGTGAGATGCTTTGATGTGGACAATTAATGATTTTCCTGCATATGACATGTTGTCTGGTTGGGGTACGCATGGCAAAATGGGATGCCCGCATTGCATGGGACACACAAAAGCGTTTACTTTGCAAATGGGTGGTAAAAGTTCATGGTTTGGCTGTCACCGTAGATTCTTACATATTGTTCTGGACTGGGCCAACGCCTGCCCCACCGTCGGGCAGGCCCAGTCTAATACTGGTACGGCCCAATATGGCCAATAAAATAGCTAGCGCCGAGCACATCCCTAGCGCCGCCGAGCACACCCGTGTCTTCCCCTCGTCGGCCACGGGGTAGACACCACTGTCGTGCAGAAGCTCAGAGCCGGGGAGAGCGCCCCTCTCCTCGGCCTCCACGTACTCCTCCCTGCGAGGACACGTTCTCTTGTAACCTCCCACCTCCGAAGGATTCGGACTGCCCACCTTCCAGAGATCTCGGGACCGTTGTCCCAGGGCGAAGACCACGTGCTGGTCTTCACTACGCCACGTAAGCCCAGGCAGTTTCTTGGATTGGGCCTTGCAGTCCAGCCCAGTGCAAGTAACCGTTGGCCCCGCGCTGGGGGCTCTCTATAAATACCCTCTCACTTGAGAGGGTCAGGTTATGTTCATTTCTAACTCTCACCTATATTTTGTACTTGCTCACTCCCGTTACCTGACTTTGACATCGAAGTACCTTGCAGGTACACCCCCCGCCGTATCATCATCACCGGAGCTGAAGATTTCACGACGCTGTTGGCCACGGTCTTACTGTCTGATCCAGGTATGATCAGTGGCGCCGTCTGTGGGAACAACTGCTTCCCCATTTTTCCTTCATCGTTAAACCAAAGCAATATCTCCGTTCATAACTACCATGGCCAGCACCAGCACCCAACATGGGAACAACGCTCCAGACACCGCCTTCACGCAGCTCGACAACGGAAACCACCGTGAGGACAACGCTGCTGTCCACATCGAAGAAGGCGACGTAAGGGACGGGCAGACTACCTCCCCTTTTTTTGAAGACGTGGCGTACGACGCCGCTTAACATGACATCCCGTCGGTCGTCTACCAGCCAGTTGCTCCACCACCAAACGTTGATCCAGGCACGGTGGCCCTGTTCGCATTGGTCAACCAGACCAACCAATTGATTGCCCAGTAGAATCTCAAGATCGAAGCGCTCGAGAGAGGGAGACCATGACTCTCTTCCCCACAAAGGCATCGTCACCCACCGTCTCCCAACCGTTCCCCTTCCCCGCGAAGGAATCTCCCGGATAGCTCTTGCAGCCTCTCCTAGCAACGTGAGGGCCGTCGGCCGCGTCTGGAACGACCCCAGCAAGTAGTCGCCCAGAAGCGCCCTCGCTCCCCTCCGTAGGGCCACCCTCGACGTTCCCCGACCAAGAAGAGGAGCACAGCTGAAGGCGAAAGACCGAAGAACCACCCCAGAAGCTCTCCTCGGCGGCATGGACCCGGTCGAGGCCACCACTCCCCATCAAGATCGCCGGCCAGAAGCGATGAAGATGACCAGAGGACTCCTCTGTCTAGAGAAATTATGGACACACCTATCCCCGCGGGTATGGAGAAACCCCCTTAACTGGGGACCTACGATGGCACGACCGACCCTGACGACCATATCGAGAACTTCGAAGCCCTGCTCGACTATAGAAACGTCAGGGGAGCTATCAAGTGCAGGCTCTTCCCGACTACCCTTCAGAAAGGAGCCATGACTTAGTACAAGAGGCTTGCTCTGGAATCCATCACGTCCTGGAAACAGCTGAAAACGCAGTTCTTCAGGCATTTCACCGCCTTTTGTCGACACCGAAGACGGTGGCCTCCCTGGAGGCCATCTTCCAAGGACGGGATGAATCCCTTAGAGACTACATCGAGAGATTCAACAAAGAAGCCATCGAGGTCCACGTGACCGACAACATGAAGAAGTTCCTGATCGCACGGGGACTACGCACTGGAACCGACTTCGCCAAGGCTGTGGGCATCCATAAGCCTTGCAACTTAGAAGACCTGCTCTTCCGAGCTCAATCGTACATCGAGTTCAAGGAGAAGCAGGCCGCTCAAATAGCCCTCGACTCACGGTGACGAGATGGTCCCCGCGGCCACAGAGATGAAGACTCCCCCCCAGCGTGGGGGGAAGAAGGAAGGAAAGCCACCCCCGAGACTCTCGCGAACCGAGAGGTCCTGCGGGCCGGTTCACAAAGTACACACCGCTCAACGCTCCCCGTGCGCGAATTCTCTCCGAGTGCGCCAACTCGGAATTTCAAAAAGGGGGCGTCCGCTTTCCCAAGCCAACAGCCCCCAAATCAAACACGGACAAGTCCAAGTACTGCAGGTTCCACTGGAGCCACGGACATGTCACAGAGGATTGCATCCATCTCAAAGATGCAATTGAGATCCTGATCAAGGAAGGGCACCTAAAGAAGTATGCCCAGAAGAACGACGCCCCTCGTCCCGGTGCCCGGGAAGCCCAAAGCGTCGAGGAGACGACACCTCCTCCCGACGAGAGTCGGCTGCAGGTCGCCCTCAGCGTCACTCGACCTGAAGACTTTTTTGTACCCGAGGGTATCGAGGGCCAAGAGGCAGTTCGCAGCATGTGGGCAAACTTCCCCCACGAAGACCCAGTCGCTGCCCGCAACACGTGGGAAGGTTTCCCCAAGACGATGGTCATATCCGGAGGTGGTTACGAGAAGGTGTCAGTAGGGTCGATCAAGCAGAAGTTTGACGAACTGGAGTTCGTAACATCGGCGAAAACCACCACTTTCGAGAAGGTGCGAGGGAAATCAAACCCCATCACCTTCTACCTTGAAGAGCTCCCAGGCGGAGCGCCCAACGCCACTATCCCCCTCTTGGTCAGGGCACAGATGGTGAATTTTGACGTTCGCAGGATCCTTGTTGACCAGGGAAGTTCGGTCGACATCATGTATGCTCACCTGTTCGGGACTCTCCAGCTCGACGAGAGACATCTGACCCCTTACCTGGATTCAGATCTACAGGGGTTCAACGGCACCACCACCAGACCGTGGGGCTACGTTGAACTGATGGTCACATTCGGGGCCGAAGACACTGCCCGACAAGTCAAGACCCGCTTCCTGGTGGTCGAATGTCTGTCCCTCTACAACTGCATCCTAGGGAGGACCACCCTGGCCGAACTCACAGCAGTGCTATCAATGGTCCATCTCAAGATGAAGTACTACACGGCCAGGGGTCGGGTCGTTACGATGCACGAGGACATAGACGCGGCCAGGAGATGCTTCGACGCTACAATCAAAAGCATGAGTTCCATCAGCACCAAGCCCAAGACCGAAGCGAAGTCATCCCCGGACGCTATGCAAAAGCCACTCCTGTGCGTCAATGCAGTAGACCTCGACAGCAGGTTCCTGGGCGAACATGAAGAAGGCGGAGCAGCTGACCTCGACCTCCAAGCGGAAAGTAACGGGCAGCCCCTCCACCCAGCGTGCCCCGTCCCGGACGGAGACTTCGAGCTCGTCGCCCTCGGAGACGATCCAGACCGAAGCGTGAAGATTGGCACCGGACTCCCTAACCTGGCGAAGAAGTAGCTGAAGGCATGTCTCTGAGAGAACGTTGATCTGTTTGCATGAAGTGCTTCTGAGATGCCTGGCCTTGACCCCGAGGTGGCCTGCCATCAGCTCATCGTAGATCTGGCCGCTAGGGACATAGTTCAATGTAGGCGTAGGCAGTCTGCCGAAAAAGCAGAGGCTGCTGAAAAAGCTATAAAAGACCTCCTAGAAGCGAATTTTATTTCGGAGGCCAAGTACACAACCTGGTTGTCCAACATTGTACTTGTCAAAAAGAATAATGGAAAATGGAGGATGTGTGTTGACTATACCGATCTTAACCGGGCATGCCCGAAAGACTCTTATCCTTTGCCTAACATCGACTAGTTGGTCGACAATTCTGTAGGTTACAAGTTATTGTCCTTCATGGACGCCTACTCGGGGTACAACCAAATCCCCATGGATAAGGCCGACAAGAAGCATACAGCCTTCATGACCGAGTTGAGCAATTACTACTACAACGTAATGCCCTTCGGCCTGAAGAACGCCGGCGCGACCTACCAACGGATGGTGAACAAAGTCTTCCAGGGAGAGATCGGCGACATGCTCGAGGTCTGTATAGACGACATGATCGTCAAATCTGCAGAAGAATTTGACCACGCTGCTTATCTCATGAAGGTATTCGACACGGCGAAGAGATGTCGTATGAGGTTCAATCCCGACAAATGCACCTTCGGCGTTCGGGCGGGCAAGTTCCTCGGTTTCTACCTCACGGAGCGAGGAATCGAGGCCAACCCCGACAAGTGTAGGGAGACACTGTTCTTATATCTCGCCATCACAAGCGAAGTGGTTAGCGCTGTCCTCATCCAGGAAACTCCGGACGGGCAGAAGTCGATTTACTTCACGAGCAAGGCCCCCAAGGCCTTGAGCTCAGGTATCAGCAAATTGAGAAAGTCTCCCTCGCCCTCGTCACTGCGGCAAGGAGGTTACGCCATTACTTCTTAGCCCACACGGTCGTTGTACGAACCGAGCAGCCAATAAGGCAACTCCTCGGTCGACCAGACATGGCAGGGAGGATGCTCAGATGATCACTCAAACTCGCCGAGTTCGACATCTTGTACGAGGGAAGGAAAGCCCTGAAGGCTCAGGTATTGGCTGGCTTTGTGGCGGAAATGACCGTCCTGGAACCTTCGACTAACGGATCCCAAAAGTGGACAATCTACGTCGACGGGGAATCTAGCACGAAAGGGAGTGGGGCGGGCATTATCCTCGAGAACGAGGAAGGCATCTTGATCGAGGTCTCCCTCGAGTTATCCTTCCCGACATCGAACAACCAGGAAGAGTATGAGGCTTTCCTCACCAGGCTACGATTGGCCGAGGACCTTGGCGCCAAAGAGGTCAAAATCTTCACCGACTCCCAGCTCGTAGCCTCGCAAGTCCGAGGAGAGTACCAAGCCAAGAACGACAACCTCATTGAAGACTTGACCTTGGTGAAAGAAAAGATGAAAAACTTCACCTCCGCGGAAGTAACCCACATCCCACGCGAGCATAATACCCGAGCAGATGTCTTGTCCAAATTAGCAAGCACAAAGAAGAAGGGAGGAAACAAATCCTTCATACAAGAAGTGTTTTCCCGCCCGAGCATCGACAAACCCTCTCCTTCGACAGATGTTAACGCCATCGGGGATAGCAACTGCTGGATGACCCCGGTATACGAATACCTCACGACGGGCAAGCTACCCGACGATCCCAAGGAAACGGGGATGGTTAAGCGGCGAGCGTGCTCGTACATAATAGTCGAGGATAAACTATACCGTCGCGGCTTTTCTATCCCCCTTATCAGGTGCGTCGAAGAGACCAAAGTCCCCAGTATACTACAAGAAATCCACGAGGGGATCAATCCCCAATACCTCGGCGGGAGATCCTTAGCCCGTAAAGCACTCCGAGCTGGGTATTACTGGCCCACCATGCAACAAGACGCCAAGGAGCACGTCAAGAAATGCGATTGATGCCAGCGACACGAAGACATGCACCTTGCCCCTCCAAACGAGCTCAAAACATTGTCATCTCCGTGGCCGTTTGCGTGGTGGGGAATGGATATCCTCGGGCCCTTCGTCGTGGGGTCATACCAAAACAAGTACCTCATCATCGACGTAGATTATTTCACGAAGTGGATCGAGGCGGAAGCCCTGGCCAAAATCACGGCCTTCAACATACTCTGCTTCTACAAAAGGAACATCCTTGCCCGATTCGGCGTGCCCCAAGCGATTGTCACCGACAACGGGACGCAGTTCACCGACAAGAACTTCCAAGACTTCGTCACTAAACTGGGCACGAAGCAGCACTTCACGTCGGTCGAGCATCCTCAAACGAATGGGCAGGCCGAAGCAGCGAACAGAGTGATCCTCCGAGGATTGAAACGCCGACTAGACGACGCCAAGCAAAGGTGGGTCGAGGAACTACACAGCATCCTCTGGGCCTACCGAACAACCCCACATTCCACGACCGGGGAGACCCCATTTCATCTGACCTACGAAACAGAAGCGGTGATCCCCGTGGAGATCAGGGAACCCTTGAGGAGGACGGAGGCCCCCCTCGATGATGGCACGAACAGCGAGGCCCTGAGTGAAGAGCTCGACTTTGTTGAGGAGATAAGAGCGGGCGCATCCCTCTAGGAAGCCTCACTTAAGCAGAAAATAACTCTACGTTATAACAACAAAGTTATTAAACGAGATTTTCAGGTTGGCACCCTTGTCCTACGAAGGAACCAGAAAGATTCGCGAGAAGGCAAGCTTGCCGCGAACTGGGAGGGCTCGTACCGCGTCTGCGCAAAAACGGGGATAGGAGCCTACTACCTCAAAAATCTACAGGGGGAAGAACTTGCTCGGCCATGGAACGCTGAGAAAATTAAGCAATACTACAGTTAGACGCTGCCCACGACACGCCAACATCGTGGTCATAGGGGCGCGCCAGGGTACAAGCGCGACACCTCTATACGAGACACGATGATCGAGGGCTGCGTTGTATGTGCGCGAGGACCTTTGATCCAACGAGGACCCCTCGACTGAGCTCCGTCGTCGTCGTCGTACCAATTAGGCAGAACACCCAGCTCGCGATGGGAAGTTTACACCATGAAGCTAAGACCTCGGCCGAGCTCTTAGCCTCGTTAAAGGTCTGGATACACCTCCGGCCACTCGACCAGTTCCCCCACACAGTCGAGGATCGTCGAAGTCGAGCAAACTCCCAAATTACCAATACTTAGACAAAACAATAGCATCACACACACAAGCGAAAACATACAAGCATCACACGCGCAGATACGCAACAATCAAAGCATTAACCGGGCAGAAGCCCATTGTATAAATATTACAAAGTATCAAAAAGCCCTTGGCACGCAGGCCAGGAAAAGATCATCACATAAATGGCACGCAGGCTAAACAAAAGACCAAAAAAGTGATGGCACGCAGGCCGAACAAGCAAAGAACTAAACAACGATCTCTTCCTCGATTCGATCAACATTCTCCCCGTCCTCCTCCTCTGGCAGGTCCAACTTGCCATCGACCACACGAATGAACGGGTTAATCCTGTCGAGCGCAAGCTGGACACCTAGATTCTCGGCCTCGATCTGCGCCACAACATTTTTGAAGCCTATCTCGAGGGCCTCCAGACTATCCTGCTGAAGCTCCCGAATTTTAGCGATCAAATCCGCGCGGCTGACGAAACCTTTCTCCTCGGCCGACTCGTTCTCTGCAGGACGGGCAGCAGCTTCCAGCTTAGCAATCCTGGTCCGGAGGCGGTCACGCTCCTCTTGAGTCACCTTCAGGGCAGTGTTGGCCTCGTTCAGCTCGTGGAGGACGCGGGCGTAGTCCTCGCACTTGGTCTGGGACCTCTTGCAGATCAACCTCAACCTTGTCCTTCTCCTTCTCGAGGGCAGTGTATTCATCCTTTAGCTTCTGCAGCTCGGAGGAAGAGGAGGTCCCCTCGTTTAATATCAAGGCGGTCTCGAAGATTCGCATCATGGCCGACAGGTCCTCGACAAACGCCTCTCTCCTGGCAACTGCCTTCACCTCGGCCTCAGCGACGACAGGAGGGCTTCCCCCGAAGAAGTTCTGCTGAAGATGACAGAAGGGCAACAGGAACTTCTCCGTTGGAACAGGCTCCTCGAGATCCACGAGGACGGGCCCCTCAGTCCTCGCCTTCTTGGCAGGGGTGCTCTCCGGAGAGGGAGACTGTCTACACTATGGAGAAGACGAGCCGCTCATCGTCCCGATCGGCACCACTGTCTGGATAACGTCTCGAACACGGCCCTTAGCTCGTTTGGGGGCCCGCTCAGCAGCCAGCTTCATGATGCGCTCGGTGGCGTCCGACATTTGAGCTTCCAGGGAAAACATGAAACAAGTTAGCACAAAGAAACAAAACTAAGTGTGTGCCCGAACAGAATAATGGGCTCCTACCTAAAAACCTCTTGGCCTCGTCGGGAGACTTGCACTCAAGGAGAGCCTTGGTGTTTATATAACGGGCCTCGATCTTAGCTCTTCCCCACGAGTCAAGGATAGATTTTTCGTCCCTAGTTACACACACTGCCCGGCTAAAACCGGTGACATACGCGACCAGCTTCGCATACGCTTCTTTGTCCTCCTCCAACAGCACGTCGGGCTTCACGAGGTAGGAATCCGTACCAAGCACGAAGTGCGCATCCTCCCACTCTAGGGGGCACTTGGACACAAACCTCTCATCCCCGACCTGATCGGTCACAATATCATAAAGCGTGCCCACAGCCTCGTGCGTCGCGGGCATGACATAGTAAAATCTATCCTTAAAGTTACGAATGGAATCTGAGTATGCCTTGAACAACTTCCTCGGCTGTTTGAAGGAGACCCAGCTGTGTCGCCCTTGGTCAGTTGACCGTTGGAGGTGGAAGATACGGAAAAATAGGGAGAGGGTGGTCCCGACGTTAAGGTAGTCGTACACGATCTCGAAAGCCCGCATGAAGGCGAGCACATTAGGATGGAGTTGAGACGGCGCCAGGTGCAAACGGTTGAACACTCCCAACTGAAAGTTGTTGAAGGGGAGACGAATACCGGCCTCTTTAAAGGCAAACTCGTACATGGGGAACCTTAACCCACGGTAATTCGAGCAGATACGGTGGTGTTCCCGAGGCTGAAAGACCGTCCACTTCGCCTGCTCGCCCACAGCGACGTCCTTGACGAGGGCAAAAGCGTCTATGTCTTCAAGGGGAAATTGTGAACGGATGCGTAAGGGTTCCTCGTCGGCCCAGTCCACAGGCGGACGCAGAGGTTCTACCCCGGGAATTTGCGCGGGGTCGTCCACGTCGGGTTCATTGTCTATCTGGATGATGCCCGCAAGCCTCACGGTCATTTTTACCTGAAAAGCAGAGGAAATAGGTGAATTCGTTGGCCACGACCAAATCCACCCTTCCACCACCGATCAAGTGAAAGGGCAGCGAGAGCACGGGAGATGCTCGGAACAATGGGGAACTACCCAATACCTTTACCCCATCCAGGGACCTTCTTCAGGTTGCCGGTCGTCTCTCACCTCACCTCCCCGGGACATTCGTCGCACGTCCTCAGGGCATTCATCGGGTCCTCGGGATATTTATCCCAAGCCTCCATTAAATCAAACGGAACCCTAGAAACGTCCTGCCGTTTCTAGCCGGAAACTTCACGGTGGTACTGGGAACTTCACCGGTTTTCCAAAAAACCACCAAAAGAAACAAAATGGAAAAGAAAATGATTAGAAGCTTACTTGAAACGGTGGTTGAGGGCGAACCGGTAAGGTAAAAACGGCGGAGTACGGTGGTGCACAGCGGGTGAGCGGCGGCGGAGAAGAGAGGGGAAGACCGGAGCGAAAAAGGTGGGAACGTGCAAGTGACACGAACTCAAACCCCTTTTATAGGCCCCTCACGGGACTCGAGGAGTCCCTAGGCTTTTGAGTAACCTAGGCCTAGCCGCCCCTAGGCATTAATGACAGGAAACACGTGGCACGTGTGTTCCCACGTCAACCCTTTCATCTGCCTTGCTCCTCGGACTCGCAAACCCTGATCTCCCTGTGGCGCCGACCAACGACGACGTCACAGTTCAAACAGAGTTCAAAATTCCTTCCCGTCTAGCGTCCCATGACCGTGGCTTTCGCGTTGCATTATGCCCGCGGACACGGGGACACCTCCTCGTCTTAGAGGCTGACCCTTAAGTCATTACTCCGACACCTCGGAGCAACGACTTGGGGGCTCTTGTTCCGGACTGGGCCAACGCCTTCCCCACCGTCGGGCAGGCCCAGCCCAATACTGGTATGGCCCAATATGGCCAATAAAATAGCAATTGCCGAGCATATCTCTAGCACCGCCGAGCATACCCGTGTCTTCCCCTTGTCGGCCACGGGGTAGACATCACTGTCGTGCAGAAGCTCAGAGCTGGGGAGAACGCCCCTCTCCTCGGCCTCCACGTGCTCCTCCCCGCAAGGACACGTTCTCTTGTAACCTCCCAGCTCCGAAGGATTCGGTTTGCCCACCTTCCGGAGATCTCGGGACCTTTATCCCAGGGCGAAGACCACGTGCTGGTCTTCATTATGCCACATAAGCCCTGGCAGTTGCTTGGATTGGGCCTTGCAGTCCAGCTCAGTGCAAGTAACCGTTGGCCCCGCGCTGAGGGCTCTCTATAAATACCCTCTCACTTGAGAGGGTCGAGTTATGTTCATTTCTAACACTCACCTATATTCTGTACTTGCTCACTCCTGTTACCTGACTTTGGCATCGAAGTACCTTGCATGTACCCCCCTCCCCCGCAGTATCATCATCACCGGAGCTGAAGATTTCACGACGCTGTTGGCCACAGCCTTACTGTCTGATCCAGGTATGATCACCTATGAACCATGTTTTTAGAAAAAATAAGAATGCTTTTATAAAAGGAATAAAAGTAACAGATCTTCCTCCCCCTCGTCTGTCATCGATCGAAGTATGGAATAGTGTTTGTGACCTACCAAAATTCACAATTAATGGTAAAGCATGCAGAATTCCAAGATATGGGGACACTCACAATTGGACAAAAAGAAGTATTTTTTGGGACCTCCCATATTGGAAGGATAATTTGTTGCGACATAATCTGGATGTTATGCATATTGAGAAGAATTTTTTTGATAATGTATTTAATACAATGATGGATGTCCAAGGCAAGACAAAAGATAATGAGAAGGCTAGAATGGATTTGGAACTTTTGTGTAATCGAAAAGAATTGGAGTTAAAACCTCAACAAAATGGAAAATTGTTAAAACCCAAGGCTTGTTACACTCTAACTCCACAAGAAGAAAAAACAGTCTGTTGATGGTTAAATGAGTTAAGGATGCCCGAAGGTTATTCTTCTAACTTAGCAAGATGTGCTGATGCAAAAACTGAAAAGCTACATGGAATGAAAAGTCGTGATTGTCGTGTATTCATGGAACGATTACTTCCAATTGCATCCAGTTCACTTCCCAAGCATGTTCTTAATCCACTAACTGAGATTAGTCAATTTTTTAAAGACATTTGTGCGTCAACTTTACGAGTGGATGACATCATTAAGTTGTACCAAAATATTCCCATCATTCTCTGCAAGTTAGAGCAAATATTTCTGCCAGGTTTCTTTGATTCTATGGAGCATCTCCCTGTGAATCTTGCTTACGAAGCTTACCTTGGTGGACCTGTTCAATATAGATGGATGTATCCATTTGAACGATTCATGGGTGATTCAAAGCGATCAGTGAAAAATAAGGCAAGATGCGTTGAAGTTAAACCATATCTTGAGTAAGTATATTAAATTAAGTTTGTAATTTTTTATAAGTATACTTGTCATCTTCTTTAACATAGATTTTTCCTTCTTCGAAATAGGGCATTTAATACCTATTATTTTCAAAACACGGGTGAACAAGCATCGACTGGATACACACATGCCTATTTTCCTGCATGGTTCAAGCAACAATTGCATTGCATTGTTGCACCAAGTCCTAAAATAATTCATTTGAGAAGTTTATCTGAAGGCCCTCATCAGCTTGCAAACGAATGGCACACATACTCTGTAAATGGATATAAATTTCACACTCAAACATGGACAGAAGGGAAGAAAACAATAAACAGTGGTGTAGTTGTAAAAGGAGTTATAGAGGGTGGTGAGGACGACTTCTATGGTGTTATCACACTTATTTATGAGTTGGTATATAATTATATGGACTCGGAAAATAAATTTATCCTATATTATTGTGACTGGTATGATTCATCTTTCAGAGGAACAAAAATAGATAAAAAATATAACACTGTTGAGGTTCGAATGGATAGAAAGTACAAAGAATATGACCCTTTCATAATGGCACATAATGTTAGGCAAGTTTACTACGTTCCTTATCCTTCAATTCAACCAAGTGAATGAGGATGATGTGTTGTAATCAAGTACAATCCAATGGGTTATATTGAATCTGACGGTGTAATAAAAGATGATGTTGCATACCAAGATAATGAGATTTCACCAGTGAATGGGGTAATTGAAATTGAGGAGATTACAAGTTTGGGTGATACTGTAGTTGTGGGTCAACAAGTTGAAGCAACCATTTTGTTGTAAGCAAATCATGTGGAAGAAGAGCAAGAAGAGTCAGGAGACTCTGAAGACAACAATATCATATCTGATGAAGACAATGATGATTACGATGATGAATAAGTCAAATAATATGTATTGTTATAATACTATTGTGTAATTGCTTGAATTAATTTACTTTTATGTTTTTATGAAATATTTTAGTTTAAAAATGCCACCCCGAAGTGAGGAAAAGGGTAAGGGTAAGGCTCGCCGCACAAGGTTCATTGTAGAAGAGGTTCCTGATTCGTCTATGTTTATTTCTATACCACTTTCGAGTCAGGTGCAACCCACTCCGCTGCCTGTGCACCGTACTCCACCGCCTATGCAGACTTCACTCATGTCTGGTGGATCTTTTACCGGATTACTATCCACACCTAATTTTTTTTCACTCCCACCGATATCTGCGTCGGCCTTTATTAATCCTCCTGGATATGCACCTATTATGCATCCCATGCAGTTGAGCGTACCTAGCTTTCTGATGCCTTCCATGCAGTCGAGCGGGTCTAGCTTTCTGATGCCTCCCATGCAGTATTCTATGCCATATACCGAGGCTGGTGGATCTAGCATGCCACATTCATTACATGTGCAACATTTTATGCCATATATGGAGGCTGGTGGATCTAGCATGCCTCGTTCATCACCCGTGCATTCTACGCATGATGAGGATGATACTAGTGCTCATGGTCATGGAGATACCAGTTCTTAGGATCATGGAGATACTAGTGCTCCTGACAGTACTCATGAGGAGCGAAGGAGGACGCGCATTCTGAGAAATGCAAAACCCTAAACAGTTAGGAAATACAAGGGCAGATATGTCATTCGATGCGATGGAGGAGGAAGATATGTTTTACATATTATTTTTTTAAAATTTAAATTTGAGTTATTTTTCTAATGTAAATACTAACTCAAGATTTTGTTGTTTATCCTTATACCATCACACCAGGCTGTATCGTGTATAACAGAAGTTATTAAAGAATAATATAAATAGTTTTGGCCGACATATGGAGCACTTCTCGAAACAGAGAGGGACGATTGGTTTAGTTTATTTCAGGTATAAAAAGTAACTATTATTTTAATTTCCTTTATATTTTATTTAGTTTATTTCATGATTACACATTATTTATTTATTTTTAATTCATAAAACAATGTAGGAGAAATGTGTTTGGAACTTTACAGAGCAGTAACAAGTAAGAGAAATTTTTGATACGAAATGTGTTGCCCGATTATCCGACACACTTAGGCGTGTTCGAATTAAATAGGAAACTAAAGGAACACGTCCCTGTTGGATATGTTAAGATGTATTTAAGCAGCTTATTGACCATTGGAATTCGGAAACCTTTAAGCAAGTTTCTGAAAAAGCAAAAAAAACAGGGCATCTGAAGTTGGTGGCTGCAACTACGTAGCAGGCGGTATTAGTGTTGCTGAAATTGTACACAGGCTGATAAATTTATTTATGTTTTTACTTAACTTTTGATTGAAAATTTAGATTAAAACTAATTATTTGTCCACTTATGTTTTATTTTATTAGCGTGATGAGTTGGGTAGAACTCCGATGCTTAATGAGATCCATCTAGAGACTCATATCAAGAAAAATGGGGAGTTTGTCGATAAACTCTCAAAGAACACTCAAGTAAGTTTTGCTAAAATTTAGTCATTTTATTTCTTTCTTTTATGTACCTATATTGTTAGTTCTTGTAATTGGCTACAATTTTGGTAAAACAATGTTGCTGTCATGTGATGGTTAATCAAGATGTTGAAATAAGATGTTATTGCTTACTGCATTCAACATGTCGGATAAAGATGTCCCATCCGGATCATAGGACATCGCGTCTGTTATTGGATTGAAAGAAGATTCTGTTAGTTGTTATTTGTTATTGAATATTCTGTGAATATTTAGTTACCCTATGTGGTGTCCAAAGTAATTGGGTTGAGATTTTGTGTTGGTTTTCGGATTTTTACTACTTTCTAAATATGGAGACATATTAGGAAACTTTGGATTGAAGACCTATTTTCTTGGAGTTTTTATTGTAGAATTGTGTGCAGTCTCTCTGCTGCGTTTTGAAGCCCAAATCCAGTTGGGATGTAGGTTATAAATAGGAGTGTTTGTAACCTGATTTGGTAACGATTCCAAGATGTAAAATTATTAGGGTTTCGTTCTTGTGAACCACTCTCTAGGAGAGTTGGTATGTGTGAACCACTCGGATTGTGAGATGGTCACTGTACTCCTCGAAGCTTTTAAGCAAGAGTGAGTGTTGTTCTTGGAGGAAGTTGTTAAGCAACTCTGAGTATTGTTATTAGTCATGTGTGTCATGTCTAGGTATTGTTATTGAAGTGTGTCTTCTATTTTTCTGTGATTGAAGAGCTGTTGGAAATCAAGCTGTTGTTGCAGTGACTGAGATGTTGACTGCTAGACATCATTGCGATGATTGGGAGTGAGATGGAGTCTCTTATCTAGGGAGGACTTAGATAGAAGGGTCATTGGGTAGTGATTAAGTTAGTGGATTGTCAACTAGTTTGTTGAGTCTGTAATTTGATACTGCTACGAGTGGACTTCCTTCCTGGCTTGGTATGCCCCCAGATGTAGATTGTTAGATCGAACTGGGTGAACAAATTCTGTGTGTGGTTTATGCTTTTTAATACTGTTATTGGTTATACCTTGACATGTTTTCTGTAACAGACCAGATGTCTCGACATCCTGTGGGACATCTGGGATTTGTCATACCAGAATTTCAATTGGTATCAGAGCGGGCATCCTGTTCTGTTTCTGGGTGAGATCCCAGGGAAGATACTTTCTGGTCATGAGCAAGGTAGGTGGTACCTACTGAAAAGTTATTTGAACTTGGAGAAGTTCATTTTGTTGTTTGAATGGTCCCTAGACGTGGAGGATGGACTGTTCATGACAGGGTGTGTATTGGACCTATCTATTGCTATCAGGCTTGTAGCTTTGGTGGTGAGTTGCTGTGTAGTTTGATTTATTTTCAAACCTATTTTGTTGGCACTTGGATTATGGTGATGATGTGCAAGGATTATTGAGTCATGCCTGAAGGTTGTTGAGGAGTTATTGTGTGTTCCGCTGCATGGTATCTGATGTAACCCTGGTTGTTTCTTGTGTCTCTAGTGGTGAGACTTTAGGAATGTATTTTCTTGGAAAGACGTTAGGGTTTGGCCTCCTCAGCAGATTATTCTATGATGTTGCAGTTTATGCAAGACAGGTTCAACCGTTTGGTTAGAGATGCCAAAGATACTTGATGATTATCTCAACTCCACTCATAAAGGTATTGAAGACCAATTTGTCTAGAACACTGATTCCTTCTTTCTCAATTTTCTTGATGGTGAATGAAGAGGGTGGAGCCAAAGCAAAAGAGTATCACTGTCAAATTTTTTATGCGGGAGTGAAGGTCTTGATAAGTTATCTCTTAAGCTTATTTGTGGTGACCTAGTTAGGAGATTCTTCCTGGTTATGGTGTCCAATGTAGTTCTCATATATCTAAGGATGAATTCAATTTGGAAGGAGGTTTCAGATTTGCTGAGGGAAATAGGATATGTTCAGAGAAGGTCTTACTTACTTGAGCCAAGTGTAGCATCCTTGATATCTCAACCCTCTACAAAAGAAGAAACGGGCTTGGATAGGCTACTTTGGTGGTGTTTACTTGGTGCTGGTATCTGGTAGGGTTTTTATACAAGGATTTAAGATCAATTGTTGTTTGTGGAGCTCACAAATATTTGATTGATTATCCTTGTGACTCAAGATTGGTGATGTTCAACACGATGTTTGGAACATTTCATCAGCAGAGTTTGTGCATAATCATGGAAGGGGTACTGCATAAGCTTTAGCATCAATTGTTACTTCTTGGGAGTTGGTCTGAGAATTTGCTTCAGTCTTGTGTGACAGGAATTGTGTATTTCTGGAAAGTTTCCTGGCAAGAAGCTGGTCTGGATATTGTTGATGCTGAAGATGGAGATGAAAGACTTATGACTACTTGGACTGGTTTAGGTGCAGTCCAGAATGCTCATCATATAGTTAAGATAGGTGGCATTATCTGAACTTTGTGAAGACTGCTTTACTTAAGGAAAGGTGGCATCCTTGGTACAGCTATGAGGTGTAGTTCCTAACTATTCCTTCTGAAGATTCAGACAGTGGCAGGTTTGAAGACTTTGGAGAAGCACTGGCAGATTTTCATCAATGTGTGAGATTGGTTGGAATTACTGCAAAATCAACAGAATGGAGGTTGTCTACTCAAACTTGATATCACTGTCAAGTCGATGAGAGCATGTAACTCTTGTTCTAGTGGAAGAGAAACTCAAAGGGCTGTGCACAGGGGAGATATATTAACCTAACTGGTTGGCTAGTGCCTTCATTGTTGGGGTGTCATCCAAACCATCCAGGATGAGCATTTCAGATTTAGAGGAGTTGGTGTATTTGGGACCAAAGAATCATGGCTCCCTGGTATCTGCATGAGAAGTTTGAAAATAAGATTCTTGAGATGTAGAGTATGCAGGTTCCTGCATATGTGTATGATCTGGTTTTGAATGGTTGTAATGATGAAAGAAGAATGTCAGACCAATTGTCCTACCTGGTGAGAGAAGGTAGTCTTATCTGACTAATGATAGATACTTTGACGGGAGCTAAGTATTTGTCTGATGTGAGTATACAATTCTGCAGTCTGAACTCTTTGCTTCAGAGAGGATGTGCGAGTTTATTTCTCTCTATGGTGTTCAGGTTAACCTGAATAAGCTGCTCTGGTTGTGTTTTATTGGGAGCCTCTTGAAGGACTTCTATGCGCAATGAGTCCTTTGAATGGTGATGGGAAGCTGATGTCCCAAATGATGTTGTAACATCATGATTGTTGATGGTTATATTTGGAATATGATTGAGACTGTGCATGTAGAGTTGGATGCTCAAGCGTATTTTTCAGATGAGGTGATCTGATCAGGAAGGTTTGTTAAAGAGTTGTTCTTTCTCTTGAAGTGATTAGATCTCAGTAAAGCTTGTAAGTAAGATGAGAATTCGTGGAGTTTGTGAGCAGTGTCAGTGTTCTCTAGGAGTAAGAGTACAGTATGTGAATGTGCTCAGCAATTGTGTGAAGATCCAGTGCTCAAATGTTAATCTTCATCTAGAGTACTGGGTATCTTAGATATGGGGAGTTGGACTTCTGTTTTGGATTTGTTGCTGCATTAGTACAGTTGTTTATCAAGATTGTTTGTGGTGAGGGTGTAATGTCAGACAAGATGTTAAGACATTGTGTGACTGGTTTAGTTCTGGGTTGTCAATGTATTAAATCAAAGTTGTATGTGTTCTGCTACTGGTTGATTGTCCTTATCGCATAGTTGCTTTGTTTCCAAAAAGGGAGAGTTGAGAGTAGAGAGTAGAGAGTGTTGTAGTGTAGTACTCTGTGTGCTATGGTGATTGGTATCATGCAGTGTTGTAGCATTCTGAAGTAGATGTTCTGTGATTATGTGATGCTCTGTGTTGTTTGGGGGGAAGCTTGGAGATTCTGTTTTGGAATGTGGTGTTTTTCTTAGTGCAGCTGGATTCTGTTCATGATGTCAAGACTGATGTCTTAACATCTGTTGACAGAACATAATGTTCAGAATGTTAGGGTTTTTGTCTCCTGAGATCACAAGCTTCTACCTGACTTATGTACTGTTGTGAGGGTAAAGCAGTAGGTGAATGTGTTCAGTAGGTGTGTTGAACAGAGGGTGCGCTCTTGAAGACATGAAGATGAGTCTCATGTTCTCCATTCATTTAAGGTGTTCTTCTTGTAAAGGAGTACTGGTTGTCTTAGATAGAGAAAAGTTAATCAGATTGGGATCATGTGAGTATTGGTACAAGGGATGATTGTGTTCAACTTGTGAGTTGGACAAAGAGTGAGCTCTTGAAGACATGAAGATGCGTCTTATGTTTTCCATTCATCAAGGTACAAAGAAGCACATGTTATTCCTGATAGGGGGGAGTGTTACAATTTTGTGCAGCTGAACTTGTGATGTTAAGGGGGAGAATTAAGAAACATCATAAGCAAATTAGGAATTTGCATACATGAGGATTAAGTGTGTTGGGATATGTCTTGTGCAGTTGTGATCTTTACTGCATATGTTTAGTTTAAAGGAAACAGAATTGAAACAGAATTTTATTGCACTGTTGAAAGCATACAAGATTAGAAAAAGCAAAAAACAAAGGGTCTAAAGATTATCCCACCCCCTGAATCAAGAAAAGTTTTCCAATCTTCATCCCATTCATCATTAGAAGCATGAAGTTGCACTGGAGGTTTTTTTATGGTTTTCATCCTCGTCTCTGATGTTTTTCTTGTTCTTGTTGCTCCTGGAGTTGCCCCAGCTGTAGACAGTGTTTTGTTCTTCAACTTCTGTGGATCTGGTTTCTTGACTTCCTGCATGTGTCTCTTTCCTGCATCTTTGTTAGACTGACTCATGGTTCTATTTGTGATATGCTGTTAGAAGCAAGGAGGCTTGGTTTTTATACTGCATAAAGAGTCCTTGTTTGTATCGCCTGACCAGTCAAAGTGGTCTTTGGCTTGGGAACTTGTTTTTCTTGGGAATGTGTTTTTGGGACCTTGTCAAATTGGATGTCAGAACTTCGTGTTTGCTGCCTTGGTAGGTTAAGAGGTTGTCCAATTGTGGCTAAAAAGGGGGGGAGTTAGCCTAGGTGTTGTCTAGTTGTCTGGTGTGATTCAAGTTTGTGCAGCTGTTTGAGTTTTATGCAGCTGTTTGAGTTTGTTTTTGGTGTTGCTGATGCTGGTTGTGAAATTGTTTGGAGTTCTGGTGTTTATCCGGTGCAAGTTTTTCTGATGTTGGCTGAGATTGTTTTAGCCAAAATTAGCCAAAGGGGGATATTGTTAGTTCTTGTAATTGGCTACAATTTTGGTAAAACAATGTTGATGTCATGTGATGGTTAATCAAGATGTTGAAACAAGATGTTCTTGCTTACTGCATTCAACATGTCGGATAAAGATGTCCCATCCTGGATCATAGGACATCGCGTCTGTTATTGGATTGAAAGAAGATTCTGTTAGTTGTTATTTGTTATTGAATATTCTGTGAATATTTAGTTACCCTATGTGGCGTCCAACGTAATTGGGTTGAGATTTTGTGTTGGTTTTCGGCTTTTCACTACTTTCTAAATATGGAGACATATTAGGAAACTTTGGATTGAAGACCTATTTTCTTGGAGTTTTTATTGCAGAATTGTGTGCAGTCTCTCTGCTGCGTTTTGAAGCCCAAATCCAGTTGGGATGTAGGTTATAAATAGGAGTGTTTGTAACCTAATTTGGTAATGATTCCAAGATGTAAAATTATTAGGGTTTCGTTCTTGTGAACCACTCTCTAGGAGAGTTGGTATGTGTGAACCACTCGGATTGTGAGATGGTCACTGTACTCCTCAAAGCTTTTAAGCAAGAGTGAGTGTTGTTCTTGGAGGAAGTTGTTAAGCAACTCTGAGTATTGTTCTTAGTCATGTGTGTCATGTCTAGGTATTGTTATTGAAGTGTGTCTTCTATTTTTCTGTGATTGAAGAGCTGTTGGAAATCAAGCTGTTGATGCAGTGACTGAGATGTTGACTGCTAGACATCATTGTGATGATTGGGAGTGAGATGGAGTCTCTTATCTAGGGAGGACTTAGATAGAAGGGTCATTGGGTAGTGATTAAGTTAGTGGATTGTCAACTGGTTTGTTGAGTCTGTAATTTGATACTGCTAAGAGTGGACTTCCTTCCTGGCTTGGTATGCCCCCAGATGTAGATTGTTAGATCGAACTGGGTGAACAAATTTTGTGTGTGGTTTATGCTTTTTAATACTGTTATTGGTTATACCTTGCCATGTTTTCTGTAACAGACCAGATGTCTCGACATCCTGTAGGACATCTGGGATCTGTCATACCAGAATTTCATATATCATATTTAAATTATTATAACAATCTAACTTTATTTATTTTTTATAGGAGGAGTATGACAGAAAACTTGCATTTTCTTTATCTGAGCATCCTGAGTTACCTCCACCGCCACAAGGATATTCTGTTGATCCTTGTCTAGGTTTTCAAACTTGGTATGATGCTGCTCGCGGGAAGAGGAAAAATGGGAGGGTGTATGGTGCCGGAGGGTATGCCAAAACAATTAAGCGGCATAATAGGACTTTCAGAATGAGACTTGATGATGGAGAAGGATCATCATGTCCACCTATATTAACCGCTGATATGCTTGAAACTGTGAGAAATTTGGCGCAGATCGAGGCAGCACGTGAGGCAGCAGCTAGACAAGCATAGATGAAGGAAATGAGGAGAAGACAAGCAGAGATGAAGGAAGAATTGAGGAGGAAAACGGTGGAGTATGAGGAAGCAATGCGGATTGCAAATGAGCGCGCACAAAAATTTGAACAATTTATGGCCGCGCATATGAACCAAGGTGCTAGAGAAAGAGATGAGGAAGATGAGGAGGATGATGAAGATGATTAACTTTGTTGAAATATGAAACTCTTAATATGTATTTTTATAATTTATTACCTTTTGTCATGAACTCTTTTTCTTTTGGTGACGAATATTTAATTTTATTGCACTTTTAATTATAAATTAGTATATTTTCCAAAATTTTAAAATATATATTTATTTATTATATAATTATATTAAAATATTTATTTATTTATTATATAATTATATTAAAATATTTATTTATTTATTATATAATTATATTAAAATATATATTTATTTGTTATATAATTGTATTATTCTAATTATAATAATATAATTATAAATTTTAATATTTTATTATATAATTATATAAAATTTATTATATAATTATATTATTCTAATTATAATAATATAATTAAAATAATATAATTATAAATTTTAAAAATAATACGATAATCATTAGTTAGGGGTTAAACCCCTCACAAATTCCAAAACGAATGACAATTTGCTAGGAGATTTACCCCTCGCTAAATTCTAACACACACAACTAGGGGTTTTACCCCTCACTAAATGCATTACGCATGTACTTTAGCTAGGGGTTTATCCCCTCGCAAATGATCTGACACGTATGTGCCCCACTATGCCACTAGTCTGTGTCTATGCCTGCAGTGTAGCAGACTATATTTTTTTCATGGTATTTTGCGAGGGGCTTATCCCCTAGCCAGTTTTGCGGGGAGCTTAACCTCTAGCCAATAATTTTCGATGACCTGATTAGCTAGGGGTTATACCCCCTCGCAAATTGATGTTTTGTGATAGGTTTTTTGGCTTAGTGAGGGGATAAACCCTAGCTAAATTCAGTTTTTCTTGTAGTGTTCAAGCACTCTCAAATTTGTCTTAGAGTTGGAACACGGGAATACCAAAGATAATTCAGCCTTATATCGAATTTGCGCAAGAGCGACGAAAACTCGATTATGTAGCGAAGAGTGTCTGAAATTTTGTACAAGAGGATATTTTGTTTGTGATGTGTTTTCTGAATTCTGGAATGAGGTATTTATAAGCCATTAATGTGTTGTTTCACAAGGTTGCGACCCTTGATGAAACAACACCTTTTAACCAAAGGTTGTCATGTTTCCAACCATTGTCTATGTTCATTCTGTAGCAACCCTTCACGAAATGTTGCTTCCTTTTTTAATTTAAAAAATTAATATCCACTTGAATATTTTCTTGTCATTTTGGAACACACCCATAGCTATTATTATTGTTAATAATTTATAACAGATAATTGAATAGTTACATGAAATAAAATATAATAAATAATAAGTAAGGATAAATTAGTGAAAAAAAATAACAAATACTTTTACATTGATATTTTAAAATGACAAATAATTTGAGATAGATAACATTAAAAAAGAAGACATCTATTATGAAAGAGAATGTGTATCACAATTAATCGATTATGAATATGAAGAATATTAATGAATGCATAATTTTTAAAAGATCTCTCATATCCCACCCTCTTACACACTTGGAGTGAAGTGTGGAAGTTGAGAAAAAACCCAACAACAAATCTAAGATACATTCTAATGTCATTTTAAAATTTAAGTAGGATTAACTTTATAAAAGTGCTCTCATATCTAAGTTTCGCTTTATGCATTTTTTAGTAATATATTTTCTCTGGTTATTATTATAAGTAAAAATTCTCTTTTTAAATTAATTGAATGACTATTGTATCTTATCTCTATGTAAATCATATATATCAGTTATTGAATGAATCTGAAAAGATAATTTTTGTTTATAATAGTGACCGGAAGGAGTATAATATTGATTTTGTACTTGTCTCTTTAGGTTTGAATAATCTCATATGCATGTGTTTTAAAGTCAATTTATTGTATCTAAATTAGTTTATCATGTATTACACGGTAGTTGATTCAACTCAATTTAATCAATTCATTACGAAGTCTTTGGCTGAGTTGTCTCAAATTTTTGGATCTCTGTATAGGTTACTTATGGTTCAACTATAAAAATAAATAAATAAAGATCTTATTTAACCACATATTAACAGTGACAAAGATTTATGAGATCCTGTTTAATTACAGTTTAACCGTAAAAATTTTGAGGTCCTATGTGAGAATCTGTTTTGCAGACCATCAAAGATGTCCTAACTATTCACACAAGAATCGATCATGGTCTTTTTGTGAATCAATCCATGAAAATTAATTTAGTCTCAAACTTGAAAGAATTGAATCTTGAATCGATTTGATAGATCATATGATAAAGTCTGATTTCGACTTAAACTTAATTCTAAAATCAAACTTATAATGAATCAATTCTTAACAGTATTGAAGCAAAAATTTCTTGAGATTATATGCTCTAGTAATTTTTTCATGTTAATAAACTTAATCTTCATGTGAATAGATTTACTCTCAAAAATCAAAATTTCTATAAATGAGAAACAACCAAATCATCAATCAATATTTATCTATTAAAAGAATAGTACCTGGAAATACCATGTATACCCTTTTGATTTTACGTTAAAACTTTTCTAATTCCAGGGATTAAATTGTCTTTTGGAAGTTTGTTGCATTCTGGTGCATTTAGCATTAATGACTGCTGATATGTCATGCTAATACTTTTTGATCTATTTGAGAATTATTTTTTATGAGCTTTTTTTTGTATTTATTTATTATTATTATATTATATTTGATGTTTAATAAAATGTCTTACATTGAAAACAGAAAGGTCATTCATTTGATGTGTAAATCCCTAATAATTTTCTCACCAAATAAAATAAAATAATATAATAATTATCTAAATCTAAATGGGATGGGATACTAAAAGATCATCTAAAATATTGTGCAACTCACTTTTTTCACGGTAAACCCTAAACCCGTTAGAAGCTGTGCAAGCTACCTTGGTCTTTGCAAAATATCTTTGGGAATTTGATCAAACTTAAAGGCATGTCTTTGCATATTCTTCCATTCAATGAATTAACCAACCATAACTCTTCCTATTTGATATCCTTTCTCCATCATCCACCTTTTAATTCCAGATTTTCATCTTCCCCTTTGCTAGCCAAGGTCGACTCCTCTGAAAAAACTTTCTCTTTGATAATTATTTTTTGTGTTGTTGTGGTTTTTCTTTTTTCCCCAGATTTCGAGGGCGGTGCATCGCAGGTGGAAGATTTTGGTCGTCGACGATTTGCACCCACCGGGCGGCGGCGACGGATTTGGGACTCTCGCGGGGTAGTGACCAGATTCTTCAAACATATGTGGACCGTTACAAGTTCTTCAAACAAAGAACACCTAGAGTTAATATTGGTTGATTCAAATGTATAATTGTATGGTTTGTTTCTTACTGCATGTTTATTTTTATGAAGATTTAATTAAAAACAAATGAGAGAATGAAATCGGTTAGAAAATATGGTGGATCTCTTATACTCGCTGTGTAAGCAATTGGTATGGTGTCTTAGGTTTAATATTTGATTTGGATTCGGTAAGATTTAGATTCGTTATATTTTTGTTTTCAATCTAGCTTTTCTCTTCCTTCTGATTCTTTAATTTTGAATAGTTTTTGATGGGTCATTGTTGTTTTGGTTTTTACAGATCTGGAGACTTGATTAGAGGTAAGAAAAATTGCTCAAATAATATTTTTTGTTGCCTTTAACTTTTAAACTTTAATCTTTTTTGTTAAAAGTTTTTTTAGAATGAAAATTTAGAAATTGCTTCGATTTTAAAGTTGTTTTGAATGGCTTTTCTTAAAAATGATCTTTTCTATTTTATAGATTGAGTAATGAAGTTGGGTTGGAGGCAGCAATGGAAGCTGTACAGGGTTTCTAAACAAAGCAGTAAATTTTGTAACAAGTGAAGAAAATGACTATATATGTTATGCTTGATGTGGTTAAAAAATTTGAGGAAACAAGGTAACTGATTTCCAACTTCTGGCCCTTTGGTTATGAATTTGTTATAATTGCATTTCTTGATTATAATGTATTGCTTTGCTGTCATATTAGAGTCATGCAGGTTATACTAATTTGTTATATTAGAGTTATGCAGGTTAGAACAATTGTTAGTAATGTGTTTAGTTAGTTATACATATTTGTTCCTGTTATTTTTGAATTGCTTCCGATCATAAACTTACTTGAAGAAACATTTGCAGGTTCTAAATGGTAGTGCGTATAATAGAAAATGTGACGTGTATAGTTTCAGAATATGCTTATGGGAGATATACTGATGTTACATGTCATATCCTGATCTAATTTTCTCAGATCTATGTAAGGAAGATGTCGATTGTGGTAGAACGGATTCTGTTTTGGGTTCAAGGATTTTTGGTCTTGAACAGTGTCCGTGGTGGAACAAGTTTTATATTTATAATTTTATATTACATACTTTATTGGTATTTGTCATTTCACATCTAAAAAAATATTTTAAAATATTTTTAATACCATTCTTAATACTCTTTAATTATTATTTTTTTGGTCTATATGTTTAATGAACAAATTTTTTTATTAAAAGTGAAAATAGAATGTCATGAATTTAAATTGGCACTCTCCAATCAAGTTTTATTACACAAATTTTCTTACATAACTATCAATTAAGCTGAATTATTCTCCAATTAAATTAATGTACTTATTTTAATTTTTTGTCTTCTATTATATGCTAAATATAGACAATTAGTTTTGATTTTTTTTTTTAATTGTAATATTTATATCATATAAAAAGTACATAATATATTAAATAATAGAACATAGATCTTTTTCATTTACTCATTTATTATTATTTTAAAAAGTTTTAAGGCTACAGAAAATAGTATAATTGTTATTAATAAAATAGATTTTAGTTTTATCTCACCTTTAAAAAAATATATACTTTAAATGTAGAATCTTTTTGAGACTGTGGTTTGTTAGTTTTTATAAAATATCTAAAATAGGTTTAATAAATTTTTAGAATTAAATATAATTAAATATGATAAAAAGTGATACCAAAATATATTTAAAATAGGTTTAATAATATTTTTGTCAAAAATATACTAAATATATTTTTTAAAATTTACAAAAGTTTAAAAATTTTGTAGAGTTAAACTTCTATTATGAAATTCTCCTAGACAAAAAGATGGATAAAAATATTTATTTAGAACTTAAATTTCAAGATACCATGGGGTGTAGATATTCATTTAGAACTGAAATTTGACGTGGAGCTGTCATATATTGTAGGTTTGTGTAAAAATTGTAAATATGATATAATAAAACTGATATTTGACGGGAAGCTGATTAATGTACTTATTTTAATTTTTTGTCTTCTATTATATGCTAAATATAGACAATTAGTTTTGATTTTCTTTTTTAATTGTAATATTTATATCATATAAAAAGTACATAATATATTAAATAATAGGACATAGATCTTTTTCATTTACTCATTTATTATAATTTTAAAAAGTTTTAAGGCTACAGAAAATAGTATCATTGTTATTAATAAAATAAATTTTACTTTTATCTCACCTTTAAAAAAAATATACTTTGAATGTAGAATCTTTTTGAGATTGTGGTTTGTTAGTTTTTATAAAATATCTAAAATAGGTTTAATAAATTTTTAGAATTAAATATAATTAAATATGATAAAAAGTGATACCAAAATATATTTAAAATAGGTTTAATAATATTTTTGTCAAAAATATACTAAATATATTTTTTAAAATTTACAAAAGTTTAAAAATTTTATAGAGTTAAACTTCTATTATGAAATTCTCCTAGACAAAAAGATGGATAAAAATATTTATTTAGAACTTAAATTTCAAGATACCATGGAGTGTAGATATTCATTTAAAACTGAAATTTGACGTGGAGCTGTCATATATTGTAGGTTTGTGTAAAAATTGTAAATATGATATAATAAAACTGATATTTGACGGGAAGCTGTTATATATTTTAAGTTTTGAAGAATTGACTAATATCTAAAAGGTAATGTTATTTGAATTGGAAAAATGATTTTATTCAAATATGTAGTTTTAAAATTAACTCATCTCGATTCAACTAAGTTTTGTTAACTCATCTGGATTCACGGGTAAATGTAAACGTATCTATTAGATACCAGTTGTAGACTGCTCATTTTAATGGTCATTTTTAAATATATCTCTTGCTACTGTTTTATATAATTGAAGTTAGAGAATCGGTTGTACGATTTATTGTAAGTACGATTCAATGCTTAAAAGTTGGTGCATATTATTGTAAGTACGAACCAATTGAAAAATGAATTCAAACTTTACAAATAACGATTCGATAGACATGTGATTTGAAAATAGGCCAGCCCAAAACATCATATCCTCTTTATATATAGTTATAGATTAAAAAATGAATATTATAATTAAAAGTACTAAAGTTAAATTCATGCTCATAATAGGTTTATGAGTCATGAACAGGATTTTGAATAGAAATAAGTTAAAAATAATTTTATAAATAGAAATAAGTTACAATCATTTATTATAAACGAAAATAAGTTATAAATATTTTAATAAACGGGAAAATTTCAACTATTGATAAAATTATTTTTATAAACGGAAATAAATTACAAATACTTTTTATAAATTGACATACGGGTTCAACACGCTTATAAATGAGAAAAAGTCTACATGTTGATGCACGGGTAGATGTGAACATATCTATGAGATACCAGTTGTAGATTGATCATTTTAATGTCCATCTTTTATATCTTTCTTTTTGATATTGTTTTATATAATTGAAGTTAGAAAAATGGTTGTACGATTTTTTATAAATACTCAATACTTAAAAGTTGGTGCATAATATTAGTAGATATTTGAAACTATGTGAATATTTATGGGTAGATGTGAACGTATCTATGAGATATCATTGTAGGAATGAGTTGTCCATCTTTTAGGTTTGTAAATTTTTTTTTAAATTTTATTTATTTTTATTTAAAATTATTCAATCTGTAGATTTATTCAAAGCTGTAGATTTAAAATTAACTCATCTGAATTTAACTGTAAACACAGGTAGATGTAAACGTATCTATGAAATACATGCTGTTGGACGATTTATTGTAAATACAAATCAATGGTTAAAAATTGATGCATACTATTAACATATTCACCCAGGTTTCTTACTGGTTGCTCTATTAAACTGAGTCTTTAACAAGCTTTTGATAAATTATAATATTGATAATTATAACGAGCTAAAATATGTTAGTTGTTTAGCATTGGACTCATTAATTGGCGATTGACTATCATATTTCTAAATTGTATTAGATTAATCAGCGAGGAATAGTAAAATGTTCCCGGTGGTGATAAAACATTGTTCTAGATAAGTTCTAGCATAAAAATGGCACCACCATTTTGAGGTTCAAAATGAGGGAGCAAAAATTTTTATATAAAAGAATGAAGTTGTTAAAATAAATAAACCAAAGTTTAAATTAAACCAATATGGTATTATAACTATATTTTTGAATTGTTAACCCAATCCAACATTCAATTTGAGGACCATTCGCATTAAAAAAATGTTGAAGAAATATAACTCCTTAAACCAACATAAAATAGAAATTAGTTTCAAACAGAGATAACCTTGTTTTCCAAAAAATTGGCAGGGTTACTTTTCAGCCTTGAGTACAGGCTTATCCTGCACACAGCATAGAAACACAGGTTTTCATGTTGCACCACCACAAGATTTGTTTACACAATCAGATTTATAAAATCAACAAGTTCCATCAGAAATAGAGTAGAGCACCAAAAACAACACGCTTAAAATTATCAAGTATTTGAACATAAAAACAAAATTTAACCATAAACAATCCAGCAAAATTGTGACAAGATGAAATATTATATCCAACAATTAGGATAACTAATGTAACAAATAGTTGAATATTCGAAAATTGATATTAAAATAAACTCCCTAAAAGACACGGTAGGACTTCCCCATTGAACTCTTCAGATACAAGCAACGGACCTGAAATCAGAAGAGCAGTTATCTTAGATCAATAGAAGCATACAGAGCAAAGATTTTACTCATTGATAAATGAAATACTCACATTCTGCCAGTTCTTTTTCAACAAAGAGACTAGGAAGTTTACGCTGAGTTGAACATTTTGAAAGATTTGCTTCTCGTCCATGCTAACATTGCCAACGGCTACTCCCATGCAGAGCACCTTCTTAAGCTGAAATTTGACCATAGCTTTGGTCTCATTAACCTTTGCCTCAAGAGATTCTTGGTGGGAGACAAGTGTTGGAAACTTCCCTGAAAAAGTAATTAAAATATCAAAATCAATAACTTAGCCATAAACAAATTCTGATATTTAAAGACACAACAAACAATTTTTTTCAAACAAAGCAATTCAGTCATAGAAATAAAAGAATGACTCAGAAAGAAACAGCGCAAAATTCTTATAAAAGATGTTTAGGGGACTAGTACATAAAAATCATAGAATAGACAACAAATTATATGAAATCATCAAACAAACGTTCCAAATGCTCTCAAATCTAAATAGGAACAAAAATCCACAATCCTAAACCAGGAAAAAAACATGCCTGCTTTATTGAGACCAGGACCCAAGAGGCGGGGAATCTGCTTAATAACTGCCTCAGAAGCTAAGAAGGCATGGTACTTCTTGGCTAGTTTCTTCACCAACTTCTTGTTCTTGTTGAGCTTCTTCAAAGCTTCAACATCCATCGACTCCAAACCTATTTTCTCTGCCTGCAAATTGGAGTAACTTCAATACAAATGACTAGGGAAAAACTGGAACGATAATTATTGAAAGAGCATTGTTGTTTTGTACTTCAGTTAATTGTAGACATGTTTAGGTTCAATGATGATGTTTCTAGTTTCTAATCCTACATTCACAACTAATGTCTATACATGGAAAACCTCTTTCTACTATTCATCATTTATATTATCCATTTAACAATACACTTCAGCACAAAATACCTAAAGATGTCAACAATTATGTGGAAACGTGGTTAGAGAAGCATTGTATCATTCAAATAAATTTCAGCAATTGGTAACAAACAATAAAAAATTATACCAAACAAAAACACGAAATTACACTGGAAGGAACACAGCTAACAAAGTCTATAATCTATGAAGCAAAGTTAACTCTGGGTATAACACTGCAGCACAAAATTGAATATTCACAAAACAGTACAATAATTTGAGAAGATGTATACCTCTTCAACGTGTTGGGCATCTCCAAGCATACAAATCTTCATCTTGGGGCGAGGGATATGGGGCAACTTGACGGATCCACTGAAACGCTTGTCCTTTTGTGGATCGTAGTTCTTAAGCCCAATTTGAAGCTCAATAGTTTCCACAAACTTCCTTTGTTTGTCCTTAGAATCACCCATGATTCCTGAAATGGCTTCTCTCACAGCATCACTTTGAAGCTTACTACAAAACCATCAACAATATATAAATCAGAAACCCTAGCTTATCGATTTTCCTTGAATCTAGAATCCGAAAATGCATTAAAGAGACAAAATAGATGGCAGTGAAACTCGATTAATGTTGTTAGAGTAAATACCTCATTTCGATATAGAATCAGTGGGTAATCAGCTACAGATCTCACACCTGCGGAAAAATTGAAAGGAAAAATGTTAACTGAGCATGAAGAAATGTGAGTAGCAAAGTGTTTTAGGGAGAGAAATTTACCAAAAGCGAAACCCTAGCTGGTTTTGTGCGGCTAGATGAAGAAACGGTATATAGCACGAATGAATTTGATGGATTTTGAATGGGCCGGACCGGGCCTGATTTACTCTGTTCAAAGGTGGGCCGTAGCCCTGTTTCAAAATTTTGCCTTGTACCCCTACAAATAGTGTTTTTTTTAGCACCCTCAATATTTCTAACACACCATGTGAAATTCTATAAATGTTTTCGGTTTTCGAGGATATATCTCCGGACAAATTCAAAACTAAGTGAACGTTGAAATATTTCGAAGATATATCTCCGGAACATTTTGGAGCATAAGCCGCACTAAACTCTTATCAGTCCTTATTACACATTTTTCTTCAAACTCAACACACATTTCTTCTCAATACAACCCCTTACACCAAATCAAATTTCATCAAACGAGGGTCAAAGAAACTTAAAGGAACATTGAAGATTATCTCTAATATTGGAAATAACATTTTAATCATCAATTTCAAGTAAGTTTTTCGAGTTTTTGGTAAATGTTTGAGTTTTAGTGTAAACGAGTAGGAATCAATGATTAGGGTTAGAAATGTGTAGAAATAACATGTAACATAGTTCGGAATTAGTGTATAACTTGTTTTTTAGATGAAAATGGCGATCAGAACATATTTTCTTCAACTTGCATGAGGTACATTCGCCATTGACACGACCTCTGTGTTGCAGAACATTCTAGAGATGCATCTTTGGAATTGTCCAGCGTTTCATATACTTAGAAAATTTCAGAGATGCATCTCCAAAATTGTTCAAAGTTTTAGTTTAATTGTGCTTCCGGAGACTGGTGGGGTTATTCAGTACGCATTCGTTCGACAGGAGCAGAGCCAACAGGTTCCAGAGGCTCTAAGTAGGGGTGTTCGCGGGCCGGTTTGGTTCGGTTTTGAGTGAATCTGATACCCAAACCGATCAAAAATATATGGATTGGTTTGGATTGGATTTTCACATTTTTTCTATAAAATTCAAACCGAACCAACCCGAGAAATAACCGGTTGGTTTGGGTTGAATTGATCGGATACATTAGAAACAAATATGCGAAAATATTTTTAAAATTTTCTAATTTACATCAACTAATTTTCTATAATAATATAGTTTTTTTTTAATGTATTTTCGTATTTTCATATGGATTGTGAATGTCACAAATATGTTTCATTTTTCTTCCTTTTTAAAGTTGAATATCTTATACTAGTTTCCATTATAATGATATAAATTATATGAATTAATATGGTTGGTTCGGGTAGACGGACTTGCGGGTAGAATTTTGAAAATCCGTTGCCCGAACCAATTAACATCTGGTTTCATTGGTTTGGTTCGGTTAATGCCTGAACTAAAAAAATGTCCGACCCAAACACCATGGTTTGGTTTGGATTCCGGTTTGGTTCGGATTTGCCCGAACCAATGATCAACCATAGCTCTAAGTACATATGGTCATGCAGACGTTTCTACTACTATAGCGGCATCTACTTCTGGGGCTCGTGCTTCACCTCAGGCCACTCCACCTTCTTCTTCTTCCCGTAGGAGACTTAGTTCACCATCTGACGCGTCACTTCCCCCATCCTCCTAAAGGCGTCAGGTTTCACCAGTGCCACCTCCTATGGATGATGCTCCTGTTCTATATCCACCTTCTACTGATGATGATGTTGATCCAATGCCACCTCCGAAAGGTGAGGCTGACGAGGATGTCGAGGCAGATGGCTTTGGAGGAGGTCCATTTGATTTGTCCTTACTTCCTTTGTATCCATACCATACTGTCATACATATCTGGGACGGATAGGTAGCATTAGTTGGATTTTTTATTTATTTTTTACGTTAATTTTAATTGCTGACATTGATTATTACTGATATTGATTATTTATGGCAAATTTCAAGAGCGTGATCCCCAGAAGTTTCTTAACCATGGGAGGAAGATTGTTGCATTGCCTCAGCAGAAGGAGGATTGATTTCGGTCGGTTATGTGCTTATCTGGCATGAAGGACCTATGCATGACCGGTTACACTCTGGTCAACCACGGGATGCTTAATGCATTCGTGGAGATATGAGACTTCGAGACATCTTCCTTTCATCTCCCGCATGGTGAGATGTCTATCATATTTAACGATGTCTCGTGTTTGTTACATCTTCAGATCAGAGAGAGATTTCTCGATCATCCGAGGATGACCAAAGACAAGGCAGTCAAGATGATGGTAGAGCATCTAGAGGCTAATCAAGTGAAGGTGATGAAGAAGGTGGATAGAACCAGGGGTACTCATGCTAGATTTGAGTTTTTGAAGAACATATATGATGATGAGATCAGTAAGGCACAGCAAGCTCATGGTGATGATGAGTAGGTGGCGGTACACAAGGCTCGTGCTTTGAGGGCATACATTCTCTTTTTGGTTGGCACTTGCATTTTTATGGACACGAATGCCACTTATACTGATGTTACATACATCTGGTACTTTTTGGATCTCATTCGGATCTATGAGTACAACTAGGGGTCGGTTTGTCTAGTTTATCTTTATTCGAAGTTGAGAGAGGAATGTATGTGAAAGACGAAGCAGGTCACATCCATCATTTGGTTGCTGAGTACATGCACTTCAATAGCTACGTGGATCACCGTCAGACGCGTCCATTTGTCGAGATAGTGCTATATTCCGGATGGTTGGCCTGCGGATCGCGGATCATTGCTCCTCATTTGCCCTAGTGCGTCATGCGGTAGTTCGGGTACACCCAGACCATCATCAGACACCCTGTTGTCTCAACTCCTCCTACCTTGACTCGTAGACAGATGAATGAGATATTTGCTGATCATTTGGTACCGGAAATGGCACAGGCTATCATAGCCTCGAACGACTGAAGCTACGTCGAGGGGTACATTATATGGTTCTTCAGTGTGTCACATCCGTACATGGTGCATGCTGCTCCAAGATATCCGCCGAGACTAACTCATCAGGAGATGCTAGAGGAGAAACAAACTCAGCTAGATCATACAAACGATGTATTTCCTAAGTGTCGTCACATAATGGAGATTGCGGAGGCAGGCATTGACGAGGGTATCTTCCCTGATGGGTCTGGTGTTAGATGAGTCATATATGCCATCATGGCAGAGACACCGGGAACACTATTGTATCATAGATATCGCCGGATGACTGAGGGATTGATGGCCAAGGAGGCAGAGCAGGCATAGAAGGTAGATGAGATGTTGTCAGACACACATAGTAGTAGTGTGTTATTATTTTTTTGTAATACTATACTCTCAACTTTATTTTTACGGTTTTATTACATTTTGGATCTCGATTGTACGGCATTTTCTACATATATTGCTATACTTCATCCAATATTAGTCTCTTATTATTTTGTACATCTATTTTTTTTATTGTGCGTTATACTTCATCTGAAAACAAATACACAACTTATAGTAAAAAACACTTGTTCTGATACACTTTGGAGATGTATCTCCGGAATATTACCGGAGATACATCTCGGGAACAATTCAAATGTAAATGGCTTCTAAGTGACATGTTTTGAATGTTTAAAATGGTTTCAAAGATGTATCTCCATAATATGTCAACGTTTATTCAAAAATAGGTGCGTCCGGAGATGCATCTCCGAAATCTAGGGGCATTTAAATAATTTCGTGTAGTGACTAAAAACTATTTAGTGTGCATTAAGAAAATCTCTATAATTATCCTTCTACCCCAACATTTTTTAAAATATTCTAATTATATTATTTATTTATTTTCGAAATTGAAAATTTTTGTACCCCTACACCAATGCACCGTAGAACGTCATTTAAAGAATTCGGGTACATAATTTCTCTTCACTGAAAAATTTGCAATAAGTTTTTCGATACTACAATTTTTTATCAAATTTTTGTTCACCAAATAACTTACAATAAGTTTTCCAGTATTATAATTTTTTACCAAATTTTTATTCATTGAATAACTTCCAAATAATTTTCAAATATTATAATTTTTTATCAATTTTTTTGTTTATCATATAAAGGTTATTTTTTCATCCTAGACAACGGTTAGAAAACCGTTGCAATAAGTGATCAGTTTTAAGTTGAAAGGTCACCCATGCCTAAACTCGTTTTTGTTGTAATCGCTTAATAACTTACCATAAGTTATTGGGAATGCAGTTTGTTTCAAATATAGTACGAGTCAGATAACTTTGTAGAAAGATTTTCGAAGAATATGCAGGAGTTATTTTTACTTTAGGCTACAATATTTCACGGTTGTCTAAAGCAACTTCGACTCAAATTTAGCCCATAATGCAATTGTAGAAAGACACAAATGAAGATGATGTCGATCCAACTTAGTATAGAAGACTCATTGAATCACTTCGATATATTTGTCACACAAGGCCTGATCTAGCATAAACTGTAGGTATGGTTAGTAGATTCATGCGAAAGCCAAAGGTAACACACCTAACAGCGGCAAAGAGGATACTTAGGTATCTGAAAGAAACTCTCGACTATGTGTTTATGTTAGGTGGTGCACCGATTGCTTGGAGTTTAAGAAAAAAACCAGTTGTAGAACTATCATCATGTGAAACAGAGTACATAATTGCTTCTCTCAGTGCATGTCAAGCAACGTGAATGGTGAATTTGGTCAGAGAGATTACGGGGAAGAATCATAGAGCATTTACCATGAAGATCGACGTCATGTCAGCTATCAATCTGGCGAACAATCCGATAGCACATGGACAAAGCAAGCACATCGAAATGAGGTTCCATTATCTTCGAGAGCAAGTAGCAGATGGGAAGATGAACTTGGAACACTGCAGAATTGAGAATTAGATTGTAGATATCATGACGAAAGGAGTGCAGGTCGAAGTGTTCAAGAAATTAAGATCTATGATGAATGTACATAGCTTAGACATAATGGATTAGGTGGTGTGTTGAATTGTAATTCCTCGTGTCGAAGCAAGTTGCTCGACAGAGACAAGGAAGTTGTCGAAATAGCCTAGTGTGTGTGCGTGTCGAAATTGTTTTGTTATCGAAGTAGCTATGAGTTAACCTCGACATGGATTTTGTCTTAAACTTAATTTTGTAATGTTAACAGAATTAGGTATTTTGGGCCGTTTATTTTTGGGCTTTGCTTAGAGTTAGGGGTGGAAATTGGCTAGGCTAGGCTTTAGAAGGCCTGAGTCTGACCTACGATAAACTTACAATGTCTGAGCTTGGCCTATGACCTACTACAGGCTTTTGTTTTGTCTAACCTGACATTTTTAAAAATATGGCCTGACCTGAAAGCCTATTTTTAAAAGGCTGTTTCTTATTAAGATTTACAATTAACCCATATTACTTAAGAAACTTTATACGTTGATCTATATCTACATATATATAGGCTGACATATTTAGCATTTTTCTAATATATATGCATATGTAGGTCAATCTATTTAACACTTTTTCTTATATATATATATATGCATATATAGATCAGCCGATTTAAACTATTTTTAATATATATATGAAAATATAGGCCGACCTATAAGGCTTCATAAGTTTTTTTTAATAGCCTATGTCTGTCATATTTAATTAAATAGGCTTTAAAAAGCCTAAATCTGACTTTTTTTATTAAATAGGTCTGACCTGGTCTGACCTTAAATATGTTATGCTATAGGCCCCTGTAGGTCGACCTGGTCTATTCCCATCTCTCCTTAGGGTGCAAGCAAACCAAATCTATAAATAAGAAGTAACTCTATTATTGTAGTGAAATTCACTTAAATAAAATTGCAGTTTTGAGAGCAGATAATAAAATTGTATTGAATCCCTAATTTCTTTTCTTCTCCAATTCAATTTTCTTTTCTTGTTTTCATCACCATTGTGCAGGAATACAATCTTGCAACCAAGATTGATTGATTCACTCTAGTGAAGAACAAAAGGGGATTCAATCGGTGTGATTGAATCTTATTCATCAAGATTGATTCGGAATTAATCAAAATCTTACATTTAATTTTAACAATCATGGCGCTAGATTCTATAATAAATATTTCCAAAAATACATCTCCAAAAATATCTAACATGCAAAAGTGACAGAAAATGTCAAAATGAGAGATGCATCTCAAAAATAAAAATAACTAAATATATAAAACGTCTCTCAAAATGACCTTCATTTAATATGCAAGAGGTGCGTCTAAAGATAAATCTCTCTAAAAGCTAGAGACATTTGAAAAAATTTCCATAATGTAGTAGAAAAATCTAGTGTGCATTAAAAAAAATCTTAAATTTATTTGGCTATGGGCTTGCGTAAATTGAATCTTGATTGATTCAACTAATTATGAATAAATCTCATTCAGTCAAAACTCAAATCTTAAACCATTTTGAATAAAATGGTTTAAGATGGTTCTTACCCTAGATCACATGCTCTTGGAATTTCCTCATGTTAACTGATTTAATCTTCATGAGTCAATTCAGTCTCAAAACTCAAATCTCAATCAATGAATTAGGACAGGAATTAATAGGTGTTTGAGATTCTTAAGGAAAAAGAGGGATCCTTTCCCAAAGTGTGAAATTATTTTTGAAAGATTCTAAAAGATACCGAAGGGGCATTTCAAGTGCTGCGAAACAAAGGGTTTCATGTTGAACCATAATTTGTTTCCTTCGGTTTTATAAATTCATCAAGTTCCATCAGAAATGAGTAGGCACCAAAATAAGCACATAAAACAAAATTTGACATTAAAAATCCAGCAAAACTGTGACATTATGAAATATTCTATCCAACTATTAGGATAACTAACGAGAGAAGAGATTGCAAGCCGCTGAATATTGAAACAATGATAAGAAAATAAACTCTCTAAAAGACACGGTAAGACTTTCCCATTGAACTTTTCAAATACAAGCATCGAACCTGAAATCAGCAGAGCAATATATATTAGATGAACAGAAGCAAACAGAGCAAAGATTTTACTCAATGATAAGTGAAATACTCACATTCTGCCAGTTCTTTTTCAACAAAGAGACAAGGAAGTTAACGCTGAGTTGAACATTTTGAAAGATTTGTTTCTCATCCATGCTAACATTGCCCACGGCTACTCCCATGCAGAGCACCTTCTTAAGCTGAAACTTGACCATAGCTTTGGTCTCATTAACCTTTGCCTCAAGAGATTCTTGGTGGGAGACAAGTGTTGGAAACTTACCTGAAAAAGTAATATAAATATTAAAATCAGTAACTTACGCCATAATTGAAAATTGTGAAATCTAAAGTTAAGACGCTATAAACATTTTACTCAAACAAAGCAATTCACTGAAAGAAAATAGCAGGAAGAACCATTCAAAATCCTCTTAAAGATGTTGAGGATACACAAATGATGATATATAAGTAAAAAGAGTGCAATACATCATATCAAATGATCAAAACAACTGTGCTAAATGCTCTCAATTTTAACCTGTAACCATATGCAAAATACTAATATAAGAAAGAAAAAAACATGCCTGCCTTGTTGAGACCAGGACCCAAGAGACGGGGAATCTGCTTAATGACTGCCTCAGAAGCTAAGAAGGCATGGTACTTCTTGGCTAGTTTCTTCACCAACTTCTTATTCTTGTTGAGCTTCTTCAAAGCTTCAACATCCATCGACTCCAAACCTATTTTCTCTGCCTGCAAATTGGAGTAACAACTTTAACACAAATGACGAAGCAAAAATTGGGTACATAATAATTGAAGGGCATTGATGTTCTATGCATTTAAACAATTTAAAAACAACTATTGAAGGGCATTGATGTTTTATGTTTTCAAACAAGTTAAAAACAACAAGTAATCCTACATTCACAATCACAACTAATGTCTTTACATGGAAAACTTCTTCCTCCTATTTTACATTATCTATTTAATATTACACTAATGCAGAAAATACAAAACTAGCACCATTGAACCTAAATGATGTCAACAATTATCAACTAGTGGTTACGAAAATTATTTGTATAACTTCAGAAGAGTGGTATCATTTAACTAAATTTAACATTTAACCGATTGGTGACAATCAGAAATTATACCAAAACTATGAAGCTACACTGCAGCACCAAACTGAATATTCACAAAATAGTTTGATAATTAGAGAAGATGTATACCTCTTCGACGTGTTGGGCATCTCCAAGCATACAAATCTTCATCTTGGGGCGAGGGATATGAGGCAACTTGACGGATCCACTGAAACGTTTGTCCTTTTGTGGATCGTAGTTCTTGAGCCCAATTTGAAGCTCAATAGTCTCCACAAACTTCCTTTGTTTGTCCTTGGAATCACCCATGATTCCTGATATGGCTTCTCTCACAGCATCACTCTGAAGCTTACTGCAAAACCATCAACAATATATAAATCAGAAACCCTAGCTTATCGATTTACTTTGAATCTAGAATCAGAAAATGCATTACAAGCAAAATTCAATGGCAGTGAAGTTCGATTAATGTTAGAGTATAAATACCTCATTTTGATATAGATTCAGTGGTTAAGAAGCTACAGATCTCACAGCTGCGGAAAAACGAAGGAAAAATGTTAACTGAGTAGGATGAAATCGGAGTAGCAAAATGATTGGGGAAGAGAAATTACCAGAAGTGAAACCCTAGCTGGGTTTGAGCGGCTGAAGGAAGAAGCAGTGTATAGCAGGAATGGTGAATTGATGTATTTGGAATGGGCCTAACTTCTTCTGTACAAAAGTGGGCCTCAGATCGCTTTGTCTTTGGGATTTAGTGAAAGACATAGAAATTCTTCCTTCACCCGTATTGTATCTATCACCCCCAAATTTTGATTAAAGTTATAATTATTTATAATTATGCTCTTTTGACTTTTGAATAAGAGAAAAATGATGAATCAATTACGGTGTCAATTAATTTTACAATGTCAATCAACGATGGTCATTTATTTTGTTAAATTATACTGAAATTTTTAAATTATTTGTATACTAAAAGAGTTATATATTTTTATTGAATGACAGTTAAATTTTTTTTGATATAATCACTTCATCTTTATTAGACTCTTTTATTAAAAAGGATTTTTTTATATATTTTTTATGCATAAGTAATTAAGTATGCAGTAAAAAATCATAGTATGAAAAATACAAATACAATGTTTTAAAAAAATTCACGTAAATATGTGCAAATTTTATTAATAAAATGCAAAATAATTTTGAAAAACATCCTTGGAGGCTGACCACCACCACTAAAGACTTTCTCATATCCATAAACGCTCAACAAGTCTTGGGAGAAACTGTTTTGGATCGGCCAAAGGTCCAAATGGATAAGACCTGAATAGACTCAAATCCACTCCACATGATCCAGAGTATAAAATTTGTCTCACACGAAAAGCAATGTACACTTTTCTGATCTCCACTTTACAATGCAATCATTTTGAATTTTGAATTGACTTGGGTATTAGAGTATTAACCTTGTAGGTTCATTCCGCGTCGTATTGGAGATCAACACTATCTGTTCAGGATTTCTCACCATCTACTACAACTATTTTTTGTTCATGGCCGAAACATGTACATTTTTCTGCATTTTACACGAAAAATACATGTAAACATGTAAAAAAATTCCAAAAAAACAATTTGATATTTTACTTAAAGATTAAAAGGGTGTCGATTATTTCATGATGTGGGATGGAAGATATAAGTATAAGGTGGTAGATAAATTAATTTGAAACACATTGAAATTTTTGTAATTTGGTTTTTAAAAAAAGCTAAATGAGAAAGCACATATATGCACACGTGATAATAATATGGAAAATTCTATGGTGAAGTTGTTAAAATGACTTTTATAGTGTAGTCACAATTTTGGCTAATCACCAAATAATGTGCAACAAATAAGTGTCACATATGATTATTGTTGGGGGAGTTTACTAGGGAACATTGATACATAGTGTAGGACTAGGCACCTTTGTGAGAGACCCACCACTTGTCCACCTAAAACTTTAAGGTGATAGGTGTATGGATTCTCTCACTTATAAATCCTCAAGTCACCACATTTCTATCTAATGTGAGACTATTTCCCCACTTACTCACACTTGCTATATTATTCCAACAATTATATGGTGTAAACGATTTACTGTGTATCCTCATATCTATTAATATTGCAATTAAATCTCTAACATATTTCATTTATAATATATTAAATTTATAATATTTTGTCCATTCAATGTTGTTCTGGACCGATCAAACAGACCCCAGATGGGTTTATAACAACCATATCAATCCCAACCAACATTTAAATAAAGGTCTTACTCCTTTCATAATCTTTTTAATAGGCTGAGACTATTATTCTAGTGATCATCAATGATTTAATTGTAAAGCATCCAACGAGTCTTTGCAATACACGCCTAACTAATAATAAGTTAGTAATTCCATGTCTACCATATATAGAGAATGTGCCAACGAGTCTTTGCAATACATATAGTGTAATACCATTCAATAGTATACTGGGCTATTTTATAGTAGAGAAATGATACCTTGTCACTTAATTTAACATCTACACCGTATAAAAATACACTACCATATACTTTTTTTCACTTTAATTAATTTTTTATGTATATTGAAGTTTGTGCAACGTTGAGAATGAAACATATAAAATACGGTGTATGGCTACGATGTTAAAATTCCAGTGTCATTATAACATTCCTCTTTAGAGTATACTGTTTGGTAAGTGGGAGATTGGTTTAGGGAGTTATAAAGACTATTATAGGTCTTTCTTGGTTAATGTGGTGTTTTGATTTTTGTGCCATTGAGAAGTTTTTTTGTCTGTTCTTTTGTAAAATAGAAGTTAGCAGAATGAGATAATTTTATATTTTATGAGTTAATAGCTAAATTGGAAGAGGCGGAATATGATACCACCCTTATATCTTACATATAAGAAGTTTAATGCCTAGGGAAAAGGCCATGTTGCCCTTCTGCTTCCCCACTCTTCCACCTGTATGCTGCTTTCTCTTCCACGTGGTCTTTGTGGACGTGGCTGCTTTTGCAAATTTTGGTCTATTTCCCAAACAACAAACTTTTGCATTGCAAAATCAGAAAACACTCTTTCTCTCTCATCCTTTCTCCTTCGTCCTTTCTCTCTGTGTTCTTCTCCCTTATTCCTCTTCTTCTTCTTATTCCCTTTCTTCTTATTTCTCCATCTCTCTGTCTCACTCTTTCTTCTTTCTTCTTCATTTTCTTTTTCTTCATTCTTCCTATATTTTTTTTATCGAAATCAAACTTAAATCAAGTGATGATATGCGACACACACGATGCCGCTTCGTATGGGGTTGACGGATCGGAAGCTGCAGATGTGGTTCTGTTGGTAAGTTGTTAAGTTAACTTAATTGTTAGGGTTTTGACTGGGTTTTTTATTGTTATTATTTTTTCATTGAACCAAATACAAACAAGCGTAAAGCAGCGACATCCGTAACGAAACCTTAAAAATGTCGCTTGGTATCTGCTAAAAGTTATGGTTTTAGATCTTGAAGGTAAAACCTGTTATCTACATATACTGTTGATTGTTAGGGTTTTGATTTTATGGTATTTGATTTTGTGGGATCAGTTTATGGTATTTGATTTTATGGGTTCAGTGTTTTGATTTTGTGGGTTTTGATGGTTCTTATATCATTTTGATTTGTTGCTGTTATTTTGATATTTTGTGTTATTCTTTCATTTTAGGGTTAAATATACAATCCCCCCTGCAATGTTAGCGATTTCTCATTTTAGCCCCTGACAAAGTTTTTTTTAAAAAAACCCCTTCATCTTATTTAGATTCCCTCACTTAGGCCCCTGCCTGCCACATTGCAGCAAAGATTCCTTTCTATTGCTTGCGTGGCATGCCACGTGACATTTTTAATATTATTTTATTATTATTTTACTTTTTTTATTTTTTTTTTATTATTATTTTTTTTATTTGTTTTTATTTGTTTTTATTTTTTTTAATTTTTTTAATTTTTTTTTTACTTTTTTGTTTTATTTTGTTTTATTTGTTTTTATTATAATTTTTATAATTTTTTTTAAATTTTATTTCTTTTTTGTTTTTATTTATATATTTTTTATTTTTTTATTTTTTTTATTTTTCATTTTTGGACCTAATTTTTATTTTTAATTCTATTTTAAACAAATTGTTATTTTAAAAATTACACTAGTGCAGAAAAGACTTTTTACATCGGGCGAAAATCACATTTTACATCGGTTCTGGGTCCGATGTAAAGCTAAGCGATGTAGAAAATCAAAGACATTTTACATCGGGCCATAGTCCGATGTGAAAAATACATCTACTACATCGGTTGACTATTAAGTCTGATGTGAAATATGGGTTTAACTTTTTTTATAGAAATAAATGCACATTTTACATCGGTTGCCTTCCTGGCCCGATGTAAAATGTATGTTTTTACATCGGTTGCCTTTCTGGCCTGATGTAAAATGTTTTTTTTTTACATCAGTTTCCTTTCTGACCCGATGTAAAATGTATGCTATCTTTCTTAAAATGTATGTTTTTACATCGGTTGCAAGGCGAAAAAGAAATAAAAAAAAAGAAAAAAAATAATAAAAATTATAATAAAAACAAATAAAACAAATAAAACAAAATAAAAAAATAATAAATAAATAAAAAATAAATAAATAAATAATAAAATAAAAAATAATAAAAAATAATAAAAAATAATAAAATAATAATAAAAAAATAATAAAATAATAAAAATAATAAAAAAAAATAAAAAAATAAAAAAAATAATAAAATAATATTAAAAATACCACCTGGCATGCCACGCAAGCAAGAGAAAAGAATCTTTGCTGCAATGTGGCAGCCAGGGGCCTAAGTGAAGGAATCTGGATATTAAGAGGGGGTGTTTAAAAAAAAAAAATTACAGGGACTAAAATGATAAATCGCTAACATTGCAGGGGGGTTTTGTATATTTAACCCTTCATTTTATGATAGCAAATTGGAAATCTACAACTGGATTGGAAATCTACAACTGGAAATTTACATGATTATGGTTATTGATCACTAATTTTCTTCTTGTCTGGAACCTACAAGTAAATTTTTAGGTTTGATTTTTTCTAATATTTCCTTATTATGTTATTTATTCTACAACATATGTTAGCTCTTTCTGATTCTGATATATAACATCACTTCCTTCATGAGAAATCAAGTTGAATTATGAATTATGTTTTTTATAATATGTTTGAGGTTAATATTGATATTTTAATTGCTGGAATTGGAGAGCGTGATGGTTTTCCTGCTAATACCAATGACATTTTCTTGACAGACAGTGCAAGGCCAGCAGTATAGTTAATGAAGTTTAACATCTGCAAGATTTCACATGTTGAAAAGAGTTGCCATAAATTGGAAAGTGTATTGGCGTTTGATTAATCACAAGTTTTCATTCAGCTGAAATTTGTTTCTGCAAGTTTTCATTCAGGTAAATTATTGTTATATTAACTTACTTGTGTTGCCAATGTCTTGAAGTAATGCAGTGTTTGAAAGAACCTCATAGGGCACAGTATGCAGGAGGCATTGTATGAAGGAGTTGAAAGTTGTTCTATGGGGCATGGGAACAGCTATCGGGGAGGCATTGTGTGAAGCGTGCCCGACCAAATCAAAACAAAAAGAGGATCACAACACCGATACCGACAATAAAACATAAGTTTTCTGCTTTTAATGTCTAGCTGGTTATGAGTTTTGAGAGTATTTTAAGATTTTGATTTCTGGGTGATTTTGTATCTCTAACTTATGTTTTCCTTTGTGGTGGTGTAGTTTGTGTCTTTAAAAAATCAGAACGGGAAGGTTAGATGTTGATTTCGAAGGCTTCTTGAAGGTATGTAATTTTATGGTTTTCTCTCTTTTGTTTTTGATATCAATAGAAACATGTTTTGTTTGACTCAAATAAGTAGATGTTCATAAGAACACATGAGATTGATGACGAAGTTCGTTCGACCAATTATGACTTTATCCGACAATGCTTAGGGTTATAGACTATGAAGTTGTGTTTAAATGCTAGGAAAATGGTTTATGTGTTATAAAGCATTAAACACTATGTAGCACATACACCTCTTAAAAACGTGTGTCAGTGTCAGGATCGTGTTTGGGGTGTTCGTGCTTTATAGACTTAAACATAATGCATGTTGCTTAATATATGTATATGACCTTTATGTAGGCATGTCGTTGTTTCTCGCTTTCCGGTAATTTCAGATCCAACTTTTGGCCGATCTCAGCCTTAAGAAGACGCTAACCAAATAAGTCTACTAACGCCTTACTAATGATGATCATTGCCGGTTGTGGCTTCTGTTTGCGAGAGTAACCCGATCCTATCAATGAGGTTTTGCACTATACGTGTTATTGTTGTGATTGTTTTTGCTTATTGTAATAATGAAAACCCTAATTTCTGCCGCATGTGATTTTCATATTGGCTTTCTTTTTGGGTTGTTTGTTTACTTTGCACTGTGGCTGTCTGCAGTGGTTAAAGTCCTGGTTTGGGTATGTATGATATTTCTGAATCTAGGAATGAAGATGCTTACTTTGTGATTTTATAGCTCACTTTCATGCCATCTTTGTGTTTGTTTGACAATTGATTTTAATTACTGGTGCATTGACTTTCAGATTGAAGCTGCTGATTTATACTTATAAGTTACAAGCCTGAGTTTTGAATTTTTAACCATTCAAAGTCATGTTTAGCGAAGGAGCTCCTGAGTTTGTTGTTGATCAAAGCATGTATTACCCTGCTCCCACCAATTCTGGTTTTTACTGTACAGGTAAGTCCGGAAATCTCTGTACCGTTTTGGCTTTGGGGTTGAATATGGTTGATCATGTGTTATGTAATGTATAAATATGCATATTGACTGCTTGGTATTTATATTGGCCAGGATTTGAATCACCCGGTGAATGGGAGGACTGCCCTAGGATTTTTGGTGTAGACGGTCCTGATATTCAGTATACGGTGAGTTGGTTCTCCTCTCTGCCTATATGTGTCGCTCTCATATGTTGGACTGACATCTGATATAAATTCTTATTTCTCTGACAGGGTGCGCAAGATGAAAGTTTTCCATATGTATATTTTACACCTAGCTATGGATTTGCACAGTCTCCATACAATCCATACAATCCTTATATTCCAGGTGCTATGATGGGAGTTGATGGGTCATTTGGAGGAGCACAACAGTATTACTCCATCCCCAATTACCAAAACTCTATTTTTGCGTCGGCTTATTTACCTCAGGTTCAATCAGAACATTTTCATGACAGTTCTGTTGATCCATTATTTGACAACAGTGCTTCTGTCAATAGACCTGATGGAAGAGGTATGAACCATAAGTTCAATTCGGCCTCTGTTGCTTTTACTATGAACTCTTCAAAACCATTATCAAGTCAGACAAGTTCCTTAGTCTGGGAACCTGAGGGGCCAAAAGCTGATGCTTTGGCAAAGAAAGATTTGACAAATGGAAGCGGCCCTAACAGTGGTTTTCCTAATTTTGCTTCATCTCCTTATCATCAGGTAATAATCTTACTCTTTTGAGCTGCATTGAAATTTGAAATTGAGTGTGTTAAGTCAGTGCTGGCGTGACAGATATGTTGCCAGCTGCCATAGGCAATTTGTCAAATGAGGTCTGCTATAGGGGCGCCATAGGTTGCAACAGTATGTTTATATGGCAGAATTTCGACCTTCCCTCATTGACAACATTGTCTCAAGTCAGTTTTGCTTTTAACATACACTGACAATATTTTAGCAAGTTAATACTCTTATGTCAGTTTTTCGATGGTACTATGTTTTTTATTAGGAGACACTTCAAGAGAGTGAGTAGATGTTTATTAGTTTATGGAGGTCTTTGATGCAGTAAATATATTAGAGTAATTGTATTCTTGTATTCGCTGATTTGCTTTACAATGTATGAAATTTTATTGTCTTAGTGAGATTTTATTTTTGAGAATGCTCAATAGCTATATTTCCCCATTGTGGTTTTGTAGGCTAGAAGTGTTGATGTCTCATTCCAGCCTAAAGATACTTTTTCCAATGCAAATGTTTTGTCACATCGTAATCAATTGAATATAGCTGCCCCGATGAGTAATGGGTTTTCTGACTATGGATTGAATGCTACAGGACAGTCTGCAATTGCTAAATTTTGGCCAAAGGTTCATGCTGCTAAAGTGTCGGGTGATTTAAATAGGGGCAGTGATGTATTCTGGGGAAGATGAATTGGCAGCTTAGCAGGCTGAGATGGCACTTTGATCGGGTATCTTTTCTCGTCTGTGTCACTACCGATGGATTTGTGTTGTTATCTATGCATTAGTTTCTTTCATCTGAACTGGTGTTGCATTTAGTATGTAAGTTAAATGATATGGTCATGTCACATTTTCATGTTTTGCCTATGCTATATATATTTTAGGTAGTTGTTCTATATGGTTTTCCCACGGCTGGCTTAGTTTAAGCTAGAATTTCGCTGGCTTTATTAACTATGACCAAAAATAGTGAACTCTATGACAAGCTTGGATATTGTCAATAAAAAATGATTGAATTGCCTACTGAAATGAATGATGTGAAACTAAGTTTGAATAAGATGGCTTCTATTATTGGCAGTCAACTAGAAAATTTGCTGAAGGAGTCCTTAGTTTTATACTAACCAAATTTCATCATCTTTCCATGTGTATCCTACAAACTTGGTGCGAGGAACTTAAGTGGCTTGAATAATGAAGGTTGTGACTTGAGAAGCATAATGGCACGAGTTAGTTTATGGAAAGGTAATTTGGTGTCTGCTTTGTGAATCATTTTTTGAATAATGGCACGAGTTAGTTTATGGAAAGGTAATTTGGTTGCTAACAATGTATATTGACACAGCACTTAAAACTACACTCTTGAGGTATAAGTTGTTCACACATTATTTGTCATAGCAATTACTTTTTTACTATGATTTTGTTAGTCAAGTATGATTGTGAATTGACTAAATTGATGTTATGTTGTATATATGAGTATTAGAGCATTTAACTGGTATGTCATTTTAATAGATTTTACACCAGTGCCTGTTATAAGAGCATTTAACTGCTATTATGTGAATGCACCTTGGTTGCTGCCTTGCAAATCTGAACGTGAAAAATGTGTTTATGCCATTGAAAGTTGAATTCATGTTATGCCTAGCTGGAACCTATTCATGTAATCTGAGTTTTGTAATTTTGTGACGCTTTGAAATTTGATCATCCTACTGTCAGTGAATGTGAATGAATGAAAATGGTAGGTTAGTGATTTTTTTATACTACTCTAAGTAAAAGCATTTGTCACGAATTAGAAATGCAAGGTGAATGTTGTGAGTGAATGTGGATTGAATTGTAAGTTGGAAACTGACGCAATTTGAATACGATTATTTGCATTTGATGGAGTCTTTTGTGCTACTAATTCGAAATGCAATGTGTTATAGACTAATATGTGAATTGACTGGAATTTAGTTGGGAAATGCTTTTATTCATGCTAAAAGTTTTATTATGATTGTATGCTTGTGGTTTGGCTTGCTAATTGTGTTGTTTGTTTTTTTTGTAGGGTAGAAGCACAAGTGGGCATGGATTCTAATGTTTTTATACTTTGGATCCTTCAGACACCGCCAAAGTGGTAAATGGCAAGCAAGAATTGGTCAAGTTGCTGAAAACAAAATCTATACTTGGGAACATTTCGTAAGCTTTTTTATCTTATGATATTAATAATGTTCTATTTTATACAAAGATCTATAATTGGTTTTCCTGCTCGGATTTCCTCTCTTTTAGTTGACTTCAAACCAACTGCCTACCAACCTTCCAACATCCATCTTAACTGCAGCCAACTACCTTCATGATGCAGTAAGTGGGAAAGGTTTGACAGAGTTCCAGAAAAGAGAAAAGCATATTTGATATGCATGTTGTGGGAGGTAAATTTCTTGATTCTTTGCATTCTATATGCTGCTTGCAGGAAAACACTTAGCAGAGCATTGCAGAGCTGAATATTCCCGCGTGTCTAACTTTATTCTTTGGTTTATTGTTGAAATCGCCATAGTGGCATGTAACATCCCATATGGTATTGAGTTGAATTAAGCATTTTGATTGTTTCACATTATTTTTTTTCACAGTTAAAAAAACACTACTTTTTGTACGAATTTATATACTGCTTAGGATTATGAAGGTAAATTATCAAGCTTTAAGAACACAAACAAGGGTTATCCATTTTTTCCCAGCTTCTCTTTCACTCTTTCTAATCTTAATATTGTTGTTTTACGGTACATATAGGTAGTGACCGGGACAGCCTTTGCATTAAATATGCTTTTCAACATACCTGTTTGGATTGGTGTCCTACTGACCAGACTCGGCACATTGATGCTCTTAGCATTACAGCAATATGGGGTAGTTTACTGTATTCCATTCTATGGTTTAATATCATAAAGAGAATTTTTAAGTTATGAAGAGCAATATGAGCTATTCATGTGCTGTTGTCAAACAGGTTAGGAAACTTGAATTCTTGATTGCATTGCTTGTGTTTACAATTGCTGCCTGTTTTTGGGCTGAGCTTGGATATGCAAAGCCTGATGTTAAAGAAGTTGTGAATGGTCTTTCTGTAAGTGCACCTATTGTTGATTGTTAGGTCTATACTTTTATCTATTTCATGGACATGCTTTAAATTTGTTTCTCGCCAAAAACATTCTTAAAAGATGCTTATTTTATGTTATATATGATTTAGGTTGATGTGTTTGATAAAAGGACTTTGTTATCAAGATTGATATTAATACTGTTTCCTGGAATGTCTGTCTAAGAATAGCCGGCTTAATAACAACAGCTTGATGGGTCCTATTCCCATGTCACTGACTAATATTACAACTCTCCAAGTTCTGTGAGTTCTTTTTAATGTCTAACTGTGCACTTGATATATTTTTTATCATTACTTTGCAATAATAACATTTATATCATATTCATCAAATGCAGGGATTTGTCTAATAACCAACTTTTAGGCGTGGTTCCTGATAATGGCTCATTCTCATTATTCACTCCGATCAGGTTCCTACTAAACTCTGTTCTATTTTGACAATCTTTGACACTGTTTGCAAAACTTCTCTATATATTGGTTTCCTTTGTGCTTACAGTTTTGCAAACAACTTGAATCTATGCGGACCAGTCATTGGGCACCAATCTATGCTTTACGAGGAAGCCATCCATATGGTTTCTCTGCCTTTATAATGGAAAATCCTTTGCGTATTAGGGTCTTTTGTGCTGAAGTCCATGCTGGAATGTGGCGTAAAAATGGAGATGCTGCTTTACTATCGTGTGAATGGTATAGATCAGTGCGCTGGTAAGTCAATTTTGTATTAGTATAATTTATACTTTTACAGGTCTGAACAAGGTCTGGAGCTTGATCTATTTCTTCTTCAATGTTGTGCTTCACTTGATCCAGAAGATCTTTTTGTCAGTAGAGTTTTAGAGCGCTTTGGACTGTCAAACTACTTATCCCTGATTCTTGAACAATCTAGCGAGTATGTATTCTCCTGAATTATTTTCAAGCTTATTGACACCATATGGTCACCATAACAAATAGTTTCAAGCTTATTGACATTCAACGGTGTCGTGTTCTCAAGAATTATTTTCATCAGATGCAAAGCCATGTCGTTGTTAATATTGAATTGTGTTGTTGAATCACACGCAGGAAAAATCTGATGTCTGAATCTCTTAGTTGATAAATGTAATAATCTGTGATTTATTGGCGTTTTTGTTAATATTAATTATGTGATAATCAGAGAATGATGGTTCAAAAGAATTTTTTTGGAATTCAAGTTAAGGTTTTGGTGTTGTGGAACTCTGAGCTTTTATTTGGATACGTGGCGAAATTTGAAGTGGATTTTATTTTGTAGATAGCAGTGAGCCTTTTGGTGCTGACTTGTAGCTTGTACTGAACACCAGCTGCTATAATGAAGAAGGTTATTGGTAAAACTGTTAGGGACCTATAAGTGTTGCCATTAATTAGTATATAGTTGCTACTTTGGGTGTTTATTACTATTTTAGACTCCAATCCTATTTCATAACGTCTTACTATTTGTCCCCGTTCTTGCAGTAAAAGAGAAGTGAACAAGAAAGTGCTCAAAGTTCCTGGCATTGAACAGAAGGTAAAGTTTTTCTTATTTGGAAAGTTTGGTATGAAACTATGTACATGATTTTAGCAATCATATTGTGAAAGTGGGTGTAAGGATTTACATGAAGTATGATCATATTTTCACTTGATGCTTTTTTCATGAAGTAAATGTTGTCTGTCAATTTTGTGTAACTAAATTAGAATTGGAGTTGAAGAAATGTGTCGTGACCAATGGAATTGGGCTAGCAAAAACCCTTCTAATTAAAAAAATGAGCATATTTTAAATGGTAATTAAGTTGTATTTGTGGGAAGAATAAAAAATATATTTTTTTAAATGCATATTTATGAATGAATGATATTCAAGGTATAAATACTTGATAATTTATGGTTACAATGTATTTAATTCTTCTATTGTTGATCAATGCAGTACTACAATTATATAATTTTGAGAAATTTTGAATGATTAATTATATTTTATCTATTAGTACATGAATATTTGTTAATTTTATATGTATTATGTATTAAGTTGTATAATTAATAATTGTGAATGTTATTTTTTATTACAATATACGAATTATATAAAAAAATATACACAAATTATATTTTTATTGCATATTTATAATTAATATTTATATATAGAAAATAAGAAAATTATTAAATAATTACTAAATATTTTTTTTTATTATAAAAAAAAAGGTCATAAATGCAATAATGTCTAATTATCCAAATATGTCTAAAATATATATTTTTTATTATGTTTATTATAAATGAAAATTAATTAGCATTTAAAATAGTTTTCTAAATTTATTAACCATGTTTTTAAATTAAGATGCAACACTTTTCTAAAAATGATAATAATATATCAATTTAAAAAATCATAATTTTTGAATTAAAATAAATTAAAATAATAGACGTGAAATGTTGAATATGACCATCTAAATAAATTCAAAAGTAATAGTGCATATTTTAATATTGTATTATATTCATTCTTATTTTTTGGGATTCTATCTCTTTTTTAAAAATATACATCATATTTTTTATACTTTACTAATTTTTATTAATCCTATTTTTATTAATACAATTTTTTTCTTCTTATTCTATCTTTTTTTTTAAATATGAATTATATTTTTTATATTTCCTAATTTTTATTAACCGTATTTTTTTATTCTATCTTTTTTTAATATACATTATATATTTTTTATTTTACTAATTTTTATTAATCCTATTTTTATTAATACTATTATTTTCCTTCTTATTCTATCTTTTTTTAATATGAATTATATTTTTTATATTTACTAATTTTTATTAATCCTATTAAAAAAAAACAAATGCGTGTAACACACCAGTACTACCGAAATAGATATTTGTAATAATACTTATATAAAATGTATTTATTTATGTTAATAATATTTATTTATATAGTTAAAATAATATTTATAAATACTATGATATTATTTGATATTTATAAAATTAAATTATTGCATAAATATTTTTATAAAAATATCAATCAATGCCTACGGGTATTGATTCTTTTTTTTTAAATATACATTCTATTTTTTATATTTATTGATTTTTATTAATTCTATTTTTCTTTCAAATTTTAAATGAAGACTAATGCGCGTCACCGACAGGAAATATTAATTTTTAGTAAATAAGAAATTTACTAATTTTTATTATATTTTGTTTTTTCCCAAATTTTAAATATAAATAAATACATTCTAAGAACAAATACATTCTGAAAAAAAATACATTTTGAAATTATTTTTAATTTGAGATATAATTTTTTTAAACATTGATGTAAAAATATTTTGGTAAAACAATTTTGTTGTTATTTTAAAAATATGTCTTTCTTTTAAAAATAATTAACTATTTTGGTAAAACAATTTGGTTTTTCTTATATATAATTTTATTATATTTTAAAAACAAAAACGTGCGTGTCACACCAGTACCCGGGTGAACACAACTATTTATTTATATTGATAATCTTTATTTATTAAATTAAAAAAATATTTATAAATACTATAATATTATATGATATTTATAAAACTAAATCATTACATAAATATTTATATACAAATACTAAACGATGACCGCGGGTATTGATTCTTTTTTTAAATATAAATTATATTTTTTATATTTATTAATTTTTATTAATTCTATTTTAAAAATCAATCAAATGCGCTTAACACACCATAATAGGGCGATCACACGTGTAGTGATATGGATATCGCACGAAATAGATATTTGTAATAATACTTACATAAAATATATTTATTTATGTTAATAATATTTATTTATACAATTAAAATAATATTTACAAATACTATAATATTATTTGATATTTATACAACTAAATCATTACGTAAATATTTTTATAAAAGATACCAACTGATGTCTGCGAGTATTGATTTTATTTTTTAAAAATATAAATTATATATTTTTTTATATTTACTGTTTTTTATTAATTCTATTTTTCCCAAATTTTAAATAAAAACAAATGTGCGTCACCGACGGGTATCCGTGCGAACGCACGGGTATCATACTAATTTTTAGTAAATCCAAAATTTACTAATTTTTATTAATTATATTTTGTTTTTTTTTTTTAATTTTAAATGTAAACAAATACATTCTGAAAAAATACATTATGAGAACAAATACATTTTGAGAACAAATGCGCGTCACAAACGTGTACCCGTGCGAACGCACGGGTATCATACTAGTTTAGTAATGGAGTAGTATCCTTGTTTTTTAATATTGGCATTATAAAGCTTCAGAGTTTTGATTATTAAGTTGATGTGATGAGAGTCATTGACGTTTCTGTCTTTTTATTTAAGTTAGATTCTTACGAAACACAATTTTCATGTGTATAGATCAGAGCTAGAAGGTGTTGCCATCCTTTAGGATTAACAACTTAAATTATTAGGGTGTGGTAGAAAATAACTACTTTTTGCATTTGGAAAATAAATAATTAGCGTAGGCTAAGGCCGAAGCTAACTAAATAAATGTAACCTACTAATGTCGCGACAGACCAACGCTAAGTGATTACTTGTAACCTACTAGCGTCGACTGCGACTGACGCTAAGACAAAAGATATTAACCTAGCAGCTTCTCTGCAGAGTTACTGTAAATTGACGCTAAATCTAGCGGCAGCTAGACACTACGCCTAACTTCCAATCTTGAGGTGTCCGCCTCGATGTCGATGCTAACACCTATTTGCGTCGGTTTATTGCTTTGTAGCGAGGGCTTTTGGCCAACGCTAAAGCACAATTTTCTTGTAGTGCTCCCCCTCTCTCTCTTGTTTGGGTGAGTTTTTAACCTTTAGGTGAGTGTTTGACCCAATGTGTATGATTCCTCTCAAGACGCATCAGTGGTATCAGAGCCCGGTTCGAGTAAGGGACCGACTCCTTGTATTGAAAGTTTTCCTGACATGGTGGTAAGACGGTTTGTTCCTTGAAGTGTTCATGACGAGATAAGAGTGTCTTTCAACAGCGGTATAATCGTGTGGATGAAAGATCTTCCGCTTAAGGGGGAGAATAGTGGATGGACTCACATTTGAGGGGGAGATTGTTGAGAAACAAGTGTGAGTTCTAAGTCCCACCTTACTTAGAAAAGTGGAGGTTGAGCACTTTATAAGTAAGAGGAATCATACACCATCACCTTAAGGTTTTAGGTGAATATGTGATCTCTCTCTTTTGTTTAAGTGAGTCTTTGACATTTATGTGAGTGTTTGACTCAATATATATGCTTCTCCCTCATAACTCATCAAAAAAATTTATGTCAGGTGTGAGTTCCACAACTTTACAAAATACTGTTGAGTATGATATTGTAAGGTGTGAACCATTGAACTAAGAAATGCCAAAAAAGATAAAACTAAAGAAAAAATAAAGACAAAAATACTAAGGAAAATTCTATGGTGAAGTCACTAAAATGACTTCTTTGGTGAAGTCACTTTCTGCCCAATCAGAATTGTGCCATAAGCCCTAAAATGCCACATAGGACTGTATCATAAATGTCACATACTATGGTAATTTTATAGTTATAAATATTGCAGTTAAGTCCCTAACATATTAATATTGTTTTTAAATTTTAATATTTATAATAAAAATCAATTAAAACAACATTACACACACGATTGTTAACAACCTGAAATTCATCTTCCTTAATTCATCAACACCATATTCAACTTTCATATTCGTCCGCCATTTTTGAACAACCTGAAGCTCATCTTTTCGTATTTTCTGCAGAGGAACATTAATAAGACATTCATCGTGACCTAAAATTCATCTTCCTCACTTCATCAACACCATATTCAGTTTCCATATTCGTCCGCCATTTTTGTCCCATTCAATCCCTCATCAAACATAACACGACCAAAAATCTGATTGTGTTCGTATTGAGCACACTGTTGCTAAGGTAAATGCCAAAATGTTTGTTATATTTACTGATTTCAAATAAAGTATAAACAGGGGTGTTAAATTCGATTTCAAATTGGAAATTAGGGTTTATGCTTGAATTTGTATTGGGGTTGTTTTGATAAGATGCTATGTGAATTAAGTTGTTAATGTTTTAGGACACAAGCCCAATGTTTAGAGCTGAGTTTGATATGTTTAGAGTTGTATTGAATTAAATTAGTTGATTTTAGAGTTATTTGATATAGCTGAGTTTGATATGTTTAGAGTTGTTTTGAATTAAATGAGTTAATTTTCAGTCATTTTATATGTTCAGAGTTGAGTTGCGGAGTGACTTATTTGATATGTTTAGAGCTGAGTTAGATATGTTTAGAGTTGTATTAAATTAAATGAGTTGATTCGTTGAGTTATTTGATAGAGTTTAGTTTGATATGTTTAGAGTTGTGTTGAATTGAATGAGTTCATTCTTTGAGTTATTTGATAGAGTTGAGTTTGATATGTTTAAAATTGTGTTAAATTGAATGAGTTAAGTTTGAATCAGGTCCCTTGAATTAATTAGGAAATAAGGAATTGTGATTGCTGTTGAGTTTTGTTGTGTTAAAAATTGTGAGTTGGTGTTAAATTTAATTTAAATTTTATGAATTAGGTTCCTTTGATTTGAATAGGAAATTAGGTACTGTGATTGATGTTGAGTTTTGGTGTGTTAACAAATTTGTTAATTCAGGTTTACTATGGAAAACTGCGACCATTTTGATTGCAACGACGTTCGTTGTCGTGATACTGATGCATCTGATGCTGAATCGGACTATGCTCAGAATGACAGTGATTCGGTGTCCAATGAGTATCAAAGTTCAGATGATGGCGATGGCACTGGTAATATTCACAAAGAAGATTTTGTTGAATTGGATGCAGTTGTAGGTGATAGAATGGTGAATATTAATGTCGTTACTGCTGATGAAATTCGTGATATGGAATTCGGTACAGTTGTTGAGGCTAATGAATTTTATTTTAAGTATGGTAAATGTAAAGGTTTTGCCATTAGGAAAAGTGATGTTAGGACAAGAGGGGCTGAGGATAGTAAAATAACAGTAATAAGGCAGTTTGTATGCAATAAACATGGTCTAAGAGAGAAGAAACACTTTAGTAGGGTTGATAGGAAAAGAGATCACAAATGTTTGACCCGTACTAATTGTCCCACTAGGCTTCGCGTGCATTACAAAGACGCCACGGATAGATATGTGGTGTCATTGTTTGAAGAGGCTCACAACCATGAATTAACCCCATCTAGGTTTGTGCACTTACACCCCATTTATCGTGAAATTTCTGAAGCAGCTAGAGCTCAGATTAACAGTCTTCAATCACATAGAATTAGAACTTGTCATATAATGGGGTACATGGTTGCTCAGAAGGGTGGATATGCTCGTGTTGGGTTTACAAAGAAGGATCTGTGCAATTATTTTGATAGAAAAATGCGTGTTACTATTAAAGATGGTGACGTTGCCGCTGCTTTAAATTATCTAAATGTGAAATCATCTACTGATCCCATGCTATATGCTAAATATGCCGTCGACAGTGATGGACAAATGAAGTATCTTTTTTGGGCTGATGGGAGTAGTAGATCTGACTATTTTTGTTTTGGTGACGTGGTTGCATTTGACACAACTTACAAGAAGAATAAATACAACTACCCATTGGTTATATTTTCAGGGTGTAACCACCACTCTCAGACAGTTATATTTGGTGCTGCATTGGTATCAGATGAAACGACAGAGACGTATAAGTGGTTGTTGGAGTGTTTTGTAGAGTGCATGGAAGATAAATACCCGGAAGTAGTTGTAACAGACGGAGATGGGGCGATGAGGGAAGCTATAAAACAGGTGTTTCCGAATGCGACCCATCGTTTATGTGCTTGGCATTTGAATAAGAATGCAGGTGAAAATTTAAAGAACTCCAAATTTTTGCAAGGTTTTCAAAAAGCCATGTACTCAAATTTTACAAAGGATCAATTTGAAGAGTTTTGGTCTGAGCTAATTAAAGAAAAAGGACTTGAAGGAAATCCTTGGGTTGAAAAAATGTATGAGAACAAGTCACTATGGGCAACTGTATATCTACGTGAGAAGTTTTTTGGACGTATAAGAACTACGTCTCAATGTGAAGCTATTAATGCAATAATCAAGAGTTATGTCAGGAACAAAGGCTGGATTTTTGAATTTATGCACAATTTTGAGCAGGCTTTGAGAAATTATAGAAACAATGAACTGGTTGCCGATTTTAAATCAAAGTTTACAGAACCTGTGTTGACTACTCACCTGGGTTTGATTGAGAGTCATGTCGCGATAATTTATACTGTGGAGATTTTCAAAGAAGTCAAACAGGAAATCATGACGGCTGGATCATTGATTGTGAAGACAAAATTAATTCACAACGCATTTAAGACTTATAAACTTACAAAATATTGTCGGGACGACTATGAAATTGAGGTTTTGTATGTTGGTGGCACACTTCAATGTGAGTGTATGTTATTTGATTCTCGTGGGATTCCATGTTCTCATATGTTTTATGTCATGAAGGAAGAACATGTTAATCGCATTCCTACCGCTTTGATTTTGTCACGATGGACGAAGGATGCAAAAATTAAATATTTGAACATGAATGGTAATGGTACAGTTGATTCTAAATGATTCAGGAAGCTCGGTTTGGTGCATATTGTTATGCTTTTACTACTTTTAGCAAACAAGCTTCAAAAAAGGAAGGTGTTTATGGGGGAATAATGGATGACATTATGAATTTACAAAAAAAGTATTTCAGTACGGACGATCCTATTGGGGCAGCGAAGTCAGTCGTAGGTGATCCAAAGACGGTGAAGAGCAAAAGTGCTCCAAAGAAAAAAAAGAATGACACAAACGCTATGAGGCGACGTACAACTCATGATGCAATGAGTTGTCCGGTAATTTCAATACTTATATTCTGTTCGTTTGAGTCAATGTCTTGTTCTTTCAATAAACAGTGTAGTTTCTATGGTATAATTTGCAGGGTGCAGAAAACGCGCCGTCTGAACAAAATATTGAGTTGGAGTCATTGTCAGTAACTGATTCTTTAAGCCAAGTTGTGAAGGTATTAAATGTTTTTTTATATAAGGTCTGATATGTTTTATTAATTATAATGTGTTATTATATGTATCATGATAATAATTTGTTTTTAAAAACAGAACAAGAAAGGAAAAAGAAGTCGCAATGGTGAAAGTAGTGTGCAAAAGAAAAGTTCAGATCCACCGAAATCTCGTGGCGCTAATGTGACAACGACTGCACGGACGGAAGTTGGAAGCACAAGCAGACCAATGCCTACAATGTATGGACTGCAAACTGTGATGCATGTGGTACCTCCGGTATTGCATCCAATGCACGTACAACCTGTATACCCGTTGTATGGAATGAGTCTTGGGGAAAATTCAGAATCGTGCTACGGTATGCTACAAAAAGCGATGAACTATAGTGGTACTTTAATGAGTATTTAAGTAGATGTAATGAATTTTTAGTGGTTTGACACGGGTAAGGTTATAATACCTCCATCTCTATACCTCCACCTAATTCTATGCATATTGTAATGGTTATATTCCCAGCATGCATTAATATTTTTTCCTTTTAGACTTAATGCCATTGAATGGTATTTAGGTTAGGTGTATAAGAGGAGATGGATGAAAATTTGGATGAACCCGTGGTCAAAGAAAATGGCATTTCATTCAAATATCGTGTCACGGCTGCTGTTGTAAGAGGCAAGAATGTTTTCGTAAGCAATCTGAACCTGTTATTTTAAGCGACATGTTGGTATTTCAGATACGCATATATGATACTGATGTTGTAGTTGAAACATATTTAAAATGCAGCACTTTCCGGCTACTGTTGCTGAAAATTGGTTATTGTTATTGCAAACTGAGATCAACCTTGTTGATGTTTTTACGAATGTTGTTTACCCATGTGTGTCGAAGACTGTGACAACTCCTCCTACAATAATGTTGGTTTATTTTATGATGTAATCTGTTTAATTTTATGTTTAGAATGAAACTTGGTTGAAGATGGAAATAAATTTTCTTTGATGATTTGGTAAGTAGTTGGTGGTGTGTTAGGCCCATCGTGAAAAAGTCTAACCATTTCAAGTTTGTGTACAATGTATGGATGTTGAAATGAATCAAATGTTGAGTTTCATAATGAACTATTGCAGTTAGTGTAATGAATTATTGTGTTGCTTGTGTGTAATATTTAATTAAATCACCGTTTATGAGCTACATATAAAAACTAGTAACTAACCCGTGCGTTCGCACGAGCCTGTCTGTTCGAGGATTTTATGTTATGGACGCGTAATTGTTAATCAAATTGAAGAAAAAAATGGTAAAATTATAAAAATAGGTATGTTAGAAATTAAAAATTTGTATTGCTACGTATAAGAAATGGTTGTGGGTTGTAAAAGAAAGAATTAAATTAATTGTTTACATATATAAAAATATTTTAATCAACAATGTATTTTTTCCTGTAAATAAATATTAGTTTTGTTTTGACACTATTTATACAAAAAAATTGAATGAACAGTAAAGTTATTTTCGTATATAAAAAAATTTGAATCAAAAGTAAAGGTGTGCTCGTTTATAAAAATAGACTTTTTTCATATCTAAGAAATTTGAATAAAAATTGTATTTGTGCCCGTTTGCAACATTAGTATTTTTTTTGTATATAAAAAAAATTCGAATCAAAAGTAAAGTTGTGCCCGTTTATAACAACAATTTTTTTTCGTATATAACTAAATTTGAATCAAAAGTATAAGTGTGTCTGTTTATAACAATTGTATTTTTTTCGTTTATAAATTGCTTTTAATCAAGATAAAAATTGTGCCCATTTATAACAATAGTATTTTTTATTCGTATATAAATTAATTTGACTCAAAATTCAAGTTTTGGCCGTTTTAATAATAGTTATTTTTTCGTATATAAAAAATTTTGAATCAAAATTAAAGTTGTGCCCGTTTATAACAATAATACTTTTTCGTATATAAAAAAATTGAATCAGGATTAAAGTTGTGCCCGTTTATATTAATAGTATTTTTTTTATATAAAAAAATTTGAATCAAAAGAAAAGGTGTGCCTGTTTATAACATTAGTATTCTTTCATATATAAAATAATTTGAATCAACATTAAAGTCGTGCCCGTTTATAACAATAATATTTTTTTCATATATAAAAAATTTTGAATATCAATTCAACTTGTATCCGTTTATAACAAAAAATTTTTTTTCGTATTTACAAAAATTTGAATCAATAGTTAAGTTGTAATATTTTTTTAGTATATACAACAATTTGAATCAAAAGAAACGTTGTGTCAATAGAATATTTTCACGTGTTTAATATATTTCTCATCATTTGTATTTTGCACTCAACCATGTAGTTTTACGTTATATGTATGCAGAAATATAGTTCTCATTATTTGTATAAGTATATATATGTCACATGGACCATATTTTATTTGTAAACTTACCCAGATTATTATTGTGGGTGTCTTTTACATTCTTCCTGGGCTTCACATTGGAAGGCCGGTGTTAAGTACTCCTTAATTACAATTGGTTGTTGCTATAGTTCAACAGACTGGATTAACAGAAATAACACATTTTTCTAATTGACACTATATTTGGCATGCAACAATCATTTTTCATGCACGCAAAATCTATGTTCCAATTGCTACTGTATCACTAATTTGCACCAAAAACTGTTCATGGTCCCCATTAATAATTCATAATTCAAACTTATGTCACAAAGATACCAGATGTACAGAAACAAAACATAAATCCAAAAAGTAACATTAGGTAAAACAACGCGCCACCTATTTCACAAAAGCAAACCAAAATATTATTGCAAGTTGAACCCCGGTTCAGTTACAGATACACAAACAAAATGGAACGCTGCACCAGCTTTTCATCAACTGCTACATATTTCTTCTTTCAGGACCCTTAGCGGTTTAACAGAGATACATACATGGTTCCTGGAGAGAAAGTATCTATGGAAAAACCAAGCTTGTCACCTCTTCGTAATCTCTTCTTTTTAGTGTAGTCATACCAGCCAGTCCCTATAAAATTTTCCTTTTTCACCATTTTTCCGTTCCGCTTTGCACTGTGAATGTTTCTAGAGTAAGTATTCCCAGTATTTTCATCAACAATGACTATTTCTTTTTGGTCCCAAAAAAGACAATTCTTTGTGACCCCCCTTGGAAAATGATGTACAAATTAAATTTAAAACCACTAAATATCAATTTGTAACATATATTTCATTTAGAAAATATGGTGAGTTAGATTGTCTTACAAGAACATTTTTCTGAGCCTTATAACCAAAATAAATTTCCTTTTCCCAGTAAAATACTTCATCTTTCTCATCTTTAGATTCTTTCTCTGAGTCTTCCTCGTCTGAGTCGTCATCATCAAACTGATATTTGTCATTGTTCCCTTCATCTGACTCAAACCATTCAGTGTGATGCACCAATTTTGGTCCCAGCCCTCCATTCCACAGTTTGTCTTGTACAGTTTTCGATTCCTCATTTTCTTCATCGCCTATGTTTCCTTCCCTTCACAACATTAACAAACAAAATACAAAATATAACACTTCAACATGCAGAACAAACTGATAATAACAAAGTAAATAAAGGCATCACTTATTTCAGATTCATTTTTACTTTTTGCACTTGCAGACAAACATGTCTCTGATACATGCAACATCACCAAACCGAAATTTTATCATCAAATAATGCATGCATTTACAAAATATAACCCTAAGTCATAACTAACATATTACCTGTTAAACTTTTTTTCAGTAAACTCATTAACTTTAGAACTATCACCAAAAGAAGGTTTTTTCAAAGTAATGTATTCGTTCACACCCCTTTTAACAGCCTTTCGTACTTTCCAAATATCAAGAACACTTGATTTTGCTTTTCCCTTATTTTTATTTCTGGATGCAGCTTCTACTTCTTTAGTGACATCAACAACTTCTAAATACATGTTGTCAAGATGTTGTTGAATATGTTCCTTTGTTGCTGCACTATCGGACGAAGATCTGAAAAAAAAAATTCATACATTAAAGCATTGATGATCTATAAAACTAAAAACATTTTTTGATTAGTTGAAAGGAAAATGAAGAGCTTACCCGCTTGAACATGAAATGGGTTTCCCAGTTTCCATGGAGTGTTGATTTCGTGTACAGTTCCAACAAATGCCTCTAACCATTCCTTGTTACACGGTCGTGTTGTTTTATACCATCAGTCGTCTGATATAAATCAGTGGTTGATATCTATTAGAGACAAAATGATCACAGCCGTGCATGAGATCAATGTTTTACCCAAGTTGAAGTGGACCACATAATTTAATCCAAGTTAATCACTTTGTATCACATCCAACGAAAATATGAATAATATTATTAATTAATTATGTTGTGATCAAGCCGTTACTGATAAATTGAGTGAGGCCTCAATCACATTTTCATATATCCATCTAAAATATGTATAATATATTATTAATTAGTTGTGTTATTATTAATGAATTGGCATTGCGCCCCAGCGGTCATGAGCTGGTTTTGGAGCATTTAGCAAGCGAAGGGTCTGGGGTTCGAATTCCCCTTGCCCCAGACCTTTTGCTATTTTTATTTTGTGCATTTTCACCATGCCATGTGCATTTTCACCCTTCCATGTTCATACTTACCATGATTCCCATCCTTAACTTTTTGTCCGTTTTATGATGTAGTTTCAATCAATGAATGTGTTATTTTTTAATATGACAGCATATAATTATGTAATGAAGTTTCCTTTGAATGAAATTATGATATTGTTATGTTATATTATATCAGCTATATGTTTAGCTTTACTGTTATGAAATTTGCATCAGTTTAGAAATGTTGTATCAGCAGCCTCATTTCCTTATTGTTATGAAGTTTGCATCAATTAAGAAAAGTCATTTTACAGTTAGTAACAGAGCACAAAAAGAACAATTTTATCAGTAATATAGAAGTACCTTAATAAAAAAAAGTAACTTGTATCACAAGTTAGCATTAGTCTTGTTGTTTTAATAATTACAACAAAGTAAAAATGCAGTAACAAAACAAAACAAGCCTTTACAACGCCTTCACCATGTTCACCGTCATTGGTTGATCTTCTTCACGAATGCAGAGTGGTTTTCATACAAACTACTCATGTTGAACTGTAGTCTATATCCAACTCCAATCTGTTGAATGACTGCAAACTCCCTCCAACCCCTTGAAAGCCTCACTACGTGTGGATATCTTTCATACTCCAAATCACAAAATCTTGATTCTGAATTTTCTCTAACTAGATTTAGTCCATGCATAACTGTATTCCCCAAGTATTATCCCATGTCATCAGGTAATGTCTGTAATATAATTGTACCAAAATCAAAATTAATATAAGCTCGAAGAAAAACATAAATAACAAAAACAGAACTATTAAGTGAATTGAAAAACTAACAAAATATGGAATGACTTGGGGATCCTCTGTCACTGTGTGTTTGAAGGCCACAGTTTTTCGCAGATTTCGACTCTTTGTATGCCAAGTAGGGAATGAGGCAAGAGTTATTGGTTCCATTATGGGAGTGACGTGGAATTGGTTTCTTCCCAGGTATCTGAAGAAAAGACGATGATGACCTTCAAATTGATAATGCTCTCTTAAAGTCATCCAACCATTTATAATCCTACGGAATTCATCATCATTGTTGAATTCAACCCTGAGTTGAAGACCTGTGGCATCATATAGACCCCAAATTTTCCCCAACTCCCCTCTGAATTCTTCATAGAATTCAAGTTCAATCTCGCCCGCGACCTAACAATGCACATTCGTTAAATAAACACAAACGCATCTAAAAAACATACCCTAAAAGAACTAACCACATTAACAAACAAACAATGCTCTAATTTGCTAAATGAAAATATAAATAATGAATGAAAACCAGTGCCATTACCTCTCCTTTGACATGTACCGTCTTGAAATGGCTCTTTCCGGGTTTTCGAAGAATATCACACATAGTCACCATTATTTTTGTTAGGAGATAGTGTGAAAAACGGAGATAGTAGTGAACAGTGGTTGTTGTCAATGAAGGTTTCAGATTTTGAGTTTTGCACAGAGCCAGATGCAGAAGAAAGTATGATGAATGTTCCTGATTTTGTTAAGTCTGCATACATTGAATAGAGTGAGGCGTGTGGAGAGACAAAAAAGGAAGGAGTGATGTGATGATGTTACAATTCCCAAAACAAGTTACAATATTTCAAATACAGTGCTACAAAGCTACAGTGCTAGCCACTTTTATCAAAATAAACCAAACGCCAAACATTACTTCCAGCAGTATTATTACATTAGTAATACTGTAGTGTATAAATTTAAATGATTTTCTAAAATTAAATATAAAATCTTGGGTTACATTTAGTTATAATTTATTTCATTATAAAAGCAAAATAAGTAAAAAATTATTTCATTAATTATATTTTGGAAATAAAAATTGAGCCCTAATAAAATTTATTTCGTTAATTATACTTTTGGAAATAAAAATCTTTATTTATTTTATTTTTATTTTTAAAAAAATATGGTTCATATTATAAAGGAAATAAATTTAAAAATATTTTTTATATTCAAATTATAAACAACGTTAAAAGTTAAATCAAAATCAATGGAATGAGTCATACTATAAATCATATTATAAGATCAAAGACAATGGAATGGCTTAACTATAAATCATATTCTAAGATCAACTATGAATCATATTGTATTAGGGTTTATGGTTTAGGGTTTAGGGTTTGGAAATAAAAATCATTATTTATTTTATTTATTTTTTTAAAAAGATGGTTCATAATATAAAGGAAATAAATTTAAAAATATTTTTTATATTCAAATTATAAACAACATTAAAAGTTAAAACAAAATAAATGGAATGAGTCATACTATGAATCTTATTATAAGATCAAAGTCAATGGAATGGCTTAACTATGGAATTAAGACATAGATGATGTCCAACCATGTGTGAACCATAGAATTGAGACATAGACGATGTTCAACCATGTGTGAACCATGGTTCAGAGTCATAGATGATGTCCAATCATGTGTGAACCATGGAATTGAGACATAGATGATCTCCAATCATGTGTGAACCATGATTCAGAGTCATAGATGATGTCCAATCATGTGTGAACCATGGAATTGAGACATAGATGATGTCCAACCATGGTTCAGAGTCATAGATGATGTCCAACCATGTGTGAACTATGGTTCGGAGTCATAAATGATGTCTAAGCATGTGTGAACCATGGAATTGAGACATAGATGATGTCCAATCATGTGTGAACCATGGTTCAGAGTCATAGATGATGTCTAATCATGTGTGAACCATAGAATTTAGATATAAATGATGTTTAATCATGTGTGAACCATGGAATTTAGGCATATATGATGTCTAATCATGTGTGAACCATGGAATTTAGACATAGATGATGTCCAGTCATGTGTGAACCATAGTTCAGAGTCATAGATGATGTCCAACCATGTGTGAATCGTGGAGTTTAGACATAAATGATGTCCAATCATGTGTGAACCATGGTTCAGAGTCATAGATGATGTCCAATCATGTGTGAACCATGGTTCAGAGTCATATATGATGTTCAACCATGTGTGAACCATGGAAGTGAGACATAGATGATGTCCAATCATGTGTGAACCATGGAATTGAGACATAGATGATGTCCAATCATGTGTGAACCATGGAAGTGAGACATAGATGATGTCCAATCATGTGTGAACCATGGAAGTGAGACATAGATGATGTCCAATCATGTGAGAACCATGGAATTTAGACATAGATGATGTCCAATCATGTGTGAACCATAGTTCAGAGTTATAGATGATGCCCAATCATGTGTGAACCATGGAATTTAGACATAGATGATGTCCAATCATGTTTGAACCATGGTTCGAAGTCATAGATGATGTCCAATCATGTGTGAACCATGGTTCAGAGTCATAGATGATGTCCAACCATGTGTGAACCATGGAAGTGAGACATAAATGATGTCCAATCATGTGTGAACCATGGAATTGAGACATAGATGATGTCCAATCATGTGTGAACCATGGATCAGAGTCATAGATGATGTCCAATCATGTGTGAACCATGGAATTGAGACATAGATGATGTCCAACCATGTGTGAACCATGATTCAGAGTCATAGATGATGTCCAACCATGTGTGAACCATGGTTCAGAGTCATAAATGATGTCCAAGCATGTGTGAACCATGGAATTGAGACATAGATGTCTTAGTCACGTTTAATTCTAGATGTTTTGCAATAAAAATTAACTTAATTATATAAATTAAATCAATTTTAACTTTTTTTCAAAATAGATGTAACACATTATTTTTCCAAAATTAATTTAAAAATATGCAATTTAAATTATACATTATACTTTAAATTAATGTATAAAATATATGAACTAAAAATAAAGTCGAAAAAATATATAAAATAAAAATATAATAAATATTATATACTAATGTGTAAGGATTAATATTTTAATTGTATTACATATTACTTTATTTAGGATGACCCGCTTTAATATTACATTGACGGAAAAAAAAAACACCATCGAAGGGATTATTTAAGATGTCTGGTCCGAAAAATCCATGTTATGGTTACATATCTGATGATGATATTTCAAGCATGAGGTAACAAATTGTTAACTGATTTTAATTTGCATTCGGTAATAGGTATTTTGAGTATCGATGACCATTTTGTGTTTAGAGCTGAAATTGATTTCCAATTTATTGTGTGTTAAGATCTGAAATTGCAATGAAACATTCTAATCAGTTCAATATTGGTACTTATAATCATTTGATTACCAATCTATTTTGTGTTAAGCTTTGAAATTGCAATCATTCATTCTACCTAGTGCATGTGGGTTTAAAAATGAAGATGAGTTTTTGAAACTATTATGTTTTTTTGAAAGTTTGTTTTCTATAAGATTTCAGAAAATGTTAGATATTTGTCATATTTGTGTATTTTCTATAAGATTTCAGAAACTGTTATGTATTAGGCTATTAGGATTGCAAGGATTAGTGACTACACCAACATGTGGATTGTTAGGTAAACTGTTATGTTCTGTTTACTCACAATCATATCCTATGTTTACTCATAACATTGTGCTGATATTTTGTATTGTTTTCCAGAATGGCAGCTGAACATATCTTTGAGGTTAGACACCTAGAAAATGCTGGAGATAAGTTCAGTGTCAACTTGCAAGATTACAGTTACACATGTAGGAAATGGTAGCTGACAGCTTTAACATGTGTGCATGCAATTGCTTCCATGAAAAGCAGAAACTTCAAGATAGAGAGTTACATACCAGATTTGTACAAAAAAGGAAGATATCAGGAGGTATACAACCATGTCATTTATCCTGTTAATGGTTCTAATCTATGGGAAAGGACCAGCTACAATGATGTGCAAGCACCAGTTTTTAGAAAAATGCCAGGAAGGCTAAAAAAGAAAAGGAATTTGGAGCAAGGTGAAGTTTGTAATACCCCGTAAATTATTTACCCTGGATAATATTCGTTTGATCAGTTGGGTTCCGGTTTACTCTGAGAATTTATTTGGATAAAATAATTAGAGTAAACTGATGAGCTCAGAGCAGATCAAATTAATATTTTTCTGACTCTAAGGTTTTAACTTTTGGCGTTATAGAGACTTTTTGGACATTTAGTAGTGTTACTAACTAATGACATTTCTCTATATCATTTCATTTTCCCCTTTTCTCTTCATTTGGAACAAAAGCTAGAAAATAGAAAGAAAGAGAAAGTAGAGAGAAGGAAGAGGAAAGGAAAGAAAAAGAAGAAAAGTTCAAGAGAGAAAGATCAAGATCATCATCCATTCGTCATCAATTCATCTCATCTTCTTCATCACCATCTTCTAATCCAGGTGGGTTCTAGATAGAAATTCTAGAGTATGATTTCTTGAGGTTTTAGAGTTAGGTTGGGTTTTAGGGGAAAAATGGGGTTTTGTGAGAAATCAAAGAATCTAACGGTCGAAGTGTGTTATAAATTTCGTAGTATGATCAATATATGTATAAAATCATCCATTGATAGTTGTTATGATGTTTGTTATTGGATGTTTTGTGTGGAGATTTTGGAATGTTGTTGGAAATTATGTTTTGTGAAGTTGTGGAATAACCCATGATTGAACCATGATTAAATACCTTTATTTGCTGATTGGGTATGGTGTTAAGGGTGAAATTGTGGATGGAGAGTTGCTGTTGCAAAGGGTTATTTTTCTGCATAACGCAGAGCGCGCTTAGCGCGGTGTTGCACGCTTAGCGCGGTCTAGAAAATTTTCACCTCCATCAGGCCGAGAGTAGCGCGCTTAGCGCGGGAGGGGGCCCGCTTAGTGCGACCTGGAACCCAAGAAAAACTATTTTCTTCTAAAATTCATAACTTTTGACTCGTTCACCCGATTTAATTGTTCTTGGTACCGATAGAGAGCTATCGAAATACTGTGTCTCATGGAAGTGAAAAATACTAGTTTTGATGCCCGATTAAATAAGTAGGAGGGAACCGGATTTGGTGTAACTTGAGGTTTTGTTGAATTGTGTGATTTTATTATATGATTTACTTGTGTTTACCTATTTTTCTTGTTGTTATGCATGTTCGAGACTATATGCAGGTTAAAATACGAAATAGGTAGAGTGAGGAATATACTATAACTATATTGAAACCTAGTAATGGCTAGGAAGTTGTTGAATAACATAGCGACGACGCTTGTGCAGGAGAGGCTGAGGCGTGTGTCTATTACCGAATGGTACGGAAATAATTACACTAGTATGGATCATGTTTTATTGTGTTTATTTTTTAGAAAAGACAAAGAGGTCTTAAGGCAAGTGTGGCCTTGTGATTGTCGAATACAATCACGTTTGTGTGTGTAATCACGTAATCGTAACCGATTATCTTGAGTTGCAGTTTCATGAGTCTCGAGCTCCTCTGAAACGTATGCATGACTACTTGGCAGATTTGATTCCCGCGTGCAGTACGAATGGCGCTCAGGGAGCGTATGCTTGTGATGGTTAATGGCCCGTGTGAAGTGACGGTTCATAACGGTTAATGGCCCGTAGAACCCGAATCCATTCATATGTCAAGTAGGTTACTGGGATCCATGACTCGGGTCGACTTCTAGACGTAGAAGCGGACGAGAAAAAGGGATGCCTTGGTGAGGTTATCGATTAGTGATAATATGAGTTATAGCGACTCATGAACGTGGATCCATATAGTGTATGTGTGAGTACTCAAGGTCGTTTCCCTTCCCTTTTGACTTGAGTTAGGGTGATAGAACCTTGTAAAGCCGAGAGGAACAATAAGATAGGGAACTCACTGAGACTTGATGTATCTCACCCCACATTGTTGATTATTTTTACAGGTACTACAGGTTCGGCGAAGGGTAAGGATAAAGTTGTGTGACTTTCCTTACTACCTTAGATTTTTGGGATGGCAAGACTTCCGTTGTGAAGATTATTTTGAGATCATTAATTGATCTAGTTCTTAGTGTTGGAACATCTTGTATATATAATGCCATAGTTTTGTATTAGGTATTTTTGGGCATGTATATGTATAATGTGTTAACTAGGAACTTATTGTATTTCAGTACCAAAACCTGAATTCATGTATGATATGGATGCTTTGATGTATTATATTATATGTGGGTGTTACAGTTGGTATCAGAGCAGGTCGTATCCTCGACCTAGCCATGAAATAGGATAAGCTTTTCTTTCCGTTTCATATGCGTGATGTCGCCATTGGTCTTGCGTGTTATATTTATGGTATTGAGCCTAATCAACTTAATCCTATCTGTATGACATCCAGGAACATGGCGGACGGGCGCAGAAACAATCGCGGTAGACCCAGGACTACTCCGGCAGGAACAAACCCACCAGGTGACGATGGGAATGCCCCTTTGTATCAATTCATGCAACAGATGCAGCAACAACAAAATCAGTTTATGCAATAAATGGTACAACAAATGGCTGGAGGTCTTCATCCTCTAGTGGTTGTTCCAGAAGTTACAGGTGGAAGCTTTAGGGATTTCATCTGTATGAATCCTCCGAAATTTCAGGGAGGGTTAGATCCGGTAAAGGCTCACGAGTGGATAACCGACATGGAGAGGATTTTCTTAATAGTCCAGTGTAGTGAGGAAAATAAGGTGGTTTATACTTCTCACTTGTTGAAGGGTCCTGCCATGAGGTGGTGGGAGAGTGCCTCCGCCTTGATGACCATTCAAGAGGTACCCAAGGTCTGGAAGCAGTTTAAGGTAAATTTTATGGAGAAGTATTTTCCAAGTTCCTTAAGGACTCAGAAGGAATTCGAGTTTCAACAGTTGAGACAGGATAACTTGACTGTTGCCGCTTATGCGGAGAGGTTTGAGGTAATGGCTGCTTATTCTAGGCAGGCTATGTATGCTCCGAACGAGAGGTGGAAGATTGATCAGTTTCTTTTTGGTTTAAGGGCTGAAATTTCACATAGCATGTCTCAGAGGGAGTTCACTAGCTATGCCGAATTATTAAGGCAGTGCTACGTGGCAGAACATAGCCTGAAGAAAGTGCAAGCAGAAGGAGAATTGAGTAAGTCGAATCAAGGTGATCAAGGAAGATCAAATCAATAATTTAGACCAAGACAACAAGCTTTCAAAGGGAAGCAAGTTTAAAGTTCTAGGACCAGTGCACCTCCAGTATGTCGCACTTGTGGTAGAAATCATTATGGGAGGTGTGATATCGAAGGTGTAAAGTGTTACCAGTGTCAGAAAGTGGGCCATCTGGCGAGGGATTGTCCTCAGAGTAGGAATCAGACACAAGGGAGGACTACCGGCCGAGTGTATACCTTGGATACAAGGAAAGCAAAGGGTAACAACTCTTTGATTATTGGTACGCGTTTCGTTAATTGACATCCTTGTTTTGTGTTATTTGATTATGGAGCTACACACTCTTTTGTATCAATGCAATATGTGAAGTGACTTGGGTTGCAAGCTGTTTCGTTGTCTCCACCCATGGTGGTTACTACTGCCATGGATGAGATAGTGGAAACACCTTTAATGTGTGAGAATTGTGTTTTATCTGTGAATGATAGAGTTTTTCAAATTGACCTTATCTGTTTACCGCTTAAGAAAGTGGACGTCATTTTGGGGATGGATTGGCTTTTTGCTAATTCGGTGTTTATTGGGTGTGAGGAAAAGCTAATCATCATTCCATCTGTCGAGGCTACCCCGAAGGATGTGCTAACAACTATTTTAGAAGGTACGGTGGGAATGATAAATTTCTTGTTTGAGAAGGAGAAATCTGTTTTACTGGTTCTTACTAAGGAGGGGAATAGTGACCAGCAAGTGCTGAGTATTCCTGTAGTCTGTGAGTTTCCTGAAGTTTTTCCCGAGGACATTACTTCTCTTCCTCTGGAAAGAGAGGTTGAATTCTCTATTGACCTGGTACCGGGAACGACTCCTATATCCGTTTCTCCGTATCGGATGACACCACTTGAATTAAGAGAATTAAAGGACCAATTGGAGGACTTAATGGCTAAGCATTTTGTTAGACCTAGTGTTTCACCATGGGGAGCTCCAGTGTTGTTGGTAAAGAAGAAAGATGGTGGGATGCGTCTGTGCATTGATTATCGTAAGTTGAATAAAGTCACCATTAAGAACAAGTACCCCTTACCAAGGATAGATGACCTGTTGGATCAATTGAAAGGAGCCTGTGTGTTCTCAAAGATTGATTTACGGTCGGGTTATCATCAGATTCGTGTGAAGAGTTCCGATGTGCCTAAGACTGCATTTAGAACCCGTTACGGCCATTACGAATTCTTGGTGATGCCTTTCGGTGTGACTAATGCTCCAGCTGTTTTTATGGATTACATAAACCGTATATTTCAAGCTTACTTGGACCAATTTTTCGTAATCTTTATTGACGATATTCTTATTTATTCTCGTACTCCACAAGAGCACAGAGAACATCTGAGAATTGTCTTATCGGTGTTGCAAGAGAAGCAACTTTTTGCTAAGTTAAGCAAGTGTGAATTTTGGATGTCGGAAGTTAATTTTCTTGGACATGTTATATCTCAAGGTGGTGTGGCAGTGGATCCGTCGAAGGTAGAAGCAGTGATTAATTGGGAGAGACCGAGGAATGCCTCAGAAGTTAGAAGTTTATTGGGATTGGCAGGTTACTACAGAAGGTTCATCAAAGGTTTTTCTCAATTGGCCTTACTAATGACAAAGCTTACTCTGAAGGATTGTGCTTATGAGTGGGATTCGGGTTGTGAGCAAAGCTTCATGAAATTGAAGGAAAGTTTGACGACGGCTCCTGTGTTAATCATTCCTGATCCTAACAACTCTTACGAAGTATTTTGCGATCCTTCTAAGATGGGATTATGAGGTGTTCTGATGCAAGGAGGGCAAGTTGTAGCTTATGCTTCTCGACAATTAAAAGTTCATGAGAAGAATTATCCAACTCATGATTTGGAACTAGCAGCGGTTGTTTTTGCACTGAAGGTGTGGCGCCATTATTTGTATGGTGTACGGTTTGAAATGTTCAGCGATCATAAAAGTTTGAAGTATTTATTTGATCAAAAGGATTTAAATATGCAGCAAAGAAGGTGGATGGAGTACTTAAAGGATTATGATTTAGAATTAAAGTATCATCCAGGAAAAGCGAATAAAGTAGCAGATTCATTAAGTCGGAAAAGGGTACATGGTGCCGAATTGATGATATTGCGGTATATGTGTCAGAATGTGCAGTGTGCCAACAGGTGAAGATTGAGCATCAAAGACCGGGCGGTCTATCACAACCTTTAGAGATTCCAGTTTGGAAGTGGGATAATATTTCTATGGATTTTGCAATAGGGCTACCCCGTACGCAGGGTGGTTACGATTCTATTTGGGTGATTGTGGATCGACTAACGAAATCTGCGCATTTCTTAGCCGTGAAGACTACTTACAAGGCAAGTCATCTTGCAAGGTTGTTTATTGCTGAAATTGTGAGATTGCATGGTGTTCCCTCTAGCATTGTGTCCGATGGAGATCCAAAGTTTACTTCAAGGTTTTGGAAGGTTTTTCAACAAGCTATGGGTACGAGGTTGCGTTTGAGCACGTCAAATCATCCGCAGACGGATGGTCAGACTGAGCGAACAATACAAATGATGGAGGATATGTTAAGAGCTTGTGTGCTATAAAGTAGAGGAAATTGGAAGGAACTTCTACCGTTGATCGAGTTTTCTTATAACAACAGTTATCATGCGAGCATTGGTATGGCTCCTTACGAAGCATTATATGGGAGAAAGTGTAGAACACCTTTGTGTTGGGCGGAAATTGGTGAAGATAGAATTTTGGGACCCGAGGTTATTCAAGAAACTACGAAAAAGATTCGAATGATTTGTGAGAAGGTTAAACAAGCACAAGATCGTCAGAAAAGTTATGCAGATAACCGTATGAGACCTTTAGAATTTGAGGAAGGTAACCATGTATTTTTGAAAGTTACTCCGATATTGAGATTGAAAGGACCGTTCAAGTCCTGCAAACTAAGTCCGAGATACGTGGGACCGTATCAGATTTTAGAAAGAATTGGTGAATTAGCTTACATATTAGCCTTACCGACTTCACTGTCAGAGATGCACGACGTTTTTCATGTATCTCAGCTTCGAAAGTTTGTTCCTGATCCTTTTCAGCCAATTCTACCCGTTACGATTGAGATAGAAGCCGATATAACATTTGAGCCTCAACCGAGTTATATCACAGAAAGATAAACTAAGGTGTTAAGGAATAAAGAGATTCCTCTTGTTAAGGTCCAGTGGGATGAGACGCATCCGGGTGATGCAACTTGGGAATTGGAATCCGAGATGCGAGAAGTTTATCCTCACTTATTCAGGTAATTGTTTTAAATTCGTGGGTGAATTTCTATTTAAGGGGGGAGGATGTAATACCCCGTAAATTATTTACTCTGGATAATATTCGTTTGATCAGTTGGGTTCCGGTTTACTCTGAGAATTTAATTGGATAAAATAATTAGAGTAAACTGATGAGCTCAGAGCAGATCAAATTAATATTTTTCTGACTTTGAGGTTTTAACTTTTGGCGTTATAGAGACTTTTTGGACATTTAGTAGTGTTACTAACTAATGACATTTCTCTATATCATTTTATTTTCCCTTTTTCTCTTCATTTGGAACAAAAGCTAGAAAATAGAAAGAAAGAGAAAGTAGAGAGAAGGAAGAGGAAAGAAAAGAAAAAGAAGAAAAGTTCAAGAGAGAAAGATCAAGATCATCATCCATTCTTCATCAATTCATCTCATCTTCTTCATCATCATCTTCTAATCCAGGTGGGTTCTAGATAGAAACTTTAGAGTATGATTTCTTGAGGTTTTAGAGTTAGGTTGGGTTTTAGGGGGAAAATTGGGTTTTGTGAAAAATCAAAGAATCTAACGGTCGAAGTGTGTTATAAATTTCGTAGTATGATCAATATATGTATAAAATCATCCATTGATAGTTGTTATGATGTTTGTTATTGAAGGTTCTGTGTGGAGATTTTGGAATGTTGTTGGAAATTATGTTTTGTGAAGTTGTGGAATAACCCATGATTGAACCATGATCAAATACCTTTATTTGCTGATTGGGTATGGTGTTGAGGGTGAAATTGTGGATGGAGAGTTGCTGTTGCAAAGGGTTATTTTTCTGCATAACACAGAGCGCGCTTAGCGCGGTCTGAAAAAATTTCACCTCCATCAGGCCGAGAGTGTAACGCCCTGATTTGTTTAATTGTATTTATTTATTTCATTTATGTGAATTTTGTGAAATGTGTGAATTTATTGTATTTTACCTGCTAATTGAGTTAATTGGTTAATTTCTCTGATAGGTAAAATATTTGCAATAAATTATAATTTCTTTTCAACTTTTATTTCCTGAAATATATTTCATCGCTGTTTATGTTTTATCGCATTTTGAGAGCGTTTGGGAGATATTTGAGCGTAAGGGTAAAATGGTCATTTGATTAGTTAGATATTTTAGAAAAAATTAGATATTTATATAAATAGAGATTTGAGAGAAAAAGAAAGAGAAAAGAAGAGAAAGAGAAAAGAAGAGAAAGAGAAGGGAAGGGAAAGAGAGGAGAAGAGGAAAATCGAAGAAAACTCCGTTTCAATCGCGATTAATCGGGTAAGGGTGAGAAGTTTCGATTATCTTACGATTGTGTATGTATATGTGTGTGTTTTCTTGGATTGTTTGGTTGTGTTCATATAGTTTTCATTTTAGGTTGAAATGGTAGAAATGAATAGAAATCGAGGTTTTTACAGACGAAAGTCAGAATAGATCGTGTAGTTTAGTCGAGTGATGTTAGACCGTGATTGGTTAAGTTCGTTTGATTGAATTTGGTTGAGTTTGATTGAAACCCTAACTTTTGAAATTTGGTAGAAAATGGTGATTTTGTGTGAATTAATGTTTGGACGGTTGAAATGTGGAATAAATTGCGTAGTATAGTCGGGTGATGATATGATTTACTCGGATAAACTTGTTGGTATGTTTCCATAGGTGTTGATTGAGTTTTGGGGTGTGAATGAATTGATAAAATTATGTTTTAAAATATTTCAAAAATGGAAAATGTGTTGGATGGCTTTTTAATGGTGAAAATATTGTAGTACGTTGAATTCTGAGATCGCAGCTTTTTACGGAATCGAAAATGGATGTCCGGAAGTCTTCCGATAGTGTTTTTAAGGCCAAATTCCGCTGAGTCTTCGTAGGTATCGCGCTTAGCGCGGGTCTGCGCGCTTAGCGCGGTCTGGGCAAAAATGAAAAATTTCCGAAACTTCAAAAATTCATAACTTTTGAACCGTAAGTCCGTTTTGACCCCCGTTCGAAGCGTTGGAAAGCTAATGAAATATTCTTTCTATTAAAAATGGTTTGGAGGGTAGTAGATGATTTATTTAAGTCGTGGTTTTGTAAAAGTGTCGGGTTGTCGGGTTTTTATTGCGTTAAATGCGTGCAGTTGGTGTTTTACCGTGTGCTGTGCTATTGTTATATAACGTGGAGCTTTTATGTGGTTTATATGATGTTGAAGCATGTGATAATTTGTCGTGGTTGTTTGTGGACTAATGGATGGATACATGGTTGAATTGAAATACAAATGTATGGTATTAATGTATGTTGTTGTGGGTAGCCTTCGTGGCGTGAATCCTAGTGTTGTGAGTATCATTGTATGATTGTAGGATTGTTGTGGTTGATGGTGAGTAATTCTTGATGTGAATTGATATGAATGTATATGCTAAAATGCTAATGTTGTGGTTTGTGGATTATGATGGAATGCATTGTTTATGTGAAATTCAATGTGTGTTATTTGGTGGTCTTGTGGCAAGTAAATGCATTGTTTGAATTTATTTCCAATGCATGAATAATGACGATGAGATAATCCATATTGTTAATTTGTGAAGATTCATTTCATTGTCATGAGTCATTTGCATGCCAAGCATCATGATATGCATCTTGTGATGTCGTGTGCCCTTGTGGGGTGTGAGCGACGAAACGATTCCAGAGGGAATCTGCTGTAACGGTCGTGTGCCTTATACAAAGAGGACCTAAAGCGACGTTATAGATGATCGTGTGCCTTATACAAAGAGGACCTAAAGCGATCGGATCGTGTGCCTTATACAAAGAGGACCTAAAGCGAACCATAAACGTCGTGTGCCTTATACAAAGAGGACCTAAAGCGAAGGGGAACATCGTTTGCCCGACGGGGAGTTACAATAAGTAACAAGCGATGATTCCAATAATTCCTGAGTGAATTAATGATGAGAATGATGGATGGATGATACCGCATTGCATTACATAGAGTCGTTGTGTCGGTCTCTGTGCATTTGCATAAATCATGAATGGATTGATTATGTGTGGAAAATTGTGAATTGATTGATTAGGTGTTGAGAATTATGATTGGATTGGTGAATTGATATGCATTTGTGATAAATGCATTAGTTATGGATGATATGTTTTATGTATAGACATATGCTATATATGAATATATGTGATGTGGTGGTGTGTTTCCATATGTCATAACTTTGGTATGCATTATGTGTGAATATGTTATTATGTTGGATTATTAGAAATATGTTATATATTTGTGACATGCTATATGTATTAGTACGTGGTGCTTGTGGTGAGAATAATTATGCATGTGAATTTTTATGTGTTTGCATATTATTATGCAATCTTGATTTAGTTGTTATTTCTCACCCTTCTGTTGTGGTTTGTTGCTCTATGAGGCAATTGCAGATTAGTATCTTGGAGGCTTTTGTGAAGATTAGTTCTCCATCCTTTTGTCGGTCTGTCTGCTCTGATACATAACACGGGAGTCGGGGAACGCTTTTGTTATATATGTATACATTTGTTGGATCTATTTTGTATTACCTTTGTATGAATATTTTGATGTTATAAAACAATTTATTTTGTAAAACAAGTCAGTTATGGATCTTTCCGCTTTATTCCATAATTGAACTTTCCTTTTTTTGGAAAAAGTTTCCCTTTTATGTTTATTCCATTTTGTGTTATGTATCAAATTTATGAGCATGGATTGTGTTTTCTTTCTTTAAATGTGGCATCCTTGTTTCTGTCTAAGGATAAAATTTTTATTCACTCTGATTTATTTATGTATTTGTTATCCGCGATGGAAATTTGGGTGTTCATTAGTGGTATCAGAGCAGGTCGGTCCGTCCGACCAAGTTGTTGAGTCAGTTGGTGTGACAGTTGAATACTGTCGATGTTGTTTGTCCCTTAGTACGTGATATGTGTGTGAAACACTATCAGTGCTTTTTGGTTTTCTAGTCCTTTGTCTTCAGGATTTAGAATGAGATAAGTGGGGGAGAAGCTGATACTTCTCCAAGTTGCTTCAGGTGTGGAGCATTGGCTCAGTGTGCCGTTGGTTGCAAGATTGTAAGTGTTGTTTGGACACTGTTGTTCCCGATTCTGGAGGGAATGCGGAGGTAAGGTTTATGTCAACTAAGGATGTGTGCCTTAGGTAGTTTGTGCACAAGATGCAAGAAATGCTATTATAGTTTGGTAAAGACGGTTTATGCCCCATCATGATTGTCGGTTGTCTATTGACAAATTGAGGAACTGATCACCCTTAATCTCTTGTTGATAGTATACGAAATTATGTTGGATGAAATAGACATGTCTTTCCGGCTTTGATAGTGTGTGCAATGAATTGTTTGGAATTAAGAAAATGATTACGGATTGATTTGTCGAGTCGATGAAGATTTTTATATCTGAAGGTGAGGTGGATTTGAGGTTTTTGTATGTTGGTCAAGTTGGAATGTCTCTGAGGGAGAATGATTGGGTATTACTAATGGTTGTTCTCAGAGAGTAGAGAGTGAACTTAAATTGGACGAAGGCGAATATTTGAGGTTTATATCTGCTAAGTAAGTAGAAAAACTCTTAGGAGATGAGACTAAGATGTTTGTTATGTTTGTGATGATAGTTTTCTAGAAATTGGCAGAAAGGCCACAATGATGGGCTGCCAGTTGTGCGTGATTTTCAGATGTATTTCCGGATGGAATATTGGATGTTAGCATTAGAAGTACCCGGACTGATAGAGTAGTTGGAAGATTTACTGGAAAGTAGAATTATGAGGCCAAATGTGTCGTCTTGGAGAGCTCCAGTATTGTTAGTAACAAAAAGGATGGATGATTGAACGAAATAACAAGCATGATGTGTATAATGGTATTGAGACTATGGAAAGCAAAAACTTAGAGTTCTGGTGAGGTTTGGAGTCTTTGGAGTTTTAGAGCATTAATGGGAATCTTGAGAAAACCCTTATGTGTGGATGTAATATTGATATTAAGAGTTCTTTTTGGTTGGTTGTTGATACTTGTTTTGCTGTTTGGAATTGATTTGAGATCAAAATGGTGAATTTTGAGAAGGAAGGTCGAAGGGTTTATTTTTCTGAATATCGCAGTGCGCGCTTAGCGCGGTATGGAGAATTTGCAACCTCTCCAGGCAGTGAGGAGCGCGCTCAGCGCGGGGTGGAGCCCGCTTAGCGCGACCTGGAGCAAAAATAAAACTGTTTTTGTTTATAAAATCCATAACTTTTGATTCGTAACTCGGATTGAGATGTTCTTTCTTATAAAAATGGTTTTGCTGTCAGTGGCCGATTTGATTGTGTCGTGAATTTGGATAAGTTCGTAGTGGTCTTGATTGAGGATATTCAGATCTGTTATAAACTCAGAGGAAGAACAGGTAGAGTGTTTGAGAATTGAATTACAAGTGTTGAAAAGAGACGAAGTTTTATGCTAAGTTATTCGAATGAGAATTTTGGTTGAAAAAGGTTAGTTTCTTGGATATGTGATTTCTGATGATAGTATTGTTATGGATCCATCGGAAGTAGATGCAGTTCTTCAGGAGAGGCTCCAAAGTCGGTTAAGGAGATTAGAATCTTTTTGGACTTTAGTTGGTTATTACCGGAGGTTATGGAAGGTTTTTCTAAGTTAGCATTTTCGTTATGACAGTTGACTTGCAAAGAGTAAGTCGTTTGCTTTGGATGTTCATTGTGAGGAAAGTTTGAGAGGGTTAAAGTAGAATTTGTCTACGGCTCCAGTTTTGATTCTGTGTGATCCTAATAAACCGTTTGTGAGGTATTGTGATGTGTCTTTGATGAGTTTAGTCAGTGTGTTAATGCAAGAGGGTAAAGTCGTAGCTTATGCTTTACGACAATTGAGGATTCATAAAAGGATCTATACTAATCAGGATTTGGAATTGGTTGCGGTTGTATTGTGTTGGAAAATTTGGAGGCATTATCTTTATGGTTCTAAGTTCGAAGTGTTTAGTAATCACAAGAATATTGAGTACCTGTTTGGTCAGAAGGAATATAGTATGAGACAGCGAGGATGTTGGAATTTGTGCTGAGTTATGACTTTAGCTGGAATTATCCTATTGGTAAAGTTAATGTCGTGCGTGATGAGTTAAGTCGAAATTTTTTATACATGTCTGTTTTGATGGTCAGGGAGTGAGAATTATTTGAGCAGTTCAGAGACTTGTGTCTGGTGTGTGAGATAACACAGTAGAGTGTGAGGTTGGGTATGTTAGAAGTGAACTATGATTTTTCTGGTGAATATTAGAGAGAGTAAGAAGTTGGATATGAAATGGATAGATTTGGTAGTTTCGGGTAATCAAAGTGCGCATCAGAAGCATGATGTGGCACAGTTCGTATATGCGTGTGTGACTTGATAGAGTTCAAAGGTTGAACAGTGGAAAACAGTAGGAATGATGAGACAGTGGGATATTCTATAATGGAAGTGATAGGTGGAAGGTTCCAATATTAATCATGTACTAATATGTAAATGGATGTATTAGTTACATGTTTGATGGGTAAATCACAACGTTGTTGTATTGATGTTATGTTTGGTATTCTGGTTTTGTTGATGTTGTTGAGACATTGTTGTGTCGTGGGACTTTAGGTTCTTGTCTTTGTTGTTGCCTCGTTTCCATGGTGCTGGTTCGAGTGCGTGTGGTTAATCCCTATGTGGGAGATTAGGGGAGTGTTACCTGGGTGTTGGTAACATGGTTTTTTTTTTGGGTCGTGAGTTAGTCGTCAAGTGCATTGTATGGGCTTTGCATCTTGTCGTTGTAGTTGTCGTCGTTGTCGTGTCGTTGTTGTAGCTGCTGTTAGCAGGGTGGTTTGTCAGTTTGTGTTATTCGTGGTGTGCCTAGTGTTGGCATGTTAGTTGGTTAGTCGGATGCGAGAGTCGTATTCGGAGTTGTTCGTCTCAGTTATATTTTCGAGGACGAAAATGTCTAAGTGGGGGAGAGTTGTAACTCCCCGATTTGTTTAATTGTATTTATTTATTTCATTTATGTGAATTTTGTGAAATGTGTGAATTTATTGTATTTTACCTGCTAATTGAGTTAATTGGTTAATTTCCCTGATAGGTAAAATATTTGCAATAAATTATACTGTAATTTCTTTTAAACTTTTATTTCCCGAAATATATTTCATCGCTGATTATGTTTTATCGCATTTTGAGAGCTTTTGGGAGATATTTGAGCGTAAGGGTAAAATGGTCATTTGATTAGTTAGATATTTTAGAAAAAATTAGATATTTATATAAATAGAGACTTGAGAGAAAAAGAAAGAGAAAAGAAGAGAAAGAGAAAAGAAGAGAAAGAGAAGGGAAGGGAAAGAGAGGAGAAAAGGAAAATCGAAGAAAACTCCGTTTCAATCGCGATTAATCGGGTAAGGGTGAGAAGTTTCGATTATCTTACGATTGTGTATGTATATGTGTATGTTTTCTTGGATTGTTTGGTTGTGTTCATATAGTTTTCATTTTAGGTTGAAATGGTAGAAATGAATAGAAATCGAGGTTTTTACGGACGAAAGTCGGAATAGATTGTGTAGTTTAGTTGAGTGATGTTAGACCGTGATTGGTTAAGTTCGTTTGATTGAATTTGGTTGAGTTTGATTAAAACCCTAACTTTTGAAATTTGGTAGAAAATGGTGATTTTGTGTGAATTAATGTTTGGACGGTTGAAATGTGGAATAAATTGCGTAGTATAGTCGGGTGATGATATGATTTACTCGGGTAAACTTGTTGGTATGTTTCCATAGGTGTTAATTGAGTTTTGGGGTGTGAATGAATTGATAAAATTATGTTTCAAAATATTTCAAAAATGGAAAATGTGTTGGATGGCTTTTTAATGGTGAAAATATTATAGTACGTTGAATTCTGAGATCGCAGCTTTTTACGGAATCAAAAACGGATGTCCGGAAGTCTTCCGATGGTGTTTTTAAGGCCAAATTCCGCTGAGTCTCCGCAGGTATCGCGCTTAGCGCGGGTCTGCGCGCTTAGCGCGGGTCTGCGCGCTTAGCGCGGTCTGGGCAAAAATGAAAAATTTCCGAAACTTCAAAAATTCACAACTTTTGAACCGTAAGTCCGTTTTGATCCCCGTTCGAAGCGTTGGAAAGCTAATGAAATATTCTTTATATAAAAATGGTTTGGAGGGCAGTAGATGATTTATTTAAGTCGTGGTTTTGTAAAAGTGTCGGGTTGTCGGGTTTTTATCGCGTTAAATGCGTGCGGTTGGTGTTTTACCGTGTGCTGTGCTATTGTTATATAACGTGGAGCTTTTATGCGGTTTATATGATGTTGAAGCATGTGATAATTTGTCGTGGATGTTTGTGGCCTAATGGAAGGATACATGGTTGAATTGAAATACAAATGTATGGTATTAATGTATGTTGTTGTGGGTAGCCTTCGTGGCGTAAATCCTAGTGTTGTGAGTATCATTGTATGATTGTTGATTGTTGTGGTTGATGGCGAGTAATTCTTGATGTGAATTGATATGAATGTATATGCTAAAGTGCTAATTGTTGTGGTTTGTGGATTATGATGGAATGCATTGTTTATGTGAAATTCAATGTGTGTTATTTGGTGGCCTTATGGCAAGTAAATGCATTGTTTGAATTGATTTCCAATGCAATGCATGAATAATGACGATGAGATAATCCATATTGTTGATTTGTGAAGATGCATTTGATTGTCATGAGTCATTTGTATGCCAAGCATCATGATATGCATCTTGTGATGTCGTGTGCCCTTGTGGGGTATGAGCGACGATACGATTCCAGAGGGAATCTGCTGTAACGGTCATGTGCCTTATACAAAGAGGACCTAAAGCGACGTTATAGACGATCGTGTGCCTTATACAAAGAGGACCTAAAGCGATCGGATCGTGTGCCTTATACAAAGAGGACCTAAAGCGATCCATAAACGTCGTGTGCCTTATACAAAGAGGACCTAAAGCGACGGGGAACATCGTTTGCCCGACGAGGAGTTACACTAAGTAACAAGCGACGATTCCAATAATTTATGAGTGAATTAATTATGATAATGATGGATGGATGATACCGCATTGCATTACATAGAGTCGTTGTGTCGGTCTTTGTGCATTTGCATAAATCATGAATGGATTGATTATGTGTGGAAAATTGTGAATTGATTGATTAGGTGTTGAGAATTATGATTGGATTGGTGAATTGATATGCATTTGTGATAAATGCATTGGTTATGGATGATATGTTTTATGTATAGACATATGCTATATATGAATATATGTGATGTGGTGGTGTGTTTCCATATGTCATAACTTTGGTATGCATTATGTGTGAATATGTTATTATGTTGGATTATTAGAAATATGTTATGTATCTGTGGCATGCTATATGTATTAGTACGTGATGCTTGTGGTGAGAATAATTATGCATGTGAATTTTTATGTGTTTGCATATTATTATGCAATCTTGATTTAGTTGTTATTTCTCACCCTTCTGCTGTGGTTTGTTGCTCTATGAGGCAATTGCAGATTAGTAACTTTGAGGCTTTTGTGAAGATTAGTTCTCCATCCCATTGTCGGTCTGTCTGCTCTGATACGTAACACGGGAGTCCGAGAACGCTTTTGTTATATATGTATACATTTGTTGGATCTATTTTGTATTACCTTTGTATGAATATTTTGATGTTATAAAACAATTTATTTTGTAAAACAAGTCAGTTATGGATCTTTCCGCTTTATTCCATAATTAAACTTTCCTTTTGTTGGAAAAAGTTTCCCTTTTATGTTTATTCCATTTTGTGTTATGTATCAAATTTATGAGCAGGGATTGTGTTTTCTTTCTTTAAATGTGGCATCCTTGTTTCTGTCTAAGGATAAATTTTTATTCACTCTGATTTATTTATGTATTTTTTTATCCGCAATGGGAATTGGGGTGTTACAAAGAGTAGCGCGCTTAGCGCGGGAGGGGGGCCGCTTAGCGCGACCTGGAACCTAAGAAAAATTATTTTCTTCTAAAATTCATAACTTTTGACTTGTTCACCCGATTTAACTGTTCTTGGTACCGATAGAGAGCTATCGAAATACTCTGTCTCATGGAAGTAAAAAATACTAGTTTTGATGCCCGATTAAATAAGTCGGAGGGAACCGGATTTGGTGTAACTTGAGGTTTTGTTGAATTATGTGATTTTATTATATGATTTACTTGTGTTTACCTATTTTTCTTGTTGTTATGCATATTCGAGACTATATGCAGGTTAAAATACGAAATAGGTATAGTGAGGAATATACTATAACTATATTGAAACCTAGTAATGGCTAGGAAGTTGTTGAATAACATAGCGACGACGCTCGTGCAGGAGAGGCCGAGGCGTGTGTCTATTATGGAATGGTACGGAAATAATTACACTAGTATAGATCATGTTTTATTGTGTTTATTTTTGAGAAAAGACAAAGAGGTCTTAAGGCAAGTGAGGCCTTGTGATTGTCGAATACAATCACGTTTGTGTGCGTGATTACGTAATCGTAACCGGTTATTTTGAGTTGCAGTTTCATGAGTCTCGAGCTCCTCTGAAACGTATGCATGACTACTTGGCAGGTTTGATTCCCGCGTGCAGTACGAATGGCGCTCAGGGAGCGTATGCTTGTGACGGTTAATGGCCCGTGTGAAGTGACGGTTCATAACGGTTAATGGCCCGTAGAACCCGAATCCATTCGTATGTCAAGTAGGTTACCGGGATCCATGACTCGGGTCGACTTCTAGACGTAGAAGCGGACGGGAAAAAGGGATGCCTTGGTGAGGTTATCGATTAGTGATAATATGAGTTAAAGCGACTCATGAACGTGGATCCATATAGTGTGTGTGTGAGTACTCAAGGTCGTTTCCCTTCCCTTTTGACTTGAGTTAGGGTGATAGAACCTTGTAAAGCCGAGAGGACCAATAAGATAGGGAACTCACTGAGACTTGATGTATCTCACCCCACGTTGTTGATTATTTTTACATGTACTACAGGTTCGGCGAAGGGTAAGGATAAAGTTGTGTGACTTTTCTTACTACCTTAGCTTTTTGGGATGGCAAGATTTCCGTTGTGAAGATTATTTTAATATCATTAATTGATCTAGTTCTTAGTGTTGGAACATCTTGTATATATAATGCCATAGTTTTGTATTAGGTATTTTTGGGCATGTATATGTATAATGTGTTAACTAGGAACTTATTGTATTTCAGTACCAAAACGTGAAATCATGTATGATATGGATACTTTGATGTATTATATTATATGTGGGTGTTACAAAGTTGATGGCTCAGATAGAAAACTAAGGAGGACTGGACTTCTTATAAAATGCAGCAGGTGCCAAAAAACTGGTCATAATAAGCTTACTTGCAATCATCCACCAACTCAAACACAACAATCTGCTACTCCTGCTACTCAGACCCAACAATCTGGTGCTCAACCAACTCAGGTTCAGACACAACAATCTGGTGCTCAATCAACTCAGGTTCAGACACAACCGACTGCTGCTCAGACACAACCAACTGCTGCTCAGAACCAACCAACTGTTGCTCAGACACAACACTCTCAGTCTCAGGCACAACAATCTGCTACTCACACCAAGTCTAGGGCAAGTGGTTCCAGGACTCCAGTCAAGAAGTTACCCATTAGGAGGCCAACAAGAAGTGTTGGTTCACCAGGCCCTACAACTAGGTTAACTGCATCAAGGAATGTGACTGGCCCTACAACTAGGCCCTCTTCATCTCAATCAAGCAAGAAGAAAAAATAGATACAATATGTTGTTTTATGTTTTGCTGCTATGTTTTGCTACTAAGTTTAAATGCTATGTTTTGGTACAATGTTGTAAGCCTTAAATGGAAACTCTATTATGACTAATGGTACTATATTTAGGTCTATGTTTTGGTACAATGTTGTAAGCCTTAAATGGCAACTCTGTTATGGCAACTCTGTTATACAATGTTGTAAGCCTTATATGGCAATTTGTTTAATACTATATGGCAATTCTGTTATGACAATTATGTTTAGGTCTACCATTATACCAAATGGTACCAAATTATACCAGTTAGGCGAGGTTATGTCATTATAAACAACATACATTTCCATTTCATTATAAACAACATACCATTATACCAAATTATACCAAATGTAATAAACAACATTGCACATTTCCATTTCATTCATCTCATAAAAGAATATCTTACAAATATAAGTCATTCCATTTCATTGATCTCATAATTACATTAAGAAATTGAAGATTAATACAATAACTGCAGCAAAAAATAAATTTCTCTAAAACATCTTCCACTTCATTGTATCATTGACAACCCCCTCAAGTTCTTCAACTAGTAATTCAGCCTTAGTCAATTTCTGCTGTAACTCTTCTTTATCCCTTGCTAAGAATTCTAACCTCTATTTTTGATGGTTGATGAACATGTCCCTGTCATCTTTCACTTCATCACAGAACCAATAAAAATAATCACATCCATTACGTGTATTCCCCTGCACATGTTACATTCAACATTACTCAATGTTTAAAATTGAAATTGCAAACTTTCACAACATAGATCGTACCTTATAATGTGGACATCCCCAAAACTGCTTCCCAAATTTTTTGACGATTTTTGCCCTTCTGAGTACGGCAGCATCACCACACCAACAGTTAGGTCTCCATTGACTTTTCGAAGACAAAGAATCAACCCTAGATTCAGAATAGTTGGTTACATCTCCACCATACCCAAACCCCTTTAGCGACGGACTTGAACTTTTATGCTCCATTACTGAAGAAAATGAGGAAGACGAAGGCAAGCGGAACACTAATACAAAAGAAGAAGATGAAGGCAAACTTTTATGTTGTGATCAAGCCGTTACTGATAAATTGAGTGAGGCGTCAATCACATTTTCATATATCCATCTAAAATATGTATAATATATTATTAATTAGTTGTGTTATTATTAATGAATTGGCATTGCGCCCCATCGATCATGAGCTGGTTTTGAAGCATTTAGCAAGCGAAGGGTTTAGGGCTAGAATCCCCCTCGCCCTAGACCTTTTGCTATTTTTATTTTGTGGCTATTTTGTGGCTTTTAACATATCCATCGAAAATATGAATAATATTATTAATTAGTTATGTTGTGATCAAGCCGTTACTGATAAATTGAGTGAGGCCTCAATCACATTTTCACATATACATCTAAAATATGTATAATATATTATTAATTAGTTGTGTTATTATTAATGAATTGGCATTGCACCCCAGCGGTCATGAGCTGGTTTTGAAGCATTTAGCAAGCGAAGGGTCTGGGGTTCGAATCCCCCTTGCCCCAGACCTTTTGCTATTTTTATTTTGTGGCTATTTGTGGCTTTTAACATATCCATCGAAAATATGAATAATATTATTAATTAGTTATGTTGTGATCAAGCCGTTACTGATAAATTGAGTGAGGCCTCAATCACATTTTCATATATCCATATAAAATATGTATAATATATTATTAATTAGTTGTGTTATTATTAATGAATTAACATTGTGCCCCAGCGGTCATGAGCTGGTTTTGAAGAATTTGGCAAGTGAAGGGTCTGGGGTTCGAATCCCCCTCGCCCCAGACCTTTTTGTTAATTTGATTTTGTGCATTTTCACATCATGGGAAGCATTTTCATTTGTTTTTACCCATTTGACATCCATCCTTAACTCTGCCCAGAATGTATGCCAACCACACATTTAGAAATTCTTATAATTTTTGGTTGAGTTTAAAACAATAATTAAAAGGAAATGCACTGATAGTGTAAAAATTTTACACTGTCAACCAATGAGAGACATGCATCAGAATAAATCCCAATTTTATTTTTAAAATACTGAAATGACATGACAAATATAAGAGTTTTAATTGGTTGCATGTGCAAAACTTCCTTACACTGACAGTGCACTACCATTAAACTCTTAAAACAATTTTACACAAACAACAAATTAAAACTCTTATATTTGCCATCATAGCTGCTACTTATTATGCATGATTTCTCTCACTGATTCGTGAAACGGCATACCTTTAATATCATGGCTACTACATAGAGTAGCTTATAGAGCACCTTTCCACTCCCCAAATTGTTATACTTCCAATGTAGAATCATGAAGTGGAAGAGATTCACACGAAACATTATAAATACAGGTTTCCACCATCCTATTTTTACCAACACAACACAATCAACCCACATACTTGAGTACATTCAAAATGAACCAGAACCAATAAGGTGCATACATTCAAAATGGTGTTCAGAATGAAGCAGATGGAGGTGTTCAAAATGAACCGGTTCAACTATGGTTCAAAATAAAGTGGTTCAGGAAGGTGTGCAGGAGGAAGCGGTTCAGCAAGGTGTTCAGAATGAAGTGGTTCAGCAAGGTGTGCAGGAAGAAGCGGTTCAACAAGGTGCTCAGAATGAAGTGGTTAAGCAAGGTGTGCAGGAAGAAGTGGTTCAACTAGGTGTCCAGGAGGAAGGAGTTGCTCAGGTTCTACATGGAGTCGAGGTTACTGCTCGAAGAAGAAGAAACCGGAGGAGGAGAAGAAGAAGAGCAAGAAGGAGAGAAAGCAAAAAAGTTTACTTCTAGTCTTCAGATGATGACAAAGCACCATACTATTGGAGCAACTTCTTGTTAGTCGGGGCTTTTCATTCTGATAATTAGGGGTTTTCGTTTTATGGTTGTTTCTTGTTTCTTGTTTTTGTTGAATTCGTTGTTCTGTTTTAATGTTGTTGATGTTTAGTGGCATGTTGATGAACACTATTTTAAATTTTAATGTTTTATCGTTGGAATGTTTTAGAATGTTTTACTGTTTTAATTTTTGAATGCTTTATTGTTGCAATGTTTAAATGTTGTTGTTGTTGATGAAGAATGTTCATTTGATTGAAATGTAGAAAAAAATAAATAAATTCATATAAAAATAATAAACCAAAAAAATAGAGGGGAAACGAAAATAAAAATAAAAAGTAATTTAACCATCATTGTTGAAACAAATATATATGTGAAAAATTCAGTATTGATTTTTAAATTAAACAAAAATTAAATATTCAATCTCAGCCATGCAATTACCATCCTAAAAAAAATGGAACAAAATAACAAAATATTTAGTTCAGAGTAGTTAATAGTATTTGAATAACGAAGAGACAAAAATAAAGTAGACTTAAGTAGCAAACATTTGTTGAGTCTTGTATTACAATTTCCGAAGCCGTTTGCGGTTACCAATATTGAAGGATTTTGGGTTTTTCTCATCAGGAAGATGGCGAGCGACTCTAACTGGACATCGGTTCAAATGGCTCCGGATACAACTTGGCGTAAGCTTAGCAGCGACATGGTTTTTCGTCAGGCTGAGGAAGAACGATGTCTTCGTCGGGTATGGACGACCCAGTTTCAAATGGGTATAGCTGGTTCGACCAGGTTTGTAACGATATTCTTTGAGGTGTACTTGTTGCATGCAACCCGATTGTTTGAAACAATTTTGATTTTTTCTCCCGATTTCATTTATTTGAAAAGCAATGTATATATGTGTTGTGATTCATATGCCTGCACTGTAGTTCATTACAAATATCGAAATTCTGAACAAAAGACCCTAATGTTTGTCTGAAATGAGAAACTTTGTACTTGTTGATTTGGGTGAAGATTTGTTGGTAATTTTATCGTTGTAGTATTGATAGTTTAATTCATAGTTTATCCTAGGGTTTAGTGTGCACGAAATCATACTTTATATTATCAGCTGTTCCATCTTCTTTGTCTGGTTTACTATATTTTCCATGTTAATGCTGTCAAGCCTAAGCATGGTATGATTCAGATGCCTGAATCGACCAAGTGCATAAATAACTTTTGCAGAATTCTATTTTCTATTTCCGAAAATATTTGAAAGTAAAAAAGAACATTCCTTTTTCACACCAATACTTGCTTCAACAGAATTAAAGTACACCAGGATTCTGAAAATTGAAAATGTAACAAATATAATTCAAAGTTAGCAAGTATATACCAAAATAAACACAGTAGAAGATACAGAAAGAAAATTGTGATTCCTAAGCTTCTTTTGTTGTGTCTGCAGTATCAAAGTTTCAAAGAAAAAAAAAGGTTGTTTCAAAGGGGAAACAAAATGTCGTGGGCTCTGGTGAAGAGGTATCGTGTCTGGCCGAAAGAAGGAAAAGGTAATTATGAACTTCCCATTATCTACAATTTTTGTTTTTCCACATAGTAGAAGATCGGTGAAAAGATATTTGTTTCATATTTATATTCATCTCGCGAGAGTGAATCCTATTGCTTTGGCTCCTGCTGTTTTGGGTAGCATGTATAAGGATTTTATTTTTTTTAACAAAACAATAGTTGCTTAGAAAAAACATCATCCTGTTGCTGGTGTAAGATTTCCCTTGGAGGTTAGTCTTGCATCACCGTTTGACTCGGTTCAAATTTGGGTTTGTGAGAGATTCAGAAATTTACAACCCCTAACACAAACCATGATGATCAACCACAGAGACTTTTTATTGTTTAGGTGGCATAGGGTTAAGGCTTCAAAAATTATCAATGTTAGGTTGACAACAGACTCGGCTATTGGTGATTTTCTTTGGTGTCCATATGTTAAATGTGCTGATAAGTGTATAATGTTTTATCCAAATGATTAAATTTTTATACGATTTAATAAAGTTTTGGTGGATAGACAAATGGTCTGATTTGCGATATATGGCAGGGAAATTCCACCTATGTTTGAGCACGAAGTACATTGGACTAAGGTCGTAACTGACTCAAAGAAGTTGAAGACAAATGTGTTTGTAAGTCATGTAGAATTATTTTGTTAAGTTTTTGTTTGTATGATTAGGAGTAAAAAGTATTGGAAATGTTTGTGTACATGTGCAGCAATTTTCGAAAGACATCATTAGGAAATGTCTTCGTGGACCCATTGAGTATGTCTGTCTTTGGGACCCGGATAAATTTATCGCCTACTATTGTGATGTAAAGAAGTGGCCGAAGAAATTGGAGAAATATCTTTTAGGTGGGTGGTATGATTTCCCGAAAGATAGAGATATAAAGGAAGGTGACAAATTGTATTTTTCCATCCGTTATCCTCCTGTAGAAGAAATTGTGGTTTTAGTGGAGCGCGGGAATGAAGGTTGAAGCCTGAGACGCTGCTGTACAATAGCATGAAGACTTGTGTATGCATTTTTTGAAAATATGGAATATAAGTTAAAGAAGCATTTTCTTTAGATCTGTTATTTGTTCTTAGTTTTTTTTAATGTTATGACTGGTGTGGTACTGATTATTTCCAAGTTTTTTGTTGAGTACAGTTGAATTTGATGATGTATTATTTCCTGGTATTATCAGTTTGATGGTGTGATCTGATATGGATTGTTTCCTGGTATTATGAGTTAAACTTTTTCCTTTAATGTTCTGTCTGCATGGGAATGCTTTATAGGTAAGGAAAGAATGAATAATTAGTAATGAAAATTTGTTTGGATTCTTGAATGTTTTAATGTTATATGTAGATGTCTGTAATTCGATAACTAAATAAAAAACTTCTGGTAGAGATCACAATTTGATATTATAATCATAGGCACATGGCCGAATTCAGAACATGTTTAAATTTGTTAGCTAATATGTCATGTTTTATTTTGATTTTGATGGTTGACTGTATGAATTATATGTAATCAGCATTAATGTTATTTTGTTTTTTATATTTTTCTGAAGATTGCATGATCCGTGTTTAGAATGTATTAGTGTATATAAACATAGCATCCTTTACATATTTTGAATGACTTGTGAGTAATGGGCCAATGCATTGAATACGTGGGCATTATGCCTAAAGCTTTTTATTATCAAAAAATAAACTTAAAAAGAAATTGCATTACAATGAAGCAATCTTTATTGGTTTTTTTTCTCTTCTTAATTTACATAAAAAAAGGTAGATATTTCTTGAAAGACATATTAAAAATAAAATTAGTCTTAAACAACAATATCATTTTATTTATGTTTCATGATTTTTAAGTTTTATATAAATATTAATATATATTTTCTCATATAAATAATAATATCCATATAAGTTTCAATCAATATGAATATTCCAATTCTTTATTTTAGTTTAACCCTATATTCTTTGTAATATATATATATACACACACACACTGTCAGTGTACAAAAATTTACACTGTCAATTCATCACCATCATCCGTTTGCATTACTTTATAGATTTTTAAAATAAAAGTCAAACACTTCTTATCATCCAACGTCTAAGATTAACTGACGGTGTAAAAACCTTTTACACTGTCAGTGTATTTCAATTAAATCTTATATATATATATATATATATATATATATATATATATATATATATAAGGAAAATATAGAGTTCATTTTCCAACTTCCCTCATGTCCTACTTAAAGTATTGATTCGGTTTGGTAACCCAAACGATATAACCCGCCTTGAGTTGATATATATACTAATTAGGGTTTGTTATTTCCTTTTCATTCTCTTCTTCTTGTTTTGGACCAAAACAACAACACGCTTCGTTGAAGAAAAACATGGTTGTTGCTCACAACAACGAACGAGTTCATTGGAATGAAATCACCAATGGTCGGAGGCCTCCTTGCTACGGATACATATCTGACGACGACTCGAGCACGATGTAGTTAAGGGTTTTAGGGTTTCGATTGATGTTGTGTTTTGTAGTATTTTTTAATAATACATATATACATATCTGGTACAAAATCATGACAACGATTAATGTGATTTTTTTTAGTTCGGAGGATAAGGTTGAAGCTATTAAGCGCGCATTCGCGCGTGTGACCGTTGCCTATTATGATGATCCGAATCCGCCTCCAGATGGTGGTGACAGTGACTTTGAATTCGAGTTAGATGATGACTTCAAGTGGGAAAAGGTGATTCGTGAAGGAGAAAATGCAAGGAGAAATGTTTTGGTAAGAGACTATGATGTTGCTAGGATGTTTAGGATTTAGTAAAAAAATTTGATAAAAAAATCTGTTTTGATATTCCTGTTTTAGAAAAATATGATGTTTAAGGTTTAGAAAAATGATCTGTTACGATATTCCTGTTTTAGAAAAATATTTTATAAGTTGCTAAGATGTTTAAGGCTTAGAAAACTTGTTTGATATTCATTTTTTAACAAACATAATTGAAAACATTTATCAGAGTTACTATTATGTATTAGCAGTTCTGGTTTTGGAGTTCTCAATGCGATGTAATGGTAAATATTTTTCGGTGTTACTGTCATGTTTGAAATCAGCTTATATGGTAGTTTTCATTGTCACCATTATGTATTTGCAGTTAGACTTTTATAATTCTCAAAAAATGCAGTTCTACTTTTATAATTCTCAAAACTGTAATAGTATATAGATTACATTGTTACTGATGTTTGAAATCAGGTTATATATTAGTTTCATACTTATTGTGGTTATAAATTATTGTATTTTAACGCAGCATTTCCCAATGGAGGTATCAAAGAAATGGTTGTATGTCAACCAAACAGCCATTGAACTGATTGACGAAGAAGATGGAGAAAGTTTCTAAGGAGAAATACACATTGTCAACCGTAACAAGATGCAGAAGTACGTTGGAAAAGGGTGGTATTCGTATGCACGGAAGAAGAATCTGCGAGGAGGGTCAACTTTGGGATTTATGATTCAGTATCCTCCGGATAGGCTATATGTTTCTTTGTTAAGTCGTTGAGGAAGCTGATTCAGTATTGTTGTTTCTTCCTTTAGTAATTTGATGGATATTTAAATGGATAATTAAGCGGTTAATTATATTAGAACATGATTATCAGTGGTGAATTGTATTTGATGGATATTTAAATGGTTTTCCCATTTCTCAATTAAAGGACCTTCTCAAACAGAAGCACGGTTCTCCTATTTTATTTGGCTTTTTCAATTTTTTTTCACAAATAACCAATAATAAATGAGTTGAGTATATTGTGGGGTCCAATTGGACCCATTTTAAAGTTTTGATAGATTGTATGAATATTTAAAAAATGTAGGGAAAGTGTAAATGATGAATGTGGGTGCTCTTAGACCATCTCCAATTGTGGTTCTTTCAGTTGGTCCTCCATGCTGGCACACTGTCTTTAAAAGTTAAAGAGCAATAGAATTGTCCATGCTGGACAACCGTTGCATTGCAATGCAACGATGCTTTGGTTTGTTTTGAATATAATAATATAAACACAACAAATAGTTAGAGTAACAGGTTTTATTTCACTTTCTTTTTATTTTTTTTATGTTATTTTAATTATTCTTTTGCTTTTAAATTATAATAATTTAAATTTTTTACATTTAAATATTTAAAATTTTTTTTATGTTTGAAAAAAAATAAATATAAATAAAATATTAATATATGAGATAAAGTTGTGAGACCCAATTTGAGTTGCACCATTGGAGTGAAAATTGGAAGAGTTGCTTGAAGATGATGTGTCTTGATGGGTCCCACAAAAATGAGTTGCATCATTGGAGATGCTCTTAGATTGTTTGATTTTGTACCATACTTGGAAGATGTTCAATCAGTTTACTATAATATTCATCAAGTTGGTAGGAATTTAAAGAGAGAAACTATATTTTTCCTAAAACTTTGATGGGCATAGAAAAAAAAGAAAAAAAAAGATATAAAATGTTTATAATTTTCTGATACGTGAATTATAATATAACATTTTATTTTTCTGAATTAAAACTTTTTATAATATATGAGAATTAAAAAAAAAGAATTATTGAATACTTTATCTCCCTATCATATAATACTAAAGATCAAATATAAAACTTTTTTTAAATAATAACATAAATTATTTTTCGATTATTACAAAAAAATTGAAAAGGATAATTAAATATAGATAAAAAAAATTACAAATGTGAAATAAAAGTATGATGAAATCAAATAGAACCCAAAGATGATAAATATTAAGTATCAAGTTTACATTATAAATACCAACTGATATAAAAGTAAAACAACTACGTAGAAATTTTTGCAGAATGGATTCCCCAACACATCCAACATAGAAACATAAGTTCAAACCAAAAACAATACATCCAAACCAAAATAAACCCACATCAAATATTCGTCATACTATCCAGCTAAACCATAATAACCGACCCGTTCAACTCCTTTCCACTTTAACATACACGTACGGAGAAAACCTCAACATACTCCAGACCAGCGTATCACCATTTCGAAGTTTCTTATATTGAGCAAATTTATACCAACCTAATGCCATGTACCTTTCGCATATACTTGGTTCATTATTCCTCTTAGCAGTATGAACATGGCAGTAGAAAACTTTTCCTGTGTCCACATCAACAACATTGATTTCCCTTCTCAATACTGGAAGAGATCTTTTGGCAATGTACATTGGAAAATGCTGCATATAAATAAAATTCAAAACAAATCAACGGTTATACTTTCTGGACATTAGCGCAATTCATCATATATTGAAGTATACTTACCATGACGTTGTTTGAACTACCATTGCCATGTGAATCTTCCAACTAAACTTTTTTGCACCCGATGACCACTCTTCAGTAATTTCATAAGACAGACTTACCTTCCCAATAGCTTTACCTTTTCTCTTCTTATCCACCAACTTGGCACCACATTTTTTAATGCATCCTATTGAATATCTTTCTTCCTTAGCCGTTGTATCGACTTTTCTCTTCTTTGATCCACCAGAAACCCTTTCTTCCACAACAGCTTTTCCTTTTCCTTCTTTAGATACGGGTTTATCAATAGATTTGCTTATTAAAACCCTTCTTTTTTTTCCCAGCATTGTTCTCCTCCATAGTGTCGACCCGTTCTTCCTTAATCGGATGAATTACAACATTTTTTGCATTGGGTTGAACAGCATGGACATTCTTTGTTGTCACAGCCGGAGAGTCATTTGTACGAAGCCTATTTGTAGACTTCTTTTTCTTTGTAGCAACATAGCCAATCTCAGCAATTAAACCCCACATGACATCCATTGGGTCTTTTTCGCTGTCGTGTTAAAGGAAAAAAAGACCATTATCAGGCAGTGTATACATTACAAAATTTTGAAAGAGAAATCTTTATAAAAAAAAGCTAATGTTTAACAAGGACCTATGTTCAAGATTGAAATCTGTATGGACATCAATTACTAAAGTTGAACAAAATCAATATCAGTAAAATAACAAATGTTATCAGTAGAACAATAACATTAAATGTTAATCGGTTTGTCCCCTAAAGCTCTGCCTACTATTATCCGAAGCAAACCCTAAACACGAAATTTGTGTTTCATTTTAGGAAATTGAAAGATTTAGTACATGCAAAATCATTTTCCCCTTTTCGTTAACCCTTACTAATTAAAAAAAAAAACCTAAACCCATTTCATTTATGAATTACTGAGAACATGAAACTCCCTTTCCAAATTTCGTGTTTAGGGTTTTGACGTATAATTATTAGAATAACGGATTGTAACTTGATTTTTCATCCACCTTCCGATTCGTATGTTAAAATTAAACACACTAATAAAACCCTAAAATCGTTAAGGATAAATTTTAATTTTATAAAACATGCTACAACAATAAAATTTAAACAAATAATAATTTATAACCTGGATTCTGAAATAGTATCATCCGATATAGTTTTTCGTCGACCTTCCATTATTGATTTCGCTAGCTGCGTTCAATGGTCTGCAAAACAATCCAAAAGTCTATCAAAGAGAGATGACTTTGGGATTGTGTGACAAGATTTATGTTTTTTTATCTAAGTTAATGTTGTATTCGCCAAACAATCAAACATTCATAAACTACACAATATATATAAATATCTTATATTAATATTAATTTTCATAAACTACAATATATATATATATTAATATTCATTTTAGAGTAATATATATCTTATATTATACTATAAGATATATATAGTAATATACATTTTAAACTTTTTTTCCTAGTTATAGTAATATACTAGTACATGACTCATTCAAGGCAACAACATTATAATTAATTTTTCTAAAAAAGAAATCGACTAATTTAAACTTTGTAAACATTTGTATGACACTAAATCTGCTAATAATATGAACCAAAAGTTCTTCTCAACTTTTATTGTGCACCAAAAGTTGTGTTTTTCAAGTACATTGAGCACATAAAATCTGAAATGACTATTGGTATCCTATATGTAGGCATAATCATCATTACCTACATGTACAGGCTACTTCTTAATCCTAACAAATTAAGCATGCAGTCTTTCAAAAACTTCACAACTTCACAACTCCTGTTACTACACCAATCAATCAAACACAAGCAGGCAAAATGAAAAAACTTCTCCATCAGCCATGGGAAACAGACGCAAACCACGCAGAAAGACTGCAAGGATTGCAACCCCTGATAAGAGGAGTAAAAGGAATACAAACACTTCAACTCATTCAATTCAAATCACGGAGCAGTTCTCGGAGACTCACAAAAAGAACTTCAAATATGAGATTATTGTGATATCATCAAGGTAATAACTCTTTTTTTTTAATCTTCTACTTAAGATGTCTATCATTTTCATGTAAAGATGCTTCAAATAACTTGTTAATAAGTAAATGAATCGGGAACCAGTTACTGTTACATAAGGAAGCAGTCACCTAACTTCTATGTGTGTGTGATTCTATACTATAGTGATTTTCAATCTTTTATATGAAAACTTTCTTCAAAAATCGTACGGTTAAATTTCTATGATAAATTTCTCCAAAAAACCTTTTTGATTGATTAAGAATGAACCAGTTACTTGTTTACTTTTTAATTTATTTATTAATATCTTTTTATTTCATAAGGAACTTGTTACTGTGTAAGTCTTTGTTACATTTATACATCACAAACTGGTTAAAAAACCTTCCCATTGATTTTGTGAGGCGTGTGTTAAGTTTTTAGTAACAGATTCTTCAAAATGATTGTTTAAATTTTTTACTTATTAATCCTTTTCTATATCATTACTAATCTGATTTCTTAAATGGTTTTGGTAGCTACCAAACTACTAGCCCGGGGTTTCATGACAACGACGACTCAAAAGATTATGACTCCATAGCTTTAACCCCTAAAGTGGAGCGTAAGTAGTTGGTTAAAAAACGGTCAGCAATTGAGAAGAAATCCACCAATTCCAAATTTAACATGTCTTTGGGCACAACATCAGCCCCTCCCAAATTCAAGCTTACAAAAGAGGCGAGTGGAATGCTGCATGAAAATCAATACAACAGGATTAAGAGGAATCTGTTCTGTAAGCCTGAAGATTATGATGACAATGATTTTTACCTTAACAATCAACCAGGATGCCTGATTGGATATGACGGAACCGAAAATACTTTCAAAATTCCTGATGTAAGTATCGACTAATTTTTTTTAAATCAAACCTAATATAACATTATATTATATTATTACTTACAACAGTGTCATATTTATTTGATGACAGTGGATGCCAATGACTTTCAGACCCACCCCAGATATGACTTTGGATTCCATTTGTGCTTACCTAACCGCATACATCTTTATGCCTGATGATGAGAACACAAATGAGTATGTCTTTTTAATTCACATGCTAAAACCTAATTGTAAATTTTATGTATCACATTTAATTTGACAACAGCTGAGTAATGACACTGCATAAATCTATTCTTTGTAGTGACGAGGTTGTAACGCCCATATATAAATACCTACAAAAAGGCATATATTATACATGAAAACTACGTTTGGTACTGACATACCAACAAGTCCATAGTAAACACATTATACATATATTTGCCCAAAAAGCCTAATACAAAAAAAACGATGGCATAAATATATATACAAGATGTTCCAAAGATAAATACTAAGAACTAGATCGACAACGATCTCAAAAAACTCCCCAATGGAAGCTACGCCATCAGACAAATAAGGATAATCACACGGCCTTATCCTTACCCTTTGCGGAACCTGAAGTACCTGAAAATATTCAACAATAGTGGGGTGAGATACATCAAATCTCAGTGAGTTCTCTATCTTATGGATTCTCTCGGCTTTACAAGGTTCTAACCAAAACCTAACTCAAGTCGGGGGAAAAGGAACTAGACCTTGAGTTCGCGTATTTCTGACTAGAGAAACCATCGTATACTACACCAAACGATAACTAGTTAAGGAATTTTTCCCCGACCATCCCTCTCAAAGAGATTAAACACGGGTCATGGATCCTTAACGTAAATAACTTTCCCCAGCCATCCCTCTTAAAGAGATTAAACACGGGTCACGGTTATCTACAATTGGTACTTTCCCCGACCATCCTACACCAAAGGATTAAACACGGGTCACTAATACCAACCACTTAGTAACTTTCCCCGGCCATCCCTCTCAAAGAGATTAAACACGGGTCACGGCTACTCACTTAATAAATATTTTCCCCGGCCATCCCACACCAAAGGTGTAACGCCCTGTATAATATATATCTAGAATAATACAATACAAGAATTTTATTTGGTACTAACACATCAAAAGCGCCTAATGGCATAGTTCACATACTTGTCCATTTCTAAAACATAAATACAACCCATGGCACAAGTCATGGAAACTAGCCAAAGAAAAAATAAAATCTAAGAATAATATACAATATCCTTCATTGTATACAACGAGATAATACACAGCGGAAAAAGCCTAACTAAGCTTCTCTTGAAACATCTCTGCATATCTCCACTTGTAAATCAAACCTGCAAGTACCTGAAATATAGCAACTATAGTGGGGTGAGATACATCAAATCTCAGTGAGTTCCCTATCTTATAGGTCCTCTCGGCTTTACAAGGTTCTATCATCCTAACTCAAGTCAAGGGGAAGGGAAATGACTTTGAGTGCACAAATTCACAATCTCACACTATATGGAAACATGTCATGAGTCTGTTAACTCATGAATATCACACGGAAGGAATTATGTCCTGAGCCTGTTAACTCAAGATTCCTTACGAATCGATAACCGTACCAAGGCATCCCCTTTTCCCGTCCGCTTCTACGTCTAGAAGTCGATCCGAGTCATGGATCCTTGTAGTTACTTGGCATACGAATTGGATTCAGGATCACCGGCCTGTTAACCGTGAACCGTCACTTCTCATGGTCTGTTAACCATCACAAGTCTCTACCCAATGCATATGCTCTAATCGTACTACACGTAGGGAATCAAACCTACCAAGTAATTGTGCATACATTTCAGAGGAGGAGCTCGAGTCTCATGAAACTACACCTCAAGATAAATGGTTACGATTACGTGATCATATACATAAACGTGATTGTATTCGACAATCACGAAGCCACATTAGCCTTTAGGCCTCTCATGCCTTTAACAATAAAACATAACAATTTCACATGTTCCATACTAGTGTTTCACTCATTTCTATACTATTCGGTAATGGACACACTCCTCGGCCTCTCATGCACGAGCGTTGTCATTACGTTATCTACTCTAGGCCAGAACTCGTCAGTGAATGCACGACCGTCGCCATCCAGAATTTCTATCACAATTCTATCCACAACCTAGAATTTATACCATTTTGTTTTGGGGTAAAGTTTCCTCACTCTTCCTAATTCAGTTTGACATGCATATTTTCTCATTCACAATTTACAATTTGATAGACATGGTATAATCACAAATATTACAAGTAAACACACATAATCACACATTACATAAAACATCACTTTCTTTCATTTTCCACCAAATGAAATATCCCACATCATACCCAAGAACGTCCCGATCCAAGTTACGGATCAAAAGTTATGAAAGAAACAAGTTGAAGGATCTGCTATGTTCGCAATGTGAAGCAGCCAGCAAATGCTCGCTTTCTCATTCGCAGTGCGAAGCTCCCAGCGAATGCCTAAATACACTGGGTTCGCTGTCTCATTCGCAGTGCGAACGTCTGGCGAACCGTGGCAGAACCAAAAACAGGGTAATGTTCGCAGTGCAAACCTCTGGCGAATCTCTGGCGAATGTTCGCCTTCACCTTCGTCGTGCGAACAACCAGCGAATGTTCGATTTCCCCTTCGCTAGGGAATTCGCAGTGCGAACCTGCGAATTCTGGGGTTCTCAACAGCGCTGTTATGGGTCATTTGGGCCAAAAACCAACCTTTCTTCCACCAAAACTCATCAAAGCATACCAAAACATAAACCAATCATACAACAAGTATTCCACACATTTTATATCACGTTTCATCCGTTAGATTTCATCGATTATCCGTTTAATAATTTTCTCTCAATTCTAATCTAAGTTCCAAATATCTATTTCTAGAACTTAGAGTGTCTAACTAGAACCCACCTGATAATCGAAGAGGAGTTTGAAAAAGATGGTAATGATGATGATCCATGGGTTTCTCTCTTCTCCCTTCTTCTTCTCTTCTTCACTTTCTCTTCTTTCTCTTCTTTCCTTCCATTTCCTCTTTTCTTTTCCTTTTCTTAACACATATATATATATAAAATACTATTATTATATAATATAATCCAATAGAGTAAAATATCTCCAATTGATATTTTGTCATCTCAACCAATTGATCAATTATTAGAGTTATCATAAAAGTCTCTCTTGAACTAATAATAAATTGATCTCTTCAGAGTTCATTAGTTGCTCTATTGATCCTAAGTGTCGATACTTAAAGTACTTAAAGGATTCCCTAAATCCAATTAATCAAAGATAGAGCACATAGATGCTCATCCGACCTCATCAGATATCCAATTGAGCATTTAAATAATACGGGGTATTACAAAAGGATTAAACACGTGTCACTAATATTTATTAATGGACTCAAACCTAATAAATACTTTCCCCGGCCATCCTACACCAAAGGATTAAACATGAGTCACTAATATTTATTAAGTGAAACATACAAAACCGGAGAAAATACGGTCCTCCACTATCAACTACTCAACAAAGATACTATTCAAGTATCGGTGTAAGCAATGCCGCACAATTCTCTAAGTAGTTCTAGTGTACTAAGGTTTCCTCACCAATTCCCATCTTGAAGCTTTTAGTTTTCCAAAAATTCCGTTTTACATAGATCACGAAAACCCGATAATTTAACATAGTCGAAAACAATTATGCTCAAAATCAACATTTTCGTTCTCCATAGCCTAGAACACAGTCATAGCTTCACATCGATATAAAGAACGTCTAAAACGGATAACCGAGTCAAAAGATATGAATTTTAGAAAATACTATTATTTTTGTTCCAGATCGCGCTAAGCGGGCCCCACCCGCGCTAAGCGCGCTCCTCGCTGCCTGGAAGGGGTGAAAATTCTCCAGACCGCACTAAGCGGGCATACCCGCGCTAAATATGCTCTGCGTTATGCAGAAAAATAAACCCTTCAATAGCAACTTCCAACCTACAAATTCACCCTCAATACCATACACAACAACCACTAGAGGCATAATATCATGGTTCTATCATGGTTTATCCAACAAACTCCAATAAACATGATTTTCAACATTAACACATAGTTTCTACACAACCCTAAGATTTTCAACCAAATCAAACCAATCCAAACTTCATAACAATTATCAATAGATGATTCTACACATATTTTGATCATGCTACTCAATTTATAACACACCTCAACCGTTAGATGCTTTGATTTTTGCAAAAACATCCATTTTCCCCAAATCCAACCTAACTCTAAAACCTCAAGAATTTATACTCTAAAGTCTCTATCTAGAACCCACCTGGATTAGAAGATGATGATGAAGAAGCTGAGATGAATTGATGAAGATGAGAGGATGATTCTTGATCTTGAACTCTTGGATTTTGTCTTCTTTCCTTTTCTCCCTTTTTCTCTCCTTTCTTCTTTCTTCTCTCTACTTTCTCTCTCCAATGTTACTATATTTGGCAAATGAGGGAAAGGAAAATGATATAGGAAAATATCATCCATTAGTAATACTACTAAAAGTCCAACTTATCTCAAACGCACCAATTAATAAAACCTTAGAATTAGATAATATTAATCTGATCAGCTCTGAGTTCATCAGTTGCTCTAATTATCTTATCGGATAAAATACTCAGAAAACACTGGATCTCAACTGATCTCAACTAATATTATCCAGAGCGTTATAAAAATACGGGGTATTACATCCTCCCCCCCTTAAATAGAATTCTTCCTTGAATTAAAAGATTACCTGAACAAATGAGGGTAAGCATCTTTCATCTCCGATTCTAGTTCCCAAGTAGCATCACCCGGATGCGTCACATCCCATTGCACCTTAACAAGAGGAATGTCCTTGTTCCTTAATACCTTTGTTTCTCTTCCCACAATATGGCTCGGTTGAGGTTCAAAAGTCAAGTCTGCTTCTATTTCCACTGATTCCGGTAAAACTGGCTGAAGAGGATCAGGAATAAACTTCCAAAGCTGAGACACATGAAAAACATCATGCATTTCTGACAGAGAGGGTGGTAAGGCCAATCTGTATGCTACTTCTCCGATCCTTTCTAAGATCTGATACGGTCCCACGTATCTCAGACTTAATTTGTGTGACTTAAATGGTCCTTTCAATCTCAATCTCGGAGTAACTTTCAAAAACACATGGTCACCTTCCTCAAATTCTAACGGTCTCCTACGGTTATTCGCATAACTCTTCTGACGATCTTGTGCTTGTTTGACTTTTTCACGGATCATTCGAATCTTTTCCGTAGTCTCTTGAATAATTTTTGGTCCCAACATTCTATCTTCACCAACCTCCGCCCAACACAAAGGTGTTCTACATTTTCTCCCATACAATGCTTCGTAAGGAGCCATACCAATGCTCGCATGGTAACTATTGTTATATGAAAACTCAATCAATGGTAGAAGTTCCTTGCAATTTCCTCTACTTTCTATCACACAAGCTCTCAACATGTCCTCCATCATTTGTATTGTTCGCTCAGTCTGACCATTCGTCTGAGGATGATTCGACGTGCTCAAACGCAACTTCGTACCCATAGCTTATTGAAAAACCTTCCAAAATCTTGAAGTAAACTTTGGATCTCTATCGTACACAATGCTAGAGGGGACACCATGCAATCTCACAATTTCAGAAATGGACAACCTTGCAAGGTGACTTGCCTTGTAAGTAGTCTTCACGGCTAAGAAATGCGCAGATTTCGTTAGTCGATCCACAATCACCCAAATAGAATCGTAACCACCTTGCGTACGGGGAAAACCTACTGCAAAGTCCATATAAATACTATCCCACTTCCAAACTAGAATCTCTAATGGTTTTAACAGACCGCTCGGTCTTTGGTGTTCAATCTTCACCTGTTGGCACACTGCACATTCTGACACATACACCGCAATATCCTTTTTCATTCCTGGCCACCAATAATCCTTCTTTAAGTCCTGATACATCTTCAAAGAACCAGGATGTATCGTAAAAGTACCTTTATGAGCTTCGTCCAAATTTTTTCTTTTTAATACCATATCGTTCAGAACACAAATCCTTTGGTTAAACAGAACAATCCCATCTGCTGCTCGTGTAAAACCCGGTTGAAGTAACATCTCTTGAAACTTCTCCTCAAAAATTTATTCTTGTTGAATCTCAACTCTTAGAGTAGAATTTACATTCAAGTTTCCCATAATTACACCATTCAGAGTCCACACAAACTGAAGATTAAGATCTCTAAACCTCTCCAACAAGGCATACTCCAGAATCATCAATTCTGCCCCATGAGCCATCTTTCGACTCAAAGCATCTGCTACTTTATTCGCTTTTCCCGGAGGATAATTTAATTCTAAGTCATAATCCTTTAAGTACTCCATCCACCTTCTTTGTCCCATATTTAACTCCTTTTGGTCATATAAATACTTCAAACTCTTATGGTCACTGAACATTTCAAAACGTACACCATACAAATAATGACGCCACACCTTCAGTGCAAACACAACTGCCGCTAGTTCCAAATCATGAGTTGGATAATTCTTCTCATGAACCTTCAATTGTCGGGAAGCATAAGCTACCACTTGACCGCCTTGCATCAGAACACCCCCTAATCCCATCTTAGAAGCATCGCAAAACACTTCGTAAGAGTTGTTAGGATCAGGAATGATTAACACAGGAGCAGTCATCAAACTTTCCTTCAATTTCTTAAAACTTTGCTCACAACCCGAATCCCACTCATAAGCACAATCTTTTCGAGTAAGTTTTGTCATTGGTAGGGCCAATCGAAAAAAACCTTTGATAAACCTTCTATAGTAACCCGCCAATCCCAAGAAACTTCGAACCTCCGAAGCATTCCTTGGTCTCTCCCAATTAATCAATGCTTCTACTTTCGATGGATCCACTGCCACACCACCCTGAGATATGACGTGACCAAGAAAATTAACTTCCTTCATCCAAAACTCCCACTTGCTTAACTTAGCAAAAAGTTGCTTCTCTTGCAATACCGATAAGACAATTCTCAGATGTTCTTTGTGCTCTTGTGGAGTACGAGAATAAATAAGAATGTCATCAATAAAGATTATGACAAATTGGTCCAAGTAAGCTTGAAATATACGGTTCATGTAATCCATAAAAACAGCTGGAGCATTAGTCACACAGAAAGGCATCACTAAGAATTCGTAATGGTCGTAACGGGTTCTAAATGCAGTCTTAGGCACATCAGAACTCTTCACTCGGATCTGATGATAACCTGACCGTAAATCAATCTTCGAGAACACACTGGCTCCCTTCAATTGATCTAATAGGTCGTCTATCCTGGGTAAGGGATACTTGTTCTTAATGGTGACTTTGTTCAACTTACGATAATCAATGCACAGACACATTCCACCATCCTTCTTCTTTACCAATAAAACTGGAGCTCCCCACGGTGAAATGCTTGGTCTAGTAAAATGCTTAGCCATCAAGTCCTCCAATTGGTCCTTTAATTCTCTTAATTCAAGCGGTGCCATCCGATAAGGAGAAACGGATATAGGAGCCGTTCCCGATACCAGGTCCTTCTCAAACAAGAAATTTATCATTCCCACCGTACCTTCTAAAATAGTTGTTAGCACATCCTTCGGGGTAGCCTCGACAGATGGAATGATGACTAGCTTTTCCTCACACCCAATAAACACCGAATTAGCAGAAAGCCAATCCATCCCCATAACGACATCAACTTTCTTAAGCGGTAAACAAATAAGGTCAATCTAAAAAACTCTACCATTCACAGCCAAAACACGGTTTTCGTACATCAACGGTGTCTCAACCATTTCATCCATGGCAGTAGTGACCACCATAGGAGGAGACAAAGGAATAGCTTGCAACCCAAGTCTCTTCACACACCGCATTGACACAAAAGAATGTGTTGCCCCACAATCAAATAAAACAAAACAAGGGTGTCCATTTACGAAACACGTACCCGTAATTAATGAGTTGTCACTTTTCGTCTTCCTTGTATCCAAAGTATAAACCCGTCCGATATTTCTCCCTTGCACTTGGTTTCTATTCTGAGTACAATTTCTAGCCACATGACCTAATCCATTACAGTTATAACACTTAAGACCCCCATCTGCACACTTCCCAAAATGACGTTGGTTGCACACCCTACATAAAGGAATAACATTGGGTCTAAAAACCTGCACCCGCTTCCCTTTGAAAGCTTGTGATCTAGGTCCAAAATGTTGACTTGATCTCCCACGACCACCCTGATTCACCCTACTTGCAACACCTTCAGCTTGCACTTTCTTCAAAGTATGCTCCGCCATATAGCATTGCCTTAGAACTTCCGCATAAGTAGTGAACTCCTTCTGAGATAGACTATGAGAAATTTCAGCTTTTACCCCAAACAGAAATTGGTCTATTTTCCATCGTTCATCCGGAGCATACATAACCTGCCTAGAATAAGCAGACATGTCCTCAAACTATTCAGCATAACTGGCCACAGTGATACTACCCTGTCTTAACTGTTGAAATTCAAACTCTTTCTAAGTCCTCAAGGAACTAGGAAAATATTTCTCCATGAAAATTGCCTTGAATTGCTCCCAGACCCTGGGCACACCCTGAATAGTCATAAGAGCCGACACACTCTCCCACCACCTCATGGCAGGACCCTTAAATGAATGCGAAACAAAAACCACCTTATTTTCTTCACTACAGTGCACTATCAAGAAAAATCCTTTCCATACCCGCTATCCATTCGTGAGCCTTTACAGGATCTAATCCGCCATGAAATTCCAGAGGATTCATGCGGAAGAAATCCCGGAAAGTCCCACCTACAGCTTCCGGAACACCCACCCGAGGATGCAAACCTCCATTCATTTGTTGGACCATTTGCTGCATAAACTGATTCTGTTACTGCTGCATCTGTTGCATAAACTGATACAAAGGAGCATTCCCATCGCCACCTGGAGGATTCGTCCCAGCTGGAGTAGTTCGGGGCCTACCACAGTTGCGTCTACGTCCGTCAGCCATGTTCCTAAGGGTCATACAGATAAGATTAAGTTGATCAGGCTCAATACTATAAATATAACACTTAAGACCAAAGGCGACACCACACATATGAAACAGAAAGAAAAAAAACTTATTCTATTTCATGGCTAGGTCGAGGATACGACCAACTCTGATACCAACTGTAACGCCCATATATAAATACCTACAAAAAGGCATATATTATACATGAAAACCACGTTTGGTACTGAAATACCAATAAGTCCCTAGTAAACACATTATACATATATTTGCCCAAAAAGGCTAATACAAAAAAAACTATGGCATAAATATATATACAAGATGTTCCAAAGATAAATACTAAGAACTAGATCGACACCGATCTCAAAAAACTCCCCAACGGAAGCTACGCCATCAGACAAATAAGGATAATCACACGACCTTATCCTTACCCTTTGCGGAACCTGAAGTACCTGAAAATATTCAACAATAGTGGGGTGAGATACATCAAATCTCAGTGAGTTCTCTATCTTATGGATTCTCTCGGCTTTACAAGGTTCTAACCAAAACCTAACTCAAGTCGGGGGAAAAGGAACTAGACCTCGAGTTCGCGTATTTCTGACTAGAGAAACCATCATATACTGCACCAAATGATAACTAGTTAATGAATCTTTCCCCGACCATCCCTCTCAAAGAGATTAAACATGGGTCACAAATCCTTAACGTAAATAACTTTCCCCGGCCATCCCTCTCAAAGAGATTAAACACGGGTCACGGTTATCTACAATTGGTACTTTCCCCGACCATCCTACACCAAAGGATTAAACACGGGTCACTAATACCAACCACTTAGTAACTTTCCCCGGCCATCCCTCTCAAAGAGATTAAACACGGGTCATAGCTACTCACTTAATAAATACTTTCCCTGGCCATCCTACACCAAAGGATTAAACACGGGTCACTAATATTTATTAATGGACTCAAACCTAATAAATACTTTCCCCGGCCATCCTACACCAAAGGATTAAACACGGGTCACTAATATTTATTAAGTGAAACATACAAAACCGGAGGAAATATGTTCCTCCACTATCAACTACTCAACAAAGATACTCTTCAAGTATCGGTGTAAGCAATGCCGCACAATTCTCTAAGTAGTTCTAGTGTACTAAGGTTTCCTCACCAATTCCCATCTTAAAGCTTTTAGTTTTTCGAAAATTCTGTTTTACATAGATCATGAAAACCCGATAATTTAACATAGTCGAAAACAATTCCGCTCAAAATCAACATTTTTGTTCTCCATAGCCTAGAACACAGTCATAGCTTCACATCGATTTAAAGAACGTCTAAAACGGATAACCGAGTTAAAAGATATGAATTTTAGAAAATACTATTATTTTTGTTCCAGGTCGCTCTAAGCGGGCCCCACCCGTGCTAAGCACGCTCCTCGTTGCCTGGAAGGCGTGCAAATTCTCCAGACTGCGCTAAGCGGGCATACCCGGGCTAAGCGCGCTATGCGTTATGCAGAAAAATAAACCCTTCAATAGCAACTTCCAACCTACAAATTCATCCTCAATACCATACACAACAACCACTAGAGGCATAATATCATGGTTCTATCATGGTTTATCCAACAAACTCCAATAAACATGATTTTCAACATTAACACATAGTTTCTACACAACCCTAAGATTTTCAACCAAATCAAACCAATCCAAACTTCATAACAATTATTAATAGATGATTCTACACATATTTTGATCATGCTACTCAATTTATAACACACTTCAACCGTTAGATTCTTTGATTTTTGCAAAAACATCCATTTTTCTTAAAATCCAACCTAACTCTAAAACCTCAAGAATTTATACTCTAAAGTCTCTATCTAGAACCCACCTGGATTAGAAGATGATGATGAAGAAGCTGAGATGAATTGATGAAGATGAGAGGATGATTCTTGATCTTGAACTCTTGGATTTTCTCTTCTTTCCTTTTCTCCCTTTTTCTCTCCTTTCTTCTTTCTTCTCTCTACTTTCTCTCTCCAATGTTACTATATTTGGTAAATGAGGGAAAAGGAAAATGATATAGGAAAATATCATCCATTAGTAATACTACTAAAAGTCCAATTTATCTTAAACGCACCAATTAATAAAACCTTAGAATTAGATAATATTAATTTGATCAGCTCTGAGTTCATCAGTTGCTCTAATTTTCTTATCGGATAAAATACTTAGAGCACACTGGATATCAACTAATATTATCCAAAGCGTTATAAAAATACGGGGTTTATAGAGGTTCTGGTTAAAACTACATCAGATGTAGTTGGGGATAGGAAGGCACTGAAGACTCTGATGCCTAATTGTACTGTTGACCAAGAAGTTATATTTACATGATTTGAATTAAAAAAATTTCCTATTAATGTTGATCTAATATCATTTTCATTTTACTTTACAGATTCTTAATCTAGTTGTTTCCACCCAAAATTATTTGATAAGCACATTGGGAAAAACAAAGTCTGTTTGGTATTTGCCTACGGAGTTTGCGGTGATTACCACTACTAATCCAACTATTACATTTACATTCATTAAGAATTAATTATTTACTTAAACTACATTTTCTTTAAGCAATACGCTTTGGACAACCAACATTCAGCTGAATATGTGAGGAGGATTTATCAACCAAAATTCATGACTACAACAGCTCAACATATGTCAAAGGTAATTTCCTGTTACTTTACGAAAATAGTTATTACATTCAAATTTGTTAATTCTGTTCATATCACTTAATATTAGTTTTTTTTATAGATTTTTATTCCTATGAATGATGAAGGGTGGCACTGGTATCTTCTGGTTGTTGATTTTATTGAAAGAAAACTGATTTGGTTGGACCCTATGCCTTCGGCCGATAGGTATCACTGGAGACGTCAAGCAATTCTAAAATTGGTATGCATGTTATATAATTTGAATTACTTTCCGAACTATTGTTTGTTTTTGTTTGATTCAATTTTCGTATTTACTATTGTGGCAGACACTATTTCTTGAAGAAATTTTTCTTCATGATTCTTTTGGTTGACTCTGTCCATTTTCAGAAGACAATATGGTCACAAACTTCGGCATTCTTCAACCAAGGTGCCTCCCAAAGCAGCGTCTCAATTCGTAAGTATTCTCAACCCTAACCATGTTTGCCTATTTAATCGAAATTACCTGTTATTGTGAGACTAATGCATTTAAATGAATGACCATAGAAATGACTGTGGAGTGTGGGTTGCAAAATGGATGATTGAATGTATCTTCAGTAGTGATTATGAAATCATATCTGTAAGTTGCCTTAATGTGATCACTATTTCTCAAACATTTCCCCTCTAATTAGCTTTCAAATTTTCCTAAATGTTTATAATTATATGCAAGTTCTCACTCCTACCAGGATGAAACTTGCACTTTACCTGCTTCAATCATCAAATAATGTTTTGTTGAACGAAGTTCTGGCAAAGGCTACAACTTATTGGGATGATCAGGAGAGGAAAAGGAAGGCATTGGTGAAGGATATGTGGAAGCATTTTTGAAGTATTTGGGAAAATATGATTCATGTTGGTTTTGTTGTTGTATTTAGGATACTTTGATTGTGTTTTGGATAATTTGTGCTTGAGTTTGGATATTTTGGCATTAACTTGTGTTAAGCTCCTTGGTTTTGAAGATGTTTTGTTATGATATGTAGAACTGCATTTTAATTGTATTTTTAATTTAATTTTTAGATGCCACGTGGTATTCCTTGATTTAGGGACTATTTTATTTTATTTTATTTTTTTGATTACAAGGGACTATTATAGTTTTGAAATGCAGGAAATAGATAATTGTTATTAAAGATTTAATTTTGGTAGTTGTAAAGTTGGTTGAATATAGATTTTATGAAAGATAAAATTTTTATTAAAGATTTTATTATAGTAGCCCATATAATAAGAATCATAAAATAAAAATATAATGAAGTTTTCAATTTCATTTATCATTGGGTCAGTCCAAACCGGGTAGGCCCAACGCTAGAGGTATATATGTACTACAATATATTAGGGTTTAGGGTCTGACTACATTAACTTATCTCTCATTTTTTCAATGGTGAAGTTTGGTGAATACTTCCAACCATCTGCATCCAGTAGGTATGTTGCAAGCACATAACATTTTTATACAATTTTTCTTTCCTAAATCCTGAATCACGTCAAGTATATAAAGTGCAATGATGTTTTCACTGAATAATTTTTGTTGTTCTTGTCTTTGCAGCAACCCAGAGGAAGACATGATTCAATTTGCGCGTAGGACAACGCAAGAATTTAACGAAGAGCTTGACAAAAAGGTTGAATGTCTAATAAAAGATGGTTTTCTTGATGAGACCTACAGAATGACTGATAGTAGCAATGAAGTAACATGGAAGACCCAAATAACAGACTCTAATATGCTAGGACAAAATGGACTGGTATGCATATATAACACACATTATACATCATCTTTTCTTCTAATTAATGATTTAATTTGATACTGCAAACTGGTGTTTCATATGTTGTAGTATATTCCAAAATATATTGCAACCCAATGTTTCAGTAAAAAGCAAGATTTTATAAAGATGGTAGACCTGGAAGCTGGCAAAGGTTACAACTGTGTGATTCATAGGGTTGTAAGGGATGACTTTGAGATAAAAATTGGACATGAATGGTACAAATATGCAACAGATAATTTGCTTAAATCAGGAGATGTGTTATTCTTTAGCATGACTCCCTTATCCAACGTGATTAGTGTGCATTTGGTGAAACAATGATGCGATGAATTTCCTCTAGTGAAGATATATATTAAGTTGTGGTTCTAAAATATGATATTATGTAATGAAGTTGTGGTTTAGATGATGTTTTAATGTATAAACTTATAAGTTATGTTATCAAGTAATGCTTGCAATTTATGTTGAAAAAGGTCGGCTGAATAACACTCATGGATACATCTGTGACATATGATATGTATTAATTCTGTTAAGAATGTGAATTCTCAATGCATTAAGGATAATTTGGTTGTTTTTCCTTGTTTGGATGACAATTTGTCTGTATTCTGGATGATGTGATTTTACACTCAATTTAAGTATGATGTTTTTATTAAGTATTTGGTATAATGTCGCATTAGGTTGGTTTTGTTTTTAGATTGAATATAAAGGATAATTAGAACATTGGAAATAGAAGAAAAACTTTCATCGATTGCAAAGGATTAATACAACAGAACCCTAAATACATCATCAATTATTTTGAATTTATATTTCATGTAGGCCCAGCATTGAGCCACATTCGGTCTCAAGGGCATCAGTTAACCCTGCCATCCGCATCTTTTTGACAATCCATTTCCGAATAAAGATTTTAGATAAAAGTTTTCCGTAGGTAATGTAGAAAATCTCGCCTTTGCGAGAACTCAGGATTTTCTCTTTAAGATAGCTAAAGATGATAAGCGGTATATTGACTTTCTTCTTAAGAAGAAAGAAATACAGAAATTGAAAGTCATCATGAGTGATCACTTTCTGATATTCTATTCTTGGGCGAAAGTTTCCCACCAAAAGTTGATGCCAAATCTTTGCCAAGAGAGCAATGAAGGAGTTATCAGGGTTGGTGAAGACCTTATTGAGAACATCAGAAATGAAGTCACCCTGGTAGAGCTCAACACAAGTTCCACTATCTTCACATTTCATCACCCTTGAAATAAGTTTTGGAGTGATAGTGATAAGAAAACCAAAAATATTAGACCAGATAACACACATACCCTTGCCGTTTAGTTTAATAGATGCATTCATCAAAAATTCTTTAACAACAACAGGATAAATGGCTCCATCTAGAATGTTAAAGTAGTGTTCCAGGTTTTGTGAAGAGCACATTTTTGTAAAATCGATTCCATGTTCTTTCAAATCGTCAGCAGACACAATTTTCTCTAGGAGGACAAATAACACGGTTTCCTTGTTGTTGAAAGAAGACATATTGATAGAGAAGAAATAAAGAAAGAGGATTAATGGGCACAAAAAAATGAAGCGAAGATAAGAGGAAAAAAATATGAGGAGAGAAGAAGTGGAGCAAAATGAAAATTTAAATAAATCAAGGGGGTAGGAGTCCTCATAACAGTAGTTGGTGACAATGTCATTTGAAAGGACTTCATATGTTCCCAAGACATAGGGTATCACAAAAGTCTAAATAGGAAGATTTGGATATCTGCATTTATGACATTTGTTTCATGTTTGGTGGAGTATTTTGCATGATGTGATATTTCAGTCCAAGATGTTATGGGTAGTTGCTGTTAATTTGTCAATGTTGTTAGTGGAAGTAATTAGTGCTTAGTGGATTGTTTAATTATGAATTAAGTACCTAATAGTGGTGACTCTTTCATAGTTGTAACCATAACTACTACTTCTTCACTACTACTCGAGTCTCTCCATCTCTGTTTGATCATCATAACTACTACTTATTTTGTATTAATGAAATCTCCATTCTATCTTAATGTTGTGTTTTTTTTCTTTGTCAAATTCTATTTATCTTAGTGGATTGTTTAATTATGAATTATATACCTAGTAGTGGTGACTCTTTGATAGTTGTAACCATCACTACTCATGGTATATATATTCTGTGTATGAGATACATTTTGATAAGTGAAAATACAAGAATATTCAGCCCAAAAAAGATTTTCTTACCCTAAATTCTGCAACAATATAATTTATCACATACCACCTCTAGAATACCACCAAGACTAGCATATAGCATAATGACATATTATGGTTACTAGTACATTACTAATTTGAAGTCAGAATTTAACATTTTTGACGTTTGGATTTGACATACCTCTTTGTGATCTTGCTAAGTACAATTGAATTAAGCTCATTTCACATACCCCTCCTTCACATGTTGACTTCATCTCTATTCACCATGCTACATAATCATCTAAGCTGTTTCAAATTGCAATACAACTTATGTTAATATCTAACAACAGAAGAGTACCTTAGGCAATAAAGCGAATATTGACCACTATGACAAAATTTGATTTTGGAAACCAAGCAAAACTTTTCATGTATTAATCGAAGCTCTTTAACAATTTGATATTGAAAATCAAAAGTTGACATTGGAATAGAGTAACAGTTTTCATGTAACAACATGCCTGTAAATTTGAACTCAAAAATAGAACAATATCTACGATATCGGTATATACAAGTTACACGTTTATCATTACATTTGAAAAATCATATTTTCTCAAACTTTTGGACTTGTCTAATCATAAAATGGACTACATTGAACAACATTCACTTGTAACTATAGATTTTATGTTATTGATCACAAATACAGAGTATTATCTACGATATCGTTCTATAGAAGTTTATGTATAAGAGCTTATATCAAACTTACAGGCAGGTATATCTTTTGTTGAGTCCTTGCATCCCACGTAGAGAAAACACTTGAGCCTGTCAATACCATCCAATAAGTGAGAATTATTTTACCCATTCAAACAAGCGTCAACTGTTAGCCCCTTTGTTTCCTTTCTCTCATAAGAACCTAATACAACAACCTTCCTTTTTTTTATGCCAAATAAGATTCATTAAACACAGCGAAACGCCGAATTTGCTACAACAGACAATTCATCCACCTTTGGGATACGATTTGACCAAGACCTAGAGCCAAAGGTCTTACCAATCCCAACCATAAAGTGGGCATCATAGTTTTGGTTTCTGCTGACAAAAATAATAGATGAATTACAAAGAGATTGCAGCAATGTCCTATAGTCTACTACTAAATGCTCGACATCAGCTCTAAAATCACAATCGTTAATACAGTCGACAATAATAAGAGCATCAGACTGTAAACAAACATTGCTCAAACTGAAATTATTTGCTAATTGCAGCCCCCATCGAATTGCTAGAGTCTCCGCCACCGCTGGGATTGCAAAGCTCGTGAGTTTCTTCGAGGCTGACGGGAAAATGTTGTCTCCAGAGTCTTTTATAATACAGCCCAATGAAATAGTTCCATCCTCAAAGCAGCCATCACCCGTTTGGATCGTCCAATCACCATGCCTAACATTTCCAGGGTTCCCATTCGGCTTGCCAATTGAGCCATCAAGACAATTGCCATTTTCCTGAACATAAGTCCAGATACTCAGCGCCAACTGGTGCGGACCAAAGGAGATAGACTTAAAGACCTTCTCATTCCTGGATTTCCAAACCATCCACAGCCCAGTAAAAACCGTCCTTGCTATGACCTTCTCTTCAACATTCAATATTCTTTCTAGCCAATCCAACAATGTCCCTTCAGACGGAATACAAATTCCCAAAGGCAAAGCAAACAAGGTTTTCTTGACAAGATCACATTGCAGAAAGAGATGGAGAGTGGGTTCTACATGGCAGTGACAAAGAACACAAGAGTCGTCAAGAAACATACCTTTTCGTCTCAAGTTTTCTTTTGTTGGGAGGATATCCTTTGCAAGGCGCCAAATAAAGTTTTTGATACGGGGGCTCACGTCAACTTTCCACAGTTTCTTCCAATCCAAGGCATTTCTATTCGTCGACGTGCTAGGCGCTTGCATTCTTTTCCTTGATGCCAGGAGCTGGTATGCAAATTTGACAGAGAAGTTTCCACCCTTGTCGTGCATCCAGATCAACTTGTCAGGTGAGAGTCTGGTTGACATAGGTATGCTGCAGATATGATTCACATCATTTGTCTCATAATGCTCCTTCAATTTCTGGCTCACCCAACAACCTGTTATTGGGTCAATGAAACACGAAACCCTGGCCTCTTTATCAAGATTCACAGGTGGTATTCGAGGCCTATAGCTTGGCAGCGAAGGAATCAAATTCTCCCCTTGGGCCTTGACTGACATCCCATTACCAATCCTTCAGTAAGATCCCCCGACACCAACTCCCTAGAACTGAGAATGCTCCTCCACCCATGGCTTGGATTGTGACCCATAGTGGCCTCAAAGATGCTGTAGCGTGGGTAGTATCTACCTTTGAAGAATCTTTCAAATAGAGAGCCATCACTATTCAAGAGTCTCCAGAATTGCTTCCCAAGTAAACATAAATTAAAATCCTATATACTGCGAAATCCCATTCCTCTCTCTCCTTTCTTTTGAGATAAACGCTCCCAGCTCATCCAGTGGATTTTGCTATCACTTCCTTTGGACCCCCACCAAAACTTTGCCAATATTCTTTCAATTTCTTTACAGCACTGATCTGGGAGTTTATAACAACTCATAATGAAGGTTGGGATTGCCTGCGCCACCGCTTTAATGAGCACATCCTTCCCCGCTCTTGACAGAAAACTTTCTTTCCAACCTTTGACTTTCTTCCACACCCTCTCAATAACCAACTGGAAGACCTCTCTTTTAGACCTACCAATCACTACTGGGAGGCCAAGATACCTCGCATGGGATGTCACTCCTTTGAAGCCCATGGATCTGCTTGTTCTTCTAGGCCTCCATAAGCAAGCTGGACAAAACATCCGCACAAATAACAAACAAGTAAGGAGAAATTGGGTCTCTGGACAAAACCTTCCTTACATGGGATAGAGTGGAGATATTGCATCAATTACTTAACTGCGGAAAATGTGAAGATAAATGATCAAAATAATTCAAAACAACACACAAACTAAATTTGAATAATATCACAATCTAATTTCACATTTCAATTCAAATGCTAACAACTCAATAACACAACATCAAAATATAAACTCATAATTCAAGTCAAACCCTAAAGATTCAATTGAACGAATCTTATTTAACTATCTCCCAATTCAATGCAAATGCAAATTCAGAATTTTATGATAAAATACAATTCCTAATCCACAATTACATAATTTCTGGTTAATTCAATTTAATTTCAGAATCCATTAATTTCATGAATACAAGCCTTAATCCCCAATTACATAATTTCAGGGTAGGAATTCAAATCCATTTCAAAATATACGAGTTTCATAAGATACAAACCTAATCCCCAAAGCGATTATTTCTGGTAAGATTTCTAATCAACTTCAACTTGAAATACAAATCCTTAAACCCAATTCAATAATTTATGTATAAAAAGTAAAATCTAATTGATTTTGGGAAAATATACATATTGGGATGGATATGAACAATTACCTTTGAAAGGAGACGACAACATATACGATTTGATGAAAACCACAACTAATACGAATTACACGAACATATACGATCTGATGAAAACCATAACTAATACGACACCATAACTGTACATGAATACAATTACGAAATTGTGTGGGAGAATGATGAAGAAAGAGTTCGAAGAACAGGTAGGTGAAATTTAGGGATTTGGAGTTCGAAGAACAGGTAGGTGAAATTTAGGGGTTTGGAGTTCGAAGAACAGGTAGGTGAAATTTAGGGATTTGGAGTTCGAAGAACAGGATGAGTTGTAGAGTTTAATTGCAATTTCGAATTCTTCGACTGGGAGAAGGAAGAAGCTGAATAAGGTGTTTGAACTCTGAAGTTGGGAGAAGGAAGAAGAAGAAGAACGAATTATTTTTGTTTAAAAAATATTAAAATTTAATAAAAGTTATTTTTATTTTGTAAATTATTATTAAATGAATGGGGACTGATATGCAATACTTAAAACTTTCTTTTGAAAGTTACCCACTGTAAATTTACTGTATTATAAAGCTGATGTGGCTTAGGACTTTTTTCTATTGGGTGATTAAAGTGACTTCATTAAAGAAATCGATTGTGTGACTTCACTCCCAAATACTAAATGATAAACATATTTAAAATAACTTATTTGATTAATTGAGTGTTAATAATATTTACAACTTTAATAAATTTAAATAAATTTAAGAGATATTTGACTTTAAAATAAATTTAATAATACACTGCCTAATATTTTTTCATCTAAGGGATCATTATCACGGTAAATAAAATTGCCTATGCGTCGATTTCAAATAAAAGATATATTACGCAACAATGTTCTGTGGTCCTTAGGGTTTAGAGGACCATACATCATAATAGTATTATTTCAAAGTGAGACTCAAACATGCAACTATAGCAGTATTACAAACTAAATAAATCATAAATTTTTTATAAAAGTTAGAATTCATAAAGTCCATAACTTTACACACAGTAACGTGGAAACCTAACAAAATATACGCGACACATTGTAATTTGTAGGAGTGGGTCACCAACCAAGATATTATGTAACGTGAAAACGATAACCATAACATAACCATTTTATTAAATAAGGTCACAGCAAAGATGGTCTTACCTAATGGCACAAAAAATAGTTTATTGTATTAAAAAATAACAAGGCTATAGGAGTATTATTCTAGATCGTTTCGTGCTAGCCATTAGGATTATGATTTATTTATATTTTTGATAAGAAGTTAAGTTTTGACAGTCATTTAAAAAATAAATAAAAATTGAGAAGTGTCATTTAAAATTTTCCCATGACACTGCATTCACCAAACCTAGTTTTGACTTAACGAATTGAAATTTTAAATGGTTCTTGTTGCACCCGATGTATTAAAGTTATTTTATAATTCTTAACGACAATTCTCTTTTCTTCAAGCGATTACGCTGATGAAGAAACTTTACCTTATAAATTCATTTAGATTTAGTACATAACATCGATATCCAATAAAACTGCACTGTAACAAAAAATTCATCTATTTTCTTTTTGAGGCATTATGCATTCACTATACAATTGAATTCAATTGATTCCTCAGTTTACAAGTTCAACTAACAAGAATAGAAAACTATAACAAAATTCCAAAGAAAAAGTTACAAGTATCACATAGACAAAACTAACAAAATATATCTATACATCATTGCTTGTTGGTCAAGAAATAGAAATGATCCGCGCATAAAGCAACTCATTCCATGTATCAGGTAATCCTGGTAAACACCAGTGAATACAATCTGCATAAGTGGCAGGATCAGCTTGTTCTTCTCGAGTCAACAACTTTCCTTGACGTATCGTGTAAACGGATGTATGTGCATCTTTTCTGAACTCAGACAAAGTGGTGATGTTTAGGAAATCCACTTTCACCTTTGTCGATTTTATCACATTTTTGGCAATGACGAAAAGACGACGATCAGTTCCAACTTGTAATGTAATGGACATGTTGAGAATTGGTGTAGTTTCCTTGGCACATTTTATTCCATTAGGATTGTTCCAATCTTCACTCCTAAAAAAATTCACAAGAGTTTATAAATGTTAGAATTCATTATTCATATTATTCTCGATCCTTTCGTTCTAGCGATTAGGATTATGATTTAGATTTTACTTGATATGAAGAGGAGACATGCTGTTGAAGAAAACTTTGGTGCAATTTGGATCGATGTTGTTATCTACATAGCTTGACCATGTTTTAAGGACTCTCTTATATGCTTTTGTTCGCGGAACTTCATCGTACTCCGTGGCTCCTTCATCGAATGAGCCTCGCCTTAAACACGAGAAACATTCAAATTATAACTTTCATGAATTTAATCAAAATATAGTATAATGTACCGCGGTGTTTGCTTACAGGACTTTCATGGTGCCGGTATTCATCCACCATATGTAGGTGTTAAAAATAAGGTAGTCCACATTCTTCCAATGCACGCCATGTTTTTCAATCGATTCAGGCATGATAATACGGTCGAATATAGCGTGCGCCGCTGGATCATCTGAATTCGACTCTACAAGGAAAGGTGACCAGTAGAATTCTACTGTTGCATTGTAATCCTGCACACACAAACATAATCAGCTAGTTAGTTTACAAAAATGGAACATAACCTAACCTAACCGAACCGAACGATTCAACCGATTTATTGAATCTTGGACACCTAGAGAAAAAGAAAACAAACCTCAATTGTGAAGACAGAAAGAGCACCATATAAGTTCAACCTTTTTTTGCCTTGAGGAATAACAGATTGAACCAAACAAATCATTGATTCCCATTGGTTTCGATTCAACGAATCTCCAACAAACATAAGCCTCTTCCCTCTAAGTTTCTCAAGCAGAACTCTTGGTTTGAACCTTAATAAATAACAAGTTTATACAAAATTTAATCAATTATAACACTATCAAATCAATTAAATTAAAACAAGAAAGTGCTTACTTTGGTAAAGAACAATCTCTTGGCTTCCATCTCCAATTTTGATACAGAGAATCGCGTCTTCCATTCTTCAAACAGGTAACTTGTGAAGTAAGAAACCCACATTGTTCTTCTTTGTATAAAGGATGTTTCACGTTATCAAAAACCCATTTTCCTGTAAACAAGTCACAATCTTCTAGAGGCAATGCAATCTTTTGTTTCTCATTTTTCTTCTTTAACACAAGGGCTATCAAATCAACCGGTTCTTGGGTTTTCTCAGAGTTCTTTGGACTTTTTATCGTTGCATCATTGTCTTGTTCAGTTTTCTCTTCTTGGATTTCTTGAGCTTTGAATTTGAGCCTTGGGAATGAGAACTGTGCTATTGACTTAGCGTCTTCCTTGTGCATGAAGATTCCGAAGAGGAGGAATAAGGAGAAGACGAGAAAGAAAATGAAAATGATATTGTTCTTTGTGCCTTTCATTGCTACAGTTTCTGAGTAGAAAAGATTTTTCACGAGAGAGAGAGTGAATAACAGAAAGCTTTTGTTTGAGTTATGAAAGGAGGGTGTAAAAATATAGAGAAAGAAATGAAAGAAAGAGATTTTGTATTTATAGGTAAATGAAACTTAGTATTAAGCTATTTTTGTTTAATTGAGGTTTGGTGAAATGGTTGAAGAAAATCCTATGAGAGAATATGGTGTCAGTGAGGGAGAGTTGTGTTCCTCACACTACCACGTTACTTTGGTTATCTTTTTTTCAATGCCTAGTTTCTAAGATTGAATATAGATCGTTGGATCAAGATTAAACGATTTGGAATATGGGGACAGCATGATGTCCCTGAATGGAGGAAACCTAAGTTCCTATGTGTGTACTTTTTGAGACAATACGTGAGAGTGAGGGATGCAGAGGAGTGATATCAAAGTCTTCATTTTAGAGTTGGTCTTAGTCTGAGTGAGTGGAAAGGGTGCATGATGGGGTGGGGTTGAGGCTATTTGGTAGACACAAACAACGTTGTTTTTTTGTGTGGCCAGAGAAGACACAATGCAGGTTGTCTTTAGGTTTCATTCAGTTTTGAAAGTCAATGTTTTAGGAGTAACTTTCTCCATTCAAAATTTCTAAAAAGCATATACTATATGTAAATTTTTAAATAGAAACTATATTTCTGAACAACAAAAACATCACATTGTTTTGTCCAATATGATTCATTGAAAAACTTGAAAATTATGTGAAAATTATAGTGAGACAGAAACAAAAACACATACCTACTTTTCAAAATCAAAGTGAAAAATACTTTAAACGTGTGGGAGCGGTGGTCCACCGTATTACCAAACATAGCTTAAGTCGAACAAGTGCAAAAAGATATTGAGTGATAGCATTGTCTTGTGATGATCAGGGTCGTCTTTGAAGACGTGCAAGATGGACTACCGCACATATCCTCAAAATTTTAAGGATTAAACTATACTTAAATAGGGTCTCAAAAAATATTTGTCAAGTTAAATTATGGATAAAAATGACCTCTATTTGTTTTGCCCTTGTTAGTTATATACAGGACCTCCAAAAATTTGAGACGGCTCTAGGATGATGTTCTAAAATCAACCACTTTAAAACAAAAATGTTTGTAAATCTTTATTAATAGATTAAAATAAAATGATTGCGAATTTATCCACTCTTAGATAGTTATCCTATAAAACAACCAACTCTTATCTTAGCTAAATTGCATTCTATTTCCATTTTTTTTGGGTGCATGATTGCAAATTGTTGTTGGTAACAATTGAAGTTGTTATTAGGTGAATCTTTATAGGCAGATACAATGCAGAAATCATGATTAGGGCAGAAATCAATTGGATCCATTTGCTTAATCCAACTCATTACGATTGTGGATATTTCATCTTTCAGTTGGTGACTTAGTGTCACCATTTAAGTTTTATAGATGAAGCTTCTTTTGGAACTATTGAACTATCATATAATTCTTCAGTCATTCAACTAGTTGGTTTGACATAACATGGGCCAAACCTAAATCAAAATTATTAAGGCTAATTAATTGATTAGCAATTGAATGCTTTTGTAAAGCAAATATCAAATTATTAGTATCTTTATGTTGGAGAAAACTAAAAGCTATGGTATAACTCGTGACTTTTTAAGTGTATTCAGTACACCAAACTCTTGATTCATTGTCATATGTACTTGTCAACTTTCACTTCCATTGGGTGTTAGTTGGATGGTGGTTACATGCTTTTTTTCCCAAGTCAAGCCAATAACTATAGAAGATAAAGTTAAAGAAAGTAGCAAGCTTCAAGAGATAATATACATTAAAGCATAACAATACCTACAAGGAGCTCTGTATAGTTTCAAAGGCAAACTGATAAAAGCATCCAAGTCATATTCAACAAACTCTTTGTTATACCAAAATTCATGTAGCTTTTGGAAAATCATGGCAGATCACCGTGATTCTGTTAAACTCACTGTGATTCCAAATATGCATTAAAAGTGTAGCTTTTGTCAAAACAATGGTGGTCCACCGTAAATCTGGCAATCTCGCCATCAAAAACAAAAGGAAAAGGAATAGCAAAAATCTAAATTGGGTTCTATTTTTTTTTTTTTGCACCAGTGTCCAGCCGGCGGCAGTCATATCACTACCAAATCATCATCAAACTTTTTATTTAAATTTGTCAGTAAAGTATGTATCCATCACCCAGCATTACAAAATGAAGATACAAATGGACTTAATAGCAAAATGGCTATATTTTGAAATTACAAAATAACCTGTCTCGAGGTTCAAAATAATTTAAGGTAACTCAGTACTGAACAGAATGTACTGCATCCATGAAGGAAGCTATTCTTGATTGATCTTTCTGGATGCCATCTGATGCACATATGCCGCTGCTGACATCCACCCCTTGGGGTTTGAGACTAGACAGAGCCTCACCGACGTTCTCAGGATTGATCCCTCCTGCTAATAGCCAACCATATTTGCTTCTAATTTTTGGTAATTTAAACTGGGCCCAATCAAACGCTTTGCCGCTGCAAATACGTCTCAATGAGATAAAGACATTACTATGCTGAAAAATTAGATTATTTGACAAGCAATTAGCATTTAAGCTCTTACAACAAGACCTATGTCATTACCTGCCACCCTTTGCACTATCTACCAGAACCCAATCAACAAGAGAACCCTCTTCATCAGGAATTGTGTTTAAAAGACTCCCATCCCCATTTGCATGGAGAACATAAATTACACGATTTTCCTGAATTAAAGATGAGAAAGCTGCCCGCGAACCAGATCCATGAAGCTGCATTGTCCAAACTCAAGATTTGAATGTCACCAAGCATTTAAATGCCGTTGAACACGCATATAAGTTGGGTAAAAATGTACCTGCACAAACTCAAGATTTGATGCAGCGGAAGCTCTTAGTATTGTTTCTGCATCATCATCCACAAATACTCCAACAGGCTCTGCCCCATAATCTCTTGCAACTTTTGATATCTCGTTTGCAACAGAAAGTGAAACAGAACGTTTTGAGTTTGGCCACACGATCATTCCAATAAAGTTTGCACCAGCTTCGGCCGCCATTGCAGCATCTTTAGCTGATGTAATGCCACACATCTTAACCAAGGGTTTAAACTTTTCAAGTTCCTTTGATGAGCTCAAATCATTTCTTAACTCAGTAAGTTTGCAGGAAACTTTGTTCTTCAGACAGAACCTTGCACCAGAAATTTGAAGCCTATTTCCTCTGAACCCTATAGAAATTATATTCAAATGTTTCAGACAGAACCTTGCACTTAGAAATTTGAAGCTTGTTACCTTTTAACCCTACATGAAGATTTCATTTAAAAAGTGGCTCATTTATGATTATGACTTTGATCCATGGAGCATTCAAATAATACAAGCAGAAACATGAAACTAATCGAGGAATACACGTAACTTTGATCCATGAAGCATTCAAATAATACAAGCAAAAACATGAAACTAATTGAGGAATACACACAACTTTGATTTCCAGAAAATTAAGACATATACCACAAGAAAGACAATATGCTCAATAATAAAGACTAGAGTGCTAGACTACCTGGAACTGGTCTTTTGGGGAAGTTTGTGGCTCTAAGTTCCAAGAAACTCCCAGTGGTTGAACCTGTACAAAAAGAAAATATATCTTGCAAGGTCACAAGAGTAATAATATACATGGAAAATTAGAGTACATATAAAATTCATGGTCACCAATAATAATGACATTAAAATATTGAGTAGGTACATGACCCATGGATATGCAAAGAGATTAGCTAATGCTTTAAGAGCTGGTTAGCTTTCTGTTAGAAGTGTTAGTTAGAAATTAGCTTCTGTTTTGAATCTGTTGCGAGCTTGCTGAATGTCTATTATATCAGTGGGCGTGTAAACTGTATATCTCACTCTGTTCTGTAGAGTTGATCACAAATTCTCTCTTCTTCTCTTGGTTTTGATATCTTTATGGTATTAGAGCTTCAGGTCCTCAATAGAGGCTGAAACCATACGTTCCTCAAGCTCATTGTCACTCAAATTCAGTGAATCCGTTTTCTTACCATGGAAGTCAAGCATTAGCTACAATCAGAAGGCTTCAAACTTCTTCGTCACAAGAAAATGCAGTTCCTCAGAATTATGTGTATAAAGCTATGATGCATAGGTACGGGTACGGTACCCGGTGCGGGTACTGGTACTGGTACGGGATACGCCGTTTTAAAAAAAATCAAGGTACGTGTACGTTAATAAGAAATAAGAATTTTCTATAAAATATATGAGTAGAGAGCTAAATTGTTAGGTTTATAACAAAACACCACTATAAAAATTGAAAAAAACCAAAAATAATATTAAGATGCAATAACAAAAAAAATTAAAACACATAAATATACAATATTGACATTTGAGAAAACCACAAATTTCATTCAACACCGAATAATGAGAAAAATGAAGTATCACGAGTGCGGTATGAGTATCCGGTACGGGTGCGTACCCGGTACCGGTACTCCACCATATTAGAAGTACCCATGCTTTAGAGGTATAAAGTATAAACTCGATGGCTATCTTAGTGAAGTGTAGCTCGATTGGGGGCAGAAAGATCAACTTCTAGTATCATGGCTTCTAGTATTATTACATAGTCGTAATTAGGGATGCTCAAATAAACCAGTTTGATGGTTTATCCATAACCATATCCAGATCCGGTTATTAAAAACCAGTTAATTTTATTTTGGTTTTTCAACCAATCCGTTTTAAAATTTATTTGGATACCCATAACCAGTTGGTGGGTTAACCACAACCAAATAAAAAATCCAAATATGACCAACTCAAAAAACCCTAAGATTCACGATTCCACACATCATCACCACCGTTATTGAAGAAGATTCAAGATTCACGACCACCGCGCATCAACACCACCACCACACAACCGTTTATCTTTCTCGATTGGGTAATCGTCCAACCCTACTTTCTAGTTTGTATGAGTATGTAATTCCATATGTGTATGTTGTTTCTTCTAACGGTTGAAGTCGCGTCCTTCATTCTATTCTGCTTCCGTCGCTGCTGTTGTTTTTATGCAGGTTGCGACATCGCCGACGTTTACACAATAAGAACTCAAAGCGACGTGGCTTTTCTACTTTCGGTTCAAGCACGCGCCGAAACTCTTCCAGACGACGAAAGATTCGTCAACTTGGTAACGTTCGATCCTATGGCTTTAGGTCTCTCTTACAACTCGATTTAAGCATTCATAGTTCACATCATCTGCCGCTGTTTATGTACAAATATGGTTTATTGGAGACTCGACTTGGTTTTACGATATGTGTTTTGTTTGAAAAGCATTCAATTGATTGCTAGTCTGTATATAGCAATGAGTTAACCTGTTAATGAGTTCTGTGGATATAGTAATCATGGATTGATGTAGTTTCCGTGCGTCTGTTTTTCAAAATCCTTGACCATCAAACCGGTTTATTTGAGCATCCCTAACTAATGCATTGCTTCATTTTTCAAAGAATTAACTATCTGCAATTATTTTAGCAAACATGCATAGAAAAGCTTCAAGGTATATGTATAATCCTAAAACTCACATTTCATATCAGTATTTTTGATAATTAAACACATAGATGGAGCTAGTAATTTTTCTCTAGAGTAAGAAATGGGTAGCCATAATGAGAAGGCTCAAATGTTTGCAGAACTTATGTCTTCTACTGGAATTGGATTCTCCTATATGTAAAGAGGAAATCAAGACAGTTTACAGGGCTTGAGTTTCAAAAGCATGATCCTATAGTTATAATTGTCATATTCTGTTTACAGAAGCTAAAATGAAGTGATATACCACATCTTTCATTGCAATGTATTTGTTTGAAGTCATCCAAATTCGTTTCTAGAAACGATGGAATCTTGTTGCTGGATTTTCTTCCTCCAGAAAGTGTTTGATTTGGCTCACATTTTAAGTTTTTAGAGATCTTGTTTTAAAACTCTTGAGAATAACTAAAACAATTTTGGTTCTCAGTGGAGTATATTTATTAAACTTTTTGAACATTTCACTATCTTTTCTAAGAATTAAGTAGGATAGAATTATCTTTTGATTGTCGCACTAAAATTAGGAAATTCTTTGCTGCATACAAATCTCTTAGAGCTGGATATGCAATCTTTGCTTCTGGGCTTATCGTGGGCTTCGCAAATTCTTTGCTGCATACAACCAGAATCTCTTAGAGCATGATAATTGACACTGTTTTTCAAAATCGTGGCGTCTGTTATTCTATTCAGTTGATAAGATAGTAGCATAGTATAGTGCTTTAATTTTGTTTCTGTTGTTTCTATAGCTTAAAGTTTGTCTTAGATTTATTTTATGCCTTATCTTGGGCTATTTTGTCATTGACTTATTGTAAATACATTTTTGGAGAGATTATATGTTTTTGGCTTATTAATGAACATGTAGGAAATATTTGAGCTTTTGTGTATAATTAATTCACCTTTGCTATACTTTAAGCTTTTGTATTATTTTTAAGAATGTGAAAAAAAAATTGTGTAGAATTCATATATAACAACTGGATTTTTTTTAAGAATATGAAGAAAAAAAATTGTGTGTAAAATTTATTTATAAAAACTGGATTTTTAAGTCAAAAACCGGTTTTAGTTTAAAAATCAGTTGTAAGAAAATCAATATCCAGTTTTAAAAACTGGATTTTTATATCAAAATCCGATTTTAAGTTGAAAACCGGTTATGAAATATATAACCGGTTATAAAATTTGGTTATGGATATAACCGGTTTATAACCGGTTTTGTAAAAACAAAACTATTTATATGGATTAATTACAATAACCGGTTAAGGTAAATGGTTTTATATTGGATATGGATTGGTTATGGAAATAAACCAACGTTGAGCATCCCTGGTCGTAATTCAACCAAAAGTACAATTATTTTTGAAAATAAATAGTGAGTATTACAAAATCATGTCAGCTAGACAATTCATCAAACAGATGGGATGCATGAGTACACTACCAGGCAAAAAGAATTAAGAGTAAAAATTGGTAAAAAGAGAAACCTGTAAGCATATTGGAAGTTCCAAACGGTGATAGAACCGTTACTGTTGCCGTCCGGTGAGCAAGTGAATGAAACTACGACGGAGAAGATAACAAAGTATGATACTTAGATTTAAAGGGGAAAATGACTATAGTGAATAATGGCTATGTTTTTTGACATATAAATATATTTGTTATGTGAATCTCTCTCAAAATGCATTTAACCTACAATTCAGAATGGGTCTCTATTCATCTGCATTTTTTTAAAATCAAACAATAAAAGGCAAGTGTTGTTCGGTTTTGTTAAATTTTAATTACAATCTTCAATTTTTTTTTCTTTCTCAGTTGTTATATACTATGAACTATTTTTTTTCCATTCTATATTATACTATGAAAGTTGGAGAATGAAAATTATGTGAAGAATGAAACTTATGTGAGCATAATGATAGATTGGTTGAAATTCATAAAATTGAAGCACATATTCTAATTATTTTTTGGCAAATTTCAATCACGTTGACTTTTTGTAATTTAGAAATATGCTTGCATAAGTTGCATCACCTATTAAAATTTTTGAATGACAAGTATTAATTTATTAAAAATAGAGGTGAATAATCACCAAAGAATAATCACCAAAATACAATAAAGATAGTCACAATGTCAAAAAATAATTAAAGAATAAAACAAATAACAAAAACAAACAATCAACTGATCAACTCTACTGACGTAGCTGCATAAAAAAAATCAAATTACTAAAAATTCAGCACATTGATAACAAATTAGATCTTAAACCACCAAATTCATCATCAACGTACTAAATCTCATCAAAAGAGCAACAAAAAAGGCCAAAACATATCTTGAAACTAAGACGAACACTTGATCTATTATAAGTGTAAGAAGAGGATGAAGTTCCGAAGTCATTCGTTGAATGTGCAAGAGTTTCTGTTAATTATGGGTGTGCAAAATATCTTGTTATTAGGGCCAAATTCAAATCCATTTTAAATATTTGGATATAGTTGAATGATTTTTAACCAGTTTATTTAATAATGGTTGGTTATCCATCCATATTTTATTTTTGGATCCGGTTATAATGCGGTTATTATCCAAAAATCAAATATTTCAATTCAATTATAATTTTTTTTTATTTTTGAATAAAAAATTAATTAAAAAAAAAAATTATTCTATGTGAATTTATTTAATCGATGTTTCTTATTTGTTATAGGAGGAGTGGTGATTGTTTATTAAAGAAAAGTGAAGCTATTTTAGAGAGTTTCTTAATACACCACCCAAGTTTCTTATGCATCACGTGGAATTTTTTTTTTGCCCCCAGTTTTCGGATGTGCACATCCGGACGCACCAATTTTTTAAAAAACGTTGATGTGTTGCAGATATGCATATCCGAAAACATTTCTGATGTGCACTTCCGGAAGGATTTCTTATTAATTCGCGCCAGACCTTCTTTCTCCCCCTCATTCTTCACTTTTTTATTTTCCAAACTCTCTCAAACTCTCAAATTTTCAATCCCACAAATCTCGATTTTTTCCACTCGAGTTCGGCGCAGAGCAACTTCTACAACGATCAAGACACTCCAAATCCTCCGTATCTCATTTTAATCGGTAAGTTTTCAAATTTTAGAGTTTCGGAGTTATTTTCGAGTAATCGATTTAGAGTAGAGATTTAGGTGTAGAAATTGTTAGGTTGTATGAATAACATAGGTTAGAGACAATGTAGGTCTTGTTTTCTGCTTCAAACGGACGATCAAGGTATTAAAATGTCCTTTTGCATGGTACAGTAGCCATGGCTGCAATTTTGAACTTCAAAATACGTACCGGATGTGCAGATCCGGAAAGATTGTAACGTTAAATATTCCGAGTGCTTCCGGATGTGCACATCTGAAAATACCCAACGTTAAAAATTCTGTGTCCTTCCGGATGTGCACATCCGGAAGACACCCAACGTTAAATATTTTGCATATTTCCGGATGTGCACATCCGGAAGACACTTGGTTTTTTTTTGAGTTTGTTTGTTTGTTTTTGTTTAATTATTTTTAAAAAATTCTAATTTATTTATTATGCTTTGCAGATTAGATGGCTGACAGAGACGATCGTATCATACATGGACGAACAGCTCAGCACGCATCTGTCCGACGTGAGCAGATGCAGTCTACAGCCGAGGCTTCCGGCGCAGAGGGAGTTGGGGTAGCCCCTACAGCTGAGGGACATCCTACACCACAACCATCCACATCACAGGTTCAGGCACTTCCACATCACAGGTACATGCCACTCCCCCTTCAGCCGCCGATTCTACATCTCGGAGACGTCGCGTTTCTATTGGTAGTTCATCAGGGTCCCAGTCCGCACACAGGCGTCGTCGGGAGACTCCAACTCCATCAGCTGCTCCTACTCGTTCCCCTGTTCCAGAGGGTGATCACCCAGCACATGAGGGTGTTGACACTGATGACGATTTCGATGAGCTAGGCGGTTACCTCGGGGGACCGTCTGATATGTCCCTACTCGTGGGGTACACTGAGCATACTGCCAGATATGTCTAGCTAGGAGAGGTAACCTTTCTCGGTTTATTTATAGAATTGTTTACGTTGAAAATATTTTCATTTGTAACATTGTTTTATTTGAAAATTTTCAGGAGAAGGATTCCCAGAAGTTCTATAACCATGGGGGCAAGGTTATAGACAGGCTTGAGATGCTGCCAGGGGATCAGTGGTTCACGTCTGCACTTGCTACCTCTAGTCTTGGAGGCCTGTCTAGGATTGGGTATTCCCAGATCCTGTACGGTATGCTGATGGCCTTTGTTGAGAGATGGCACCCTGAGACATCCTCATTCCATCTACCGTACGGCGAGATCACGATCACACTCGACGACATCTCGTGCCTTTTACACCTACCGATCATGGGTACCCTTCTCCGTCACGGTAGGATGTCGAAGGTGGATGCGATGGAGATGCTGATTGCAGAGCTTGGGGCTAGCCCAGATGAGGCACTTGCGGAGGTGACCCAGTTGAGGAGCGCACACGTCCGGTTCTCCTTTCTGATACGCAGATTTTGTGAGGAGCTTGATGAGGTACGACAGGCAAAAGGGGATGCAGCCGAGGTGGAGATCCACAGGCAGCGTGCCCTGAGATGCTACTACTTGTTTTTGCTCGGCACGCAGGTGTTTGTGGACACCAGCGCCTATTATGTTGATGTCGTCTACCTCAGGTACCTTTTGGATCAGACAGAGATCCATACGTACAACTGGGGGGCGGGTGCGCTGGCATACACCTATGCTAGACTCTCCGATGGTTGCCTCTGGGCATCCAAGACTGTGGCAGGCAGCTGTACGCTATACGTGGTAACAATCTAATATTCTAAGTGATTTTTTCATTTCTTTTCTTTCTATATTCATTATAATGTTTGACACCCATGTTATGTTTTCCATTTCAGGCGTGGATTTTACAGCACTTTCCCAACATTACTGGTTGGGGGAGTGTCGACGGGTACACTGAGGATATGCCACGTGCTGCTGCATTTCTCCTACTCAGAGGGAACCAGGTGCCCGACCCCTACAGAGTGTATCTTGATCGGATGGCTGTTGAGGACGTTTTGTATCACCCCTATGCCAATCACTGTGTGATGCGCCCGTTCGATGAGGTTTCGTTGTTCTCAGGATGGTTGGCATGCAGTTCGACCATTACTGCTCGATACCTGCCAGAGCGTGTCTTGCGTCAGTTTAGTTACACGCAGACGATCCCCAAGATGCCTCATGAGTCTGTTCCTCTAGGCTTGACCCGCAGGCAGATAGATGAGATATATGCTGACTTCCAGTCTCACTTGGTACCGGAAGAGGCTCGGCCGACCAAAGCGGAGAGAGACTGGAGCGTTACTGTCGGGTACATTGTGTGGTTCTACACCGTCTCACACCCATGCATGGTGCCCACTGATGAGAGATCACCACCCAGACCTGCTCATCAGGAGATATTAGAGGAGCGGCAGTCTCAGTTGGACCATACTCAGGATGTCCTACCTCGCTGTCGTCAGATATAGCAGATAGCGCGGCAGGCCATTGCGGACGGTCACCTCCCTGAGGGCTCTGGTGCCAGACTTGCCGTGGATAGGATTATTGAAATTGCTCGGGGGGCACTTCAGTACCGCAGACATCGAGCCAGGATTGCGGGTAGGGGCAGAGGAGCAGAGGAGCCAGGAGAGATCCTTCGCTATACGCAATTGTTTTTTGTTTGATGTATTCTATTTATATTACATGTATGTACTGTATTTTGACAGAGGTTTATTATGTATATATATCATTTTATTTTATATATGGATGTTGTCGAATGTTTATTAAGTTGCGACGATATATTAACATATGCGACCAACCAACAAAACCGATTTAAAAAAAAAATAAAGTTCTGCTGTTTTCCGGATCTGTAGATCAGGAATGTTTCCGGATGTGTACTTCCGGAACGCATCAGCGTTTTTTAAAAAATTGGTGCGTCCGGATGTGCACATCCAGAATCAGGGGGCAAAACCGAAAATTCAGGTAGTGCCTAAGAAACATGGGTGGTGTGATAAGAAATTCTCCTATTTTATGGTAAATTTCTTGAGTACTTTTTTTTTCATGATTAATTAATTAAATGTTTAGATGATTACGTTCTGTTTCGATATTCAAAAATTTTGAGCAACATTACTGAATTATTTGTATTGTTTCGATATTCAAAAAGTCGAGAAACGTTATCTGCAATATATATATATATATATATATATATATATTTTGCAGATGACGTTTCTCGACTTTTGGTATAAAATTCAATTTCCACATTTTCTCTTATTATGTTTTTATTTTTCGATATATTTAAATTTCATTATATGATTACTTTAATTTGAATTTGATTATGGAAGGTTGAGATTAATGTAGCATGGAAAGTAAAGAATGCTCCAGATCCTACGATACTTCGTAAAGGAAAATCTAAAGCCAAGTTAGTCATATTGCCTCTAATTCCAAGGCAGAATAACAAAGTTGTTTCTCTTGCATTTTTCTTTCATTTAATTTGATTTCCCTTTGCTATGTGTATTTACATTTTGACAGAAAAGCGACAATTATTGATGGCGATGAAGAAGAAGTAAATCAAAATAGTTTATAAGTCATTTGAAAATAATTTGACTTTATTTTGTCTCTTATTACAAAAACAACTTATATACATAAGCACTTATATAATAATAATCAATTATGTTATACATGTTTAAACTATTTATTCAAACATGTTCTATCAAATCAAAGTAAAAAGTGCTATAAAAACGAGTTATACTTCAACTCTTACATCAAAAGAGCTTATATTATAAGCGCTTAAAATAAGTTATTCATCCAAACAGAACTTTAAAAAACTAATCTTTTCTCAGAGACACATTCAATTTAACTTCTTTATGATCATGAGAACCAAATTCATGTCCACCAAACACATCAGAAACAAGTGAAGTTATTTATAAATTTGTTTTCATTTGATTAATTTTTTCGAAAAAATATTAATTTAAAAAAAAAACTAATTTTTATGAAAAAAAATAATTAATTTATTTGGAAAAAATAATCATAATTTTTTTTGGGAAAAAAATGAAAAGAAAATTAATAACCGGTTACATAACCATAATCAAATTTATAACCGGTTTTATAACAGGTTTTGATTGAAATGTGATTATGGTTATGAATTCAAACCATTTAACTGGTTTAAAAATGATCATGGTTTGCTTTCTAAAAATAACTAAGCATGCACACCCCTACCGTTAATCTACCCAAAATCATTTTCAGGCAAAAAAAAACTCTTATCCTCAATCTCTTTTGTTGATTTTCCAACTCCCTTAAATATTACATCAATTAAGACTTTTCAATTGATCAAACAAGAACATGTCAAATCAAAAGATAACCACCTTTATAATTCAACCCCCCAAAAAAGAAAAGACTAAAAAAACACCTTAGAGTCATTAGGAATAACTATATGTCATCCAAACCACTTAAAGACTCCATACCCCCACAGACAAAGGTAGCTCACAAATAACAAAAAGGTGAGAAATCGATTGAACAAAAAACTCACACAGGGGACAAGAGATTCTAGTAGGATCTAAAATCACCTCTTCCTTAAATAGGTTCTCTTTAGACGAAAGTCTATCTTACAAAAGTTGTCAAGAGAAGACCAAAATCTTAGAAGGAACCCTATTACTCTAAATAGGGGGTGTCATGCGTTCTGCTGGAAAAGGAGCCGAAGAAGAGATCAAAGTAACCATTTGAACGAGGTAAGAGGACACCTTGAGAAAGTACCTTTTCTAGCATGCATTCATATCCAATTGTCCTTATTCAGGAAGAAAGTGACTTCTCAAAGCAAAGATAGAAGCTCCTCAAAATGGGAAGCTCTCTAAGAATGAAGTGTATCCACCATCGATGATCCCAAGTTATTGAGATTTAAGTGTGAGTGGTGAAGTTTCACGTCATCTAGAAATGGAGGAGTGTTGGACATATAAGAGAAAAGACGCATACCCCTATTGCCTTAAAGTTTTGGGTGAATGTATGGTGTCAAGTTCTCTTTGATCTTGAACATTTAGTCCATTAACACTTTTGGTGCTCCTGAGACTCCCCAACAAGTGGTATAAGAGCCATGTTAGACTTAGTGGGGGAGTGAAAGTGAATCTTAGTGTGGATTAAGACTAGTGATGTGGGTGACTCACACTTGTGAGGGGGATTGATGGAATTCAAGTGTGAGTGGTAAAGTCTCACATCGATTACAAATAGAGAAAATGTTGGATATATAAGATAAATGACTCATACCCCTAATGCTTAAGGTTTTTGGTGAATATGTGGTGTCAATGTCTCTTGAATCCTAAACATTTATCCCATTGACACTTCTGGCGCTCCCTGGACTCCCCAACACAGGTCAAAACCCCATTAACCACCAAACCAATCTCTCACACCAACTCATTAGACGGAAGATAATTAGAAAACAAACCAAAAAACTTAGTCTTTAAATGAATGATCCTTAACCAAGGGTCAATCCAAACAAAAATTTAAGTACCCGACCCAACTTTCCTAGTGATACCATCGACAAACCAATTTGAGCTATTGTCCTATTTAGATCTAAGAAGAGAAAGACACCCATTTCCAGTAAGAAGGAAAACGAAAAACCCTCAGTCACCCCCTCCACAAAGAGAAGAAAAATGAGCAGCTTCATCTAGCTAAACGAAGACTCCTCTAAATTCCCGAATCCTCTATTAGCATCCTTTATCTCCACTTCGCCAAAAGGGCAAGGTTAACCAACGAAAGGCCCCCCCCCCCTTTGTTCTTAGCCTTACAGACATCTTTCTACTTAATTCAAAATATCTTTGAAGCATCTTTCACCCCCACCCCAAGGATTATTTTTTGTAACTTGACTAGCTACTTCTAAACCGTTGCATGCATCTTAAAAAAGCCAAGATGAAGATGAAGATAAAATTAGGCACTAAATTAAGAAGAACCATTTTACCACCCAAACACACATATTTATGCTTCCAAGAATTAAGTTTCTTTTCGATTAAGTTGACTAAATGATCCAAAATAGTTTCAAGGCGAAGATTAACCCCACTAGCAATACAAGATACTTAAAAGGAAGATAATAAATTTATTATAATCTCCTACAAATGATAAAAAGGCAAAATCCATATTAACCCCTATAAGATTACTCTTAAAGAAATTCATTTGAAACCCCGAAGCCAACTTCAAACCTCTAATAATAGCATTAATACTCTATAGATTCTCCATAGTAGGGTCAGGCACCAGGAAAATATCAACATACTAAAGGTGGGGCACTATCGACCTATATATATAGATCTTAAACTTAGAGTAAATATCAATTTCCTCAACCCTAGTGAGTAGACCACTAAACCCTTTAGCCACTAGAAGGAAAAAGAATGGAGCTAGATGATCCCCCTTACTTCAAACCCTTTTGGATGTTGATCTCTTGATTAGAGTGCCAATTTACTAGTACCACAAGATTACCAGAACATTGGCAAGGCATAAAAATAATTCATGAGCTCTCCCTCTTTAGAGCATTGGCAAGGCATAAAAAGAATTTTGATATACTTGCAAGGTACAATTCATCATTGCCTTCACATTAAACCATCTAATGATTTAGACATGATTGGATACTCAGATGCAATGCAGATTAGACCACTAATGTAGATGATAGAAAATCTATGGAAGGTCAATGTGTCTTCCTTGGTGAGACACTTGTTTCTTGGTCATCAAGAAAACAAAAAGTACTCTCAAGGTTTAATACAGAGTCAGAATATAGGGCTCTACCTGATCTAGCTGCTGAGATAACATGGACTCGCTCACAACTTGATGAATTAAAGTTTCCTTTGCCAAGAAAACCAACTCTATGGTGTGGTAACTTGAGTGCCAAAGCACTAGCTTCAAATCCAGTCATGCATGCCAGATCAAAGCACATTGAAATTGATGTACACTACATCAGAGATCAAGTACTGCAAAATAAAGTTATTGTAGCCTATGTACCATCAGTTGATCAAATTGATGATTGCCTCACAAAGGCTCTGACTCATACTCGGTTTAATATGCTCGGAGACAAACTTGAAGTGGTTCCCTCACCCACAAGGTTGAGGGGACAGTTAGAAACAAGATCACATGATATTAGGATCTCATTATTGTCATCATCATTGTCATTATCACTCATTAGGGTGTATGATTATTTGTTTCTATATTGATCATATTGTAATTATGTCTAGCATGATTATAGATTTATAAATGCTACTCATTGCTGTATAAATTCACATACTGATCTGAACTCACATACATTTTCCCAGAGTCAATGGTGATGCTGATTGGAAGATGCGTGTCTACGGTTTCATATCAGATTCTTGTTAACAGGTAACCTAGCCGGAGTTTCTCTCCTAGAGGGGCCTCCGACAAGGTGACCAGATGTCCCCTTACCTTTTTATTATCTGTGCAGATGTGCTGTCAGGATTGGTCAAGGAGATGATGGATAACAACATTCATGGAATTCAAGTTGCTAGGAGGGCCCCCAAGATATCCCTCTGTTTTATGTTGACGATTGCCTATTGTTTGCGCGAGAAAATTCCATTGAGGCTGACTGTTTATTGAAGACCCTTGAAAGGTACCAGAATGCACCGGGACAAGTAGTTAATTTGGATAAATCAGAGGCATCCTTTAGTCGAAATATGCGTGAAGAGGTGAAAGAGATGATCCATAGCCGGACGGGTGTCAAGACTGTGATGTCTCATTCTCGATACTTGGGTCTGCCTGTAGTATTTGGGAGATCTAAGAAGTAGGTTTTCTCTCTTGTTGTGGAGAGCGAGTATGGAAGAAAGTCAAGGGGGTGGAAAGAGAGCTTTATGTCTAGAGCAGGTAAGGAGGTCCTCATTAAGGTTGCTGCACAGTCCATTCCGAACTACATTATGAGCTGCTATAAGTTTCCTGAAAGTTGTTGTGATGAGATCGAAGCCTTGTTAGCAATGTTTTGGTGGGGGGCGAAGAATGGGGAAAGGAAGATGAATTGGTTGAAGTGGGATAGATTGGTTGTGTCGAAGAGTGTCAGCGGTTTGGGGTTCAGAGGCTGCAGCGAGTTTAATATTAGTTTGCTTAAGGAACATTTCTGACACATGTTGGTGGGGGAACATTCTCTTCTTGGGAGAGTCTTCAAGAGCAAATATTTTCCTAGATGTTCCATTCTTGAAGCTACTTCAGGTTTCTCCCCAAGCTATGCTTGGAGGAGTATCCTTAGTGCAAAGGAAGTTGTTAAAAATGGCTACAGGTGGCAGATTGGTGATGGTGCAAAAGTGAGAGCTTGGAATGACAATTGGCTTACGGGTTATTCTGGCCTTTGTATCAAAAGTCCTGTGTGCACTATTGGCCCTGATGCTATGGACAAGGAGCTTATCGATCAAGACTTGCATATGTGGAATAGAGAGTTGGTTGGAAATTGTTATAATCGCACAAAAGCTTTGGAGGTCTGTAATATTCCTTTGTCCTTTAGGCAACTTGAAGACAAAATCATCTGGCACCATGAAGGAAATGGAGAGTATTCGGTGCGTTCCGCTTACAGGTGGCTCAGTAGGAGGAGACAAAGCTTGCTACCAGGAACATCGGGAAGCGATAAAGACACTCTCTGGCAAAACATCTGGGAAGCTCCAGTTCAGAATAGGATAAAAGAGTTTCTTTGGAGAGTGGCAAGGAAGATTTTGCCAACCAAAAGCAACCTGAGCAAGAAGGGCATTAGGATCGATGTGACTTGTGGTTTCTGCAACAAGGCTCCCGAAACTGACCACCATCTATTCCTGCACTTTGACTTCGCAAAACAGGTATGGTTCTCTTCTCCCCTTGGCTACTGCATCCTGACTCACCTGGAAATCCTGGACTGGCTGGATAGTTGCTTAAAGTGTAACAACCTGTATGCTATTCAATTGAGCTGTGTCATCTTGTGGAAAATTTGGCAAGGGCGAAACAAATTGCAGTTCCAACAGGTGACCATAGGCTTGTGCATGGTGGCAGAGGAAGCTCTTGAGGAGTTGGAGGAGTTTCAAATAGCAAATCCTCATCTGGGGAAAAAAATCAAAACTGCAGTAGCTGCTGGACCGGAGTCCAACCCCAATAATCTCAGTTCAATTCAAGCTGATGCAGGTTGCTTCTAGGAGGGGTTTTTTACCCTTTTGCGTGATAAGAAATCACAACAATGATGTCTCCTTGGCTGCTAGCAAGAAAGAGCATGGTCATGTGGCTCCAGAGCTAGCGGAGCTTCTTGCTATTCGTTGGGGTCTCCAGCTCGCAAAGTCTCCGAGCCTTGACAGAATCCCTCTTCAATCTGATGCACTTTTTGTTGTTGACTGTATAAACCAGGTCAAGTTCTCTGCTGTATTTGAGCCTAATGTGGTAGATTGTAAGCACCTTTTGGACTCATTTTGGGAGGCTACTGTTATCAGAGATGCTCACCATATGGTTGGCATAGGCAAGAGGGTAAGATCTAGATCTTGGATAGGTTGTATTTCTAGTGAGGACTTGGATCTCATATCTTGTAACCCTGTTGGTTTTTTCATTAATTAAATCAGTTATTTGATCGTAAAAAAAAATATATATATGTCAGTGTTTCAATCTAATTTTAATTATCTAATCTCAATGTGAATTTAGATTTTATTTGCTATATGAAGTCGTGAAAAAAACCATATTTAAACGTAAAGTCCGCTCGACATAGGCAGGATACGGGAATATTACTAGGAAATACAAATGGAGTAATTCACAATTCAGAATTTCATTTTCACCAAGTTTACTCAACTCTTTTATTGAATAAGAAGAAAATTCCCATGCTGTACAATTCTCTAGAGTAACCTGGAATTTTTTCTATATCTAACTATACTCTATATAATTTGAATGCTAACAACATTTCAATTCATAATTCAATAAATGGTAATAATAATGATACTTGGTAGTAAGAATAAGGAAAAGACATTTTATGCTACAATCTGCTCTATCCATCGTGATGACACTTGTTTATAGAGGTCATAATGCTGTTTCTTAGCACCAAATATCTCAGAACTCTCAGAAGAAACCAAAGAATGAACCCAAGAGACATCCGGTTCAACATATTCTGGCTGTGACACACCTACCATAGTATTTCTAAACCCAAAAGAAGCGAACTTTTTAAACTTGTTCAGATCATCCCCATCATGAGAAATCCCTTCAGAAAATCCATAGTTCATCCTTCTGTTGGATTCAGAAGCACTAATATGGTGCCTTGCCACACCGCGGTCCATAAAACTTTGGCTTCGTGTTGCAAAGGCTGAAGATCTTGAATTCGTCACTGCTGCAGCCATAGCAGCAGATGAATCATATCCATAAGCTGATGATTTTCTTACAGGAGAGGGAACAAAGTTGTTGATAGGATAACTTGCTTGAACATGGTTCCTGTTTTGGTTCAACTGAAGCCTACTCATAGATTGCAATTGAGTAGGAGTTGATGGTTGCATAGAAACGCCATGTAACAGGTCCATTTCTTGATACAAATCTCTTGCACTCAAAGCACTTTTCAGTTGCCTATTAGGAAGCTGCAATGAAGGTGGAGCAAGGTTCATTTCATTCTGCCACAAGTTTCCACTGTTGGGAGATGAAGCTGCTGCCAATGGAGACATACGCGATGTTGAAGCATTTGAAGTTGGTAAAGACTCTTGTGAAGGCATAGCTGATCCAGTAGAAGCATACAAAGGCCTCAACTCTTCATGTTTGTGTGCAAAGAAGCACACTTTTCTTGAACATCTTATCTCGTCTTTACAAAGTCTTGTTCTGTATTGTAAAGGATGGAGCAAGGACTCAAAAACACCATGTGAATACTCACATGCATCTTTGTTCTGGCATGTTCCTTTGCGAAACTCGGGGCACGGAACACAGCTATAAAGGTACTTCTTTGGATCTCTCCTTCTAGCATTCTCACCTGGATGAACAAATGGACACTGAGTCCAATCATGAGAGTAACCCCTTGAGCAAGTCTTCACTTTGAAACTATACATTCTAAACTCATCTGTTCCAAAAACACCATTGTTTATATCAGGCAATGATATATCAATAGGATACTCTTTCTTTTCACCTACTAGTTCTTTTGAATTAGCAACTGAAAATTTCTGCTTAATTGTTTCATCAAGGGAACTAACATCTGCTCCGGCATCAATTAAGAGGTCAACAATTTCAAGAGTTGATTCAGAGCCACCAGCAACAGCACAATGTAAAGCAGTGACATTTTCAGAACCAGTTTGCGTGTTGACATCAACCATGTTTGTTTCGATGATATATTTGACAACCCTAGTGCTTCCAAACAAAGAAGCAATCATAAGAGGTGTTCTCTTTTCGTAAGACATCTTCTTTGATCCAATTTTTCTAGAATACCAAAACCCTGCCTCGTTTAAATCATAACCCTTCTCTTCCACTTCCCTTTTGAAGGCTTCAATGTCATCTGTTGCTGATAATTCTAGTAAAACTGAGGTTTGGAACTTGGTTTCCATGGTTGGATTGGATCTTTCTGTGTGATTTGTTTATAGATGAAATAAGTAAAAAATGGAGAAGGTTTTGATTGTGAAGGTGAGTGAGAATGAGAGGAAGTGTTGTCTTTTTATAGTGTGGGGTTTCGCAGTGGATTAGAAAAAGAAGATGAAGTAGAGAGGAAAGTGTGAATTCTCTTCGTGACTCTTTCTGAAATCCTACTCAATCTTTGTTGACCCGTGTGCTTAGTCAAAGTACACAATTTCAAAGCTAAAGTGGGACCCACAAACCAAAGTGTTTCTTCTAAATCCAATAATTGTTCGGTCATGTTCGTACGTTGGTGTCTTCCTATTTCCTTTCATTCATTCAATATGTTCGCACGCGTTTAATTCATGTCTTTTGAGTGATTCTGCTGTTTTTTTCTGAGCAGGTTTTAAGATCAGTGTGCTGTTGGTTTATAATTTATATTATTTTAGTGGTTTGGTGTCTCTTTGTCAGTTATGGTAGTAGTTGTTAGTTGTTTTGGGATTGTAATTGGATCTGGTGTCTTTCTTTGGCATTACTTATGCCTTGCTTTAATTGAATGGTTCTTTTTGCATTTAAAAAAAAAAAAGCTCATGTCTATAACCTTTTTAAAGTTTTTGTATAATATATTCTTTTATATGTAAAATTACATGCGTTTAATTTTAAAATTTTACAGTATAAAAATAGCCGATGTATTTATTATTTACAGTCCTGCTTCGATATCTGCGGTATTGAAGTGTCCCTTGAGCAATTTCAATAATCCTATTCACGGCAAGTCTAACACCAGAGCCCTCAGGGAGGTGACCGTCCGCAATGGCCGTCCGCAATAACCCAACAAACCAAAGTGTTTCTTCTAATAATTGGTCGCTCATGTTCGTAAGTTGGTGACTTCTTCCTATCTCCATTGGTTAATACACATTTTTATTTTATTTTATTATTTTAATATGACGCGTTAAGTTAGATGGATTTTTATATTTATTTTTTATTTATTTTTATTATACGCGTAACTTTTTAATTATTATTTTATTGTTTATATTTTAAAATGTTAAAATAGAAAATTTAAAAATTAATCTTTCAAAAGTATTGAATTCATGTCTTCATTGATGATGATGGGACCTTTTTCAATAAATTAGAATATCTTAATTGTTTATTTGTTTGTTTTAAATATATATGCTACAACATTTTAGACACTTAATAATTTAGTTTATTTTTTAAATATTAAATGTTAATATAACATTAATTTTAGTAAATATAATGTTTAATAAATATTAAACACTAATATAAATATTTATTATACAAACGTTAATATAAATATTTATTTAAATATTTATTTTTAATAAATAAATTAGTATAACTATTAAATTAGTTTAGTTTTTAAATATTAAATGTTAATATAAATTATATTTTAATAATTTATATTTATATTACATGTTTATATATTTAAATTGCATGTTACATTAATTTAAATATATGAAATGTTAAAATAAATATATTACATGTAACCTTTTTATATTACATATTTATTACATTTTTATGTTATAATATATAATTTAAATTACTGTTATATAATAATAAAAATGTAATAAAAATATTAGTAATTAATAATAAACTGAAAATAAAAATATTTTTAATTAAAATAGCAGTTTTTAATATTAATAATTAATAATAGACTGAAAATAAAAATATTTTTAATAAAAATAGTAGTTTTAATATTAGTAATTAATAATGAACTGAAAATAAAAATATTTTTAATTAAATTAGCAGTTTTTAATATTAATAATTAATAATAGACTGAAAATAAAAATATTTTTAATAAAAATAGTAGTTTTAATATTAGTAATTAATAATGAACTGAAAATAAAAATATTTTTAATTAAATTAGCAGTTTTTAATATTAATAATTAATAATAGACTGAAAATAAAAATATTTTTAATTAAAATAGTAGTTTTAATATTAGTAATTAATAATAAATTGAAAATAAAAATATTTTTAATTAAAATATCAGTTTTTAATGTTAATAATTAATTATAAACTGAAAATAAAAATATTTTTAATTAAAATAGTAGTTTTAATATTAGTAATTAATAATAAACTGAAAATATTTTTTTTAATTAAAATAGCAGTTTTTAATTATCTTAACATTAAATAATTATAAATATATACATAAATATATAAAAATATGAAATTGAAAACTAACATGTTAATAATATTTTTTATTTTATTTCAGTTTAATATATTTAAATATATATTTTATTTCAGTTTAATATATTTAATTTCAGTTTAATATAAATTAATATTATATTATTCAATTTAACATGTAAATAATATTTTTTATTTTATTTTAGTTTAATATATTTAAATATATATTTTATTTCGGTTTAATATATTTAATTTCAGTTTAATATATTTAAATATTTATATTATATTTTTTTTATGTTAATTAATAGTACTTTTTATTTATTTTAGTTAATTTCAATTGAATATAAATATTTTTTAACATTATTTTTTAACGCTGTTAATTAAATATTTTTTTAATATATTTTTTACATATTTTAATATTTTATATGTTATAAAAACGCATTAACCATGGAAGAATTAATTAAAATTAAAAATGATGAAATTTTAATGGAAAAATTTAATATGGAAATCGAATTAACAAATTTAAACAGAGATACAAAATTCCTTATGGATAAATATTTGGAATTAGTGTCCTTTATTAATTAATGTATCTTTGTCTGGAATACAATATTCATCTTCAAATATATTGTCATTTAATCTTCTATAGTCAAAGACCATCCTTGATTGTCCTCTTTTCTTTTCTGCTTCTTTTGGACAATAAAAGCAAGGGTTCTGCTACATCTAGATTTCCTAAAAGTAGTCCGATACAAATGGGTTATTCCATAGCACATCCTTCAAGGTTACCCATTCAGGTCTATACCAACAACAATCCTAATTTAAGAACATTAGAAAAAAAACCTAATGAAATTAATTTATATGGTTATGAACATGTTATGCTAAACATTACTAATAACCATCCGCAACTTTTAGATACTTACATTGAAAAATGGATTTCCTTGGTAATTAGAGATTATGAAAGTAGACATTACAATATTACCACAGAAGAAGAAATGATTAAGATTGCCGAAAATTATTTGGGAGACATAGCTCGAGCAGCTTGAGAAGCTTTTAAAAGCTAATTTTCCAGAAAAATTATCAGAATTAGTAACTCAAGGAAATAATATTTATAATTTTACATATTTGATTCATAGAATTATTACAGGCAAAGATGTCAATGTTGGATTAACCATGAGACAGGCAGAAGCTATGAGGGATTTAGAACAAATTCAGTTATATGATTGGAATCATGTAATAGAATTCCTACCAGACTTTTATGCTTTAGCAAGCACTTCTGGAAATTATTTCTCTAAAGAATTAGGAGAAAGATTATTCACTAAATTACCAGGACCCCTAGGTCAAGAAATCCATGAAAATTGGAAAAAAACTAGAAGTAAATGATGAATTTGATAACATAGGAATAAGAATTCAATTTACCATTTCTGAATTAAAAAAGAAATGTACTTATATCTAAATTCAAAAAGAACTAAAACAAAAAAATATAGGTTTTTGTAAACAAATTGATACTCCCCAACAATATGGTAAACATCCTGATGATTTTTTTTAATAAGCACACTCTTAAGACCCAAGCGTTTCACCACGAAGTCACACACACTATATATAAGAAAAATGATACTAAAAAAAATTATTTAAGAAAATCCAACGCTAAGAAACCTTATTTAAACAAGGAAAAACATGTTAGAAAATACAATCCTAATAAGACTTATAAAAATACAATTACTTGTTTTGCTTGTAACAAACATTGATGATGATGGGGCCCTTTTCCAATAGGTTAGAATATCTTAGTTGTTTATTTGTTTGCTTTAAATGTATATGTTACAACATTTTAGTCATTTAATAATTTAGTTTATTTTTTAAATATTAAATGTTAATATAACATTAATGTTTAGTAAATATAATATTTAGTAAATATTAAACACTAATATAAATATTTATTATACAAACGTTAATATAAATATTTATTTAAATATTTATTTTTAATAAATAAATTAGTATAAATATTAAATTAGTTTAGTTTTTAAATATTAAATGTTAATATAAATTATATTTTAATAATTTATATTTATATTACATGTTTATATATATTTAAATTGCATGTTACATTAATTTAAATATATGAAATGTTAAAATAAATATATTACATGTAACCTTTTTATATTACATATTTATTACATTTTTATGTTAAAATATATAATTTAAATTACTGTTATATAATAATAAAAATGTAATTATATATTTACATATTTAATAATAAATTGAAAATAAAAATGTAATAAAAATATTAGTAATCTATACAATATATAAAGGGAATACTTTATTTTGGTGTAACCCTTTTTCTACCATTTTTACCCTTACTTTATTTTATAATTTACTTAATAACTTCTTATTGTTAACTTCCACATAACTTCTATTATTAACTTCCACATAACTTTCTATTATTAACTTTTACATAATATTTTTTTTTAAAATTATATTTAAATAAAAACTATCATTTATATTTTTATTCATGCGCATTAAAAAAGCGGACAGACAGACACGCGAGTGCCGTCTGGACGCTAGTTAATAATAAACTGAAAATAAAAATATTTTTAATTAAAATAGCAGTTTTTAATATTAATAATTAATAATAGACTGAAAATAAAAATAGTTTTAATTAAAATAGTAATTTTAATATTAGTAATTAATAATGAACTGAAAATAAAAATATTTTTAATTAAATTAGCAGTTTTTAATATTAATAATTAATAATAGACTGGAAATAAAAATATTTTTCATTAAAATAGTAGTTTTAATATTAGTAATTAATAATAAACTAAAAATAAAAATATTTTTAATTAAAATAGCAGTTTTTAATATTAATAATTAATTATAAACTGAAAATAAAAATATTTTTAATTAAAATAGTAGTTTTAATATTACTAATTAATAATAAACTGAAAATATTTTTTTTAATTAAAATAGCAGTTTTTAATTATCTTAACATTAAATAATTATAAATATATACATAAATATATAAAAATATGAAATTGAAAATTAACATGTTAATAATATTTTGGCCTAATGCATGCTTTGGTCCCTTAACTTAATTTAAGTTTTCAGTTTGGTCCCTTATTTAATAAACATTAGTATTAGATCCTTTAATAGTGATTCCATTAACACATATGGTCCATTCTGTTAAAAAGTATGTTTTCCGTTAGTTTTTGATTAGGTGGCACTCCAGCTGGATTTTTTTAGGTGAGTTGGAATAAACCTTTCACATTCTAAATAAAAAAACTCTAAAAGTTTCAACGTTTCATTTTTAGTCTTTTTTCACTTCATTTGAGTTCCTTTCACTCCATTGTCAGCTCAACATTGTAAACCTGAAACCCTAATTTTTACCTGAAACCTGAAACCTCAACATTCCCTCGTCTGGTAATGGAATGTATATTCTTCGTTTTTTTTTGTTCATCCACGTTCACATGCAACTTTGTTTCATTCATTCGTTTTCTTCTCCATTTCCATTTTAGGGTTTGTGAAGTATTTGATACGATACGACGCGAAAGAGGAGCAAGTTCAAGCATTTGTTTTGAGGTAACACTACTGCAAACTTTATGTGTATATTCTTCGTTTGTTTTAGTTATTCCTTAGGGTTTTTCATTTGCTTAGTTAGGGTTCTTGTTCTGGTTTGTCTAGGTCATGGAGAACCGTTTTACATGCGTTGTTCATCATAGGGGTCAGTTTTCTGAGTTTACGAAAGAAGGTTATAATGGCTTAGAGGAAACGTGGGATGTGGACCCTGATTTTTGGAGTTACTTTGAAGTGTTAGGTGGTTTAAAGGAGTTAGGTTATCCTAGTGTAGAGAGCTTATGGTATTATGATAAAATGGAGTGTAATAGCATAACTGAGTTAAAAGATGACAATGGAACTAGGAGGATGCATACTATTGCTGTGTTGACTGGAGAAGTACATTTGTATGTCATACATCCTATCCTCCAACCTGAGGTAATCGAGGAACCAGTTCTGTCACTTGAGTTTAGTGCTGAAATAGGAGAGAAGACTGATTTAAGTGAAAAGATTGATGAGGGCCCCACTTGTGTTGAGAATGTAGGTGACAACTGTGAAAAAATTCCAACTGATTTTGGGAGTGTTATGGATGAGGTTATAGCTGATGTGGAAGGAGACAAGGGGACCACAATTGTTGGAAATGTTGTGGAAGTGGAAGTTGGGGACAAGGGGACCACTGACATTGAGATTAACGAGGGGACAAATGCAGTTGCACAAGGTGAGGAGCCCACTGAAATTGAACAAGCTAAGGGTACAACAGTAAGTGAACAAAGTGAGGAGCCCAATGTAGTTGAACAAAGTGAGGGACTGAACTGCAACAATGATGTAGAAGAAGGACTGAATTGCCAAAAAGAAGGAGAAGAGGGACTGAACTGCAGTGATGACAGTGCATTGGAGATAAATTTTGAGGACTCGGATGATGATGTGGTTATGACTGAGGAGATACCAGAAAGTGAACTTGTAGTGTCTGAAGATGAGGTGGTTGAGGGTAAAGGGAAGGGTAAAGGGAAGGGAAAAGGCAAGGGTAAAGGGAAAGGTAAACCCAAGGGTAAAGGAAAGGGAAAACCAAAGAGTAAAGGAAAGGGAAAAGTAGGAAGACCTTGTAAGAAGGTTAATGTCTGTGAAGCTTCTGTTGAAACAAGTCTTTTGGATGAAAGTGATGCAGAGGAAGAACAACCAACTGTAAATTTGAAGGGTTTGAGTGACATAGAGGATGAGAATAGTGAGGATGGGTTGAAAGAATATTTTAGTGAGGATGAATGTGTTGGAAAGGCAGATTGGAAAACATTCAAACTGCCTAAGAAGATGGATGACTATAAGTGGGAATTGGGGACATACTTTGCTTCCAAGCAAGACTTCAGGGATGGTATTAGAACATATGCCATACATAATGGTAGGAACATGAAGTTCAAGAAAAATGACAAGAAAAGGATGCGAGTGATATGTAAAAAAGGTTGTCCATGGGAGGCATATTGTGCAAAAATTCAGGATGAAGATACTTGGCAGCTTAGGAAGATTGTTGATAAACACACATGTAGTAGAGATTACAAAGTGAATTTTCTCACATCCAAGTGGCTTAGCACTAAGATACAACACAATGTGAGGGAGAATCCTAGTTTAAAGCTTAGTGACATCATGGAAAAGACCCAACAGAAATGGAATGTGGGGATCAACAAAACTCTTGCATACAGGGCAAAGACCATGGCAATTGATATTGATGGGTCTTTTAGGGAGCAGTACAAGAGAATACATGATTATGCACATGAACTTCTTAGGTCCAATCCTGGATCAACTGTTAAAGTGACAAGTCAGCCATACCAAGGTGGAGAAGAAAGCATTGAAAATCCTGATTGTGAGTTGAGCCCTCATTTTCAAAGGATGTACATCTGTTTCAAAGCATGCAAGGACAGTTTCTTCAAGTGCAGGCCCATAATAGGATTGGATGGCTGCTTCTTGAAAGGTTACTATGGTGGTCAAATTCTTGCTGCAATTGGAAGGGATCCAAATGACCAGATGATGCCAATTGCATTTGCTGTTGCAGAGGGAGAAACAAAAGACTCATGGAGTTGGTTCCTTGATTTGCTGATACATGATCTTGGAGGCACAAGGTTGTGCAAAACTTACACATTCATAAGTGACCAACAAAAGGTACTTAGTCAATTAATGTCTTTACTTTGCTGTTCACATACATATCTTACATTGAGTTTAGGTGACTAATGCATACTTTTATTTAGGGACTATTGCCTGCTCTAGATGAACTGCTGCCACAAGTGGACCAAAGATTTTGTGTCAGGTATACTTCTTCCAGATACTTATATCTTTTTGTTAATGCATGTTCATAAGGTAACTAATACATACATATGTATTTCTGTTGGTTTATGTGTGAAGGCATCTATACAACAATTTTAGGAAGAGATTCTCAGGTGTTAAACTCAAGGAATTAATGTGGAAAGCTGCAACAGCCACCTACACAAATGCTTTTGAAAAGGCAATGTTGGAAATGAAGGCTGTTAATGTAGAGGCATTCAAGCACCTAATAAAGTTACCTACTAGGTTTTGGACCAAGGCATTCTTCAAAACAACCCCTTTGTGTGATACCCTAGTAAACAACATGTCAGAAGCATTCAATTCAGTTTTTGTGACAGCAAGGTCCAAACCAATCATAACAATGATTGAAGAGATTAGAGTGTATCTAATGCAAAGATGGGAGTCAAACAGACAAACAATTTCCAAGTTTGAAGGTGACATCCTACCCAACATCAAGAAGAAGATTACAAAGGAGTCTGAAAAAACAAAAAGCTGGATTGTGAGGTATGAACATTCTACACAACATCTAAATGATTGTTTTACATTCTACCCAACTTAGGTTTTAAATGTTTGTTATCCATTTAACAGGCGTGCAGGGGAGTATGACTATGAGGTGAGACACATCTCATACAATGGAGATAAATACACTGTCAATTTGTCAACCAAAGTGTGTTCTTGCAGAAAATGGATGCTCACAGGTTTACCTTGCTGTCATGCTATATCTTGCATGAAATCTCAACATTTAGAGATTGAAAGCTATGTCCCTGATTGCTACAGAAAACAAGTGTATGAAGACTGCTATGCATCTGTCATATATCCAATCAATGGGGAATTACTCTGGGAGAAAAAAGGTTATGCTGAGTTGCAACCACCACCCATCAAAAGACAACCAGGAAGGCCAAAGAAGAAGAGGACTAGAGATGCTTCAGAGAGCATAAGGGATGAAACTCAGCTAAAGAGAGCAAACTTTGGCATCAAGTGTAGTAGATGCCACATGATGGGTCACAACAAGTCAACCTGCAAACACCCAGGTCCAAGTCAGACAACTCAGCCTGAACCAAGTCAGCCTGGTCCAAGTGAGCCTACAGCATCTCAGCCTGAAGTAACTCTTCCTGCAACAAGTCAGCCTGCAGTGAGTGTCCCTGAAGCAAGTCAAACAGCATCAACAGCAACTTGATCCACATATGAACACTTTATTTAGTCATTTGTAACTCAGTGTCATATGAACACTTTATGTAGTCTTTTGTGAGCACCTTATTTAGGCATTGTTGTTTTGGTGGCTCTTTTGTATCAGTGCTCTTTTTGAATCAGTGCTCTTTTATAATCAGTGCTAAGAACAAATGCTTTTTGTAGCAGTGTCAAGAACACATGCTTTATTGATTCACTAATATATTAACAACATGTTATTGATTCAGTAATATTGTATCAAAATATTCTAAACAATATTGATTCATCATATTCTAACCAATACAGTTATAATTACAGACCATTACAAACCATTTCACAATAAATGTTGCAGAACCATATATAACACAATTGCTTAAACATTTGATAACATTCATAACACAATTGTTACCATTACAAACCATTACATAACACCATTACATAACACAATTGCTTAAACATTTGATAACATTCTTACATCCATAACTATGATAAACACATTATTACATTTATTTCAAATACCTTGTTACAAAAACTATGTTAAACCCTAAACTAATAATGCAAAACAAAATGACATTTTTCAACATTCCTCTTGTGCTCAAAACCTCATTCTTCAACTTCAATATCTTCTTCCTTTGCCTTTCAATCTTCACATCCCTTCCATCAACAACTTCATCTCCTACCCACTTGAAAAAATTGCATCCCTTCTCCACTTGATTTTTGTAATTTCTACAACCCCAAAACTTTCTCCCAACATTAACACTATTCAAATCCGTAACAGTACGCATGACACACTCTTCTTCACACCAACACTCCATCTTTTTCCTTCTTATCACAACAGATCCAAATGACCCATAACTTTGGGAGTTTGCTTTCGATTTGTTGCAGGAGTTTATTGACATTTTCAACTATGAAAGAAAAAGGATGAAAGAAAGAATAAGGAGGAAGAAGATGATGAACAGTAAAGGTGACAATAATGAAGGAACAATGAAGAATGAAGAACCCTAACAATTCATCATCTTTATCGTTTAAAAATGGCTAATTGCTGACTCACAAATGCCCTAAAATCCTTGCTGGCATGCCACCTAAGCAAACTTAACGTTTTTACAACAAAACTAACAGAATGGATCAGATTGTTTAACGGAACAATTCTTGAGGGACTTAATCGTAACGTTTATTAAATAAGGGACCAAAGTGAAAACGGAAATTAAGTTATGGGACTTCAGGACTAAATAAGCCTAATATTTTTTATTTTATTTCAGTTTAATATATTTAAATATATATTTTATTTCAGTTTAATATATTTAATTTCAGTTTAATATAAATTAATATTATATTATTCAATTTAACATGTTAATAATATTTTTTATTTTAGTTTAGTTTAATATATTTAAATATATATTTTATTCAGTTTAATATATTTAATTTCAGTTTAATATATTTAAATATATATTTTTTTAATTTTTTTTATGGTAATTAATACTTTTTATTTATTTTAGTTAATTTCAATTGAATATAAATATTTTTTAACATTATTTTTTAACGCTATTAATTAAATATTTTTTAATATATTTTATAAATATTTTAATATTTTATATGTTATAAATATACAATTTAAATTGAAGCAAACAAATAAATATATTGCATACTCATTATATGTTGTAATATTTACATTTGAATCAAACATATAAATAAGGAAAACATGCTAGCCTAGTGGAAGAGGTGTCCCTTTACAACCAAAAGGTCATGGGTTTAACACTAATGGTAGACAAAATTTTAAGTTTTGATCTTTTAACATTTTAACGTGCAAATAATAAAATAATAATAAAAATGGCTCGCGTATATTTAAAATAAAAAGAAAAAATATAAAAAAATCCAGCTAACTTGACATATTATATTAAAATAATAAAATATAAAAAAACAAACAAAGCAGCGCCACGTCATAGATTCTGCTGACTGTGTGCACTGAAGGGTCAAAATAAAAGAATTTTCAAATGGCAGAGATGAAATCTAAGTTTTTTTTTACAGGGTCCTTTTACAGTTTTCTTGAATTCGTGTTGAATTTTTGATCGGAATCGTAACATAATCACATTTCTTGATTTTGCGGGATTTAGAAACACTAGTGTTTAGTTGAGATCTGAGTGAATCGCAAAGGTTGAAGATGAATGGAAATGATAATTTGAGTACTAAGCTTCCGGTGTTCGATGACAAGAACTGGAATCGGCGGATGATTCAGATGTATGCGTTGTTTGGCGCTCAAGATGTTCTTGATTCAGTCTTGGTCAGAAGTCAGGAAGAGATCTGACGGTGTTCACTCAACTTCTAAAAGGCAAAAGAGTGCTCAAAAGGGGAAGGAGAAGTATGACAAGAGGAAGATTCATTGCTACTGTTGTAAGAAGTTTGACAATTTCGCTGTTGATTATTGGTCAAACAACGAAAGGAATTCAAAAGAAGCAAACGTAGCCAGATGAGATTCTGATGATGAATCTGTGCTATTGATGGCTTCTGAATTTGATGATGTGTATTTGAAAGACTGGTGGTATATGGACACTAGCTGCTCAAATCACCTTACTAGAAATAAGAAATGGCTAGTTGATTTTGACTCTAGAAAGAGGACAAATATCAGACGTGCTGATGATAAATACGTCAATGCTGAAGGTGTGGGAAATGTCCGAGTAGTTCTGAATAATGGTAAAACAACATTGATTCAGAATGTGTGGTATGTTTCTGACATGAAAAACAATCTGATGAGTGTAGAACAATTAATCGAGAAAGGTTTTTCAGTTACTAGGAATGACAATCTTTTGAAGCTATATGATTGTAATCAGAAGCTGATTATGAAGTTAGAACAGGGAAGGAATAGAACATTCAAAGTGAATGTTAAAACTGCAGACTCTGAATGCCTTAGTCCAATAAGTGTTATGAAGGAAACTTGTGGCACAAAAGATTTGGTCATTTGAACTTCAGAAGCTTAGGGCATCTGAATTCGAAAAAGTTGGTACATGGAATTTCTACAATTAAGAAGCCAGAAAAGTCATGCAATATGTGCATGAGACGGAAGCAACCAAGACTACCATTTGCATTTAAAATTCCACCAAGAGCAAAACATGCTTTGCGTATGCTTTGCAAAGGAGTCAAAACAGAAAACTGATTACTATGTTGAAAGTGATCGCTAATAACAGAATAATCTAACTAATTAATTTAAGGTATTATTATGTAATAATCTCTTTCCTCGAGCTAGAAGAAAATATACAGGCTGTACAATTCCCTGGACTAGCCTGAAATTTTTTCTTAGAAACACCTTTCTACCTACTGTACTCTTATGTAATTTGAATGCCAACAACAATTCAATTAACAATAAATAAATAGATAATAATGATACTTAGTAAGAAAAATCAAGGGGACTTTATGCTACAATCTGCTCTGCCCATGGTGATGACATTTGTTTATAGAGATCATAATGCTGTTTCTTAGCACCAAATATCTCAGAAGTCTCAGAAGAAACCAAAGAATGAACCCAAGAGACATCCGGTTCAACATATTCTGGCCGTGACACACCTACCATAGTATTTCTAAACCCAAAAGAAGCGGACTTTTTAAACTTGTTCAGATCATCTCCATCATGAGAAATCCCTTCAGAAAATCCATAGTTCATCCTTCTGTTGGATTCAGAAGCACCGATACGGTGTCTTGCCACACCGCGGTCCATAAAACTTTGGCTTCGTGTCGCAAAGGCTGAAGATCTTGAATTCGTCACTGCTGCAGGCATAGCAGAAGATGAATCATATCCATAAGCTGATGATTTTCTTACAGGAGAGGAAACAAAGTTGTTGATAGGATAACTTGCTTGAACATGGTTCCTGTTTTGGTTCAACTGAAGCCTACTCATAGATTGCAATTGAGTAGGAGTTGATGGTTGCATTGAAACAGCATGTAACAGGTCCATTTCTTGATACAAATCTCTTGCACTCAAAACACTTTTCAGCTGCCTATTAGGATGCTGCAAGGAAGGTGGAGTAAGATTGATTTTATTCTGCCACAAGTTTCCACTGCTGGGAGATGAAGCTGCTACCAATGAAGACATAAGTGGAGTTGAAACATTTGAAGTTTGTATAGACTCTAGTGAAGGCATAGCTGAACCAGTAGAAGCATACAAAGGCCTCAACTCTTCATGTTTGTGTGCAAAGAAACACACTTTTCTTGAACAACGTATCTCATCTTTACACAGTCTTGTTCTGTATTGTAAAGGATGGAGCAAGGACTCAAAAATACCATGTGAGTACTCACAGCCATCTTTGTTCTGGCATGTCCCTTTGCGAAACTCGGGGCACGGAACACAGCTATAAAGGTACTTCTTTGGATCTCTCCTTCTAGCATTCTCACCTGGATGAACAAATGGACACTGAGTCCAATCATGGGAGTAACCCCTTGAGCAAGTCTTCACCTTGAAACTATACATTCTAAACTCATCCGTTCCAAAAACACCGTCGTTTATATCAGGCAATGATATATCAATAGGATACTCTTTCTTCTCACTGCCTAATAATTCTTTTGAGTTAGCCACTGAAAATTTCTGGTTAATTGTTTCATCAAGGGAACTAACATCTGCTCCAGCATCAATTAAGAGCTTAACAATTTCAAGAGTTGATTCAGAGGCACCAGCAACAGCACAATGTAAAGCAGTGACATTTTCACAACCGGTTTGCGTGTTGACATCAACCATGTTAGTTTGAATGATATATTTCACAACCCTAATGCTTCCAAACATTGAAGCAATCATAAGGGGTGTTCTCTTTTCGTAACCCATCTTCTTTGATCCAATTTTTCTAGAATACCAAAACCCTGCCTCGTTTACATCACAACCCTTCTCTTCCACTTCCCTTTTGAAAGCTTCAATATCATCTGTTGCTGATAATTCAAGTAAAACTGAAATTTGGAACTTGCTTTCCATGATTAGATCTTTGTGTGTGATTTGTTTAGAGGTGAAATACGAAGAGGAGTGTTGATTGTGAAGGTGAGTGAGAATGAGAGGAAGTGTTGTCTTTTTATAGTGTGGGGTTTCGCAGTGGATTAGAAAAAGAAGATGAAGTAGAGAGGAAAGTGTGAATTCTCTTCGTGACTCTTTCTGAAATCCTACTCAATCTTTGTTGACCCGTGTGCTTAGTCAAAGTACACAATTTCAAAGCTAAAGTGGGACCCACAAACCAAAGTGTTTCTTCTAAATCCAATAATTGTTCGGTCATGTTCGTACGTTGGTGTCTTCCTATTTCCTTTCATTCATTCAATATGTTCGCACGCGTTTAATTCATGTCTTTTGAGTGATTCTGCTGTTTTTTTCTGAGCAGGTTTTAAGATCAGTGTGCTGTTGGTTTATAATTTATATTATTTTAGTGGTTTGGTGTCTCTTTGTCAGTTATGGTAGTAGTTGTTAGTTGTTTTGGGATTGTAATTGGATCTGGTGTCTTTCTTTGGCATTACTTATGCCTTGCTTTAATTGAATGGTTCTTTTTGCATTTAAAAAAAAAAAAGTTCATGTCTATAACCTTTTTAAAGTTTTTGTATAATATATTCTTTTATATGTAAAATTACATGCGTTTAATTTTAAAATTTTACAGTATAAAAATAGCCGATGTATTTATTATTTACTCTACAGTATTTAACTATCCCATAATAGCGTATAAAAAATAAAAAAAAACTATCCTATAATAAATAGGGTTTGAATCATCATCTTCAATATTTTCTTTCCATCCGGCTCCTTTACATTCATGTTTCTATCTCTTTCTAATATTTTCTCTCCCATCTTCTATTTATTATTTTTTTTCTTAATTTTTATTTATTTAAGTTACATATGTTTTAGTTGAAGGAGAGAATGATAAAAGGAATGATACATTGCGCTATTTGATACGTGCATTCATAATGTCACATGACATTTTTGAATGATGAATATTTGTTAAATTGTTAATTCTTTATCAAATTTTAAAAATATTTATATTCTGATCAAGGTAAGTAGAATTTTATAACATATAGATTAATAGTAAGGTTTAATATTTGAGAGTTTCTTAATACACCACTCATGTTTTTTAGACACCACGTGAATTTTCGTTTTTGTCCTCTGATTTCGGATGTGCACATTCGGACGCACCAATTTTTTTAAAAACGTTGATGTGTTAAGGATATGCATATCCAGAAAAATTCCGGATCTGCAGATCCGGAAAAAAGCAGAACTTTAATTTTTTTTAAAATCGGTTTTGTTGGTTGATCGCATATGTTAATATATCATCGCAACTTAATATACATTCGACAATATCCATATATATATATATATATATATATATATATATATATATATAAAATAAACCTCTGCCAAAATACAGTACATACATGTAATAAAAATAGAATACATAAAAAAAAACTATGGCGAAGGATTTCTCCTGGCTCCCCTGCTCCTCTGCCCTGACCCGCCGTCCTGGCTCGATGTCTGCGGTACTGAAGTGCCCCCTGAGCAATCTCAATAATCCTATCCACGACAAGTCTGGCACCAGAGCCCTCAAGGAGGTGACCGTCCGCATTATCTGCTCTATCTCACGACATCGAGGTAGGACATCTTGAGTATGGTCCAGTTGAGACTGTCACTCCTCTAATATCTCCTGATGAGCAGGTCTGGGTGGCGATCCCTCTGCAGTGGGCACCATGCATGGGTGTGAGACGGTGTAGAACCACATGATGTACCCGACAACAACGCTCCAATCTCTCGGCGCTCTGGTCGCCCGAGCCTCTTCCGGTACCAAGTGGGACTGGAAGTCAGCATATATCTCATCTATCTGCACGCGGGTCAAGCCTAGAGGAGCAGACTCATGAGGCATCCTGGGGATCGTCTGCGTGTAACCGAACTGGCGCAAGACGCGCTCCGGCAGGTATCGAGCAGTAATGGTCAAACTGCATGCCAACCATCATGAGAACAGCGAAACCTCATCAAACGGGCGCGTCACATGGTGATCGACATAGGGGTGATAAAAAATGTCCTCAGCAGCCATCCGATTAAGATACACTCTGTAGGGTTCGGGCGCCTGGTTCATTCTAAGCAGGAGAAATGCAGCAGCACGTGGCATATCCTCAGTGTACCCGTCGACACTCCCCCAACCAGTAATCTTGGGAAAGTGTTGTAATATCCACGCCTGAAATAGAAAACATAACATCGGTGTCAAACATTATAATGAATATAGAAAGAAAAGAAATGAAAAAATGACTTAGAATATTAGATTGTTACCACGTATAGCGTACAGCTGCCTGCCACAATATTAGCTGCCCAGAGGCAACCATCTGAGAGCCTAGCATAGGTGTATGCCAGCGTAACCGCCCCCCAATTGTACCCATGGATCTCTGTGGGATCCAAAAGGTACCTGAGGTAAACGACATCAACATAATAGGCGCTGGTGTCCACAAACAGCTGCATGCCGAGCAAAAATAGGTAGTAGCATCTCAGGGCACGCTGGCTGTGGATCTCCACCTCAGCTGCATCCCCTGCTGCTTGTCGTGCCTCTTCAAGCTCCTCACCAAATCTGTGTGTCAGAAAGGAGAACCGGACGTGTGCGTCTCTCAAATGGGTCACATCCGCAAGTGCCTCCTCTGGGGTAGCCCCAAGCTCCTCAATCAGCATCTCCATCGCGTCCCCCTTCGACATCCTACCGTGACAGAGAAGGGAACCCGTGATCGGTAGATGTAAAAGGCACGAGATGTCGTCGAGTGTGATCGTGATCTCACCGTACGATAGATGGAATGAGGATGTCTCAGGGTGCCATCTCTCAACAAAGGCCATCAGCATACCGTACATGATCTGGGGATACCCAATCCTAGACAGGCCTCCAAGACCAGAGGTAGCAAGTGCAGACGTGAGCCACTCATCCCCTGGCAGCGCTGCAAGCATGTCCATAACCTTGCCCCCATGGTTATAGAACTTCTATGAACCCTTCTCCTGAAAATTTCCAAATAAAACAATGTTACAAATGAACATATTTTCAACGAAAACAATTCTATAAATAAACCGAGAAAGGTTACCTCTCCAAGCCAGACATATCTGACAGTATGCTCAGAGTACCCCACGAGTAGGGACATATCAGACGGTCCCCCGGGGTAACCGTCCAGCTCATCGAAATCGTCATCGGCGTCACCACCTTCATGTGATGGGTGATCATCCTCAGGAACAGGAACAAGAACAGGGGATGAAATAGGAGCAGCTGATGGAGCTGGAGTCTCCCGACGACGCCTGCGTGCGGGCTGGGACCCTGATGAACTAGCATTAGAAACCTGACGCCTCCAAGATGTAGAATCAGCGGCTGACGGGGGAGTGGCCTGAACCTGTGATGTGGAAGTGGCCTGAACCTTTGATGTGGATGGTTGTGGTGTAGGATGTGGTGTAGGATATCCCTCAGCTGTAGGGGCTACCCTAACTCCCTCTGTGCCGGAAGCCTCGACTGTAGACTGCATCCGCTCACGTCGGACAGATGCGTGCTGAGCTGTCCATTCATGTATGATACGATCGTCTCTGCCAGCCATGTAATCTGCAAAGCATAATAAATAAATTAGAATTTTTTAAAAATAACTTAAAAAAACAAACAAAAAAAAACCAAGTGTCTTCCGGATTTGGACATCCGGAAGTACACAGAATATTTAAAGTTGGGTGTTTCCGGATGTGCACATCCGGAAGCACTTAGAATATTTAACGTTGGGTGTTTCCGGATGTGCACATCCGGAAGCACTCAGAATATTTAACATTAAAATCTTTCTGGATCTGCACATCCGGTACGTATTTTCAAGCTCAAAAATAGCAGTCATGGCTACTGTACCATGGAAAAGGGCATTTCAATGCCTTGATCGTCCGTTTGAAGCAGCAAACAATACCTACATTGTCTCTAACCTACGTTATTCATACTACCTAACAATTTCTACACCTAAAAGTCTACTCTAAATCGATTACTCGAAAATAACTCTGAAACTCTAAAGTTCAAAAACTTACCGATTAAATTGAGATACGGAGGATTTGGAGTGTCTTGATCGTTGTAGAAGTTGCTTTGCGCCGAACTCAAGTGAAAAAAGTCGAGATTTGTGGGATTGAGAATTTGAGAGTTTGAGAGAGTTTGGTGTTTGGAAAATGAAAATTTGAAGAATGAGGGGGTGGAAGAAGGTCTGGCGCGAATTAATAAGAAATTGTTCCGGATATGCAGATCCGAAATTTTTCCAGATATGCATATTCGGAACACATCAACGTTTTTTAAAAAATTTGTGCGTAAGAAACTTGGGTGATATATTAAGAAATGCCCTAATATTTTTATACTTAACGTAAGATGAGTTAAATAGATGCCAATTTTTTTATAACAAATGTATTTAAAAGGGTATTGTTACAAATTCTAATAGATTAACATGCTAATTTGTTAGAAAGGGTCTCGGAAGTTTACAAAGATCAGAGAAAATTATAAGGTTTAAAAAACTTATTTATATTGTAGAAATATGTCTTAAAATCTTGAACGGTTAAGAGAAAGAAAACATGTTTCGAGATTGTTAGATATTTGAACATACAAAAGAAGTACAAAAGTCAACAAAAGATGCCAGAACTCAGGAGCCGAGGTGGTGACAATCATCGATGGGCAACGAAGCAGTGGATGTCGGCACGATAGGCGGTTTGACAACAATTCAAGTTCATTGGGCATCGTGGAGGGTTCAATCGATTGGGTTTCAACATAAATTTTATTTTATTTATTTTTTATTGAATTGTAATTATGTTAAGAGTTTTTTTTTAATAAATATGATCGATAACTTTATATCTCTAAATTTATTACAAGTTATAATTGAGATTTATTGGATTACTTAATTTTTAAATATTAAATAATTTAATAAGATATCACTTTTGGTTTATATAATTTTTTGAATTTTGATTCTCATGCAGTATTTTAAAAACCGGACCGAACCGGCCGGTTGGACCGGTCGAACCGGGAACCAGAGAGGTTACCGGCCTGGTCTGATTATTGGATCGGATATGCTATTGAACTAGTGAGAACCGGCCAAAATCGGCCAAAACCGCTAAAAACGGTGAACCGACGGTTTAAATGCATGTCTTTTTTTTTTTCATAAAAACGACGCCGTTTTGATAATTTATTTTTTTAAAATAAAATTAAAATATAAGTAGACTTTATTCAAAACTTATTTGAAACAATTTTTCTTCGTTTGTAGCCAATTATTGTTTAAAATTTATTTGGATTTGTATTTTGTACTATTTTGTCGTGTGTGACGACTACGTCAAAAGTTTAAATTTAAATAATGAACTTGTGAAATTATGATATTTTGAAATTTTGTAGGTATCATGATATTTTTTAGAGGCCGAGTCATCCGGTTCGACCGATTTATTAAATATATAGTTATTTTATAGAGATCGGTTTATTTAGCAGAGTTATCCGATTTAATTCGGTTTTGTCATGCGGTTCGACCAGTGACCCAGTGGTTCGACCAATCACTACAACAAAAGTAAGTTATAACATCGCACCTTAGACAGCGCTTTAATACAAAAGCGCTGCTATAAGTTAAAAACAAGGAAACTAGCCATTTAAAAAAGTAAAAGCGCAAATAAATATAAGACCTTAGACAGCGCTTTGGTCAAAAGCGCTTTATAAGGTCTTATTAATTTTTAAAAAAAAATTAAAGGAAAATATTAGACAACGCTTACCTTAAAAGCGCTGTCTAAGGTCTTAAAAAAAAAAAAAAATCAAAAGCGCTGTCTAAGGCCAACCTTAGAAAGCGCTTTGAAAAGCGCTGTCTAAGATCCACCTTAGAAAACGCTTTTATGACAAGAGCTGTCTAAGGTCTAATAAAATTAAAATATATGAATAGTCAATATTCATTTTCATATTTCCGCTCTTTCTTCTCCCCTGCATGCGAACAGAGCTCAAAACCCTTGCGAACGAAAAACCTTCACCGTCAACCGTCCTCCACCGTGCCGTCGTTCGTTGTTGTCGTCGTTGCATTGTCGTCCGTCCGTTTCTGCTCACTGCCGTCGTTTTCGTTTCTGCTCATTGTCGTCGTCGTTCGTTTCTCTTTCTGCTCTTTGATACATTTCGTTCTTGCATTGCCGTTGTTACCGTCGTTAAAGGTACGTCGTTGTTGTGAAGAATAGGGTTTTGTTGCTTTACATTGTTGTTGTAGGGTTTTGTTGCTTTACAATGTTGTAGTGAATGATTATGTTTGGTGAGTTTTGTTAATGAAGTTATGTTGTTCTGTTTTATTAATGAAGTTTTGTAGTGAATGAGTATGTTTGAAGTGTTGTTAATGAAGTTTTGTAGTGAATGAGTATGTTTGATGAAATCTTCTAAAAAACTCTAAAAAACTCTTAAAATTGATGGAGTTTTGTTAAAATTGATGGAAATAGTTTAGTTTAGTTTTATTTTTTCCACCTCTTAAATCTTCTAAAAAACTCTTAAAATTGATGGAAATGTCCTCTGAATTTTAGAATTTAAAGCTTGTTTTTGAAGCCTCAAAATTCTAGAATTTGAGATGGTTGAGTTAATAAACAAATATAATGAACATAAACATTTCACTAAAACATAAGAAATTCAACCAGTTACATATCAAACACTATCAAACTTGTTCATTTCTTGATTAATATGGTTGAATTAATGTTATTTTGTTGACCTTAATAAGTAGGAAAACCATGGATAAAAAATGGATGGATGTCGATCGATTGTCCAAAGAGTACGAGAATGGGGTATTGGATTTCGTTAAGTTTGCTGTTCAACACGCTGACGCTGAAGAGCTCAATCGAATAAAATGTCCTTGCTTGGGTTGTTGTTATGTGGGTAGGGTTGACGCAGATGGATTGAAATCGCATTTACTGATAAATGGAATTGATCGAAGTTATAAGTGTTGGATACATCATGGGGAGAAAATTAACGAGAATGTTGAACCGACGGGGAAAAGTAATACGACCTATGCTTCAGATGACAAAGACACGGAAACATACGATTGTGATCGAGTCGAAGAGATTGCAGAAGCAGTTGTAGAAGATCTTCATGATTGTCCCAAAATGTTTGAGAGGTTGGTAAGCGATGCAGAGAAACCGCTCTATCAAGGTTGCACTAAATTCACAAGACTGTCTGCGGTATTGAAGTTGTACAACTTAAAGGCGGGCAATGGATGGTCGGATAAAAGTTTCACAGAGTTGTTGGCCCTTTTGAGAGAAATGCTACCGGAGGATAATGTTCTTCCCAATCGAACCTATGAGGCCAAAAAAATGTTGTGTTCTATTGGCATGAGCTATGATAAGATACATGCTTGTCCAAACGATTGTGTTTTGTTTCGAAATGAATATGCATCGTTAACTGAGTGCCCTAAATGCGGTTTGTCTCGATATAAGAAAAAATTGTCTCCAGCCAAGGTCTTATGGTATTTTCCTATAATACCGAGATTTAGGCGCTTGTTTCGTAGTGAAACCGATGCAAGACACCTGACTTGGCATGCAGATGAAAGAATTATTGATGGAAAGTTGCGACATCCGGCTGATTCACCACAGTGGTCGAAAATTGATAATGATTATCCTGACTTTGGAGAAGAAGCAAGAAACCTTCGCTTGGCATTATCTACTGATGGAATGAACCCGCATGGTCTTCAAAGTATCTCACATACCACATGGCCTGTGATTCTTATGATTTATAACCTACCTCCGTCGCTATGCATGAAGCGTAAGTACATGATGTTATCTATGTTAATCTCTGGGCCTAAACAACCAGGGAATGACATAGACGTATACTTGACACCTTTGATCGAAGATTTAAAGATATTGTGGGAGAACGGTGTGGAGGTTTATGATGGATATAGGAAAGAAAGTTTCAATTTGAGGGCGATGTTGTTTGGCACAATTAATGATTTTCCAGCTTACGGGAATCTATCAGGGTACAGCATAAAAGGTGAAAAAGCGTGTCCTATTTGTGAAGATAAAACAGTTTCGAAGCGATTGGAGTTTGGTCATAAGAATGTCTTTCTCGGTCATCGTAGATTCTTAAATGCCAAACATAACTACCGTGGGTGGAGACAAGAATTCAATGGAGACATCGAACAAGGTAGAGCTCCACCTATGTTGTCAGGTGACCAAGTTTTTAAAAAGGTGAAAGATATGCGTACTGAGTTTGGCAAACCTTTTGCACATAAGGTTGTTAAAGGTGGGTGGAAAAAGAGGTCGATATTTTTTGAATTGCCATATTGGAAGTCTTTGTATGTGAGACATTTTCTCGATGTTATGCATATTGAGAAAAATGTATTTGAAAGTGTTATTGGTACGTTACTCAATATAAAAGGAAAGACTAAGGATGGCCTTAAAGCAAGAAAAGACTTGGAAGCGATGGGGATTAGACCTGAATTAGCACCCGTGAAGAAAGGAAGACGAACATATCTACCACCTGCTGCTTTTACTCTGTCTAGAAAGGAGAAGAAAATATTGTGTAAGTTTCTGAGTGGAGTTAAAGTTCCAGAAGGATACTCTTCAGATGTCAGAAGACTTGTGTCTATGAAAGACCTCACGTTGAAGAGTTTAAAGACACACGACTGCCATGTTATAATGGAACACTTTCTACCAATAGGTATGCGTTCTATTTTGCCAGTGAAAGTAAGAAGCGCCATAACTAATTTGTGTTTTTTCTTTAGGTCAATTTGTAGTAAGGTAATCGATCCCGATATCTTACCAACACTACAAAAAGAGATAGTTATTACCTTGTGTGAGCTTGAAATGTATTTTCCTCCCTCTTTTTTTGACATAATGGTACATCTAGTTGTTCATCTTGTGAAAGAGACACAGTTGTGTGGACCAGCTTATATGAGATGGATGTACCCTGCTGAACGTTATATGAAAATATTAAAAGGGTACGTGAAAAGCCGAAGTCGACCAGAGGGGTGTATTGTTGAACGATACATTGTTGAAGAAGCGGTTGAGTTTTGTACTGAATATTTGTCCAATGTTCAGTCGATTGGACTCCCCAAAGCTCATATTTTTGAAAAAAAGGATGGTAAAAAATTAATTGGAAATAAAATTGTGACAGTATCAAGGGATGAACGGGATCAAGTGCATTTGTATGTTCTGCACAATGATAATGAGGTTGAGCCATATGTTGAGATGCACAAGGATGTACTCCGAAGGTTAAATCAGAACAGAAATGAAAATTGGATAGTACGAGAGCACAATCAAAGTTTCATACAATGGTTAAAGGATCATATTTATTCGAAGCGCTCTTCAGATCCTGCTTCAGTAACAGAAAGGTTGAGATGTTTGGCATATGGTCCAAGTTTGCATGTGTATTCTCATAGCGCATACGCAATTAATGGATACACATTTTATACCAAAGACCAAGACGATAAAAGTATTATGCAAAATAGTGGTGTCACCGTCCTAGCTGAAGCAATGCACATATCAAGTATGAAGGACTTAAACCCCAAATATGCAAATCTGTCATATTTTGGAGTTATTGAGCACATTTGGGTGTTTGATTACGAGAAGTTTCAGATTCCAATCTTTGGTTGCAACTGGGTAAATAGTAGTGGCATACGAATGGATAAGTCTGGATTTTTGCAAGTGGATCTTAATAGGGTGGGGTACAAAGATGAGCCTTTTATTCTAGCATCTCAAGCTAGACAAGTGTTCTATGTCACTGACCCGACGACTACGAAATGGTCTATAGTGCTTCTATCTAACAAAGTGGTTGATGATAGCGGTGTAGATCAATGTGATATTGATGTTGAGAATGAGTCATGCATTAGACAGAATGAGTTGAATACAAATGATCAAGATGAGGATCTTATAGCGGATGAGTCATATATCAGAAATGACCATAACGAGGGAATTTGGATCCATTCATCCGTCCGCATTGCTAAGACACAAGTAATTCATATTCCAACTAAGAAAAGAAAGAGATGTTAGTGAAAGAGGTAAAATTTGTTATATACTTGATTTCTTTATTATATTTGTTATATATTATGTCATATTTGTTATATATTAGTGAAAGAGCATTTTATTTTCATTTTTTACATGGTAATGTTATTTAGACTCCAACAAGATCCAAAACAAAGGATAAGCGGATTCCGGAGCATACCGAGTCCGTTGTTTCAAAAAAACAGGTACATCACAATTATATGATATTTATGCATAGAAAATGTTAAATTGGATATCTTATACTTCATCTAACAAATTATATGATATATAGCTGTTAATCTTACACTTGTTTAATCTTACAGTGGATATTGGTTGTTGGTCGCAATTAACCACAGCGGAGAGTCAACCCCATTATTACATGGAATTATGTGAAGGTATATTAATTATCACATGTTTTATTATATTAGTGATGCTACTTGATAAAACTTAGGATTTATCCATATTTTCTTTTAATTGAATTACAATCTTTGTGTTTTCAGGACCTATAATGTAGATTTGAAGCAATGCTTTGGTTGAATGCAAAAGTATTAGTATAAGTAATATGTGCATTTGTAGAAAAAATGTAATGATTTGTAATTATAAATAGGTGTATATATAATTTTGGTTTGTAATTTTAAATATATATATATTGGTTTGAATTGCCAATTGTTTTGCATATATAATTTTGGTGTAAATTGCCAATGGTTTGAATTGCCAATTTCTGAAAAAAATTGCTGGTTGAAAAACAGGTAAAATTTTGGTTGAAAAACAGGTAAAAATTGTGGTTTAAAAAAATTTATATAAAATTTTTTGTATACCTTAGACAGCGCTTCTGGAGAAAGCGCTGTCTAAGGTAGGGATTAGACAGCGCTTTTGACAAAAGCGCTGTCTAAGGTAGGGATTAGAAAGCGCTTTTGACAAAAGCGCTGTCTAAGGTATACCTAGGAAAATTCAAAAAGGTTGACCTTAGACAGCGCTTTCACCAAAACCGCTGTCTAAGGTATACCAAAAAAATGTCAAAAAAAGTGAGGCTTAGAAAGCGCTTTTTCCAAAAGCGATGTCTAAGGTGTACCTTATAATGTCAAAAAGCGCTGTCTAAAGGTACCATAGACAACACTTTTCATTAAATAGACCCCCTTTAGACAGCGCTTTTGGTATTACCCAAAGCGCTGTCTAAACCTATAGCAGCGCAGGTTTATACAGCGCTTAAAAGCGCTGTCTAAGGGCAAAAAAAACCGCTGTCTAAGGTCTTTTTTGTGGTAGTGAATGAACCAGCAACCCAGTACTTTCATCGGTTTAATGACCGGTTCGATTTTTAAAACATTGTTCTCATGTACTTTTGGTACTTATCTATTTGTAAGATATTTAGTTTTAAGTTGTTAATGATATATATTTATTATTAATTCTGAATAAAGTATAAATTTTATTTGCAATTATTATCGAATATATTTTTTTTTAAATTTCAAATTTATGTCTATATTATGAAACATTAGTAATATAAAATAGTTTCAAATGCTAGTTATTTTATTAACTTAGTTTAAAAAAAAAAATTAATTTATTATAAATGATATTATAAAATGTCTACGTAGTTTTGTTATTGATATTAGTTGAAATACGAGAGTTATTTAGAACATACTATTTTTGTTTTTTTATTATATTAATTGAGATAATTATTATAAAAATAATTGAGTAAACTTTAAACGCTATTCTTTTATAGATGAAAAATCAAGAATCTTGTTGTTTGTCTTTAATTTATTTGTTTGACATGTTATGAAAAATGTAGAATAGAAAGAATTTAAAATTATTTTAGATATTTTATTTAAAGGTATATAAAACCTCCTGCAATATAGGCGAGTTTCGTTTTATTCCTTATAATATGTTTTTTATTAATTCCCCTGTAATATATTGTTTTTGTTTTACCCCCTTAAACTTTGAACACTAATTCAAAGACATCTGCAAATTTTTCAATCTTATATAGAGTCTACTTTAGAGTTATGCCTTCCTAGCTTAACTCTAACTTCTTTTTGGAAAAATGAGTCTGTGCTGCTTCGTATTGAGGGTAGACAATTTCACATACTTTGTTTCTAAGATTCATGAGAAAAATAATTATTCTAACCAAATCTTTTACACAAATGTCTTAAGTTGCAAAAGAAATAATGAGACAAACATTTTTGTAAATAAAACTACAATTATCATAATGAAAAATAAAATATAAAGGCAATTTTGTATGAATATTTTATGAGACTTGATCGTGAAGGCTGGATCAGATCTTGTTGAAGTGGGCCACCAAGTACGTCTGAGATGCTGGGCGTATGGAGCGGAGGAGGGGGGTGTACCTGCAAGGCACTCTGACGCTCAAGTAAGAAAATGTCAGAGAAAAGGGACAAGTATAAAGTATTAGTTCGTAGGGTGAATATTTGATACCTGACCCTCTCAAGTGAGAGGGTTTATATAGTGCCCCCAGCGCGTGGCCAACGGTCCTATTTTCGGGGCGAAATAACCGTTTTCCCGAATAATAGGTAACTGCCCAAACTAGCCGTTATGTCGGGCAGGGTGCCCAAAACTAGCCGTTATGTCGGACATAGGCATAGTTTCGGGCACGTGCCCTTAGCTGTTCGGGGAGTGAAGAAGCCGGGCGGAACGGGCAGCTGTTCCGGGGAGGAGTGATTCATTTCTTGCTCGGTTGGAGGGGCAGAAAGGTAACTTTTGCCCTTTGTGGATTGGACTTAGGCAATTGGGCCGTTTTAGGAGCAGAAGTAGATTGGACCGTGTCTGACCATCGGTCCAGTCCAGAACAGGAGCCGCCCAATTCGTTGCTCCCGAGCATGGGAGTGATGACTTAAGGACAACTCGTGGCTCCAGGGAGCTAGAGTGAAGTCGTCGTTTGGTGACGGAGAAAATTGTCTCGTGGTGCCCGTGACCCCTGGTGTTCGTGAGATCCTTGGCCGTGACTGGACGGCCCGTATGTTGGCGGTCGAGGATGACAACATCGTCATTGTAGACGAATCCTTCAGGAATGTCGTGTCTCAACTACGGGTGGTGAACCCCGAACTTGACATTTCCACCGAGGGTACCCACTATCAGGCGCACATCGAAGACGACCGGATAATTAGACCGGACTCCCCCCTCGAAGAGCACGCCGATGATCAGCCCGTGGAAAGCCAGGAGCCCCAGCCTAACGCCGAGCAAACTTACCAGACGGATGAGTGAAGGTTTTTGTTGTTGTTGTAATTTGTCCGGCCTGCGTGCCGTGTAATTTATTGTAACTTATTTTGAATGGGGGGCATGGCCCCCAGTTTATGTAATCAAACACAATTGTGGTCCTTGAGGCCACCTACTACTTTTAATTATGTGCTCGGTCCTCGTGGCCGGTTTTGTGACTTGCATGGCTTTATCTGCTTTAAATTTTGCTAAGTGTTGTACTTATGCTTGTTTGTGCATGTATGCCCGCAATAGGGATTACTTTGTTTTGCTTTAAGTTTTGGGGGATTGCTCGTTGTAGATGTGTTCGTCAGTGAGGGGTACTGGACGAACGGCCGGGGAATATCTGGGCGAGGATGCGGAGCTTAAGTCGCGTTTGAGGCTTGAGTTAGCGGCGTGAACCTCTCATCGCGAGCTGGGTGTTCTGCCTGTCGTGGTACTTTGACGACGGCGGTGCTCAATTAAGGGACCGCTGTCGAGCAGAGACCTGGATCGTTCTTGAATGGGGTTCTGCTTCACTGGCATGCGACGCTTGTACCTAGGTGTGTATCATGGTTTGTAGGTGATGCTCGTCGTCGTGACGGATCGAACCGATAGTTAAAGCCTTAGCTGTAGTATTGTTTCAGCTTTTCGGCGTTTGATGGTCGAGCAAACTCTTCCCTATTGAGACGTTCAAGGTAATAGGCCCCATTCTCCGTTTTTGCCCAGACACGATAGGGTCCTTCCTAGTTGGCGGCTAGTTTGCCTTCCCGAGAGTCTTTATGGTTTCTCTTTAGGACGAGGCTGCCCACGTCGAACTCTCGTCGTATGACTTTGGCATTGTGCCTGATGGAAATTTTTTGTTTTAATGAGGCTTCGTAGAGGGTTTCCCCTGTTCGAATTTCCTCGACGAGATCGAGTTCCTCCCTTAGTGCCTTGTCATTCATATCTTCGTCTAGGGGCGATTCTGTTGGCCTAGAGAGTACGTGAACTTCGACGGGGATCACAACTTTGGTCCCATAAGCCAGGCGAAAGGGGGTCTCCCCGGTTGATGAGTGTGAAGTTGTGCGGTATGCCCATAAGACGCTGTGCAGCTCCTCGACCCAAGCCTTCTTCAATTCGTCCAGCCCCTTTTGAGGCCTCGAAGGATGATCCGGTTCGCCGCCTCAGCCTGCCCGTTTATTTGAGGATGTTCGACGGATGCAAAGTGTTGCTTCGTGCCTAGCTGGGCGACAAAGTCTTGTAACTTCCTGTCCGTGAATTGTGTCCCATTGTCTGTGACTATCGCCTAGGGGTTGCCAAAACGTGCGAGGATGTTTCATTTGTAGAAACGCAGTTTGTTAAGGGCAGTTATCTTGGCTAGAGCCTCCGCTTCTATCCATTTTGTGAAGTAGTCCACGCCTACTATTAAGTATTTTTTCTGGTTTGATCCTACCACGAATGGTCCCAGGATGTCCAAGCCCCACCAAGCGAATGGCCACGGGGAGGACATAAGTTTGAGCTCGTTAGGTGGAGCTAGGTGCATGTCCCCGTGCCTTTGGCATTTATTGCATTTCTTCACGTGCTCTTTAGCGTCATGTTGCATGGTTGGCCAGTAATATCCTGCTCGGAGGGCCTTTCGGGCAAGGGACCTTCCTCCGAGATGTTGGACGTTGATTCCTTCATGGATTTTGCGCAAGATATGGGCGACCATTTCTTCCTCGACACACTTGAGCAGCGGGATGGAGAATCCTCGTCTGTAGAGTTTATTTTCGACCAGGACATAGGAGAAGGCTCTTTGCATGACTACGCTAGCTTCTTTAGGGTCGGACGGGAGTTCGTCTCTAGCGAGGTAGTTGTAAACGGGGGTCATCCAGAAATTGCTGTCGCCGATCACTTGTACGTCGAGCATTGGGGAAGCTTTCTCAATGCTGGGTCGAGGAAGTACTTCTTGTATGACGGACTTATTTCCGCCTTTCTTCTTCGTGCTGGCTAGTTTGGACAAAACGTCTGCCCGGACATTGTGTTCGCGGGGAACATGCTTTACCTCTACCGCTGCGAACTTCATCATCTTATTCTTGACCAGGGCTAAGTATTCGGCCAGGTTGTCGTTCTTGACTTGATATTCTCCTCGGACTTGAAGGGCCACGAGTTGTGAATCTGTGCAAATAACGACTTCTTCTGCGCCAAGGTCTTCGGCCAAGCGTAACTCGGCGAGGAAGGCTTCGTACTCAGCCTGGTTGTTAGAGGTGGGGAAGGACAGGGTGAGTGATACTTCAACGATGATTCCCTCGTCGCTTTCCAGTATGATTCCCGCTCCGCTTCTTGCCGAACTGGAGGCCCCGTCCATGAAAATGGTCCATTTGTGTGCTCCGCGAGCGGGGGAGTCTGCGAACATCATTTCTGCAACGAATTCGGCCAGATCCTGGGCCTTGAGGGCTTTCCTACTTTCATACTGGACGTCGAATTCGGACAATTTAAGCGACCATTTAAGCATTCTACCGGCCATGTCTGGTCGTCCCAGTAGCTGCTTTATGGTTTGATCTGTTCGAACCACAATCGTGTGGGCTAGAAAGTAGTGTCTCAGTCTTCTAGTTGCGTTGATGAGGGTCAGCGCCACTTTATCTATTTGCTGGTATCTCAACTCTGGCCCATGCAATGCTTTGCTCGTAAAATATACGGGCTTCTACCCGTCAGGCGTCTCGCGGATAAGAGCGGCGCTTATTGCCTTGGTTTCTACGGAGTGCTCATTTTAGGTGGAGAAGAGCCTTGTCACATTCCTCGGTCCATTCGAACATTGCCTCCTTGCGGAGGAGTTTGAAGAATGGTAAGGCATGTTGGGTAGACTTGGCCACGAAACGGGACAATGACGCGAGCATCCCGTTGAGGGACTGGATGGATTTCTTTGACTTGGGCGTCGGAAACTTGGAGAATGCTCGGTACTTATCGGGGTTGGCTTCGATTCCTTGTTCCGTTAAGTAGAAGCCGAGGAACTTGCCTGCCCGGACACCGAACGTGCACTTCTCTGGGTTGAAATGCATTTTGTACTTTCTGGCCTGTTCGAAGACCTTCCTAAGATGGGCAGTGTGATCGGTTTCCTCGTGGGATTATGTCGTCCATATAGACTTCGAGCATGTCTCCTATCTCTCCCCGGAAGACCTTGTTTATCATTCTTTGATAGGTCGCACCGGCGTTCTTCAGGCCGAAGGGCATTACGTTGTAGTAATAGTTGCCCGATTTGGTCATGAAGGTCGTGTATTTTTTATCGCTCATTGCCATTGGAATTTGATTATAGCCCGAATAGGCGTCCATGAATGATAAAAGTTTAAAACTGGCAGAATTATCAATAAGTTTATCAATATTGGGGAGGGGGTAGGCATACTTCGGGCATGCCTTATTAAGATCGGTGTAGTCAATGCACATTCGCCATTTTCCATTAGATTTTTTCACAAGTACAACGTTGGACAACCAAGTGGTGTACTTAGCCTACGAGATGAATTTGGCCTCGAGGAGGTCCTTTACAGCTTTTTCTGCAGCCTCCGTTTTCTTCGGAGACTGCTTTCTCCCACGTTGTGCTACTGCTTTGGCGGTCGGGTCAATCGTGAGTTGATGGCAGGCGACGGACGGGTCCAAGCCGGGCATCTCGGCGGCGCTCCAGGAGAAGAGATCAGCGTTCTCACAGAGGCAGGCCTTGAGTTACTTCCTCGCGATGTCGGGGAGGTCCGTTCCAATCTTCACTCCCTGCTGGGGGTCGTCGTCGAACAAAACGAGCTCAAAGTTGCCATCCGGGATTGGGCGCATCGGATGGGAGATGCTGCTGGATTGGGTAGACGAGTTGGTTGAAGCTGCTTGGTCCTCCTGCTGGTCTTCTTCGGGGAAGCGGCTGTCGAGGTCAATGGAGTCGACCTGAGGCAGAGGCTTGGCTTCCTCGGAACTGCCGGGCAGGGTTGGCTTGCTCGATACCTTTGGCTTGGAGGTGATGGAGTTTAGTCCTTTCGTGGCAGCTTCGAAACATCGTTGTGCAGCTTCGATGTTGCCGTGGAGGGTGGCGACCATCCCCTTTGAGGTGTAATACTTTATCTTGAGGTGGACGGTTGAAGGCACAACTACCAACTCGACCAATGTTGGTCTTCCGAAGATACACTGGTACAGTGACGGGCAATCTATCACCAGAAATTGCACTTTAACGGACCTGGCCGTCTCTGTCGATCTAAAGGTTACGATCAGTTCGACGTACCCCCAAGGTTTGGTCACTGATCCATTGAATCCTTGCAAATCAGACCCCACATAGGGGGTGAGGTGTGATTCGTCCAGCTGAAGTGTCAAAAATAGCTGGGAGTACATAATGTCGACCGAGCAACCTTGGTCGACGAGGATTCTGCGAACTCCGAAGTTCACCATTTGAGCTCTGACGAGTAAGGGTATGCTCGAGTTTGGAGATCCTCCGAGGATCTCTTCCCGGTAGAAGGAGATGGGGGCGGAGCCCTTCTGGGCTTGGTCGAGCGTGGTTATCTTGCTGGAGCTCGTGCTGATTAGGTGCTCGAATTTCCTTTTCATGGAGCCCACAGTGACTTTATTGAAGCTCCCACCCGAGATGACCATGGCGGAGGGGAATGTTTCCCACGGGCTGTTGGCCGCGAAGTAGGCAGGAGCGCTGAGCTCATCTGGGACGTAGAAGTCCTCTGGTCGTGATACGGACATGGCGACCTGGATGTTGGCCTCTTCCGAGGAAGGCGCCTCTTCTTCTACCTTTTTGGACTCCTGGGCGTCCTGCCGGGGAGCATCTTTCTTTCTCGTGAACTGTTTCAGGTGGCCATCCCTGATCAGTATCTCGATAGCATCCTTCAAATGGATGCAGTCTTCGGTAGTGTGGTCGTGACTCTTATGGAACGACAGTACTTCGATTTGTCGGCGTTGGGTTTGGTCGGTATTTGCTTGGGAAAGCGGACCCCTGCTTGCTTGAATTCCAAATTCACGCATTCGGATAGTATCTTCTCCCTGGAGACGGTTAGGGGGTATAGTCGTGGAATCGTCCGGAGGGTCCCTTGCTGTCGCGGGAGTCCCATGGACGGTCTTCGCGCTTCCTTTCTCCTCGATGGGATGTCGAGGCTTCTTCGCCTCTAGAGGCCCGAGCGTTCTCTTGGTGCCGGGAAGCTCGGACGGAGTTGGCCACTTCCTTCTCCTCGTACTAGATGTGCGACTGTGCCTTGAGGAGGAGGGCATCCAGATTCCTCAGAGGTGCGAGGCCGACAGATTTAGAGAATTCTGAGCCTGGGCGGAGCCCTTGCTCGAGCAGAATTTTTTCCATCTCGTCCGTTGTAGGGACCTGTACCGCTTCTTTATTGAACCTCTCGATGTATGCCCGGAGAGGTTCGTCCTTTCCTTGGATTATGGCCCCAAGGGAGGCTTTAGTCTTGGGGTGACGCCGTGACGCAGTGAAATGTCGGGAGAACATCCTCCCTAGTTGCTTCCATGACGTAATAGATTCTTCGGGCAACTGCTTGTACCACGTCATTGCCCCTTTTCGGAGTGTGGTTGGAAATAACCCGTACTTGATGACGCCTCGAACGCCACAGTAATCCAACAGCGCATCGATGTTTTCGATGTGCTCGTCAAGGCCAGTCGTGCTGTCGTACGTGCCCAGTGCTGGGGGCTTCTCCAGGCCCTTGGGGAGGCGTGTTGCCAAGATCTCTTGGGATAATGGGTCGTGAGGCTCATCATCACTGTTGGAACTGGTTGGTGATGGGGACCGGAAGACTCGCTTGTGTCGACAACTTCTTCGGGGGGAAGGTGAACGGGCCCGGCCCTTTGACTTGAGCGGAGGTGACTGCTTGTCTCTTCGGGTCCTCTTGTGGCCGGGAGAGTGCTGGTTCCATGAGGAAACCTGGTCACATTTCCGAACAGAACGAGATTCTGGTTCTTGGCGTAGCCGTTGGTCGACTTCTCGCCGAGGTTGCGGGCTCTTGGATCGTCGATGGTTCTTCCTCAGAGGTGGGGATCTTGGACGGGCGGAATCCTCCAAAACCCTGATCCTTTCGTTCTGCTGAAGGATCAGGAGGTTGGTCTTGTTGAGGGCCTCCAGAAGGGCCACCACAGCCGAGTCGGCGTTGGGTGGAGCAGGAACGGGCTGGATGGCCACCGAGGGCTGGTCGTCTTCGTGATCAGCAGGAGAGGAGGATGGGGTGTACCTGCAAGGCACTCCGACGCTCAAGTAAGAAAAGGTCAGAGAAAAGGGGCAAGTACAAAGTATTAGTTCTTAGGGTGAATATTTGATACCTGACCTTCTCAAGTGAGAGGGTTTATATAGTGCCCCCAGTGCGTGGCCAACGGTCCTATTTTCGGGGCGAAATAACCGTTTTCCCGAAGAATAGGTAACTGCCCACTAGCCGTTATGTCGGGCAGGGTGCCCAAAACTAGTCGTTATGTCGGGCATATGCATAGTTTCGGGCACATGCCCTTAGCTGTTCGGGGAGTGAAGAAGCCATGCGGAACGTGCAGCTGTTCCGGGGAGGAGTGATTTATTCCTTGCCCGGTTGGAGGGGTAGAAAGGTAACTTTTGGCCTTTGTGGATTGGACTTAGGCAATTGGGTCGTTCTATGAGCAGAAGTGGATTGGGCCGTGCCTGGCCATCAGTCCAGTCCAGAACAAGACTAATAAGAAATAAAGGGGAATTACATGGAATATTTGTGAGACTAATAAGGAATAAAAGGGAATTACACATATAAACATTTATGGATAAAATCTGAAATATGTCATAACCAATGGTCTCATAGATTGGGATTATTGTCTAAAACATGAGAAACATTACAATTACAACTACAACAAGTAGTAGGATCAAAGTTACATCGATGAAGCAGAGAGCATATTGTTGGAATTAACCCAAAATATATGGGAATTCCGACCCTATCTTGATAAACAAGAAAGGTTTTTAGCGGAGCAATACCAAAAAAAAAAGAAGAAAATAGAGAAAGAAAGGAAATTAGGATTCTAAGAGAATTTGGAGAAGAAGGTTGCTACCCACAAACTGTGGGATTTTTCTCTTTCTATTCACTTGCAACTGCAAACCGTGAATTACAATGTGTTGTTATTATACAAAAATAAGGGTTACTCCCTATTTATAGATTTTGGTTTACTTGTTCTCCAAGTCAAAGCCCAAAACTATAAAAGCCCAAAATACCTATTTTGGAACTATATCAAATCAAATCTAGATCAAATCTAAATCAAATCTGTGTGAAACAACTGTTTCGACACACCCTTGCTTCGACACTTCGACACTTCGACAAAAGGAATTACTATTTAACACACCACCTAATTCATTGTGTCTAAGCTATCTACATTCATCATGGCTCTTAGTCTTCTGAACACTTCGACCTGCACTCCCTTCGTCATGATATCTGCAATCTGATTCTCAGTTCTGCAGTGACCCAAGTTTATCTTCCCTTCTGCTACCTGCTCTCGAAGATAATGGAACCTCATTTCAATGTGCTTACTTCGACCGTGTGCTATTGGATTCTTTGCCAAGTGGATAGCTGACATACACTTAATCTTCATGGTAATTGCTCCATGACTCTTCCCTGTAATCTCTTCGACCAAGTTCACCATCCAGGTTGCTTGACATGCAGAAAGAGAAGCAGCTACATATTCTGCTTCGCATGATGACAATGCCACTACTGGCTCATTTCTCAAACTCCAAGCAACTGGTGCACCACCTAACATAAACACATATCCATATGTAGATTTTCTATCCTCAACATCACTACACCAGCTAGAGTCGGTGTATCTCACTAACTCGCATTCTTTCCCTTCATCAGTTGCAGGAAACAAAATGCCGTAGTCGAGAGTTCCTTTCAGATACCTCAGTATCCTCTTCGTTGCTGCTAGGTGTGATACTTTTGTCTTCTGCATGAATCTACTTACCATACCCACACTGTATGCTAAGTCAGGCCTTGTGTGACAAAAGTATCTAAGTGACCCAATAAGTTTACATTCATCATGGCTCTTAGTCTTCTGAACACTTCGACCTGCACTCCTATTGTCATGATATTTGCAATCTGATTCTCAGTTCTGCATTGTTCCAAGTTCATCTTCCCTTCTGCTACCTGCTCTCGAAGATAATGGAACCTCATTTCAATGTGTTTGCTTCGACTTGTGCTATTGGATTCTTCGCCAAGTTGATACCTGACATGCTGTCGATCTTCATGATAATTGCTCCATGACTCTTCCCTGTAATCTCTTCGACCAAGTTCACCATCCAGGTTGCTTGACATGCAGAAAGAGAAGCAGCTATATATTCTGCTTCGCATGATGACAATGCCACTACTGGCTCCTTTCTCGAACTCTAAGCAACTGGTGCACCACCTAACATAAACACATATCCAGCTGTGGATTTTCTATCCTCAACATCACTACACCAGCTAGAGTCGGTGTATCCCACTAACTTGCATTTTTTCCCTTCATCAGCTGCAGGAAACAAAATGTCATAGTCGAGAGTTCCTTTCAGATACCTCAGTGTCCTCTTCGTTGCTGCTGGGTGTGATACTTTTGGCTTCTGCATGAATCTACTTACCATACCCACACTGTATGCTAAGTCAAGCCTTGTGTGACAAAGGTATCTAAGTGACCCAATAAGTCTTCTGGATTGGGTTGGGTCGACATCATCTTCATCTGAATCCTTCAACAGTTGCAGTCTGGTCTCAGCTGGAGTCGAAGTTGGGTTACAATCTTGCATCTCAAATCTCTTGAGTATTTCACCTGCATATCTTCTTTGGTGCATCATCAAACCTCTACTAGTCTTTTAGAATTCGATGCCAAGGAAATAAGAGAGATTTCCCAAGTCTGACATTTCAAACTCCTCACTTAAGTCATGTTTGAAATCTTCGATCTCCTTCTTGCAACTCCCTGTTATCAACAAATCATCAACATAGAGGCATAGTATAAGCAATTCATTATTGCTTCTCCTTACATACACTCCATGCTCAGTCTATACTTCACAAATTCCTTCTCCCTTAAGAAGTTGTCGATTTTCTTATTCCAAGATCTTGGAGCTTGCTTAAGTCCATACAGGGCTTTATACAGCCTGTACACCTTTCCTTCTTCGCCTCGTTTCACATACCCAGCTGGTTGTGCGACATAAACTTCTTCATCTAAGGGGCCATTAAGGAATGCACACTTTACGTCCATCTGACATGTGTGCCATTTGTTCATATTTGCTAGACCAACAACCAACCTGATTGTTTCGATCCTAGCAACAGGTGCGAACACTTCATCGAAGTCGATTCCTTCCTTCTGTAGAAATCCTTCAGCCACAAGTCTCGCTTTGTGTCGAGTTACTTCTCCTCTAGGATTCACCTTCACCTTGTAAACCCACTTCACATCAATTTCCTTCTTGCCTTGAGGCAATTCAACAAGTGACCAAGTGTTGTTGACTTCAATGGACTCAAACTCTTCATTCATTGCTTTCACCCACTTCTAATCTTTCAATGCCTTAGCAGCATTGACTGGTTAGACATCTGCGTAGAAAGCATAATGTACCAGCTCACCCTCTTCATCAACCACATCATCTGATGTAATTACATATTCTTGCAACCTTTCAGGCATGTGTCTTGTTCGTCGAGGTCTGCTTGGACCTGCTTCATCTATGACTGGTTCCTGTCGAACTTCTCTTTTGACTTCAGTGGCTGGTTCTTCACAAGATATTCTTACTGAATCCTTCTTGACATTCTCAGTTCAATCCCATTCTTTAAGCTCATCTATGATCACATCCCTGCTGATCACTACCTGCTTATTCACTGGGTCGAACAGTTTGTAACCTCCAGTCGAATGATATCCTATTAAGATCATCTGATTCGACTTGTCATCAAGCTTCCTTCTCAACTGATCTGGCACATGTCTATGTACTATATATCCAAACACCTTCAAGTGACTAAGGCTAGGCTTGACACCAGACCAACATTCTTCTGGTGTGATTCCTTCAAGCTTCTTCGTCGGACATCTGTTTAAAATGTATGTTGCTGTCGAAACCGCTTCTCCCCATAATTCTTTGGGTAGATGCTTTCCATTCAACATACTTCTCACCATGTTAATGATGGTTCTGTTCTTTCGTTCTACAATGCCATTTTGCTGTGGAGTGCAGGGTGGCACCACCTCATGCACAATCCCTTCCTTTTCACATAATGCATCGAACTCTTTCGAAACATACTCTACACCACCATCAGTCCTCATAATTTTCAACTTTCGACCACTCTGTCTTTCGACCATAGATTTGAATCTGGAAAATACCTCGATCACATCACTTTTCTTCTTGATGAGGTAAGTCCACAACTTTCAACTGTAATCATCTATGAACGTGACAAAATATTTGTTACCACCAATCGAATCCACCTGGATTGGACCACATACATCAGAGTATATAACTTCCAGAATTGCCTTCGACTTCCTTCCTGCATCCTTGCTGAAGCTGTTCTTGTGTTATTTCGACTGAACACACTCTTCACAGACTTCACTAGGAATGTAGATTTCTGGTAATCCTGAAACCATATTTCTTCTCTTCAGCTCTCTGATGTCATTGAAGTTGAGATGGCCTAGTCGAAAATTCCATAACCACTCATCTCCCCTGGCTGCAGTTGCTAGGCACTTGTGCTCCATCACCCTGAGTTCAATCTTGAAGGTTCTATTCTGGGACATTGGAGCCTTCAAGATCAACCTACCACCTGCGTCAAGGACTCTCATCATCTTGTCTTCGACAACTACCTTATAGTTCTTTTCGACCAGCTGCCCTATACTGAGCAAATTACTCTTCATGCCTGGTATGTACAACATATTGGAAATTGTTGACCTCTTGCCATCTTTCCTCATAATCAGAACATCACCAACACCTTCAGCTGCTAGAGTGCTATCATTTGCAATCTTCACCGTGTTGTTCGACGAGGGCTTCATGTTAACAAACAAATATTTCCTTCCAGTCATGTGTGATGAGCATCCTGAGTCCAAGTACCACTGATCTTGGAATCTTTCTTCATCTCTTATTGTGACCATCAGCAACGTCTCTTCTTCTTCATGTTTCGCTAGCTTTGTATCAGTTTCTTGATTTTTCTTCTTTTCTGGACAGCCACTAAAATAGTGGCCATACTTCTGACTATTGAAACATTGAATGTGACTCTTGTCAGATTTTCGACCACCACCTCTAACTTTACTTGCAGCACCACCTCTTTGGTTGCCATGATTCCAGGGTTTTCTCTGATTCGACCAGTTTCCTTCATGCTGATTTCGACCAGTCGAATTGTTGTAGCCTTCTCTACCTTTGTTCCCATTCCCGCTTCCTTTGCCCTTTCTTTCCTTTTCTGACTGCGCCTGTAAAGCCATATCGCTCTTCGACTTTCCTGCAGCTCTTTCAGCCATCCTTTGTTCATGAGACTCAAGCGTCCCTTGAAGCTCTTCCTTTGTCAATACTGATAAGTCTTTCGACTCTTCTATGGTTACTACCATGTGGTCGAACTTTGGAGTCAATGACCTCAAGATCTTTGCAACAACTGATCTTGATGTCAACACCTCTCCACATACCTTGATTTGATTCACCAGCTTTGTAACTCTGGTGAAGAAATCCGTTATACTCTCATTGTCTTCCATCTGAAGCAACTTATAGGTTCTCTTGTGAGTTTGTAACCTCACCTCTTTCACCTTCTCTACGCCTCCAAACGATTTTTCAAGAATCTCCCACGCTTCCTTCGCTGACTCTACTTCACTAACTTTTTCAAAGTAATATGGATCGACACACTGATTGATTATAAAGAGAGCTTTATAATCTTTCTTCTTCAACTCTTTGTGTGCAACCTTTTCTTGATCCTTCGCGTTCTCTGCAAGCGGTGTTACTCCTTCCTTCACAAGATCCCAAAGATCTTGATAACAGAAAACCACATTCATCTGCTTGCACTAATTCTCATAATTATCTTTCTTGAGAATTGGAAGACTCGTCGGAAAGTTCCCGTTCGGATGATTCATTGCCATCACGATTTCCCTCCTTGAATCGCAACCGGAGCTCTAGATACCAGATGTTGGAATTAACCCAAAACTTATGGGAATTTCGACCCTATCTTGATAAACAAGAAGGGTTATTAGCGCAACAATACCAAATAAAAGAAGAAAATAGAGAAATAAAGGAAATTAGGATTCTAAGAGAATTTGGAGAAGAAGGTTGCTACCCACAAACTGTGGGATTTTTCTCTTTCTATTCACTTGCAACTGCAAACCATGAATTACAATGTGTTGTTATTATACAAAAATAAGGGTTACTCCCTATTTATAGATTTTGGTTTACTTGTTCTCCAAGCCAAAGCCCAAAATTATAAAAGTCCAAAATACCTATTTTGGAACTATATCAAATCAAATCTAAATCAAATCTGTGTGAAACAACTGTTTCGACACATCCTTGCTTCGACACTTTGACACAAGAAATTACAATTTAACACATATTACATTTAGATCACAATTTTTTTAGCTATACCAATCCTATTTTAGAACAAGTTGTGCATAATCAAATATTTATGAGAAACAAAGATAGTCAATTGAGTAACAAAGATATGGGAGACTATAAGAATTGACAAGTAATAGACACTGTGCAATGTAATAATTTCATAAATGATAACAATGTCATAAATCTATTATCAACCCATTGTTTACTGTGAATTTTGGTAAACAACCTCTGGTCTATCAATCTTAAACGAAAATTGATTAACTTGCAGGATCGACCACACAAATCCTAGGACATGTGCTAAATTTGAGAGACAAGTGTAAATGACAAATGAAAATTAAAGAGAATGTAAACTAAACTCCACGTTCGACAGTGCTGAAATAAATCTAACTGAACTCCATGTTCGACTACTCGCAATAAGGTAAAGTAAAGGCTTGAAATTTAAAGGGCTCTAAATAAAGGATGCATAAATTAAAGGCGTCGAAAGGAAATGACAATAAGTAAAAAGCTTTGAAAGTAAAATGCAACGAACTCCACGTTCTTGAAAAGTAAAGGCTGGAATAGTAAAAGTGCTGTCGAAGGTAAAGTGCATGAAAATAGAAGACTTTGAAAGTAAATACAATGGATTAAAGGTGAACTCCACGTTCTTGAAAATAAAAGACTTCGAAAAGTAAATGCTTGAAGATTAAATGCTTGATTGTAAAAGTGCAGTCGAAGGTAACTGCAGGAAGTTTAAATGACTTTGAAAGTAAATCTGGCATGGAAGATAAAACTCAAGAAATTGTAAAGGCATGGGAAGTAAATGGCTGAATCTTAAACATGATGAAGATAAATTGTATTAAAGAAGAACAAATGGTGTTACATTACGTACATTCTCACGAACTCGTTTCTCTACACGCGGGTACTTTGAGTTTCTTTGAGTAACTTGCACAAAAATATGAACACCCTTATTACATAGAACTACATCCTATTTATAGTGCTAGGGAATAACTACTAAGTGGTGGTTATTGTTTCAAACGTGTGGATTTTGGCGCCTTCTCCCTGGTTTCAACTGTTCCCATGTCCACAACTGCTCTTATTTAAATTTCAAATATTGGAAATTCCCTCCAGCCTTAATATAACCACTGCAGCGCTTGTTTCCATATTCTCATGGTCGAAGCCTTCCCAACACTTAGCCATTTTTTGAGGTTCCTACACCTCTATTTGACTCAGGCCTCACCAAAACTGGGTCAAAGCCTTCTTTACATTAAAAATAATTTTTTAACTTAAAAATAGCTTTGACTTTCTCTAGCGTCGAAAATGAGGGTTAACAAATTGCCCCCAAGGAATGTCCTTTCGCCAGAATTGGTAGGAAGGTCATATCTTGATATAATAACCACTTCGACGCCTGTTTGCATGACCTTAACTGAATATCCCACTAATTACTTAATGGCTGAATTGTTCAGTTTCTTTGATCCACGCCTCTGACGTCATACCATCATGACAAATCCTTAAAACGTCCTTTCAGTCGTATTCATCATACCACCTTTCTTGAAAACAGACGTTGGCAGTCTGAACATAACTGCTACTTTTCATCACGTCTCCAGGAAAAAGACACGCGTCCCACTAACTCCTCAGCTTCAACGGTGGATCCAAGTCTCTTGGGATTTTCAAATGTCTATATATACCCATTTCCGCCACTTTGTGAACTTTCCACACTTTTCATACTCTCAAGCAACCTTTTCTTCTCTCCAGTTTCTCTCACGCAAACCCAGCAAAAAACACCATCTTTTCATCTTCTTCAACAATGGCGTCTTCCCAAACTAATCCTCAAACCAAGAAAACTCAAAGAGGTAAGGCCACTCCATTTAAACAAACCATTCCTCCGTTCGCTAATATCCCAGGCCCCCAACTAGTAGATAATCGTCATTGCATGCCGGAACCCACCTCTGAAGAATCAAGAGCCATCTACAAATCTCAGGTAATGATACCTATAGTTATGTCTGATAAAACTTATGCGCTATCTGGTCCTTTAGATGATTTGGACGTATCTAAGGAGAGACTAAGTGAGTTTCTCCCCTCGTACCGGAAAACCAGACCGTTAGGGCAAAAGAGTTTTCCCAAAATCAACGCCGCTGCTGGAGCTTCTCCTGAAGAAACCCCCTTGCCCAAAATCAACATTGGTTATCTCACTGATGGCACCAGGCTGGTGAGAGCCGTCAACCCTTTAAAGGAATTTGACCAATGGATGGCGAAGATGGAGAAGGTTAAAGCTGACCATTGGAAGGAGATAGGGATTTATGACCTTCTTATGCTGTCGAAGACCAGCATACCATATTGTCTGAATATGTTGGCGGCATCCCTATACTTTTAGGACAACACCCATTATACATTCCATCCGCCATGTGGAATAGTTACTCCAACCCTATTCGACGTAGCTGCCATCACGGGGCTTCGTTCAGATGGCCTTGTCTATAATCCTGATGTTGACGCTGAGGACACCATCAACATTTTAGGCTCCAAACTGACCTACACCCTCTTCATCAAACACCACTTTAAACAGGAAGAGAACGAAGTGTCTGATGAAGAGCATATTGCTTTTCTCACAGTCTGGCTGTCGAGATATGTTTTTTGTACTAAGTTTTTGCAGGTAGCTAAGAAATACCTGCCCCTGGCGAATCAACTTCACCACAACAGAGGAACCTGCTTGGGTGAACTTATTCTAGCAAACCTTTACGAGTCTATCAGTGAAGGGGCTTCTCGACTCAAAAACATGGAGGCCCAAGATCCTATGCAGTTAAGTGGTCCTCTTTGGCTGCTTCAATTGTGGCTTAATGCTACATTTGAGGCTAGCCTCCCCAGAAAAGGCCTAGTCGACGAAGCCTCTGCTGAAATAAGGGGAAGGAGTGTCGAAGGGACGCGTCTGGCTAAACTCACTCCAAATGATGATGGTGAAAACCTTCAAAGGGCTTTCACCAATTATATTATGATGTTTTCCAAGCGCTATGAGTTCACTCCTAGCATGGCACCCTTTGCTCGACGAAGCTATGGCCCTGTGTGGTTTAAAAGGCCATTTCCAAATCCTCATCAAGCTCTTGATCCAGAATCTGTGGCTATCTGGGAAGCCTTTTTGATTCCTAGATTCTTTATCCACAGGTTGAACTTAGGGAGAGGTTTATCAGCATTGATCGCCTATCAACCCAATCTTGTCTCTCGACAATTTGGGTTGGCCCAGAGCTTCCCTCAGTGCTTGTATGAGAGAAAGGGCCAAGTAATTCTTCACACCACCTGCTTCGATGAGTAAAACGTCTCCCACACACTCGACAGCCGGAAAGAGAAAAGAAGAATCCTCTCTCCTGTGTTTTTTGAACCTTCCTTTCTATGCACTGCATTATTCCACCAATGGTGGTCGAAGCACTATAGTGAGCACTTTCTTGATGCGGCTACGTTTTCTTCGTTGCTTGACCAAGCTTTTCTCAATGTGCAGGACAAGACGAAAAAGAGTAAGTTTACTCACATCGAAGAAATACAGGCTTTTCAAAAATACTTTGAAACTATCTATCGACCAAATGATCTTAGTTGAACCATTCATGAGGCTGCTGTCACCCTAAAGAGAAAATTTTTAGCAAAGCTGGATCAACTAAAAATTCCTCCCAGCGTCCCTCGTGAGAAACGTTATGAGGTAGCTTTTAAACTTTTTCCTCCAAAGTTCCCTCGACTGCCTAATGCTGATTTTGGAGTGGCGCTTGCCCCTCCATTTCTAGATTGGTTTGTCTGTGGGGAGCATTTAAAACTTCTTCAACAGCAGTCTCAGCCAAAGGCCCAACGAGTGGTTTCGACTAAGCATACGTTAGATAGTTTTAAAGGCCACCTTCATATAGGAATTCAGGATGTTTGTGTCGAATCTGAAATATATGAAGGTTTGAAATCCTTAATCCATGGCTTTACAACTACCCATGTAATCATTAACTTGTAACAATTGTGTACTGTCTTTTAGCTGTGCCTAGGAAAGCTGCTTCGACTAGAGCTGCTACCTTGCAAAGTGGCAAAGAAGCAGAGAGCACACAGGTATATTTCACCTCCCCTGCTTACGCTTTTTCTATATGAGTTCCCTTCTTATGTTTGCATTGCCTCTTCAGACTGGTCGAAGACCTCCAACACCTTCCAAGAAAGGCAAAAAGGATACCCCAGCTGTGATTATAACTTCAGAGGCCTCAGATGAATCTCCTGAGGAGGTTCTCACAAAGAAAAGAAGAAAACCCACAAAGGCCTCTGGACCCACTGGCCCACCTCCTTCGAAGGTGGCCAAAATACTCGAAAAGGCATCCACCACAGGTGCTGTCGAGACAGAACCTTCCAAGGTGGCCTTGAGAACCCCTCTTGGTGACCATGGGAGTGATAAATCAAGTCCTGCTGTTGAACCAACTCAGGTATGTGCACCATTTTTCATTACACTGTCGTTTTTTGCCCATTATTTCAATCTCACTTTCTTCACTTATGTTCTTTAGGCACCCATAATCAACAATCCAGATCCCCGGCCAACTCCAAGCACCTTCGCCACCACCATAGTTGACGATTCTGTTCCTCAACCAACTTCAGGAAGCTTCACCACCACGCTCCTCAACAGCCAAGGTGAGCCAACTTATCACCCATCTTCTGATATTGGCTCTGGCTTGAGTGAGATTAACAACCTACTCCACATGTTACAGAACCCACTGCACCACCAGTTCCAACCGCTACCCAAAATGCACAAGCTGATGGTGCCAACTTTGATGATGATGATGCCTCAAGCCCACCACCTTTCAATCTGGCTACCTCCATGGATAAAGACCAGTTGGTTGAAGAAGATAGATATGAACCTGAGGTTTAAACATACAACGCCAATCCTGATCAAGCTTCGCCTGAGGAGACAAACGAACTACATACTACACCAGCTGATGACCAGGAGAATGTGCAACCAACTGCTGAAGGGTCTGATGAAGAAATGGGAGAAGAACAAGATGACGAAGGAGAAGAATCAGCAGAGGAGGAAGAAGAACAAACTGATCCTAATCCTCACCATACTCCTTCGTCTGTGGTCCTTCCACCACCTGGAGACTCGCTGACAGCACTCAAGTGGTCGAACCCACGTAAGTTTACCAAATTGATACTCGAGCAAAAGTATGGTTCTTCTTCTTCTGTCTCTTCAACTTCAGCATCGGATGAGTTCGCCAAAACAGTCCTCCAAGCCATAAAGAAAAAATTCTTCAGGGGGGACATTCACAGAATTTTGGCCTCAGACCCGACTGCAACCATTTACTTGAAGGACACCCTTGCAAAGATTGAGCTTACCACCCTCCATCCAGAGATTTCTGGTTTTCTGATAGAGCTAACTGCTGTGGTGAACCAAATAGCTGCAGAAATAAAACTGCTTCCCTCTATCAGGAATACCATAGAGAAAACATCTGGCTGTGAGAGTGCAGCCTGGTGTGGTGCAAAAGAGGCGAACGAAGAGGTCGAACGTATGGAGGCTGATCAAAAGAAAAGTCAAGATGAGATAGCCTCCAACCAGAAGGACATTGAAGCCTGGAAGCAACAAATCACGGAGCTACAAGCCAAAATTGAAAATGCTGAAACACGCAACCGTGATTTGTACCATTTCGATGACACTAAGATGGCTGAAGAAACAAAGAATGCTATTGATCATATTGAGGCGGCCCAAAGACATGAAAAAGAGCTCGCAGCAGCAAAACTTGACGAATCTTTGTGCAACGCTCGCCTCAAACATCACATAGAAGCTTTTTCTCAGTTGGCGTCTAGGCTTCCCTTCTGATACTTTCGACACCTTCGTTTGTTTAATCATCATTTGTTTCTTGGCCTTTTCAGGATTTTATGTAATGACAATTTTGTGCCTTTGGCATTTGCCTAATCAATCATTATTATTTAGCCATTAACTGCTTTCGACCCATATTATATTATGATGCACTTTATTTGTTGCCTCTCATTAATCAAATTTGTAATTAAGGCATTCTATCTTTTCTTGGAAAGTCAAACTTTCCAGCTTTAAATTCCAAGGCATAAGCCTCTAGCTTTTAAAGTAACATTTATAGCATAGCCCTCAGGCCTACTTCCAAGAATAACTCACGTGTTTCCACCGTTTGACTGGCCAATCCAATCAGTACTTCGCCTCTATAAATTTCTTCCATATGACCACGTTTTGCAGAGAAGCAAACATGGATAATTCAGAGGAATCATCAGCCAAGAAAATGGCTGGGAAGGCAAAGGCAGCTGAGGAAACAAAAAGGATGGAGGCACCCAAGAAACCTGAAGCCTCCATTGGAGCAACCTCTCAGGCCAAGAAGAGAGAAACTAAAATGAAGATCTCTAAGAAAGGACGCTCCAGCACCCAAGACTCTGATGATGAGCCAGACACAGATTATATGGATTTCCTCAAATCCATAGATTGGAGAGATTATGAATAACCTTTCCTTGAATAGAAATTGTTGTATTAATTCTGCTTTGTATGCCATATTAGCCTAACTTGGCCTATCTTGGCTTTCTTTTTAAATAAAGCTTATGTTTTAATATGAATCTCTTGCAGCATAGGGTTATATTTTTTCAAATACCTGCCATTTACTTTCAAGACTCTTTTATCTTTGTCTAACTCTTCCACCTCATAAGCTCCATTGGAGAAGACTTGTATGACTTGGAATGGGCCTTCCCACTTAGGGGACCATTTGCCCAATGTTCTATCCTTTCGATCCATAGGCAAAATAACTTTCCAAACCAATTCCCCACATGTAAAAGATTTATACTTAACCTTTTTGTTGTAGGATTCTTCGACCCTTTTCTTTTGTCTTCTTAACAACTCCAAGGCTCTAAGCCTTTCTTCATCCAAATCCACTAATTCATTCATCATCATTTCCCAATAATTTTCAGAGGGAATCTCATGATGTCTTTGAACTCTTATAGATTGTAAATAAATCTCCACAGGCAATACTACATCATGACCAAAAGTAAGTCGAAATGGGGTAGTGTTGGTAGCCTCTTTAGGGGATGTTCGACAAGCCCAAAGAACTTGGTCCAACGTCTTGTGCCAATTTCTAGGCCTCTTTCCCACATGCTTCTTAATTAGTCCAATTACTACCTTATTGGCAGCTTCGACTTGCCCATTGGCCTGAGCATAATAAGGTGTAGAAGTCAACAACTTGAAGCCTATTTCTTTGGCAAACTCCTGCACCTTTCGACCAGTAAACACTGATCCTTGATCTGTAGTGATTGTTTCAGGAATACCAAATCTATAAATAATGTGATTTTGAATGAATTCAATAACATCTTCTTGACCTATATTCGCCAGTGGTATTGCCTCGATCCACTTGGTGAAATAATCAATTCCCACTAAAATATATCTTTGGTTCTTTGAAGATGTTGGTCGAATCTCTCCCACTATATCCAAAGCCCATCCTCTGAAAGGCCATGGTTTCACTATGGAATGTAATTCACTTGCAGGGATGTGCTGTATGCCAGCATGAATTTGACACTCTTGGCAACCCTTAGCAAATTCTATGCAATCCTTCAGCATAGTGGGCCAATACATGCCTTGTCGAAACAACAACCATTTCATCTTCTGGCCAACTTGGTGTGCTCCACATGCCCCACTATGTACTGTTGAAAGAGCCAAATATGCCTCTGCTTCACTAAGGCATTTCAATAGGACTCCCTCAGGGGTCTTTTTAAACAGTTCATTACCTAAAAACACATAACTTAAGGCTTGATACCTGATTTTTCGCTCTGTCGAAGCCGTTGGGTTTTGCAAATACTCAACTATGGGCTTCCTGCAATCTTCATCTGTTAAATTATCTATGGCAAAAGTTTCAAAATTTTCGCCATCTATGCACCCAAGCCTAGTTGTTTCTAAGTCTGATGGGCACAATCCAACAGCCACCACTTTGCCTCTTGCTTCAATTACTTCTTGAAGGTTTTCCTTCGACACCTTGTATCCAGAGGCGATTTGAGCCAAGTCATTAGCAACTTGATTCTCTATTCTAGGTATGTGTTTGATGGCCACTACCTCAAATTTCTTTAATAATCTATTGGCTATCACAAAGTACATAATGAGATTTTCTTTAACACATTTATACTCCTTTGTGATTTGTTTTATAACCAATGCTGAGTCCCCCATTATTTCGACTCTAGTTGCCCCCAATTCCAGCAAAATTTCAAGGCCAGCAATTAATGCTTCATATTCAGCCTCATTGTTAGAGCAAGGTCCTTCGACCTTATACTTGAATTTTGTTGGAATTCTTTCAGAAGAAATAATGTGTATTCCCACTCCTGTTCCATTTTTATGACTTGATCCATCAAAGTATAACTTCCAGGATTTTAATTCAACATAGTTCAAATCATTTTCATTTATGGAGAAATCAACTATAAAGTCTGCAACTACTTGCCCTTTCACAGCTTTTAAAGGTTGATATGTTAGGGAAAATTCTGTTAATGCTAATGCCCATTTGCCAATTCGACTATGCAAAATAGGTTTAGATAACATATGTTTTACAACATCAAAGTGAGAAGAAACATACACATCAACGAGCTTTATATATTGCTTCAATTTAGTACAAGAGAAATACAAGCATAAACATAACTTTTCAATCATGCTATACCTAGTTTCTGCATCATTTAAAACTCGACTAAGATAATAAATGGCTATTTCAACTCCATTTTCATCCTCCTGAGCTAACATGCTCCCTTGAGTTTTATCTGATGCAGCTATATACAATCTCATACTCTTGTTTCTACAAGGTGGTGAAAGAATTGGAGGGTGGCTTAGGTACTCCTTGATCTTGTCGAAGGCTTCCTGCTGTAATTGCCCCCATTCAAAACCATCTTTGTTGAAATGAAGCAATGGCAAAAAAGCTTGTGTTTTGCCACTCAGGTTGGATATAAACCTTCTTAAGAAGTTGATCTTGCCCAGCAACGACTGCAACTCCTTTTTAGTTGATGGCGCTTTCGCTTCCATTATGGCTTTGGTTTTATTCTGATTTATTTCAATCCCTTTCTTGTGGACCACAAATCCTAAGAAATCCCCTGCCTGCACACAAAAAGCACATTTGAGAGGATTCATTTTAAGACCATATTTTCTCATCCTTTCAAAGGACTGTCGAAGATGGTCCATGTGACTTTTCCCAGAAATAGATTTTATAACAATATCATCAATATAAATTTGCATGAACGTGTCTATAAAATCGTGGAAAATTGAATTCATTGCCCTTTGATAAGTGGCACCAACATTCTTAAGACCAAAAGGCATCACCACCCATTCATAGGTGCCTAAGGCCCCAGGGCATCTAAAAGCAGTTTTATGAACATCTTCCTCAGCAATGAATATTTGGTTGTAACCAGAATATCCATCCAGCATACTAAGATATTCATGTCCTGCTGCAGAATCTATTAACATTTTTGCTACTGGCATTGAATATTCATCTTTAGGAGTTGCAGAGTTTAAATCTCTAAAATCAATGCAAACTCTCAAAGACCCATTCTTTTTAATAACAGGTACTATATTAGCCAACCATTCGACATACCTTGCAGTGCGAATGAATTTTCAACGAAGTAGTCTTTCAACTTCTTCTTTGATCTTTGACAATATCTCTGGTGCAAACCGTCTTGGATTCTGCTTGACTGGTTTTTTCCCAGGCGTCATAGGCAACCTATGTTCGACCAGCTCCCTGCTCAAACTAGGCATCTCATCATAATCCCAGGCGAAGCAGTCTTTGAATTCTTTCAGCAACTGAACCACTTCAACCTTCAACTGGGGATCAAGATTGGCACTGATGTAGGTAGGCCTTTTGGTTGCCCCCTCACTGAGGTCAACTTCTTCTAAAGGATCTTGTGCTAGCATTTTTATAGTATTTGCCAACGGATTCTTCTCAAATCCCAAAGGCTCATCTTCATAGATGGCGTCGAGCCTCTGGCTTTGCTCTCCAGTTTCAACCTTATCTGGAGGTTTTGGGTCGAAGTCCTTACCAGGGCCTTCTTGATATAATTCAGAAATGGCTTCACCAGCCATATAGTCATTGGCGGCTTCCAAAGCCGCTTGTAGTTTTGTTTCGGCCACATAGGCCGAAATTCGTTTTAAAGCGTCGAACTCAGTCATGATCACTGAATTCATCTCCCCATCCTGTGGGCTCTATTGGAGGCGAGCCTAAGCATGGAAACCTTCCTCCTGGTACCTCCTTGTCCCATCTGAAACCTTCGACAGGGTGTAAATACAATGAATAAAACGTCTCTACATCAGGCGTAAACTCAAAATTAGCTGGAGGACATGGAGCAATGTTCGCCAGATGTTTCTCAAATTGCCTACTATCCACATGATTAATAGGCACCTTAAAGTACCCTTGATCAGCTTCAATATTTTCAACTATCCCATCTGGTCTCCAAATGGTGATTCTTTGATGCATAGATGAGGGCACAACTCTTATTCCGTGGATCCACTCTCTACCCAAGAGTAGATTGTAGTTAGCTTTTATTTCAATGACCATAAACACTGTTGGTCTGGTAATAGTTCCCACAGTTAGATCCACTTGAATCACTCCTAGAGTGGAACCAACTTTTCCTTCATAGTTCGACAGAACCATGTTGTGGGGTTTGGTATCGGTTTCGAACTTCCCAATCTTGCTCAGTAAAAACCTTGGCATTAAATTAACAATGGCACCACAATCCACCAAAATTTTGTTGACAGGAACGTTTTCTACCTTGCCAGTAATGTAAAGAGGCTTCAAATGACCCTTCATTGCCTCCGTGGGGCGTTCAAAGAAAGCATTTTGTTCTTCGACGCACCCATTGTTCATGATGTAATAACACACAGGCTTGTGCGCCAACATTTCCAATTCAACAGTTTGATCCAAGTCTTCGACCTCTGAGACTTGACCAAATTCTTTTGGCATCACTGGCACCACATTCACCAGAATATCTAGAGAAGCTATTGACTCACTGTCGAAATTATCAGTCATATTCTCATCCTCTTCAACCTTCTTCTCTAGCTGAACATTGAACAACTTTCGCCTTATGGGCATCTTCTCAATTGCCCCAGCTTGGTGATTAACATTGGTACTTGATTCTCCTTGCACCTGAGCCTCCCTGACAACCTTTCTCCTGCGTTGCTCTCTTCGCCATTGTGATCTAGACATGGGGTTTTTACCCTTGTAATTTTGAGAGATGTATGCTGATTTGTTGGTGGTGTGGTTCTCTTTTTTATACTCAAATGAAGAACCTCTTTCCACATCAAATTTCTCCCACTTTTTCTTCTGTCCTCTCCCTTCGATAGGCTTGATCCAACTACCTGTTGGCACATTCGCAGATGGTTTGAATGTACGTGGCCTAGCTCCTGGTGCTTGGTTTTTTAGTCCTGTCGAAAGTCGCCTATGGTCAAAACCTCTGTGCCCTTTGTTCACCTTCTGCCCCCATCTTTCACCAGCCTTTTTGACACCTTCTAACTTGTAGGCAGCTTTTTCGTCAAAAATGGCGCTGCATCGAGGACATATCATTACTCCAGAGCCTTTCTTCTGGCAACGGTGCAAGAAATCCACAATTGTCTCTTCTTGCTTAGGATAAGCTATTTTGTTGCGCTCTTCTTGTCTGTCTGCCTTACTCACTTGTTCAGCTTTTCGATATGTAATTTCGACCATATTGACATCCATTATGTCCTTTAAGTGCATCTTGGAGAAACGGGCTTCCACACTTTCAGTGGCCTTTGCCAGGCAACCACCACTTGCTGCTGCTTTTGCAGCTTTTTGGGAAGCTTTTTGCCAAGCAGCTTTTTCAGCTTCGACCATTTCCTCAGCATTGACTCTTTCAACATCAGGAGATGTCTTGAAGAATTTTTCAGCAGCCATACATATCCAGTTCTCCACCAAACAACCATCCATGTCTATCATCTCTCCTACCAATAGCATGTCATCTTCCAATTCTTTAACAACTTGGACTTTGGGGGCATTTCTGCCCATAGCCTCATTGGTGCTGATGCTATCTGAGCTAAAATCAGATTCTTCAGCCAATTCGACCATGTTAATACCTTCATTGGCATTTATCTTCAACCCACTCACGACCATATCTAAAACCTTAGCAGCATTATCCATTTCAACAAACTTATCAGCAGTTTCCTTGGTCACCAACATTAGATTGGTACCATCAACATTCAGGCCATTTCCAGCCTTACTAAAACCTTCAATTATCACAGAATTGGTGGCGAAGTCTTCAGTAACCTCCACCATGTTGACTGACTTATCAAGTCCTTCTGTGACTTCGACCATTTGGACCTCGTGAGGCTCTGTATAGTTAGCCTCTGCCACCTGCAATGGGTCAGAGTCAATCTTCATCTGGGCTTTGCCCCTGTCACCAAACTTCAACCTTCCTTCTTGGATAGCATTTTGCACCAAATCCCTGAAAAGAAAACATTGAGAAGTTTTATGACCCAAAAAATTATGGTACTTACAAAAACCTCTTTTCTTTCTTTGTTCTAAAGGTGGCACCTTAGCACCAGCAGGCACTATCATTTGCCCATCTTTAACTAACAAATAAAAAATTTCGTCACATTTAGTGACGTCGAAAGTGTATGTTTTCTTAGGAAATTTGTCGTTAGATTCGACAGGATTTTTTCCTTCTGAAGGAGCTAATAATTTGCAGGCATAAGGTGGACCTTGCTTTAACTCAGCAACGTCAACCTCATTTCCATCGAAATAAGATGTTTCACCATGCAGACTCTCCCCATCTTCATTGCATTCGACAAAAGCTACTTTTTTACCCCTGCTGAATTTAACCTTCTCTTCTTTCAGCCTTTCTAGCTGTCGGACCCTATCAGCCAACTGGGCCATAACTCTAAGATATTGGGTATCTAATTTCTTCCTAATGGAATAATCGAGACCCCCAGCAGCCATTTCGACCAACTCATGTTCTGGCACTTGTGTAAAGCACATGGCTTTTAGAAGTCAAAACCTATTCAGGTAATCGTCAATTGGCTCGGTAACTTTGCGTTTGATGCTAGCCAATTCTTTCAAACTAATCTTAGTTTGCCCCATGTAGAACTGTTCATGAAACAAACGTTCTAGTTGAGTCCAATTGTGTATGGAATTTGGAGGCAAAGTAGTAAACCATGTGAAGGCGTTCTTGGTAAGAGAACTTGGGAAGTATTTGATTCTGAGGCTTTCATCAGCTGCCATTTCGCCTGCTTCAATCAAATATCTCGCCACATGTTCGACAGTAGATTCAGTAGTATCTCCTGAAAACTTGCTGAACTTTGGAACCTTCGTCCTAGGGGGTAATTCTGCTTGGAGAATATAATCCACTATAGGCGAAGTATAATTTGGCCTGGTGAAGCCAAAATTCATACCATTTCTGGTCATTATCCTTTCAACCATGGCTGCAAGGTTATTTTCTTCTGCTTGATTTTGGTATCGAACTTATCTAAGTAGTTGATCTGCATTTTGGTTCCTGTTCACCATCACTACTGGCTCTTCCTCCATCTGGTATGGCATCTGGTTTCTTGGTGGTTCGACTCTAAAATGATCAATCATCTCTTGATCTTCCAAGTTCGCCTCAGGTATCTGGCGTGGATGACGTCTTGGGATGTCTTCGACAACAGTTGCTCTTCGATCCACCGCTGGTACTCCCATGAAATCAGCCATGCGTGCCACTTGTGCAGCCAATTGTTGGTTAGTTTAAGTCGTATTTTGAATCAAGGGTTGAAAAACTTCTCCCATTGTCTGAGACAACGTATGCACCATTTGCATATTACTTTCATCCATCTGCTGTCTCAAACAATTTATGGATGTATTTGTAAGGCTAGGCGTCTGAACAGAGTAACCAACACCTATACTCTGATTGTTTCGCCCTCCTGATCCTGACCCTCGTAATGGCGAAGACACCACAGTTTCTGAAAATACAGGTGGAGCATTCTGTAGATTTTGCATCATTGATGTAGGCATACCATAGGGTTGACTTCTTGACCCTAGGTGTGGAAAACCTGGAGGAGGAACGTGCCTATACATTGAATTTCCTCCTGGGGGTGTTGGTGAATTAGGACTTTGTGGTCCTATGTATTCCAACACAGGTTGAGTATATGAGTTTGTATATGTTGATCCTAGTTCAGACACTACTAATGGAAGTGACGCCTGTCCTCCTGTCGAAGACAGTGGTGATGGTGTGCTTTGAGACCCCATACTGCTACTTGACTGAGTGTTTGAAAGACTCCCTTGAGGATCAACTTGTTGGTTGGCATTGGTTGCCATTTTCTTAATGTATCTTCTCTTTGGTGTTCCTTCGTTTGTTGTGGCTAACTTCCCACTTCTCAATAACATACAACGAAAGTACTCCTTCACCAAGAAAGATAAGGTTGAAAAAAGTGTAAACTTAGCACTGGGTCCCACTGGGCGTGCCAATTTGTTTACTGTGAATTTTGGTAAACAACCTCTGGTCTATCAATCTTAAACGAAAATTGATTAACTTGCAGGATCGACCACACAAATCCTAGGACATGTGCTAAATTTGAGAGACAAGTGTAAATGACAAATGAAAATTAAAGAGAATGTAAACTGAACTCCACGTTCGACAGTACTGGAATAAATCTAACTGAACTCCACGTTCGACTACTCGCAATAAGGTAAAGTAAAGGCTTGAAATTTAAAGGGCTCTAAATAAAGGACGCAGAAATTAAAGGCGTCGAAAGGAAATGACAATAAGTAAAAAGCTTTGAAAGTAAAATGCAACGAACTCCATGTTCTTGAAAAGTAAAGGCTGGAATGGTAAAAGTGCTGTCGAAGGTAAAGTGCATGAAAATAAAAGACTTTGAAAGTAAATGCAATGGATTAAAGGTGAACTCCACGTTCTTGAAAATAAAAGACTTCGAAAAGTAAATGCTTGAAGATTAAATGCTTGATTGTAAAAGTGCAGTCGAAGGTAACTGCAGGAAGTTTAAATGACTTTGAAAGTAAATCTGGCATGGAAGATAAAACTCAAGAAATTGTAAAGGCATGGGAAGTAAATGGCTGAATCTTAAACATGATGAAGATAAATTGTATTAAAGAAGAACAAATAGTGTTACATTACGTACATTCTCACGAACTCGTTTCTCTACACGTGGGTACTTTGAGTTTCTTTGAGTAACTTGCACAAAAATATGAACTCCCTTATTACATAGAACTACATCCTATTTATAGTGTTAGGGAATAACTACTAAGTGGTGGTTATTGCTTCAAACGTGTGGATTTTAGCGCCTTCTCCCTGGTTTCAACTGTTCCCACGTCCACAACTGCTCTTATTTAAATTTCAAATATTGGAAATTCCCTCCAGCCTTAATATAACCACTGCAGCGCTTGGTTCCATATTCTCATGGTCGAAGCCTTCCCAGCACTTAGCCATTTTTTGAGGTTCCTACACCTCTATTCGACTCAGGCCTCACCAAAACTGGGTCGAAGCCTTCTTTACATTAAAAATAATTTTTTAACTTAAAAATAGCTTTGACTTTCTCTAGCGTCGAAAATGAGGGTTAACACCCATTAAAAGAAGATGTATGCATTACCTCATTTGTCCTTCCATCAAAAAATTATTACACTACATTATAGATAAATTAGTAATGAACAATTGTTTCAATTAATTCTTAATCATCCCTTTTTTTACATGGCAAATGTCAATCTTTCTTATGCATTCATTCTCTCTCTCTCTCTCTCTCTCTCTTCATTCAAATTTTAAATGTCTCTTACATTACTTTTTTCCACACTTTATAGCTTTCATTTTAATTTTTTTCTTTATTTATATATTATCACTAAAAATATTAATAATCTATTTTTTTAATTTTAATAAAATAATACAGTATATTTATCTCACGGGTCACTATCAACACAATATCTATTTTATTTTAATCAACCATTATCTTAATTTAAGAGAAAAATCCTTATTTTTAAATATTTTTTTCTTCATCTCACGATTTTTTTCTTTATATATATTTATTTAATACAATTAAATTTGTATGATTATTGTTCATTTTACAGTAAATCATTTTAAATTTTACATTTGTATCTAAATACATTTATATCACATCAAATAATTTTTTTTATCTCACGGGTCATTATCGCATCAAAATTTTCTTTTTTGTCTTTCTTCGTCTCATAGGTCATTTTTTTCTTTTTACATCATTAGTTAATACAATTGAAATTGTATAATTATTTTTCATTTTATAATTAAATAACTAATTTCAATTTTACATTTGTATATGAATACATTTTATATTGTATCAAATAAACTTTTTATTTCACGGATCACTATAAACACAATATATATTTTATTTTAATCAATAATTATCTTAATTTAAAGGATAAAATCCTTATTTTTAAATATGAAATATTCTTATTTTCATCTCACGAGTCCTTTTTTATTTATATTTTAATTTAATTGAATTTACATAATCCTTGTTCATTTTAAAATTAATAGTTAATTTTAATTTTAAATACGTATATAAATATATTTTATATCGTATCAAATTTACATATACATTAAAATATATTTTATACTGTATAAACTAATTTTACTCGTGCGGGAGCACGAGTATCTTACTAGTTGTAGCACTAATGGTATCACAATTTGTCATTTTCGTAATAAAAAAAGGTAATAGATAATTTGCCCCCAATCATAAATGCGGCTTTTAAAAACCCTGTAATTTGTTTTAAATCTCAAGATTTAATTATTTTAGTCCTTTATCAAACACATTCATCAAAATATTTGACTTAAAAGACGTTTCTTTTATTTTTAATGTTTTTAATGACATAGACAACCAGTTAGATTTTTATTTATTTTTAAATCCAAGGCTTGTAAATTTGAAAGAATATATCAAAATTTGAGGACTAAGAGGGTTCAAACTTCAAACCCAAAACCTTTTGGACATTAGCAAAAATGCATGGTTGCTAGACTAAAACTATACACAACATGATCAACATGAACTGTTGTGATTCAACAAGCTCGCATGAAATGCATGAACTCAAGCATGAACTGAACTATTAACTGAGGTTTAAACACCTAGTCCTTCTTCTTGATTCCTACTGTTTTAATAGATTCTGATAAATATTCATAGACATAATTGGCACGTGGTAGATTTTTGGTTGAATAAGTTAACAACTTCAATGGGTGATTATTGTTAGAGGAGTTTTTTTTACTAGGGAGCATTGAACATTGGGCCAAGAGCAACACAAGGGAGAGAGACACCACATATTCACCCAAAATCTTAAGGTGATAAGTGTATGGGTTCTCCCACTTATAAATGCTCAATTATCCATATTTACAATCAATGTGGGACTTCAACTTACACTTGATATATTATTCTCAACACTTCCCCTCAAGTGTGAGTCCACAATGCTCCCCCTCAAGTGGAATCTCTTTTGTCCTCATACACTTGTACCGTCGTTGACACCTATTACTAGGAACCTCTTACTAGGCATTTCGATACACCTATTCCTGACATTCGATTTTAACGGGACACCTCTTCCTGAGCATTTCGATACAAGTAGGTCGGTCCTTTTACTCGAACCAAAGGCTCTGATACCATTTGTTGGAGGAATGTTTTACTAGGGATCATTGAACATTGGGCCAAGAGCAACATAAGGGAGAGAGACACCGAATATTCACCCAAAACCTTAAACATTGGGCCTAGAGCAACACAAGGGAGAGAGACACCACATATTCACCAAAAACCTTAAGGTGATAGGTGTATGGGTTCTCCCACTTATAAATGCTCAACTCTCCACATTTATAACCAATGTGGGACTCTAACTCACATTTGATATATTATTATCAACAATCCCCCTCAAGTGGAAACTCTTTTGTCCACATACACTTGTACCGCCGTGGACATACTCCTCTTTCCTGGGCATTTCGAAACAAGTAAGTCGGTCCCTTTCTCAAACCAAAGGCTCATGATACCACTTGTTGGAGGATTTTTTACTAGGGAGCATTGAACATTGGGTCAAGAGCAACACAAGAGAGAGAGAAAGAGAGAGAGAGAGACCACATATTCACCAAAAACCTTAAGGTGATAGGTGTATGGGTTCTCCCACTTATAAATGCTTAACTCTCCATATTTTTAACCAATATGGGACTCCAACTCACACTTGATATATTATTCTCAACAATTATACTGATGAATGGCAACATGTAAGAATGAGAGGATGGAAAACGGCAGATTTTCACAAGAAAATGCCAGATGTAAGCTATAACAAGAGGAGGAATGAAGTTGTCCATGATTCACGTACCAGTTTCCTCTTTACAAAATTTCCAGATTCCCATGGTGCTAAGGAAATGTATTAAATCTTCAAGAGGTATGGTGACATAGATGGAGTGGTGATACCTTCAAGACGAGACAAGAATAGTGGAAGATATGGTTTTTTTAGTTTTTTTAATGTTTCTTTTGAAAGATCCATGGCTGTGAAGTTGGATAATATATTTGTCAACAACTTGGAATTATTTGTTAAAACACCAAGATTCCAAAGGAGCAACCATGACTTCAAATAAGATGCAAACTCAGGTAGGAGAAACAATCACAGAAACACTGGTAATCATAATACTCATGCAAAGAACTATAAAGGAAATCACAAAACATATGCTAAGGTGTGAACAATGAAAACATGGATAAAGGGAAGACAAACCAGTGGAAACATAGGCAACACACTTATGAGAAGAAACATGTGTTTGCTCACCTAAAATTCAACACTAAGGATGAAAACAACACTAGATTTCACAAAGCTTATATTGGGATTGTGGAAAATCTGGGAATGACATACAACATTCAAGAGTCTAAATGGAAGGATATTTCTCGATCAAGATCACCCCCATGGGTGCAAACTTATGTTTAATGGAAGAAATGGAGGAAAGGGAACTAAAAGCCTTGGCAGAGGATGCTAGTGAATGGTTAGCTCAGTGGTTCAGTGAAGTAAGACCATGGTCACTAGGAGACATTGACAATGAAAGATTAATATGGATATCATGCTTTGGAATTCCATGTCATGCATGGTGCCCTGAATTTTTTGAATTCCTCGTGTGCTCTATGATAAAATATATCTGTTCAGATGATGAAAAAAGGTTGCACAAAAACTTTGACGTGGAAAGAATCCTAGTCAGAACCAAGTATTCCATGGTCCTCAATCAAGCTATCAATGTGGAGATTAATGATCATGTGTATCGGGTAAAAATGGTAGAATGTTTACATGGGCCAAAGAGAATAGTAATACCTAAACATCATGAACCTTTAAATGATTCTGAACATACTACATCTGATGAAGACATCAGTGTGTGGGAGAAATAAGGAGATGAGAAAGATGAAGATGTCAATGTCATGCATGTTTCTTCTCCCAAGACAAAGTTGGTGGCAGACAAGACAACTGAGGTGGCTACACAATAAAATATCCAACAACTCAACATTAAGGCCATTGTTGATGTAACAACTTCTTCCAATGATGCCCTAGAAGTCTGGAGCGCTGCAGGGAGCAAAGAAAGGGTTGTAGAGAGTGGGTCCCTTGAAGCTAAAAATATGAGGAAAAGGAAGGGTAGACAAAAGTCAATTGTGGCCCATGGGAAAATGGCCAAACAATTCCTTTTTACTAATAGATCTTGCCAGGTACCCTGGCCTCGTGGAAAGAATAAGAAAAAGGAAAATTCAAAAAAAGTTGTTCATGATGTGGCAGAACCATCAGATCCTATCTCAACAAGCATGAATGGGCCTTTGCCAAAAGAGCCAGCATTTGTTAAGCCCATAAAATTCAAGAAGAAAAAACTTATGGTTGATGTGTTAAGCAAGGATGAGGGCCCGATTACTAACACCTTCAAGCCTTTGAATTACTTCATCCCACCAACTACCATTTTTTCCTCTCAGCCTGTTACTTCTTTGAATTATTCTTCAAAATTTTCAGTGGGGAACCATTTTATGTTGTGATTCTATCTCCACAGGTGGCATCAAATAAGGAAACATTAGAGCACTCAAATCTTTGAACCATGATGTTGCTACCAAGGTGTGGCAGGCCATCAAATCTCTTGGGATCATTGGAGATGGAAAAGATGAAATGTTTGAGGACATTATTAGGAACATGGAGGCTAGGGACCACATTGAAGCAAATAATTATCCATGAATATTACATCCATCAATATCAGAGGGTGTGGCACGACCATTAAAAGGAAAACAATAAGATATTTGGAGGAGAAAGGGAAGGTTGATCTAATATTCATTCAGGAAACAAAAACTCAAAAAATGACTGAAGCAATTGTTAGAGACATGTGGGGACCTATTGATGTATCTTGGTCCGCTTTAGATGTATGTGGACATTTAAGGGGGATAACCACTATATGGAAATATAGAATCATAGATCCAATATTAAGTTTCAAAGGGAATGTGGACTAAAATTGTTGAATGGAAGAATAAGTTAGGGGATGGGGAGTGGATTATTGGGGGTGATTTCAACTCAGTCAAACATATGAGTGAGAGGATAGGCAATAGTGTTATAAGTTATAGGCCTCAAATGGAAGATTTTGTTTCCTTCATTTATTTAATAAAAGTGGTTGACTTCCCAATAGTTGGGAATCAATTTACCAGGTTCAGTTCTGATGGGAAGTCTAAGAGCAGGATTGATCGCTTTCTGTGTCTGAAGGCATCGTAGATTCTTAGAAATTGGGTGTAAGGATGTTTCTGACCACTATCCCATTTGGATCAAAGGAAGTCATGTGAATTGGGGTCCCATCCCATTCAAGTCAATCAATTGTTGGTTTGATAACAAACAATTCTTGCCTTTTGTGGAAGAGCAGCGGTCTTCTTTCCATGTGACAGGTATGAGGGCCTACACTTTGAAAGAAAAATTGAAACTACTCAAGGTAAGTTTGAAGAAGTGGAATAATGAGGCTTTTGGCATTCTAGATCTCAAGATTGAGAATGTTGTTGAGGAACTAAACAACCTTGACAACATCATTAGTTTCACAGTCATCAGTTGATTTGATTGAAGCAAGGAAATAAGCTCAACACAACATTTGGAGCAAACTTCGCCAAAAGGAAAGTTTGTTAAAGAAAAAGTCTAGAAAAAAAGGGATCAAGGAGGGTGACCTTAATTCTAGATTTTTCCTCAACATGATAACTTCTAGAAGAATGAATAACTGTATTGTTGCTCTTGTCATTGAGGAGGGAAGAATGAAGGATGTGCCTTTGATAAAAAAAATGCTGCCAAAGCACATTTCTAACACAAATTCACTCCTAGAGGACAAAGACCATCCTTGGATGGGGTGAATTTTAATTCTTTGATTGAGGTTGATAGATTGTATCTTGAAGAGGATTTCTCTAGGGATGAGATCAAAGGAATTATTTGGGTATGTGATGGGGATAAAAGCCCTGGTCCAGATGGATATAACATCACTTTCTTAAGAAGTGTTGGAATTTCTTGGGAGAAGACATCATTGGTGCCATCCAAGAATTTCATCAGGCTGTCACCCTTCCTATAGCCATTATTGCCTCTTTTTTTACCCTCATCCCAAAGATACTCAATCCACAAAAGATGGAGGAGTTTATACATATCTGCCTAATTGGTAGTATATATAAAGTGGTTACAAAATTTTTGGCCAATATAATCAAGAAAATCATTGGCAAACTAGTCTCCAAATCCCAAATTGGTTTCATACCAGGTAGGCAGATTGTTAATGGTGCCTTGGTCACCAATGAGATTATTGATTATGCTAATAGGAGGAAAAAAGAATGTTTATTATTCAAGGTGGATTTTTCACAAGCATATGATAATGTAATTTGGGAATTCTTGAGATACATGCTAGTGAGGATGTGCTTTGGAATGAAATGGTTAAGTTGGATGGAGGGTAGTATATTCAAAAGCAGCATGTCCATTATAATTAATGGAAGTCCAACAGATGATTTTGAGGTAACTAAGGGATTAAGGCAGGGTGATCCACTATCACCATTTATGTTTGCTTTTGTTGCTGAGGGCTTGGCTGGAATCGTGAGGAATGCTGTGGATACCAATTTCTTCAGAGAATTTAGGCTGGATGATGGATGTGGTGGACCTTCTTTCAGCCTCCTACAGTTTGCTGATGACACCATCATGATTGGTGAAGGATCTTGGACCAACCTGTGGGCCATCAAATCCATCTTAAGAGCATTTGAGATGGTTTCTGGTCTAAGAATTAATATGAGCAAAAGCAAAGTGTATGGAATAGGCTTGTCACCTAAATTTTTACTGGCAGCTTCCAATTTTCTCTTTTGCAACATAGATAAAATTCCCTTCAAATTTTTGGGGATCAAGGTTGGAGTCAATCCAAGGAGAACTGAAGCTTGGAAACACATCATCTCTGTCTTCAAGAGCAAGCTATCTAGGTGGAAGGGAAATTTTTTTCATTAGGTGGCAGGATCACACTCTTGAATTCTGTACTTAACAATCTTCCAATTCACCATATTTCCTTCTACAAGATCCCAACATCTGTCAAGAAGGAGATCATCAGCATTCAACGACACTTCCTATGACAAGGATTAAAAGAAGGCAAGGGTATTACCTGGATCACATGGGAATTGGTGTGCAAAAGCAAGTCAGAAGGAGGTCTTGGTGTCAAGGAGATAGAAACTTTCAACCAAGCTTTGTTATGCAAATGGATATGGAGGTTTTTCAATGAAACTGATGCCATATGGAGTGGAATAGTGTCACATAGATATGGAAGAATCATTCACAATATGTGGCTGGACATTGACAAACATCCAACATCTCTCAATTCCCTATGGTGGAGGGACCTCATGAGCATTGGTAAAAATATGAAGGGCGGTATGGAGGAGAGATATGGCATGAAACAATTGGTTAAATTTAGACTTAGAAATGGTGCTTCCACACCATTTTGGAAAGGCATTTGGATTAGTCCCTCATTATTGGAAGTCATTTTCCATGGTCTTTATTCACAGGCTGCAAACAAATTGGCCATGGTAAGTGAGAGTGGTGATTGGCTAGATGGTGCTTGGCATTGGCAGGTTGGGGACTCTGATATGCTTCCTTGGATCCAACTCTTGCTATTGAACTTCATGATTAGAAGATGATACTGATAGATATTTACCCTAATTCGATGGAAAAATATCAATTCGCCTGGGTGGCAATTGTCCATCATTTATTTTTCTGTCAAGCAATGTTACAATAGCCTGCTGGTGCTTGAGCCACAACAAGAACATCAATATCAGTTGGCATCCACTTGGAGGAAATTATGGAAGATGAAAGTTCCAACAAAGTTGAAGGTTTTTGTTGGAAATTGTTTCATAATAGGCTACCAACAAGGCAACAACTCCTTAGAAGAAATATCATTTTGGATCCATCCTTGGCCAAGTGTGTTTTTTGTGAAGGAGAGATTGAAACAATTGATCATTTGATGTTTAACTGTCCAGTCACAACATTGATATGAAAACATGTGTGGGATTGGGTTAGTATGTCTACACCTATGCCAATTCATAGTATCATGGATTTCATTATTGTTTTGGAGGCTTCTAAAGGAAAGGTTTGAAAACATTGTGAGGGCACTTTGTGGATGATCACATGTTGGTGCATTTGGAATAAGCAAAATGCCGTGATTTTCAAAAAAGAATCTTGTCACGCAAGGGATATTGAATTCAACATCAAATTCATTTCTTAGATTTGGCTTGGACTTATAAAAAAATCATATTCATACAGCTTCTTTGAATGGTCCATTGCACCACTAGATTTCTTATTATAACCACCTTGATTTGGTGTTGTATTTTGGTGTTTCTCCACCACCCTTTTGCTTTTCCTTATATGTTAATATGAGTATACATTATACTATCATCAATGAAAGTCTTTTGCTTAAAAAAAAAAGGGTCTTCCTCTACGGCCACTATAAATAGTCAGACCAACAACAACAACTTTTTCAGAATTCAGCATCATTACTTGAATCATCAACACGATTATACCTTAGAGGCTTAAACCTTCATTCAAAATTCAATCCCACCTTATTCAAACCTATCGATTGTTCTTTATTTATAAACATAACACAGAACATTAATCTCCAATATTATTTCCAATCTATCATCACCACTTCATGGAACTAGAAGGTGCTGAATCCCAAAGATACAGCTAAGGGAGATCTATATGTCTGGTATAAGTATCCTTTGGATCAATTTAATGATTGTCATTCCTAGTGTAATATTTTCTCTGTATTTGTGTATGTTTATTCAAAGGTCCTGATGTTTTAGGTGTGAAATCCTTGTGTTTTTGGGATTCATTTGGCACTAGGGCGATTTTCTCTGTTCTTTTTTCTGGTGTTGTTTGGTCTGATACTCATCTGCAGATCATTATTTGTTGTATTCTGATCCTCTTTTGGGTCCTTTATTGATTTTGATTACCAAAAAAAAGAAAAACATCATACATTATTGCATGAATCTAAATAAGTATTAAAGATGGATCATCATCATACCACCACTAATCAAGTTAAAGGTAAAACAACAAGAAGATGGATGATCACGATACCACCACTTATCAGTTATCAACCTGTTTAAGTGTTTATCCTTGTGGTCAAGCATTTTACCAGAAGGTTCTAGGTTCAATTCCTCTTGTCCTCAAATTTTTGTTGGATCTTTACACTGACTGTGTTTGTCCATTAAACTCATTAATAATCCATGGAATAGTATTCTTATTTCTGACCCAATGGCGAGGATATGGAATTGATATTATTAGTTTATGAAACCACAAAATTTGTACAGGATTCAATTGGTGTAGAACTCTGACTCGAATAAGTTGTAAGTTGTTGTTGAAGAAGAGTTATCAGTTGTTGGTATTGATCATGAAGAGCACCGTTAGATAAATTGGATGATGCAAGTAAATAATCAGTTGAATAATTATAGTAAGAAGAAGTGGCTAAATTGACATAAGAATTTTTTTATAAATATGGTAAAGGTTCAATCATCCTTATTTGGGATCAGACATGGGAGTATTTTCCCATTAATCGTTTCAAAAATTTCAAGACTTCTTCTTGATCCCTAAATTTGTGAAGATCATTTAATCAAATCAAAATTTTCAAGACTTTATTTTCATCCTTAAATTTATGAAGATCAGTGGCGACGCCACAAGTACAAGGAATTAGGTATTGGTAAATTAGTTTTAGTTAGTTTCTATTTTCTAGTAGAATTAGTTTTTCTATTTCCTATTTACAGGCAATTATTTTATGGAAAATGCTAATGAGTGAGCCGGACCCTGTTTAAGAGATTAAAATGATAAATTGAATATTATTTAAGAGATTAAAAAGACATATTTTTTTCTTCTAAATATATGTATTCAATATACTAAAAAAAGAAATAATTAATTTTTAAAACAATATTGTGTGTATTGAATAAACTGAACATAACATATTTTTTTTATTTTAAATTTTTAACCGGTATCCGTGGTTAACATGACCCTTATTATAATATCTAAGTAGAATTAGTTTATATTTCTACTTAATGATCGGTAGGGTTTGTTACCAACTTGCCTATATATAACCATCTATCTACCTGGAATAACACTATCAAATTCATAATAAGTATTTCTTATTTTTAGAATTGTTTTTCAATAATACTCTCTATTTTTATTCTAAATCAATATAATCCATACTCTTTAAATTTGGATTTTATCATATTCACCCCTAAAATCCATTATTCTGTCTCAATTGATATCTAGAGCCTTTTATTCTGGATCAATTATGGCTGCCAAATACAATCAAAAGAAAATTGATTGCCCTTGATGTGGATGACAAGATGAAATTGGGTTTATGTTTCTCATGTGATAAACCTTTTACTTTAGAACATAAAATTGTTAGCATCATAAAAATAGGAAATTTTTTAACACACCACCCAACCTTCTTAGGCACCTAGCGTGCTGACGAAAATACCCCTGCGTTTCGGATGTGTAAATTATGACGCATCGGTTTTTTAAAATTTTTCAGTTTTTCCCGGATGTGCACACCCGGTAAACGTTCGTATTTGCAAATCCGGAATAAAACCTGATGCAGAACACCAAAAATTCAACAATGTTTCTCACATTCATAAAATAAAATCGAGATTACATTGAGAAAATCGCCATGACATTGACATAAATTTAAATATTACAAGATCAATAGCCCGGTGGACGCTTGCACATCTCTAAGATATCATCGACCGTTCTTCGGATTTTGACGGTCGATTCGAACTCGAGCGGGAATCGTTCTTCGTAGCCAAAAAAAGTTCGCCACATCGCTCTAACATCCTCTTGCGACCGATTGTTATGTCGTCGGTATAGGAGACAGTTGCGACATACCAATGGATCTTGATATCATACAATTGAGACATTTAGTGTTTGTGTGAATGATATCAAATGAAACCCCTAATTTATAGAAAAGTTAGGGTAAAGTTATTTCTGCCTAAGTTCGTTCCGGATGTGCAGATTCGGACAAACCCTACAAATATTGGTTCCGGATGTGCAAATCAGAATGTTTTACTTATACAATTTTAAAACAGAATTGAACAGCTTATGCAGCCACTTGGAATACTTTCAGTGCAATAAAATTCATAAGTGTATTAAAAAGACATATGGATAAAAATACAATATATTTCACTTTAATAATGTACATTGGGTCGTATGATTATACAAAAGAGTTAAAACAAAATTTTCCGTCTAAATCTATTGGAGCTAGAACTTTCGATTTTTCCGCATTTGATGCCTTTTCAATTGCGTGCAATCTTTCGAATCCAAGCATCCTTTCGACAAAACTATCCGGCCAAGACTCGGCAATTGCGGTTGCATGCGTTGCCCATTGCGGTGATTTAGGTGGTACCGGGCATCCGGGTTTCAAGATAACTTGTACGAAATGTCTTGATTTCGTAAGCCATCCGATACACATGACGCGATCATTTGGATTCGACGGAGGTGCGGTGTGGAGTGGTTTGTATCTCATTGTGTTGGTTTTTGATCATTAGATGCACGGAGTCCCAATCCCGACATAAATCCCCCTTTCTATTCCCCAACCAATTCTTCAAAGTGGCATGTGCCGACTCAACTCTATTGGTGGTAGTGTTTCCAAGATGTCGTACGCTATCGGTCCACGCACAAACAATCTTTTCTTTCACTTGATCAAGAATGGTGGATTCAACATATTTCAACAACGCGGGGTACCGTTCACACACTTTCCGGAATTTAATGACCGAATCGACATATAATTCCGTTGTGGAAGAATTTAGAATATAAGTTCATGCATCTATAATTTTCTCTACAATGACACCCGACTTGACCACTTTTTCGTCTTCCGACTCCACTTATTTCGCACCCACCGCGGTCTTAACCCGACTTCACACATTCTTTGTTATGTGAAATCGACAAAGTAGTGCATTGGAAGAAGGAAAGACCTTTGCAACCACATTCATCAAGGCGTTGTCGCGGTCCGTAACAATTGCTTTTGGCATTTGAACATGTTTCTTCAAAAGTGACTGACACGTCTCCAACGCCCACGTGAAATTATCCTCTTTCTCACACTCCAAAAAGGCAAAGCCGACGACATATGTCTTATCCGTAGATGTAACGCCAACCATCTCAAACAATGGAAGACGGTACTTGTTTGTCTTGTAGGTGCTACGAATGTATGCGATCATGCTTTCACGATCATCAAAGTCTTGCTTGTTGTTAAAGTCACCACCGACATCAACCAACTTTACGAGCATGCCTTTATCTTTCGGGGAAATCGGCGAAACTAATTCTTTTGACATGTTATTGGGGTGCACCATATCTATTTATAAACAAGAATAGAACAATTAATATGTATAAATAAAATATATTCGAAATTTGCTGAAAATTTAAATTAATTAGTTCTAGGCACTTTTCCGGATTTGCACATCCGGAAATGTTCATGCTTAATTTGTTCCGGATGTGCACATCCGGAAGTAGCGTAACTTGTTTTTTACAAAAAAGTAGATTGATAATGTGAGCAATGTAGTGGATGAAGTTGAATATTTACCTGAAATTCAGTATTTTCTTGCTCCCTTTGATTTGTTGTACCAAAAATTTGAACTTTTTGAGTGAGAAATGGGATTGAAGAAGTAGGGTTTTTAGAGTTGGTGAGAGTGAGTGTAGTAGAAGAAATGTTGAGAATGGGAAAGGGGGAGTGATCATGCAGCTTCAAATATATCAGCCATGCTTCCGGATATACAGATCCGGAGGCCTACCGGATATGCACATCCGGAAAACTTTTTTTTATAAGGATACGGTGCGTCCGGATGTGCACATCCGGAATCAGGTGGCAAAAAACTAATTTCACGTGCTGCCTAAGAAACTTGGGTGGTGCATTAAGAAATGCTCTAAAAATATTCAGATAATAGTGATGGAGGAAGAAATCAAACCAGAAATTGAAGGTCTCATAGAGCAGAAGCAGAATGAGGGACTTGAGGTTAATGTTAGATTTATCTAACTTTTTATGGACTACAATCAATTGTTGTTTAGTTTGTAAAAAACGGGTTAATCATGATTTTGATGGAGGTGCATATATAAGCCCTTTTATTAGTTAAGTGATCTCTTTTAACTAAAGGTTGAGTATCTGAAACTTGATTGGTGTGGACAAAAGTGTGGACTTTATAACCTTTGGTCCATAATGGATAGAGATTAGGTATATATATATTATATGGTTAGGTCCCCTCTGTAATCACAAGAATCAGAAATACAACTAATGGCTCCACAACTTCTCCCATTGAGAGTTGTGAACGAGAGTGTGAGATACAGAGGAAGATCCGGTCATTACTGATGTTTTAATTTCATATAATTGATCCTTGAATATTTCTGCTTACATTTGATATCAGAGCTTGATTATATGATTTAGGACTCAGTTATTATAATTTAACATGATTTTGAGTTATGATTTGGTTGATTTGATTGCTTCTCTTCGGTTTCAATTCCTTTCATTTGTATACGGTTTTTGTGCGTATAATTCAATGTATGATATGTGTTTCCTAAAATGCTAAGACACAGTACTAGCGCAGTGCCAGATTTTTTTGTTAAATTTGTTTTCCATTTTAACGTCAATGGCGATATTGTTATTTTGCCCATGGAATTTGGAGAAGTAGTTTAGATTCCAAATTGTTTTTCTCATGTCAGTACTCAATACATATGGAATATATAACCAACCCTATATTAAATTATTTGAATATATATAAAACTATAAATTAAGAGAATTTCTTATTACACCACCTATGTTTTTCAGGCACCACGCAAATTTCCGTTTTTGCCTCTAGTTTCTGGATATGCACATCCGGACGCACCATTTTTTTTAAAAACGTTGATTTGTTCCGGATGTGCATATCAGGAATAATTCCTGATCTGCAGATCAAGAAAAATAGCAGAACTTTATTTTTTTTATAAAATTAGTTTTGTTGGTTGGTCGCAGATGTTAATATATCGTCGCATTAATGAATATTGAATAAGAGAATTATTTCATTATTACTACCATAATGAAATTCTCAATATATCGTCGAACAGGCGCGTCTCACGGTGATTGGCAAGAGGGAAGACTTCAATTGTTGATAGGACAAAGCAGGAGGGAAGACTTCAATTGTTGATCATAATTTTGCCTGATTTTAAGGGTAAATCATATGGCAAGTTTTTTGTCTAGTCTAAATCAAATCATAAGGTTTTGTAGTATTATGTTGAATCAAATTATTTTGTTTTGTAGATAGAATAAAGCATATGTGTAATTTTGTGTTTCTCTATAGCTGCAGTAAGCTTTGTGTTTCTCCATAATTTATGTGTAACTTTTTTTTTTTATGAAATCATATTTAGATATCACTCTATGTTTGCTTGTTGTATACTGTAAGGTGGTAGCATCAATGGACTGACTTTGGGTCATAAGATACAGAGGAATTATTTATACTCAGGTTCATTGCGAGGAGATAATTCAAGATCTCTTTAAATAACAGTGGATCCTCAGAAGGGAAATTGGCCCGCTGAAATGATAAGATAATATTGTTAGATTTGTGAATTACTCATAGCTGATTTTCTTTTAATTTTCAGGGAGTGGCGTGTGACTTTCTATATATCAACTTAGTTTTTTCCAATTTTGTTTTTCTAAATTGTCAAAGGAACCGTGGTAGACACCAGCATTTTCCTATTTTGTTGTCAGCTATACAACTTTATTTTAACTAAAATGTCATCTTGTATGCAGTTGCTCTTGTTTATTATGCACACTTGCTAGCTTTCTGCGCTCGATACTACATAAGTGAAGTCGAAAATTCTGATTCTGGTTCTGCAAGTGGTAATAGGAGTACCACCAACTTTGTGTCGACTCTGCTGCCATTTATCTTGGATAACGTCAAAGAATTAATGTTTTACTGTTGATCTTGATTTTTTCTACAAGCTTCGACGATAGATTTGGGATATATAACTTATGGTTACAGGTCATGTTTGCCACCATAGGTGGATGACCGTTATTTTGTTTAAATATGGGTTAGAACTACTAGACAACTTTTGGATACAGAACATGTAGCCATCATGCGTTTTGATAAATATTTTGAAGTTATCATCATAGGATGTCTGTCATATTTGTTGCTATAACCTTCTGTTAAAATAAATGTTATTATTACTTCTTAATATAAATATAATAATTATTTTTTCAAATTGATAAGTTCCAGGCATTTTTCCGGATGTGCACATCCGAACAAGTTCATGCTCAATACGTACCGGATTTACACATCTGAAAGCCGCGTAACTTGTTTTTCCAAAAAATAGACCGATAATGTGAGCAATGTAGTGGATGAAGTTGAATATTTACCTGAAATTCAATCTTCTCTTGCTCCCTTTGATTTGTTGCACCAAAAAGTTTTTTAGGTTGGTGAGGGTGAGTGTGGAAGAAGAAAGATTGAGAGGAGTGATCATGCAAGTTCAAATATATCAACAATTCTTCTGGATCTGCATATACGGAGATCTTCCGCATATGCATATCCGGGACAAATATTTTTTTTAACGCCATGGTGCGTCTGGATTTGCACATCCAGAATCAGGGGGCATAAGTGGAATTTCGCACGGTGCCTAAGAAACTTGGGTGGTGTATTAAGAAATTCTCTAAATTAATTATGTCTAACATTCACTTGATATATATATATATATATATATATATATATATATATATATATATATATATATATTAATTGTATATATTTAAATCTAACATTCACTGTATTAAGGCTATGTTTGGTAAAACTAGCTGATAGCTGGTAGCTGGTAGCTGGTAGCTGATAAGTTAATTTAACTGTTTGGTAAATTAGCTGTTACACTAGCTGATAATTACAAAATGACTTAAAAGGACATTTTTAATTAAGAAATTGGTGATTTCATTATCTTATTATATTATATTATTAAATTAATTTTTATTCGATAAAAGTAAATGCATTAATAACAACATGCAAAACAATTTTAATATATATGAAAAATTAAAGATATCATCAAAATATATAAATTTGTATAAAAGTTTTATGGACTTTGCTATTTAGTATGAATATATTGACAACAAAATTCAATGAAAAAAAAACCAGCCATATATAAAGCCAGGGTATATCATAAAGTCATTTAAGAAGACATAAAAGTAAAAGTACTCGTAATAACTACGATTCTTGGTCTAATTAACCTATTCTTTCGTAATTTTTTTTTTAATTCCTAATTTTATAATGAAATTTAATAAAATATATGAAATAATAACATTGTAATTTTGAATTTAGTTATATTAATCTAAAAAAATAACAAAAATAAGTTTATTGTCTAATATTTTCTAATAAAATTGTAATAATATTATGAATTTTCTTCATCTTTGTTGATTTTATTTATTCTATTCCAATGTTTCACTAATTTAAGAATTATCAACACTATTTTTAAATTAATTATATAATTTATATTTAATAAATAAAAATAATATGATCTATAACATTCTTCAAAATCTCCCTAAATTCAATATTTTAAAATCAATTTTTTAATAGTAAATATTATATATATATATATATATATATATATATATATATATATATATATATATATATATATATATATATATATATACATTGTTAAAATAATAAGGGTATAATTGGAATAAAAAGTCATAAGCTAAAAGCTACAAGCTCAAAAGCTACTTCAAATAGCTTTTGAAAAAAAAGCTAAAAGCTAGTTAAAAAGCTAAAAGCTAAAAGCTAAAATGCATTACCAAACAGAGCTTTTTAATCAAAATGAGTTGAAAAGCTAAAAGCTACAAGCTAAAAGCTCTTTTTATGGTTTTACCAAACAGACTCTAATGGTATATATTACCAATTGAATTATATATTTATATATATAACTAATTGATTTGATTATAATAGTACTATTCCAAATTTCTGCTGACAACCACAGTTAGTTAGAGACTCGACGTCGGACCGTGTGAATTTGATTATAATACATTGATTAATTATTATAGTCATTAAACTAGTAGAAGACCCGTGCGTTCTCACGGGTAAGTTCTATCTTAAATCATTCGATAAAAAATCTAAATCTTTGTGGCTCTTTTTTAATACATCTTTACATGTATTAACAATAATTGATAAATTCTGAATTAAAATATATTTTATATACATGTGCCTCCGCCCGGATAAATTAATCTAATATGATATAAAATATATTTAAATGGATCAGTTCGTTCATATCTTAGATCATTCGATAAAGCTTGATCGTTGCTGATATATAATTGTTTTTATAAAATCATTAATAATTGTAAATATTTAAAATAAATATGTAGCAAATTATGGGCAAATAACCTTTTTCGTCCCTTAACTTTACTCCAGGGTCCAAGTTGGTCCCTTAACTTTAAAAAGTGGCGATTTAGTCCTTTAACATTTTAAAACGTGCCACGTTTATCCTTCTGTTAGCTTCCGTTAGTCCCTTTTTGATAATGTTGTCCACGTGGGAGATATGGCTGTGACGTGGAAGTGTTGAATGTTTTAATTAATCTTCAGAAAATGAAAAGTCCATTCAATCTCTTTCTAAGTGGTGTAGCACTCTGCTAGGGCATGCGAATTGGAGAAGACGAAGTGCAAAACGAACGATTTCTCACCAGACGAGACGGTTCCAGACGAAAAGGAGTGAAGATCTTCATCTGCCATTGATCAAACGGTTAGTTAATTCGTCTTTCATATTTGTTAGGGTTAAAAGTTACGAAAATTAGGGTTCGTATTCAGTTCTAGTCTTCTTGTAGATTTGATAGGGTAAACCCTAATTTTGTAGATATTTTGGTCTGGTTAGGTATCATGGATGAAATTATTGAACTCAAAATTCATCATAGTGGGGAATTTACTGATGAGGGTCTGACTGTATATGCGAATGGTGTAGTTGATGATTTGAGGGTAGATGTAGACAAATGGAGTTATTTTGAGCTAGTGGGTGTGTTAAAAGATTTGGGTTATAGGGAGTTTGAAACAATCTACTACAAGGATCCACAGTTTGGTATGAATGCACTAATTAATGACCAGGGTGCATTAGAAATAGCAGACCTGTATAGGGTTCACAAACGTGTTGATATTTACATTCAACACACGTTGTCTCAACCTGATTACTGTGACAAAGTTGATGTGGATGACATAGTTGGTGAGGGCCCTGAAGAAATTGTGGATGAGGTGGAGGAGTTACTTAGTAAGCTGGTTGATGAAGTTGTTCATGGTGAAAATACCACCCCTGTTCAGGTTAATGTAGAAGAACAAGTTATTGTAGAGGAACAAGATAATGGTGATGAACAATTTAATGGTGATGAACAAGTTAATGCAGAGGAACAAGGCATGAATGTTGAGGAACATGTGACTGGTGAGAAACAAGTAAATGTTGAGGAACAAGTGACTGTTGAGAAAGAAGTGAATGTTGAGAAAGAAGTGGAAGTTGGAGTTGATGATGGTTTAAGTATTGATGATAGTGAAGATGAGGACTACAAGTATGATAGTGCACAAGATGTGGCTTTTGATGATGAGTCTGATGGGTTTGATGAGGTTGAGCAGGATGAAGTTGAATCCCTAATTCATGATGAAATTGAAGGTAGTAGCAAAGTTCATAAACACAAAGGGAAGGCTGGGGAAGATAAAGGCAGTGACAATGATACTGATGACATGGAGAGTGGTTGTGATAGTGATGAAAGTATTAGACTTCCAAGAAAAAAACATTCTATTTTTAGACAACCAAAAGACATGGCTGATTACAAGTGGGATGTGGGAGTCTATTTTAGTTCAAAGGGTGACTTTAAGGAGGCAATAGCTACCTATGCTGTGCAGAATGGTAGAAATCTTAGGTTTGCAATAACTACTTACACCTTTATATCAGACCAACAAAAGGCAAGTTTTTTATTATCATTTTCCTTAGCTTTTTCTTATATTTTTCCTTATGTTTTTCTTATGTTTTTCATATTGCAGGGGCTGTTACCCACTATGGAAGAGCTATTGCCTAGGGTGGAGCACAGGTTTTGTGTTAGGCATCTGTACAACAACTTTAGGAAGAGGTTTCCTGGCAAAATGTTGAAGGATATTATATGGAAGGCTGCCAAATCAAATTACCCACAAGCATGGGAAAGAGAGATGAAGGGAATGAGGGCTATAAATGAGGAAGCTTTTAAGCATATGATTAAGACCCCACCAAGGTTTTGGAGTAGGTCATACTTCAGGACTGAAAACAAATGTGATGCTGTTCTCAACAACATGTCTGAATCATTCAATAGTGTGATTCTTGAGGCAAGGGCCAAACCTTTAATCACTATGCTTGAAGACATAAGAATCTACATGATGGAGAGATGGGCTATCAACAGAATAAGGTTTGGTACTTTGGATGAGAATGACATATTGCCTAATATTAGAAAGAAAGTTGATATCACAAACACCTACACCAATAATTGGCTTGTAAGGTATGTCAGTTCAGTACACTAGTATTTGTTGAATTAACAATTGCACGCAAGTGAATCATTTGTTCTGTTTTCTTTGGTTATTTAGGATGTCTGATGAGCATATGTTTGAAGTAAGGCACTTGGAGAATCAGGCTGATAAGTATGTTGTGAACCTGAAAGACCATGTGTGTTCATGCAGAAGATGGGAACTTACAGGACTCCCATGTGTGCATGCATTGTCTGCTATGAAGAGTAGGAATTTCAGGATAGAAAGTTACATCCCTGAATACTATAGAGTTTCAAAATACAAGGCAGTTTATAAACATGTCATCTACCCTGTTAATGGGTCTAACTTGTGGGTTAAGACACCATATCCTGATGTGCAACCACCCAAGTTTAAGAAGATGCCTGGTAGGCCCAAAAAGAGGAGACATTTAGAACAAGGAGAGATTGATGGATCTGATAAAAAGATGAGAAGAACTGGTTTCTCGGTGAAGTGCAGCAGGTGTAAGAAATCAGGGTACTACAAGTCCAATTGTAAGGACACAATAAGTCAGGCTGCACAACAGAGTACTCAACACTCTGCCCAAGAATCTACTCAAACTGTTACTCAGCCTGCTGTGCAACCCAGTCAAGCATCTCAAACTGTGCAACCCAGTCAAGCATCTCAAACTGCCCAAGAATCTACTGCTCAGAAGACTCATGGTCTTGCAAAGGGGAAGACTCAGAAGCTACCAGTGAAAAAAGCTCCAATGCCATTTATTCCACCAGGCCCTACAACTAGGCTGTCTCATCAAAGAATGTTGTTGGTCCAGTCACTAGAAGATCTACTCCCACCAAGAGAACAGCTGCAAAGAATAATCCCTAGACATATTTAGGATTAGGTGTTTTAGTCACTATGGTTTTGTGGTTTTTGTTATGAAGTGAACCTATTTTTTGTTTGCACTTTTAAGGTTGTGCTGTAATGAACAAGAATGTTATTTTGGTTCTGAACATGTTATGAACCTATTTTTAGTTATGTTTCTGGTCTGTTATGTAATCAACAAGAATGTTGTTATGGTTCTTAACCTTTTATGAACCAGTTTGTAATTATGTTTCTGTTATAAACCTGTTTTGAATCTGTTATAGGTCAATCTGATATAAGTCCCAATTATAGGGCAATAACAGTCAGAATATTACAGCTCCAAATTATAGGTCATGTACCATATACTTATAGGTCATGTCCAAATATTACAAATGATACAATATAACAGCAAATCTTTTTCATTAATAAAACATTCAAAAACAACATTCAACCTTACAAACAACATTCAAACCAGAAAACATTTAAATGGGGACAAAACATACTTTCACATACACAATATAAGTGACCTAATTCAACCTAAATAACATTACAGCAATAACAATTAGAAACAACAAATTCCATATTTTTTTCCACTTCAACATCATCTTCATTTCAGCATCAATATTCATCAGCTTTTTCCCAAGTTCTTCAATGTCTTTTTTTGCCTCATCTAATCCCTTTACAGCCACCTCAATCCTATGCATTAAAAGCTCTTCTTTCTCATCAAATGCATCTTCATGGTACCAACCAAAGTAATTGCATCCATCTTGCTTAAAATTGGGACAACCCCAAAATAACTTTCCCATGTTCTTCACTGTTTTTGCCCTTTGCAGAATAGCCATGTCTCCACAATAGCAAGAGGGCTTCCTCCAACGATTTCCACTGACTGTTGAATCCCCATTTTCTGCATTTCTCTTGCTCAAAGAAGAAGAAGAACTACCCGATTTCATTTTCCCTAAACCCTAGCTTTTGCTTTGGAAAAAAATTGTAAGGATGGAAGATGATTTGAGTTTGCCCTAACAAGGAAGAAGAATGGGCGTCTGCAGAATGCACAACCAAGGAAGAAGACGATAAACAAATTCCAAGTCACCTGCCACGTAAGTAAATATAAACAGACGTTTGGTCAAACTAACGGCAGGACTGACTTGGCACTTTTTAAAAAGTTAAAGGACGAAATCGCCACTTTTTAAAGTTAAGGGACCATTTTGGACCCTGGTGTAAAGTTAAAGGAAGAAAAAGATTATTTTGCCTTTATTTATTGAACTTAATGGGACCAACATGTGAAGATTACTACGGGAATCAACAGACTCTTCAAGGACTGGTGTGTAAACGACTGATTAGTTTTTCTCTAATATTTTTGGACTTGCAATAATACAGAAACTGTTTTGTATGCAGGGACCAATAAATTCCATACCAACCAGCCACGATGGTTATTATGGTGCACATCAAGGCGTTTGGTATGGTTCAGTTATACTAAAGATGATTTTCTATCCCTTGTAATGTTTGATGAATGCTTATACAGTCAAAACTTGCAGGCATAACTGGATTTTTTGCAAACTGGTTTCACATATAATATGAGGGTTAGTATGGCTTTCAAGGGAATCACCATTGTAGTCTATGAAACTGTTGGGGTTGAGCAATTTAGTCATTGAAATTAACAAAATTCTAAAATAATTTCTAAAAATTAACACCGCTGATCACATTAGTCTTTTTGGTCTCTGAAATTTGTTCCAAAAGATTTGTGTCCGAGATGTTTCAATTCAAGGACCATATCGAACTATTGTTGATTTCACACACAAATTTGCTTGGTCTCTACAATCTCATAAACTAAATTGGTGACTTACGCGTTACTAACTTTTTCTTCTTCTGAAGATCATTTATGTAGTAATGTGGCTTCTTCATTGTGGCAGGATGATCCTAATGTGAGAACAGCACAGTTACACGAGGATCCATCAAGATAATTTAGAATATATTAACTGGATGACTTGATTTTCAAATAAGACCAAAACCACTAAAGATGTTAGGTGTAGACTCATATCTGAATCAAACACTGACAGCACCTTAACATGTTGTCAGGAAGAAAATTGTATCACTTCCTATACCAATTCGTATCCATATCTGGTTGACAATCAGCAAATCACATTAAACTATAAAGCCTTAGAGACTCCATAGCTGAAATGAATGCATGTAGAAGTAACCACGGATTTTGACGCAGTGGTTTATTTTTTCTCATCTCCTTTTGTATTTCTTATGATGGATTTCAGATTAGATCACAGTTAGAAGAATTTTAAAGCATTTGTTAGTTCAAAAAGTTATTATATTCAGGTAATTATCATAAAGCCAAAGGGGATAGGATCCTATGGAATAAAAACCAAATTAAAGTTGCAACTACTTGAGGACTGTAATCCATTGGATGGTTATCATTTTGTTAGTTTCTTATTCTACCTAGCTGGCCTCAGTTGCATTTTCTTATTTTCAAATTCACAACCTTTTCTTTCAAATTCAGAAATGTCAAGGCCCTCCCATATATGGTTCAGTCAACAAAATATATGTACCATTATACCCTGTCTTCTGTTAAAATTGAAATATTAACGCGTTTCATACTTAATATATATTTTCAAGAAAAAGATATACAACATATCCTTCTAATGAGAAAACATTGGCATACGCTTCTGAATTGAAACAAATTTTACAATGCTTCTATATTTTTTGTGTAGAGACATGACATGACATTGGCACCCCTGATAAAAGTATCTATAAGGGAAATCCCAAATTTGAGGATGCATTCTATATTGCACAGACAACAACATTGCAGGGCATCCTTCTTGTTGGAACCTTTCAAAAAAACTCCTGTTGTACATCAGTGTTCCGGAAGCCTTGCTGATAACTGTGGCAGGGAGCTGCTGAGGATCTCCAACAAGAACACACCGTGCTGTACCAAGAGAAAGGCATAAACTGACCTTTGTGCCTTCAATTTGACCGACATGCTCAATTATAGTGATGGCATCAACCATTATCTTATCAGACACAAAAACACCACAATACTTCAAAGCTAAGATATTCAAGCAAACTTAGTTATCCATAAAATTATCAATTAGTTTAGTTTTAAAATTGAATCGCATAAATTGACAGTACTGAAAATTAAGATGCAGAATCCGAAGGTTCCCTAATGTATGTACCAAAGCCAATTGATTTGACAGTATGAGTAAAAGAAACAACAACCTTTCCAAGGCTCATATTAGTGAAAAGGTTCCCTAATGTATGTACCAAAGCCAATGGAAATATTGCTAAAACCTGCAAAAAAGAACAGAGCCATAAATAAATTTAACAATAATACAAAACAGAAATAGAACAAATATAGAACAGTAACATAACAAAGGGAGAGGATCTGCTGACCTGGTATATGACTGATAAATCCTTCATAAATTGAGCAAGCTCATTAATAGATTCCACAAACTATAAAAGACAATAATGAAAACACTAAATCTGTTAAAGAGACAACATAGTCAAAATGTGCAGTTGCTGATAGTCCATATGCAACTTTTTTTACCAGTTAGATCTCTTTCTCCCTTTCAATGTGAAAGCTTCACTCTTTTATTTTGGCCATCTGATGCTTGTTAAATATCTGGATATAAAAGATGTGATACTGAACAAAAATTAACATACATAATGTAATCAACTACACCCAATACATGGAATAATCATATGGATAATAGAATTTGTCATACATTCACTGGATTTCTTCCCTATATTCTGTAAGATACTTGTCGGGAATGGCCGGTGTATGCTCGACCACATCTCCATATTCAACTTGCAATTTGGATCACTTACAGGCTTGTGATTCAGTCTTGGCCTCAATTCTTCCTTCAGAGGAAACCTATATGTTGTCAACCTACAGCTTGCTCGCCCGGCCCTCTCCAACAAATCCAGTACTGTGGAGTTTGCACAAAATTCTTGAACAAACATATGCACATTCATTCGAACACGGCGACAATTAATACAGACGTTCAAACACATCAGAAGATTCTAAACATTTAACTAAAATCTAGCACATACCTTGTCATTCTCAATCATGATAACAAACACAGGCCCGTCCTGGGCACAATCAGGGTTGTAAGAATATGGACAATTTCAGCATGAGAAGGGAATTTGCAAGATGGTTTGATAGAATCAACACATCCAACAGAAGTAGAATCTTTACTCATTGCTTCGTACTGCCAAGTGACAACCCAACTAACCCACTCAACCAACTGAAGCACATAGGAAGAATGCTGACAGTGATCTTCCTTGTACCTCAAATGTGCGGCGAGTCCGAATTCTGCTTGTGAATGCACATCTTTCGTTTGAACTTGTACTTCGAGGGGAACCTTGTCTTCACCCATCACCACAGTGTGCAGAGATTGATACCTGTGAAATACAAAATCTAAGTCAAATGACATTGAGACAATCACTTGTCAGTGTGCACTACTGTTATTGACCTGAAACATACCCATTGAACTTGGGGCCACGTATGTAATCTTTCAGTTCTCCAGGTACCTCCAACCATAACTGGTGAACAACTTTTAAGGCTTTGTAATAGTCTTCCTCCTTTTCAATAATCAAGCGCAACCCATAAATGTCATGGATATCATCTATGGTTCGTTTCTTCCTGCAAATATGCAGACAAATAAATAATTGAGAATTTGAAGCGCACAAAAACAATAGTGCACCATGTCGGGTAAAGATGATGCTATACCTTTACATCAGTAGTTTTAAATTCAAAATAGTTTCATTCACATAAATATAGACATGAAATTTATATAAAACATTCTCGTCAAATCTGAAATGTCCAACATCAGCAAATAATGCTTCAGCTCCTGCAGAAATAAAACATTCTCGTCAAATCTAGATTCTAGAGTTGATAAAAAGTGATTATTATTAGTATAAATGATATGATTATGAACCTGTTGTACAGAGGACAATGCCACCAAGAGAAATCCAAGCTTCTTTTTTATTCCTGATGAAATAATCTACTATGTATTTTTGATTTAATGCTTTTATAACTGATGCATCATGCACGATGAAATTATACAGGCCAATACCGACAATGAGAATGAACCATATACAGATTATGGGAGCAAAAGTGTAACCAACTTTATCAGTTTCGAATCTCTGAACCATGAAAAGGCCAATCAAGATTACCATTGATATTAGAACAATTTGATCTGCATATCCGCGTAACCAACACAAACCAAAATCATTGATTAAGAACTATCTAAATTCATAACATGTACCTAAATCATAAAACAAGAGTACCTACTCTCAGTTATACTGGTAGTAGCTTCCTTGATCCCTCCGACGGCGGATAATACTGTAACAAATTGAACAACATTGTTGGAACATTATGTATGTTTATAGGGTGCATTACATTAATATTCAATAATGCTTGTGACATTATTACAAACCAGATATGCAAGGGGTAAGAACACCGTCGCCGATGACCATGGAAGTTCCAAGCAAAGTAATAATTAAGAAGAAAACCTTCGTACCATGACTGTTCTCAAGCATAGATTTAAGCTTTGATGCTTTCTTTTCACGGTTGTTTGGCAATTTCAACTTATAATTAGACACCTCCACATCCTCTTCTTGTGTATTCGGAAGAAGTCCCACTTTCGCGTAACGGAATATCAGAGAATATAAAGCAAATGTCCTACACTGAATTGATGATAGTCCCTTCAGCGTTCAACTATCTAGAGTTAACCCTTAATTTATAAGTCATTGCATTTATGTGAAGTGCTTCAGAAAAAGCAATGATAGTTAAAGCTCCCTCACAATTACCAAACCAAAAATTACAGATTATACATTTCACCTCATAGAGAGATGGCATAATAACTTCCAATTTGTGACTTAATTAGTGTTTGAAAAGAAAAGATAAAACTTAAATTATATTAATGCTCATTAGAATTGTCAAAGTTTACTTCTAATTTATTTCTAAAATAATAATAATTGTCTCCAAATCATGACAAGTTCTATTGAAAAAATATTCAAACAATTATAGAATCATTTTTGCAAATGCAAGTTAAGACTGAAGAAGTACTTACAGTTCTCGTAGTTTAACCAGATTTCCAAGTTCAGATGGAAAAGATCCTGAGAAGTTATTAGATCTAAAACCCATAGAAATTTAGAGATAACAAATCATAAACATCATCTATAAGTATATGAGAAAATAAGCCTTTCCCAAGATGTTTAAGAAGGAAGAGAGGTCTAGTTAAAACCCGGGCTATCCATGCTTGAATAAACATAAATAAATTCTTATGTGATAGAATACATAGAATAACATAATATAACAGAAGACAAAACCAAAAAGAATTCGGCGGAGACCTTTCATCAAACATGTGGTGAGCAAAGCGCAACGGTAACAATCCTTCACCAATTCACAAACCACAATTTAAGCATCAGTCACCAACAACAAATCAACACAACAACGAATCCGTAACAAAAATCAGACGGAAATAGAAGAAGAAGACTCACCGAAAAAGTTAAATTCGTCGAGAAAAGAAATTTCCACCACCACCTCCGGTCGCGATTTTATTTCTTCCCCCATCCTCCATGTCACGAATTTGAACGCGAACATCACTGTAGACCGCGACTGCCTTCCCCAGAATCGCATATTCCACAGCCGAAATTACACTCTGCTTATGGTTTCTTCCAAACCCTAAAAGTTTTAGACAAGAGATGAGAGAGGAATTTATGGTTTGAAATGTGAGATAGGTTTCTTCCACACCCTGTAAGTTTCAGACGAGAGAGGATAGAGGAATTTTTGGTTTGAAAGGGAGAACACAGAGAGAGAAAGGGGGCAGACGAGAAAGAGGGACAAAGAGAGAGAGAAAATGAGTCAGAATTTTCAAAAAAAAAAGAGAGGGAATAGGGTGACTGAAAATTGAAATAGTTTTCTGAATTACATGAGCCATTTGGCATAATGAGAGAATTCTATTGGTCATTTATTTTTGTATTTAGTAAATTACCTTTAAGGACATTTGTTAGTGTAAAATAAAAATGATTAAAGGGTATTTTAAGGTGTTAATGTGTATGTTCCATTAATAGTTAGGTAGTTGATGTATATGTCTCATATCATGACTTTGACTGTAGTCATCGAACCAATCCAAATCTTATGAATGTTAGAATGTTTGTTTATACATTAACATGCCTTTGTTAATATATATTGAATAAATTAAGCATATAATTATTTTGAATAAATAATATTATTTTAGACATTTTATTATGATTTTATGATATATTGGATCTATTGAATATTTTGAAATACTATATAATATTCCTATAATATTGAGATTGATATTATTAAAGATAAAATTGATGGGAAATGTTATATTGTTTAAATCATGATTGGTTCATGATTTCTTTTTGTCAAGAGAAATTTGATTCCTATGCAAGAAATTCTATAAATAATTGTGTGTGATTACAACCAAAGTGAGATCACTCATTTTAATTTATAAAAATCTCTTTGTAGTTTGAGGAATGTTTTTAAGTCATTACTATAATTGTCTTCCCAAAGGTGGACAATTGTATGTAGAGATTGTGGTTGATTAAGGATATAGCTATTGGAGATGCTTGATTCCAAGGGATTTATTTACCCAAAGGAGATAAATTTATAAACTCAATGTATACTCACTGAGTAGCTTATTCTTGAAATTCATAGATGAAGTTATTGGAGGTGTTTTGGTTTAGAGAATTTATCTACCCAAAGGAGATAGATTTTTGAACTCAATGTATGCTCATTGAGTAACTCATTTGAGGTTCTGACCTTGGTTGTAACTTGGGTTTTGTGCATTCCACCCAAAGGGGATTGTGTGATAATGTTGGTAGGGATGACAGGAAGACCCAAACCCGCGGGGCCCACCCACACTCGAACCCGAGTCAACGGGTGAAAACCCGAGTTGACTGGGTTCGGGTTCGGGTTCGGGTGCCACCCGATATTTCGGGTGCGGGTTTGGGTAGTGTGGCCCGAAACTCGAAACCACACCCACTTAGACATGAAATTACATAAGTGCCCCTAAATATATATAACTGTAACAAATTAGGGTTTCGAACTTTCACTTTCCCTGTCTCACTCCTCCCTTCGTCTTTCACTTTCACTGTCTCACTCCTCCCTCCGTCTTTCAATTTCTTCGTCCACCCCTCCTCCCCTCTGAAAAGTACATACTACCACATGTTATTGTTTGGTTTCTTCTTTGAAACTTCCTCTTCATCATTTTGCTTTGTCCTTAAGGTTTAAGGCATATATATTATTGATGTTGAACTGATTAAGAGTTTATGACTAAACCTTGTGTTTTGATAGTTTAATTTATGAATCTTGTATGTGTATTATTGTGTTATTAGTTTGGTTTATGTTTATAGTTATTAGGATTTAGAATGAATGTCCATTATTCTCTGATCATGCCTCATTATAATTGTTTTTCACGAAGTCCTTAGGATTTAGAATGAATGTCCACTATTCTTATTAGATGCATCAGTGGTCATTTTTCAATATGCAGGGCAATTTGTGCTTGGAAAGAATAGTTACTAACTTTTAAATAATTGATCAGGTGACTTATGGAAAGTATAAACGCGATGCTCGGTGTCATTGTATAGCAAATAGTTGATTTAGCATTTCATTTCCAATAATATCTAATTCATGTCATTCTAATTCTAAGGTCAAATGGATCAAGTGAACACAACCCCGAAACCGAAAGGAACATCTAATCCTACACAAGAAAGTACATGTCCACCAACTCAGAAGGTATCTTCTAATCCGAGTCCGACACCTGATGTTGGGCAACAAGAAGAAATTGATACAAGCTTAGAACCTGCATCAAAGAAACTAAGAAGTAATGTGTAGCAAGAATTTAAAAAGATGAAAGTGAATGGGAAAGATAAGGCTGAATGCATCTGGTGTAAAAAACAACTTAGTGGCACTTCAAAGAATGAAACAAATCACTTGAAAGGACATCTCTCGAGTTGTATTAAAAAAAAGATTAAGAATAAAAACCATGACAAAGGACAACCATTTCTCCTGCCTACTATCTCAGAAGGAAATGAAGAGTTGGGAATTGGAACTTATAATCCAGAAAATGTGAAGAAGTTAATTGTTGAAGCTATTATTATGCACGATTATCCACTATCAATTGTGGATCACGTTGGTCTTAGAAGAGTCTTTGTTTCTCTCCAACCATTGTTTAAAGTTCCTACTCGAAACACAATTAAGAAAGAGGTATTGAAAGTTTATGATTTTGAGAAAAAATGTGCTATAAAGATGTTAGATAGCCATGAAGGAAGAGTGACGATTACCACAGATATGTGGACTTCAAGCAACAAAAAAAGGGTATATGGCAGTTACGGCTCACTATATTAATGGCTCGTGGACTTTACAGAGTCGAATCTTGAGGTAACAAAGTTTATATTTTATAACTTAATTGTATCATTTTTTTGTTCTTAATGACAGTATTATTGAGTGTAAATATTATTATGTTAGGTTCATTTATGTTCCAGCCCCTCACACTAGTGAAAGACTTGCTGAATCACTTCTTAATTATTTAACTGATTGGAACATTGATTCAAAGCTTTGTACTGTTACTTTAGATAATTGTAGCACAAATGACTTCATGATTAGGAAAATTAAGGATAAGTTGTCGTTGGAAAGTTTGACAAGGGATGGGTCTTTGTTACATATGCATTACTGTGCGCACATCCTAAATTTAATTGTTCAGGAGGGGCTACAAGTGCTTAAGGATGGGGTAGAAAATATTCGGGATATTGTTGCCTTTTGGAGTGCTACAACTAAAAGGCATGAAAAATTCAAAGATACCGCTAGACAATTGAAAATTATTTATACTAGAAAGTTAGCTCTAGATTCTCCAACAAGATGGAATAGCACATATAAGATGCTTGATATTCCCATAGAGTACAAGGATGTATTTATTCGGTTGAAGCAACGTGAGTCTTTATACATTTGTTTTCCAACTAATTCACAATGGCAATTTGCTAAAGATGTTTGTGGGTGCTTGAAATTGTTTAATGAAGTAATTGAGTTGATTTCTGGTACAAAATATCCAACTGTCAACTTGTACTTTCCTAAGATTTGTAAGATTAAGTTGGCAATAAAGGAATGGAAGAAGTCCTCCAATTCAATTATTGAGATGATGGCCACAAAAATGATGGAAAATTTTCAAAATTATTGGAGTGGTATTCATGATATGACGGGAGTTGCTGCAGTTTTGGCCCTAGGAAGAAGATAGTCGTACTTGATTTCTGGTTTCCTAAGTTGTATGGCCAAGATTCAAGTGTACAAGTTAGTAGAATCAAAGAGATGTGTTATGATTTGCTCAATGATTATCAACAGATTAGACTTAGAGATGCACATTCTATCGCTCCATCCATTAGTACAACTGTTGTTGTTGATGACGAGGCTGAATTTGATGCATATGTTGAGACGATTGCCAAAAACTCAAGTTCAAGTGTTAAGTATGAGTTGGATCATTATTTGAAAGAGACAGTTATAAAAAAAACTCTAGATTTTGACATTTTGAATTGGTGGAAGGTAAATGGAGTTGTGTATCCAACACTTCAAGCAATTGCAAGAGATGTGTTAGCTATTCTTATCTCTACAGTAGCTTCTGAATCGGCCTTTAGTAATAGTGGTCAAATATTGAGTCCTCATCGTAGCCGACTTAACTGGACTACTGTAGAGGCTTTGATGTGTGCTAGGAGTTGGCTATGGGCTGCTGAGAATAATGGTAAAATTTTAAACTATTAATTTAATATCGTAACGTATGTCAAATAATATTTACATATTGTCATCTAATTATTCTTTGTTATTCTATATGTGATATATATATATATATATATATATATATATATAGGAACCTCTAGAGTTGCAGAAGAATTTGCTACTGTGTTGAATGAAATGCAGTCTGACGATGAAGGTATTTTGTACTTCATTTAATGTAAAAGTTTTAAGCTTTGGTGTTTTATTTAACTTCAATTTACTTCTTAATACAACTGAATTGATGGAAAGTTGTTTGGGTTACCATTTTGAAGATTAAAAGTTGTTGTTTCTATGCTTTAACATGGTGAGTATTGTTGTTTCTATGTTTTAACATTGTGAGTATTGTTGTTGGAGATCTGCAAGTTGCTCCTTGTTATGGGACCTTGAATGTTTGAGGTTCCCCTGAAAACTAGCCGAACGGGACCTTGAATCCACTGCTTTGTTTGGTCTGTTGCAGGCCTGCTAGTTGCTCCTTGTTATGACCAGTTAGTGGTTCCATCATGGTTTTTAAAATCTATGGAACTTCATTATATTTCTGTTGTAGGCCTGCTAGTCGCTCCTTGTTATGGGACCTTGAATGTTGGAGGTTCCCCTGAAAACTAGCCGAATGGGACCTTGAATCCATTGCTTTGTTTTGTCTGTAGCAGGCTTGCTAGTTGCTCCTTGTTGTGACCAGTTAGTGGTTCCACTATGGTTTTTAAAATCTATGGAACTTCATTACATTTCTGTTGCAGGCCTGCTAGTTGGTCATTGTTGTAAAATCTTTTATGATATTTAATAACTGCATTTCTTATGACTGTGTTTTCTCCTCTGTAGTTAAATGCTGAAAATGGCATGTCTATCTGCAGTGTGTTTGTTTTAAATAACATTACTAATGACCTTAATGTGAATAAACTAGGCATGTCTATTTGAGAGAGCTTGCTTATGGAATGCTTGTGATTGAATTTCCTTGGAGACTATGTTACCATGTTGCAGTTGGAAAGTTGTAATTTGATTGTAGACTTTAATTTTAATTGTAATGTTAAGATGTTGAAGACCTTAATTTTAATTGTAATGTTACCAAACTTGATGGGAAGTTGTAATTTAATTCCTTAATTTCTTTGAGAGACCTTGATGGAATTCTTGTGTTTCAAATTTCAATGTTCCTGTTGTATTTTTGTGTTTTTGCTACAAGTTTGGGTGGAAAAACCCGAACCCAACGAGTGTAGACGTGGGTGTTATTTTGCCACCTGAATAGCCTTTGGGTTCGGGTTCGGGTTCGGCTGGTGATTTCGGGTGCGGGTTTGGGTAGTGTAAAACCCGCACCCTACCCTACCTGTTGCCATCCCTAAATGTTGGCCTCTTCGTGATAGCTTATGTTCATCAAAGTTATATCTTTCCTTTATTATTTGTTCTTATGCATTCTTATTTTGTCTCAACAATGACCCTCTCTATGAACAATTGTTCTGCTTCTATTGAGATCCTGAATGGGTCTAATTTTAATAAATGGAAGAAAGACTTCGAGTTTTCATTAGGGATTACTGATCTTGATATGGCACTGCGTGAAACCAAACCTATGATCAATTATTAGAGTACACCTGAGGAGAAAGAAAAATTAACTAAGTGGGAGAGGAGTGACCGACTTAGCTTGTGTTCTATGGAGAGAACCATTTCTGAACGTTTGATAAGTGGACTGCCTGAGAAAGAGAATGCTAAAGAATATCTTACTGCTATTGCCAAGTGTGTAGTTGAAGAAGAGAAACTCAAGAAGGAAAGAAGTGATCTAGCCCTCCTAACTTTTCATGCTAAACCCCATTCTGGTAAGAATTCTTGGAAAAATAAGAAAAACACTCATAGTGGTTCTCATAGATATCCTGAATTTAGGAAACCTGGTAATGGTCAACACCATAATATAGAAGGTCCCAAGTCTGTTGCTTTTAAGAAATCCTTTTGGTGCTTTAGGTGTAAGGAAAATGGGCATAAGAAAACTGATTGTCATGCTTTTAATGCTTGGTTAGACAACAATAACAAATCTGGAGGTAATCATTTAGCTTTTGTCTGTTTTGAGTTTAACTTAGTTGATGTTCCCATTAATTCTTGGTGGCTTGATAGTGGTTCTACAACCCATATTGTTGTGTCCTTATATGGGTTCAGAAACCAGCGGAGACCAAACTTGAGGGAAAGCAAACTAAGGGTAGGAAATGATCTTGAAGTCATTGTGGAGCTAGTGGGAGATGTTAGCTTAGTTTTAGGAACTGGTTTTGAACTCGTTTTGAAAGATACATTTTATGTACCTTCTTTTAGGAGGAATTTGATTTCAGTATCTTGTTTAGATAAGTTTGGATTTCAATTTACCTTTTATGACGGAAAAATAAATTTGATGTTGAATTCTCAAGTTGTTGGTAATGGTATCTTGTTGGATGGTTTATATAAGTTATCTTTGAATTGTGATATGATTTGTTGTGGCACAAGCATTTAAGCCATATCTCTAAAGAAAGAGTTGAAAGGTTAATTAGAGATCATATTTTACCTTCCTTAGATTTCAATGATTTAAGGACTTGTGTGGATTGCATTAGAGGAAAATTTACTAAGACCAATAAGAAAGGTTCAACTAGAAGTTCAGACCTTTTGGAAATTATTCATACAGACATTAGCGGACCCCTTTCTCCCACCATTTGTGGTAATAAATCTTTTATCACTTTTAGTGATGATTTTTTCCAGTATGGCTATATACTTGATTAAGGAAAAATCAGAAGCACTTGAAAAGTTTAAAATCTTTAAAACTGAGGTTGAAAAGCAACTAGGAAACGTGATAAAGGTGGTACGTTCTGACCGTGGTGGAGAGTATTATGGTAGATATGATTCTACTGGGCAACACATGAGGCCTTTTGCAAAATACTTGCAAGATTGTGGAATTGTTCCACAATACACCATACTTGGTACTTCTGAACAAAACGGTGTAGCCAAAAGACGAAACCGCACTCTTAAGGATATGATGAGAAGCATGATGAGTAGGTGTAATTTACCAGAATTTTTATGGGGCGATGCTTTGGAAACAACCCTCTATATACTTAATAGAGTTCCTAGTAAATCAATTCCAAAAACACCTTTTGAGCTTTGGACGGGTAGAAAACCCAATTTGAACCATCTCCGTGTCTGGGGTTGCCCTGCAGAGGTTAAAATATATAATCCTTTTGAGACAAAGCTTGACCCAAAAATAAGTCGTTATTTTTTCATTGGATATCCGGATAGCTCTAAAGGATGCAGATTCTTTTGTCGCGGTAGAGATAGTAAAATTGTGGAGTCCATGTATGCAAAATTCCTTGAGCTTGATGTTACTGAGCCTGTCATTACATCTGATAATATTGATTATGTTATGCCTGATGTTGTTACTTTGTCACTACCTAATTTTGATAATGCTAGATCATCCACTGCTCATGGAGGTTTTGCTCCAAATGAGAATGTGGCTGAACATCCAGTTGAAAATGTGGTTGAACCACTTGTTGAAAATGTAGTGGATCCTCCTATTATAACTAAGGTTGCACGACTTGATGAGCCAGTTGAGAAAATTCATGTTAGAAGGTCAGTAAGACAAAAACGACCTGTTATCCCTGATGATTTTGTAGTTTATCTTAGTGAGGATACTTATGATGTTGGTACTGTTATTGATCCTAAAAATTATCTAGAAGCTATTACTTGTTTTCAATCTAGCATGTGTACAGATGCAATGCATGGTGAAATGAAATCCATGGTAAATAATGATGTTTGGGAACTAGTGGAGTTACCAAGAAACTGTAGGGCGATTGGATGCAAGTGGATATTCAAAACAAAGAAGGACTCGAAAGGTAAAATTTAGAGGTTTAAGGCGAGACTTGTGGCTAAAGGTTTCACACAAAAGGAGGGGATTGACTTTAATGAAACATTTTCTCCTGTTTCCACTAAAGACTCTTTTAGAATCGTTATGACCCTTGTAGCACATTTTGACTTGGAATTGCATCAGATGGATGTTAAGACTGCTTTTCTGAATGGTGGTCTTAATGAGGTGTACATACAGCAACCTGAGGGTTTTGTGACAAATGGTAATGAGCATTTGGTTTGTAAATTAAGAAAATATATTTATGGTTTGAAATAGGCTTCTAGACATTGGTAATTGAAATTTGATGAGGTGGTAACTTCATTGGGTTTTGAAGAAAATAAAGTTGATCAGTGCATCTATCTTAAGGTCTGTGGGAGCAAATTCATCTTTCTCGTGCTGTATGTTGATGATATTTTGCTTGCGAGTAGTGATCTTGGTCTACTTCATGAGACCAAACTTATGCTAACCAAGTTCTTTGATATGAAGGATCTTGGTGAAGCATCCTTTGTGTTGGGAATTGAAATACACAGGGATAGACCATGTGGTGTGCTTGGTTTGTCACAGAGGGCTTATATTGATAGAGTCTTGGAGATATTCAATATGCAGAACTGTAAGCCAAGAGATGTTCCAATTACTAAAGGGGACAAATTCAGTAAAGATCAATGTCCTAAAAATGAGATTGAGCGGGCAAAGATGAAGGGAACACCCTTTGAGAGTGCATTAGGCAGCCTGATGTATGCTCAAGTATGCACTAGGCCTAACATTGCTTTCATAGTTGGTATCTTGGGACGATACCAGTCTAATCCTGGGAATGATCATTGGATTGCTGCTAAGAAAGTGATGAGATATTTGCAGAAAACTAAAGAGTATATGCTTGTTTTTAGGAGAGTTGACAACTTGGAAATAATTGGTTATACTGACTCGGATCTTGCTGGGGGTGTTGATGATAGGAAATCTACTTAGGGTTACATTTTTATGTTGGCTGGAGGTGCGATATCATGGAAGAGTAAAAAGAAAACTCTTGTCGCCTCTTCTACTATGTAGGCAGAGTTTATTGCTTGTTATGCTGTTGTCACTCATGTTGTTTGGTTGAGAAATTTAGTGACTAGACTTCGTATTTTTTATTCCATTACAAAGTCACTAAAGCTTTATTGTGATAACAGTGCAACTGTTTTCTATTCTAAGAATAATAAAACTTCTAGAGGTTCTAAGCATTTGGAATTGAAGTATTTGACAGTCAGAGATCTTGTAACGAAAAATGACATCGTTGTTGAGTACATTGGTACTGATTTCATGCTAGCTGATCCCCTAACTAAGGGACTTAGGCCCATTGTGTTCAAAAACCATGTTGAGAGTATGGACATTGTGAGTTCTTTTGATGTACTTGGTTAATGGGAGTTTGTTCTTTATGCCATTTTCTTATCATGATGTATTTTATTTTGGACACTTTAAGTGTTGGATTTTTGAATACTTTCAATTTTAAACAATTGATATTACAATGAATATTGTTATTATTATTTGTCATTGTTTATTTATAAGTCAATTGTAAAAATTGGGACTTAGTGTCATTGGGACCATAATTCCTATGGTCGACACTAGTTTGGAGTTCGAGGTATGGTTATAATTTTGAACTAAGCATCTTCGAGACCACTATACCGATGGTCGATGCCATATTGGAGTTGAGGTATGATTTTAAGCTCGGCGTTGTCTGGACCACTGTGTCGGTGGTTGATGCCATATTGGAGCTGAGGCATTATGGTTTGTAAAACCATGCATTTGTTTTGGCTTTAATGCATTTGAGAGAAATTGTTAAGGACTGACAAAGAAAATAGAAGTTGACTGTAGGATCACATTAGCATGCTATTTTCTTGTCACACTCCACACCTAGTTGACGGAGTCCGTAGTATTTGTAACCACGAAAGGTTTTATGTCAATGAAGGATATAATAATCGTTGTGATTCAATATTGCTTGACTTTTGTTGGATGGAGTCATATTCAGATATTGCACATGGAATCATACATTTCCTTAAAATGCAGGAATTAGTCATTAACCCGAGAGTCGTTTTCAAAATGTATTTTAAAATAAAAATCATACAATTGATTTTGCCCTAGTGGGAGAATGTTACTAACTTTTTATGGACTACAATCAATTGTTGTTTAGTTTGTGAAAAACAGGTTAATCGTGATTCTGATGGGGGTGCATATATAAGCCTTTTATTAGTTAAGTGATCTCTTTTAACTAAAGGCTGAGTATCTGAAACCTGATTGGTGTGGGAAAAATGTGGACTTTATAACCTTGGGCCCATAATGGGTAGGGATTAGAGTTATATATAATGATCGATTTGAAGATGAAGTTGAAGACAAAGTGAAAATATGTGAGACTTTGGATGAAGGGAGGATTTGTTGGGTCAAATAGCATATTCATCCAAGTCCCACATTGGATAGTAGAAAAAAAATAGATTTTAAGTATTAATATAAATAGAGATAGTTAGTTTTAGTTTTTCGACACATCAACAAAATGTAGTCTTTTGGGTGTTTTGGGGATTTGGGGATTTGGGTAGTTGTGTGTGTAGAGAGGGTTTTCTATTTTTCCGTTCAAAAATAGTTTGTTGAGAGACTTTTCTATTTTTCCGTTCAAAAATAGTTTGTTGAGAGAGTTTTCAATTTTTTCGTTCAAAAATAGTTTATTGAGCGGGTTTTCTATTTTTCCGTTCAAAAATAGTTTGTTGAGAGGGTTTGCAATTTTTCTGTCCAAAAATTGCATTTGAGAGAAGGTTTGCAATTTTTCCGTCCAAAAATTGCAATTGAGCGAGGGTTTATAATTTTTCCGTTTAAAAATTGTAATTGGTAGGGTTTGTAATTTTCTCCTTAAAAATTGTAAATGTATGAGAAAGTTTGTAATTTTGTCCTTATATAATTATAAGTTGAATTATGATTCTATGATTTTTTTTTGGAATTTTTACTTCTTTTTCTTTTTGGTGGGTGCTTCCGCGTGCGTAGAAATTTGTTTTATTTTTATTTTTCCAACAACTAGACAACATTGATAACCCATCTGATGGGACATCATGAGAGAGAAGCATACACATTGGGTCAAACACTTACCTAAAGGTCAAAGACTCGCCCAAACAAGTGAGAGAGACACCACATATTCACCCAAAACCTTAAGGTGATAGGTGTATGGGTCCTCTCACTTATAAAGTGCTCAACCTCCACTTTTCTAAGCAATGTGGGACTTAGAACTCGTACTTGTTTCTCAATACAACTCACATTTTTCTCAACAATCTCCCCCTCAAGTGTGAGTTCATCCACTATGCTCCCCCTCAAGCGAAAGCTCTTTCATCCACATGTTTGTACCGCTGTTGAGAGACACCCTTATCTCGTCTTGGGCACTTCAACGGAACACGCCTCCTAACCACAATGTCAGGAATACTTTCGACACAAGGAGTCGGTCCCTTACTCGAACCGGGCTCTGATACCACTGATGGGACAGCATGAGCGGGAAGCATACACATTGGGTCAAACACTTACCTAAAGGTCAAAGACTCACCCAAACAAGTGAGAGAGACACCACATATTCACCTAAAACCTTACGGTGATAGGTGTATGGGTCCTCTCATTTATAAAGTGCTCAACCTCCATTTTTCTAAGCAATGTGGGACTTAGAACTCGCACTTGTTTCTCAACACAACTCACATTTTTCTCAACACGTCAGTATTGTGAGCATGGATTGGCCTGAAGATGCTTTGGAAGTATTTAGATACATGTATTGGTATTCTTTTTTCCCAACAGAAGCATCACGTGACAGCATAACATTATCAGGAATTCACAATTCATATGACAATGAAACTGAAAAAAGTCAGCTTCTGCCCAATTATCATGATGCAATTCGCAAACTACTCATTGTTGTAGGTGATGTTCACAAGCCATTTGCAGATTTCTTGTGCTCAAGCTGGCGGTTACAATGTTATTTACAAGAGTTGGCTGATATAAGTGAAATGAATGATAATGTTGATTCTTTAAATGGATTTAAAATTCTTCTGCAGCAGTCCCAAGAGTTGGAACATGTACTACAACTTGTTCACACTTGAAGCTACCTGAGTGATATTTTTCATGATGGTTGTAGATATATTTTGGAAAATATTTATTGCTATTTTTATGACAATGCAATGGGCAAAAGATTTGATTTTATTTCTAAGGCTGGTGAGGCAGCTTGTGTGGATCAACAACTATTAGACGATGGCTAGGATCTAGAAGGGGGGCTGAATAGATCCCACAAGTTTTTACACGCTAATGGTGTTCCAAAATTGGTTTTAAAAACTATTACGGAAGCAACCACTAAATCACTCGTCTACAACGAACCACTACCGAAAAGATCTGATATGCATAATATCGCTAGGAATGATGCGATGGAAGAGAAAAATATATGAATCAACAAAAACCCAATGCAATTAACCAAAATTTATTTACTTGAAACTTATCCAATTACCAACGAGATAGGATGACAAAATTTAATCACAAAGTGCTTTAGAGCTTGCGCTTAATCAATTTATCGAACACTTGGGGTGTACGACACTCCAAGTGTGAATTTCTAATTAATGTGAATGTAGAGCTAATGGCAAATGCAATCCAAGGGATTGTATTGTTTTTACAAGTTTATTTTCAGCTCTATATTACAGTATATCAGAAATTTTTGATCAATTGATAATTCACAAGTTCGATTAGTATCAAAACGTAAAAGAGTAGGGAAAGAGAGAACAAACACGATTTGTTTAGGCAGTTCCCCTACCGTCCTCGCTAAGGGTACCTCTGCCCCCAATTCAGAACATGGAATTGAGATATATATATATATATATATATATATATATATATATATTCTGTTTGCAAATTTTTGTACAAGAGAAAACTGAACAATCAAACCCTCAAACGTCTTTGATGTTGATGCAAAGTCTTCTCTTCCCTTGATTCAAGATGAATCAAGTGCCTCGAATTTGGTCGAACAAATCACCGTCTCACGCTACTAGATTGAAAGAACCCACCGCTCTTCAATCACCTTCACTCGGTCGATTTCGATCTTCCATAATTCGAACCCAAATCTTTCTGTACGATCCTTCGACTGTAACTACTAAACTGAACGAACACTCCGTTCTTCAGTTACCTTCGCACGACTGAATCCTTGTAGAGAAGCCGATTTGTGCGAAAACCCCCAAAATCTCCTGGATTTTTGGAGGACAAAACCCGATGTTTTATTCAAGAAACATCTACTGATTCTCAACCCAGAACAAAGGATACAACACACCTAAGTCTGAACATTATCACTTCACACAATGCACGACACTAACAAAAATGATTATGTGTAGTTGGTAGAGGACACAAGGTTGAAGATGAAGATGAAGAGAAAGATCAGTATATATTTTCACGTTTCTTGTTATGTTGAAAAAATGAGGAACCAATTATTTATATGATGCAAAATAACCAACTAAATGAAAATGACAGCATAACAGAAATAACAGAATGCAGAAAAATGCCTCAGACCAGCGAAGAGTGGACCGCTTGCTGGATGAGGGTCGGCGAGCGCTTACCCGATGAAGTGTCTACGCAAAATAACCAAGCATGCGTCGACCGCTCACGACCATGCGTCGACGCAGAAACGCTGAAACTGCATAGTAACAAAACCCAGAAGCATATGTCGACCACATGCATAGAAAGGGTCAGCGTGCGCCTTCCCGGTGGTTTCACAAAAACTGTCAAGACAGAATGAGTCGACTCATGCATAGTTTAGGTCGACTCAAGACCTGTAAAAAACTTAGAAAATGATTTTTCTGCATGTTTTAACCAACTGAGACACAAGGCATACACACCAAACACAAGTACCATGATTATGCACATGTAGAAATTATATAGAACCCTTCCTATATGTTTATACACATGATTATCAATGGTTGTATGTAATGCAACCGACAATGAAGTGATACCGTCCAAATTACAAACTAAAGGCTATCCTATTTGTTAACATCATTAAAACAGAAACTAGATGAGAAGCACCTTGCCCTCACAACAACAACAATGGTTTGTTCCTTTGATTGATCCTTTGTGGAGTGTAAACAAATTAAACTTTCAACATTTGATGTCCTCCTATCATTTGGCACTGACCAAGTTTGATTTAAAACAAGATCAAAGTGTCTTGCTTGTGGTAAATCTGAAATCTTTCAAGAAGCTCAAGACGTGGCCAGTTGAATTATGCTACAAATTCATGCTGGTTTCTTGTGTGATTAGAAATTTTAGCTTCAACTATTCGAGCATGTCAATTGATGATGCCTTTAGTACAATGTGGCTAGTGCTGAGTTTTGAGTTTGGTGTTTTAATTGAAGTTTTTGTTGGATTACACGTCATACATTAAATACACCATTGGAGAGTTAGTTTATGTACATTGAATCTCTCAAAGGTCCAAAGCTAAAGAATCCATAGGAATTGTTTTTGGGTTCCTTTTACACACACAAAATGTCTTGATATTACTAGGGGTGGCAAAATGGATGCATTGGATGGATATGGATTGGATTGTTAATGGATGGATCAAAACAATTCATTAGTCCATTAACAATCTACTAAAATGTTCTTAAAATTATCCAATCAAATCCATCTGTTAAGAATAAAATTCATTCAATCCATCCATTAACATATTTTTAATGCCATCCATCGATATTTTAATTTTAAAATAAAAAATCTTTTTTTTTTTGAAAAAAAATCGTTTTTTTTTTGGGAAAAAATCGGTTTTTTTTGGAAAAAAATCGGGTTGTTTTCGAGAAAAAAAGTTTTTTTTTTCTAAAAAAATCGGTTTTTTATTTTGGAAAAAAAATCATTTTTTTATTTTGGAAAAAAAGTCATTTTTTTTCGGAAAAAAAAAATTAGTTTTTTTTCGAAAAAAAATCTGTTTTTTTTTGGAAAAAATCAATTCTTTTCTTAAAAAAATCATTTTTTATTTTTTTTTTAAAATAAATTTAACGAAAATAAAAATAATCCATTGGATCCTTAAAATATGTTGGATGGATTGAATTAATCCATGCATATAAATGGATGCATTTAATCAAATCCATTAACTTACTTTTTATGTGGTGGATGGATTAGGTGAATTTTTTGATGGATGGATTGGATGGATTTTGTCGAAAAATGATTTCTATGCTCCATAATTCCTATTGTTCACTCATGTTATCTTTGGCTCCAAAATTTGGATATACACCACTAAATATGTTCCCATTTTTCTTTCTTCTGGACTTCAAACAGAGAATATTAATATTCTTTCTTTAATTGTTGGGACACAAGAAATAGTGAGGATTAATGATGGAAAGAAGAAGCAAGCACCAATTATTTATGTACCAATGGATAATTATTGGTCTTGTGTGGTTCTGACAACAAGCTACCTCCAGGTTTCAAAGTCTTGTTTCTCTCTTATTGTTGCTAGTTTGCACAGAGAACATGGTGATGATAGAGTGGTCGAAAGTGAATCTCTTTTAAAAGTCGTTGGAGAGAATGTTGTGTGGTTTAGGAATCTTGATCTGAATTTTTTGAAGAGGCAGTAACTAAATTTAAAATGTGTTCGACACTATCATGAAAATGATTTCATCTATGTGCTTATCTTTGTCAAAACTTTTTTGTCGTGGCTATTTTTCATAGGAAGATGATCAATTAGGGAAATGTTCGAGATGCTAAAATTCTAATCAAATGGAAAGCTTTGCCTCTTAAATATGGCACATGTGATTGCTCATCCTTGAGGACAAGGATGTTTGAAGGGAGGGTATTGTTACAGGAATTAGATATTACTCCCTCTGTCTTAAATTATAAGTCACTTTGCTAAAAAAATTTGTCCCAAATTATAAGTCACTTTACAATTCCAATACAACATTAATGATTTTTTTCCCAACATACCCTCTATTATTTATTATTATTTCTTCTTTCAATTCTTTAAATTTCTCTTTCATCAATAATAAATGAAGGGCAATATTGTAAAGTTATGCATAATTTGTCTTTCCCATACAACAATAATTATGTTTCTTAATATTCGTAAAAGGTGCAAAACATCTTATAATTTGGGACGGAGGGAGTAGTAAATTAGTTTTAGTTAGTTTTTATTTCCTAGCAGAATTAGTTTTTCTATTTTCCATTTCCAAGCAATTATTTTATTATCTTAGTAGAACTAGTTTGTATTTCTATGCAATGATTGGTAGGGTTTTTACCAACTTGCCTATATATAACCATTTAAGTACATGGAATAAGGATATCGAATTCATAATAAATATTTCTTCTTTCTAGAATTATCTTTCAATAATACTCTCTCTATTGTATCGGATTTTATTCTAAATCATTAAAATCCCTAATCCCGAGACATGGATTTTATCGGATTCGCCCCGAAAATCCAGTTTTCTGTCTCACATAAATAACAATTTGTCCCACATTGAGGTGATTTGAGAGAAATAGTTGAAGACAACAAGATTACCTTGTTGAATTCAAGCGAGGTCATCTTGAATATTAGAGATTTGAAAATTTTCGCCCTTAATGAAATGATTGCGAAGATTATCCCAAAATGCATGTGTCGTCTCAATTCACAAAACTGACTGTGCGGTGTTCTTCAAAATTGATAGTTGAAGCAAAACAAAGTACAACATTGTTGCAGCAGATCCATGGATCATGAAGAAGACTAGCAACAAGTTTGATTTGATGATGGTATTGTTGTCGTAACCCGAAATTTGACCTCCCTTTTGCCTTTTGCATAAGCATGTGTATTCGCATTGTAACACCCCAATTCCCCTCGCGAATAAATAATACAAATATAAATCAGAGTAACTAAAAATTTATTTTTCCAACAGGAAACAGGGATGTCACACTTAAAGAAAGAAAATACAAACCCTGCTCAATTATTTTGATACATAGCACAAAATAGGATAACCCCATAGGGAACCTTTTTCCATATAAAATGAATGTCAATTATGGAATAAACCGGAAAGATCCATAACCGACTTGTTTTACAAAATGAATCGTTTTAGAACATCAAAATATACATACAAAGGTCATACAAAACATATTCAACAATTATATACAATTAACTTAAAGTGTTCCCCGACTCCCGTGCTACGTATCAGAGCAGACACCAAGACCTAAGCAAACGAAGATCTAACTCTTCCACTTGCCTCCACGCCTCTAAAGCTGACAATCTGCACTATGCCATAAAAAGCATATTCCAGCAGAAGGGTGAGAAATAACAACTAAACCAAGATTGCATAATAATATGCAAAAACACATAAAATCACATACACAGTTATTCTCACCCCACACGTCACATACCAATACATATAGCAAGCCATAGATGTATAACATATTTCTAACAATCCAACCATATAGCATATAACAATTATACCAACATAATTACACATTTGCACATAAGGCATACCAAGTCATAGCATTTATCACATATGCACATCAAATTACCAATGCTATTACAATCTCAACACATAGCAAATCAATGCACAATTTCCACACATAATCAATCAAATCATGATTTTCCACACATAATGCATCAATTCACAATTCTCACACATAATCACATATTCCAATCAAATATATACCATTCAATTCAATTGCACATATTTCATCTCATCAATCACAATCACATTTCCATGCACAATTAATTCATGATTTATGCAAATGCACATAGATCGACACAACGACTCTATGCACATGCCATGCGGTACCGACTTCCATTGTCACGTCATTTGTCACGTCATTAGTCCACTCAGGAACTATTGGAACCATCGCTCGTTACTGAGAATCTCAAGTAACTCCCCGTCGGGCCTACGATGTTCACCCGTCACTTTAAGTCCTCAGGCATCGCCTCATATTTTCGAGGCCCACGACGTTAAGGATTGCTTTAAGTCTCCAAAGGAGCCCACAATCGTCTATACCCATCGCTTTAAGTCCTCAGGCATCACCTCATATTTTCGAGGCACACGATGGTATAGCATATTCCCTCAGGAATCAAACCGTCACTCAGGACGTTTTCACAATGCACATTATGATGCTTGGCATACAATGACTCATGACATTCACATTGCATCCATGCACACATTCATAATCATGCATAAATCATCAAATACAACACTTGGCATTTTCTTGCCTTTCGGCCACAATTCACAACCACAACAATTACAACAACTTATCACATGCTTCCACATCATCACATTCATGCATTGCAAAGCAATTCAAACAATGCATTTCAAACTCTAAATGCCACCACACAACATACATTGAAATTTCACATAAACAATGCACTTCATCACAAGCCATAAAATACCACAATCATATCACATACCACAAATCACAACAACATCATAGTTCCTCACACAAGGGATTTACATATCAAATGCTACTCACAACACATCATTATCGCACATTGAAATCAAAACCCAAAACACACGTTTATTCCTCCATAACACCACAAACCATCATCACCAACACTTATCACATATATTCACATAATATACCAGCACACAAGCCATATGATACATATTAAAAGCCTATAGCATAATAACACATCATTCGCACACCAATACGACGGTGAAAATCCGACAAACCAACACTTTTTCAAAATCACGACTTAAATAATTCATCTACTGCCCTCCAAACCATTTTAAAAAGAAAGAGCTTTTCATTGGCTTTCCAACGCTTCGAACGACGACCAAAACGGACTTACGGTTTAAAAATTACGACGAAAACAAAATTGGAAAATATCATGTTCGCTCCAGTATTCGCTAGGCGAACCCTAGCGAACCAAGGCAGTGGAAAACAGACATAAAGTTCGCTAGGCGAACCTTCTAGCGAACATTCGCCAGTTCCTTCGCTGGGGTTCGCTAGGCGAACCTGCGAAACCCAGAATTCGCAGCAGCGTCAACCTAGGTCATATGGGACTAAAATACATCATTTTTACCACCCAAACACTTCTAATTCATACCAGAACAACCAAAACATGTTTAGACATAATCAACGAGTATTCTACGCGGTTTATATCGAATTTCATCCGTGAAAACATCGATTTCTATCAATTGCTCCTAATTTGAATCGATAAGAAAAGTCGTGAAACCACCAAAACAATTACAACAAACAACACATATACATACACAAGCAAGATATAATTGAAACTTCTCACCCTTACCCGATTATTCGCGCTCAAAACGGAGAATCTTTGATTTCCTCTTTTCTCCTCTTTTCTCTCCTCTTCCTTTTCTTCCCTTCTCTTTCTTTCCTTTTTCTTTCTTTTCTCTCTTTTTCTTTCCACTTCCTATTTATATAAAATATCTAAACCCCTAAAAGACTATTTTACCCCTCAAACTCAAATATCTCGCAAACGCCCTCAAAATGCGATAAAACATAAACAATGATGAAAAATAACATTTTGTCAAATAAAAGTCAATAATAAAATAATATAAAACCAAAACCAATTAAATCTACTCTATTAAATAAATCTAACAAAACCGGGGCGTTACACGCATCGCTAGCATACGCACTCGCATTTTTCTCTGTGTTTTGTTGCAGGAATATTCAGATTTTTCTAAGCGCAATTAATCATATCCTCACAAGGTCATCACATCATCAACACAAGCAAAAAATAAGGGTCTTCATGCCTATTCATCAAAAAAAGAGGTTGGAAATCGGAACCATGGCCATAACACCTTTTTCAAGCAAAATTGAAGAAGTTTTGACTGGTTAACCAGTTAACCATATATGGTTAACCAATTAACACCCTTTTACAGCACCAAATTCAGCATTTGAATAGCTGTTAATCGGTTAACCTTATTTGGTCAATCGATTAACACCTGCTATTTCAGCAAAAATTCAGCATTTTCATCACATGACAACATCTCTCTCCATTCTCTCGTGGTCTATTTTATTCTAGCATTGTGTGGAACATTCTAGACAGTTCAAGACCATTCAAGACACTCCATTTACATTTATTCCAATACATCATTTTGAAGTAAGTTCACCATGTTACTTAATTTCCAAGCATGAGAACCACTTGATTCAGATTTGCATTGGGATTGCTCCACCGAGTTAACTAACTAACTAACCGAGTCAACTTCTGACTCGGTGAGTTGAGTCTAACTAACTCCAAAGCAAGCTCCAAAGCTCACTCCAAAGCACATTCCAAACCTAGCCTACTCCAAAGCTAGTCTCTATATAAGCAAACCTCCACCATTTCACAAGGGGGGGGGGGGTTTAACCATTTCAATCATTTCTCACACTTTTCACTCTTAATTCTCTCATTTCTCTTTGCATTTTCTGTAAGTTCTACACATTCATCTTCATCTTCTTCCCCAAACCATACTAGAGCTCAATTCCACCATTGAAGAGTAGTGAATTTCACATTGAAATTGCTTACTATTGAGCTTAAACCTCCATCATATTGAATTTCTCCTTGGATCTCTGCAATTAGATTAACTTCCATTTGCAATTCAAGTGATTACTCCAATCGTTTCGGTGCAAATTTGATTTCGGAGTTTCTTCGCATTTTTGATCGGTTTCGCTACGGTTTGAAGTGCAAGTGCAGAATTCTCTGGTTTTCTATACTTATCTTCATCACATTTCATTTCCAACAACATCCAAGGCACTCCTCCGCCTTGTAGGTTGGTCAATTCTCACTCAATTTACTGTTTCGATCACTTTTGCGCGTTTACGATGTAGTTTCGATAGATTTTCGGTGTTGATTAATCATGTGATTATTGATATTTGATCTTCATGCTTAATGCTTTCAATTTGTGTTTAATTGCTCATACATGATGTAATTTTTGTGCACAAATGTAAGCCATAACATGTGGATGATTGGATAAGTGATTAATTTCTGGAAGTTCTTTCTGAAAAATTGATTTTCTGCCACTCTCCCAGTGTTAACCGGTTAACAAGTCATTTTCAAGTGTTTTTCTGCACTTTTCAAGGTGTTAACCGATTAACCATATATGGTTAACCGATTAACACTGGGACAGAATGCCATGTTTGTGCTTTTTCAAGCTTGTTTGATCTCCTTTCCTCATTTAACTTCCATGGCTTGATATGCTTGATATTTGTGGATATTTTATAAGTTGTTTAACCTCTGTTTGAAGCATGCTTGCGAAATTTCGATGCATGATTTATCTATTACGCAATTGTTTGCATTCTTGGCATTTGTATGATCATAATCATTCTTGCACATCTTTTTCTCACTTGATTACATGATTTGTGTTGATGTTTGGTACTATTTGCCATGTTATTTGCATTGAGTTTGTTCCTTATTGAGCAAATTGAATCTTGTACAATCATTAATCTGCACATTGTGAAATTCTGGCATAGCAGACAACAGATGTCCTAGCACATGTCAAGACATTGTTTTGCATAAACATTTAAACACAGGGGCACAACAGCAGACTGATACTTTGAATATCAGAACTGCAATAACACAGATGTTACGACATCTGATCCAACATGTTAATCAAGACTGAACTGTAAATTGCAGAATGATAAACAACACGGAATATGATGACCCAGTTCGGTGCAACTCACCTACATCTTGGGGATACCAATCCAGGAAGAAGAATTCACTATCAGTAGTATAGTTTTATGTAAACAACCTCAGGTTTACAGAAAGCACCCACGCTAACCTATCATTACCCAATGAAGACTTTATCATTAGAAGTCACATCTAATTGATAAGAGAAACCCATCTCACTCCCTAAATCACAACCTGTGATTATCTAACAGTTAATACCTCATAACTGTATCATCCCTATTGAAAGACACCCCTTCCAATACAAAGTTCAGTCAAGCATCCTTGACTACCAAGTTAACTTGGATTTGCTTCAAAGCTTCATCCAAGAACACTACACGATTCATTGCCTACGGGCTTCTGAATCTGTACAAGTACTTATGTCTACCACACTGCATCAAATCAATACAGAGGGAGACTTACATGAGAAAGCCTACGACTCTCAAAACCCTAAACCCTGTTTTCTACTTTACAAAAGTGATACAATAGGTTTAGTTCTTCCATCCTAGGTCTTAGTCTTCTTTTATACTCTTCTGCTGCCTTGGGCTTCAATATTCTGTTTATTGACCCCTTGATCCACTGCTGTAATCATTCCTTGATTCTTGCACCAGATTTAGAACCTGCTATATTTGTCAAGTCAGAATGTCAGGACATTGTCTTCGACATCTTTTTCCTACAGTATTCTTCATTAAGTTTTATCCAAAATTTAGTCAAACCTCAGGAGCTTTCACATTGCTTTGACGATCTTTTGACTCGTGAAGGATTGTTGGCTTTCTCATTCCCTTTGATCGATTGATCGAAACCTTGCTTCGATTAGTTGATTCCCTCTTTCTCATCTCTTTAGGATCCTTTAGAGTCTTGTTCTCTTGATCCCCTGTCGAGTCGGAGATTTGCACGACGCACTAGAGCATTGTACAAATTAGCGTTGTTTTGCTGTCTGTTTCAATTTCCGCACTATATTTTGAGCGCTAGAGGAGGCATAAGGAGGGAGTCTATCCTATCCTTATTCTGACTATTTTTTGATAAGGGCGTCTTGTCCTCCCACCGAGAATAGTCACCTCTATCCTCAAGCTATTTTGTTTCTCAATCCCCAGTCGAGTTGATCCTTGATCACTCTCAATCTTGCACCTTTCAGTCTCTCTTTTGATTTATCACAATTGCCTTGGTTAAATATCCTTGTCACTTTAGGTTAGCAAACACTCTTTATTTCAATACTTTCTCTTTGGTCAATCGTTGCTTGTTGACTCCCCATCAAAATTGTAATCATTTCTTTCTTTGGTTAATCACAGTCATACTGTCGAGACCAATTCTTTTTTTCCCCCAGCACTCAGGATCTTTTTCTTCGGGTAATCACAGTTTTCCTATTAAACACCGAATCCCTAGCGGAGCTCACAACCTCTAATTGGTTCTTTCTCCCTTTTGATTGGTTAACCACTCACTACTATGGAAAACCCCTTTCACAACGGTTTGAAAAAAGGTACCATCACGCCTGACATACCGTTGTTAAGTAGAGTGTCGTTGTAAGTTCGTTGTTTCTACAACGGTCTAGAAACCGTTATTGAAAGGCAGGATGCATGCCATATATCACAACGGTTATGATAATAAACTGTTGTGATACATACACTTAGGTACTGGGTTCGAAATCCATCAGCAGCGAATTATGTAAAACATAAATTATCTATGATCTCGGTTACAATAGATAACCGTTGTTGAAAGTTCCCAGATTATCTTTGATCTCGATTACAATAAATAACCGTTGTTGTAAGTACCCTGAGTTTATTATATTAAATGTAGATTGCTTGTTTTCCAAACACCTCACTAAAGAAATATACATGGATTCAATTTGATGAAGAAGTCTATAATCTGCAAATTAAACTATTCTTGAAAACCAACTTAAACAAACCAATGTTTTTTTATTGCATTCGTCTCATCGTGCATTTCACGCTGTTTTACATATATATTATGGTTTATTTATCTTACTCCTTCGATATATCGCTATCTTCGATTATAGTTAAATTTCCATAAGAACAAGACATTGGATAATCTGCCTCATCATTATCACTTATCATCATAATTTTTATAATTAGAAGTTTTATGATTATAAGTGTTGATGGAGAGGTAGATTAACTAATAATTTGTTGTTAATGAAATTTAACTATAATGGAAGATAGTGATGCATCTAAGGATCCAATTCATTATACCATACGATATATATTAAACATCGTGAGATGAACGATGAGGGGGATGCAATTCAAAAACTGATTCATATAAGTTGGTTTTCAAATACAACTTAATTTGCAGATTATAAGTATCTATGTCAAATTAAATGAATGTATTTTAAGTGAGGGTTAGTGAAACAAACAATCTACATAGAATATAATAAACTCAAACAACATTATATACCAGATCCAGATATTATAAACTCATATAATACGCTTGCTACCACCAGCAAACTTTAAGTGTGGGTTAGTGAAACAAACAATCTACATAGAATTTAATAAACTCAAACAACATTCTATACCAGATCTAGATATTATAAACTCTTATAATACACTTTCTACCACCAGCATCAGCACCCTGTATCATCCCCTTAACCTGTAAGGAAACACAGCAAACTTCAAAAATGAGCATCCTCAGTTGAAACCAAACCCTAAAACCATAATCCAGTGAAGAGTAAAGAGAGGAACAGGAAAAACACACCTTTTAATGAAACTAATCGCTGAACAGGAATCAATTATGATGTTCAACTAGTTTGGGAAGCAATGAAAATGAAATACAAGGAGGAAGAAGCTTACACAAAAGCTTTATACTTCTTATATTTCTTTTCATTGTTTTTAAAACTAGATGAAGTTTGCTTACACTGTTGTTTCTTCATTTACTAACATCTTGTTCGTGAAGCTATGAAAAAAAGTATAAGGTGGATAAAGTTTCCATCATAGCTTCATGCTTCTTATAATTTTTTCCATAGCTACACAAACATTATGAAGTTTCCAAAGTATGGTCTTTGTTAAGGTAGTGAAAACGAATCTGAAAAAATGAGAACAATCAACAAAAACAACATGCAACAAACGAGATAATGGGAAATATCTAACAATAGATGGAACAAGAAGAATACCTTAATGTATGAAGCACAAGATTCACATCTAATGGTGAAAACGAAGAGAAAAAATGGGTTCTAGGGTTTCACTGTGAAGGCAACGACGCTACTGTCAATAAGTGAAAGTTAATTCGCTTATTTATGGGTAAACTATTTCACAACGGTTAACAATACCAATCGTATAGATAGGTATTTATTTATTATAAATATATCACTACGGTTAACCAGAAGAACCGTAGCGATAAACCTTTCATTTGTGAATTTTAAAATAAATAAAAAAGAAAAGGTGCGCCTTAACGTTAAAGGAATAAAATATTTTATGGCGCTGAGGTTCGAACCGAAGAAAGTCTGAGTGTATCACAACGGTTAGTTATGTAACCGTTGTTATATACAAATAATTTTTAATCAAAAAACAAAATAAATATGGTAGCGTCTTAATTAAGATATGTCACCACGGTGTAGGGAAAAACTGTGGTGACCATGGCGTTGTTGAATGCGTGTTTTGTAGTAGTGACTGTCTGTCAGTTAAAACACCAATTTGCACTTCCTCTCAGTTAACCACAGTCTATCTGTTAACATACTGAGTTCCTCTTGGGTTAATCACCTTCCCTTGGTTAATCACCCATTTCTCAGTTAACCACAGCCCGTCTGTTAACATACTGAGTACCTTTTGAGTTAATCACATTCTCTTGGTTAATCACTCATTTTCTTTTCAGTTAATAATAGTCTTTCTGTTAACACTGAATCCCCAGCAGTTAGCAATGGTCTTTTGTTTCAAATACTCGCACCTTTGGGTTAGTAAACTTCTTTTGGTTCAAATATCATGTCTTCGGTCAAGTACTGCTTGTTCAGTCAATGTACCAAACTCCTTTGGGTCACAACCTTCGCTTGGTTCTACACCCGTTTTTCGGTTAACCACTGTTTGTCAATTAATATACCGAAATCCCTTCTAAGTCAAACACCTTCTCTTGGTTCAGTACTCTCTTTTTGGTTCATCGCAGCCTGTTTGTTGACACCATGCCTTTTTCCCCACAGAGTCTTAATCTCTATCTCTTTCTTTAACCACTGCCAGTCAGTTAATATACCGAATTCTTATTCTCTTGGTTTCGACACTGTTCCCTTTGTTTGTTTCCTAGTAGGGTCGCTAACCCTCTGATCCCCAGCGTAATCAATATGTTCTCTTACTCCCCAGTATAGTCGCTACTATTCTTTTGCCCCTTTATCCTCTTGGTTTTGACACCACCTCTTTCTCTTTATCCTCAGCATAATTACTACTTTTCCTTTGCTCTTCTTCTTGGTTTTGACACCATTCTTTTGCATCCCCAGCGGACTTTTCTCTTCTTCTTTTGCTCTTGGTTTTGAAACCACTTTCTTTTTCCTGTCTTCGTTCCCCGAACTACGTAGGCACGGGATTGTGAAATCTTGGCGAGCCATCTTCTTCCATCCTTCTTCTCTCCCCTGGTTCCATGAACTATGGCGCTCTGATTTCCTCATTGCACTATGAGGGTACATAGGCACGAGGGCCCCAATCCTCCACGAGCATTTTCTTTCTTTTTCTCCACTCTCTCCTTATGCTTTAGGTAGAAGCCTTTAGATAGATAACCCATCCAATCCTAGAAGCAAGCGAAATGGTTCCCGTCGAGTACGACGGATGTGTAAGGTGCTAGTACCTTCCTTTCGCATAACCGACCCCCTGACCCGTTTCTCTTCCCCTTGAGTTTTATCGATATTTTCCCCGTCCTTTGGGACTAAATAAAGTTCGGTGGCGATTCTGTTGTATCTTTGAGTGTGTGATTCACTAAGGTATAATCCCGCTAGATTCAGCTGGCGGCTTTGCTGGGGAGTCCTTGCTCTTGTAAGTTGGGGTCTCGCCTAGTTTTGTTTGCTTTCTTGCTTATTTGGGTGTTTATCTTTTTCACTTTTATTGCTTTATTTTTATGTCTATTTACTGCTTTGAATATTCATATGTTGTATATTCTGGATATCTGATATATTCTCTATTGTTGTTGGGTTAGGTTGCTACTTGAGAGACAAGCCCAATACCCAGGCTTGAGTGTACACACAGGATTAGAGTGGAGAGTATTGTGGCTTGCGTAGTGTCTTATTACGTTTAGTTTACACGTAATCCACATCCAGACGAGGTTTTCTTTGGAGATGCTATATTTTGCGCGTCTTGTGCAGATAGGGTGTTGACTTAGAGAACTTATGACTCTAAAGACCGATCATTGGAAATCAGTGCAGGCCTCCTTGAGGGTTAATAATACCAAACCAGAAATGGTGAATGTATTATTACTTCTCAACCTGAGAGCCTAAGAAGCTGAGGACCATTAGGAACCCTTGTTCAAGACTAGATCACACCTGTGGGGGGGGGGGGGGGGTATTGGATTTTTTCTGCAGGAAACCAAGACTCTTCATACCCTTGATCTCTCACGCACATCATATTTTGCACTGACACATAAATATATGCAGATTTTTCAGATTGTTCAGATTTGATTGCTCAAACTGTGTTTGGTTTCTGGGTTCTTGTGTTGTATATCATTTCATTATGTCAAATTAATTTTTGCATATGCATCAAAAATTATTTTGCATGAAATGCATTCATCCATGCACGCATATGCATGCCCTTCGTCCAGAGATCAGGTTGCTTACGCTGTCCGTTTCCAGTTTGTAGCAAGACGACGACTCAACATCGGTATTTCACTCGTTCAAGCAAATCCAAAATCATGGCTGATTTCGAACAAGAAAATGCTGCCTGCAAGGAGACTTTGGCTCAGTTCCAAGGACGGATGGATCAGTTTCAAGCCAACATGGATGTTATCATGGAACTTCTTTGGGCTCAGAAGGATGCCTCCGCTGCCGCTACTGTTGTTGCAACTGTCACTGATGCAACTGTTGTTACTTCTGCTATTGTCATTGTTTCTTCTCCTGCTATTGTTGAAGCCCTGGTTGATCAACCTACTATCAATCTGCCCTGCTCTCAGCCTAGTTTGAATCAGATGCCTGCTGGTTTTCCTTGGGGAATGCCCCATAATTTCACTCCTCAGATGGCCAATGGTAGTGCTTTTGTGTCGTATCAACCTTTTGTTGCACCCATGCCCAATGGGAATCAACCTGCTTACCCATGGGGTATGCCTACTCCTCTTCCACCTCCTGTGGTGAATCATGATGAGCCTGAGATTCTTCAGACGCAGATTTGTCAGACTCCTGTTGAGACTCCTGATGAAGATGAGCATGTGTATAGGGGCCCTCCAATCCATGTGCCTGTGTTGTCTCAGCCTGCTCAAACTATTGTTCATAATGTTCATGCTAGAATGCCTTATCCTGGGACATCTTCAACTGCCTTATTGCCTTCTCCTGGTCCTCAATATGGTTTTTAGATGGGTCAGAATGTTGGTCAGATGGTAAACTTTGGGCTGGTATATCCTTCTCAATTTGCTTCTCCGCAGGTGCCTACTTCGGCCGCATCACAACTTCCAAGTCCTCAGACTCTTGTCAGGCCTGCTGATCATAATAAACCTAAAGATTATAAGTTTTTAGATAAAAGGATTAGGGCAATTGAAGGTTATTCTACTTTTGGCACAAACGCCAAAGATTTGTGTTTAGTCCCTAATGTCGTGTTGCCGTAAAAATTCAAGATTCCAGAGCTGCCTAAGTACAAAGGGTTGAGCTGTCCACGCAGTCATGTGACGATGTATTGTAAGAAGATGGCATCCTACATTGATAATGATGAATTGTTGGTGCATTATTTTCAAGATAGCTTATCTGGAGCTTCTTTGGATAGGTACATGAGTTTAGAGCGTAGCAAAATCCGCTAATGGAGAGACTTATCTGAAGCATTCTTGAAACAATACAAATATAATCTTGATTTGGCTCCTACTAGATTGCAGCTACAAAATCAGTCTCAGCGCTCAACTGAAACCTTTAAAGAGTATGCACAAAGGTGGCATGAGATGGCCTCTCGTGTGCGACCCGCTCTTTCTGACACTGAGTTGGTTTACATCTTTATGGGCACTTTGCAAGGGCTGTACTATGAAAGGATGGTCAACAATTCCTTTTCAAACTTCGCTGATGTAGTGACCATTGGTGAAAGAATTGAGAATGGTTTGAAAATTGGTAAGATTGCTGGTTCCGCGAGTCAACCGTCGACCAAGAAGCCTCAGGGTGGTCATTCAAAGAAGAAGGAAGGTAAGGCCAATGCTTTGAAGGCAAAAGTCTCTCCTCAATATCAGGCTCCTATGGCACCCAAGCCATATTATCCATATCCTTACATTGCTGTTGCTCAGTATCAACAACCGTCATATCAGTACCATCCACAACAACAAACTCAAAGTTCTCAGAATCAACAAAAGCCGCAACGCAAACAGACTCAGCAAAACAATCATAATCAGCAGAATCAAAATAGACAAAATAATACCAACCAGAATAATCGAAAGTGCCCAAACTTTGATAGAATTCCAGTGTCGTATACATAATTGTTTCCTTATCTGGTTCATCAGGGGGCAATTGTTCCAAAGGAGATCACACCTGCAATTCCTCCGTTTGGTCCGAAGCATAATCCAAATGCGTCCTGTGTACATAGGGCATGCCACTGAGGATTGTATTGTTCTTAAAACCAAGATGCAAGAACTCATTGATCGGAAAATTCTAACATTCTCCGAAGATCAGTCCAACATACAGACTAACCCTCTGCCCAATCATGGTGGACCTGGGGTTAATATGCTCGAAGATGTTCAAGGGGCCGAATTAATCAAAGATGTCGATGAGGTAAGAACTCTGATAACCGTGGTATTCAAGAAGTTGAATGAACAAGGGTTGTTGAAAGGACTTCATGGTAAGTGCCAGATTTACGACGACAATCCGAATTAGTGTCGAAGATTGAAAGGTTGTGTTCAGATCTTGATGAACCAAGGTGTGGTTCAACCATTGTCTATAGGAAGGTTTCTGCGGAAGCTCCTAAAAAGAAGATACATCCTATCACTATGTATGTGCCAAAGCCTTTTCCGTATCAGAGTTCAAAGAAAGTGCCTTGGAAGTATAGTCCTACTGTGGTTTCTGAGGGTAAAGAAATTCGCTTTTCTAAATCTGAAATCATGAATGTGACTTCCGCTGGAGGTATGACTCGCAACGGGCGAGTGTTTGCTCTAATGGTTACATCAAAGTTCGTAGAAGTTCCAACCGTTATTCCTCTTAATGATAAGTTTGCTTCAACAACCCCTGTTGTACAACAAGGGGCATCTACTGCTGCATCAGTGCTAACTATTCCGTCTGGGGAAGTTACAAAGACAAAGAGGTAATTGATGATCAAGAGTTCCTTAAGTTGATCAAGAAGAGTGACTTCAAGATTGTGGATCAGCTAGAACAAACCCCTTCGAGGATTTCAGTCTCGTCTCTACTCATGAGCTCGCCTACACATAGATTAGCTTTGCTGAAGGTTTTGAACATCGCCCACGTGACGCAGGATATCTCCGTTGTTGAGTTTGATGATGTATTCTCAAATATAACTACAAGCCAATACTTGGGTTTCAATGAATCAGAATTGCCTCCTGAAGGCATTGCACATAATCGAGCCTTGCACATATCAGTGACCTGCGCAAATTCCCTACTATCTCGTGTCCTTGTGGATGTCGGTTCTTCTCTTAACGTGATGCCTAAGGGCACGTTAAGTCAACTACCGGTGGAAGGGAACGCAATGAGGCTGAGCACTTTAATTGTCAGAGCCTTCGATGGTTCCAGAAGGCAAGTCATTGGCGAAGTAAACTTACCCATCAAAGTCGGACCGCATTTGTTTACCATTAATTTTCAGGTGATGGACATCAATCCTACGTATAGCTGTTTGTTGGGTAGACCCTGGATACATGTCGCAGGGGCAGTTATGTCCACTTTGCATCAGAAGCTGAAGTTCATGTATGACGACCAATTGATCATAGTTTGTGGTGAATAGGACTTATTGGTGAATGATTTATCATTTTTTCGTAATGTTGAGACCGATGAAGGCATAACTGAGGTGTTGTTGCAGTGTCTCGAGTTCAAAAATGGCAGCTCCACTTCCACTAATCAAAGAAGATCACCAAAAATGACCTTGTCATCTACCAAAAATGCCAAAGAAACCCTTGAGAAAGGTACCATACCTGGCTGGGGGCATGTGATTGATGTGGTCGAGAAACATGATCGTTTTGGGCTAGGTTATTATCGTGATCGTTAAATTCGCCCACATGATCAAAAGCAGTGCAACCTGATCAAGTTCAACAACGCTGGATTCCAGAAGGGTGATATCGTGGCAGCCATTGATGATGCTGGTCCTAGCAACTAGAATGCAAGCTTTGTACGCAAGTGTCCGCCTGACTTCAAGCTCAACAATTGGACATCTACTGTGATTCCTGTGGTTTTTTCCATAAACATGTAATGCATTTTGCTTTCTCATTCCCTCGTCCTCGCCCGAGACGAGTGGATAACTTGTAAAGGGCCTCCCGCTTTTGCAATATTATGTAATCAATAAATAAAAGTTTTCTTTGCATTTAAATCATGCTCTATTTTCTTTCTTTATTTTCCTTTTTCACAAATAAATGGCAAAAGTTTCTTTTATTTTCACCTTTCAAAATAGCACATTCTAAACATATTCAGAAACATGTAGAACACATAAATGCATTGATAACAACATTGGCAAACATCCATTGTAATTCTGAGATTCCAATCAACCAAGCCGAAGAAGATGGTGAGGAAGATTATGAAGTATCGGTTGAACTAGCAAGGCTCCTTGAGCACGAACAGAAAGAGATTCAGCCGCACAAAGCGCCAGTGGAAGTTGTCAATCTTGGTACTGATGATGTCAGAAGGGAAGTCAAGGTTGGTGCATCCCTCGTAAAGCATGTACACTCAGAGTTGGTCAAGTTATTGAAAGAGTATGTTGATATCTTTGCCTGGTCTTATCAATATATGCCTGGGTTGGATACCAACATCGTTGAACATCACTTGCCACTCAAGCCCGGATGTCCTCCTGTCAAGCAGAAACTCAGAAGGACTGACCTGACATGGCATTTAAAATTAGAGAAGAGGTAAAGAAACAACTTGATGCTGGATTCCTAGCCACTTCCGAATATCCTGAATGGATTGCTAACATCATCCCAGTTCCAAAGAAAGACAGGAAAGTCATATGGTGTGTGGATTATCAAGATCTCAACAAGGCAAGCCCCCGAAATATGATTTCCCTTTGCCCTATATTGATGTCTTGGTAGACAACACTGCGCAGTTCTCTGTCTTCTCTTTCATGGATGATTTCTCAGGATATAATCAGATCAAGATGTCCCCAGCTGATATGGAGAAGACCACTTTCATCACGCCTTGGGGTACATATTGCTACAAAGTTATGCCATTTGGTTTAAAGAATGTGGGGGCAACATACCAACGTGTCATGACAACCCTCTTTCACGATATGATCCATAAAGAGATTGAGGTTTACGTGGACAATATGATTGCCAAGTCCAAAACTGAAGATGATCATCTGGTCCATCTGAAGAAACTGTTTGACAGACTCTGGAAGTTCAGACTATGGTTGAATCCTGTGAAGTGTACCTTCGAAGTTTGATCTATTAAACTGTTGGGATTTATTGTTAGTCAGAAGGGCATTGAAGTTGATCTCGACAAGGTTCGGGCAATTCAGAACATGTCGCCTCCCAAAACAGAAAAAAGAAGTCTGTGGCTTTCTGGGCAGACTTTATTACATCTCAAGGTTCATTTTCCATCTGTCGGCTACCTGTGAACCAATTTTTAAATTACTAAGAAAAAATCAATCGATTGAATGGAACAATGATTGTCAAAAAGCTTTTGACAAGATAAAACAATATTTGCAAGAACCACCGATCTTAGTACCGCTGGTCCCTGGTAGGCCTTTAATCATGTATCTCACTGTTCTCGATTAATCAATGGGATGTGTATTGGGTCAACATGACGACGCTGTCAGAAAAGAACATGCAATTTACTATCTGAGCAAGAAGTTCACTGATTGTGAGACCAGATACTCACTCTTGGAGAAAACTTGTTGTGCTCTGGTCTAGGCTGCTCGACGCCTAAGAAAATACATGATTTGCCATACTACTTTATTGATATCCAAAATGGATCCGCTAAAGTACATATTTGAAAAGCATGCTGTCTCTGGAAGGATTGCTCGGTGGCAAATGCTGTTAACTGAGTATGATATCCAACATGTTACCCAGAAAACAATAAAAGGGAGCGTCTTGTTTGACTACCTTGCTCATCAACCTGTAGAGGGTTATCAACAAATGAAGTTTGATTTTCCAGATGAGGATGTTCTGTTTATCAGAGATTGTGAGACTTCTGACCCTGATATAGGACCCAAACCAAGGGCGCGATTGACGCTCGTGTTCGATGGTGCCTCCAATGCTAAAGCTCGTGGAATTTGTGTTATCCTCATCTCTCCAACAGGTTTTCATCTTCCCTTCACTTCCAGATTATGCTTTGCATGCACCAATAATATGGCTGAATACGAAGCATGTATTTACGGTATTGAAGCGGCAATTGACATGAGAATCAAGATTCTTGAGGTTTATGGAGATTTTTCTTTGGTCATTGGCCAAGTCAGAGGGAACTTTGTGACTCGGGATTCTAAGCTGGTTTCGTACCAAAATCACATCGCAAAATTGATTCCCTACTTTGATGAGATCTCTTTTCATCATATTCCTAGAGAGGAAAATCAATTATCTGATGCTCTTGCCACTTTGGTATCCATGTTCAAAGTCAAGTGGAAGAATAAAGCTTCTTCTATCTGCATTGATCACTTGAACGAACCAACACACTGTTTAGCAATCGAGGACGCGTCTGATGGCAAGCCTTGGTTCTATGACATCAAGAGATATCTTGAAAAATAGGAATATCCCGAGGGTACCACTATCACTGACAAGAAAGCTCTTTGACAGCTTTACACCAAGTTCTTCTTAAGTGGTGGTGTACTGTACAAGAGGAATTATGATTCTGTGTTGCTCAGGTGCATGGATAGACACGAAGCAGACACGATCATAAGGTCCATACATGAGGGATGCGATGGTGTACATCGTAAAGGTCCTGCTATGGCCAAGAAGATCCTTCGAGCTGGGTATTACTGGACAACAATGGAGGTAGATTGTTACAATTTTGCCAAAAGATGTCACAAGTGCCAAATCTGACAAGATCCATGTGCCTCAAACTCCGTCGAATGTTTTGACTTCTACTTGGCCATTCTCTATGTGGGGTATCGATATGATTGGGATGATCGAGCCGAAGGCTTCCAACGGTCACCGATTCATTTTAGTTGTTATAGACTACTTCACCAAGTGGGTTGAAGTTGCTTCTTATGCAAATGTTACACGACAAGTGGTTGCCAGATTCATCAAGAAAGAGATAATTCGTCGCTATGGTATTCCTAGCAGCATTATCACTGACAATGCTAGCAACCTAAACAACAAGATGATGAAAGAGTTGTGTCAAGAATTCAAGATTGAGCATCACAATTCTTCACCATATCGGCCCAAGATGAATGGTGTCGTCGAAGCAGCAAACAAAAACATCAAGAAGATTGTCTAGAAAATGGTTAGAACTTATAGGGATTAGCATGAAATGCTTCCCTTTGCATTTCATGGCTACAGAACTTCAGTTCACACTTCTACTAGGGCAACTCCGTATTCACTTGTGTATGGTATAGAGGTTGTTCTGCCCATTGAAGTTGAAATCGCTTCGCTTAGAGTCATCATGGAAGAAGATCTTGATGAAGCTGAATGGATCCAATCCATATATGACCAGCTGAATCACATAGAAGAGAAGCGCCTTACCGCCGTTTTCCATGGTCAATTGTACCAGAGACGCCTCAAGCGAGCTTTTGACAAGAAAATTCTCCCTCGAGCGTTCCAAGAAGGCGAACTCGTGCTCAAGAGGTATTCACCTGCTCACTCGGATCCACACGGCAAGTGGACTCCCAACTACGAAGGACCCTTTGTTGTCAAGAAGGCCTTCTTGCCATTGTCCGTGAACTCCGATGTAGTCAAAAAATATTATGCCTGAAAAAAATGGATAAAAAGCCCGCTAGATTGACATCCACAAGGATAGTCTAGGCAAAAATGGGCGTCCCAATGGACCAAAAAAAAAGAAATGTCCATGCAAAAGTTAGGGACAATGCAAAAAAAAAACAGTTATAGCCCGCTAGGTTGAAAGCCCGAAAGGGCGACTTAGGCAAAAATGCGTATCCCGGTGGACGAAAAAATAGAAATATGTCCAGGCAAAAATTAGGGATAAATGCATTTGACTTTGAACACTTGAGCCTATCTTCATCATAGCTGGACCTCAGACGGTAATAGAGCAATCAATTCATCATCAACTGGCGCAAGACGTTGAAACTTAGACTTACAGTGGAAGGTAGCCAATGTTGTAATAAATGCAAAACATAATTTCCCTTTGCCATTTACTTTTGTTTCTCAATTTTATTGCAAATTTCTCAAGGATTTTTGCATCCTTGTACACACCTTATGTACAAACATTTTCATATTCAATAAAATTCATCACTTGATTTCTCAATTGTCTCTTTTCAGTATTTTGTTTACAAAATAAACGATTATTTGTTATCACATAATACTATAAAGCGTTGAGAATAATAAAAAGCTAAACCAATGGAGAAAGCATTATGCATTGCATGTTTCATCGGTAACCCCTAAGGGATAATCGGTAATATCCATTTGTAAGCTTGATCCCCGACAAGCACTATCATGGTTCTTTGAAGAGGTTGTCAGTTCCTAAGCAGAGCCACTATTTTCCTAGCTAACGCCATCATGGTTCTTTGGAAGGGTTGTTTGCCTTTCATTTCCGCAGTAGAGCCATAATTCCTCCAGCAAGACCATGATTGGACCCCCAAGTAGAGACATTTGTTTTCTTATCCCCGGCAAGGGTCACACTTTGTTCCCAACAGGTCGAAACCGTCACTCCTCGGCAGCGGTATGTTTCAGTTTCCTGTTTTCCCTAAGCGGTGAAGATCATCCAGACCTTAGAATCCCCCTAAGATTGGAAGATCATTCAAGTTGCAATATTGGGAATAACTTGGAAATCAGAGGTTTCTAGGCTCCTTCCCCAGATAGAGTCAGTCATGGTTTGAAGGTCATCCTGGTTCCCGCATCTCAGCAACAATAAGGTAGCAGCTCGGAGATCCAAAACCCTTGGTTTCTTCCCCAGTGGAGTCGTCGCTGTCGTCTGTGGGTTCTTTCCTGAGCTGAGGATATCGAGTTTGTTTTGCTACAATCCTTGCCTATCCACATCACAGTACCTTATCCTGCACTGCTGCATAACATGATATCAAGCATCCTGTAGAAACTTTACATACATAGCAAACGCATCTAGCATACTTCCCTTTGTCTAATTCATCTCCCCAGCAGATACTCAGCCAAACTTCTCACATAATCAAACTCTCTACACTTTCAACTTTTCTCTTGTTATCGTCAGCCAAATTTTTGAGCTACTCTTTTATTTAATCCCCTTCCACCTCGAATCATCGAAAAGCTGTCGCAATTCGAAATTCAAGTCCAAGAGGATTAAATATGGGCAGCTATCATAACCCGAAATTCGACCTCTCCTTTTGCCCTTTGCATAAGCATGTGCATTCGCATCGGTGGCATACGCACTCACATTTTTCTCTGTGTTTTGTTGAAGGAATGTTCAGGTTTTTCTAAGCCCGATTAATCATATCCTCACAAGGTCATCACATCATAACCACAAGCAAAAAATAAGGGTCTTCATGCATATTCATCAAAATAAGAGGTTGGAAATCAGAACCATGGCCATAACACTTTTTTCAAGCAAAATTGGGCAAGTTTTGACTGGTTAACCAGTTAACACCCTTTTACAATGCCAAATTCAGCTTTTGAACAGCTATTAATCGGTTAACCTTATTTGGTTAATCGATTAACACCTGCTATTTCAGCAAAAATTCAGCATTTTCATCACATGGCGACAACTCTCTTCATTCTCTTGTGGTCTATTTTATTCTAGCATTGTGTGGAACATTCTAGACAGTTCAATACCATTCAAGACACTCCACTTACATTTATTCCAATACATCATTTTGAATTAAGTCCACCATGTTACTTAATTTCCAAGCATGAGAACCACTTGATTCAGATTTGCATTGGGATTGCTCCACCGAGTTAACTAACTAACTAACCGAGTCAACTTCTGACTCGGTGAGTTGAGTGTAACTAACTCCAAAGCAAGCTCCAAAGCTCACTCCAAAGCACATTCCAAGCCTAGCCTACTCCAAAGCTAGTCTCTATATAAGCAAACCTCCACCATTTCATAAGGGGGGCTTCAACCATTTCAATCATTTCTCACACTTTTCACTCTCAATTCTCTCAGTTCTCTCTGCATTTTCTGCAAGTTCTACACATTCATCTTCATCTTCTTCCCCAAACCATACTAGAGCTCAATTCCACCATTGAAGAGTAGTGAATTTCATATTGAAATTGCTTACTATTGAGCTTAAACCTCCATCATATTAAATTTCTCCTTGGATCTCTGCAATTACATCAACTTCCATTTGCAATTCAAGTGATTACTCCAATCGTTTTGGTGCAAATTTGATTTCGGAGTTTCTTTGCATTTTTTACCAGTTTCGCTACGGTTTGAAGTGCAAGTGCAGAATTCTTTGGGTTTCTATACTTATCTTCATCACATTTCATTTGCAACAACATCCAAGGCACTCCTCCGCCTTGTAGGTTGGTCAATTCTCACTCAATTTACTATTTCGATCCCTTTTGCGCGTTTACGATGTAGTTTCAATAGCTTTTTCGGTGTTGATTAATCATGTGATTATTGATCTTTGATCTTCATGCTTAATGCTTTCAATTTGTGTTTAATTGCTCATGCATGATGTAATTTTCGTGCACAAATGTAAGCCATAACATGTGGATGATTGGATAAGTGATTAATTGCTGGAAGTGCTTTCTGAAAAATTAATTTTTTGCCATTGTCCCAGTGTTAACCGGTTAACCATATATGGTTAACCGGTTAACCAATCATTTTCATGTGTTTTTCTGCACTTTTCAAGGTGTTAACCGATTAATCATATATGGTTAACCGATTAACACTAGGACAAAATACCATTTTTGTGCTTTTTCAAGCTTGTTTGATCTCATTTCCTCATTTAACTTCCATGGCTTGATATGCTTGATATTTTGTTGAAAGGTAATTCAGTGTGGTTTTTGTTATCGTATCCGTAGGGATTGTATAGATATTACCGCCGTTCTATAGTTGGAATCGTTTTAAACTTAAGGTAACAAAGAGTTTGGTTGATTTGTAACGGAACGTTTTCATAAAAATTTAATAACAACGGTAAAGAAATTTGGTTTTAAAACGTTTCGTAAAAGCATGCCAAGATTAGGGTTCGATAATTCGTTTCATACGTATTTACTCGATAGAGTATGTGAACTTGTTAACAATGAATATAATCACATATCCTCTCAACAAGTTTATCTCTAACACTTGTGTAGCACCCCAAAATTTTCTCTTCTACCTTTAGTACTAACTGGCTTATGTTTCATTTCATTTTTGCATTATCATGTGTGCATATCATTGGTTCTTAGCATGGGGTCCAGGTGCCTGAGGCAGTTCAAGAGGAGAAGGTGTTCTTGAAAGGGTCAAGCAAGAGTCCTTGTATTGTTTAAGAGATTAATAGGTTCAATTGGTCAATTGATTGCAAATCAGGAGAATTGGGAAAAAGTCAACAGTGAAAGGGGAAGTCAACTGTGGAATTTTGAGGTTCTCTTCAAGGTTTTCAAGGTCTCACATCCTCATATGGTCTTCAAGGGTCAAGTTTCATACTATTTATCAAGAATCAAGGGTTGGTACAAAAGTTACTAAATATGGAAATGACCTATAATTTGAAAGTTTCCATTTTGGGCAAGTTTCTACACTACTTTCAACTTGACTTTTCATCATCAAGGAAGCTTCAAATGAATTTTTCTCAAACATGAAAGTTGAAGATCTTTTTCTCCCCTTTCCAACAAGTACTACATGGTCTCCATATCATTTGTGAAACTCAAGTTATGATCAAAAGAAGGCAAGGTGGTTTTTAGGGTTTTCTCATGGTTCCATTCTTACACCTTTTGCATTTTGGGACATATGGACCTATAATTGATTCTATTGCTTCAAGTCATATTCTAACATCCAAGTACACCTCATGGGAATCATCTTTGGCCTTGGAATCAAGTGGATCCATGACTTATTCATCACTTATTTCACATTGTGCAATTTTGCAAAATCATTGAAAATTCATAAACCAAGACATCTCAAGGCCCAAATTCAATTCAGGTGTGATTAGCAATTGATAAATGAATGATCCATCATAAAAGTCTTGGGTGTACATGCATAGAGGAGGGTGTATAACCCATTATGCAAATTTCCAAAATCACCCAAAACTCATTAATCAAGGAATTAATAAGGCCCAAATGATTATCAGTGGAATGACCTAATGTATTTAAGCTAACTCATGCACTGATTAGAGGAGGGGACACGTTATTTTGAGGAGAATTCAAGTTTCAACCCTAATCCTTCTCTCCTTCGAATCTCTCAATCCACTTGGGTTTTTCAAAAACTTCTTTCACATTCTGAGTCCTGGGGATCTATAGAATACGAATCAACCACCATCTGAAGCTAACGACAAGGACACGAATTGCATAATCTCAGGTTAGTGATAATTTGCATGCTCTTAAAACTCAATTTTTTGATGCGTATAATAATTTGTGACACTCACTGATGATGCTGATGCACTTTATTTTGAGATTGGACGTGTAATATGGTTGTATCGTGAGTTTTAAGGTTTTGACTCCAAACTTGTTTCATTCGATTCTCTTTGTATGATGGTTGTTCGTGAAAAATAATATGATATTATTGATCCTCATTGAATTCTGGTCAGAAAGGTATACTCGTTTGCATTTTCTGGGTTTTTTTGAGTTACAGGTGGCCGGAAGGGACGACCGGAGCTAGGGCTCCGGCGTCTGGTTTGAGTTCCGGCGAGGCTAGGGTTTCCATGGGGAAGACGTAATCTCAGCCGTCCGTTAGCCAGATCGTGTGGTCCACAGCGTGCCACATCATTTAAAATATGTTTTTATTTTATGGTTTGTGTGTGTGACGTTCTATGATAATTACCATGCACCTCTAATCTGAGCCATTCCTTTATTTTAATTTTTGGTTTGATGATGTGATCTTGGACGTTGATTGAATCTGATGGCTATTACAATGCCAACGCATTAATGATATGGTGTGTTCCCCACGTGCTTCTTTTTTAATTTCTGGGTAATTGTGTGTGGGTGCGTGTATCATTATTAGGGTGTACTTTTAATCTGAAGCGTTGATCTTGCTTACTTGTTACTTTGTTGATTAATTGTGGGACATTAGATTGATCTGAGGGTTAGTATTGAGTCAACTGGTTGACTGGTTCCATGGGTTTTCTTTTTTTATTTTTCGCTGATGGATTCTGGGTTGGGCTTGCTAATTACACCCCTCCTTTGGGTCCAGGTTTATTTTCCAATGTGCTTTGGCTGCTATTCATACCCCCTGGCTATTTTGTTTTCTTTTTATTTTCAATTAATTATTGCAGTTCATTTTTAATTTTTAAAAATAGTGTTGTGCATTAAAAAATCGTAAAAAAAAATCATGAAGCATAGTTAGAGTTTTATAAAATTTTATAAAATTTTATTTTATTATTTTATTTTATTTTTAGCATCTAAATTAATTATTTGGGTAATTTCTTTTGAGTTTATTCCATATATGCATGCCATAGCTTGTAGAATTTATTTCTCATCATCCACAAAATATTTTGAGTCCATTCTTTTTACATTGTTTCACCAACACATTGAATTGCATAAAATTTTTTTTTATTATTTTTAAAATCATTTCATGTTGCACTTTGGCCCTTCTCTTTTGCATATTGAACCATGTTTCTTACTTGATCTTTGCATGATTGTTTGAGTGACTTATCTTGTGAATTTTTACATGAGTTTTTAACATGATGTTTACCCCTGGTTGAGGTGTTTTGAGAATTAATTTGGTATTTGTTAAAAATGTTTTGCTAATTGTTTGATTGCTCTTTGTTTGAGGTCTCTTTTATGCACATCTATGACCATGTCTGATTACTCGTTTGAGAAGGCACTTGTGCCATTGTTTGGGGTTTGTTTCTTTGACTTCATGAACCATATTTGAATTATTATAGGTCATTTGATTGCAATTATATGTCATTGGTGTGAGTGTCGCTCCCAGGATTTTCATCCAGGTACAAACGCGAGAGTGGCGCGGAAAAACAGAGTCGCCAGCCGTGTAAATTTATCCCAAGAGAGGGAAAGGGAACACCGCATAAACCTGAGGAAGAGGGAAAGGAATGATCATCGCAACCATAACCTGAGTTCAGGAGTCGGTTACGCGAGGGGAAGGTACTAGCACCCCACGCGTCCATCGTACTCGATGGGATCCACGCTTGTTGTCTATTCTAAGGGTAAGTTATACTATCATCTAGGGTTGTACTAAAACGGAGAGGGAAAAACAAAGACAGACTCGGTAGGACGTCGACGCCCTAGGCCTACGTACCCCCTTTGTGCAATAGGGAATTCAGAGTCAACGTAGTTCGGACCAAGTTCTTTTTGTGTTTTTTATGAGCGACGTTAAGTTCACGTCCGGCAGTTAGGGTCGATGCCTGTTTGCGACTCAGACGGAAGGTAACATGCCCTTTTTGAAAATAGCCTTTAAGTTGAAGGTCCCGAAGGACAAAAAGGTTTGAAGTTGGTTTGTGTTTTTTAGGACAGAAGTGGCTTAAGTTAGTTCCTAAGTTGCATTGCACCAAAGTCTAGGGCACAGGGGCGAATACTTAACGCATCGTCCCAAGACAGGACGCTCGCTAAGCACTCTAGAAAGATGAGAGGAAGCCCCCTCATTTCTCATTCCCCATACTTAAGGCTCGTGCGCAATACACCTTATTCTTATTAAGTGTTTTAAAGAAATTTGAGATGAGAAGAGAGAAGACACAAGGGTAACTCTAAAGGGAGACTATGAATCCTAAAGTCATCATGCATGGGTGACCTATGGTTAGTGAGGTTTGACGACAACCTAAATCCTAAAGGAAGAAGATAGGAGAGAAAGAAAGAATAAGGGTGACCATGGATACTTATCCATACCCTTAAAGAACTTACCTTAGTCCCTGCATAAAAGGTTAGTGAGAAACATACATAAATAATATCAAAGCAAATGAAAATCAAGCAATGGCAAACAATAATGATAATAATCCAAACATGAATTAAGAAGTCAAATAAACAACCCCAAGACAATGGCACAAGTGCAAAGCAAACTCAAGACTTAACTAAGTCTCAAGTAAAGAAGAAATGAGATGAGATGAAGAAGAAGTAAGTGTGCGAATGAAAGAAGCAACATCAGGTAATCAACAATGCGAAAACAGAGCCTACTCAAGGTAGGACTTCAGATGTACCCAGTATGCTCCTATCATGGAATCAGAACTAGAATGAGGCATGGAAAAGATAAAATCGAGTCTCAGTGGTACCTAACGGAGAAGGTCCGTTGCCTCTTCAATGCGCACAAACAAGCTCATGAATGCTTGTCAAAAGTATCACCATTATCAAATCAATACTCAAGCACTTAAATGTTCAATCTCCTGAATCCACAAGATTAGTTCGATCAAAGCTCTAACAAGTCAAATCACATCACGTTGAACTGAAATTCGATCAACAATTAACACTGAATTTGAACAAAATAAAATCGCAAAAACTATCCAAAGAAATAATTAACAATTATAAAGAAATCTAATAAAATAATATTGAAATTCTAAACTAAACTTAAACAATATTAATAAATAAAAAAACTAAATACAAATAACAATAAAAATAAAATAAATGAGAAATAATAAGGGAGGGGGATGTCGCAAGAATTGGGGTGTGTAGATAAACTCAGCGTGGGCTTAAGTTCAATAACAAAATCAAACCCACCTCTTTTAAATACTATTACTAAAAAAAAAAGAAAAAAAAATAATAAAATCTAAGAAAAGGATAAACCAAACAAGATCAACATCTAATACCCCTGTATGTCACAACTTTCCCGTCTCCTTCTTGTTATCTCCGAGCTACTGTAGCTCTTTTATCTTCAACACAATCGCGTCGGTTTCAACACTTTTCGTCTTTGCTCGTTCTCTCCTCAACATGAATGCTTCATGAACTTTGGTTCTTCAATTTGCGAGTCTGATATTGGAGTGTGTTCGGTTTGCGGAGAGGGTGGATTGCGACCTCGTGGTATGGACTCACTCCTATGCTCCTGATTTCTTCTTCTCCTTGTTTCAAATTGCATTACCAAAAATCGATTCACTCTCTCTTTTTTCCTTCAGTTTCATATGCGTCCCTATTCTCTTTGCGATGTGGTCGGTGATGAGGTTTGTTGAAGTAATGGCTTTATGTTAATGGAGTTTTATTGAAAGGGTTGGTTGAAGGGTGTTGAGCAGAAGGTGTGTTGAGATTTTCTTTTCTTTTGCCTGTCCATCCGATTCATGGATGGTTAGAAGTATAGCCTGCTCATAGAGCCTATATGCTTCCCATATCTGAGTTCCTTGGGCAACATGCAAACCGGCGTCGGTAAGTGCCCTTTCAAAGAGATCCCTTGCCTTAGAAATACCAGCGGGTGAACATTGGTGTACCATCGGATCAACCTCTTGGACAAAGTGAAGATAGTCACACCATAGAGAGACAGAGAGATGATCAAATGCGGCGTAACAAACAGGATTCCTTCCTAAAACAATCTGAAACTGAATCTAAAAGCAATAACGCATAAATTCGAAAAGATGCGGATGAAATCGATACACGATCGACGACAAACCATTCCAATATACAACATTAACCAACAATATAACGCAATCGAATCAGAAATTACAATCAAAATCATTACGAACAGCAGTAACTCAAATCAGAATTTAAATCCAAATCGACAAAACAAAACTAAATCAAGGACGCAAGTTCGGTTGCTACTATTCGAAACTTGCTGTATCGATGACCCTGAGCTGATGCTGTTGATGTCGGCGTCGTTGCGGATCGAGCATGCCAAGCTATGAGTTGCTCGCGATCTGCTGAGTTGGTGCGAAGCAATGTTGTTGTTGAAAGTTGATTCACGTCGGAGAGACGTCGTTGTTGAAACACGACTTGAATCCAACAACAAACATGATGAATCCGAGAATGGTCGAAGATGATGAACAGTAACCACGGCGGAGGCGATGAAACTGAACGTCGTCTGAGAGTTGTCGTTGATGAAACTGAGAGTTGCCTTCTCTCTCCTTTCTCTACAGCAGGCGTATTCTAACCATTCACCCCATCCAAACCCTGACTTTTCTCTCTTTGAGAATCAAAGCCTTTTTTCCTTCACCTCCCTCACAATCCCCGTCGTCACCCTCCCCTTCTCCAACCCTATTCTTTTATTATTATCTTTTTATTTCAATGTTGTTTGGGCCTTCAACATGAATCATGGGCTTGGGTAATCTTCTTTTGATTAAATGAATATGGATCCTTAATGCTTTGTTAGAAAAAAAATGGATATGAATAAGAATTGGATTTGGAATGGTTTATTTGAATAGAAAATGGATATGGATATTGGTTTTAAAATAGTTATTGAAATAGATATGGGTTTGAAGAAAAAATGTGAATAATGAAAGAGGAATTTAGATTGATAAGTTAAAATGAATAAGGTTTGGGGTTTACAATTTGGTTATTAAATGTAGATAATGAACGTGGATATTGAAATGTGGGTTGAAAATGGATAAAGAAAAATAGTTAAAAGAATAAATGGTATATGTACATATGAATTGCCGTGGGTTATGGACTTGCACATGGACAAAGGAAAATGGATCTAAAAGTGGATAATTACATTACACCAATTCCCAAACTTTTCACACATCACAATAGCCCTTAACTTAGCTTTTAATTCCAACACCTTGGATAATCACCACTGAGATCCACTGATGCGTCAAACTGAATGTCAACCAATTTTGACTTGAAAACAGATTCCTGAATCTTTGATCTTCTGGACCAAAACTCTCATGAACCACTGCTCGATAACCTGATAAAGTGCACAACAAAATGACCCCGGATGCGCACTGCCTGAGAAATAAACCATTGACACAGATAACTTGCACTTGAAACAAAACTCCTTATCAAACATCCATCTGATCCTGATTATGCCTGAATAAACGCCACCTGACTTGAAATTAAACCTTTAATCTGGAACTAATGCTCTTGAGATGTTGAGACGGATTTAAACCCTAATTCACAGCCTTCCCAATTAAAACCATGATGAAACCCTAATCACTTTATGCTTCTTGAGAAATCTTGAAGCAGATGAACATGATATTTGATGAACTCTGATGTGAAATTACAACAATAAGAATTCAAACCTCTGCCAAACTTGGACGAAATTATCTCAAGGCAAAAAGGAAACCCTGACTTAGAGGAACCCCTGATCCCATATCTTAGAAGACCAATGCAAAGATGATAATGCAAGAATGAAATGAAGCATAAGCCAGTTAGTGCTAAAAGTAAGAGGGCAAATTTTGGGGTGCTACAGCTGCCCCTATTCAATCAACTTAGTCCTGAAGGTATGATAGCGACGGCTTTCAGACAATCAGGATGCACGAAGATTGAATACCAAAGAACCCAGAAATTTGCAATCCTCTGCTGGAGAAATTAGCCATAAATGTTGTAATGAAACAAACCCCCCCAAGTTACGTCATCTCTGCTGATAAAGAGAACTGACAAAGGAATCTCAAAATATGCCATCCCTGTTGATAAAGGGAACCGACAAAAAGAATCTCCAAAAGATCGCTATCCCTGCTGACAAAGAGAACTAGCAAAATAAACTGCCATCCCTGCTGATAAAGGGAAACTAGCAAAAGAAATATCCGAAAGATTGCTATCTCTGCTGATAAAGAGAAACTAGCAATAACAATGCCATCCCTGCTGATAAAGGGAAAATGACGAAAAGAATATCCAAAAGATTGCTATCTCTGCTGATAAAGAGAAACTAGCAAACTGATGCCATCCCTGCTGATAAAGGGAAACTGACGAAGAGAATATCCAAAAGATTGCTATCTCTGCTGATAAAGAGAAACTAGCAAACTGATGCCATCCCTGCTGATAAAGAGAAACTAGCAAAATAAATGCCATCCCTGCTGATAAAGGGAAACTGACGAAGAACCATCCAAAAGATCGCTATCTCTGCTGATAAAGAGAAACTAGCAAATTGATGCCATCCCTGCTGATAAAGGGAAACTAGCAAAATAAATGCCATCCCTACTGATAAAGGGAAACTGACGGACGAAAATCTTCAAAAGATTTCTATCTCTGCTGATAAAGAGAAACTAGCAAAATAAATGCCATCCCTGCTGATAAAGGGAAACTGACGGACGAAGATCTTTAAAAGATTGCTATCTCTGCTGATAAAGAGAAACTAGCAAAATAAATTCCATCCCTGCTGATAAAGGGAAACTGACGGACGAAGATCTTCAAAAGATTGCTATCTCTGCTGATAAAGAGAAACTAGCAAACTGATGCCATCCCTGCTGATAAAGGGAAACTGACAAAATAAAATCTCCAAAAGCTTGCTATCTCTGCTGATAAAGAGAAACTAGCAAAATAAATGTCATCCCTGCTGATAAAGGGAAACTGACGAAAGAAAATCTTCAAAAGATTGCTATCTCTGCTGATAAAGAGAATTAGCAGAATAAATGCCATCCCTGCTGATAAAGGGAAACTGACGAAAGAAAATCTCCAAAAGATTGCCATCTCTGCAAATAAAGAGAATTAGCAAAATAAAAGCCATCCCTGATGATAAAGGGAAACTGACAAAAGAAAATCTTCCATAGATTGCCATCTCTGCTGATAAAGGGAAACTGACGAAAGAAAATCTTCAAAAGATTGCCATCTCTGCAAATAAAGAGAATTAGCAAAATAAAATTCCATCCCTGCTGATAAAGGGAAACTGACGAAGAACTATCCAGAAGATCGTTATCTCTGTTGATAAAGAGAAACTAGCAAAATCAATGGCGACTTCACTGGGGATAACGTGAAACAAAACTTCTGGTAAGAACGGGATTTCATAAAAGAGAGAGGCCGGACAAACTTCTAATGGACCCATGATCCACCGATAAGATGGCTCCGCTAGGGAAAGGAGAAGCCTAAATAAAAGACTCTGCCGGGGAGCACCAGTATGAGGAACACATTCCTCGGCGATCTCACCGAGGATGAACCAAAATCTCCTGAGTTATGCCATCCCTGAAAGAGAACTGGCAAAGAAAGTATCAAACCTGGCTTATGCTTCGAATGCAAATGTTTGAATAACGGTGTAAAGCTCCATACGAAATGGAAATGCTATGTGCTTGAGGATGCAATGCGAATACCTATGATATACAAAAGGGGTCCCTCCAGCAAAATAAATGCCGGAGAGAAAAGATCCATTCAGCTGGGGATGACAAAAATAAATTGCCCTCTGAATCTAGGAACTCTGCTGAGAAAGGTCATACTGATCGACTCTTCGGATCAATAACTTCTGCTGGGGATGAAATCCCAAAAGAACTACCGGGGACCCCACCTGTCTTTCACTGAAGGTAACATCCAAAACCTGAGATTTCTCCTCTGTTGGGGGAGTTGAGAATGAACGCCAATAACGGAACCAGAAGTCTGTTACTGAAAATCGCTAATATCCAATTGGCTCAGAACTTGCTGGGGAAAACAGACCATGATACCAGCCTGCTTGGGGGTACTGCTGAACTTAGCCTGCTGACGGGGAGAATGACTTTACTCCTTTCTTGCTGGGGACTAGAATATGATATTGTCGACGACAACACGCTTCCTGACTGGATGGGGAAGTGAGCACCATGATTCTGTGGGGAAATACGTCTTGATCCGGAGAAAATACTTTCCAAATCTTCTGCTGGGAGAAGCCTGCTCTACTGAGGAAAGTTTGTCCTGTTGGGGAAGGAGCAATCTCAATGCTGGGGAGAGCCAACTACTGGGAATGTATAATCTGCTGCCCTGCAGCCTGACTTGTCTTTATGGTCATAAGCGGCTCTTTAAACTTTTCATCTCAAGAGGATTTTACAGAAGATCGGGCGTTCGCACTATCCCAGGGTCTTCAAACTCTTGGAGAGATTTATCATATCTCGATATAACTGCTCCAGTCTTCATAATCCATGACGTACATTACCTCGAAGGGGTTCATAATGACTTGACAATACTCTGCTTTAGCATCCTGAACCTTGAGAAGGTGTTTTTAATTGACCAATTTTAGGAGTGGACGATCTCCCATGCTCTAGAGGTGGTCTGCCCCACTATGGGCTTTGAAGTGACTTTGCCCCTGCTCTTAGAATGAATGCCCCAGAATAACTGAACTTCGGAGAGTTTCCTCGACGTGACTGCCCCAGATTGGCTACATCTTAACACAACTTACTGGGGGAGGGCCCACTTTACACTGAGTTTCTTGGCAGCATGCCCTTTGATATGATTGTCCTTCAGAATTTTCAAACAACCCAACTTGGCAGGATCAAGCTTCTTGACTGACTTTCACTGCGTAAGCTGCATTGATGCTTAGGCACATATATGCAAACAGAAAATGTTTATTATGAGAATGACAATCCTAATGCAACACTCATGTTAACCTTGAAGTTCTTATACGTCGCAAAACCCTGTGGACGAATCACTAGTTGGGATGCGACCTTGATTTTTGAATGGCAAAACAATGCGCACATGCAATACCAACAAGTCTTACTAGCACAACTTATAGGAGTCAGGAACGATATCCTGTTGAAGTACGCCGTTAGAATGAACCCTGTTTCAATTAGGACTTTTAAGGGTTGTAACGCGGTCTGGTTCACGGTTTCAGAAAAAAGGATTTATGGCTCAAAATTTATCGTGCCCACCCACTCTTCGTGATGTTCTCCAGCCCTATGTTCAGTTAATCTGACCTGAATGCTCATCTCCCAACAGGTTTATGATTTTCAAGGAACCTATGCCCCTAATGGTTTGGCACCTAAGGAGGTTTTGGAATGACAGTCACCCCTTTTTATCTTTTGTGTCTGTAATCACACGAGTTTGTTCTTGTAATGCTTTTTGCTTCTTCTTTCTTTTGCTTTTTGATCCCTAATTTTTGCCTGGACTGACTCTTCTGAGTTTTTCGATTTTTAAGTCCAGCGGGATGCCCTAACTTTTGCCTAAGTCACTTGTTTTCAAGTTTCGACTTAGCGGGCCTTCTTTTTTTTTTATTCCCCTTTTGAACAAAGCGTGTGACACTGGTTGTCTTACTTGCTTGAAAGGGTTGTGACTGCCTCACTCCTTAGTTGTTGATGGATAACCATTGTGGTTTCACATCTCTTGACGGTGGGATAGAAGGTAATGGTTCCTCGGATGCACACTCTCCTTGAATTTTGAACGCTTGGTCAAACTAACTGACGCCTACCCTGCCCCTGGGTTAAGTATGAGGGTTTTTCGTACGAACGAAACTCCTACTTCAAGGCTCAAAGGGTTTAACGAGGGTCTATCTCCCTTATATCTCCAGTGTTTAGGGACTTGAAACAATGCCTGTACATCCTCAATAGGGTTTTATCCAAAAGCGTACCATTAGAAATCTGCGTTCTTATTTCGTCATCCTCCCTCAAGAGTTCTAAACAAAGAAAATTGGTATTGCAGTGCATAAAAACATTTAAGAGCGAATACGAATGGATTACTTCAAGGAAAACATACTCATTGCATTAATATCACCATAAAAAAAAACAAGTCTTGCATACATACGATGCTTTAACAAGAAATGAAAAAAACTACAAATGAAAATGCAGTAAAGAAGTTGAAGACTGCCATTGCTGAGGAAGCTTGATTATGCCTGGACGTACTTGCAGACTGAGTGCTCACTTGAGAAGGGAGGCTTCAATTAATGTACATATCATCTTCAGTGAATGCAATGATCTTTGAGTCTACCAGGTCTTGCACCTTGTGCTTGAACACGTTGCAGTTTTCAATTGAATGACCCAGTGTGTCTTAGTGATATTCACATCTGGCATCCAGATCATAATCAGGAGGGATAGGGTCAGGAACAGGCTTGGCATCCCTTAGTTCAACCAGAGAACTCTCAAGTAGACGGGCAAGAACATCATTGTGAGGAATAAGGAGTGGATCGAAACTTCTCGCAGGCCTTCGTGATCTTTGTTGTCTCTGTTGCTGAGGAGCATAAGGTCGCTGATTTTGAACAGACCGTTGAACAACAGAGGGAACATATACAGTACTAGTTTCTCCTTCCTTTCCCTTGGAGGACCTAGCATAAGGTTTCTTACTTCCTCCAGATGAGGACCCATCACCGCCTGATATTTTCCCCACCTTAATTCCGCTTTCTACCATCTCTCCTACCAAGATCAAATCAGCAAACTTTCCAGTCATACACGGTACCAGCTTTTCATAGTAATGACCCTGCAAGGTGGCCATAAACATAGTTATCATTTCACGTTCCAACATGGGAGGCTGAACCCTAGCTGCCAGTTCACGCCACCTCTGGGCATACTCTTTGAAACTCTCATTGTTCTTCTGTGATAAGTTCTGCAGTTGCGTTCGGTTAAGAGCCATATCAGTGTTATATTGGTAGTGTCTAATAAATGCCCCTGCCAGATCTCTCCAACTACGCACATCCTTCCTTTCTAGTTGTATGTACCACTCCAGGGATGCCCCAGATAGGCTATCCTGGAAGCAATGCATCATCAGCTTTTCATTCTTCGCATGTGCAGCCATTTTGCTTGCGTATGCCCTCACATGGGTCCTCGGATAAGTCATACCATTATACTTCTCGAAAGTGGGAGTCTGAAATTTGTGCGGGATAACAACGCCTGGAACCAGTCCCAGATCCTCTAGATCTATACCCAAAGCATCCTGATTCACAACACCCCTTAGCTGTTCCTCAATCAACCTGATCCTCTGATCATTGTCAATCTGGGGACCAGCATCCCCACCTGGCAGAGAAAATGCATCATCTTGAACATCATCATACTGACGGCCATGAACCTCGCCAGCGCCATTACCTCCTCCCGCTGCAGTGGGAACCACAATAATTTCTCCTCCACCTGGAGGAATCGCAACACCAGAAACAGGAATACCTCCGCCCGGAGGGCCATTCTGCACACTAGTACCAGTAACACCAGTATGGACTCCTCCCTGAAGGACAACTTCGTTATCAATCCTTGCAATCAGTGGTTAGACAACAGTTCTTAACTTCTCTTGGCCCTGCGCAACCCCTTGCATCAAATCCATGAATTGGTTCATGCGAGTCCGCATCTCAGTCATCTCATTTTGTATCTGATCCATGGGTCTTTTCTGATTCTGTCTTGGTAGGATACCGGTGAATACGTTGATCTGCAATCTGGTGCGGTGGAAGAGAACCAAGTAAGACCGCCAGAGATAAACACCTGTTATGCAAAATGATTATGGATATGCGAATGCAAATGAACATGTTTAAAAATTCGCAGGGCGATCCACCCCTTGATTCCGGTTTAATTTCAAAAACCATAATCAAAGTTAGGATGCAACCCTACAAATGAATAAACATGTTGGGATGCAAAATGATGATGCAAATGCACATATGGGATCAAGGATGCCACACAGACTGGACAACTGCTGCACTGAACAAACTGAACCATCTCAAAGATCTTCCCAAATACACAGAATACCAAAATAACCATAGTACCACACTGATAAACCTGCTGATCAGAAAACCGGGCATGTTGAAGGTCAAGGTTACCTGCAAACCTGTAAACGCCCATCCCCTCTCACGTGTGGGTACTAGGATGTTCAGTATTCCGGGCTCTCAGGTCGAGAAATGATGATACGTTCACCATTTCTAGTTTGGCATCATCATCAATCGAGGAGGCCTCAACTGATTCTCCAAAGCGGAAGGTCCTCAGCTTTGGTACTGAGGTCGAGAAACAATAGTACATTCATCCCTCGGGGTACAGTACTATCATCAATCGAGGAGTGCCTCCACTGATTCTCTTCAAAACGTAGGGGCCATCCTATGCGAGTTCCAAAGCGGGCCCTCAGGTGCGAATGGGTTTGCCACAGGATGTGGTCTGCCACTGTCACCACTAAAGAGGGATGTTTCCACTAAGGTCCTCAATGATCAGTCACCAGAGTCGACAGCTCTCTAGATCAACACCCCAACATGCGCAAGACACACACGTTAGAATGCGTCCCAAGATAGCCTCGTCTGGTTGTGAATTTCGTGAACACACAAATGTACCAAGCGGGCACGTAGGTCCCACTACTTTCCACTCTAGTCCTAGGGTATTCTCAAGCCTGGGTATTGAGCTTAGCTCTCGGTCCCACCCAACCTGCAAAACAAAGACAGCCAGCACATCACAACAGCATGACAGTAATAAAAAATGAAATGCAAAAAATGCGGTAAAAATAAAAATAAAAATAAAGTACAACATAAAGCAAAACAAAAACAAAACACCCAAAGAGACAAGCAAGCGTTAGGATTGACTCGCTTAGGGATGGACCAGCATAGGTCAACCAGAGTTCTTATCCCTAGCAGAGTCGCCAGCTGTCGCTCCCAGGATTTTCATCCAGGTACAAACGCGAGAGTGGCGCGGAAAAATAGAGTCGCCAGCCGTGTAAATTTATCCCAAGAGAGGGAAAAGGAACACCGCATAAACCCGAGGAAGAGGGAAAGGAATGGTCATCGCAACCATAACCTGGGTTCGGGAGTCGGTTACGCGAGGGGAAGGTGCTAGCACCCCACGCGTCCATCGTACTCGATGGGATCCACGCTTGTTGTCTATTCTAAGGGTAAGTTATACTATTATCTAGGGCTGTACTAAAACGGAGAGGGAAAAACAAAGACAGACTCGGTAGGACGTCGACGCCCTAGGCCTACGTACCCCCTTTGTGCATAGGGAATTCAGAGTCAACGTAGTTTGGACCAAGTTCTTTTTGTGTTTTTTATGAGCGACGTTAAGTTTGCGTCCGGCAGTTAGGGTCGATGCCTGTTTGCGACTCAGACGGAAGGTAACGTGCCCTTTTTGAAAATAGCCTTTAAGTTGAAGGTCCCGAAGGACAAAAAGGTTTGAAGTTGGTTTGTGTTTTTTAGGACAGAAGTGGCTTAAGTTAGTTCCTAAGTTGCATTGCACCAAAGTCTAGGGCACAGGGGCGAATACTTAACGCATCGTCCCAAGACAGGACGCTCGCTAAGCACTCTAGAAAGATGAGAGGAAGCCCCCTCATTTCTCATTCCCCATACTTAAGGCTCGTGCGCAATACACCTTATTCTTATTAAGTGTTTTAAAGAAATTTGAGATGAGAAGAGAGAAGACACAAGGGTAACTCTAAAGGGAGACTATGAATCCTAAAGTCATCATGCATGGGTGACCTATGGTTAGTGAGGTTTGACGACAACCTAAATCCTAAAGGAAGAAGATAGGAGAGAAAGAAAGAATAAGGGTGACCATGGATACTTATCCATACCCTTAAAGAACTTACCTTAGTCCCTGCATAAAAGGTTAGTGAGAAACATACATAAATAATATCAAAGCAAATGAAAATCAAGCAATGGCAAACAATAATGATAATAATCCAAACATGAATTAAGAAGTCAAATAAACAACCCCAAGACAATGGCACAAGTGCAAAGCAAACTCAAGACTTAACTAAGTCTCAAGTAAAGAATAAATGAGATGAGATGAAGAAGAAGTAAGTGTGCGAATGAAAGAAGCAACATCAGGTAATCAACAATGCGAAAACAGAGCCTACTCAAGGTAGGACTTCAGATGTACCCAGTATGCTCCTATCATGGAATCAGAACTAGAATGAGGCATGGAAAAGATAAAATTGAGTCTCAGTGGTACCTAACGGAGAAGGTCCGTTGCCTCTTCAATGCGCACAAACAAGCTCATGAATGCTTGTCAAAAGTATCACCATTATCAAATCAATACTCAAGCACTTAAATGTTCAATCTCCCGAATCCACAAGATTAGTTCGATCAAGGCTCTAACAATTCAAATCACATCACGTTGAACTGAAATTCTATCAACAATTAACACTGAATTTGAACAAAATAAAATCGCAAAAACTATCCAAAGAAACAATTAACAATTATAAAGAAATCTAATAAAAGAATATTGAAATTCTAAACTAAACTTAAACAATATTAATAAATAAAAAAACTAAATACAAATAACAATAAAAATAAAATAAATGAGAAATAATAAGGGAGGGGATGTCGCAAGAATTGGGGTGTGTAGATAAACTCACCATGGGCTTAAGTTCAATAACAAAATCAAACCCACCTCTTTTAAATACTATTACTAAAAAAAAAAGAAAAAAAAATAAAATCTAAGAAAAGGATAAACCAAACAAGATCAGCATCTAATACCCTTGTATGTCACAACTTTCCCGTCTCCTTCTTGTTATCTCCGAGCTACTGTAGCTCTTTCATCTTCAACACAATCGCGTCGGTTTCAACACTTTTCGTCTTTGCTCGTTCTCTCCTCAACATGAATGCTTCATGAACTTTGGTTCTTCAATTTGCGAGTCCGATATTGGAGTGTGTTCGGTTTCCGGAGAGGGTGGATTGCGACCTCGTGGTATGGACTCACTCCTATGCTCCTGATTTCTTCTTCTCCTTGTTTCAAATTGCATTACCAAAAATCGATTCACTCTCTCTTTTTTCCTTCAGTTTCATATGCGTCCCTATTCTCTTTGCGATGTGGTCGGTGATGAGGTTTGTTGAAGTAATGGCTTTATGTTAATGGAGTTTTATTGAAAGGGTTGGTTGAAGGGTGTTGAGCAGAAGGTGTGTTGAGATTTGCTTTTCTTTTGCCTGTCCATCCGATTCATGGATGGTTAGAAGTATAGCCTGCTCATAGAGCCTATATGCTTCCCATATCTGAGTTCCTTGGGCAACATGCAAACCGGCGTCGGTAAGTGCCCTTTCAAAGAGATCCCTTGCCTTAGAAATACCAGCGAGTGAACATTGGTGTACCATCGGATCAACTTCTTGGACAAAGTGAAGATAGTCACACCATAGAGAGACAGAGAGATGATCAAATGCGGTGTAACAAACAGGATTCCTTCCTAAAACAATCTGAAACTGAATCTAAAAGCAATAACGCATAAATTCGAAAAGATGCAGATGAAATCGATACACGATCGACGACAAACCATTCCAACATACAACGTCAACCAACAATATAACGCAATCGAATCAGAAATTACAATCAAAATCATTACGAACAGCAGTAACTCGAATCAGAATTTAAATCCAAATCGACAAAACAAAACTAAATCAAGGACGCAAGTTCGGTTGCTACTATTCGAAACTTGCTGTATCGATGACCCTGAGCTGATGTTGTTGATGTCGGCGTCGTTGCGGATCGAGCATGCCAAGCTATAAGTTGCTCGCGATCTGCTGAGTTGGTGCGAAGCAATGTTGTTGTTGAAAGTTGATTCACGTCGGAGAGACGTCGTTGTTGAAACACGACTTGAATCCAACAACAAACATGATGAATCCGAGAATGGTCGAAGATGATGAACAGTAACCATGGCGGAGGCGATGAAACTGAACGTCGTCTAAGAGTTGTCGTTGATGAAACTGAGAGTTGCCTTCTCTCTCCTTTCTCTACTGCAGGCGTATTCTAACCATTCACCCCATCCAAACCCTCACTTTTCTCTCTCTGAGAATCAAAGCCTTTTTTCCTTCACCTCTCTCACAATCCCCGCCGTCACCCTCCCCTTCTCCAATCCTATTCTTTTATTATTATCTTTTTATTTCAATGTTGTTTGGGCCTTCAACATGAATCATGGGCTTGGGTAATCTTCTTTTGATTAAATGAATATGGATCCTTAATGCTTTGTTAGAAAAAAATGGATATGAATAAGAATTGGATTTGGAATGGTTTATTTGAATAGAAAATGGATATGGATATTGGTTTTAAAATAGTTATTGAAATAGATATGGGTTTGAAGAAAAAATGTGAATAATGAAAGAGGAATTTAGATGGATAAGTTAAAATGAATAAGGTTTGGGGTTTACAATTTGGATATTAAATGTAGATAATGAACGTGGATATTGAAATGTGGGTTGAAAATGGATAAAGAAAAATAGTTAAAAGAATAAATGGTATATGTACATATGAATTGCCGTGGGTTATGGACTTGCACATGGACAAAGGAAAATGGATCTAAAAGTGGATAATTACATTACACCAATTCCCAAACTTTTCACACATCACAATAGCCCTTAACTTAGCTTTTAATTCCAACACCTTGGATAATCACCACTGAGATCCACTGATGCGTCAAACTGAATGTCAACCAATTTTGACTTGAAAACAGATTCCTGAATCTTTGATCTTCTGGACCAAAACTCTCATGAACCACTGCTTGATAACCTGATAAAGTGCACAACAAAATGACCCCGGATGCGCACTGCCTGAGAAATAAACCATTGACACAAATAACTTGCACTTGAAACAAAACTCCTTATCAAACATCCAGCTGATCCTGATTATGCCTGACTAAACGCCACCTGACTTGAAATTAAACCTTTAATCTGGAACCAATGCTCTTGAGATGTTGAGACGGATTTAAACCCTAATTCACAGCCTTCCCAATTAAAACCATGATGAAACCCTAATCACTTTATGCTTCTTGAGAAATCTTGAAGCAGATGAACATGATGTTTGATGAACTCTGATGTGAAATTACAACAATAAGAATTCAAACCTCTGCCAAACTTGGACGAAATTATCTCAAGGAAAAAAGGAAGCCCTGACTTAGAGGAACCCCTGATCCCATGTCTTAGAAGACCAATGCAAAGATGATAATGCAAGAATGAAATGAAGCATAAGCCAGTTAGTGCTAAAAGTAAGAGGGCAAATTTTGGGGTGCTACAGTGAGGTTGTTGCATATTGTGTGCACATGTTCAATGCTTGGTTTACATGCCTCTTTTTGACTTATCTTCTCACTTCTTCTCATCCATGCCTTTCTATGATTTATGTTTGGTTTATGTATGCCATGCCATATCATTCATTTGCATTTCATTGGATGTATGTTTCTGACTTTGGAGCTTTGCATTCATATCATATGTCATTCATGTTTCATCTTACATACTTGAATATGTTTCACTTATATGCTTCCTTCTTCTTCTATTGATGTTTGATGCTTGGATATCTGTTTGCATGTCTCAACTGACACTTGCGTAGCATGTTTAGGCACATGTTTAGGTCATCCACATTCTGACTTGGATGAGTTTCATTTGGTTTGTAACCTTTTCTCTTTGGTTTGTGACTTGCTTGGGTTTCATTTGTCTTATTGTCACTTATGTCTGTTTTGTATTAACCTTTTATGCAGGGGCTGAGGTAAGTTATTTGAGGGTGTGGATAGTTATCCATGTCCACCCTCACTCTTTCTTTCTCTCATCTTTTCTTTTCTTTAGGCTTAGGTTGTTGTCAAACCTCCCCTTAGGGCCACCTTTGCATGATAACATTAGGACTAAATTCCATAGGATAGTCTCCCTCCAAACCTCCCCTTAGGGCCATCTTTGCATGATAACATTAGGATAGATTTCCCCCTTAGTGTTTTTCTTTTCTTTTGAGTCCCTCTTCTCATCTCATAATATCTCTAAGATACTTAACAAGGTCAACTTGCCTTGCACGCAAGCCTTAAGCATAGGAAGTGAAGATTGAGGGGTCTCCCTTCTCTCTTCTAGAGTGTTGACCATACGTCCCATTGGGGATGACCATCCGACGCATTCGTTCCCGTGTCATAGACTTTGGTTCAAGGTGAGTTATGAACTAACTCAACTCATTTCTGTCCTAAAAAATACAAACAAAATTCAAACCTTTTTATCCTGCGGGATTGTCAAACTAAAGGCTATTTTCAAAAAGCGCACGTTACTTTCCGTCTGAGTCGCAAACAGGCATCGACCCTAACTGCTGGACGCGAACTTAACGTCGCTCATAAAAAACACAAAAAGAACTTGGTCCGAACTACGTTGACTCTGAATTTCCCATTGCACAAAGGGAGTACGTAGGCCTAGGACGACGATGTCCTACCGAGTCTGTCTTCGTTTTCCCATTCCCCGTGTCAGTACAGCCATAGATTTTAGGATAACTCACCCTTAGATTAGACAACAAGCGTGGATCCGATCGAGTACGATGGACGCGTGGGGTGCTAGTACCTTCCCCTCGCGTAACCGACTCCCGAACCCAGGTTATGGTTGCGATGACCATTCCTTTCCCTCTTCCTCAGGTTTATGCGGTGTTTCCTTTCCCTCTCGTGGGATAAATATACATTGCTGGCGACTCTGTGTTCCGCGCCACTTTCGCGTTTGTACCTGGATGAAAATCCCGGGAGCGACAACTTGTTGTGGGATTTGTCATATTGATCCTTAGATGATCTCTCACTCTAACTATCAATATAATAACATTCAAAGATCAATATTTATGAACATCAACTCTCAAAACTATCTCTAGCCTCATGATTGCTGATGGATTAAAACTTAGGTCAAGTCTTAGAACATATTTCTCAATCATGAACCAAAACAAATCATAAATCATACAAACAAAGTTTTTCATCATATATTAATCATCAACAAAGTTCACAAACTAGATATCAAGATCAATACATACAAAATAAAGGATTACCTACCACTAATCTTGACACAAAAGGTGTTTAGCTACCCATTGACATTGTAGCTTGCTTCACAAGAATCAGGAGGAGATGAAAAAGCATCTGCGTCGAATAATCGAGATCAGATGCAAATCCAGCTTCTCTATGTGAAATCTCACTCTTAGATGATGAAAAGTCAGAAACTTAGGTTATGGTGTGTGAAAAGAGGTTATTATCCCCAAAAAATAACAAAAAGTGCTTTTATACATCACTTGAAATATGTCAAGTTCGCACTGCGAACAATTCATTCGCCTAGCAAATGGCAAAATAGGCACCTGATGTGCCTCTGCATAGTTAAACCGCCTCTGATAAATATCAGAAGTTTGCAGTGCAAATAAATATTCACCTAGCGAACTATTCGCCTACAAGTTCGCACGACGAACTTAGGTCCTTTTAGCTACTGCCTCATCCATGATGTCCTTCATCAGGTCTTCGCTGGAACGTTTCCACAGCGAACACTCGCTGGAAGTTCGCACTGGGAACTTAGGTTCCTTTTCTTATTGCCTCAAGTCTGGGAGTATTCGCTGGAACTTCGCTAGATGTTCGCCCAGCGAACATTCGCTTGCAAGTCCGCACATCAAACTTTCTGAAGTTTCTTCATTTCCTTTGGCAACTTGAATCACTTTTCTTGTGTCTTACTTATTTGATGAATTAATGCCTTTTTCTGCACAATAACACATAAATTACAAGTACCAAAGGTATTTTCACAATGTTTGAAGAATGACAACTTTCAAGAATAAACTCCAACAATTCAACGTAAAAGAGTTGAAAAATGCCAAGTATAAGTGACAAATATAAGGCATATTTGACATCTATCAAACTCTCCCCAACTAACTCTTTGCTTGTCCTCAAGCAAAGTATGCCTCTTATTGAAAACAAGAGGATTTGCTCAAGCATTTAACTCAACCAAGAAAAGATTTAAGGCTCAAATAAACAACAAATGCAAACAAGCAACGATTACAAATTCCTAGAATCGAACAATGCAAAAGAACTTGGTTCTTAAACAAATATCAGACAGTGTTTCAAGTAACAACTAAACTATCATGTTCATATCACTCTAACACTCCTCTTCGAAAAAGAATTGAAGGAAAAACGCGGTTACAAACGCGGGGAAATTTCGCTCATCTGACAAATGATGCAAATACAAACCAATTCATACAATATCTAAACAATCAATAAAGAAATCATGGAAGCAAAAATATCACTAAGGGCTTTTAAGGTTGTAGCTTGGTCGGGTTTACAATAAAGGGACATTTCTAAAGGCCATTGAATCGAAATTTTCGATGCAAAAGAACATTCACTATACAAAGTATTCACACATCTCAACTTCATTCACCATTTTCATTCCTTTACCACAAACCTTCTCAAACTGCCTTATGCACAATTATTTTGGTCTCTATTTTTCTCATTCAAGCAAGCATTATTTTTCTTTGTTTTTCACATTCATATTCACATTTTCTTTTTCTTTTCATGCTTGCTTGAAATTTTTCAAAAGTTTTAGCAACTCACCAATTTTCTTTTTCATTCTCCCCAACTTATTTTCAACTAAACCTTAAGTGAATGCTCCTTGCTTTTTAAGGCAAGGAAATCAATGAAAGCAATGTTAAAAGGTTCAAGAATAAATTTTTTTAGAATCTCTCAAAATTTAATGATGACCTAAATGTTCAAATTATGTACATACACAAAGTTCATCACTAAGACGAGATCTAAACTGTTTAGGCTCAAAGAGCTAACGAATACTCACTACTCACAAGTAAATTACTGTTTGGAAATGGTTGTGCTCATTATCAACAAATGCCTTAATCATTTCTAATGCTTCCATAAAATCAAATAAATCATAAGATAAAGCATGAATTAAAAGTACAAAACAAAATTCATCAACAATCCTATGCATTGAGTAGACAATGGAGGTTTCTCACCATTTTGGCTTTTAGACCTAAGTGATATAAGCACTCAACAAAGTTGCAACAAGAAACAACGTTACATTTGCAAAAAGACAAGAAGTTCTAACACATTCTAAATCCTAGAAATAGGTAACCATGTACCTTGCCACAAATACATGCTTAAGTACTATCATTGCCATCCAAACTTTGAAGAATCTTCCTTGATGAACAACATCACCGACCTAGAAGTTCTTTCAATTCAAAACCCAAAAATGGAAACATTAAAATTTCCACAAGCATACCAACAATACAAAAATAAGCATACCAACAATACAATTTAAGAGTTGAACATTCTTTAACTGAAGAATTCAACTCTTAACAACAATAAAAACAAACGAAAATAAAAATGAAAACTGAACAATTCAACTGAACAACAATACTAATAATAATAGTTTGCTATGGTGTTAAAAACACCAACAAAAGTATTTGTACCTCACAACGGTACAAAGTACATCAAAACACTACAAAAATCCTAAAATACTCCACATAGTGGATGGAGTACAATAAAAACTAAAACAATAAACATAATAATAAGAAATTTTCACTTTGAAGATCAAAGGAAGCACAAAATGTCATCAAACAGAACTAATCCTCATCGGACTCAAAACCAGATACTTCAACCTCGAAACCAGACACGGAACCAGATATCTTAACACCCTCATCATCATCATCAGCATCTCCAGCATTCTCAGGCTCAGGTGCAACTACCCTATCTCCAAAATCTGGCCTGACCTCAGGCCAACCAGCATGGGCTAGGAATTACTCCCTAGTCATCATAGAATGGTCCGTTGAAGGCTCTCTAATCTGCAGCTGCAGAACCTGCATAGAATCGTGTAAATCAAGCATGGCGCGCAGAGATACCGCTATCCAATCCCAGTTATGCTGACAGATCTCTCTCTAATAAGGGTAGAATCCCTGAGATCCTGAACCACCAGACCCATCACCTGTACCTGTATCGACATCAACACCAGCACTAGAGGACTTTCCTCTCAGCCCCTTCGGCTTATTGAACTTATCCAAGCACCCATCATCAATCGCGGCCGGAATCGTAATCTGATGGCGGGAGGGCAAATTTACCCTCGCGTGCACACAAAGAGTCATGATCAAGCAAGGAAATACTAGAGGACAGTTCTTCCGTGAGGTCGAACCTAGTCCACTCTCCACTACAGCTCGCATCTCATCAGCTATAATCCGGGCCACATTAATTTGAACATTTGTTAAAATGTTGTGGACAAGGTGAGCAATGCCTATAGAAATGGTAGAAGTGTGCGACTTTGGCTTGATATTCGTTAAGACCAACAACAAAATCAACTGAGCTAAAGGACGCATGTCCTCTCTATGGTACCTCCTTGGAACCCCATATGGGTTTAATTCAACAGTTTTTCCTTCACGCAATAAATCTCGAGTGATAGTATTTGTGTCTCTGTGCAATCTCAAGGTTCGGTGGTAAGTATCAATCTCATTCTCTCTTAATATCAGCGGGTTATCAAGAATCGTGTTTATTGTATCCCGATTAAACTTTACAACTCTTCCACAAACCAAAGTCTTCCAAGTAAATTCCTCATCATCATCCAGAGAGCATTCGCGTAGAATTCCCAAATCATCTCTACATTATAACTGTCTACGAGAGTGATCAACTTTCCCCATTTCTTACTTTCAAGGAGTGCCGCTACCGCTCGGTAGGCTCCTTGTGGGTTCAAGTTGAATAGCTTCTCAAGCAATATACTCCTTCTTTCAAGAGTCAGATATCGAGCAGCCTACTTTGCTCCGCGAAAACGGTTATTGTCAAACTGGATTGGTACCGGTCGAGAAGAGCTTCCGGTTTTTATTTTCTTTGAAGGAATAATTTTTGGTGCCATCTGCAAAACCATCAGCAAAACAAACAACCAACCACAAACAATTTCATTAGCAAGGAAACAAAACAACTAAATTCAGAGTTAGAAACAAGCAGCAAATAAAATTTTGAAAAAACAGCTCTGTTCGCCTAGAAGTTCGCAAGGCGAAGCCCTGGCGAACATTCGCCCCAGGTTTGCTAGACGAAGTTCTGGCGAATGTTAGCCTCAGGTTCGCTATGCGAACTAGTGGAGAACCCTGCGAATTTCTAACTCAGCAAGTTCTGCCCACCTAACCATAATCAGAAAAATCTTTCACAACACAACCTCTATTCTGAATGCTTGATAAAAATCCACATGCAACAACAAAGAATCATTAAAAACAGAGATGCATTGTTACATTTCACCCTAGAGTCAAATTTTTTTCTCTAATGTTCATCATTAATCCTAATCATATGCTTTCACTAAGAATCAAAAGAAAGAAATAAGAGCAAACATGCGATAATGATGAGATTAACTTGGAAAAATGAGTGAAAGTTTGCACAAATTCCTTAAAGAGCTCGTGAGAGTTTAGAGAGTGAAAGTGGCAAAGTGTGTGAGTTTGTGAGAATGAGAAAGTGGCAAAGTGTGTGAGCTCGTAAGGTTTCCTCTCAAGTCAGAAAAAAAAGTGGGTCTTGGGCCCAAACATCTGGCCCACCAACTCTTTTAACCTTTTTTTAAGTGATGTGGTAGCAAACACTTTATGTCTATCTTGCTACATTCGCAGTGCGAACTGGCCAGCGAATACTCGCTCCAGGTTCGCAAAGCGAACATCCCAGCGAACATGACAACATTTTGAAAATTTTTACAGGCTGCTACCAATTTCCTACACACTCTAAACAACTTAATACATAAAAACAGTAAAAGATACAGGAATACTTACAATGTTGGGGTGCCTCCCAACTAGCGCTTTGTTTAACGTCGTTTGAGCTCGACGGTCCAGAGGCTTGAAACCTCGAAACCAAAAGCTCCATAATTAGCTTCCGAGAAAAACAACACTCCTTACACAAAGACTTCAACCATTATCATGTCCAGTTTTTGATCCCCTTTTCCTTAAGAAGGAAAAGTCCCAACATGACTTCACCATTGCTACTTTCGCGTCTTCATCTTTCTTTTTCCGCAAAGCCTCTCTTGCACATTCTTTTTCTTTATAAGTGTCGTCTTCCACTTGACATGAATACATTACTCCATTGAAGAGTGTGAAACATGCTTCTTCCTCTTTTCCACTAGACTTAATCCTCACCTTCATGATTCCTTTATCAATATCAACTAACATTTTTGCGGTTTTCATGAAGGGTCTTTCAAGAATGATTGGAGTATCCTCATCTTCGTCTATATCAATGATCACGAAATCAACCGGAAAGAAAAATTTGTTCACTTTTAATAGCACATCCTCCACAACACCATGAGGACGAGTCCTTGACTTGTCCGCAAGTTGCAATGTCATAGTGGTTGATTTCATGTCCATGTTCTCAAGTCTTTTAACCACGAACAAAGGAATTAAATTGATGCTAGCACCCATGTCAATCAAAGCTTTACATTTAAAATCATTACCTATAGTGATAGGTAAAGCTACTCTTCCCGGATCTTTTTCTTTCCGCGGAAGCATACTTTGAACAACGGCACTACAATCGGCATTGAGATCAATGTTCTCCTTATCCGTGCACCTCTTTTTTTCCGAAAGTACGTCTTTCTTAAATTTGACATACTTAGGCATTAGCTCAAGAGCCTCAGAGAAAGGAACGGTTACTTACAACCGACTAAATAAGTCTAAGAATCTCGCATAATGCCTATCGTTTTCTTTTTTCTTAGGAGCGAGAGGATATGGTAACCTTCTTTGTAAAACTTATTTCTCATACTCCTTTCTTTTTTTTTATTTTTCTTTCTTCTTCACCTCTACATCATTCTTTTCAACTTCAACCTCTTCATCATTTTTTTCAACTTCCTCCACTACAATCTCATTCTCCTTTTCAACTACCACCTCATTTTCAACATCTCCACCTATTGTTCGTCCAATTCTAGTAAAAATGGCCTTACAATGTTCCTTTGGATTTGTTTGAGAGTTAACAGAAAAGGATGGCTCCGGTTGTTGCTCGGCTAATTGCTTTGCAAGTTGCCCTACTTGAGATTCAAGATTCTTAATTAAAGCTTCCATACTCTTTTGAGTGGCCATTGATAATTGCATGAATTGTGTGAAAGTATCTTCCATCCTTGAACTTCCACCTTGATCTTGTGTTGGTTGATAAGGATTTTAACGGTATCCTTGTTGATTTTGATAATTCCCTATTGGTTGGTATCCTTGATTGTTTTAGTAAGGTTGTTGAGTGTTTTGGTAAGGTGGTCTTCCTTGATACCCTTGAGTTGGATTTCCAGCATAATTCACTTCTTCCACTACTGGAGGACAATACCTGGTATGGTGATCTCCTCTGCATAATTCACAAACAGCTACCTGAATACTCTTGCTCAGCAAATCTTGCATCTCTTTAAGTTGTTGTGGAAGCTTTGACATTTGTTGTGTCAACAACTCCACTTGTTGGGATAACAATTTGTTTTGAGCAAGAATCGCATCACTAGTTCCCAATTCAAGAATTCACGGTTTCTTTTGCAGTGTTCCACGGTTATGATTCCCTTGATGATCGTTTAGTGCCATCTTGTCGATGATAGAAATTGTTTCCTCGGCGCTTTTGGTCATTAAAGAACCGCCCGGAGTAGCATCCAACAAGGTTTTGTGAACCGGTTGGAGACCATTTCTGAAAATATGTACTTGTGTAAGTTCATCAAAACCGTGTCCTTTTTGCATTTTCTTAGCATGGAATTGAATCTCTCCCAAGCTTCGTTGAGGGATTCATTTCCACCTTGTGAGAAAACCGTGATTGCTGTTTTCGCTTCCATAAAACGATTATGTGGAAAAAATCGTTCTAGGAATTTTTCTTCCAACACGTTCCAATCCGTCATAATCATTTTCGACTGATCAAGGTATCATTCCTTAGCCTTCCCTATCATGGAATGAGGCAAGAGTCTCTTGAAAAATGACTCCTCTTCAGCTTCAAGCGCTCCAGTTGCACCCGCAATTTCGTAAAACTTTGTAAGAGGAGTGAAGGAATCCTCATGATCCATACCGGTGAATGGATTTTGGTATAGAAGAGCAAGGATGCCGGTCTTCATCTCGGAGTGCCTCCCGTTGTGGGCATTGCGAGCAAACTGAGCTGTGTGCCTCAGACTGTTAATGCATGGCGTTGAACCATGTGGTGGTGGAGGTGGTGCTGCCATGGTTAGCATTAACTGTGGTGTTGGTGTATAAATAGAACTTTCTCCTCTTTCTCATCTTTCTTTAGAAAGTTGCCTCCTCCGTCTAGTTTTTCTATTCAACTTACGTGCAGTTCTCTCAATCTCAGGATCGAAAAGAAGTTGATCTGCAAGTAACTTTCCTCGCATAAACAGAGTCTGCAAAACTTAACCAAACAAAATTAAGAAGCTCAAGAAAAAGTTATTGTTAGATGTCAAACATGTTATATATTTGTATTCAATACTTGGCATTTTTCATTACTTTCCATGTTTAACTTGGTGATTTGAGTGGTGTTTTCTGTTGTTCTTCAAACATTGGAATATACTTGTGGTGCTTGTAATTTGTGTGCTAGTGTGCAGAAATAGGCATGAAATGATCAAGAATGTAATACACAAGGAGTGGATGCAATTTGCCATAGAAGCAAGAAAGCAACAGCAGGATTCGCTAGGCGAGTCCTGGCGAAGTCACCAGCGAAGGTTCGCCTAGCGAACGTTGGCGAGTGTTCCAGCGAAGAGTGGCAGAAAGTTTCAGTAGGAAAAAAGGGTAAATTTGCTGTGGCGAGGGAGCCATCGAAGGTTCGCTGCTTTGCTCACTAGGCGAAGCTTCCAGCGAAGAGTGGCAGAAAGTTGCAGGGGCGAAAGGACCAAAAATTCATTGGGACGAAGGTTTTGGCGAATGCTCGCTTCACGAATGATTTTGTTCGCCTAGAGAACCCGCGATAACTTTTGTGGGCGGTTTAAGTCTGAGGCACTTAAAGTGCCATGTTTTAATACATTCACTAGGCGAATGATTCCTTCTCTAGGCGAAGGCTGCTGAGTTTATGTGTTGTATAAATTGAATTTTCATTTTTCTTGAAAGGATCTTTTGCTCTTTTTCACCCAAAAACATAGTTTTCTGTCTTTTGATCATCCAAGAGTGAATTTTCACCTAGAGAAGCTGAAGTCACATCCATTCTTGATTATTCGACGTGGATGTTCATTCATCTCCTCTTGAAACTAGTCATCCAAGCTACCATGAGAATGAGTAGCTAAACACTCTTGTGTTGAGGTTAGATGTAGTTGATCCTGATAATATGTATTTCTTTTGATCTTTTGTATATGAACAAAGTTATTGATCAATATAGATGAAGTTATTTTCTCTTAATGCTTTATGTGTGGTTTGTATTGCTCTAGACATAGATTCTACAAATCATGACCTAATAATTTCATCTCTTAAAAACCAAACTCTAGACATAGATTTGGGATTTGTTATTTGCTTTGTGTTGATCTTAACGATTGTTGTTTTGATTGTTAGCGTGAGACATCATCTAACGGTCTAAACAACGATACTCACGACTTTGCTTTAGACATAAACTTAGTCGAGAGGATACGCGGTTGTATTGGTCGGAAACTAAGTTCATATGCGTGATTAATCGGATATATATGAAAAGGATTAGCGAAACCTAACCTTGACATGCTTTTCTAAAAACCCTACAAACTCTTTGCCACAAATTTACTCTTTGCTACCAATTAATGTTAACCGAAATCGAGAACCATTTGAAACTTGTGAACTTAAAACATTGTGACTATTGAACGGCAAGCATCTAATATCGGCAATCCCTGTGGAGATGATAAAAACACCCCCCTAATACTGTTTCGACAAAATGGCGTCGTTGCCGGGGATTGTTCATTGATATTGCAAGCATTGCAATAATTGTGTTGTTTTAAGCTTGTTAACTTTTTCTCGAACTTGTTAATTTGTTTTGTTTAGTGTGCAGACTTTGTTTTATGCGAGGGAAACTACCGGCGGACCAACTTTTTTTCGATCCTGAGATTGAAAGAACCGCTCGTAGAATCAATAGAAGAACGAGACGAAGGAGGCAACTAGCGAGACAAAAGCAAGAACAAGAGGGACGTTCGACTTCTATACCACCACCATTTCTACAGTTACTTCCAGTTATGGAACATCCACCACCACCACCACCACCTGCTTCTAGACCATGCACCAACAGTCCGAGACACAATGCATAGTTTGCTCGCAATGCGCAGAACAGTCGTCATTCAGAAATGAAGACTGGTATTCTCCAACTGCTATATCAAAGTCCTTTTACTGGTATGGATCATGAGGATCCTTTTACACATCTGACGAAGTTATATGAGATTGCGGGAGCGACTGGTGCGCCCGAAGCTGAAGAGGAATCTCTGTTTAAGAGACTATTCTCGCATTCCCTCATTGGGAAGGCCAAGGAATGGTATCTTGATCAGTCAACAGCAATAATGACGGATTGGAATGCACTTGAAGAAAAAAATTTGGAGCGATTTTTCCCACACACTCATTTTATGGAGGCAAAGACCGCAATCGCAGTGTTCACACAAGGTGCCAACGAATCTCTCAATGAAGCGTGGGAGAGATTCAAATCTATGTTGAGGAAATGCAAGGGGCACGACTTTGATGAATTGTCTCAAATTCATATTTTTCGGAATGGACTTCAACTTGTGCATAAAACCTTGTTGGATGCCACCGCTGGTGGATCCTTGCTGAGCAAAACCACTGCAGAAGCCACTTCTATTATTGATAAGATGGCTTTGAATGACCATCAAGGAAGTCATAACCGCGGACCTTCTCAAAGGACTCCTGGAGTTTTAGAATTGGGAACCAATGATGCTATACTTGCTCAAAACAAGTTATTATCCCAGCAAGTTGAGTTGTTGACGAAACAAATGTCTAAACTTCCTCAACAATTTAAAGAAATTCATGACTCCTCGAGTAAAAATGTACAAGTCTTGGTTTGTGAACTTTGTAGGGGCGACCATCCTACCGAATATTGTCCTCCAGTTGTGGAGGAGGTAAATTATTCTGGAAATCAAGGATACCAACCCCGACCTCCGTATCAACAAGGCAACCAAGGTTACCAACAACGGGGTAACCAAGGTTATCAACAACCATGGAGACCACAAGAAGTCGGACCATCAAACCGTAAACCATACCAAAATTACACTCAACCTCCGCAAGCTCCTATTGGAAATACGAAGATGGAAGACACTCTCACACAATTTATGCAAATGTCTATATCCAATTAGAAGAATACCGACGCGACCATAAGGAATCTTGAAACACAAGTCGGACAATTATCAAAACAATTGGCCGACCAACAAAAAGGACACTTTACGGAAAATACTCTACCAAATCCTAAAGAGCATTGTAAGGCAATTCTAACAAGAAGTGGAAGAGAGATTGACATGGGTGTAGGTGAAGTTGTAGAGGAGGAGGAGGTTGTAGTTGAAAAAGAAAAAGATAGTGATGAGATTGAAGTAGAAAAAAATGTTGAGGGTGTTTTAGTTGAAAATGAGAAGGAAAAAAGTGAGAATGATGAAAAAAGAGGGAGAGAAGAAAAATTGAAAAGAACTAGGAAGGTAAAAGAACCGTTGAACAATATTCTGATCCAACATTTACCATATCCTCATGCTCCTACAAAGAAAGATAGTGCGAGGCACTACGCTCGGTTTATGGATATTTTAAAACAATTACAAATAAACATTCCATTTTTCGAAGCTTTGGAGCAAATGCCAAAATATGCGAAAAATATGAAGGATATTCTCACGAAAAAGAAGAGGTACCAGGATCAAGAGACCATCATGGTGGATGCTAGTTGTAGCACTATCATTCAACGTACTCTCCCGAGGAAAGAATGTGATCCGGGACGAGTCACCTTGTCGGTTACTATAGGAAATATCTATGTGGGAAACGGATTGATTGATTTGGGCTCTAGTATCAATTTGATACCTTTGTCGATTGTGAAGCGGTTAGGACACATGGAATTGAGATCCACTCAAATGACATTGCAACTCGTAGACAAATCCACTACCCGTCCTCACGGTGTAGTGGAAGATGTATTAGTTAAAGTGGCAAATTCTTATTTCCTATTGACTTCGTGGTAATTGAAATGGAGGAAGATGAAGACGCTCCATTGATTCTTGGGAGAACGTTTATGAAAACTGCTAGAATGACGATTGATATGGACGACGGTCTCATGAAGGTTAGAGTCCAAGATGAGGAGGTTTGTTTCAACCTATTTGAGGCCATGAAACACAAAAATGACAAAGGTGATTGTTTCAGAATAGATGCAACCGAAGAAGTGGTTATGGATGTCACAAAACAAATTCATGTGTGAGCCCTTTGCAAAGAGCTCTTGATGATTCCTTTGAAGTATTCTCCGATGAAGAGGAAATAGCACTCGAAGAGTGTTTAAAGGAACTTGAATCTTTGGAAGAGTTGCAACTTTGGGAATGTGAAGAGGAAGTGCTAAAAAAAGAGGTGAGCGATGCGAAATCTCAACTTGAATTGAAGGTGTTGCCTTCGAATTTGAAATATGCTTTTCTGGATGACGATTGTATTAAACCTGTTATCATAAGCAAAATTTTATCTGACAATGAGGAAAACCAGTTAATTCAAGTTTTGAGGAAAAATCAAGAAGCAATGGGATGGACTCTTTCCGATCTTAAAGGCATAAGTCCCTCTTATTGTATGCATCACATATTCATGGAAGAGGATTTTAAACCGGTCGCTCAACCGCAACGCCGTTTGAATCCAATACTGAAAGAAGTAGTAAGAAAGGAGGTTGTAAAGCTCTTGGATGCCGGTATGATTTACCCGGTTTCCGACAGCCCTTGGGTAAGTCCGGTCCATGTTGTGCCAAAAAAGGGAGGAATGATCGTGATCCGTAATGAAAAAAATGAGTTGATCCCGACAAAAATGGTGACGGGGTGGAGGATGTTCATAGACTATAGAAGGCTAAACACCGCGACAAGGAAATATCATTTTCCACTTCCTTTTATGGACCAAATGTTAGAAAGATTGTCGGGCCAACAATTCTATTGCTTCTTGGATGGTTATTCCGGGTATAACCAAATTACAGTGGACCCGGATGACCACGAGAAAATAGCATTAACTTGTCCTTTCAGAATTTTTGCCTACCGAAAGATGCCGTTTGGTCTATGCAACGCACCAGCAACGTTTCAACGTTGTGTGCAAGCTATTTTCTCCGATCTTATTGAAAAGACAATGGAAGTTTTCATGGACGACTTCTCCGTTTTTGGAGCGTCTTTTGATCTTTGTTTGAGAAATTTAGAGGTTGTGCTTGAACGGTGTGTTGAGACGAATTTGGTATTAAACTGGGAGAAGTGCAATTTTATGGTTACGGAGGGAATAATGTTGGGCCACAAAGTCTCCTCCAGAGGTCTTGAGGTTAATCAAGCCAAAATTGAAGTGATTGAAAAGTTGCCTCCTCCAACAAATGTCAAAGGCATCCGAAGTTTTCTCGGACATGCGGGATTCTATCGGAGGTTCATCAAGGACTTCGCGAAGATAGCAAAGCCATTGAGCAATTTGCTCAACAAAGATAAGTTTTTTGACTTTGATGAATCTTGTATGTTGGCTTTTAATGTTTTAAAGAAAAGTTTAACTACCTCACCCATAATCATCGCACCTAATTGGAAATTGGATTTTGAACTAATGTGTGATGCGAGTGATTATGCGGTGGGTGCAGTTTTGGGTCAGAGGAAAACGAACATTTTTCATGCGATACACTATGCGAGAAAAATTTTAAACGAAGCTCAAATTAACTATGCAACAACTGAAAAAGAGTTGCTTGCAATAGTGTATGCATTGGAAAAATTTCGTTCCTATTTGATTGGGTCGTGAGTTGTCGTTTACATAGATCACACAACGATTAAGTATTTGCTCACCAAGCCCGATTCTAAATAGAGGCTAATTCGTTGGATCCTCTTGTTGCAAGAATTTGATCTAGAAATTCGTGACAAGAAAGGATCCAAGAATTTGGTGGCGGATCACTTATCCCGCCTTGTGAACGTTGACGTGGCCAAAAAGGAATGTGAGGTTAAAGAGGAGTTTCCAGACGAAAAATTGTTTAGGGTGCAGGTTAGACCATGGTTCGCCGACATGGCTAACCACAAAGCCGCCGGATTGATACCGGATGGTCTAACTCACCATCAAAAAAGGAAATTTTTATCGGACGCCAAGTCTTTTGTGTGGGATGAACCACATTTATTTAAACTTGGTGTCGACAACCTCTTGAAAAGATGTGTGTCGGTAGATGAAGCCACGAACATACTGTGGCATTGTCACAACTCTCCGTATGGAGGATATTTTAACGGGTTAAGAACGGCAACAAAAGTCCTTCAATTGGGCTTTTATTGGCCTTCTTTATTCAAAGATGCGCATGGGCACGCCCAAAGTTGTGAAAAATGTCAGAGAAGTGGTGGAATTTCACAGCGGCATGAAATGCTTTTGCAAAATATGTTGGAAATTGAAGTATTTGATTGTTGGGGAATCGACTTTGTCGGACCGTTTCCATCTTCATTTTCTAACGAGTACATTTTGGTCGCTATTGATTACGTTTCCAAATGGGTTGAGGCAATAGCATGTGCTAAGGCCGATGGAAAAATCGTAGTAAATTTTTTGAAAAGAAACATATTTGCTCGATTTGGTACTCCTCGAGTGTTGATAAGTGACGGAGGATCCCACTTCTGCAACGCTCAGCTTGAAAAAGCTTTGGAGCAATATGGTGTTAAGCACAAAGTTGCAACACCATATCATCCTCAGGTTAATGGGCAAGTGGAGGTATGGAACCGAGAAATAAAACGAATTTTGGAAAAAACAGTTTCATCTTCAAGGAAGGATTGGGCAAATAAGCTTGATGATGCTTTGTGGGCTTATCGGACAGCTTTTAAGGCACCGATTGGTCTTACTCCTTTTAAAATGGTCTACGGTAAGAATTGCCATTTATCGGTCGAGTTGGAACATAAGGCGCTTTGGGCCTTGAAATTTTTGAACTTTGATCCAACTCTGAGCGGTGACAAAAGAAAAATGCAATTGCATGAATTGGATGAATTGCGCCTCCAGGCGTATGATTCCAATAAGCTGTATAAAGAGCGTGTCAAAACTTACCATGACAGGAAAATTGTGATCAAACAGTTTGAAGTGGGACAGCTGGTCCTACTTTTCAATTCTCGATTGAAATTGTTTCCAGGTAAATTGAGGTCTAAATGGTCGGGTCCATTTCGGATTCGGGAAATCAAGTCATATGGAGCAATTGTAATTAAAGACACAACGTCAAAGGAGAATTGGACTGTTAATGGTCAAAGGTTGAAAGTTGATCTAGTGGGTGATTTCGAGCGGAATCCCGCCGTCGCTCCTTTTTAGCGATCCTTGAGGTTGCGTTGGACCGTTGAGCTTAGCCGACGTTAAACAAGCGCTTGTTGGGAGGCACCCCAACATTGTAAGTATTTACTGCTTTGTTGCTGCTTTTTTTTTTTGTGGTATTGGTTAAAATTTTGGAGTGTGAAAGATGTGGTCAAATGTAGAAAAAATTGAAAAATTCTGTTATGTTCGCTGGCGTTCGCCTAGCGAGCCTGGGGCGAGCATTCGCTGGCACCTTCGCTTCGCGAACCCAGCGAGACAGGTCATGCTGATTTTGCCACATCAGTTAAAATTGGGGGCAATTTTTGGGTGGGCCAATCAATTGGGCCCATGATCCAACTTGTCTGAGAATTATGAGAAGGAAACCCTAGTTTCCTTGCTCACTTTGCCTCTCCCACCATTTTCAAAACTTTCTCACCGCGCAAGATTTCTTGTCCCTTCCTGCTCATTTCTCCTAGTTCCTCCTTGTTCACGTGCAAAGTTCAGGTTTGTTCACCGTTTCCTTGTTTATTTCTGTTTGACATTAGTTTAGAGAATGAATTGGATTTTGGATGTAAATCACTTAGGGTTTCAAAACTCATGTACCTCTGTTCATTGTGTTTTTGTGCTGCATGTTGTATATTAACAAAGCATTATGAATAGGGTGATGTTTTAAAATTGAATTGTTGTTGGACTGGTTGTTTTTCTGCATTTTCGTGAGTTCGCTGCTGTACTCACTTCGCGAGCCTGCGCGAGCATTCGCCAGCATTCGCTTCGCGAACCTGGGGCGAATGTTCGCCAGACTTCGCCTAGCGACACCTGGAGCGAACAAAAGGAAATTTAATTATTTTTTTTATGCACTGTGAGTCTCTGCTGGGTTGCCTTGGTTCACTAATGTGTTGGTTTGTCGTTGTTTTGGTTTATTGATTGTTTTGTGCAGATGGCACCGAAATTGGCGACCAACCCGGCAAAGAAAAGAAAAGCCTCAACTTCAAGGAAGGTACCAGTTCGATTTGAAGAGGCTAGATTCATGGGAGCAAAACAGGCGGCCTGCTACGAAACCTTAGAGAGAAAACATATCTTGGCTGAGAAGAGGTTCATCCTAAGCGATCGGGGGAGTTACCGAATAGTGGATGCACTTTTTTTGGAAAAGAAGTGGGGTCGTTTGATGACACCTTTGGATGGGTATAATGCAGAGATTGTCTGGGAGTTTTACGTAAATGCACTTCCCGATGATGGGGAGCGTTTTAGCTGGACCTCTCTTGTGAGGGGGGCTGTTGTGAGATTTGACAGGAGGACGATTAACACGGTTCTGGGCGATCCGTTACCATTGGCCGGTAGTCAGTTAGATGCTTATCATCGGGACCTGCATCTTCACCGTGACATTCCACAGATGACCCGTGATTTACTCCTTTCGGGTAAAGATGTTGAGCGTAACTCGTCCGGGGTTGCAATTAGATTCCGAAGGGTGGATATGCAGCCATTGGTCCAACTCATCTTGCTTTTTGTGCTTACCAACATCTCGCCCAGGTCACATCATAGCACCATCCCTATACCTTTGGCTCATCTTATTCATAACGTTCAGACGAATGTACAGATTGACGTGGCCCGCATAATTGTGGATGAGATCAAGGCCATTGTTCTAAGTGGTCTTGGAGGTACTGCGGCTCGCAAGAATGCCCCGCTTGCTTTTCCGTGTCTCATTATGTCTTTGTGTGCTCATGCTGGAGCTGATATACCAGCACGCAGGCAGGTCACGATTCCGTCGGCGATAGACGATAGATATGTGGATAAGTTTTGTAAGCCCAGAGGGGCAATTGGAGATTCTTCTGGTGCTGGTACTGATGCTAGCGCAGAGGATGATGGAGTTTCTGGATCAGCATCACCGGCCTTTTATCCTTTTCAGCAGGAGATTTGTCAATACAACTGGGATTGGATGGCGGCTTCACAGCACGCCATGACTGACCTTCATGATTCTATGCAGGTACTCCAGTTACAGATTCGCGACCCTGCCACTGAGCACTCGATGATGTCTAGGGAGCAGTTCCTAGCACATGTTGTTTGGCCTAAGGGCAGGCCAATTTTCAGAGGGGGTGAAGATGATGCTGCTGAGGATGAGGAGGTTGGTGAGGAGATTGTTGGTGATGATGATGATGAGGAGGCGACTGGTTCTGCTGGCGGTTCTGAGGAGATTGAGGTGTCCGATGAGGACTAATGTTGTTGAATTCAGACTTTTGTACTTCCTTTGTGCTACAAAGTGAAGTTTTATTTTGTTTTATTGTATTTGATTTTATTTCAGTTTAGTAGTGATGTACTTTATCCACTGTGTTGGATTATTTTTGGTTGTATGATGTTTATGTACCCTTTGTTGGTACTTTTAACTCTGTAGGTGTGTTCACACCAGTACATTGCTATTATTATTAGTATTAGTATTTGAAGTTTTCAGAAATTTTTTTATGTTTTTATTTTACTAATATTTCGAGTTTTAATTATTATTAAGTGTTGAGTTCTTCAGTTTACGAATGCTCAACTCGTTGAATGTTAATATGTCTTTTATTGTTTTATGTTGGTATGCTTGTGAATATTTAATATTTCTTTCTTTTGTTGATGGAACTTTGGAAGTTTAGGTTGGTGATTCTTGATCTTAAAAGAAGATTCCTCCAAGATGGGATGACTATGATAGTACTTTAAGCATATTGTTGTGGCAAGGTACATAGTTACCTAGTTCTAGAATTTAGAGTGTAGTAGAATTTGTGTCTTTGTACAATTGAAAATGTTGTTTCGTGTTACAACTCTCTTTGAATGCTTGTGTCATTTAGGTCCAAAAATCACAAAAGTGAGAAACCTCCATGTTATACTATATGCTTTGGATTGATGATAGATTTTGTTTTATACTTTTAATTCATGCTTCATCTTGTGATTTGTGTGATTTTGTGGAAGTATTAGAAATGATCAAGGCACTTGTTGATATTGAGCACAACCATTTCCATACGGTAATTTACCCGTGAGTAGCGAGAATTTGTTAGCCCCTTTGTGCCCAAATTTGTTAGATCTCTTTTAGTGATGAACTTTGGGTTGTACATATTTGAAAAGTCGAGTTCATCATTGAATTTTTGAGAGCTTCTAAAATGTTTTCTTCTTGAACCTTTGAACTTTTGTTTTAATTGACTCCCTTGCCTTAAAAAGCAAGGAACATTCACTTTAGGTTGAGCCGAAAATAAGTTGGGGAGAATGAAAAGAAGATTGGTGCATAACTCAAAATTTTGAAAAAATTCAAGCAAGCATGAAAAGAGAAGAGTTGTGAATATGTGTGTACAAATGAGAAAATGTTTGCTTGAATAAGAAAAATAGATTCAATAATTATGCACGATAGTTTGAGAAGGTGTGATAAAGAAAAAAACTTGGTGAATGAAGTTGAGATGTTGTGAATACCTTGTTTAGTGAATGTTCTTTTGCATCGGCAATTTCGATTCAATGGCCGTTAGAAATGTCCCTTTATTGTTAACCCGACCAAGCTACAAACCTTGAAGTCCTTAGTGATCTTTTGCTTCCATGATTTCTTTTGTGATCATTTAGATATTGTATGAATTGCTGAGTATTTGCATCATTTGTCATTTGAGTGTAATTGTCCCGTGCTTGTATGCACGTTTTCCTTCAATCCTTTTTCGAAGAGGAGTGTTAGAATGACATGTGCATGATGAGTTAGTTGTCTCTTGAAACATTGTTTGAAGGTTGTTAAATAGTCAAGTTCTTTTACATTGTAAGTTCTTGGATTGTGTAATTGTTGCTTTGTTGTGATTGTTGTTTATTTGAGCTGTTTCTCTTGTCTTGGGTTGAATTAAAAGCTCGAGCAAATCCTCTTGAGAGGCATACTTTGCTTGAGGACAAACAAAGAGTTAGTTGGGGAGAGTTTGTTAGATGTCAAACATGTTATATATTTGTATTCAATACTTGGCATTTTTCATTACTTTCCATGTTTAACTTGGTGATTTGAGTGGTGATTTGTGTTGTTCTTCAAACATTGCAGGGGTGAAAGGACCCAAAATTCGCTAGGGCGAAGGTTTTGGCGAATGCTCGCTTCGCGAATGATTTTGTTCGCCTAGCGAACCCGCGATAACTTTTGTGGGCGGTTTAAGTCTGAGGCACTTAAAGTGCCATGTTTTAATACATTCGCTAGGCGAATGATTCCTTCGCTAGGCGAAGGCTGCTGAGTTTATGTGTTGTATAAATTGATTTTTCATTTTTCTTGAAAGGATCTTTTGCTCTTTTTCACCCAAAAACATAGTTTTCTGTCTTTTGATCATCCAAGAGTGAATTTTCACCTAGAGAAGCTGAAGTCACATCCATTCTCGATTATTCGACGTGGATGTTCATTCATCTCCTCTTGAAACTTGTCATCCAAGCTACCATGAGAATGAGTAGCTAAACACTCTTGTGTTGAGGTTATATGTAGTTGATCCTGATAATATGTATTTCTTTTGATCTTTTGTATATGAACAAAGTTATTGATTAATATAGATGAAGTTATTTGCTCTTAATGCTTTATGTGTGGTTTGTATTGCTCTAGACATAGATTCTACAAATCATGACCTAATAATTTCATCTCTTAAAAACCAAACTCTAGACATAGATTTGGGATTTGTTATTCGCTTTATGTTGATCTTAACGATTGTTGTTTCGATTGTTAGCGTGAGACATCATCTAATGGTCTAAACAACGATACTCACGACTTTGCTTTAGACATCAACTTAGTCGAGAGGATACGCGGTTGTATTGGTCGAAAACTAAGTTCATATGCGTGATTAATCGGATATATATGAAAAGGATTAGCGAAACCTAACCTTGACATGCTTTTCTAAAAACCCTACAAACTCTTTGCCACAAATTTACTCTTTGCTACCAATTAATGTTAACCGAAATCGAGAACCATTTGAAACTTGTGAACTTAAAACATTGTGACTATTGAACGACAAGCATCTAATATTGGCAATCCCTGTGGAGACGATAAAAACACCCCCTAATACTGTTTCAACAGTTATACAAGCTTAAAACTTAACAACTATTGCAATGCTTGCAATATCAAACAACAATCCCCGACAACAGCTCCATTTTGTTGAAAAGTAATTCAGTGGGGGTTTTTGTTATCGTATCCGCAGGGATTGTATAGATATTACCGTCGTTCTATAGTTGGAATCGTTTTAAACTTAAGATAACAAAGAGTTTGGTTGATTTGTAACAGAACGTTTGCATAAAAAGTTAATAACAACGGTAAAAAAATTTGGTTTTAAAACGTTTGGTAAAAGCATGCCAAGATTAGGGTTCGATAATCCGTTTCATACTTATTTACTCGATAGAATATGTGAACTTGTTAACAATGAATATAATCACATATCCTCTCAACAAGTTTATCTCTAACACTTGTTGTGGGATTTATCATATTGATCCTTAGATGATCTCTCACTATAACTATCAATATGATAACATTCAAAGATTAATATTTATGAACATCAACTCTCAAAACTATCTCTAGCCTCATGATTGTTGATGGATTAAAACATAGGTCAAGTCTTAGAACATATTTCTCAATCATGAACCAAAACAAATCATAAATCATACAAACAAAGTTTTTCACCATATATTAATCATCAACAAAGTTCACAAACTAGATATCAAGATCAATACATACAAAATAAAGGATTACCTACCACTAATCTTGACACAAAAGGTGTTTAGCTACCCATTGACATGGTAGCTTGCTTCACAAGGATCAGGAGGAGATGAAAAAGCATTCGCGTCGAATAATCGAGATCGGATGCAAATCCAGCTTCTCTATGTGAAATCTCACTCTTAGATGATGAAAAGTCAGAAACTTAGGTTATGGTGTGTGAAAAGAGGTTATTATCCCTAAAAAATAACAAAAAGTGCTTTATACATTGAAGATGGCTGGTTTATACCCGAGTGAATTGCACACTCAAAGATACAACAGAGTCGCCACCGAACTTTATTTAGTCCCAAAGGACAGGGAAAATATCAATAAAACCCAAGGGGAAGAGAAACGGGAACGGGGGTCGGTTATGCGAAAGGAAGGTACTAGCACCTAACGCATCCGTCATACTCGACGGGAACCATTTCACTTGCTTCTAGGCTTGGATGGGTTATCTATCTAAAGGCTTCTAGATACAAGAAGGAGAGAGAGAGAGATAGAGAGAGAGAGAGAGAGAGAGAGAGAAAGAGAGAGAAAGAGAGAGAGAGAGAGAGAGAGAGAGAGAGAGAGAGAGATAGAGAGAGAGAGAGGAGAAAAGAGAAAGAAAGTGCTCGCGGAGGATTGGGGCCCTCGTGCCTACGTACCCTCATAGTGCAATGAGGAAATCAGAGCGTCGTAGTTCATGGAACCAGGGACAGAGAAAGGAGGAAGAAGGTGGAAGGGTGGAAGTGTGCTCGCCAAGATCATCGCGATCTCGTGCCTACGTATCATACACTCGAATGAATGCAGAATCAGAGCTTCCGTAGTTCGGGGAACTAGACGGAAAAGGAAAAAGAAAGGAAATTGGTGTCAAAACTAAAAGCAAAAGAGGTAGAGAAAGATCCGCTGGGGATAACTAAAGAATTGGTGTCGAAACCAAGAAAGGAAAGGAGCAAAAGGAGTAGAAGGGACTCCACTGGGGAGTAAGAGGACAAAGAATTGTGCTAGGGACCAGAGGATAAGAGACCCTACTGAGGAATAAGCAAAAGGATGGTGTCAAAACCAAGAGAAAAGAAGTTCGATATATTAACTAACTGGCAGTGGTTAACCGAAGAGAGAGAGAGAGAGAGAGAAAGTAAGACTCTGTGGGGAAAAGGTTTTAACAGATAGACTGTGATCAACCAAAAGAAGGGGTGTAGAACCGAATGAAGGTTGTAACCCAAAGGACGGGTGTGGGACCAAGTGAAGGTCGTGACCCAAAGAACTGTCGATACCGACTAAACAAACAGTACTTGATCACAAAAGGGGTATTTAACCAAAAGAAGGTAACTAACCCAAGGGAGCAAGTATTCGAACCAAGAAAAGGTTGCCAACTGCTAAAGATTTCGGTATTAACAGAGAGACTGTGATTAACCGCAGAGAAAATGAGTAGTTAACCAAGAGAAGGTGATTAAATCGAAAAGGCTCGGTATTTTAACAGATAGGCTGTGGTTAACTGAAAAAATGGGTGATTAACCAAGAGAAGGTGATTAATCCAAGAGGAACTCAGTATGTTAACAGACAGGCTGTGGTTAACTGAAAAAAATAGGTGATTAACCAAGAGAAGGTGATTAACCCGAAAATGCTCAGTATTTTAAAAGATAGACCGTGGTTAACTGAGAAGAAGTGCAAATTGGTGTTTTAAATGACAGACAGTGGTTAACCAAACAAAGGGAGAAGAACCAAGAGAAGGTCGCGAACTCCGAAAGAGTTTTGGTGTTTAACAGGAAGACTGTGTTTAACCGAAGAAAAGGGATTGAGAGTCATCAGGGGAATCAAAGAGCAATGATTAACCGCGAGAAAAGGCTAATGAGGCAAAAGATGGGTGTTAACCCAAGAGACAATGATCTTTAACCAAGAGAAATGGTGATTGATCAAAAAAGAGATTGAAAAAGATAAAAGTGATCAGGGATCAACTCGACTGGGGAAGGAAAAACACTACAACTTGAGGATAGAGGTGACTATTCTCAACGAGAGGGCCAACGCCCTTACCCAAGAAATAGTCAGAATGAGGGTAGGACAACTCCCTCCTCATTCCTTCTCTAGCACTCAAAGTATAGTGCGGAAATTGATTCGGACAGCGTAACAGCTCTAATTTGTACAGTGCTCCAGTGCGTCATGCGTCATGTGTCGTGCATTGTGCGAATCTCTGACTCAGCAGGGCAAAAAGAGAAAGAACACTATCAAGGAAGCCCAAAGGGAAAAGCAGAGGAAGAATCAATTAATCAAAACAAAATTTCGATTAATTAATCAAAGGGAAATGATGTGCTAATAATTTTCCAAAGATATGGAAAATCATTAAAGCAAAAGGTGTGAATTATTGATTGTACAAGATTAAGCTTATTCTCTTGAGAACAAACCTAATGCAAAGCAATGAGAGAAAGTGCAAAATAGTGCCAAATGATACACCAAAACATGTGGCATGTAACCAAAGAAAATGCAAGGAAGCATGTATTCACATAATGCCAAGAATATGAACAATTTGAATAATCGAAAGTGTGCAACAAAAGTTCATGAATAAGCTTTAAACAGAAGTTAAATGAAACTTAAAACATCCATAAAATCAAGCATGACAATCAATGGAAGTTCAAATGAAGAAAGGATGGCAAACACACTTGAAAATGCAAGAAAATGGCCTTCTGGTTCAGTGTTAATCGATTAACACTTTTGCACTGCAAAATGTTAATCGATTAACACTTGAAAAACAGCAAAAAGACTGAAAAAACATAGTGTTAATCGATTAACACTGGCACAAGGGCTGAAAAATAGCTTTCAAAAGTGCTTTTGGCCAACTTAATGATTGTGCAATCACTCCAATGCTAGGGCAAACAATTATGCACGAAAAATCAAGTTTAAAACCAGCAAATGATCAGCAATAGAATTAATTAAATCACCAAGATCATGGATTAAGCAATGGCATAATCAATTCACATGCAAAAACAATGAAACTACATCGCGAATGATACGAAAACGTTCGAAACAGAAACATGAGTGAGATCTACCAACCTACAAGCCGGAGGTTTGGCTTGGTGATTGTTGCAAAGAGATCTTGGCGAAGATAATCAAAGAAAACCAGAGGAATCTTCAACTATAGTCGAAACGTATCGAAACCGAGCAAATTACGACGAAAACTCCAAAATGAGAATTATCACCGAAGAAACTTAAAATAATCACTTGAGATGAATCCAAAAGCTTATAAAACTCCAGAAATCCCAGTATAATAGCAAGACGATGAAGGTTGAGCTCAAGAAATAATCACTTTCGATGTAAAAGTGATTATCCGTTAATGTAGAAATTGAGCTTTGGTGAGGTTTTGGAAGAGAATTGAGATGAAGATGAAGATGTAGCAGAAAAAATCAGAGAGAATGTGAGAGAATTGAGAGTGAAGTGTGAGGGATTGTGTGAAAAATGGTTGATCCCTGGAAAAGTGAGTGAAGGTGTGGTTATATAGACTTTCGGTTTGGAGTGTGTGAGGTTTGGAATTTGGTTTGAACTTAGCTTTGGGTGGTTTGGAACTAGGCTAGGAGTTAGTTAGGCTTGACTCACCGAGTCAAGGTGGTTAACTCGGTTAGTTAGGATCAACTCGGTAACAATCCCAATGTGAGCTCCAACATCCAAAGGTCCACATACTTGGAAATCAAGGAACATGGTGCACTTATTTGAAAAAATTGCATTGGAATAAATTTGAGTGAATTCTTGAATACTCCAGAATGTTCCACATGCTACTAGACCAATGTAGAAGTTCAAAATGTGGAGTGGTAAGTTGCTGTCATGAAAAGTAGCAAATTCTGCTTGTTTTGTACGTGTTAATCGATTAACACATTTGCACTGCGAAGTGTTAATTGATTAACACTTAAAAAATAGCAAAATTGTACTGGTTAATCGATTAACACTTTTGCACTACAAATGGTTAATCGATTAACCAGACCAAAATACCCCAAATTTTCCTGAAAAATGGTGTTGTGGCCGCGGTTCCGATTTTCAACCTCTTGCTTTGATGACTAGGCATAGAAACCCTTGTTTTGTGCTTGTTTTGTGCTTGTTTTGACGATGTGATACCTTTGAGAGGATGTGATTAATCGGGATTGAGAAACCTGAAAATCCTACAACAAGAAACACATAGAGAAAAGGGTGAATGTGTATGTCAGCGATGTGAATGCACATGCTCATGCAAAAGGCAAAAGAGGGAGGTCAAATTTCGGGTTACGACATACACCACTTGAAATCTATCAAGTTCACACTGTGAATAATTCATTCGCCTAGAAAATGGCAAAATAGGCACCTGATGTGCCTCTGCACAGTTAAACCGCCTCTGATAAATATCAAAAGTTCACAGTGCGAATAAATATCCGCCTAGCGAACTATTCGCCTACAAGTTCGCACAGCGAACTTAGCTCCCTTTAGCTACTGCCTCATCCATGATGTCCTTCGCCAGGTCTTCACTAGAGCATTTCCACAGCGAACACTCGCTGGAAGTTCGCACTGCGAACTTAGGTGCCTTTTCTTACTGCCTCAAGTCTGGGAGTATTCGCTGGAACTTCGCTAGATGTTCTCCCAGCGAACATTCGCTTGCAAGTTCGCACAACGAACTTTCTGAAGTTTCTTCATTTCCTTTGGCAGCTTGAATCACTTTTCTTGTGTCTTACTTGTTTGATGAATTAATGCCTTCTGCACAATAACACACAAATTACAAGTACCAATGTATTTTCACAATGTTTGAAGAATGACAACTTTCAAGAATAAACTCCAACAATTCAACATAAAAGAGTTGAAAAATGCCAAGTATAAGTGACAAATATAAGGCATATTTGACATCTATCATATTTGTGGATGTTTTATGAGTTGTTTAACCTCTGTTTGAAGCATGCTTGCGAACTTTCGATGCACGATTTATCAATTACGTAATTGTTTTCATTCTTGGCATTTGTATGATCATAATCATTCTTGCAAATCTTTTGCTCACTTGATTACTTGATTTTTGTTGATGTTTGGTACTGTTTGCCATGCTATTTGCATTGAGTTTTTTTCCTTATTGAGCAAATTCAATCTTGTACAATCATTAATTCGCACGTTGCTTTGACGATATTTCGACTCGTGAAGGATTGTTGGCTTGCTCATTCCCTTTGATCGATTGATCGAAACCATGCTTCGATTAGTTAATTCCCTCTTTCTCATCTCTTTAGGATCCTTTAGAGTCTTGTTCTCTTGATCCCCTGCCGAGTCGGAGTTTCGCACGACGCACTGGAGCACTGTACAAATTGGTGTTATTTTGCTGTCCGTTTCAATTTCCGCACTATATTTTGAACGCTAGAGGAGGAATGAAGAGGGAGTCTATCATATCCTCATTCTGACTATATTTTTGGTAAGGGCGTCTTGTCCTCACACCAAGAATAGTCACCTCTATCCTCAAGCTATTTTGTTTCTCAATCTCCAGTCGAGTTGATCCTTGATCACTCTCACTCTTGCACCTTTCACTCTCTCTTTTGATTTATCACCATTGCCTTGGTTAAAGATCCTTGTCACTTTAGGTTAGCAAACACTCTTTGTTTTAATACTTTCTTTTTGGTCAATCGTTGCTTGTTGACTCCCCATCAAAATTGTAATCATTTCTTTCTTTGGTTAATCACAGTCACACCGTCGAGACCAATTCTCTTTTTCCCCAGCAGTCACAATCTTTTTCTTTGGGTAATCACAGTTTTTCTGATAAACACCAAATCCCTAGCGGAGCTCGCAACCTCCTCTTGGTTCTTTCTCCCTTTTAATTGGTTAACCACTGTCTGTAAGTTAAAACACCAATTTGCACTTCCTCTCAGTTAACCACAGTCTATCTGTTAACATACTGAGTTCCTCTTGGGTTAATCACTTTCCCTTGGTTAATCACCTATTTCTCAGTTAACCACAACCCGTCTGTTAACATACTGAGCACCTTTTAAGTTAATCACCTTATCTTGGTTAATCACTCATTTTTTTCGGTTAATAACAGTCTTTCTGTTAACACCGAATCCACAGCAGTTAGCAACCTTCTTTTGGTTCAAATACTCGCACCTTTTGGTTAGTAACCTTCTTTTGGTTCAAATACCCTGTCTTCGGTCAGGTACTGCTTGTTCAGTCAGTGTACCGAACTCCTTTGGGTCGCAACCTTTGCTTGGTTCTACATCCGTTTTTCAGTTAACCACTGTTTATCAGTTAATATACCGAAATCCATTCAGAGTCAAACACCTTCTCTTGGTTCAGTACTCTCTTTTTGGTTCATCAAAGTCTGTCTGTTGACACCAAACCTTTTTCTCCACAGTCTTAATCTCTTTCTCTTCGGTTAACCACTGTCAGTCAGTTAATATACCGAATTCTTATTCTCTCTGTTTCGACACCGTTCTCTCGTTCCCTTTATTTGTTTCCCAATAGGGTCGCTAACCCTCTAATCCCCAGTGTAATCACTATGTTCTCTTACTCCCCAGTAGAGTCGCTATTATTCTTTTGCCCTTTATCCTCTTGGTTTTGACACCACCTCTTTCTCTTTATCCTCAGCACAATTACTACTTTTCCTTTGCTCTTCTTCTTGGTTTTGACACCATTCTTCTGAATTCCCAGCGGAGTTTTCTCTCTTTTTTTTGCTCTTGGTTTTGACACCACTTTCTTTTTCCTGTCTTCGTTCCCCGAACTAGGTAGGCTCTGAATTCCTCATCGCACTATGAGGATACGTAGGCACGAGATTGCGAAATATTGGCGAGCCACCTTCTTCCATCCTTCTTCTCTCCCCTGGTTCCATGAACTAGGACGTTCTGATTTCCTCATTACACTATGAGGGCACGTAGGCACGAGGGCCCCAATCCTCCGCGATCACTTTCTTTCTTTTTCTTGTTCTCCGCTCTCTCCTTTTGCTTTAGCTTGAAGTCTTTAGATAGATAACTCATCCAAGCCTAGAAGCAAGCGAAATGGTTCCCGTCGAGTACGACGGATGCGTAAGGTGCTAGTACCTTCTTTTCGCATAACCGACCCCCTGACCCGTTTCTCTTCCCTTTGGGTTTTATTGATATTTTCCCTGTCCTTCGGGACTAAATAAAGTTCGGTGGCGACTCTGTTGTATCTTTGAGTGTGTGATTCACTCAGGTATAATCCCGTTAGCTTCAATTGTCGATGAAGAAGACTTGATTTGATCAAACTTGTTGCTCGTCTTGTTTATGCAACAAGATCAAGAGATGTAATTCTTGTTGTCAATAAGAGTGGTGACAAGAATGAGGGTAGCATTTTCATTGGGGTGAATATAAAAAGGGTTTGAAGGATTTGTAGAAAAATCTGCAAAAGTTGTTTCATCCATTGATGAACAAACAAATGAAGAAGAAGGAGAAAGCAATATCAGGGAAGGCCTGATACCATATCAATGTAACTGTAAATGAAAGAATTGAAAGAGGAATAAGGAGAATTTATTAATAGCCATCATAGGGTTCTATTTCAGATAGATGTTAAGTTTTACAAGTAAAATCTTTTGTTTCTATAATAGAGAAGAAGGACACTATTTATAGTGAGACTTAACAGTTATCCTAAAACCAATGAGAGTAGAAATAGAAAATTTATTACTATGTTGAAAGTGACAGCTAATAACAGAATGATCTAACTAATTAATCTAAGGTAGCATTATGTAATTCTTTCCTTGAGCAAGAAGAAAATATACACACTGTACAATTCTCTGGACTAGCCTGAAATTTTTTCTTAGCAACACCTCGCTTCCTATATATAACTGTATTGTTATGTAATTTGAATGTTAACAACAATTCAATTAACATTTAAATAAATAGATAATCATGACACTTAGTAAGAAAAATCAAGAGAACTTTATGCTACAATCTGCTCTGCCCATGATGATGACATTTGTTTATAGAGATCATAATGCTGTTTCTTAGCACCAAATATCTCAGAAGTCTCAGAAGAAACCAAAGAATGAACCCAAGAGACATCCGGTTCAACATATTCTGGCTGTGACACACCTACCATAGTATTTCTAAACCCAAAAGAAGCAGATTTTTTGAACTTGTTCAGATCATCTCCATCATGAGAAATCCCTTCAGAAAATCCATAGTTCATCCTTCTGTTGGATTCAGAAGCACTGATATGGTGCCTTGCCACACCACGATCCATAAAACTTTGGCTTCGTGTCGCAAAGGCTGAAGATCTTGAATTCATCACTGCTGCAGCCATAGCAGCAGATGAATCATATCCATAAGCTGAAGATTTTCTTACAGGAGAGGAAACAAAGTTGTTGAATGGATAACTTGCTTGATTATGGTTCCTGTTTTGGTTCAACTGAAGCCTACTCATGGATTGCAATTGAGTAGGAGTTGATGGTTGCATTGAAACACCGTGTAACAGGTCAGTTTCTTGATACAAATCCTTTGCATTGAAAGCACTTTTCAGCTGCCTATTAGGATGCTGCAAGGAAGGTGGAGTAAGGTTGATTTCATTCTGCCACAAGTTTCCACTGTTGGGAGATGAAGCAGCTACCAATGGAGACTTTCCCAGTGTTGAAACATTTGAAATTGGCATAGCTGAACCAGTAGAAGCATACAAAGGCCTCAACTCGTCATGTTTATGGGCAAAGAAACACACTTTTCTTGAACATCTTATCTCGTCTTTACAAATTCTAGTTCTGTATTGTAAAGGATGGAGCAAGGACTCAAAAACACCATGTGAATACTCACACGCATCTTTGTTCTGGCATGACCCTTTGCGAAACTCGGGGCACGGAACACAGCTATAAAGGTACTTCTTTGGATCTCTTCTTCTAGCATTCTCGCCTGGATGAACAAATGGACACTCAGTCCAATCGTGAGAGTAACCCCTTGAGCAAGTCTTCACTTTGAAACTATACATTCTAAACTCATCCGTTCCAAAAACACCGTCGTTTATATCAGGCAATGATATATCAATAGGATACTCTTTCTTCTCACTGCCTAATAATTCTTTTGAGTTAGCCACTGAAAATTTCTGCTTAATTGTTTCATCAAGGGAACTAACATCTGCTCCAGCATCAATTAAGAGCTTAACAATTTCAAGAGTTGATTCAGAGCCACCAGCAACAGCACAATGTAAAGCAGTGACATTTTCACAACCGGTTTGCGTGTTGACATCAACCATGTTAGTTTGAATGATATATTTGATAACCCTAGTGCTTCCAAACAAAGAAGCAACCATAAGGGGTGTTCTCTTTTCGTAACACATCTTCTTTGATCCAATTTTTCTACAATACCAAAACCCTGCCTCGTTTACATCATAACCCTTTTGTTCTACTTCAGTTTTGAAAGCTTCAATATCATCTGTAGCTGATAATTCAAGTAAAACAGAGGTTTGGAACTTGCTATCCATGGTTGGATTGAATCTTTGTGTGTGATTTGTTTAGAGATGAAATAAGAAGAGGAAAATGGAGAAGGTTTTAATTGTGAAGGTGAATGAGAGTATCAGGATGCATAGTTCTTTTATAGTGCGAGGTTTTGCGGTGGATCAGAGAAAAAGAAGTAGAGAGGAAAGTGAGACTTTTCTTCGTTGCTGTTTCTGAAATCCTACTCAATCTTTGTTGACTTGTGTGCGCGGTCAAAGTCAATAATTCCATGCTAAAGTGGGACCCAACAAACCAAGTGTTTCTTTCTTCTGATCATTGCTCGCTCATGTTCATGTTCGTATGTTGGTGTCTTATTTTCTCCCTTCAATTTTTCATTAATCACATTAATTTATTTTTAACTCAAAGAGGGGTGAACAATAAATAGTAAAAGTTTTAAAACAAGCAAATCCATATTAAAATTATAATTCTAAAAGTTGTTCTATCCATTTTTCTTTTAAAATTTCTCACCACTCTCCATTTTATTTTTATTTAATCATTTTTATTTAATTTCTATTTAATCTTCCACCAATTTCTATTTAATTTTCTTTACCTAAATTACTTTAGTTCATTTAAAATTATTATTATTAGTATAATTTTAATTTGTGCCCTTGAGACACATGTTAAAAAAATACACAAATAAAAAATTTATATAAAAAAATAAAATAAAATCATTAACTATAAATTTGTATTAAATTCTATACACAATTTCTAAGAATTCTTTATTATATTTATCTCTTAATTTTTGCCCCAAAGGCACAAGTTATTATTATTATTATTATTATTATTATTATTATTATTATTATTATTATTATTATTATTATTAATTTAATTAATTAATGTATCATTTTTTATAGTAACATGTGAATAACTAACCAATTACCTCCGTTGTTCTCCTTATTAACCTCATTTCCCCATATAAAATTATCCACATATGAATTAAAATATGTGATTTTATTATTAAGAATTTTTGTTATTACTAAATAATCACATTGTTCACACAAAATCCTTCATTATTGTATTCAATTTAACTCATTTCTAAACACGTTTTTCAATTCAATGTTAAGAAACATTTATTGGAAACAACACAACATAGATGAATTATATACTACTTTAATATATTTTAATTAATTAATTTAAATTATAATTATTAATTATAAAATTTACAAAATTATACACGACTATATTGTGCATCATATAACTGTTATATATTAATTGAAATAAATAAATGTAAATTCTTGTTATAAATTTTAATTTCTAATATTTATAAAAAAAAATCAAAATTTCAAACCAAAAAATCATCCAAACTAGAAGATAAATAATCAATCCAAAATAATAGTCAAACTTCAATGACATCATTCATAATCTTGTCTATTTTATTTAGAAACTAGTAATTGTTTTTTCTTTCAAATAAATTAGTACTGTTTTTTATTAGACGCAAATGGTTGAGATTGTAGTCCAAAATGGATGATAGATAAGTCAAGATATGTTCCTGAACCGGTCTTCCACTTCCATTTTCTTCTTGAAACCGCTTTTTCTTTCTTTCTTTTTTTAAGCATGAAAATACATTTTCTTGTGAAAAAACTTCAACTTTGACGCGCTTTTCTTTGCCTCAAACAAAAATTCATGATAAGAATGTCGAGGGAATAAGAAAGGCTCAATAACATAGATACTTGATCATTTGGTTTAGAAGTAACAACGGCTGATACTTTATATAGGGATGGTAAACGGGTCAGGTCAACCAAACCGGCTCATTTAATCCACCATTTTGATGGAATGAGTTGAGATTTTTAGTTCAATACCTTAAGTTACTATATCTCGCTTAATCCATTTAAAAAGCGGAATGGAGTTTGTCCGCGAGTTTTTTGTTAATGTTTTTTTTTATTTAAAATGAAAATCGGAAAGTGTATTGAGGAGTTCAATCCATTAAGTTACTAGGTTTTCAAAAACTAAGTTTCTTTCTATTTGTTTCATCTGCCGTGATTATTTCTCCACTTTATAGCGGTTCTATTCAATCATCCAAACTATTACTTCTATTTTATTCTTCTTCCTCTCTAAAGACACATTTAAGGTAAATTTCAACTCAATTTTTCTATTTTAACAATTTAAGCTACTTTCTTTATAGTTTAAATGAATTGCCTACTAAAACACACGATGTTATTGCCACATTCTTGTAAGTCTATTTAGGTGGGCTAAAAATATTACTCCTTATTTTGTATTTTTTATTTTGTTAAATTGTAATTCCTTGTGTCAAAGTGTCGAAGCAAGGAAGTGTCGAAGTGTCGAAGTGTCGGAGTAGTGTGTCGAAACGGTTGTTTCACACAGATTTGTTTTTAAGATTTGATATGATTTAGATTAGATTTGATTTAGTTCAAATAGATATTTTGAGTTTTTATAGTTTTTGACCTTTGTAAATCTAAATCTATAAATAGGGAGTATCCGTTGTAGTTTTGTAATGCAGAATCATAACAAGTAGTGAAGATAATCACAGTGCTTGTGTAAATCACAGTTGCAGATTTGCAAGTGATCAATAACAGAAATCCCACAGTTCGTGGGTAACTTTTTCTCCAAATATTTCTCTTCTCTCATTTCTTTCTTGCTGTTTGTTCTTCATCTTTATCGTTGCCATTGCGTGTTGTGTGGTTTGTTAACAATCTTGAGATCAAGATTGAAAAGGAATTCCCATAGGTTGTGGTTGAATTCCAACATCTGGTATCTAGAGCTCCGGTTGCGATTCAAAGAGGAAAATTGTGATGGCTATGAATCATTCAAATGGGCACTTTCCGACGACCCTACCAATTCGCAAGAAAGATAATTATGAGAATTGGTGCAAGCAAATCAAGGTGGTTTTCTGTTATCAAGATCTTTGGAATCTTATGAAGGAAGGAGTAACACAGCTTGGGGAGAATGCGACGGATCAAGAAAAGGCTGCACACAAAGAATTGAAGAAGAAAAATTATAAAGCGCTCTTTATAATCCATCAGTGTGTTGATCCAGATAACTTTGAAAAAGTTAGTGATGCAGAGTCAGCGAAGGAATCATGGGAGATTCTTGAAAAGTCGTTTGGAGGCGCAGAGAAGGTGAAAGAGGTGAGGTTACAAACTCACAAGAGAACCTATGAGTTGCTTCAGATGGAAGACAACGAAAGTATTACAGATTTCTTCACGAGAGTTACAAAGTTGGTGAATCAAATCAAGGTATGTGGAGAGGTATTGACATCAAGATCAGTTGTTGCAAAGATCTTGAGGTCATTGGCTCCAAAATTCGACCACGTGGTAGTAGCCATAGAAGAGTCGGAAAACTTGTCAGTATTGACGAAGGAAGAGCTTCAAGGGACGCTTGAGTCTCATGAACAAAGGATGGCTGAAAGAGCTGCAGGAAAGTTGAAAAGTGATATGGCTTTGCAGGCGCAGCCAGAAAAGGAAAGGAAAGGCAAAGGAAACGTGAATGGCAAAAAAGGTAGAGGAGGCTACAACAATTCGACTCAGAAGAAACCCTGGAACAAAGGCAATAAAAAAGGTGGTGCTGCAGGTAGAGGAATAGGTGGTGGTCAAAAGCCAGACAAAAGTCACATTCAATGTTTCAATTGTTAGAAGTATGGTCACTATGTTAGTGATTGTCCAGAAAAGAAGAAAAATCAAGAAACTGATGCAAAGCTGGCGAAACATGAAGAAGAAGAGACGTTGCTGATGGTCACAACAAGAGATGACGAAAGATTCCAATATCAGTGGTACTTGGACTCAGGATGCTTATCACACATGACTAGAAGGGAAGATTGGTTTGTCAACATGAAGCCCTCGTCGAAGAACACTGTGAAATTTGCAAATGACAACACTCTAGCAGCTGAAGGTGTTAGTGATGCTCTGATTATGAGGAAAGATGGCAAGAGATCAATAATTTCCAATGTGTTGTACATACCAGGCATGAAGAGTAATTTGCTCAGTATAGGGCATCTTGTTGAAAAGAACTACAAGGTAGTTGTCGAAGACAAGATGATGAGAGTTCTCGACGCAAGTGGTAGGTTGATCTTGAAGGCTCAAATGTCTCAGAATAGGACCTTTAAGATTGAACTCAAGGTGATGGAGCACAAGTGTCTAGCTACAGCAGCCAGCAGAGATGAGTGGTTATGGCATTTTCGACTAGGTCATCTCAACTTCAATGACATCAGAGAGCTGAAGAGAAGAAATAGGGTTTCAGGATTACCAGAAATCGACATTCCAAGTGAAGTCTGTGAAGAGTGTGTTCAGTCGAAACAACACAAGAATAGCTTCAGCAAGGATGCAGGAAAGAAGTCGAAGGCAATTCTTAAAGTCATACACTCTGATGTATGTGGTCCAATCCATGTGGATTCGATTGGTGGAAACAGGTACTTTGTCACGTTCATAGATGATTACAATCGAAATTTGTGGACTTACCTCATCAAGAAGAAAAGTGATGTGATCGAGGTATTTTCCAGATTCAAATCTATGGTCGAAAGACAGAGTGGTCGAAAGCTGAAAATTCTGAGGACTGATGGTGGTGGAGAGTATGTGTCGAAAGAGTTCGATGCATTATGTGAAAAGGAAGGGATTGTGCATGAGGTGGTGCTACCCAATACTCCACAGCAAAATGGAGTTGCAGAACGAAAGAAAAGAACCATCATGAACATGGTGAGAAGTATGTTGAATGGAAAGCATCTACCCAAAGAATTATGGGGAGAAGCGGTTTCGACAACAACATATATTTTGAATAGATGTCTGACGAAGAAGCTTGAAGGAATCACACCAGAAGAATGTTGGTCTGGTGTCAAGCCTAGCCTCAGTCACTTGAAGGTGTTTGGATCTATAGCACATAGACATGTGCCCGATCAGTTAAGAAGAAAGGTTGATGACAAGTCCAATCAGATGATCTTGATAGGATATCATTCGACTGGAGGTTACAAGCTGTTCAACCCAGTGAATAAGCAGGTAGTGATCAGCAGGGACGTGATCATAGATGAGCTTAAAGAATGGGATTGGATTGAGAATGTCAAGAAGGGTTCAGTGAGAATCTCTTGTGAAGAACCAGCCAATGAAGTCGAAAGAGAAGTTCGACAGGAACTAGTCACAGATGAAGCAGGTTCAAGCAGATCTCGACGAACAAGACATATGCCTGCAAGGTTGCAAGAATGTGTAATTACATCAACTCTCCACCATCACCAAACTCAGGAAACTCTACCGTCTTGTTATAACAATTGATATGAACACGATTGAACTCCAACCAGTTCATTCCAAAGATTACATCGATTTGGTGCAAGGGTAAGCACACCAAATCCATCACAAAACTCTTCTCAAAAATCGTCACTGGACACCTCAAACACACAAAAGTAGTAGTAACAGAACCATTAGCTGGGGTTTCTATTATCATGTTACTATTCATATCAGATAACTTCAAACTCAATCTATTAGCACATTCAAGCGAGATAAAAGAATGAGTAGCACCACTGTCAATAATAGCAATCAACTTGAGATTATTAATAAAGCAAGTACCTCATATCAGGTTGTCCTTCTCTGGCGCCTCTGCGCCACTCAAAGGAAACACTCTACCACTGGTCTGAGCAGTAGTCGCAGTCTTCTTCGGCTTCTGACATTGAGTACTGATATGACCTTTCTCACCACAGTTGAAACAGGTTGGACCATCTTTCTTGCAGTTAGTAGCTCTATGTCCCTTCTTACCACATCTGTAGCACCTCACCACATTATTGGTGCACACATCAGCACGGTGGCCTTACTCGCCACACTTATAACACTTCCCAGAAGCGGGAGCTGCTCCTCCACTTGTCTTTTTCCCCTCTGAAGCCTTCTGCTTCCCTTTGTCAGCTGAAGTCGTATAAGGCTTACCCCTATACTGCCCCTTCTTCTCACTCATCTACTTGTAGTGAGCAGATCGAGCTCGGCTATCCTCATCATAGATTCTGCTATTGTCAACTAACTCTGCAAACCTGCGAATCTGTTGGTATCCAATACCTTGCTTGATCTCTGGTCTCAGCCCATTCTCGAACTTGAGACACTTGGACATCTCAGCATCAACACAGTTGTAGTGAGGATAAAACTTCACCAGCATCTCAAACTTTGCAGCATACTCTGCCACAGTCATGTCTCCTTGCTTCAGCTCAAGGAATTCCACCTCTCTCTTGCCACGAGCATCCTCTGGAAAATACTTGCTCAGAAACTCCTGCTTGAACACAGCCCATGTTATCACAATGCCAACATCTTCCAGTCTCTGACGGGTGTTATCCCACCAGACCTCGGCCTCTTCTTCCAGCATATGCGTCCCAAACTGAACTTGTTGCGCATCAGTACACCCCATCACCCGGAATATCTTATCAATTGCCTTCTGCCACTTGTGTGCACTTGCTGGGTCATGAATACCCACAAAAGTCGGTGGATTGTTCCTCTTGAACTCCCCCAAAGAACGAAACTCATCTGGAATTCCATCATTCTGATTGAGTTGCACCACCACATTAGCAACTGATTCCAAAGCATCAATAATAACACGGTCATTTCTTCTAGCCATCCTGCACACCACCAACAAGGTTAGAAGAAAAAAAACATCGACAGTGTACACACACTCGTCGATTGACAGGGGACTGACATCATGTAAAAACCTGTCTGGACGGACCGACCTGCTCTGATACCACTAATGTAACACCCTTCTTCTACCCAACAAAATGACACCATAGTACGACAAAATAATCAGAGTAACATCCCAAAAAGGGCATCACATATCTTCACAATACGTCATAATAACCACCTGTCCCGTCACACGGGTTTTACCATCATAAGTTAATTAAACACCACGCAGCGGAAAAATCAAGTTTAAACAAAACTTTTATAATTCAAAACTTCTCAAATAAAACTCATGAAAAACATCATGTCCACAAAACAAAAGAATGAAATCGTTCGACTCAAACGTCCCGACCCGATGTTACATATCAGAGCAAGACCCTCTAATCGACGGGGAAATAAAAAATACTTCAAAATAAATCTTCATGCGCCAAAGGAGCTAAACCTGATCACCTGCACGTTACCCACGTGGAGGCAACATTCAAACAGGCAGGGTGAGTAATCACGAAATCAATATATAAGATAGGCGTAAAAGATAAAGCACAGCACAACAACAACATCTAAACATCAATAACCTCAAGAATACATCAATCACAACAATCTCATGCAATGTCACATAGTATGCAATGCAACATCGGACTCATGCATGTGGTGCCAACATCGTCATAATCGATGGACACTAGGCCATCACCCTTCAAAGATCCCCACCAATAGGATCGATTCTACACAAGAACCAGAGCACGTCATAAAAACACTTCAATCCACACAATGGGATTGAAGCCACCAAATGGACCAAAGTCCTACTATGCCATGAATGCATGATGCAAAATCATCATAATAAACATCGTCATAAAATCGTCATGGTTGCATCATCATTCATGAATTCATCATCAAATAAAACATCATAACAACACACCAAGTCGCATCGTCAAAGTTCATCATCATAACTCACAATGCGTCATAGTTAGTTCATCACATAAATTCCTGATTTTTACCCTATTTATCGTCATTACTGGATTACTAGTGTCTTATTACATCAATATAACCCCGTGTCTCAAGGAAACCACGTTACAAGCGAGATCGGGACAGAAATCGCAAGAACGGAAAATTCTGCACATGTCTTTGCCCATACGCGTGTGAACCTCCCTAATACGCGTATGGCTTCAATTCACGCCACCCCATACGCGTACTGGCCATCCCTTACGCGTATCAGCAGAGAGGATTTTTCCTTTCCATTCTCCTTCAGATCTCCTTACATGTACTGCCTAGCCCATACACGTCAGACTCGTTCCCCCAATCCTATACGCGTACTGCCATCATCAATAGAGAGCCGTGTCAACCCTTGAGAACAGGTGCGTACGCTACGCGTATCACCTTGGGAATGTCCCCATACACGTACTGCCTTCCCTCATACGCGTATTGCCCTCATTCATACGCGTATCACCTTCTTCCATACGCGTATCACCAGAGACTCCTCCAAAACTCAGAAATCGCATCTGAACACAAAGTCTCTCCTTCCAGCACCTTCAATCCATCAGAAACAGTCTCAATTCGACTTCGATTCATCCCAGATCTATGTTATTCATCTTACTTCATCATCTACATCAATTATGCTTAATTACTACGTCTGAATTTAGTTATTATCAGGTTCAATTTGCAGATCCGGTTATTAAAGGTTCGTCACAGCATCAATAAATCGTTCAACATCCAAAACACATAAATTTGCACCAGATTCATCATAAAATCACATACATCAGATCACGAAAATACTCAACAGATTCATCACAGATCCACACGAATTCATCAAAAAAACGAAAACACATGGTTACTTCTACCTTAAACTCATATCAAACATATTAACCCGGATTACCCCCATCCCTCGAAATTTCAGCAGAAATTCTTCGTTCTCCAGGGTTCTATGGTTGATTCCTCAATCTAGCCTCCTCTCTCTTCAGATCTCTAATCTCTTTAGGGTTGCCAAAAATTTTGATCTCAAAACCCCCTAATTCTCTTTTGTTAAACCTATGGGTTTTTGGGCCTTAATCCCTGTTTACCAAATTATCCTCCACTAATCCCCCTACATTACCGTCTTACCCTTAATGACCTCCTAATTATTTTAATTAACAATAATAATAATAATAATAATAATAATAATAATAATAATAATCTAAAATAATATTTTAAGTATTCAAACTATTTCAATATTATTATTAATAACATAATCTAATTAAATTAATAATTCTAAGGTCTCCATGTTCCCTTAACTCGAGTCTACCCCACAAAATCACTTAATTCATCAACGTCACGAAGTCATCACAAAACACCAAAACACCGCATAATCATAATAATTAAATAAATAAATATTATAATTATTTGGGCGTTACATTTGACACCCTGAGAGGCGCCTATCACATAGATGTTTTGCAAATCATCTATAGTATGTACAAACACCAAAAATCTCTTTTCTCTTTGGGTGACTGGTCGCACTCAGAATGACATGAGTATCATTGGATCTCTTTCTTTGATTGGAAGACGACAATTCGGTGATGCCAAATCCCTCATCATAGCCAAATCTCTAGTTGAGAGACTCCAAATCCTACATCATCATTTCTTCAATAATAAAGGAGTTTAGTTTGACACCATATGAATGAGGCTCATGATGGAAGTGGAGCCAAGGCCAATATTTCAGTAACCTACCCTTACAAGGGTCCAGGCCAACACATAGCGCCATAGAAAATCACCCCAATCTTAAGTCTTCAGAGAGAAAGCGTCGAACAATGGAACATGCAGACGTAGTCTATTCTATAGTGTAACATTACATGAATGTATCAAAATTTAAGGATTATGCAATTTGTTTATTTTGAGATCATGAGGCAACTGAAAATCTTATACATGAAGGGAAAATAGTCTATTAGAGATGAGAAATGGAGTCATACATCGTATTTCAAATTGGGAAGCTAGAATATGAACTCTTTTTGAATCTTCGCCTTTCCTAAAGTTATTATTCTACATATTTTGCAGGAAGAAGTTTAGATGGAAGTAACTGTAATGTTACAGTTGATAAATACCATCGTTAGCAGGTACACATTATTAAGTTTACTATTCTATACATTCTACTTAATTAAGTGTAATATAACTATGAGTGTAACTATTATCATTCTCAGCACAATAGTTTTAAGTTTCTTATAATCAACACCAAATCTAATAAAAACAGGAAGATGTAGATTTAATGGAAGCTATCCAAGTCAACATTTAACAATTTTCAATTTAATGGACAAGAATTCCACCAGGTATGCATGTTACTTTAACAAAAACTTGGTGATTTCAACCAAGAAGTTGTTAATGTAGTTAATTCTCAATAGTTGCATTTCATTTCCTACTGTTTATCAATTTTTCTTGATAATAAAAAATTTGATTAATTTGATTGTAAATAACACACAGACCGTGGATTCTCATTCTTTTCCACAACACTTCATTGGTTTGAGCCAAGAAATAGGACTAGCTCCTACTGCTATCATCAAATGACAGTGATCTTTATGAATTAGCATTAAAAAAACTTTATTACAATAAGAAGACATGGCCTATGTCTTCTGCAATAGGTTAGTGACCTGGTTCCGAATATGATTAATCATACTAAGGTTGATTTTAAAGATAAAAAATTTGAAGAGAAAAAATTAGATATTGATGTTATGTCTTTTTTAGTGGCGGAAAGATAAACAAAACACACTGGATTGAAAAATATCGTTTCACAAAGAGCTCAAAGTTTTGTTTGAAGAACAAAGTGTCTAAAGCAGGTTTAGTTGAAAATGAAGAGGAATTGAAGTTGGTATTTTTGGGAGTAGTTTGTCATATTTTTAACAAAGTGTTAGGCTTATTATGTACTCATTTTGAAGAAGTTGAACAATTACAATCACTTATATAAATATGTAAATTTAATTATTCCCTTTTTAATATATTTTTTTAAATGCATTTAAAAGATTTGTTAAAAAAATAAAGGAAATTGAAAATTTATTTGAACAATTTCAAAAAAAAAAAAAATTGTGGCAGTTTAAATAGTAATATTAAGTTTATGTTAAATATGTATTGTGACATTTTAGCAGGGCCGTCTTTGAGGGCGTGCAAAACGACCTACAACACAGGACCTCACATTTTTTCATGAATAAACTTTGACAAAAAAGACCTCCATACACATTATTCTCAGTTAAATAGAATCTCTTAAAAATAACTTACGACTAAAATGAAATTAACTTTAAATTTTTACACAGGACCTCTCAAAAGTTGAAGACAACCCTGCATTTTAGAAAGCCTTTAGCTACAACAAAATACCATTGTTTTAAACTTTTAAAAATAGAGGTTAGAGCGATGTTTATTTAGAAACCGCCATAATTTACTTAAACCATCTACAGCGTTTTTGAAAACTTTCATATTAGTCATTTTAGTTAATCGTGGTTGTTGAAACAGTGACAGTTCTCTTAATTTAATCGCCATAATTAACAAATTTTTTTTAGTGTAAGTCTACTGATCGAGTCTAGGGAATTTATTCGACTTAGTAATTAATTAGAAATAAATAATTATAAGTTGTGGCTTTTGAATTAACCAACTTTGGACGCCTAGTTTAATTCTGAATTGGCTATGGAATTAGAGAACTATTATGTAAAATAGTGAGTTGTACACAAAAAAAAAATGGGTACAGTGGTCTTGTTAATTCGTTGTGAGATAATAACGTAATTGTAATTCAATTAATACATAGTTCATCAACAGGTATAGTCATGAAATTAAAAATAAAGATTAATCGCCTTTCATTGTCGAATTTTACTCCAACAAATTTCTCATTTTATTTTCGTACCAAAACATTATTGAAACCCTCTTGTTATTAATTGTAAATTGCATTGTTATTATCTTGTTAAATTTACAATCATTATGGAGATGAATTCTTTTATTAATTCGACGAGACTAGTACACTTGCTAGAATTGTCATCAGTTATGCAACATGTAAGGAAAATTTCAAGCTTTATAGACATTTTATTGGTCTTGATGGATTCTTTTTAAAGAGTTTTTGTAGAGGACAAATATTGAAAGCTATTGATATAGATCATGATGACCAAAAGCTTCCAATAACATTTGTTGTTCTTGAAGGAGAAACAAAGAATATTTAGATATGATTCTTGGAACATTTGATTGATGTTATTGGAGGTAGGAATGAGTGTCTTTCCTACACTTTAATTTTTGATAAAAAAAAGTTATGTTGTATTGTATTTTTATATTCATTCGTTTTAGATTTTTACAGGATTTGTCCACAAATCTTCAAAAAAACAGATACATGTTTCACATTAGTCAATCTAAAGAACCGACAAACAAAACTTTTACACGATCTTAACTCAGAAGCCTTCAAATAGATCTTTTACATAAGTCAAACTCAATAACCTAAAACAAGAGCTTTTACATATGTCATGCTCAAGAACCTAGGAATAAGTTTTTACTAGGTTTAGGTTGCAATTTTTTAAATCTTTTATAAAATAATTTCACTAGTGAATCACACTCTTGAATACAAAAGATTTAACACTACACAAGTGATAACAGAACTCTCACAAGGATTTTTTTGGTCTTTTAGCACTATGACAATTCTCGTGAAAATGTAATCTTAGAAATAGAGAGAATTGAACAGAAATAGAGATGTTTCTATTCTGAAATATGGTTTGGAATGAAATTAGGAGAAATCTCCTTTACCTAAAAAAAATTGGTTCAAAAAAGAAATGATTTATAGGTCAAATTAATTGATTTAATTGATTAATCCTAGTTAGTAAATGATTATAATGTTGTAAATTTTGATATATATTTCAAAAGTTTTAAATTAACTTTATCTTCTAATTTTAAATGAGAAATGTGATAAAATATTTTATAAAAAATTATTATTATTATTATTATTATTATTATTATTATTATTATTATTATTATTATTATTATTATTATTTATGATTTGACTTGGTCAAATAACATTTTTTTTTACTTTACTTAGTCAAAACCTTTAATACCTTTATCTCTCTTGTATATAAGAATGATGAGACTGAAAGAATATAACGTGAAAAACTTCAGTTTTATTTTTATCCCCTTCATTTCCTTTTGCCTGGTTACATCTTCTAGACATTTAAAAATTATTTCTTATTGTTCTGTTACCTCATATTTATACCGAGAAGAGCCTGTTGAATCCTAAGGAATTTGCACATATGAGGTGGATAAATCCTTAAGTACAGTGTTCTTACACGCCTCAAGTTTGTTTAATAATTTATTATTTTGCAGGATTAATATTAGTCTTTATAATTACGGCTTCTCCACTATCTCGCAATCTAGTATACCCTAAACTAGCAGAGTACCCAATAATTGGGTCTTTCTCCCAGCACACAATATCGTCTTTATCTTCAACAGGCTTATAATTAACCAGAATATCATTCAGATTAGCAAGCTCAATGGCAGCCTCGCCTTCCTGATTCGTTTCCAAGCCTAGATTTCCCCAGATCCAATTCCCTTCTTCCCACGTTCCCATACAATTAACTGTTGCACCTTTCATCGAACTAAGCGAATGGCAGATGGGAAATCTATCCCTCATCTCGAAGTTACCCGCCCACTGCCCCTGCCAGAACGAAACATGCTTACCATCCCCAACATACACTCTAATGTTGTTCAGAAACACAGCATCAGGAGAGTTGTCCCTACCATTAAAATTCAGTAAATCTTTCCACCAGTTAGAAGATGACTTGAAAGGAGCTTTCCCTTCGCCTCCCATAACAGCAAGTTTGATATTGCCGTAATGCGACTCCAAAACGTCCATCCAAAGGGAAGAAGAATTGGAGTTAATAATCCTCCATTTCCACTTCTGAATCAAGGCAATATTGAAAAAGTCCATCTTCTTCAGGCTAAGCCCTCCGACCTCAGTCGAACGGGAAACGTTGTCCCATGAAATCCACACAGTCTTACGTTTGTCAAAATAGCCACCCTAGAGGAACTTGTTAAACAAGCTCTCAATCTGCTTCGAAACCGCTTTCGGCATCTTATAAAAAGACATATAAAATATAGTCAGACTGTTAAGAATCGACTTCAACAACGTTAGCTTTCCTCCAAATGAAAGAAGCTTGTCATTCCAGCCTTCGAGCCTAGACCGAACAGTGTTGATGACCTTGGACCACGTAGCAATGCGAATAGGGTTGGCACCAATGGGTAATCCCAAAAAAGTGAAAGATTTCTCTTCAATCCTGCAATTCAAAAAGGAAGCAACAACGATCAAGAAGTTAGTGTTCAAGTTAATGCCTATGACTCTGCTTTTGGAATAATTAACCCCGAGACCAGACAGCAACTCGAAGCCTTTCAAGATTGTTTTGATCGACCAAACGTTCTGCCAGTTGCTATTAGAAATGATTAGAGTGTCGTCCGCAAATTGCAGGACATCCACTTTGCAACCCTCACTTATGGGAAAACCTTCAAACACTCCAATCTCCGCTGCCTTGGAAACCAACCTCGTCAAAGCTTCAATCACCAATATAAAGAGAAAAGGGGACAACGGATCCCCCTGACGAAGGCCCCTTTCGACCCCGAAGTCCTTCGTAGGAGATCCGTTAACCAGAACAGACATATGACTAGAAAACACTACTGCTTCCATCCACCTGACCCATCTCTTCCCAAAACCCATAGCCTGAATAAGAACCTAAGGAAATCCCAGTTGACCATGTCGTACGCTTTCTCAAAATCTACCTTGAACAGCAAGCACTGTCTTTTTTCTCTAGTAGCAAAATCAACCACCTCGTTAGCTATTAGAGCTCCATCCAACATCTGCCTCTCTGGGACGAAAGCCGATTGGTTACGAGAGATCAGCTTATCCAAGACTTTCTTCAATCTTCTTGCCAACAACTTGGAAAAGATTTTGTGGAGGCACCCCACCAGACATATAGGCCGGTAATCGTCCAAACTAAGAGGAGAAGCTTTCTTAGGAATCAAAGCTAAAAAGCTATAGTTAATCGCCTTGTTAAGCTTAGCTTTACTGTGAAAACCTTAACAAAAGAGATGATGTCTTCCTTCAAAAAATGCCAACACTTCCTAATAAATAAAAAAATTGAAGCTGTCAGGGCCTGGGCTTTTACCGCCATCACAATTCCAAACAGCCTCCTTAATCTCAAGCTCAGAAAACTCTGCCTCCAGCAAGTTCGCCTCCAACGAAGAAAGTTTTGAAAACTGACAATCAGACATAACTGGCCTGTCCACCTCAAGTTCAGAAAACTTGTTTTTGAAGTGTAAGAAAACATCCTCCTTGATCTCCTCTACCCCTTCCAATAAACCGTGGTCAGACTGAATAGAGAAAATAGTGTTTCTTCTTCTCCTTCCCTTGATATAATTATGAAAGAAAGAAGAGTTGTTATCTCCGTGCTTGATCCAACGAACTCTCGCCTTTTGCATAAGAATTCTCTCTTGGGCCACCAAATTATTCCACAACGAAGAGACAGCCTTGCTTCGAGAAACCACAAGATCACCAATCTCCTCCTCCCTACAACTCCCAAGTAACCCATCAATCTCGTTTAAGACGGACACATTCGCCTTAATGTCAAGATTAACCTTTCCAAACACTTCCGAATTCCACCTCCTAAGACTCTCTTTCAACAATATAAGTTTCTCTTTAATCACGAAATCACTTATACCCACCACCTGGAAGCTCATCCACTCCTTCTCAACAAAACTCAAAAAATCCTTGTTCTCAAACCAAGCGTTTATGACTCTAAACGGTTTAGGGCCCCAATTCGAGTTATTGGAAATAAGCCATATCAGGCAATGATCCGAAACCTCTCTATTACCTATAAGCTGCCCTACAATATTCCATCTATCCACAAGAGACTCCGAAAGCAAAAAATGATCTATTCTGCTCATCGATCTCCCATCCCCACTATACCACGAAAACCTCTCTCCCTTACAAGGAACGTCCACCATCTTAACATCTTCAATAAATCCACTAAACTCCCTCATTTCAGTACCTCTGCTAACGTTGCAACTGCCCTTCCTATCTTTATAATTGATGGTAAAATTAAAGTCCCCACCCCAGCACCAATCCCCATCACTGTATTTGACCTTTAAATCAACAAGCTCCCTCGGCAACGCTCTTTTGAGATTCAATTGACAAGGAGAACATATGTTCACCAAATAGTAAAAGTGCCCCTTCCACAAGACCTTCATGCCCAGAAAACCATTACCTCTAAATGAGAACAGAGGTTCAAAGAAACCCCGCTTCCACAAAATCAGTAAGCCACCTGCCTGACCATTAGAAGCCGAGTACGACCAATTAATTGATTGCTAAGGCCAGAAGCTGCACGCGATCTGATCCTGGATAATCGCAAGTTTAGTTTCCTGGATAAAGAAAACATCAGAATGCCCAGCCTCAATCTCCATGCCAATCCTCATTCTTTTAATTTTGCTGCCCCCACCTCTAATATTTAGATACCCTATTATCATTTTGTCTTCTTAAGTGATACCTTCTTAACAGCCTTAGCCTTCAAGACTTGATCTACTTGTCCACAAGATTTCTTCTTATTCTGACTTCCTCTGGGAATTGAGGTAATCCCCAAGTTGACCAAAGCATTGCAAACCTTATTTCCAACATCTGACTCCACATTATCCCAGAACCTAGAGTTCCCTTGTTTGATGTCAGAGTCATTAGTAGACTCGCAGCACAGAATATCGCCCCCTGAGAAAGTCGGATTACTCACAATATCTGAAGGACACGCTACCACTTCCAACCTATTACCAGCAGAAATTTAGAGAACTTTTAGGTTTCTTCTTAGTTTTCCTCTTCAATGAAATACTGACGGATGGGTTAAAATTTTGATTCAAAGAATTCTCCCTAAGGCCCAACTCTCCCAAAGCAGGCCTAGACTGAGGCCCAACAACATCAAGACCAGGATCCAGCAAAAAGGCTTTATCCGGGTCCACCATACAAACCTTCAAGTCCACTGCCTTAAAAGTCCCGTTCTTCATAGTAGGCCCCTCAACTGCATCATTAAGGTTCAGACTAACCTCGTCTTCCAAAACAGAACATCTGACATCCCTCTTTCTTGGAACCGTACACGCCAACCCCTTTTTAATCCCAATTGCTACAACATCATCAGACACATACACTACGCCAAACAAGGGAAAATAGGGCGCTTTTTTTGGCCTATGACAGCGCTTAAAAGCGCTGTCTAAGCCAGCACTGTCGTAGGTAAAGACAGCGCTTTTTTATTTATGAAAAAACGCTCTCTAAAAGGGGACTTAAGACATCGCTTATAAAAGCGCTGTCTAATGTATACGTATAAAATTTTAAAGAATTTTTTTATATGCTTTAGAGAGCGCTATTTTTCTTCAAAAGCGCTCTATAAAGTGGGACTTTAGATAGCGCTTTTGAAAGCGCTGTCTAATGTATACGTATAATGATATTTATATATACCTTTAGAGAGCGCTTTTTCCTTAAAAGCGCTCTCTAAAGGTGGACTTTAGACAGCGTTTTTGAAAGCGCTGTCTAATGTTTAACCTTAGACAGCGCTTTTTTCTAAAAAGCGCTGTCTTTTGTCTACGTATAATTTTGAAGATTTTTTTTAAAAATCTCATTTTAACCATTTTTTTTATGCAGAAACCTGTATAATTCACATTTCCATAAACCTGTATAATTCACATTTCAATAAACCAGTATGGATATGCATTTCCATCAACAAATTCTATTTCAAAACTAGAATTTACATTAATGGAGAATTCGCACAAATTATATAAACTAGAATTTGTACATTTCAATAAACTAGAATTTACATGCAGAATTCGCACAAATTCTATTGTATGGTTTCAAACCTGCATAGAATTTACATTTCAATAAACTAGAATTTACATTCACAAAACTATACATTCAAGAAAGAATTCTTCTTGCAATAAAAAATTCGTACAATTCCTCCTTAGTATCTTGCAATTGTTTCCTCGTGTAATAAGGACACACTATATCATCGAAATACTACATAACAAAACAAAATACGCATTAGTTAAGAAATAATATATAGATGTTTTGTGTTATCAAGTAGCATCACTAATAAGCAATATTGTGAAAATTAATATACCTCCACTTTGACCCATGTAATATTGGTTGCTCTAGCCCGTGCTACTCGTGCGTATCTTCTTGGTTACTAGACATTTGACCTGTAAGAAAGAAAAAAACAGAAATTAAATGACAAATATAAAAATCCATAATCCTAATCCATTGAATGATATAAGCTATATTGAATGATATAAGCTATAATTTTACAACTAGTACCTTTTTCACTAACGTCTCTTTCTTTTCTTGTTTGGAGTATGTTCTACCCGTCTCTTAACAACACGGACGGTTGGATTGATCCAAATACTCTCATTATGATCATTTCTAGTATATGATTCATTCGCTATAATATTTTCATCTTGATCATTTCTAGTAAATGATTCAATATCAACATCAATATCACCTTGATCTCCAACATTTTCATCAATTACTTTGTTAGATAAAAGCACTATAGACCATTTTGTACTTGTCGGATCAGTGACATAAAACACTTGTTTAGCTTGAGAGGCTAGAATAAAAGGCTCATCTTTGTACCCCACCCTATTAAGATCCACTTGCAAAAATCCTGACTTATCCATTCGTACGCCATTATTATTTTCAACCCACTTGCAACGAAATATAGGAATCTGAAACTTCTCATAATCAAACACCCAAATACGCTCGATAACCCCAAAATATGACAGATTTGCAAATTTGGGGTTTAATTCTTTCACACTTGAAATGTGCATTGCTTCAGCTACCACGGTGACACCACTATTTTGCATAGTACTTTTATCATCTTGTTCTTTGGTATAAAATGTGTATCCATTAATTGTGTATGCGCTATAAGAAAACACGACCATACTTGGACCATATGCTAAACATCTCAACCTTTCTGTTATTGAATCGCGGTCTGAATAATACTTTGAATAAATATGATCCTTAAACCAAGGTATGAAACTTCGATTGTGCTCTCGTACTATCCAATTCTCATTTCTATTCGGATTTAAACCTCGGAGAACATCCTTGTGCATTTCAACATACGGCTCAACCTCATTCTCATTGTGCAGAACATACAAATGCACTTGATCCCGTTCGACCCTTGATACTGTCACAACTTCATTTCCAATTAACTTTTTTCCTTCTTTTTTTTCGACAATATGAGATTTGGGGAGTCCAATTGATTGTACATTGGACAGATATTCAGTACAAAACTCAACCGCTTCTTCAACAATGTATCGTTCGGCAATACAACCCGCTGGTCGACTTCGGTTTTTCACATAACCTTTTAATATTTTCATATAACATTCAGCAGGGTACATCCATCTCATATAAGCCGGTCCACACAATTGTGTCTCTTTCACCAAATGAACAACTAGATGAACCATTATGTCAAAAAACGAGGGAGGAAAAATCATTTCAAGATCACACAAAGTAATAACTATTTATTTTTGCAATGTTGGTAAGATCGCAGGATCGATCACCTTACTGCAAATTGACTTGAAGAAAAAACACAATTTAGTTATTGTGCTTCTTACTTTTTCTGGCAGAATAGAACGTATACCTATTGGTAGAAAATGTTCCATTATAACATGGCAGTCATGCGTCTTTAAACTCTTTAACTTTAGGTCTTTCATAGACACAAGTCTTCTAATATCTGAAGAGTATCCTTCTGGAACTTTAACTTCACTTAGAAATTTACACAATATTTTTTTCTCCTTTCTAGAAAGAGTATACGCGGCAGGTGGTAGATATGTTCGTTTTCCTTTCTTCAATGGTCCTAATTCAGTTCTTATCCCCATCGCTATCAAGTCCTTTCTTGATTTAAGGTCATCCTTAGACTTTCCTTGTATATTGAGTAACGTACCAATAACACTGTCAAATACATTTTTTTCAATATGCATAACATCGAGAAAATGTCTTACATACAACGACTTCCAATATGGCAGTTCAAAAAAAATTGACCTCTTTTTCCACCCACTCTTGACAAGTGTATGTGCAAAAGGCTTTCCAAACTGAGTACTCACATCTTTCACCTTTTCAAAAATTTGATCACCTGTCAATATAGTTGGAGCTCTACCAAAGGACTGAGTGTTGTGTAGGGATGACAATGGGCAGGGTATGGGTAGGGTACTATAGTATCCGTCCTTATACCCGCAGTTGAAAAAAATCCCTGTACCCGAGCCCATACCCGCTTAGGTATCAAAAATGGCACCCGTCCCCGTACTCTATGGGTATATAAGTGTCTGTATCCGTACCCGTTACCCGAATTTCTAATTAAAATAAATTTAGCAAGTATAAAATATCATAATATTTTAAGTTTTTAAAAATATTAAAAAGTTTTTAAAATTTTTTATTGTTGAATTGTGAAATAAATGATCACTTATATTAAATATGTAGTAGTTTAAAATTGATTTTTTTTACAAATTTTATAAACATTTATTTTTATATAATAATATAAATTAAAATATATAAATATATATTGCGCGGGTATGGGGCGGGCTGGGTACTAAGGTGCCCATACCCGTACCCATCCCTGCTTATTTAAGTGGGTAATTACCCGAGCCCATACCCGTACCCATTTTTGCGAGTTTTTACCCTACCCGTTGTGGGTAATTTTGTGGGTACCCACTAGGGATGAGCCAAATTGCCATCCCTAGTGTTGTGAAAATATTTTTTTGATAATTTTAATTACATAAAATCTTTGAAGAGATAATATGAATTATAATATTAATTTTAGTGGCTGGAACATTGTATTAAAATTATACAATGATGTTATGGATTAAAATTGTAGGAAAACAAATGGCAAAATACATTTTTTGGTCCTTTAATTTTACCTCAGGGTTCATTTTGATCCCTTAACTTTAGTGGGGAGTTGATGTTCTTGTCTGCAAAGCAAGTAGACGAACTTCAAGAAGACGAAGCTTTGGTGTTTGCAATGTTTGCATCGTTGCAAATTGATCGTGAAGCTGCAAGTGTGGAGTTGCCCATTGTCTGTGAATTCCCATATGTGTTTCCAGATGACATCAGTTATTTGCCTCCAGAGCGTGAAGTAGAGTTTGCAGTGGACTTAATACCAGGTACGAGTCCAGTGTCGATGGCTCCTTATCAGACGTCAGCTTCTGAGCTAAGTGAATTGAAGAAATAGCTGGAAGAATTGCTTGAGAAGAGGTTTGCCCGACCAAGTGTTTCTCCATGGGGTGCTCCTGTGCTGTTAGTGAAGAAGAAAGATGGAAGTATGAGGTTGTGTGTTGATTATCGGCAGCTGAATAAAGTGACTATCAAGAATAAGTATCTGCTACCGAGAATCGACGATTTGATGGATCAGCTAGTAGGTGCCTGTGTGTTCAGTAAGATTGATTTGAGGTCAGGTTATCATCAAATTCGAGTTAAGCCTGATGATATTTCGAAGACGGCTTTCAGGACGAGGTATGGACACTATGAATACACTGTGATGCCGTTTGGTATATCTAATGCACCTGGTGTGTTCATGGAGTACATGAATCAGATTTTTCATGATTATTTGGATAAGTTTGTGGTGGTGTTTATCGACGATATCTTGATATATTCTAAATCTGAAGAAGAACATGCCGAACATTTGAGAACTGTGTTGCAAGTGTTGAAAAAGAAGAAGTTGTATGCAAAGCTGTCGAAGTGTGAGTTTTGGTTGAAGGAAGTGAGTTTCCTTGGCTATGCGATTTCAAGTGGTGGTGTTGATGTTGATCCTCCTAAGATTGATGATGTGTTACACTGGGAGACTCCGAAGTCTGCTACTAAGATACGAAGTTTTCTGGGATTAGCAGGTTATTACCACTAGTTTATTGAAGGCTTTTCTAAGTTGGCGTTACCTTTGACTCAGTTGACTCGAAAGGGTCAAGCTTTTGTGTGGGATGTAGCTTGTGAAGAGAGTTTTGTGGAATTAAAGAAGAAGTTGATGACTGCTCCAGTGTTGATTTTGCCCAATCCGAGTGAATCTTTTGTGGTGTACTGCGATGCGTCGAAGATGGGTCTTGGTGGAGTATTAATGCAAAATGGACAACTTGTTGCCTATGCTTCGAGACAATTGCGAGTTCATGAGAGGAATTATCCTGCACATGACTTGGAATTGGCCGCTGTGGTGTTTGTGTTGAAGATTTGGAGACATTATCTGTTTTTCTCTAAATTTGAAGTGTTCAGCGATCATAAAAGTCTGAAGTACTTATTTAATCAAAAGGAATTGAATATGAGGCAGAGAAGGTGGTTAGAGCTGTTGAAGGATTTCGATTTTGATTTGAGTTAACATCCAGGAAAAGCAAATGTAGTGGCCGATACATTGAGCAAAAAGTCATTACATATGTTAATGCTTATGGTGAAAGAGTTGGAACTAATTGAGCAATTCAGAGATTTGAGTCTGGTATGTGAAGCGACTCCTGACAGTGTGAAGTTGGGAATGTTGAGGTTGACAAGTAGTATTCTGGAAGAAATCAGAGTGGGACAGCAATCCGATTTAAAGTTGGTTGACCAATTGACTTTGATTAACCAAGGCAACGGAGGTGACTTCCGGATTGACGAGAATGGTGTAATGATGTTCAGAGACAGGGTGTGTGTCCTAGATGTTCCCAGTATTAAGAGGAGTATTCTTGAAGAAGGGCATCAAAGTAGGTTGAGTATTCATCCCGGTGCTACGAAGATGTACCAAGATTTGAAAAAGTTATTTTGGTGGCCAGGTATGAAGAAGGATGTCGCGGAGTTTATTTATGCGTGTTTGACTTGTCAGAAGTCGAAGGTTGAGCATCAAAAGCCTTTAGGTATGATGCAGCCGTTGAGGATTATAGAATGGAAATGGGATAGTATTTCCATGGATTTTGTGGTGGGGTTGCCGAAGACTGCTAGGGGAAATGATTCCATTTGGGTGATCGTGGATAGATTAACTAAGTCGGCTCATTTCTTGCCGATGAGGATTAATCATTCTATGCAGAAGCTAGCTGAGATGTATATTGAAGAGATTGTGAAGTTGCATGGGATACCTTCGAGTATTGTGTCGGATAGAGATCCTAGGTTTACATCGAGGTTCTGGAAGAGTTTGCAAGATGCGTTGGGTACCAAGTTGAGGATGAGTTCTACCTATCATCCGCAGACGGACGATCAGACAGAAAGGACTATCCAATCTTTAGAGGATTTGCTGAGGGCTTGTGTGTTAGATCATGGAGGATCATGGGATAGCCATTTGCCGTTGATTGAGTTAACATACAATAATAGTTTTCATGCTAGTATTGGAATGGCACCATATGAAGCTTTGTATGGGAGAAGATTTAGGACTCCGTTGTGTTGGTATGAATCAGGCGAGAGTGCGGTACTCGGACCTGAAATTTTGCAAGAGACGACTAAGACGATTAAGATGATACAAGGGAGAATGAAAGCTTCGCAGAGTCGTCAGAAGAGTTACCATGATAAGAGGAGGAAAGCACTTGAATTCCAATAGGGAGATCACATGTTTTTGAGGGTGACGCCAATAATGGGTGTGGGTCGAGCTTTGAAGTCTAGGAAGCTCACTCCACATTTTGTTGGTTCATATCAGATATCGCAGAGGATAGGAGAGGTAGCTTATCGATTGCTTTACCGCCGTCACTTGCGAATTTGCATGACATGTTCCATGTATCTCAATTGAGGAAGTACATTCTGGATCCGTCGCATATGATTCAGATGGATGATGTATAAGTGAGGGATAATCTGACTGTGGAAGCATTACCTGTGCGTGTCGATGGTCGAGAGACGAAGTAATTATGGGGTAAAGACATAACTTTGGTGAAGGTGTTGTGGGGTGGACCAGCTGACGAAAGTTGGACTTGGGAACGTGAAGATCAGATGAGGGAGTCGTATCCGACTCTATTTCCTTGAGATAATTTTCGAGGGCGGAAATTCTTTAAGTGGGGGAGAGTTGTAACACCCCAAATTTCTAAGAATATTTATTTAATTTATTTAAATATTATATTCGTGGCTTTCTGTGAATTTCGGTGAATTTGGATGTTTTGGGTATTTTGTGGAATTTTAGTTATTTAATTAAATAATAGTATATATTATGGAATATAATGTATTATTATTTATTTTAAATAATATTAGAGGAATTAAGGGCGAAGTGGACATTTGAGGAGAATTAGTGAGGGCATTATGGAGAAAGCCCAAATTTGAGGCCCAAGGGTTAGTGAGAATATAAAAGGAGGATTTTGAGAATAGGGTTCACTTTTGTTAGACCGTGAAAAGAAGGAATGAAGGAGAACTCTGAGGAAAAAGGGAAAAGGCGAGGAATTCGTGAAGGTTTCTAAAGACTCAGAGAGAAAGCTTTGAATCGACAATCTAAGGCATGGGGAGTAATTACCTTTCATTGTTTTCATTATAGGATTCGATGTGATTGAAGTGGATTTTTGGGGATTTTGGGGTTTTTGAAGGGTTTATGAGTTATTGATGATTTGAAGGTATTTTGTGAATCGATTATTAAGGGTTGAATTTAATCGGATAAAAATAAACCTTTGGGGCAGATTTCCCCGTTGTTGTAGTTTTAACCTTGTGGTGAAGGATCTATGGAGTTTATGGGGAGCTTGAGAGTTTTGAAGGTTTAGGGGATTTAAGGTTTCCCATAGGGTCACGAATCGACCTAACATATGTAGGTTTTAGGCCTTTAATTTCTGTGATGTATTAGGACTGTTGTAGGGATGATTTTGGGTCATTTGGGACTGTAATCGCAAGTACTTTTGAGGCTGGGAAGCTACTGATGCGTAGCAGCGATTTCTTATAATCGCATGTTCGCTAGGCGAACCATTGCTTCGCAAGGCGAATGTTCGCCAAGGCTCGCTAAGCGAGCAGCGCAGCGAATGCGCGATGACATAGGAGTGGGTACTGAGATGCTTCTAGAGAGGAAGGGTGGGGCTTCGCTGGGAGTCTCGCTAAGCGAAGGAATCAGCGAGTGGGTTCGCTAAGCGAATAAACCAACGAGTATGACAGATGATTGTGTTTTTGGTGCTGAGTGTGGTGCCTGTGGGATTCGCTAAGCGAAGGTTGTAGTGAAAAGGTTCGCCAAGCGAAGCCTGGAGCGAACGTCTGTTGTTCGCGAAATTTCGTTTCTGTTGTCGTGCTGTTCTGGTGTTTGATGCTGTGATATTTATGATGATTTACCATGATGTTCTTGATGATATTGAGGTCCTGATTTGTGATGTTGTGATGAATATATGATGACATGATTTGTATGAGAATTGATGAATGATGATGCACATAATGATGTTTATTGATGATGATGATTATTGACGTTGTGTATCATACATTCATATGCATACTCTATGACGATGCTTCATTCCCATCGTGCGGATATGAGGTAATTATGACGTGCTCTGGTTCTGATTGCGGGATCGATCCTATTGACGGGGATCTTTACAGGGGTGATGGCCTAGTGTCCATCGATTATGATGATTGGTACCACATGCATAAGTCTTGTTGTGTATTTGCATTTAATTAACATTGTTGTATTTTATGATGTTGTGTGTGATTTTGATGTTTCCTTGTGATGACCCTAAAGATGTTGTATATGAAGATAATGCCATTTTATGTATATCTTGTTTTATAATGATTATTATGAATCTTGATTACTCACCCTGCCTGTTTGAATGTTGCCTCCACGTGGGTAACGTGCAGGTGATCAGGTTTAGCCGTGGATGCTTTCGAGGACCTTGAAGTTTATTTGCTTTTGGTCGATTTAGAGAGTCTTGCTCTGATAGTGTAACATCGGGTTGGGGTCCTTTGAGTCGAACTATGTTGTTTCCTTATTTTCGTTGTCATTTGACGATATGGTTTTATTTGATTATTATGATGTTTGTCGAAAACCTTTTATTTGAAAATTTGAGTTCCGCTGCCATATGAAGGGTTTTTGATTTATTTTGAGGAAAACCCTTTGTTTACAGGGCAAGTGTATTATTTTGATTTTAAATGAGGAATGTGCACCCTTTGAGGGAATTTTGATGTTTTACTCTGATTTTTGAATTGTTTCTACTGCAACATTATGGGGGTAGAAAAGGGTGTTACACAAGGCACATAAGTTATACATGTAGTTTAAACTAAACTTAAGAACAAATAGAAAAGTGAAACAATATTACCTCTTGGACGAAAGATTGAGGAAGTAAACACTTACACTTCTTTACTTGTATAGGCAATGATGAAATCCCTTAGTTATCAATTTGATTTTGTCCAATTCGTTTTCACAAATACACTTGGACACTATATATTGATGATTTCGTGAATGTAGGAGAAAGTCCCATACACTGATTTTAACTTAAATAACATGCCCTTAGGCCAATGTTCATCAAAGAGGACAACTAAGTGATTTAAGATAAGAATTGATATACAATTTAATAGATAATTGAAAATACTTATCTAAAAGAGTATAGTCACGCTTTTGGTCAAGATTCCAAGATGTTGTGGAAGACTTATTTTCTCTTGACTTGATGATCATCTTTTCTCCTTCTCAAATTCTACCATCTTCTGGTGATCAATTCATCTTTGGTGACTTTGAGTATATCTTCTAAAGATTCATCTGCATCAAAAGAACTTTCCAAAAGTTTCTTGGATATAATACATCACAAGTGATGTATTCAACCTTAATAATACTAAGTATTCTCAAGAAATTATAATATATCAAAGATAGTAATGAAAGGGGGAATTACCTACACTACATGTTACATGATTTAGCACAAATATTTGATAACTTCATAGGTTACAATATCCTTCTCCTTTTCCACAAATTCAATGAAAAAGGAGATGTTACCTTTTATATGCCTTGAGCTTCCCTTGTTAAGATCTCGTACTCTTTTCAAGAAATCAGGACATTTTACCTACAAAGTCAATAAATAATGCAAGGTACCCAATTTTCATTGGGTCCTCGAGAGTGAGTGGAAATATTGTTACACTTCGGCAAACATTGAAATACACCTTTAGGAACCAAAAATTTCCTAAATTTACATTTAGCAATGGTATGACCTTTCTTACAACAACAGTGACAAGTCAAATGACAATGAGAAAGACTTTCACGATTTGATTCTTTTGCAACAAAATTATACTTTCTGTATGGTTCATATAAAGGTCTTTTGAGTTTTGTTGGATCAACGACAAAAGTAACTTTTGGTTCTAAAGCCTTGCTTAATTTGGCCTTTAGAGCATTAACCTCTTTTTTCAAATATGACAAGTTTCACAACCAAAACAAGAAGGTTTATCATCCTCAATCTTATATTTTTGAGCATCTAACATGTTTTGCTTATGCGCTTCCATTTGTTTTTCCGTTTCTAAAATTTTAGCTTCATAATACGAAAATATTTTAATATTTGAAGCCAACCTTTTAAAAGCGTCTACGGCTTCACCATATAGATTCTAAAAAGAATTTTGTAATTCATAATGAGACATTTAATCAATAGGTTCATATTTAGAATGAATTACATTCTTCTTCTTATGCTTGGCCATGAGGCAAGGATTTTCCAATTCATCACTTTCACTTGAGCTACCCTCCTTGGAGGATTAACTATCACTATCCCATGCGATGTATGCTTTTTTAGACTTGCTAGACTTCTTTTGTTGGCCCTTTCCTTTATCCTTATTAAGTGATAGACAATGGAGCTTGTAATGGCCGGATCTTCCATAATTATGGCATGAACCTTTAGATTTTTCTTTCTTATTGTCATTTTCACTTGAGGTATTTAAATTCCTTCTATAGTTGATGAGATTCTTGTCGGGGTGCTTTATTCCATGTTTATTAATGTAATTATAGTACCTTCTAACAAAAATCCTCATTTCTTCAACATCCGACTTCTCATTATCACTAGTTCCACTTTCATCATGCTATTTCGTTGAGGACTTAGAACTAGAAGCCACAAGAGCAATTGACTTCTTTTCCACATCAATGTTCTTCAAGCTTACTAAACAAAGTTGTTGTATCCAATGTCAATGGATTGTTAGCTTCCTTGATGGCGGTCACCTTAGGTTGTCACTCCCTATTAAGACATCTCAAAATTTTGTTAGTAGTAATATCATTGGAAACCAGCTTACCAAGTGTATTCAAACAATTTACAAGATGAGTGAATCTCTTTTGCATATCGGCAATGGTTTCACCATGCTTCATATGAAAGAGTTTAAACTCTTGATTTAAAGTATTGATTCTAGCTTGTTTGACTTCATATGTACCCTCATGGGCAACTTGTAATGCGTCCCACATAGCTTTAGTAGTTTCGCAATGAGAAACACGGTAATATTCATTAACTCCTAAAGTAGATATTAGAATATTTCTTGTTTTCCAATCACTAGACCACTTTTTCTCATCCTCCTCATTCCATGGTGCTTCTGGTTTAGGTACAATAACACCATTCATAATGGTCATAGTTATTTCAAATGCACCATTTTGGATGACGCTCCATACTTTTCTATCAATAGAATTGATATGGATATGCATACAACCCTTCCAATAACCATAATTCTCGCCATTGAAAACCCGCGCTTTATTCTACGCCCCTTTTGGTTCGGAAGCCATAATCTAATAAGAGAATTTGAAGCACAAGATAAATCGGTGCTCTTGATACCACTTGTTAAACGGGGGCTAGGATCTAGAAGGGGGATTGAATAGATCGCCAAATAAAAATTTCTTATTAAAATTATGTTTTGAAAACTATTTTTTTAATGGAAAGCGGAAGTGAATCCAGGTCGACCCTCGTCTATCCGAACCATTATTGGTAGGATCATATATGCATACAAACTGTAGTAAAGTGAATTCTAAAGATGAGAAAAACAAACCAACAACTTTAATATAATTTGTTTGAATATAAACCACACTAAAGTAAACGATTTCCAATGAAAAATAAAATAAAACTTGACTAAGGAATTTTAACAAACACTTAGTGTCCAATCTTGGTGTGCAATACACCAAGTTTAATTCTCCGTGTGTTGAAGGTGTAACAAATCAATTGCAATTGTCTATATTGCAATGGTTTCAAAAAACAATTTTAAACACTTCAAGACAACCAAAATTTTCAACAATTCAAATTACACACTGAGGGTTATCGATATATATATATATAGAGAGAGACAGCGAGAGAGAGAGAGAGAGAGAGAGAGAGAAAGAGAGAGAGAGAGAGAGAGAGAGAGAGAGAGAGAGAGAGAGAGAAAGAGAGAAAAAAACACTAAGATTTGTTTAGGAAGTTCCCCAATTGTCCTCACTACGGGTACGTCTCCCCTTAATTCGAAATTAAATAGAAATATTGTAATTAACCTTTGCAATATCAGTTTACAAGAGAAGTAGTAGAAATTCAAACCTCCAAACCCTATGTTTGATGGTGATCCTAACTTCTTCTCTCCTCTTGATCTTAGCTAGATCAAGGCATACAAGATCTCCAATTTGATCCTCTGGTTACTGCTACTCCTTTTACAGAACCACCGTTCTTCAAAGCTTTCACTCGGTTGAACCCAATTTCATAATCTTGCCCCAAGTCTGTCAAATAATCCTCTGGTTACCGCTACTTCTTTGCAATAACCCCCATTTTTCAAACTTTCACTCGGCTGAATACAAATGCAAAGACTTATGCAAAAACCTCCAAATCAACCCTTGATCTTGGAGTAAATCTATAAAGGTTTTTTCAACGAAACCCCCAAAAATTCTCAACCCAATTTAGATTTCATAAATCCTAAATTGAACGTTATCACTCTCATTCAATATCACTCAACAAGAATTATTATGTGTAAATGTTGAATGAATTTTATGAAGAAGAATGAAGATGAAGAGCAATCTTTGTATCTTTCAGGTTTCATTTCATTGAAATAAGATGCATGAATGTATTTATATGTGTTTGTAAAATTGAAATGTAACAGAAAATTCGTGCAAGAATAACCAACATTTTTTCAGCAAAAATGAGCTATGAGTCGACTCATAGACTTCTATGCGTCGATGCATGAAGGACAGTGAGCAAATGAGTTGTGAAACAGTGGCCTATGTGTCGACCTGTAGGGCTATGCGTCGACTCATAGGAGAAAATTTTCTTCTATGCGTCGACCTGTAGCTTTTATGAGTCTATGCATATTGTCCAATGAGCTTTCTTTTAAAATCGTGTCTTGATGTAACTACCCATGCATCGACCTGTCGCCATATGATTCAATGCATACTGAATGAACTATTTTATGCACCTAGATGCAACATTTATGATTTGATGCATGCTGAATGAAAAATCTTATGCACTAACCTGTAGCATTTATGATTTGATGCATGTTGAATGGAAATTTCATGCACCTACTTGTAGCAACTTATGAGTTGATGCATCCTAAGTGGGAAATAATTTCCCATATTATTTGTGCAGTATGAGTTGACCTGTAGCATATATGAGTTGATACAAAAAAGTCATTTTGACCCAAAATCTTGTTTTTGACTTAGTAAATGATTTTAAACAAATAAGGATGATTATGCACTCCTAATCATAAAAATACACACTTAGATTGAGAGGATATTGTCCAATGTACACAAATACTAAGTGTCCTAGTTTTTACATCAATCTAAACATACTACTAGAAGGGAAATGCATTCACGCTTTTCCATTTGGACTTCTGCCATCTTTGGTATTTGGACATCTTACTTGATTCCTCGGCCTCAAGAGCCAATTTATTTTTCTTTGATATCTTCTCTATTGAGTTTGAGTCATTATATTTTTTTACCCAAATAGTTCTTTGAACCATATGAGTATATATTAGAGATCTAGGAATTGCCATTGGACGAGGAACTTGCACCTACCTCAATTACCTCCCATTTATGCTGATCAACATTGTGTTATACCATAGGTCAAACCCACTCACCAATAGGAGCTGCAGTGGGTGGCACGTAAGTATTTCGACTCCTCCATTGGCGTGAAGGTTCTTGTAGTTTGTGATAAGGAACACCTATTTTGTGGAAGGCATATTGGGGCCTTCTTTCATTCTTATGACTCCTCCTACGTGGTTGAGGTTTGAAATCTTCGAGGCCTTTAATGATCTCTTTGTCAAAGACAACGCTGCAACGAGGGCACTGTCGCTCCCAGGATTTTCATCCAGGTACAAACACGAAAGTGGCGCGGAAAATAGAGTCGCCAGCCGTGTAAATCTATTCCAAGAGAGGGAAAGGGAACACCGCATAAACCTGAGAAAGAGGGAAAGGAATGGTCATTGCAACCATAGCCTGGGTTCGGGAGTCGGTTACGCGAGGGGAAGGTACTAGCACCCCACGCGTCCATCGTACTCGATGGGATCCATGCTTGTTGTCTATTCTAAGGGTGAGTTATCCTATCATCTATGGCTGTACTAAAACGGGGGAGGGGAGGGGGGAACAAAGACAGACTCGGTAGGACGTCGACGTCCTAGGCCTACGTACCCCCTTTGTGCAATGGGGAATTCAGAGTCAACGTAGTTCGGACCAAGTTCTTTTTTGTGTTTTTTTTATGAGCGACGCTAAGTTCGCGTCCGGCAGTTAGGGTCGATGCCTGTTTGCGACTCAGACGGAAAATAACGGGCCCTTTTTGAAAGTAACCTTTAGTTTGACAATCCCGAAGGACAAAAAGGTTTGAAGTTTGTTTGTATTTTTTAAGACAGAAGTGACTTGAGTTAGTTCCTAACTTGTATTGCAACAAAGTCTAGGGCACAGGGACGAATACTTAACGAATCATCCCAAGACAGGACGCTCGCTAAGCACTCTAGAAAGATGAGAGGAAGCCCCTCATTTCTCATTCCCCATGCTTAAGACTCGTGCGCAATACACTTTATCCTTATTAAGTGTTTTCAAGAAGTTTTGAGATGAGAAGAGAGGAGACACAAAGGAAACTCTAAAGGGAAACTAAAAGTCCTAATGTTATCATGCATGGGTGACCTGCGGTTAGTGAGGTTTGACGACAGCCTAAGCCTAAAGAAAAGAAAAGATGAGTGACAGAAATAGTGAGAGTGGACATGGATACTTATCCACACCCTCAAATAACTTACCTCAGCCTCTGCATAAAAAGGTTAGCACAAAACAGACATACGTAAAAGAAATGAGGTAAATGAAATCCAGGCAATGACATATAATGGCAATCAAGTGAGCTATAACAATCTAAACATGGTTTATGAAGTCAAAGACACAATCCCAAAACAATGGCACAAGTGTCTTTTCAAACAGGTAACCAGACATGATTAAGGATGTGCATACAAGAAGATCTCACACAAAGAGCAATTAGACAATTAGCAACACACCTTCTAAAATCACCAAATTAATTATCAACATATCTCAACCAGAGGCAGACAACATGTCCAACACTCATGCCAAAATTCCCAAGATAGGTCACTCAAACAATTATGCAAATTCAAATGAGAAATATGGTTCAATATGCAAAAAGGGAGGACTAAAATGCAATATGAAATAATTTTAGAAATGAGAGAAAAATATTTTAATGCAATCCAGTGTGTTGGTGAATGAATGCAAAAAGAATGAATTCAAAAGGTTTTGTATGCTATGAGAACAAAATTCTACAAGTTTAGGTATGCATGATATGAATAATTCAAAAATAAAATAAACAAATAATTATTTCAGACGCCAAAAATAAAATAAAATAATAAAATAAAATTTGTGAAAATTTTATAAAATTATAAATATGCTTCATGAATTTTTTGGTAATTTTTTAATGCAATTAACTATTTTTAAAAATTAAAAAGGAATTAATGCAAACAATTAAATAAAATAAAAAAAGAAAATGTGCAAAGGGGGTGTGGAAAGTAACCAGAGCACGTTAAAAATGCTATTGGGCTCAGAGGAGGGGGTGCGAATAACAAGGCCCAAGCATTAAATCCAATCAGCAAAAATAAAATAAAAAAAAGGGAACACCATACAACTCAGTCAACCAGTTGACTCACAAGAGCCCTTGGATCCATCTGACGCTTCACGTTGAGTCAACCCAAACACAAAGTAACTATGATAAAGGGCCATGATTACAAGACACACCATAATAATGAAACACGTGCACACACACAACTACTCAGCATGCCGTGGAACTCCATGTGACAGGCACGTGAGACTTTTAATTTGCTGGCAATCAATCAACCGTTAGATGCATCACACGATTATGAATCAGTCAACCAATTAAATATTAAACATGATCAGTTGTCCAGATTGAAGGCTCACGATAACTATCATGGGATAAAAAACACATAAACCATAAATAAAAAACCAAAAATTAAAACGCGTGGCAACGTGAGGACCACACAATGAAGCAAACGGACGGTCAGATTGCATCTCCTTCCTTGGAACCCTAGCCTCGCCGGAGCTCACACCAGTCGCCGGAGCCCTAGCTCTGGCCGCCACCCACGGCCACCTGCAACTAAAAAAAAACCCAGAAAACGCAAACGAATACACCATTTTGTCCAGATTTTCATGAGGATTACAAATACGCCATCAAAAATCACAAACCATCAACACACAATGAAAAACGCAGAGAACAAGCTAGGGTTCAAAAACTTTAAACACACGATACCATCAATCTACAAGTCCAATCTCAAAAATAAACACATCAGAATGATCAGTGGGCATCACACATCAATATGCATATTTAAAAATAGAGTTCTATGATCATCAAAAATATCACTAACCTGAGATTGTGTAACGTGTACCCTCGCTGTTAGCTTCCAATGATGGATGATTTGTACCCTATAGATGCCAAGGATGAAGGTTGAGAAAGAATTTTTGGAAAATCTCTTCTTGCTTGAGAGATACGAATGATTCAAGTTTTAGGGTTCGAGCTTCTTTTCTCCTCCAAATCACGTGTTTTTCCCCCTAACCAATGCATGAGTAAGTTTAAATAGGCTAGGTTAATCCACTAATCAGCAATTGGGCCTTGGTAATTCTTTGTTTAATGAATTTTGGATGATTTTAGAAAATTGAATAATGTGAGATACACCCTCCTCCATGCATGGATATCCAAACCCTTGATGATGGATCACTTATGTTTCAATTGCTAATCACACCTGAATTTGATTTGGGCCTTGAGATGTATTGGTTCATGAGTTTTCAATAATTTAGCAATTTTACACCATGTGAAATAAGTAATGAATAAGCCATGAAATTTCTTTGTTAAAAGGCCCAAAATGACTCTTATGGATTGTACTTTGAGGTTAGAATATGCCTTGAAGCAATGGAATCAATTATAGGTCACTATACCCCAAAAAGCAAAAGTTGTGAAAATGGAACCCTAGCAACCACTTTGTCTTCTTTTGGTCATAACTTGAGTTTCACAAATGATATGGAGACCCACTAGTACTTGTTGGAAAGGGGAGAAAAAGATCTTCAACTTTCATGTTTGAGGAAAATTCATTTGAAGCTTTCTTGATGGTGAAAAGTCAAGTTGAATGTAGTGTAAGGACTTGCCCAAAAAGGAAACTTTCAAATTATAGGTCATTTCCATATTTAGCAACTTTTGTATCAACCCTTGATTCTTGATAAATGGCATGAAACTTGACCCCTGAAGACCATATGAGGATGTGAGACCTTGAAAACCTTGGAGAGAACCTCAAATTTTCACAGTTGACTTTCCCTCTCACTGTTGACTTTTACCCAATTCACCTGATTCCCAATCCATTGGCCAATTGAATCTCTCTTGAACCAAACTGATGGACAATCTTCCATTCCTAGATACTTAGGGACCCAAGGAATACCATGGAATCAAGTCTTGCCCAAGATATCAGAAATAAACTGACTTTATAGCAAACCCTAGTTTTGGTACCCTTAGTCTAGGAGGAAATAACACAGTCTCCAAATCCAAATTCCTCTTAATATGATGTGTATCCTCTCCAACAAAAATAAGATATGGCATTTGTTGATGATAAAAACCCAAGGAACTTGGCCATTGGAGCAATAAACCCAAGAATCTCAAAACCCTAGTTTCTGCACTGGTTAGGAGAGAGTGATCCACTTGAACTCTCTTGCTTGACCCTTTGAAGAACATCTTCTCCTCTTGAACTTACCTCTGGCACCTTAACCCCATGCTAAGAACCAATGATATGCACACATGATAATGCAAAAATGACATGAAACATAAGCAAGTTAGTAATAAATTAAGGAGGGCAAATTTTGGGGTGCTACAGCTGCCCCTATTCAATCAACTTGGTCCTGAGGGTATGATAGCGACGACTTTCAGACAATCGGGATGCACGGAGATTGAATACCAAAGAACCTGGAAATTTGTAATCCTCAAAGGAGGGACGATTCCACTGGAGAGTCAGCCATAAATGTTGTACTGTCACAACACGGACGAGTGCTAGCTATGCTGGGTATAAAGTGAAACAAACTCTCCCAGGTTACGTCATCTCTGCTGATAAAGAGAACTGACAAAGGAATCTCGAAATATGCCATCCCTGCTGATAGAGGGAACTGACGAAAAGAATCTTCAAAAGATTGATATCCCTGCTGACAAAGAGAACTAGCAAAATAAATGCCATCCCTGCTGATAAAGGGAACTGACGAAAGAAAATACTCAAAAGATTGTTATCTCTGCTGATAAAGAGAACTAGTAAAACAAATGCCATCCCTGCTGATAAAGGGAACTGACGAGAGGAAATATTCAAAAGATTGCTATCTCTGCTGATAAAGAGAACTAGCAAAAAAAAAGTTATCCCTGCTGATAAAGAGAACTGACGAAAGAAAATACTCAAAAGATTGCTATCTCTGCTGATAAAGAGAACTAGCAAAACAAATGCCATCCCTGCTGATAAAGGGAACTGACGAAGAAAATCTTCAAAAGATTGTTATCTCTGCTGATAAAGAGAACTAGCAAAACAAATGCCATCCCTGCTGATAAAGGGAACTGACGAAGAAAATCTTCAAAAGATTGCTATCTCTGCTGATAAAGAGAACTAGCAACGTAAATGTCGTCCCTGCTGATAAAGGGAACTGGCGAAAGAAAATCTTCAAAAGATTGCTATCTCTGCTGATAAAGAGAACTAGCAACACAAATGCCATCCCTGCTGATAAAGGGAACTGACGAAAGAAAATCTTCAAAAGATTGTTATCTCTGCTGATAAAGGGAACTAGCAACATAAATGCCATCCCTGCTGATAAAGGGAACTACGAAGAAAATATCCAAAAGATTGCTATCTCTGCTGATAAAGAGAACTAGCAAAACAAATGCCATCCCTGCTGATAAAGGGAAATTGGTCAGCAAAACATGTAAAGCAAGAACCGACTACCCGGTGAGAACGGAATTCAAAAGAGAAAGGCCGAACAAAGGCAAACTTCAAACGGACTCATGATCCACAGGCAAGATGACTTCGCTGGGGAAAGGAGAAGTCTAAATAAAAGATTCTGCCAGGGAGCACAAGTATGAGGAACGCATCCCTCCAAAATCTCCTGAGTTATGCCATCTCTGCTGGGAAAGAGAACTGGCAAGGAAAGCATCAAACCTGGCTTATGCTTCGAATGCAAATGTTTGAATTTTTGGCGTAATGCTCCATACGAAATGGAAATGCTACGCGTTCAAGGATGCAACGCAAATGCTTATGATATGCAAAAGGGGTCCCTCCAGCAAACCAAATGCCGAAGAGAAAAGATCAATTCAGCTGGGGATGACAAAAATAAATTGTCCTCTGAATCCAGGAACTCTGCTAAGAAGGATCACACTGACTGACTCTTTGGATCCACGACTTCTGCTGGGGATGAAATACTGAAAGAACTACCGGGGCCACACCTGTCTTTCACTGAAGGTAACATCCAAAACCTGAGATTTCTCCTCTGCTGGGCGAGTTGAGAATGAATGCCAATAACGGAACCGGAAGTCTGTTACTGAAGATTGCTAATATCCAATTGGGCTCAGAACCTGCTGGGGGATGCCAGCCCATAATACCATCCTGCTTGGGGAAAACAGTCCATAATACCATCCTGCTTGGGGATACTGCTGAACTTAGCCTGCTGGTGGGGAGAATGACTTTACTCCCACCTTGCTGGGGACTAGAATATAACATCGTCGGTGAAAGCACGCTTCCTGACTGGATGGGGAAGGTGAACACCCTGATTCTGTCGGGAAATAACGTCTTGATCCGGAGAAAATACTTCCCAAGTTTCCTGCTGGGGAAGGTCTGCTCTGCCGAGGAAAGTTTGTCCTGCTGGGGAAGGAGCAATCTCAATGCCGGGGAAAGCCAACTGCTGGGGATGTACAATCTTGTTGCCCTGTAACCTGACTTGTCTTTATGGTCATAAGTGGCTCTTTGAACTTTTCACTTGCCCCAGACCACCAGGTCTAATGGAAGAAATTATCTCAAGAGGATTTTACAGGAGATCGGGCGTTCGCACTGCCCTAGGGTCTTCAAATTCTTGGAGAGATTTCTCATATCTCGACATAACTGCCCCACTCTTCATAATCCATGATGTACATTACCTCGAAAGGGATTGTAATGACTTGAAAATACTTTTCTTTAGTACCTTGAACCTTGAGGAGGTGTTTTCAATTAACCATTTTTGGGAGTGGACAATCTCCCACGCTATAGAGGTGGCCTGCCCCAATATGAGCTTTGAAGTGATTTTTCCCCTGATCTTAGAATGAATGCCCCAGAATAACTGAATTTCGAAGAGATTTCTCGACATGATTGCCCCAGATTGGCTACATCTTAACACGACTTACTAGGGAGAGCCCACTCTACACTGAGTCTCTTGGCAGCATGCCCTTTGATATGATTGTCCTTCAGAATTTCCAAGCATCCCAACTTGGCAGGACCAGGCTTCTTGACTGACTTTCACTGTGTAAGCTGCACTGATGCTTAGGCACATATATGCAAACAGAAAATGTTTATTATGAGAATGACAATTCTAATGCAACACTCATGTTAACCTTGAAGTTTTTATTGAAAATGCGTCGCCAAGCTTTGTGAACGAATCACTGGTCGGGATGCGACCTTGATTTTTGAATGGCAAAACAATGCGCACATGCAATACCAACAAATCTTATTAGCACAACTCGTAGGAGTCGGGAACGCTATCCTGTTGAAGTACTCTTTCGGAATAAACCCTGTTTCAATTAGGACTTTTAAGGGTTGTAACGTGGTCTGGTTCACGGTTTCAGAAAAAGGATTTATGGCTCAAAATTTATCGGTGCCCACCCACTCTTCGTGATGTTCTCCAGTCCTATCTTCAGTTAATCTGACACAAACGCTCATCTCTCAAAAGGTTTACGATCTTTAAGGAACCCATGCCACTAATGGTTTGACACCTAAGGAGTCTTTGGAGTGAAAATCATCCCTTTTGCGTCTGTAACCACACGAATTTGTTCTTATCGAGGATTTTCTTTTGTAACGCTTTTCGCTTTTTCTTTCTTTTGCTTTTTTGATCCCTAATTTTTTCCTGGACTGACTCTTTTGAGTTTTTTCGATTTTGAAGTCCAGCGGGATGCCCTAACTTTTGCCTAAGTCGCTTGTTTTCAAGTTTCGACTTAGCGGGCTTTCCTTTTTTATTTTATTCCCCTTTTTGAACAAAGCGTGTGACGCTGGTTGTCTTATTTGCTTGACAGGGTTGTGACTGCCTCACCCCTTGGTTGTTGATGGATAACCATTGTGGTTTCACGTCTCTTGACCTCTTGACGGTGGGATAGAAGGTAATGGTTCCTCGGATGCACACTCTCCTTGAAATTTGAACGCTCGGTCAAACTAACTGACGCCTACCCTACCCCTGGGTTAAGTATGAGGGTTTTTTTCGTACGAAAGAAGCTCCTACTTCAAGGCTCAAAGGGGTTAGCGAGGGTCTATCTCCTTATCTCTCCAGTGTTTGTGAATTAGAAACAATGCCTGTACATCCTTAACAGGGTTTTATCCAAATGCGCACCATTAGAAATTTGCGCTCTTGTTTCGTCATCCTCCCTCGAGAGTTCTAGACAAGAAAATTGGTATTGCAGTGCATATAAATATTTAAGAGTGAACACGAATGGATTACTTCAAGAAAAACATACTCATTGCATTAATATCATCATAAAAAAACAAACAAGTCTTACATGCATACGATGCTTTAACAAGAAATGAAAAACTACAAATGAATGCAGTAAAGAAGCTGAAGATTACCATTGCTGAGGAAGCTTAATTCTGTCTGGACGTACTTGCAGACTGAGTGTTCATTTGAGAAAGGAGGCCTCCATTGATGTACATATCATCTTTAGTGAATACAATGATCTCTGAGTCTACCAGGTCTTGCACCTTGTGCTGGAATACATTACACTTATCAATCGTATGCCCAAACGTTCCCGAGTGGAACTCGCACCTAGCAGTCATGTCATAATCCGGAGGAATAGGGTACGGTATCGGAGTGGTACTCCTCGTTTGAATCAGAGAGTTCTTGAGCAGACGAGCAAACAACTGTCTATAAGGGATAGGAATAGGATCAAATATCCTCTTGGGCCTTCTTGGTCTCGGTTGCCCCTGTTGCTGATAATTCTGTCGTCGGTGCTGATTTGGGCGCCTCACCTGCGCTTGCACTTTCCTTTCCATATTTGGCTGAGGCACAAACAAAGGTTGCTGACGTAGAGCTTCTGCAGCAAAAGGTTGTGGAGAAAGTCCATGACATGAGGTGGATCCTGCAAAGAGGGAAGGAGTCTCCACTTCTTTTGCAACAATTGGGGTAAAATCACCTTGTGTATTTACGCCGCCCGACGTGAACTCAATTGCCCCTGCATCAATCAAATCCTGGACTTGGTGATGAAAGGCCCTACATTTCTCCACAGTATGCCCTGGTGCCCCATAATGGAAATCACAATGGGATCTTGCATCATAGCCTGGTGGAGGATTACCAGTGAGAAGAGCCAAAGTCCTTTTCTGTACCAGTTGCAACTGAAGGAGATGCTACAATAGTTGAGAATATGACATAGGGAGCGGATGAAAAACTCTTTCAGACTTCTTCTGTCTCTGTGTACACTTTTTGCCCTTGGGCTTCTCTTGGGAGCCAAGCCCTAGCTGCTGTTGGGAAAGTTCTGGAACTTCCGCTTGTGGAAGAGATTCACGAGGAAATCCATGATTTAAATCAGATTCCAAAGAGATGGGAGGAGTAAGGATCTCTGTTGTGGAAGCGGGCACATGATTGTCTTCCTTATTCAACACCCTATTTAAAATTTCCATGGCCAAACCCATCTGAGTCTTCATCTGATTGATCTCCTCCCTCAGCATCTTCTGGTCTTGCATGAGAGTTTGCACATTCCCCATAAGCTGCCCCATCTGGCCTCGCATTTCCCTCAACTCAGCTTGAACTTACTCCATGATCAACTCTTGAATGGCCTGAGGAGTTAAGTCTGCAATTCTGAAGAAAACCAGATCAAAATAAGAATAACCAGCCTCGAACACCTGTTATGCACAATGATTATGCAAAATGATTATGAATATGCAAATGCAAATGAACATGTTTGAATATTCGCAGGGCGATCCACCCCTTGATTCCAGTTTAACAACAATATAGAACGAAACTTCTGCTCATATATTAAGAAAACCAGAGGAAAACCAAACGTCAACAATCACAAATCCAAGATAACAAGTCTGAACACAATAATCATAGATCCCAACCAATAAGCCTGGTGGTGGTCCAAACAATGAAAGAAAATAGAAAACTACGGCATATCATCAAAGTCCACAAGTGTCAATCCCCTCATCCATTATGCTTCTTGCTCCAGTCTTGAATTTCTTTGAACAGCTTTAGGGTGTCGGGATGCTTCGGTCTCTGAATTAGCTCTTGAATGAGAACGTCTCTCCTATGCATGATCCCTTCCAAGTATCGGCAATGTAACTCCCAAGCGTCTTCTCCAGAAACACCATCCATACTAGGTCCCCCATTTCTAGATCTCTTCACTTCAGCTTGGACCTTTAGTTCCTCTATGGAGGCTATAGCTTCATTGAGTCGACCCTCGACTGCTTGTCTCTGGAATACCCCTGATAAGATCTCAGCGTCTTTCTTCTTGAGCTGCGACTTCAATTGATCAATCTGAGCCAGGTAATCGTCTTCCTTTCTCTTATTCTCAGCCATTGCAGTTTCTCGATGAGCATTGAACCTGTGAATCTTTAACAAAGCCTTGTCCAATTCCTCCTTCTTAGACTCGAGAACCTTACTAATACCATCTAAAGCTTGTTTCATCCTTTTTCTGGCCGCGACCTTGTCAGCTAGCTCCTTTTCTGCCTCAGCAAGAAGCTCTGTCTTCGACTTGGCGATATGAACAGCTTTACCCCGCTCATGTTTCAACTGATAAATCTCTCTTTGTAGCTCACTGTTTTCTTCTTGCAGCTTTTCCTTTTCAGCCCACAACTTGTTAAACTTCTCTATCTCAACTGTGGTAGGAGGCTCAATCAGCAAGGGGTAAGATGGTGGTTCTACCGGGAAGGGAAGAAGCTCCTCTTCTGCTCTCTTCTTAATCCACTCTTTATAGGAAGGGAAAACCCGGTTGTTACATTTCCCGAATGAAGTTTTTCCCCTCTTGGTCACCTGCTTCCAAGCATTCACAATCTTCCTTATCATCTCTTGATCCTCAGTACCATTGAAGAATAAGGACTCTTTGACATCTCGCTCTTCAGGGGGGCCTTTCAAAGGGTAACCAAACTGCCTGATAACAAGGGAAGGATTGTAGTTAATTCCACCTCTTCTCCATATCAAGGGTACATTAGGGAATTCTCCGCACTTGCAAATAATCTCTATTCCTAGCAAATCACAGTTGAACCAGACAATGTTGTCAGCAGTCAAGCCCATTAACCTCTTTGACCACTTCAGAGAATCTTTCGTATCAACAAAGGCGCCAGTTTCGGGGAGATGGCTCAGAAACCAAGTAGATAAGAGTGGTGGACAACAACTCATGATTTTTCCCCGCCTATTTTCATTCTTGTAGTGGACTGAGTGATACACATCACCTATCAAGGTAGGTATAGGATTCTTTGAAATAAAGATTCTGAGAGCATGCATATCCACCAGATCAGGAACATTGGGAAACAGGATAATCCCATAGATGCACATAGCCAGAATAGCTTGGAAAGCAGTCCAATTCTTCTCTTTAACATGTATGCAAGCTTGATCAAACAAGAACTTCAATAAGAAACCCTTAGCTCCTTGTGTTTCCTCAATATTACTGCTCAGAACGGATTCACCAATATGAAGAGCAATAGCCATTTCTTTTATCCTGGGGTGTTCTTCAGAAAATAATACTATGTCATGCCTGATGGGGATTCCCAAAATAAATGAGAACTCCTCCAACGTTGGGGCCAAGATGTAGTATGGGAAAGTGAAGCAACGCAAAGACGGATCGTAAAACTGAAGAAGTGTATGAATGGCATCCTTCTCATACTTGGAGATATTGTAGACAAACTTCAGAAGTCTCCCATACCCTCCACTGAACTCTGTACGAACTCCGGGACCAGCCATACTAATCAGCTTGTGAATCAACGTCAAGGTTGGATCTGGGAACAAATAGGCAACAGTCTTCTTTCTCTGGACATCCATGCCAAGGTAACCTCAGAAAACCGGAATCAAGAGTAAGATGCAAGCCCTGAAAAATGTCAAACATGTCAGAATGCAAGAAAAATGATATACTCATGCACACATGGGATCAAGGCAACACTGCTGGATGTGCTGTGCTGTTAACTGAACGAGAACCACAACCCAGAAAACCAGAATTCCAAAATACCGAACCACTGAGATATCCAGGAACCCAGATAATCAAAAATTGATGAGAAATCCAGAAAAAACCGGGTAGGTTGAAGGTTTCGGTTACCTGCAAACCTGCAAACACCCATCCCCTCTCACGTACGGGTACTAGGATGTTCAGTATCCCGGGCTCTCAGGTCGAGAAATGATGATACGTTCACCATTTCTGGTTTGGCATCATCGTTAATCGAGGAGGCCTCAACTGATTCTCCAAAACAGAAGGTCCTCAGCTTCTGGCACTGAGGTCGAGAAACAATAGTACATTCATCCCTCGGGGTACAGTACTATCGTCAATCGAGGAGTGCCTCCACTGATTCTCTTCAAAAGATATGGGCCATCCTATGCGAGTTCCAAAGTGGGCCCTCGGGTGCGAATGGGTTTGCCACAGGATGTGGTCTGCCACTGTCACCACTAAAGAGGGATGTTTCCACTAAGGTCCTCGATGATCGGTCACCAGAGTCGACAGCTCTCTAGATCGACATCCTAACATGCGCAAGACACACACGTTAGAATGCATCCCAAGATAGCCTCATCTGGTTGTGAATTTCGTGAACACACAAACGTACCAAACGGGCACGTAGGTCCCACTACTCTCCACTCTAGTCCTAGGGTGTACTCAAGCCTGGGTATTGGGCTTATCTCTCAGAATAACCCAACCTGCAAAATAGAAACAGCCAACACAACACAGCAATATCCAGTATGACAGTAATAAAAATGAAATGCAATGCAGAAAATGCGGTAAAAATAAAATATAACAAATAAAGCGAAACAAAACAAAAACACCCAAAGAGAACAAAGACAAGCAAGCGCTAGGATTGACTCGCTTAGGGATGGACCAGCATAGGTCAACCAGAATCCCCAGCAGAGTCACCAGCTGTCACTCTCAGGATTTTCATCAGGGTACAAACGCGAGAGTAGCGCGGAAAACAGAGTCGCCAGCCGTGTAAATTTATCCCAAGAGAGGGAAAGGGAACACCGCATAAACCTGAGGAAGAGGGAAAGGAATAGTCATCGCAACCATAGCCTGGGTTCGGGAGTCGGTTACGCGAGGGGAAGGTACTAGCACCCCACGCGTCCATCGTACTCGATGGGATCCACGCTTGTTGTCTATTCTAAGGGTGAGTTATCCTATCATCTATGGTTGTACTAAAATGGGGGAGGGGAAAATAAAGACGGACTCGGTAGGATGTCGGCGTCCTAGGCCTACGTACCCCCTTTGTGCAATGGGGAATTCAGAGTCAACGTAGTTTGGACCAAGTTCTTTTTTGTGTTTTTTTTATGAGCGACGCTAAGTTCGCGTCCGGCAGTTAGGGTCGATGCCTGTTTGCGACTCAGATGAAAAATAACGGGCCCTTTTTGAAAGTAGCCTTTAGTTTGACAATCCCGAAGGACAAAAAGGTTTGAAGTTTGTTTGTATTTTTTAAGACAGAAGTGACTTGAGTTAGTTCCTAACTTGTATTGCACCAAAGTCTAGGGCACAAGGACGAATACTTAACGAATCGTCTCAAGACAGGACGCTCGCTAAGCACTCTAGAAATATGAGAGGAAGCCCCTCATTTCTCATTCCCCACGCTTAAGGCTCGTGCGCAATACACTTTATCCTTATTAAGTGTTTTCAAGAAGTTTTGAGATGAGAAGAAAGAAGACACAAAGGAAACTCTAAAGGGAAACTAAGAGTCCTAATGTTATCATGCATGGGTGACCTACGGTTAGTGAGGTTTGACGACAGCCTAAGCCTAAAGAAAAGAAAAGATGAGAGACAGAAAGAGTGAGAGTGGACATGGATACTTATCCACACCCTCAAATAACTTACCTCAGCCTCTGCATAAAAAGGTTAGCACAAAACAGACATACGTAAAAGAAATGAGGTAAATGAAATCCAGGCAATGACATATAATGGCAATCAAGTGAGCTATAACAATCTAAACATGGTTTATGAAGTCAAAGACACAATCCCAAAACAATGGCACAAGTGCCTTTTCAAACAGGTAACCAGACATGATTAAGGATGTGCATACAAGAAGATCTCACACAAAGAGCAATTATACAATTAGCAACACACCTTCTAAAATCACCAAATTAATTATCAACATATCTCAACCAGAGGCAAACAACATGTCCAACACTCATGCCAAAATTCCCAAGATAGGTCACTCAAACAATTATGCAAATTCAAATGAGAAATATGGTTCAATATGCAAAAAGGGAGGACTAAAATGCAATATGAAATAATTTTAGAAATGAGAGAAAAATATTTTAATGCAATCCAGTGTGTTGGTGAATGAATGCAAAAAGAATGAATTCAAAAGGTTTTGTATGATATGAGAATAAAATTCTACAAGTTTAGGTATGCATGATATGAATAATTCAAAAATAAAATAAACAAATAATTATTTCAGACGCCAAAAATAAAATAAAATAATAAAATAAAATTTGTGAAAATTTTATAAAATTATAAATATGCTTCATGAATTTTTTGGTAATTTTTTAATGCAATTAACTATTTTTAAAAATTAAAAAGGAATTAATGCAAACAATTAAATAAAATAAAAAAAGAAAATGTGCAAAGGGGGTGTGGAAAGTAACCAGAGCACGTTAAAAATGCTATTGGGCTCAGAGGAGGGGGTGCAAATAACAAGGCGCAAGCATTAAATCCAATCAGCAAAAATAAAATTAAAAAAAGGGAACACCATACAACTCAGTCAACCAGTTGACTCACAAGAGCCTTGGATCCATTTGACGCTTCAAGTTGAGTCAACCCAACACAAAGTAACTATGATAAAGGGCCATGATTACAAGACACACCATAATAATGAAACACGTGCACACACACAACTACTCAGCATGCCGTGGAACTCCATGTGACAGGCACGTGAGACTTTTAATTTGCTGGCAATCAATCAACCGTTAGATGCATCACACGCTTATGAACCAGTCAACCAATTAAATATTAAACATGCTCAGTTGTCCAGATTGAAGGCTCACGATAACTATCATGGGATAAAAAACACATAAACCATAAATAAAAAATCAAAAATTAAAACGCGTGGCAACGTGAGGACCGCACGATGAAGCAAACGGACGGTCAGATTGCATCTCCTTCCTTGGAACCCTAGCCTCGCCGGAGCTCACACCAGTCGCCGGAGCCCTAGCTCCGGCCGCCACCCACGTCCACCTGCAACTCAAAAAAAACCCAAAAAACGCAAACGAATACACCATTTTGTCCAGATTTTCAGGAGGATTACAAATACGCCATCAAAAATCACAAACCATCAACACACAATGAAAAACGCAGAGAACAAGTTAGGGTTCAAAAACTTTAAACACACGATACCATCAATCTACACGTCCAATCTCAAAAATAAACACATCAGAATGATCAGTGGGCATCACACATCAATATGCATATTTAAAAATAGAGTTCTATGATCATCAAAAATATCACTAACCTGAGATTGTGTAACGTGTACCCTCGCGGTTAGCTTCCAATGATGGATGATTTGTACCCTATAGATGCCAAGGATGAAGGCTGAGAAAGAATTTTTGGAAAAGCTCTTCTTGCTTGAGAGATACGAATAATTCAAGTTTTAGGGTTCAAGCTTCTTTTCTCCTCCAAATCACGTGTTTTTCCCCCTAACCAATGCATGAGTAAGTTTAAATAGGCTAGGTTAATCCACTGATCAGCAATTGGGCCTTGGTAATTCTTTGTTTAATGAATTTTGGATGATTTTAGAAAATTGAATAATGTGAGATACACCCTCCTCCATGCATGGATATCCAAACCCTTGATGATGGATCACTTATGTTTCAATTGCTAATCACACCTGAATTTGATTTGGGCCTTGAGATGTATTGGTTCATGAGTTTTTAATAATTTAGCAATTTTACACCATGTGAAATAAGTAATGAATAAGCCATGAAATTTCTTTGTTAAAAGGCCCAAAATGACTCTTATGGATTGTACTTTGAGGTTAGAATATGCCTTGAAGCAATGGAATCAATTATAGGTCACTATGCCCCAAAAAGCAAAAGTTGTGAAAATGGAACCCTAGCAACCACTTTGTCTTCTTTTGGTCATAACCTGAGTTTCACAAATGATATGGAGACCCACTAGTACTTGTTGGAAAGGGGAGAAAAATATCTTCAACTTTCATGTTTGAGGAAAATTCATTTGAAGCTTTCTTGATGGTGAAAATTCAAGTTTCAATGTAGTGTAAGGACTTGCCCAAAAGGGAAACTTTCAAATTATAGGTCATTTCCATATTTAGCAACTTTTGTATCAACCCTTGATTCTTGATAAATGGCATGAAACTTGACCCCTGAAGACCATATGAGGATGTGAGACCTTGAAAACCTTGGAGAGAACCTCAAAATTTCACAGTTGACTTCCCCTCTCACTGTTGACTTTTACCTAATTCACCTGATTCCCAATCCATTGGCCAATTGAATCTCTCCTGAACCAAACTGATGGACAATCTTCCATTCCTAGATACTTAGGGACCCAAGGAATACCATGGAATCAAGCCTTGCCCAAGAGATCAGAAATAAACTGACTTTATAGCAAACCCTAGTTTTGGTACCCTCAATCTAGGAGGAAATAACACAGTCTCCAAATCCAAATTCCTCTGAATATGATGTGTATCCTCTCCAACAAAGATAAGATATGCCATTTGGTGATGATAAAAACCCAAGGAACTTGCCCATTGGAGCAATAAACCCAAGAATCTCAAAACCCTAGTTTCTGCACTGGTTAGGAGAGAGTGATCCACTTGAACTCTCTTGCTTGACCCTTTGAAGAACATCTTCTCCTTTTGAACTTGCCTTTGCCACCTTGACCCCATGCTAAGAACCAATGATATGCACACATGATAATGCAAAAATGACATGAAACATAAACCACTTAGTAATAAAGTAAGGAGGGAAAATTTTGGGGTGCTACAGGCACAACACGAATTCAGAGCCTTTGATCTTTCATCTGTTGAGGAAATCAATCAACTCTTCTTCAACCTTCAGCTAAACAACTTTAACCTTCTCAGTATAGATCAACACACTCTTCTCTCATGCCTTTGAATTGGAGTCTTTAGTGATCTCGACCATCATGACATCGACATGTTAAGCGAAATTTTCTTCTTTGACCTGCTGAGGGTTAGAATCAATCTTCATGGGCTGTTTGGTTTTGTCTCCAAAGTTCAATCTTCCATATTTTAGAGCATTTTGTACCAGATCACTGAAAAGGACATATTGAGATGTTTTATGACCAAAAAAATTATGATACTTGCATAAACCTCTTTTATTTCTTTGTTCCAAAGGTGGTATTTTTAGGCCTTCTGGAACTATGATTTGACCATCGGCAACATAAAGATAAAAAATTTCATTACATTTAGTCACATCAAACATGTAGGTTTTTATAATGAATTTTTCATTTTGACTAGGTTCAACAGAGTTATTTTTTCCATTAGTGGGTCTTAGGACCTTACAAACATATGAAGGTCTTGACTTTAGTTCTTCCAAATTAACCTTGTTTCCTTCGAACTATTCCAAGACTATATCATACACTTGATCATTTTCATCTATTTCTACATAAGCAACTTTTTAACTTATGGTATTTATTTGACCTAGCCTTTTCAGCTTTCAGTCGTTCAACCTGCCTAACCCTATATGCTAACTGAGCCATGTCTATGAGATATCAGGTATCTGGCTTCTTCCGAATGGAATAATATAAGCCACATACATCCATTTTAACTAACTCGTGTTCATCCACTTGGGTGAAGCATATTAACTTCATTATCCTAAACCTATTGAGATAACCATCTATCGACTCAGCCAATTGTCGTCTCACACTGGCTAATTCTTTCAGGATGATCTTTGACTGACCCGTGTAAAAATGCTAATGGAACACCCTTTCTAATTGATTTCAATTACATATAGAATTTTGAGGTAAGGTGGTGAACCATGTGAAGGCATTCTTTGTCAAAGAATTAGGAAAGTATTTCATCTTCAAATTTTCATTATTGGCCAAATCTCCTGCCTTTAAATAATATCGAGCAATGTGATCAACAGTGGACTCACTGGTATCTCCTACAAACTTAGTGAACTTAGGGATTAAACACAGTACAAACTTGCTACATGAGCTTATTCACCATATCATGGTTGCTTTCATCCATTTGTTGTTTCACATACATGAGGGAACTAGTGGTCAAAGGTGGCATACCTTGAGAGATATATCCTAACCCTCCTTATGGTTGTGTCATTCTCGCGGTGAGAATAGGATACCAAAGCTATCAGATCAACTTGGCTCGCAAATCTTAATTCACCACCGATCTTTAATTTATCTAATGGAAGGGAAAAAGAGCGACTAACCCAAAATATGCAGTGCAATGCAAAGCAAAAGAGAATCTAAGGTTCGGGGGTTGGTTATACCTAGGGAAGGTGCTAGCATCCTAAGTATCTGTAACACTCTACAGAAACCTCTTGTTTTATTGTGTTATTTGTTATTTGGCTCGCAACTCTAATCCTAAGACTAGGATGAAACGGGAAGGACCTAAAGTTAGGCTAAGTATGACATGTCAGTCAACAAAAGGGATCCTCCCTTGGAATTAGGCATATTAAATTATTAATTGATTTAAATATTTATATTTATATTAACTAATAATTACAACATAATTTTATATTTTGTATATTATATCACTAAAACTTAATAAAATATTAAAAGAGAAAAATACTAAATAAAGAGAAGCAAGATACGTTTATATACAAAAGTTGAACCAAAACCAATATATTAACTTAGTAAAGTATATAACTCATAAAAAACTCAGTATGTATATAGTTTTAAAAATATAGAACATAAATAACTATAAAAATTAAAGCGTAAGGTATATATTATGCATATAAGAATTTAAAACATGAAGTGCTCTACATAAAATTATGATAAAATTAAAATATCGTTTATACTATTAAGCAAAGTAGCAGTGTATATACATATGAAACTCTAAACGAACATTGGATATACATAATTTCAGAATAGAAGTAACACACATGTTAAGAATAATAACAACACTAAAACATAAATGTTAAGAACAATAAGAGCACTAAAACATAAATGTTAAGAATAATAGAAACATTAAAACATGAATATTAAGAATAATAAAAATATTAAAACATGAATATTAAGAATAATAAAAACATTAAAATATGAATATTAAGAATAATAAATACATTAATACATAAATGTTAAGAACAATAAGAGCACTAAAACATAAATGTTAAGAACAATAAGAACATTAAAACATGAACATTAAGAATAATAGAAACATTAAAACATGAATATTAAGAATAATAAAAATATTAAAACATGAATATTAAGAATAATAAAAACATTAAAATATGAATATTAAGAATAATAAATACATTAATACATAATTATAAAAAACCATACATACAACAAACAAAACACAAGAAAAAGTGGAGCAAAAAGAACAAGTACCAGTTGGGTTGTAATAGCAGCCGACGATTCGTCGGAGAGGTAGATCTGGCACGGGGCGAATGAAGGTGGAATGTGCGGTGCGTGGTGCGTAGAAGTTGTCGGCGCGGAGGAAGTCGCAAACTGAAGAAAACAGTAATGACGAAGGATGCGTCGAAAGAAGAAGTTATACGAAAGGTGGAGTAACAAGGGTGGTAGTAATGGGGGATGAAGCATGAGTGTTTTTTTTTTTTTTGCGTTCTTGTGTTTATAATGTACATGATTTTGGTTTGAAGAGATAATGAATTTTATTATAAAAAATCGATTAAAATAAGTTCATTAAACAATCAATCAAAGAAGAAAAGAAAAAAAAAGTTAAAAAAAATGTAATTTTGATATGATTGGTTGTGAGAAACTAGTTTTAGAATGGATTCATATAAAAAAAAACTATTTTTTTTTGTAGGAATCGGTAGAGTGCGTGTATATCTTTCCCAAAATTGGAATTATTAATAGTATATATATATATATATAATAATTCAAGTTACAACTAAATAATGAAATAGAAAAACCATCAGATAATTATCATATGGTCAAATTACAAAAAAATAATGAAATATAAAAACCATCAGACAATCATAATATGGTCAAATTACAAAAAAATAGTGAAATAGAAAAACCATCAGATAATCATCATATGGTCAAAAAATAGTTAGAGTAAAATAAAAGAACTTTGAAAGAGATTCGGGACTCTTGAAAAAATTAGAAACTCTATGTTTGAGACTCTGTAAAACTTTGTAAAACTTTTGTTTGTGAAACTCCGTGTCCTTGTGTCTGTGTGAGTGCCCCCTTTATATAGGTGTTTCTGTTGATTTTGTGTGATGAATACTTTCCTTTTTCAAATAGATATGTTTGGGACATGTTTTCAGATTGTTTGGGAAATGTGATGAATGTGTCTGATTTTGTTTGAAGACTAAAATAAAAGAATAATTTTTTTCTAAAATTTTAATATATAAATGTTCCTAAAGAAAATAAAACAAATATAAAATAATAATATTACACTAATATTAAATAACATCTAATCTGAATTAAATATTTAATTAACTAAAAAACTTAAATTAATTTTAAAGTAATTGAAAAATTATTTAGCCAGAAAATAAAAAGAGATAAAATAATTAAATTTATCTAAACTAAAATCCTAATTAACTAAGAAATTTAAATTAACTCTAAATGAATAACAAAAATTCAAAGAAAGATGAAATAAAATAGGTCAACTAAAATAAAAATTTAATTATCTAAACTAAACTAAATTAAATTAATTAAAAATTTGACTAAGAAATGAAATAAAGGAAAGGATGATAAAATGAAAATAAAGTTAACTAAATTGATTCTAAATTAATTGAAAGATTAACTAATAATAATAAAAATAAAAATAAACTACAAATAAAAATGCATAAATGCGAACAAAAGGGTCGGGTATCGAAATTTTTTAAAATAAAATGACTGCACCAAAATTATCAGCGTGGAATAAAATCACTCGGAAAAATACAACATTTTTTCAGGTTTTGAAATTAATCGGAACTGAATTTTAGTTTGACTGACTCGTCTGTAAATCCAGCAAGTTCGTTTTAGCTGATAAATTGGGATATGCAAGATGATTGGCCTAGAATGACATGCGAACGATCAAATAATTTGAGGGTAAAATTTTGGGGGGTATGATAGTTGTCCATATTTAAATATCTTCACCGGATGATATGAACGATGAAAATCTTCATGAAATCATGGTGAAAGGTATTTAAATATAGATAACCGAAAATTTTGCCCTTAGATGCAATGACATGCAATGCTATGGACAAAGAGACTATCCTACAAATGCTGACATGCAATGAGCTCTAATATGATGAAAATGATGGAATGATAAATGCAAAATGCAAACGATAACAAACAGGGATAAAGCCAACACAATGAGTAACCATTCACTACGGATGACCCAACACTGGGGAAGCTGAACAAACTGGGGAACTCTAAAGTGATTGATCAACGGGTTCAGGCATGATCGTCTGACACTTTAGAAACAAAGATCCTCACTAGAGATAGAACCAAGACAGATGGTCTCCACTGAGGAATCAATGGTCATCATCCATGAATGGAACCGGATGGAAAAGAGTCACAACATTCATAAGATCATTGAATGTGGTGAGTAGAATTCAAAAAACATTAGAGATATTCAGAAAAGCATCGAATAAACTCTGTAACAACATCAAAGATATTAGGAAAAGCATCGAATAAACTCCGGAACAACATTAAAGATATTCGGAAAAGCATCGAATAAACTCCGGAACACATCCAGGAAAGCATTGGATGAAAAAATGGAAACATACTTGAAAACAATCAACAGCTGTTAACCACAGTCAGAAATAAATTGAAGACATCTAGAAGAGCATTAGATGAAGACAAATATTCTGAAGATACATCCGAAACATTTAGAAAAGCATTAAATGTACGGGAAAATATTTTGAAGACATATCTGGAAGAACATCAGATAAGCAACATCATATTTGGAAAAACATCAGATAACACAAGGTCGTATCTGGAAGAACATCAGATAGACACAAACGAGGTTCTGGAAAAACATCAGAAGAAAAGTCGTATCTGGAAGAACATCAGATAGATACACGGAGGTTCTGGAAAAACATCAGAACAAAAGACACATCTGGAAAATCATCAGACGGTAAAAGCAACAACATTCTAGAAAAACATTAGAATTGCAAAGGTATATATCCGGAAACTCCCTAGGGAGTGAAGGGTATCACAATGGAAATATTTGGAAAAACATCAGATAGGTTCAGGAAGAACATCAGAACAAGAGACTCAATCTGGTAAAACATCAGAGAGATAACATATCCAGTAAAACCTCGGATAGATTCTGGAAGAGCATCAGAATCAAAGAAAATATCTGGGAAAACATCAGATAAGTTCTGGAAGAACATCAGAACAAAAGACTCAATCTGGGAGAACATCAGAGAGATAAACATATTCGGTAAAACTTCGGATAGATTCTGGAAAAGCATCAGAATCAAAAGGGTATATCTGGAAAAACATCAGATAATTTTTGGAAAAACATTAGATAATTTCTGGAAGAACATCAGTACAAAAGACTCAATCTGGTAAAACATTAGAGAGATAAATATATCCGGTAAAACTTCGGATAGATTCTGGAAAAGCATCAGAATAAAAAGGGTATATCTTGAAAAACATCAAATAAGTTCTGGAAGAACATCAGAACAAAAGACTCAATCTGGGAGAACATCAGAGAGATAAACATATCTGGTAAAACTTCGGATAGATTCTGGAAAAGCATCATAATCAAAAGGGTATATCTGGAAAAACATCAGATAAGTTCTAGAAGAACATCAGAACAAAAGACTCAATCTGGTAAAGCATCAGAGAGACAGACACATGTGACATCCAAGAATGGCATTGGACGCAAAAGAAGAACGGACATATTCGAAAAAAAACATCGGATAAGAAAGGTCATATCTGAAAGAACTTCAGATAGACACGACAATATTTGTTTGGTAGGTGCCAAGTAAGTTGGACTTTGACCACAAGGTAAGACGCGAACAACAACAACACGACCTCTAGAGAATGAAAATGAGGAGGAAACACTCTTTCTATGCATATGTATATGAATTATGCCATGATATATGATCAAATGCAAATGCACATGTAATGTAGATGTTGACGACATGGCTCGACTCTTTTGTGAAGAAGACAAGACTGGAAGACTGATTCCTCAACACGGATGTCACTGCCATTCTACTTGGGGACTAAAGATGCTATTACTGAACACATCTCTGCCACACTGGTAAACTGTATCAAGTTGATCCTTGGAGTAAGGATGGAGAGTGGCTTGGGGATGTTTCAAGTAAACTGCCCCAGATTAGCTGACTGTTGTAGATGAACTGATCATTGCTTCAGCTGGATTTATGCAAGAAATGACTGTTTCACTGTGCGCTTGGAAAGCTTGCCCCATTTTAAGTCTTGAATGATCTTCTGGATAAACCAATTCTGAGAAGGACTTGCACTAAACCACAAATCTTAGACTGATTCTTCAATAGGATTCAGAAGGAACTTGCCCATAATAGGATCACCGACCAAGTTTCTCAATTGTTTAAAAATTCCTTTGAGGAAAGTCGGTTTGCAAACAAAAGTGTTCATACAAACATAGTAAATGCAAATTTGATGCAACTTTTGAAATCAAAATCATTCTTTTGAAAAATTCAAAACAAATGAGTCACTAGTCAAAACACGGAGGTTCAAGACATTAAAGTGAAAAGTAAAGCAAAAGGTATGATACCAAAAAAAATGATCTGAAAATATCTTTTGGAGTCAGTTTACGCAACCTCGCTGTAGTATGCTTTCAAAAGAACCTTGCTCCAGTTAGGTCTTTTGAGGGTTGTAACGTGGCCTGGTTCATGGTTTAAGAAACAAAGGATAAAGGCTCAAAGTTTATTTGTACCCACCTGTAAGACCCTAATTTTTGACCCCTAAGATTCCACATATCATTCACATCACATTTTACATCTTATACCACAAACAAGATCATGCTTTGGTTCCTTTATCCCTCTCTTCTTTGGGTTTATGCCTTGCAAGGATCACCGAGCATCTGTGTGTTTCTTTATTGCTTTACTTGCTTAAATTTTACTAACCTTAACCAAAATCCAAAAATATTTTTGTTTTCTTTCACTAACATTTTCAGGGGAAGAACAGGTTAAAAATGCCAAAATAACAGTCCCTCAGCTCGAATGAATTTCATCTGATAAATCAAAGTTGATCTGCAAACAATTCAAAATTCATCTGATCAAGAGTTTCCGAGATTTGATTGATTACCATTCAAGAGACTCCAAGGTTCATGTGTTTATTTCCATGCCTTCTTTGACAAGCAAGAAAAATCGAGCCAGAACCACAACAGCACATCAAAAAGCCATTTTTTCTCATTTTTCATTGTGTTAATCGATTAACCTAATTGCACTGTGAAATGGTTAATCGATTAACATGTGCAATTCTTGAAAAAAAAATGTGCCAAATTCAAATTCTGCAGCAATTGGCACCAATTTTCACCATTTGGATCACATGTGGAATATTCTAGACCTTGGACATCCAATGCAATTCTTGGAACCTCGGACTTAGAACTAGGACCTTCTCCCTTTGCTTTGGAATTATGGTTCGAAGACTATGGAGCTTACTTGTGTGGTTAGGCTATTCTTATCCTTAGCTTTTACTTTATGCTTTAGGATAGTCACTTCTTCTCCTCCCCATTCTTCAATTTTCAAAACTCTCTCTCTTTTTTCAAAAACCTTCTTGATTTCAAACTATCACCTCTTTTATAATTAAACCTTGACTTTGTCAAGTGATTTTACTCTTTTCTTTTCATTTCTTAACAAATGCTAAACTACATAAGCATATTGACACCTTTTTCAAAATACTTAAAAAACACCAAACTCATTCAAACCTCTTTTGTGCCCTCGTGCACTTTTTCCTAAAACTTTTTCATAAGTTTAGACATGATTCATTTCTTTAAGCGGAATTATTCGCTTGGAAATGACGACTTGTCTTTACATTTAAAATCAATCAAAACAAACAAATTTCATTCTTTGTACCACGAACTACGAGGTTTAGATCCTACATTGCACATCGTGGGTACGTAGGCATGAGGCGACAAGTCTCTCCAAACACAAAAATCTTAAAAACAATTTCTCTTCTCATCTCCTCAATCACTTTTCAAGCAAACCTTTCCAGACCAAAGCGGTAGATATTTCAATGGGTTCCTATAGAGTACTATAGACGTTTTGGGTGCTAACACCTTCCCTTAACGTAACCAACCCCCCTTACCCGGATTCTCTTCACTTGGTCTTGTTTAGAGCTTGTGTAGGTTTTGTTCGCTCTTTTTCCTTTCCTTTTGGATAAAATAAAAGTGCGGTGGTGACTCTTGCTTTTCGAGTTAAGTTAATCAATAGCTTACACTCACGATTTTGCTGCTACAGAAAAAGTGGCGACTCTGCTGGGGATAAGTCCACCCTTGAGGGGTTTAGCCTACTTTGATTTATTTACTGCTTTTGTCTAATTTGCTTGTTACTTGCTGGTTCTATTTGGGAGTTCCTCTATGTGCAAGATAGGTCCTATACCCGGACCAGAGTGTACTTTGAGATAGGAGGATGGTATAGTCAAGGGAGCTTTGAGGGAGTCGAATCCCGAAAAAGCAGAACTTGAGAATCCATCTGCTCGGTGGTTGCCTCTTTGGAATTACTGATGCCGATCGAGTGATCATTGAAGGCATTACTTTTTCCATAGAAGCCTATAACACTGAGGACCGTAGTAACCTTTAACCCATCTTAGCCTTTTAAGGATCGTGGCGCGGAAGCTATGAAGATGCAAATCAGACTTAGCTATCACGTGATGCCACACTCAGGTTAGATTCTCTTGAGGATAACTACCAACCTCTGAGCAAATCGGTGCGCTGGTGTGTCTGGTAGTGGATTGTGGACCCTGGACACTCTGTTAGAACCGCTGTTTTCTGCAGGTACAATGAAGATAAACCTTAGTACATAACTTTGTGGGTTGGTTTCTTAACCTTAACTCCATGCTCGTGACTCGAACCTTTGGACCTGTGTGCTTTGCGTGATCTTGTTTGTGGTTGTTGCATTCATGCACTCTTGCATCCATGAGCATACATATGCATTCTTCCAAGTTGTCCAGAAACTCATTTCAACTGTCTTCCTCTTCCGTTATCTGTTCACCGTCAAGCTGTTTCCTCAACATAATTACGGAACTAGAGCTGCTGTCAGATTAAGAATGGAAAACCAAGAACAACACAATGCCAAAGTCAGAATTGAAATTGATGAGTTGAAAGTCGGCATGACCAGACTCACAGAAATGCTGCAAGTTCTGATTGCCAGAGGTGAACCACCTCAGAGGACTGTGATTGTTGAAGCTTCAACTGCTGCTGTTGACCCTCCACTGACTCAGCAACTAGCTTCTACTTGGCCAGAATTTGGGTTACCTCCGAATTACTCGCCACCCTTTGCAACTACTCCTGTGTTTGTCTCGCCAGTATCTTCAGCTCCACTGTTCACTGGACCTCAGCCTGTTATGCATTCTGTTGCTCAAGCTATTCCTGAGAATCCTTTCGTGTACCATGCTGCTGGTCCATAATCTGAAAGTCAAGGAGAACCTGGATATATTGAAGAAGTCAGAGAGCAATGGCAAACTCTAGACAAAAGGATAAGAGCCGTGGAAGGAAGTGATGTCTTTAGTGCTGCCACAATGGACATATGCTTGGTTTCCGACTTGGTTATACCTGCAAAATTCAAAACTCCTGATTTTGAGAAATACAAGGGGCACATCTGTCCCAGAAGCCACTTGGTGATGTACTGCCGCAAGATGGCTGCTCATGCCAAAAACGACAAACTGCTCATTCACTGTTTCCAAGACAGCTTGAGTGGGGCTTCAATGAAATGGTATATGGGACTTGAGAAGAACCGTATCCAAAGCTGGAAAGACTTGGATGATGCTTTCTTAAAGCAATATAAGTACAATCTAGACATGGCACCTGATCTTCGTCAATTGCAGAATATGTCTCAGAAGAAAAAAGAATCCTTCAAAGAGTACGCTCAGCGCTGGAGAGAGCTAGCTGCTCAAGTGGAGCCACCCTTGGCTGAAAAAGAATTGACTGGATTGTTCATGGACACTCTTCAGCCACTCTTTAAGGAAACGATGATAGGCAGTGTATCATCTGGTTTTGCTGACCTAGTCACTATTGGAGAAAGACTAGAAGAAGGTATAAAGAAAGGAAAGATTACCAATGCTGAAGCCTTTAGTGGTGCTAAAAAGTATGCTCGGAATTTTCAAAAGAAGAAGGATGGCAATACCCATGTTGTTTCAAGTGAAGGGAAACCTCGTCACAGACAACAACAATATGTAGCTGCAGTTGCTCCTATTGTTAATGCTCAACCAGTTCAAGCTCCTCGTCAGGTTGTTAGACAAAACCAGAATCGCAATAGGGTTAACTTCGATCCTATCCCGATGTCCTACACTGAGCTGTATCCATGTCTTGTTCAGAAAGGTTTGATTACAACGAGGGATCTACCTCCTCCTCCAAATCCTCTCCCAGCCGGCTATAGGGCTGATCTTCACTGTGAGTTCCATCGAGGTGGGGCAGGTCATAACTTGGAAGGTTGCTATGCATTGAAAGCTAGAGTACAAGAATTGGTGAACTCAAAGATTCTGACTTTTCTTGATGAGAATCCCAATGTTGTCAACAATCCTTTGCCAGAGCATGCCAAGTGAATTTTGATTCAGTTCAGGCGGATCATCTCCTAAAGCCAGTGTTTCAGACAGGACAGCTCATCCTTGTTGCTGATTAATCACTAGGCCTTGTTTCTTTCTATTTGCATTTTTCTTTGATTGTATTGACTGTTTGCTTTCGAACTTTATTTGTAATTTCATGGTAATTTCAATGAAATGGGCATTGCAATATTTTGATTCAATTCATTTATATCCAATGTGAGCATCTTTATGCTTTCTTTTTCACAAAACAAATATATATCTCCTGTTCACTTTCTTTATTAAGCTTTTGTTTATGCAAAGATTGGAGGGAGGATGATGAAAACAAAATACCTGAAATTGCTGAACTGTATGCTTTCAATTCAAAACTTGGCTGATGATGTACATGCATTGTTTCAACTCCCAAACACTGGAGAAATAAGGAGGTTAATCCCTTGTCAACCCCTTTGAGCCTAGAAGTTGGAGTTTCTTTCTGTACGAAAAAACCCGCAATCTTAACCTGGGGATGGGTAGTTCTCAGTTAATTTGACTGTGCATGCAAGACGCCTTCCAATAAAGGTTGCAATCACTAGCTTTTCTTCGCACACATCAAATAAGTGACGAAGATGTATTTCAAATCAAAAGCCAATGATGGTTCACCGTAATCATTAAGCCATGCAGTCACTATCTTTCAAAAAAAAAAGATGAAAAAAAAAATCAAAAGAAAAGACTCTAAGTCAAAACCTATGAAGGAGACTTAGGCAAAAATTGGGGCATCCCGCTGACTGTAAGCTCAAATGACACAGTTCAGGCAAAAGTTAGGGATAACAAGAGAAAAATCAAGAGGTTACCAAAATCCTCAAAGATAAAACAAGTTGACTGAGGTCCTCATCAAAAACAACAAAATGTTGTAAGAAAGAGTGACTGCCATCTCAAAAATCCTTTGGCTCTTGAGCCATCATCATAACAGTGTTGCAATTCCAAAATCTCCTGGAACCTGAATGCATAGTTTGAATTAACTGAGCATAGGACTGAAGATCATCACGAAGAACGGGTTTGGTAAAAATAAACTTTGAGCCTATATCCTTTGTTTCAAAAACCATGAACCAGACCACGTTACAACATTCAAAAGACCTAATTGAAGCCAGGTTTCTTTTAAAAGCATATTACAGCAAGGTTGCGTAAACTGACTCCTATGTTTGTTGCCAATCATTTGTTTTGATGTCTTACCTTTGCTTTATCTTTCATTTTTAAATGTCTAAACCGCCGAGTTTTGACAAGTGTTTCATTTTGCTTTACATCAACAATATCATTCCAAAAATGATTTTTGATTTCAAAAATTGCATGAGCTTGCATTAAAATTACCATGTTTGCTTGAATGATCTTATTTGCAGGCAAATTTTCCTCATCAAGAGATTTTCAAACAGTTGAGAAACTTGGTCAGTGATCCTATCAGGGGCACATCACCTCCAGATCCTGTTGTGAATTAGTTCAAGATTTGTTGCTCAGTGCAATTCACTCTTAGAATTGGTAAGCCAGGAGATCTCTTTCAAGACCCATACTGAGCTTAGCCTTCTCAACTCTCATTTCAAGAACTAAAGCCATGATCGGTTCATCAACAGCAACTGAAGCCATGATCAGTTTATACTCAACATTCATTTCAAGAACTGAAGCCATGATCAGTCTATCCCCAGCAACTGAAGCCATGATCAGTTTATTCTCAACATTTGTCTCAAGAATTGAAGCCATGATCAGTTCATTTTTCCCCTACAACAGTCGAACTGAAGCTATGATCAGTTTATTTTCATCAGTCAATCAATCTGGGGCAATCTTCCTCAAGAATCCTAAAGATGTCTTTCCTCAAAAGACCATCAGCCTTATACAATTCATAAGTGTGATAGAGATGTGTTCAACATCTTCTCTCCAAGCAGAGTGGACAGTGTTCCCTGTGTTGAGGAATCAGAGTTCCCTTTCTTCCCTCACAAAAGAGTCTATCTCAGTTGTCTCTATCATATGCATTGCATACATAAATCATTCATATATCATACATAGAAATATTTTCATAGCTCGAAGTGTGCTTCGCGCTCATATGCATTTCCCGAGGTCCTGTTGTTATCAACATCTTACCTTGTGATCAAAGTCCAACTTACTTGGCGCATACCAAAACTTTTACCTGCCTTTTCATTCAGTGTCATTCCTGAATGTTGTCGGTTACCTGCCTTTTCACCCAGTGCTATTCTTGGATGTCTTGTTTATTTCCTTTCTTTCCAGTGTTATTCCTGGATGTTGTCGTTCCCTTGTGCATCTATTGCTGTTGTTAGATGTTTGTTTTCTTCCATTCCAGTGCTATTCCTGGATCTTTGCTTTCTTTCACTCCAGTGCCATTCCTGGATGTCTGTCTCTTTTGATCTCCAGTACCATTCCTGGATATCTTGTTCCTCTTGTTTCTCCCAGTGCTATTCCGGGAAATTTTGTCTCTCTTTTGTAATCCCCATCATATTTGCCTGGATATCTTTCAGTGTCATTCCTGAAAGTTTTACCTGTTCATTCAGTGCCATTCCTGAATGAGTTTTCTCCTTTGCATTCAGTGTCATTCATGGATGTCTTTCTCACTATCATTCAATGCCATTCTTGAATGAAGTGATTTACCTTTACCTTTCAGTGCCATTCCTGAAAGTTTTATCTGTTTATTCAGTGCCATTCCTGAATGAGTTTTCTCCTTTTGCATTCAGTGCCATTCCTGGACGTCTTTCTCACTATCATTCAATGCCATTCTTGAATGTAGTGATTTACCTTTACCTTTCAGTGCCATTCCTGAAAGTCCCTGCTCACTTTATTCAATGCCAGTCTTGGATATCGTGAACTTTTTTTATCCAATGGCATTCTTGGATACTTCTGATATATTTTCCAGAACGTTTCTCACTTCATTCAATGCCATTCTTGGATGTTGTGATTTCTTCTGTCCAATGCCATTCTTGGACACCTTTTCCCCAACCAAGTCCAATGCTATTCATGGATATCTCTGGTGTTTAACCTTGCCATCCAATGCCATTCTTGGATGTCCCCAGTGAAGTTTTTCAAATGGAAGTTTTGTTTCCATCCAATGCTATTCTTGGATGTCCCTAATGTTTTTGTTGCCCCATTCAATGACATTCTTGAATGTTGTAGTTCCTTTCAATGCCATTCTTGGACATCTTTTGTCATACCTTTTGACTCGTTTGTAGTTTCCATCCAATGTTATTCTTGGATGTCACTACTTGTCTTCCAGGGTCGTGTCCATTTCTTTCCAACTATTGATGGATAATTCTTGTCACCTTGACAGATCTCTAGAAATAGCTTGTGTTCCCTAGTGTGTCTTTTCGTGTCTTCTCACTCAATTTACCGTAACTCTCTTGTTTCAAGTTTCCCGGCAGCGTGTCTTATCCTTTGCATTCTTATCATATTGTGGCATCTTAGGGCTAAAAATATAGTTTGTGTATTTAAGTATCTTCATATCTCCCGATAGAAGATACTTAAATAGGGGCAGCTGTAAGACCCTAATTTTTTACCCCTAAGATTCCACATATCATTCACATCACATTTTACATCTTATACCACAAACAAGATCATGCTTTGGTTCCTTTATCCCTTTCTTCTTTGGGTTTATGCCTTGCAAGGATCACCGAACATCTGTGTGTTTCTTTATTGCTTTACTTTCTTAAATTTTACTAACCTTAACCAAAATCCAAAAATATTTTTGTTTTCTTTCACTAACATTTTCAGGGAAAGAACAGGTTAAAAATGCCAAAATAACAGTCCCTCAGCTCGAATGAATTTCATCTGATAAGTCAAAGTTGATCTGTAAACAATTCAAAATTCATCTGATCAAGAGTTTCCGAGATTTGATTGATTACCATTCATTTGACAAGCAAGAAAAATCGAGCCAGAACCACAACAGCACATCAAAAAGCCATTTTTTCTCATTTTTCATTGTGTTAATCGATTAACCTAATTGCACTGTGAAATGGTTAATCGATTAACACGAGCAATTCTTGAAAAAAAAAATGTGCCAAATTCAAATTCTGCAGCAATTGGCACCAATTTTCACCATTTGGATCACATGTGGAATATTCTAGACCATCTCATTTTAATTCCCTACATCACTTTGATCATTTCCTACCATACACCTTCACTAATCACCACTTGATCTTGATTTTCCCTCCAAATTCAAATTCCAAGCCTAATTTTCATTTCCAAACCACCAAATTTCCAAGCCTAAACTCTATAAATAGAGCCTTTATTTCATTCATTCTTCAAGCTTTGGATAGCCAAATTCACCTTGTCAAAATTCTTCTTGACTCTCAATTTTCTCCAACCACCAAAATTCACCAAAGCTCACTTTTCTTCTTTTGAAAGTTAACAAGAATTCACATTGATTCTTGTTCAACTTTGAGCTAAACCTTCATCCAAACTTGTTTTCATCATCAATTTCAGTAGATCAAGACTTTGGAGTTTGGATCTTGGAGTAATTTGAAGCAATTTTCAGATTTAGAGTGGTAATCTCATTTTCCACCATTGTTGTTCTTGATTCATCTTCCACAGTGTAGATCCTTTATTGATCTTGTTTGCTTGATCTTTGGATCTTGTAATTTATGTTGATTACTGGTTTTTGCTGCTGTTTTCCTCAAAATTTCGTGCACAATTGCATCCTTAATCATGAGGTGTTTGAATAAATGATTGATCAAGGATTATGCAATTTTCAAACTGATTTTCTGCTGTTTTTACAGTGTTAATCGATTAACCAAAACATGCACGAATTGGTTAATCGATTAACAGTTGAATTCTGCGCAAAAAATTAGAAGTTTACACTGGTTAATCGATTAACATAATTACACTGTGAGTTGGTTAATCATTAACCAACATCCAGAATGTGAAAAATGCTTGTTTTGGGACTGTTTTGGTATTTTTGCCATTTTCTTCCCTTTCTTTTGTTCTTAGCCTTAGATCACATATTTTTGTGGTTTAATTTGGCTTTCTCTTCATCTATTTCTCTTTTATTTGGATCGATGAAAGTCTTATAGATCATTAGAATTTCTTTGTTGAATTCTTGATCAAGACGAGATCGTTACCTTCTTTTCTTTTCGTGCGGTATTGCTTTCGGATGACGATCTACATATCGTTCATCTAGCATGCATTAGCACAAAGAGCTATTGACCGGCTTCATTGTAGGGTAATTACTCCGTAAATTACCCGGCGATTGCTTAACATAGCACAACATGTCCCGTATCGAAAAACAACTCAATGTTGATTGATCTTTTGTATTAGGTTCAAAATCTATGAAGCTTGTTGTTGTAGAGGCTTTGATTCTATCAATCTTCTAACAAGTCTTCATTAACCTTGACCTAAGTACACTGTTCAATCATTATTGATCACTTACTCTAACAACTAACAACTAATTACTAACTTCTAACTTCTTTACAATTCCTTCTCGCTCCCTATCTCTCTTTTACTTTTATGCTCCATTATTATCATTTCATATCATGTTTATGTTTCCGCCAATTTTCCTTTGTCCGTTGGACATATGTTTATGCTTCCGCAATTTTTCCTTTGTCTGTTGGACACATGTTTATGCTGATGCCTTTTTCTCTTTGTCCACTTGGACCAAAAACATTAATAAAGACCAAAACCTCTAAAAAAACTTGTGCTTCTAATCTTGGAATGGACATGGAGTTTTGGACCTAGACCTTGGACATCCAATGCAATTCTTGGAACCTCGGACTTAGAACTAGGACCTTCTCCCTTTGCTTTGGAATTATGGTTCGAAGACTATGGAGCTTACTTGTGTGGTTAGGCTATTCTTATCCTTAGCTTTTACTTTATGCTTTAGGATAGTCACTTCTTCTCCTCCCCATTCTTCAATTTTCAAAACTCTCTCTCTTTTTTCAAAAACCTTCTTGATTTCAAACTATCACCTCTTTTGTAATTAAACCTTGACTTTGTCAAGTGATTTTACTTTTTTCTTTTCATTTCTTAACAAATGCTAAACTACATAAGCATATTGACACCTTTTTCAAAAGACTTAAAAAACATCAAACTCATTCAAACCTCTTTTGTGCCCTCGTGCACTTTTTCCTAAAACTTTTTCATAAGTTTAGACATGATTCATTTCTTTAAGCGGAATTATTCGCTTGGAAATGATGACTTGTCTTTACATTTAAAATCAATCAAAACAAACAAATTTCATTCTTTGTACCACGAACTACGGGGTTTTGATCCTACATTACACATCGTGGGTACGTAGGCATGAGGCGACAAGTCTCTCCAAACACAAAAATCTTAAAAACAATTTCTCTTCTCATCTCCTCAATCACTTTCAAGCAAACCTTTTCAGACCAAAGCGGTAGATATTTCAAAGGGTTCCTATAGATTACTATAGACGTTTTGGGTGCTAACACCTTCCCTTAACGTAACCAACCCCCTTACCCGGTTTCTCTTCACTTGTTCTTGTTTAGAGCTTGTGTAGGTTTTGTTCGCTCTTTTTCCTTTTCTTTTGGATAAAATAAAAGTGTTATGGCGACTCTTGCTTTTCGAGTTAAGTTAATCAATAGCTTACACTCACGATTTTGCCGCTACACCACCCAATCTTCGTGATGAACTTCAGTCATACGCTCAATTAACTCAGGCTATGCACTCATGTTCCCAAAAGGTTGGAAACTGCACTGATGATAGTGATGATGGTTCAAAAGTTAAGGGACTCTTGAGATGGCGGTCACTACTTCCTTACAACTTTTAGTTGTCATACAAGCTTGTTCTTATTTCTCTTTGTATAAGGTAAAGTCATGAGCTTCCCATCTTTCTTAGCTTTTTCCTCAAAAGGGACTCGGCTCATTCTTTGAGTAAGGATTTCTTGACGATCCTTCTTTATTTATCACTTTGGGAATAACTTATACAACATTTATTCATTTAATTTAGAAGAGTTGAAAGTTTGTGACTGCCTGGCTTAATGATTATAGTGAACCATCATTGGCTTCCGATTTAAAAACATCTTCGACACTTGCTTGCTGTGTGCGAAGGACGACTTATGAATGTAAACTTTGGTTGAAAGGTGTCTTGCATGAAACTCTTGTATTTGAATGCACAATCAAGTTAACTGAGAACTACCCTGCCCCAGGTTAAAGATTGCGGGTTTTTTGGTACAGAAAGAAACTCTAACTTCCAGGCTCGAAGGGTTTAACAAGGGATTATCTTCCTTATGTCTCCAGTGTTTAGGAATTGAAACAATGTCTTACATAGTCAGCAATGTTTTGATTTGAAAGCAAACCAACAACAATTATGAGTATTTTATTTTCATCATCCTCCCTTCAATCTTTACGCAATCAAAAGAAAGTGGAACAGAGATAATTTTTTTTTTGAAAAGAAAGCATAAAGATGTAAATAGCAAACACAAATGAATTAAATCCAAAAGTTGCAATATTCATTTCATTAACATGGAGGTACAAACATAATTTGAAGGCAAACAACTAATAAAGGAAAATACAAACAACAAGAAACATGGCCTAGTGACTAGTTAAACACAAGGATGAGCTGTCATGTCTGAAACACTGGATTTTAGGAAGATAGTCTACTGAAGTCGACTGAAGCTTCACTTGGTATACTCTGGCAGAGGATTGTTCTTGACATTAGGATTATTGTCATGAAAGCTAAGCATTCCGGCCTTAATTAAATCACGCACTCTAGCCTTTAGTGCATAGCAATTTTCCAAGTCGTGGCTTGCGGCTCCTTCATGGAATGCACAGTGAAGATCAGATCTGAATCTAGATGGAAGAGGATTTGGAGGAGGAGGCAGAGTCCTTGTGGTAATCTAACCTTTATGAACCAGACCAGGATAAAGTTCAGTGTACGTCATGCGAATAGGATCAAATTGATTCCTATTACGATACTGGTTCTGTCCTACAGCCGGATGTTGGGGAGCTTGAAACACTGGTCTGACAGTTTGGCCAATTATAGCAGTAGATGCAATAGGTGGAGAGAAGTTGTGGGGTAAACCAAACTCTGGCCAAGTTGAAGGTGGCACCTGAACAGACTGAGGATCAGCATTTGAAACTTTCTGGATAGCAGTCCTTTGGGGTTGCTCTCCTCTAGAAATCAAGACCTAGAGCATTTCAGTGAGCTTTGTCATGCTTGACTTAAGATCATCGATCTCCATTCGGATCTCTACATTGTGTGCTTCGTGTTCTGACATCTTGCGTCTATAGTTAGCCCTAGTCCTGTACCGGTGTCGAGGAATCAGCTTGACGACTGACAGATGACACTAGAAGATATAGACAGCAGGAAATGAGTTGTTGGATAAAACGGATGTATGCAATGAGTTATGCAAAGAACCAACCACATGCTGTGTACTAGGGTTAAAGCACCTGTACAACGGGTTCTAACAAGGTTCCCAGAGTCAAAGATAAATCTTTCGGATATTATCGGCTTGCATGACTACACATGCGGGCTAATAATATTCTCAAGATAAACTCATGTGAGTGTAGTATCGTATGACAATCACCCCAGGTCTACACCTGGATGATCATTGCACTACGTCCTAAAAAGGCTTAGAGGGGTGAAGGGATACTAAGGTCCTCAGCTTCACGGATTCCCAGGTCGGAAAAAGTAATGCCAATACAACTACTTGCACGACATCAGTAATCCCAATGGAGGTCTCCACTGAGCGTGGTTATATCATATGTTAATCATGTTAGGACTACTCCCAACAATCAACTATTGATTATACCACAATCATATCTTATGTGCACTCAAATCCGGGTTAGGATTTATCTCACAACACAATGTAACAACCCAAACAGACAGATATATACAAATATAGGCATACAAGATATACAATTAACACATTCAAAACAAGTTAGGTGTAACACTCTTAGGGAGAAGTCCCCAGTGAAGTCGCCATTTCTGTCGCGGTGAGAATCAGATACCAAAGCTATTGGATCAACTTGGCTCGCAATTCTTAATTCACCACCGATCTTTAATTTATCCAAGGGAAGGGAAAAAGAGCGAATAACCCAAAATATGCAATGCAATGCAAAGCAAAAGAGAATCTAAGGTTCGAGGGTTGGTTATACCTAGGGAAGGTGCTAGCATCCTAAGTATCTGTAGTACTCTACAGGAACCTCTTGTTTTATTGTGTTATTTCTTATTTGCCTGCTAAAGGTGAAAAGACAAAAGGGAGCCCTAAGGTGTTAGTCCTAAGTATACTCGCAAAGACATCGCATCTCGTGCCTACGTATCCTGACGGGAATGGAATCAAAGCATTCTTAGTTCCTCTCAATAAGGGTGAGAAACTCTTGACTGTGGTCAAGGTTCCAAAGGGAAGAGGAAGTATCTATGGTAGAACACCTACATAGAGTTAAGAAACTCTAAACCTAAGGTTAGGTTAAACGGGAAATGAAATGTACATGGCAGGACACTCACATAGAGTACGACGACTCTAATCCTAAGGCTAGGATGAAACGGAAAGGAAGTGTACGTGGCAGAACACTCACATAGAGTACGGCGACTCTACTCCTAAGGCTATGATGAAACGGGAAGGACCTAAAGTTAGGCTAAATATGACATGGCAGTCAACAAAAGACATCCTCCCTTGGAATCAGGCATATGAAATTATTAATTGATTTAAATATTTATATTTATATTAACTAATAATTACAACATATTTTTATATTTTGTATATTATATCACTAAAACTTAATAAAATATTAAAAGAGAAAAATACTCTATAAAGAGAAGCAATGTATGTTTATATACAAAAGTTGAACCAACACCAATATATTAACTTAGTAAAGTATATAACTCATAAAAAACTCAGTATGTATATAGTTTTAAAAATGTAGAACATAAATAACTATAAAAATTAAAGCGTAAGGTATATAATATGCATATAAGAATTTAAAACATGAAGTGCTCTGTACATAAAATTATGATAAAATTAAAATATCATTTATACTATTAAGCAAAGTAGCAGTGTATATACATATGAAACTCTAAATGGGCATTGTATATACATAATTTCATAACAGAAGTAACACGCATGTTAATAATAATAACAACACTAAAACATAAATGTTAAGAACAATATGAGCACTAAAACATAAATGTTAAGAACAATAAGAACATTAAAACATGAACATTAAGAATAATAGAAACATTAAAACATGAATATTAAGAATATTAAAAACATTAAAACATGAATATTAAGAATAATAAAAACATTAAAATATGAATATTAAGAATAATAAAAACATTAATACATAATTATAAAAAACCATACATACAACAAACAAAATACAAGAAAAAGTGGAGCAAAAAGAAAAAGTACCAGTTGGGTTGTAATAGCAGCCGACGGTTCGTCGGAGAGGTAGATCTGGCACGGGGCGGACGGAGGTGGATGCGTGGTGCGTAGAAGTTGTCGCCGCGGAGGAAGTCACAAACTGAAAAAAACGGTAATGACGAAAGATGCGTCGGAAGAAGAAGTTATACGAAAGGTGGAGTAACAAGGGTGGTAGTAATGGGGGGATGAAGCATGGGTGTTTTTTTTTTGCGTTCTTGTGTTTATACTGTACATGATTTTGGTTTGAAGAGATAATGAATTTTATTATAGAAAATCGATTAAAATAAGTTTATTAAACAATCGATCAAAGAAGAAAAGAAAAAAAAAAAGAAAAAAATGTAATTTCGATATGATTGGTTTTGAGAAACTAGTTTTAGAATGGATTCATATAAAAAAAACTAGTTTTTTTTGTAGGAATCGGTAGAGTGTGTGTATATCTTTTCCAAAATTGGAATTATTAATAGTAAAAAATTATATTTATATATATATATATATATATATATATATATATATATATATATATATATATATATATATGCTCTAATAATAATTCAAGTTAAAAAAAATAATGAAATAGAAAAACCATCAGATAATTATCATATGGTCAAATTAAAAAAAAAAAAAATGAAATAGAAAAACCATCAGATAATCATCATATGGCCAAATTACAAAAAAAATAGTGAAATAGAAAAACCATCAGATAATCATCATATGGTCAAAAAATAAGTTAGAGTAAAATAAAAGAACTTTGAAAGTGATTCGGGACTCTTGAAAAAATTAGAAACTCTATGTTTGAGACTCCGTAAAATTTTTGTTTGTGAAACTCCGTGTCTTTGTGTCTGTGTGAGTGCCCCCTTTATATATGTGTTTCTGTTGATTTTGTGTGATGAATACTTTCTTTTTTCAAATAGATATGTTTGGGACATGTTTTCAGATTGTTTGGGAAATGTGATGAATGTGTCTGATTTTGTTTGAAGACTAAAATAAAAGAATAATTTTTTTCTAAAATTTTAATATATAAATGTTCCTAAAGAAAATAAAACAAATATAAAATAATAATATTACACTAATATTAAATAACATCTAATCTGAATTAAATATTTAATTAACTAAAAAAACTTAAATTAATTTTAAAGTAATTGAAAAATTATTTAGCCAGAAAATAAAAAGAGAAGAAATAATTAAAGTTATCTAAACTATAATCCTAATTAACTAAAAAATTTAAATTAACTCTAAATTAAAAAGAGGGTCAACTAAAAATAAAAATTTAATTATCTAAACTAAACTATATTAAATTAATTAAAAATTTGACTAGGAAATGAAATAAAGAAAAGGATGATAAAATGAAAATAAAGTTAACTAAATTGATTCTAAATTAATTGAAAGATTAACTAATATAATAATAAAAATAAAAATAAATTACAAATAAAAATGCATAAATGCGAACAAAAGGGTCGGGTATCGAAATTTTTTAAAATAAAATGACTGCACCAAAATTATCAGCGTGGAATAAAATCACTCGGAAAAATACAGCATTTTGTCAGGTTTTGAAATTAATCGGAACCGAATTTTAGATTGACTGACTCGTCTGTAAATCCAACAAGTTCGTTCTAGCTGATAAATTGGAATATACAAGATGATTGACCTAAAATGACATGCGAACGATAACAAAATTTGAAGGTAAAATTTTAGGGGTATGATAGTCATTCGATTAAGAGTGTTTATAGTTGGTCCTGATGCTAAGTATGAATTGAGAGGGTATACAATAGGCATTGTATTATCTACATATGTAAATGCGTTAGTTTGCATGTCTGCCATGATTGAAGTTGGCATTGCCATATGAATATTCCCTAGTGTCAAGATGTCAAATCTGATAGATAAGTCGAACTCACCACCTTTACATCACATTTTCATGTTAAAATATTAATTCACTGTTTTTTCGAGATTTGGACATATTTTTGAAGAGAAAGTAATTATAATTTTATAGTTATGTTACTGAAACTTTTTCAAAATACATTTTAATGAATTTCAATGCAGTGTCGAAAATAAAAAAGCTAACATATTATAATGAGTCACGACAATAAAGCTCCTATGAATTGAAAGGGACTTTCTTTCTTATCCCAAAGTTAAACATATTATTTAAACTACCCGGCTTTCATATCCATACGTACAGAAACATCTACCAATTTTGTCAGACACATCACAACCTACAATTTTCCTAACAAATTTGGGTATATACCCAATTATTTAACATCATCAAGCAAGACAAAACCAGGTCCACGTATCAAATTAGGGTAGCCAAACAACGTTGTGCTTTAATTTGGATGCATGAATCAAACACCGATGTGGTTACGTTAGTTCTGGCTTCTCTTAAAGTTGTCCCTCCTCTTTTCATGCATGCCAACAATTGCATATGTTTTGATGGTTTAAGAGTTTGATAAGGTTCAATGTATGAGATTAATTTGAGGGTTTTTGCCATGTGATCCCCCAAATGGAGATTACGTTCACTAATTAATTTGAGGAGTACATGTGATTACTCACGAGTTAATTCGGTTGAGTATATTTGAAGGGTGATGCTAATTAATATGAGAAATATTTAAAGGGGAAGAATGGTCACTTGTCCTTGTATAATTGGTTGTTCAAATAGAGTTATATGTGTACTTGAGAGAAAACATGGTATGATGGCGGAAAAATAATGGTTACTATAGTTTTCGTATTATTCAATTGGTCGTGTTTTGACCTGCTCTAACTAAACACTTTATCTCGTGATTAAAAGATATTTTAAATACTTTAGTTTTAAAAAAGTGTTATTTAACTTTTCATAAATAATTAAGTTTGTTGTGAACTTTGTTGTGAATTACGATAAAATTTAATATCAATTTATGAGATAAAATTTAATATTAATTTGTGAGGCAAAAAACAATAGCAACCAAAATAAATGGTATACAGCAATAATAATCTATACACAGATAATATAATATAAAAGAATAAGGCAATGAAAAAAACGAAGGTTTGTTTACCCAGTTCGATCAAACGATCTACTATGGGGAAAAGAACAGCTCTCCAATTCACTATACTCAGAAAGTTGTTACAAGAGATTACAGATGAGTTACAAGAAAATAGTTTTCGCCTTCGGGTTCCCAAGAACAACCCTGAAGGCGCCCAAGAACAATCCTATTTTCTACCCAAGTGTTTCCCAACCTCTCCAACTCTCAATATATGAATCACTCAAACGCAAGGTGTAATCCAAGATTTTCTTTGTGCATAGCTGAAACCATATGCTATACCTTTAAACCCTTGTTTTCCCTTACTGGTGTAAAGCTAAGATTGTCACATACCAAGCATATAAGAGATACATATTTATAATAACAAATCCCCAACAAACAAAGTCCAAAATCACATGGATCCATGGACCGAATCGAGAAAACCCCAAAAACTCAAAAAACTATTCACCGTACGGACAACACTATTCACCGTACCCGGCGTCACTATTCATCCGTATGGACGTCACTATTTATCCGTACGAACGACACTATTCACCGACCGCTTTTTTTCTCAAATTTTCGTCCGACTTTCTAAAACTTCCGATTTTCGCGGTAAATGCAATCTACAAAATATGTTTTCTTTCTCTTCATCAACAAAGGTTTTAAGGCACATTTACAACAATATCCCCCTTGACTTTAAACTGTGTTGATGCCAATTTAACAATCAACAACATTGCTGCTCTCTACCAAGTTGAAACTTTAATCAATAACTTTGATCAAATTCAAGCAGCCATTGAATCTTGATCTCGCAACTTGCATCCACTTGTTCCCAATTACCATTTTCTGCCTAGGTAATTTAACAAGCCTACAAGTATGATTTTCCAACCACCCTTGACTCCACCTATTTTCAAATGCCTCCCTGAAGGTTTTTCTTCTTTTATTTTGCAGTCCTTCAGCCACATTAAAAAAATAATATCCAAGGCTAGCATAACTGTCCCTTTGAGATGCTACAATAACCCTCCTTACATTATCATGAGTCAAATGATAATCAGAGATCTCTGTAACCGTTCCCTCACTACTGCTAGCATCCATTGTAGGAAACTCCACCTAAAACTGAGTTTTCTCCGTTATAGTTTCTCCCAGGTTTCTCCCTTGGTTTTCACTATTCTTCTCTTGAAGAAATTCTCTACCAACCAAGTAAGTTGTTTTAACCTCAGCTATTCCCCAAAAATTCAATAACAACTCAGCGGTAACATGCCTTTTTATCCCTTGATTTCTGCAAAATTCATTGTACTCCTCTAAAACTTTCTCAAGGCATTCATAACGCCTTAAACTCAAATCCCATATCTCTTCCTTGTCATGAAAGCCTCCACTAGTTAACGATGAATGAATAATAAAATTTGAATCTTCTAAAATATATAGACCACATATTTTAGACCCTTTAGCAATAATCAATTCATCATGTGAAATCTTTAACATTCCACGTTCAACTCTAGTACAATAGCCTAGATCATCAAACATACCTATAGATAATAAATTTCGCTTGAGTTCTGGAACATACCTCACATTGTGAATAAGAAGTTCACGATCATTAAACATTTTAAATCTGACCGTACCAATACCATGAACCTTGCATGCCTTACCAAGGCGAACTACTCCACCTTGCACCATCTTCAAAGTTTCAAAGTATTCTATTCTTGGACACATATGATAAGAGCAACCTGAGTCAATGACCCAACTATCTTCAGTTTCCAAACTCGATACTACTAGTGCTTCAGCATCCTCATAACTTTCCTCACCCAATGCAACTACAGTTTGAACAGAATCTTCATTGACCTTTCTTTCAGGACAATCCCTTTTAAAGTGACCGATTTTCTGACAATTAAAACATTTTACCTTTGACTTGTCAGACCTCTTTGATTTGGACATCCTTTTATGCTCACCTCCTCCTCTTGACACATTTAAGCCTTCACCACTATCTTCAATCTTCAAATCTTTCGACTTTGAAAATTCTTTGGATTTCACCGCCGTATGGACTTCATCCAAAGTAATAGTACCTTCCTTACCATAAAGAAGGGCATCCTTAAAGTGCTCAAAGGATCTGGGTAATGAACTCAACAGGAGCAAAGCCTTGTCCTCATCATCAATCTTCACTTCAATATTCTCAAGATCATCGATAATCTTGTGAAATTCTATGAGCTACTCAACTATGGATTTGTTCTCCACCATTTGGAATGAATAGAGTTGTTGTTTCAGATACAACCTGTGAGCCAAAGACTTTGTCATATACAATGATTCAAGTTTTGCCCACATAGCAACCGCAGTTTGCTCCCTGGCGACTTCTCTTAGAACTTTATCCCCGAGGCACAAGATAATGGCACTCCTAGCCTTATCCACCATCTCGGTCTTCTGTACCTGTGTAAGCCCCGCAGGCATCAATGTTTCACTCTTCAAAGAATCGATACACTTCTCTTGAATTAAAATTGCTTGCATCTTAATTTTCCACAACCCGAAGTCATTGTTACCGGAAAATTTCTCGATCTGCCATCTACTAACCATGGTGCTCACTTGTCAACAATATCTCTTTGTTGCACGCTCACCGCATCACTTGTTGTGAATTACGACAAAATTCAATATCAATTTGTGAGACAAAGAACAATAGCAACCAAAATAAATGGTCTACAGCAATAACAATCCGTACACAAATAATATAACAGAATAAGGCAAGGAAAAAACCGAAGGTTTGTTAACCCAGTTCGATCAAACGATCTACTCTGGGGGAGAGAGCAACTCTTCAATTCACTATACTCAGAAAGTTGTTACAAGAGATTACAGATTAGTTACAAGAAAATAGCCTTTGCCTTCAGGTTCCCAAGAACAACCCTGTAGGCGCCCAAGAACAACCATATTTTCTACCCAAGTGTTTCCCAACCTCTCCAACTCTCAATATATGAATCACTCAAACCCAAGGTGTAATCCAAGGTTTTCTTTGTGCGTGGCTGAAACCCTATGCTATACCTTTAAACCCTTGCTCTCTCTTGTTGGTGTAAACTCTAAGATTGTCACACACCAAGCATATAAGAGATACATATTTATAATAGCAAATACCCAACAAACAAAGCCCAAAATCACATGGATCCATGGACCGAATCGAAAAAATCCCAAAAGCTCAAAAAATTATTCACCGTACGGACAACACTATTCACCGCACGGACAACACTATTCACCGTACGGACGTCACTATTCGTCCATACGGACGGTACTATTCACCGACCGATTTTTTTTCCTCGACTTTTCGTCCGATTTTCGCTGTAAATTCAATCTCCAAAATATGTTTTCTTTCTCTTCATCAACAAAGATTTTAAGGCACATTTACAACAAAGTTGAATGAACCTAAACTTAAATCTTAAATGTAATCACTTTCATAATCGTATTTTAAATGTTTTCAAATTGTCTTAGAGTCAACACGTAAAAATATTTAAGATAATTCAGCTTATATTTGAGTTTACATAAGATCGATAAAAACTCGAATGTAGAAAAAATGAAATATGAAATTTGTAGTGAAGAGAATGTAGTTTAGTATGTGATTTTCGGAATCCGAAATAATCAATTTATAAATTAAATAGTGTTGTTTCACAAGGTTGTGACTCTTCATGAAACACGTTATTTCAGCAACACTTTTTACTAAGTATTGCAACCTTTTGCCTAACTGCAACACTTCACAAAGTGTTGCCTATTTCAGATTGTATACAATAACACTTCACAAAGCCTTTTTACGAATTAAAAAAAACTTAAGGAACCACTAAGTGCTCAAGTGTTACCTACAAGCTGCCAGTAACGCCTCTACGCCCTAGATCTTGATTCCGGAGCCAGAGTCGATGTCACCGCAACGAGGGGGAGTGTAAAGGAGACAAGTGACATTAGACTGGCGACCACCACAATTGTCCATGAGGCACTTTATGCTCTTTATCTCCTTTGTTGAATTAATGAATGTAACTCTTTATAAGAGATATTAAAGTGAGTGATACTTTATATGTGAGATTATTTCTCATGCATTGATTGTTCATTTACTCACTTGCATAATTTTCTTGTCATTTTAGAAAACACCTGTAGTGTTACATTTGTGAGAGTCCTAAACAAGGGTGGTATTCTCGTCCTTGCCTAAAAGTGATGTCGTCTAGGCGATATCCTCACAAAACAAACGGGATCTCCCTTGGAACTAATAATGTGTATAATATCATTGGTCATAGGATAGGGAGTCCCCCATCATTCCCTAAAGAATAGGTGGTCAATAGCTTCCCCTGGTTGCAAGGGAGCGGTTGCTTCCCCTTAGGGTTATCTAACCTTAGGCCCAAGAGGCCTTTATAAATATCTCTCCCCCAAGGGGAGAAGGGAACAAATCTTATGGCATACAGATCATACAACACATTCTTACGTAAGCAACCAACACATATACAAGGCATCTCACCTCATGTGAGCAGGTCCTCAAAACCACCACAAAACACCACTGTCCACAGCTTCTCACCGCTGCGGGTAAGCCCTAACTACCATACAACTTAATATAACTACTAAGACCTCTGAGCATCCTTGCCCTGTGCAAGGATGACATGCACAATTGTACTTTTTTACCAGTACAATGGCGCTCACTGTTGGGCCCCAATAAAACTTACCTAGGACACACCTTTTTCATCACCATCGCCTTTTTCATTGTTACCCTTTACACTTACACCTAGACACTTTCAGAAATTGTTAGCAGAAGCGCTCAATCCCCTACGCCAAAAGGTACTAGCGGTAGCAGTGATGTCGGAGCCCTGGAGGAGATGTGTACCACCATTGGTGAATTACGCCGTCACAATTAGACACTGAAGGACGATGTCTAGAATATTAGACAACGCCAGCAGGAATCCAATCCCCTAGAGGAAATGGAAGTGTTGGACCCTAGCCACACTCATAAGAGATATGGGGAGCGCTTGTCTCTGAGGCATTCAAACCTCCATCTTTGCCCAAGTTTGATGGGCGTTGTAGCGGCAAAATCGTGAGTATAAGCTATTGATTAACTTAACTCGAAAAGCAAGAGTCGCCACCGCACTTTTATTTTATCCAAAAAGGAAAGGAAAAAGAGCGAACAAAACCTACACAAGCTCTACAACAAGAACAAGTGAAGAGAGTCCGGGTAAGGGGGGTTGGTTACGCAATGGGAAGGTGTTAGCACCCAAAACGTCTATAGTACTCTATAGGAGCCCTTTGAAATATCTACTGCTTTTGGTCTGAAAAAAGTTTGCTTGAAAAGTGATTGAGGAGATGAGAAGAGAAATTGTTTTTTTAAGATTTTTGTGTTTGGAGAGACCTGTCGTCTCATGCCTACGTACCCACGATGTACAATGTAGGATCAAAACCCCGTAGTTCGTGGTACAAAGAATGAAAATTGTTTGTTTTGGTTGTTTTTAAATGTAAAGACAAGTCGTCATTTCCAAGCGAATAATTCCGCTTAAAGAAATGAATCATGTCTAAACTTATGAAAAAAAAGTTAAAGTAAAAAGTGCACGAGGGCACAAAAAAGAGTGATGAGTTTGATGTTTTTTAAGTCTTTTGAAAAAGATGTTAATATGCTTATGTAGTTTAGCATTTGATTAAGAAATGAAAGGAAAAGAGTAAAATCAACTTGACGAAGTCAAGGTTTGTTTATGAAAGTCGTGATAGTTTGAAATCAAGAAGTTTTGAAAAAGAGAGAGAGTTTTGAAAATTGAAGAATGGGTGGAGAAGAAGTGACTATCCTAAAGCATAAAGTAAAAGCTAAGGATAAGAATAGCCTAACCACACAAGTAAGCTCCAAGTCCTCGAACCATAATTCCAAAGTAAAGGGAGGAATGTCCTAAGTTCTAAGTCCAAGATTCCAAGAATTGCATTGGATGTCCAAGGTCTAAGTTCAAAACTCCATGTCCATTTGCATAGGATAGTAACCATAGTCCAAGATTAGAATCACAAGTTTTTAGAGGTTTTGGCCTTTATTAATGTTTTAGGTCCAAGTGGACAAAATGAAAAAAGGCATAAGCATAAACATGTGTCCAATGGACAAAGGAAAAATTGCGGAAGCATAAACATATGTCCAACGGACAAAGGAAAAATTGCGGAAGCATAAACATATGTCCAACGGACAAAGGAAAAATTGCGGAAACATAAACATGAAATGAAATGATAAAATGAAGCATAAAAGTAAAAGAGATAGGGTGCGAGAAGTAATTGTAAAGAAGTTAGTACAAGAGTAAATGTTAGTAAGTTAGTAATTAGTAGTTGAAGTTAGTGATCAATTATAGTTAGATACTTGCACTTAGGTCAAGATTAATGAGAACTCATTAGAGGATTGATAAGACCAAAGCCTCCTAACAACAAGTTCCATAAGTTTTGAACCAAAAGACAAATAATCCACTATTTTTGATATTTATTCCGAGGCGGGACAAATTTTGGTCTATGTTAAGCGCACGCCGAGTAATTTGTTCGAGCAATTACCCTACGAATGAGGCCGGCCATGAAATGTATGTGTTAATGCACGCGAGATAAACGATATAGGGAGCGTTATCCTAAAGCGGTGGCACACGAAAAGAAAAGGTGGAAATGATCTCGTCTCGATCGAAATTCAACAAAGAAATTTCACGATCACTTCGACTTTCATCGATCAAAAAGAAAATAGATGAAGAAAAGTGGATCTAAAAAATATGATCCACACAACCAAACCAAAATGAAATAAAATGAGAAAGTCAAGATAAAAATAAAAAAACAAGAATTAAAAGATAAACCACATAATAGAAATTTTTTTTATGACTTTTTTTTCAAGAAATTTTTCTAAAACAGAATTTTAAAGTAAAATCCAATTCAAAACTCACTAAAAAAAAAAAAGAAAGTATAGAAACAAAGATGGAATTACATTTTTTGAAGGAAAAAAAAAATAAAGAAAAGTGAAGGAGGTGTGAAGTGGAGAAATGGTGGTGGTGGTAAGAAAAGATGCGCATGGGCCAAGCCCATTGTTTTCATAAAAACAACAAAAAAAAAAATAGAAAAGGAAAGCATTAAAAAGAAAAGGAAAGAAAAAGGTCAGAAAGAAAGAAATACACTTCTTCTTCTTCATTTCCACGGTGCACTATTCACCACCACCATGCCAACATCTCCAAACTCCACCAAATCGGAAGCGACGGGAAGAAAAATTGTGACGGTTTCGATCGGAAAGAAATGCTCTACACAACGGTATAATCGGTTTCAAGAATCGTTACCGACGGATACGACTCGAAATTACCGAAAAAGCTTCAAACTACCTTCAAAGTGGTGAGAAATGTTCTTCGATTTTTCTTCCTCTGATTATAGCTTAAATTTCTTTAAAATGGAGAATGAATTGTTGTTGTTGATGTTGAATTGGAATTGTTGATGAATTTGGACGAAGCTTTTTTCGATTTGTGTTGTTGTGTGGCTCAAAGTGATGAAATCGGAACCCGTGGAAACTTGTATGAATTTTTATTGCAAGTGGAAGAATTGAAGTAGAAATTTGGAATTGGAGAGTTAATGGAGATTGAATTCAAAACAGAGTTTATGGAATGGTTTTGACGATGGAATTTGAAGGTTAGAATGAAGAAGATGATGAAGGATTTGGGAGTTTATTGAAGCTTGAGTTGTATTGATTTTTGCAGCATTTCTGAGGCTTTTCAAGCTTGAGAAATTGAAGAGGGAAAGGGTTGTATTTATAGGAGAATGAAGGTGAGAATTTGAAGTGAATGGAAAAACTTTTGCTGCCGTTCTGGATTGTGTATGCGTCGTTTGCATTGAGGTGTGTTGTGCGTGAGTTTTTGATGCCGTGTTCGGCTGGAAATTAGTCGCGGCTTGATGAAGTATGGCGTGTGAGTTTTTGCGGAAGTAGTAGCAGCGTGGTGGCTGTTCACGGCTTGTGATGTGAAGCTGGCTGTTGGGCGGTGGCTTAGTTTGTGCACAGCGTTTTATGGTGATGAGCTGGTGCGTTGAAGTTTGCGGGTTTGCACGGCTGGAAGATGTGTGAGTTGCTGGCTGGGTTAAGTGTAGATTATTTCAACTTTCTTCTCCTTTTTTTTTCATGTAAATGGGCCATGTGGAAGAATCATAAGGCCTTTTTTTATGTATGGACTTTGGTACCAAAAAGATTTGAAAAAGGTTTTTTTTTTCTTTTATGGAATTTGGTTAGATTGAAAAATGGTTAATGAATTTTATAATGTGGATTTAGAAAGAATGAATTTTGAATGGGTATTTGGTTTTAAAAAAAAGATAATGGAAATGGTTTGAAAAAAATGGATATATTTGGATATTGGATTAAATTGGATAATTGGAAATGGATATAGAAAAATGGTTTAGAGAATGGATATGGAAAATTTGGTTTAGAAAATGGGTTATAAAAAAAATGGTTTAAATAGCAAAAAGTGGAATATGTGAAAAATGGTTTAAAATGTGAATAGTGTTTGGAATGAAAAATGGTATATGAAAGTGGATCATGGATAGCAAGTCTTTTTTTTTTCCTAGCCCAAAACCAATCTTAAACTTGTTTCCACAAGCCTCTGATAAGTTGCACACAACTACCACTGAACAAACCACAGCTGAACAACAACCATTTGATCTGACTGAACCCAAAACTCATATGAACCACTGCTTGATAAACTGAAGAATCTCAGCACAAGACATCTTGCTTTTGAACACCCACATGTAACCTGAAATAACTTCATTGTCTTTGACAAACCTGCACAACACACAGAGAGAGAAACAAGCAAACGACAACATATTTTTTTGTATTTTGGTTAGAGATTAGTAAACAGAAACAAGTAAGCAACAGAAAATCACACGGGTGCTCAGGAACAACACAGATTGTGACCTTGCTTGTGGTATGAGATGTAAATGAAATGAGCGAAATCTTAGGGGTAAAAATTGGGGTCTTACAGGCGTAGTGACCCTTATGAGCATGTCGCCTTTATCAACATTGATGACCATCATAGGAGCTGAAATTCTTTTTAGGAAGGGAAAAATGTCAGACCAAATGTATGGGACATTGTATACCAAAAAATTAGTTTGCAAGCAAGATGATAAATGCAGAAAGAAAATAAATAAAACGAGGAATTGTTAACGCAATTTGGTGAAATCACACCTATTGGGGGACACTCTACCCAATAAAAGAAATTCACTACTTTGAATAATTACAATTAGTCTTATATGAACAACAATCCCATGTTGTTCAATGCCTCTTCCTAATCCTAGTGGATTTCTATTTAGTTATCCCCCTAAATATGAGAACCTCTATCACTTTCTTTTAATCACTAATCCCAAGTGACAAACTCAATAAACAATTTCTTTCAATCACTAATCGCAAGTGATCAACTCAATAAACAAAATATTGATGTTGAATTACAACTAAACTATACAAACCAAACTTTATGCTTTATGATATGAATAAAACAATATAGTGGTACACAAAAAACAACAAAAACAAAGACTCAAAGGATAAACCCTAAATATTGATGTTGAATTACAACTAAACTATACCAACCAAACTTTAGGTGGAATATACGGAAGAACAAAGGTATGGTCGACCCGATGCCGAGGTACTGGCATACAAGCTCGAATGCGCGAATGAAGGCGAGAGCATTAAGGTGAAGTTGCAAAGGTACCAGGCGGAGCCAAGTGAACACCTCTCGCTGGAAACCACTGAAAGACAGACTCCAGCCCGCCTCGTCGAAAGTAAACTCATACATAGGGAATCTTATCCCCTTGAACCTCGAACAGATGCAATGGTGTGCTAGAGGTTTGTTCACCAGCCAGTTCTTCGAGAAGCCCTCGCAGCGATTCTCGAAAGTGGCGAAGGCATCATGGGAGTCCGTAGCAAACAAGGACGGGACACCCAGAGGCTCCTCGCCAGCCCAGTCTTCAGGCATTCGCTCCTCATCACTGTTGGTCAGCGCCAGTGAGGAGTCGGGCTCATCGTCGGTCTTTATGATTCCTGCGGCCATCGTCGCCATTTTACCTGAAAAGCAGAGGGAATTGGTGAATTCGATAGTCCAGATCAAATTCACCCTTCCACCGTAAATCAAGTGAAAGGGCGAAGAAAGGCTATGGGGAACATCCCACACTGGGGGAATGTCCCTCCGACCATGGTTACTGAGGGCGCTCGAGGTAACACGCAGGTATGCTCGGGACCGTCATCCCACGTCCCCAAAGCATTCACCCGACGTCCTCGGGGCATTCATCGAACGTCCTCGGGGGATTCATCGAACGTCCCCGGGACCTTCATCAGGTCCCCGACTTCTTCATCCAATGTCCTCGGGGGATTCATCATAGGTCCTCATGACCTTCATCAGGTCCTCGAAAGATTCATCCCAGTTCCCTGGGGCATTCACCGGAAATCTAAAGAAGCCCCGCCGTTTTCGCGAGAAACTCTGTGGCTTCCCTGGGAACTTCATCAGTTCGCCGAAGAAACCACCGTAGAAAACATTAAACAAAAAGTAGGGGCCAGAAACTTACTTGTAACGGCAGTTGGGAATCTCCGATGTGGCGGCATACGTTGGAAGGACGGCGGCGGAAGCTAATGAAAAGAGAGAAAGATGTGAGCGGAGAAAGTGGAAACGTGCAAATGGCACGAACCCGACTCCTATTTATAGGGTCGTCACAGGACTCGAGGCGAGTGCCTAGGATCCTAGCCGCCCTAGGCATTGATGACGAGTGACACGTGGCACTCAAGACCTCGCGTACGTCTCTCCATTTCCCTGTGTGCCCGCGTGATAAGCTTCTTCGTCTCCTTTCATCTCCCCACATGGTCGACCAGAATTGACCTGGTGGAGGCCAGAAGAACATCCCTGCTCCTCCCGACAAACATCCCTGCTTCTAACCGCTTACATCTTCCACTAGCTTAGAACTTCGGGCACGCTGCCCCACTGAATAGGTCCCTGACGAATGGGATGACCCTTAAGTCATTACTCCGACTCTTCGGAGCAACGACTTGGAGGGCTCTTGTTTTAGACTGGGCTGGTGCCTGCCCATCAGTCGGGCAGGCCCAAACAAGACATGTTAAGTAGCCCATTAAGGCCCAGTTCATATCCTCGTCGGGCACACCCGATGAGATTATCGTCGGCAGACACTACATGGTCCAAGGAGAGGTCACACCTCTTCCCCCACATATTACACGTGCTCCTTCCGCGGGGACACGTCATCAAGTAACTACCCACCTCCGAAAGAGTTGGTCTACCCACTCTCCGGAGATCTAGGGACAGTTACTCCAGGGAGTAGACCACGTGTTAGTCTTCCCTATGCCACGTAAGCCCTGACAGTTATCTGCATTGGGCATAGCAACCCAACCTAGTGCAGACGACTATTGGCCTAGCGCTAGGAGCACAATATAAATACCCTCTCTCATGAAAGGGCCAGGTATTCTATTCTCTTACTCTCACTTTCTGTACTTGCTTGCTCCGTTATTGACTTTAGCATCGGAGTACCTTGCAGGTTCACCCCCCCCCCCCCTCCACCGTCTCATCACCAACGGAGTAGCAGAGCTCACGACGTTTGCTGACCACTAATTTACTTTCTGATCATGTAAGATCAATTTTGTTTTGATTTGTTCCACAAAAGTCTCAAAAAGATATGATTTGTGTTTTTATTTAATTTCAAATTTAAATCTCCTTTTAAATTGATTTGATTACGTCCAATCCAATCAAATAAATCCACATAAATGCATTGCTAAAAATAGCAACAAATCTGATTGAATCCCAATCAGAAAAAAATGCTCATAACAACATCCATTATGGTCTGCTGACAAGGGCCAGATGTTACACACATGCTGGAATGTCTAATTTCACATGTGTCTTCGTGACATAATTTTGAATCTTAAACAATTAAAATGAATTTTTTACTTGGTATAAATCACTATTCCAACTTATTAAGTAAATGATTCATAATAAATCTCTTGCTAAAATTGAACCAAACTTCTGAATATTGGATTGAAGATCTTCTCATTAATTACAAATCCATATCTTGTAATTAAAACAAATCCCTTTAAATCTCTTTATGCAATATTTGTTTAATTAAATCTTCAGCATAATCTTTGATAAAACTAAACCAAATCTATCTTCAATGCATATCCAATTAAATCTTCCAACTCCAAATCTTTTTAATTAATCCATATTTAAATATATCATCTTCAAACTTATGGATTAATAAAATCTTTTTAGCAGATCTTACTAAATAATATTTGATAAAAGATAAAATAACATATCTTTCAGGAATCAAACACCAACGCACACAGATTCACTCATAAATCTTGGTCTGCATGTTGATGCCAGATGCTGGAACACATGTTGGAACATCTTGTTCCATATGTTGCCTCTACACAAAATACATCTTGTATACATGTTATTTTACCAGATGTAGCCAATCAAAGGGAACAAAAATATCCCCCTTTGGTAAATTTTGGATTAAACAACTTACAAGATGTGATCTTCAAGAAGTAGCACAAGTAGCACACCATATCATGCATGAGAATCAACAGAGAAAACACCAGCAGAAAAAGGAAGATGGTTGCTACACATCAAGAGATCAGATCAACACATATACAAAATATCATGCTGGAACAGTTTGTCCAACATGATCATTATTCCCCCTTTTGCCACAATTTGGAAAAGGTATGGAAGGAACCACTAAAATAGCAACAAGCTTCAAGATCTAGAACAAAAGCTTGAGAGGAACAACTTCCAACAAGACCAACATACATCTTTAGCCAAAAGACCTTAACAAGGGAACAAGTACCATAGTACAAGAACACAATACCACATTCAACAAAGGAACGCTAAAATAATAGTGGCAACAACAACAGGTTAAGGTGAAAAAACTCCAAAATTTCTTCATCAAAAACTAGAATAGATTCATCAACTAGTACACAAATGTTGGACATAATGTCTGAGACATCTTACCCAACAAGCAATTTATAAAGGAAACTCAACAACCCATGAAGAATACCATCATTCTTAACCTCAATCTCTTTCATCAACCTAGGATAACAAGCTCCAGCATTCAACAATGTCTTCAACAACTGAGCATCACGATGAAGTTCCATAAGTTCATTATACATCAGTACTTGAATAAAAAGTTCTTTTCCATCCTTATTTTTAGATTCCTTTTGAAATTCTGGCCCAGATATCAGATGTCCTACACAAATGTTGAGACACTGATATCCAACACAATGAACAAGATAACAATAATAATAACAGTGCAGAAAGTAAATAACACAGTGATATGTTTACCCAGTTTGGATCAACAATCCTACTATGGGGGCTACCAAGCCAGGGACGAAACTAATATACGATAGTATCAATTCACAGATCATACAATAACCAAACCCTGTTATAATCAGCTCACTTAATCACTACCCTTCCTATGACTTCTACCTAAGACTCACCTAGGTATGAGGCCCTCCTCAAATCCCTCTACAACCACAACCCGTGATTGGTTTCTTTCCACACAAGTAACAAACCGAAAGTCACACTTTCAAAACACACAATTCTCAATACTTCAAAGCTTATGAGAATTGACACACAAGAAACTCAATGCTTAAAAGCTTATGAGTAACTGACAGAACTTACAACACAAAAAACCAGTCCTTATACTGTTATCAGAATGATACCAGTTAGGCTCACAAAATACACTCGAAAACCCTAACAAAAACACATGTAAGTTCCACACCTAAACTAGGTTTACATCAGTCAATATATAGCATTTAATCTGGACTGAATTGGGCTTCAAAAATGCAGCAAATAGACTGCTCACAAATCTGCAAAATAAACTCCAACAAAATAGGTCTTCAATCTAAAGTTTCCTAATATGTCTCCATAATTAGAAACAACTGAAAATCCGAAAAACCAACATATAAACACAATCCAAAAATGCTTTGGATGCCACATAGGATAACCAAATATTCACAGAATATTCAGTAACAATTCACAGCAACAGAATCTGCTTTAAAACTAAATCCAGACGCGATGTCCTATGAGCAGGTATGGGACATCTTCATTCGACATGTTGAATGCAGCAACCTAGAACATCATGTTTCAACATCTTGCTGCTAGAATAGTTTTAGCAAAATAAATGCCAACCACAGAATCAAAGAAATAACAATCTCCCCCTTTGGCTTATTTTGGCTAAAACTACACACCAGAAAAAAACTTGCAAAGAAGCAAAAAAAATCCATATCAGACAGCAGCGAAATACCAACAGCACACATAGCAAAAAAATCCAGCATAGCAGCACTCCCCTTCAACTGCATACAATACACAACACAGCAAAAAAAATCCAGCATAGCAGCATAGCAAAACTCCCCCTCAACTGCAGGAACATTCCACATTCTCCCCCTCAACTACTGCAGCAGCACAAGCACACCACACACAAACATACTACTCCCCCTTTTTAGCCAGAAATATGACAAAGGCAAGTAGAACAGCTATTAATATTTGAGAAATGGTCAAATCATAAACCAGAATAAACAGCATCACAGAGTAGATGCACACCACATCACATGACCAAGTGTCATGCTCAAACTTCAGCATTTTCCCTTCATTGACACACTGCACTACCAGAACCTCCTTTAATCTTTCCAATCTGGCAGTCAGAAGGAACATTAATTGCTATAGTTCTTCATGAATGCAAACCCCAAGTCTGCTCCTCAGGTTTTCAAACTGAACTGCATCCAGAGCCTTGGTAAATATGTCAGCAAGCTGATTTTCTGTGCTCACATGCTCAAGAGTTATGACTTTGTCCTCCACAAGTTCTCTGATGAAGTGATGCCTGATATCAATGTGCTTAGTCCTGCTATGTTGAATGGGATTTTTGGAAATATTAATGGCACTCAGGTTGTCACAAAATAATGTCATGACATCTTGTGCGGCATTATACTCAGATAACATCTGCTTCATCCATACCAGTTGAGCACAACTACTTCCAGCTGCTATGTACTCAGCTTCAGCAGTAGAAAGAGATACAGAATTTTGCTTCTTACTAATTCATGAAATAAGATTATTTCCCAAAAAGAAACATCCTCCAGAGGTGCTCTTCCTATCATCAGCACTTCCAGCCCAATCAGCATCACAGTAACCTACTAAAATGGGACTTGAGTCATGGGAGTACAACAACCCATAATCACATGTACCACTCACATACTTAAGAATTCTCTTAACTTGATTGATGTGACTGACCTTGGGTTCTGCTTGATATCTTGCACACACACCAACAATAAATGTTATGTCTGGCCTACTTGCTGTAAGATACAGCAGACTGCCAATCATACTTCTGTACAGACTTTGTTCAACATTCACTCCCTTTTCATCTTTGGATAACTTCAAGTGAGTAGGAGCAGGAGTTCTCTTATGCTTGGCATTATCCAGTCCAAACTTCTTCACAATGTTCCTCGCATATTTGCTCTGACAAATAAAAATGGAATCTTCCATCTGCTTGACTTGTAATCCAAGGAAGTATGTCAATTCACCTACCAAGCTCATCTCAAATTCAGACTGCATTTGGTTGACAAAATGTTGGACCATTTCATCCGACATCCCACCAAACACAATATCATCTACATAAATCTGAGCAATCATTAGTTTCCCATCCTTCTCCTTGACAAAAAGCGTTTTATCAATACCACCCTTCCTGTATCCATGGTTGACTAAGAACTCAGTCAGTCTTTCATACCAAGCTCGTGGAGCTTGTTTCAGCCCATACAAAGCCTTCTTCAGCTTGAAAACATGATCAGGAAAATTTGGATCCACAAACCCTTTAGGCTTCTCAACATAGACTTCCTCATTAAGATAACCATTCAGAAAGGCACTCTTGACATCCATTTGAAACAATCTGAATTTCAACAAACATGCCACTCCTAGCAGCAATCTGATGGATTCCAATCGAGCCACAAGAGCAAATGTTTCATCGAAGTCTACTCCTTCAATCTGTGTGTATCCTTGAGCAACTAATCTGGCTTTGTTCCTGGTAACCACTCCTTGTTCATCAGACTTATTCTTATAAACCCATTTTGTTCCAATCACATTTATTCCTGCTGGTCGTGGTACTAGTTCCCAGACTTCATTCCTCTTGAATTGACAAAGTTCATCTTGCATAGCACTTATCCAGAACTCATCTGTCAAGGCTTCTTTGACATTCTTTGGTTCAATCTTTGAAACAAAACATGCATTTGACACAGTCTCCCTCGTTCTGGTTCTTACACCTTCATTCAGATTTCCAATAATCAATTCCTTAGGGTGATCCTTCTGAATCCTTATAGAGGGTCCCCTGTTGACATCCTCTACCTCTTCATTCTCAGGTCTAGTGTTGGTTTCATGAGCATTATTTTCTATGGGCTCAATGTCTTGTGAGATTTCATTGTTCATAGGAAGGCATGTTCCAACATCATCTGGGACATCTTCATCCTTCCCAGAGTCATCAACCACCACATTTATGGATTCCATCATCACCTTAGTTCTGGAATTAAATACCCTATATGCTTTACTATTTGTAGAGTATCCCAAGAATATCCCTTCCTCGCTCTTAGGATCCATCTTTCGCCTCTGCTCACGATCTGCCAAGATATAGCACTTACTCCCAAACACATGGAAATACTTCACATTTGGCTTTCTACCTTTCCATAGCTCATAAAGAGTGACAAAAGTGCCTGATCTGATAGTCACCCTATTGTGTATGTAGCAAACGGTATTCATGGCTTCAGCCCAAAAATGATATGGAAGCTTTTTGGCATGAATCATGACTCTTGCACACTCTTGTATAGTCCTGTTCTTGCGTTCCACGACACCATTCTGCTGAGGAGTGATCGGTGATGAGAATTTATGAGTGATTCCTTCAGATAAGCAAAACTCTTCAAACCTGCTATTTTCGAATTCTTTTCCATGGTCACTTCTGATTCGAACAACACCACAATCCTTTTCCCGTTGAATCCTTTGACACAACTCTTTGAAGGCTGCAAATACTTCAGACTTTTCTCTGATAAAACTTATCTAGGTGAATCTAGAGTAATCATCTACGACAACATAGGCATACTTCTTCCCACCAAGACTTTCAACCTGCATAGGTCCCATTAAGTCCATGTGAAGCAGTTCTAGAACTCTAGAAGTTGTGGTAAGATGTTGAAGCCTCTTGTGTGACACCCTTGTTTGCTTCCCAACTTGACATTCACCACATATTTTATCCTCATCAATCTTCAGCTTAGGAATACCTCTAACAGCTTCACTTGACATAACTTTCTTCATCCCTTTCAGGTGTAAGTGTCCCAATTTTTGATGCCACAGTTTGGTTTTATCTTCCTTTGACATCAAACAAGTAGACAAACTTTCCGGTTCTTGAGGATTCCACAGATAGCAGTTATCCTTAGACCTGGTTCCATTCATAACAACTTCATCTTTCTCATTGGTTACTAGACATTCATTTTTGGTGAAATTTACTTTGAGACCTACATCACACAGTTGGCTTATACTGATTAAATTTGCGGTCAGCCCTTTGACAAATAGAACACGATCCAGATTTGGTTGTCCTGTGTAGTCCAGCTTTCCAACACCTTTTATTTCACCCTTTTATCCATCCCCAAAAGTGACATAATTGGTGGAGTGAGGCTTGATATCTGACAAGAATTTCTTCACACAAGTCATGTGTCTTGAACAACCACTGTCAAAGTACCAATCTTCTCTTGTAGATGCTCTAAGAGAGGTATGTGCTATGAGACCAGCCATCATTTTTCTAGGAGTCCATCTTCTCTTCACTTTAGCCCAACTCTGTCCTTTATTTTGTTGCTGAGCAGTTTTGGGATAGCCGTGCAGCTTATAGCAAAAAGACTTTAAGTGACCAATCTTCCCACAGTAATGACATTTCCATGGTTTATACTTTGAACTACATACTCTTTTCTGATGCTTCATCTGATGTTGAAACATGTGACTTGACATCCCCTCTTCTTGCCTTATTTTCTGAGGAACAAACTTTAATACGGGCTTATTGTAGTTCTCTGCTTGATTGTTAAAACCAAGGCCTTGCACATTTCTAGCATCTTTCCCAGTCTGAAGAATCTCATCCAACTGCGTGGTACCATTGTTCAGCATTCTTATAGATTTAGTCATATTGTCAAGTTTTGACTTTTGCCATACAACCTCCTCTTTCAGATCAGCAATGATTGATAGATGTTCTTCCTTCTCAGCTTCTAGTTGAGCTATCAGAACCTTCTGTTCTAATATTATCTGGCACCTTTCTTCATTCTTGATACACAACTCTGAGAATCCGGTGAAGACTTCTTCCTTAGTGAGTTCTCCAATATAAGATTCTTTGTCAGAGTCAGACTCACAAGTAGTTTTTCCATCAACCTTACATATCCCGGTCAGGGCTGTCACCAATTTTGCTGATTCTTCTTCAAGATCACTCTCAGACTCCCCTTCTGACCAAGACACAAATAAGCCCTTCTTCTGCCTTTTGAGATACGTGGGACACTCAGTCTTTATGTGCCCAAATCCCTCACATTCAAAACACTGAACTCTCTTCCATTGATTGGAGTCTTCTTCAGTTCTGGACCTTCTGCCTCCATCCTGATTTTTACTGATGTCGAGAGACTTGTTCTGAGCATTTGCTCTCGACTTCCAGTCAATCCTTTTCAACACTTTGTTAAATTGTTTTCCAAGCAATACCAGATCTTTAGACACCCCTTCATCTCTGACCAGGTCCCCCTCATCTTCTGAGTCACCAGCATTTGACACAAAAGCTATGCTCTTCTTCTTTTCAGACTTTTCACTGATCCCTAATTCAAATGTTTGAAGAGATCCCACAAGTTCATCCACTTTCATCTTGTCTATATCCTGAGCTTTCTCTTCCTTCACCACATCAGTAGGGGTACCTTTTCCATCTTTAACCTTTGGGGGTTCCCATCCTTTTATAACAGCTTTCCATGCTTGATCATCCATGGATTTGATGAATGCTATCATCCTTGGTTTCCAATAGTCATAGTTGGAACCATCAAGCAGAGGTGGTTTGTTCAAAAATCCTCCATCCTTGTCCATTGTACCAGAAAGTACCTTCCCTGAATCTCACCCAGAACCAAACAAGGGTGCAAGCTCTTGATGCCAATTGAAATTCTGGCCCAGATATCAGATGTCATACACAGATGTTGAGACACTGATATCCAACACAATGAACAAGATAGCAATAATAATAACAGTGCAGAAAGTAAATAACACAGTGATATGTTTACCCAGTTTGGATCAACAATCCTACTCTGGGGGCTACCAAGCCAGGGACGAAACCAATATACGATAGTATCAATTCACAGATCATATAATAACCAAACCCTGTTATAATCTGCTCACTTAATCACTACCCTTCCTATGACTTCTACCTAAGACTCACCTAGGTATGAGGCCCTCCTCAAATCCCTCTACAACCACAACCCGTGATTGGTTTCTTTCCACACAAGTAACAAACCGAAAGTCACACTTTCAAAACACACAATTCTCAATACTTCAAAGCTTATGAGAATTGACACACAAGAACCTCAATGCTTAAAAGCTTATGAGTAACTGACAGAACTTACAACACAAAAAACCAGTCCTTATACTGTTATCAGAATGATACCAGTTAGGCTCACAAAATACACTCGAAAACCCTAACAAAAACACATGTAAGTTCCACACCTAAACTAGGTTTACATCAGTCAATATATAGCATTTAATCTAGACTGAATTGGGCTTCAAAAACGCAGCAAATAGACTGCTCACAAATCTGCAAAATAAACTCCAACAAAATAGGTCTTCAATCTAAAGTTTCCTAATATGTCTCCATAATTAGAAACAACTGAAAATCCAAAAAACCAACATATAAACACAATCCAAAAATGCTTTGGATGCCACATAGGATAACCAAATATTCACAGAATATTCAGTAACAATTCACAGCAACAGAATCTGCTTTAAAACTGAATCCAGACGCGATGTCCTATGAGCAAGTATGGGACATCTTCATTCGACATGTTGAATGCAGCAACCTAGAACATCATGTTTCAACATCTTGCTGCTAGAATAGTTTTAGAAAAATAAATTCCAACCACAGAATCAAAGAAATAACACCTTTTCCTTGGTCACAATCTTGTCAATTTAGAGGACTTGCTTCTGCCTAATCTTGTCATACACTTTCCTCTATCATACACTATTCTATACTCCTTGTTGCCTTCAACATTACACACATGAGTAATGTTCACAATAAACTCCTTGATCAGCTTTACATAGCAAGGACCAATATCAGTAACAGTCTTTATTAGCTCAGCAGCTTCCATGATTTCTTTGCAATCAAAAGCTTCTTTACCTAGCTCTATCTCAGCTGCAATCCTTCACTGAGAAACATATTTCCACTATTGAACACTTATTTCAAAAAGGAATGACACATTATCCATGTGAGCACAAGATACATTCATAGGAATTCTCTTCCCACAAACCTTTCTCCTTACAGTGGACACAATGTATAAGACAACTTATTCATCATTTGTCTCAGACTCACTTATTTGAACAAGCTTTTTATTCACTTTAGAATTAACAAGGGAAACTTGTTCATCCTTCCTCTGAGTTGGAAACTCAGTCACCAACATGTCATACATATTGTCTGGAACATCCTGGTTGACATCTTCATTATCATCTTTGAGCATTTGGTTACTCCACACAGTTGAGTGAAACTCTTTCTAGCAGATATACTTTGGGAATCAAAAGTGTAGTCCTTAATTTTATTCTCTTGAAAATTAGAAAAGTAGGTAATATCTCTAATCATGCTCAACTCAAATTTAGACTGCATTTGTTGAACAAAATGATCCCTCATTTTTTATGACATGTCATCAACACAAATGTGAATTATCATAAGATTCTCACTGTCTTTCCCAATAACATCTTCTAGTAGCTAAACAAACTCTTCAAATGTCAAAGCTTCTTTTGACAACTTCTTTTCAAGGCCTATCCTCTTGTGATACAAATACTTCCACTTCAGCACACTTTACTCATAATGAAATGACATGTTGTCTAAAGAAGAAATAGAAACATTTATGGGAATCCTTTTGCCACCAACTATTTTCTTTGACTTCTTGTCGGACCTTTTTCTAAGACCAACATCTTTAGTAACACCTTCATTGACATGAGAAGACCTTCATGAACTTCATTTTTCTTAGAGATAGAAATCTCATCAAGACTAATAGAATTATTAATAACATCATCAATGTTGTCACTCACATTATTCACCACATTATCCTTTCCTTGAGTAGCCTTGTCTTAATACTTGGTTATATTCTTAATGATTATCTTCATTATGTTGGCAAAAGTAATGTCATCATCAATTTCCACATAATAGTCTTTCTTAATGACACCATCCTTTCCAGTGGCATAATTACTAACATGTTGATTTACTTCCACATTCAAGTACCTATTTAGGAAGGCACTTTTTACATACATATGATAAAGTTTGAACTTCAAAATACATGAAAGTCTTGGTATCAATATGATGGCTCCTAGATGGGCAATAGGAGCAAAATTTTGAGCATCATACAAATTTCTATCTTCTTCAGCAGACATCATGATATTTCCTATTTTGTCAGTAACAACTTGCTTCACATCAAGACCAATGATATCAAAATCTTCATCATCACGGGAAGTCATTTGAACATCATTAACAATACCATCATAGGCTACAACAATATCAACCTCAAAATCTTCATGAACATGATCATCATCACTCACTTAATTATTCTCAGGGATTACATCATCATTCACCTTATAAATTTGAGGCTCTGTCTCCAACATGTCGGACAGAATGTCTAACACATCTTGATTTCCCATATTGGTTTCCTGGGTCTCATCAGCAAAAGACTTTTGAATGAGATGATTATTTATTATAGGCTCATACATGAGTGGGACATCAAGCACATTTTCACCAGCAACTAGATTAGACTTGTCAAAATATGGAATATTATGGAGAGCAATATCTAGAACATACATCTTATAACTAAGATTCAATAGACTGAGAGGAATACCAATATCATCTTCGCCAAACATAACATCATGTTTTTTAATAGTGAAAATTCCAGAAATATAAGAAGAAACCCCACTAGGAAGAATTATTCCATAATCACTAATCTTTTTTAACTTCTTCTTCTTCTGAACCACTATTGGTTGTTAAAATTTTGGAGGACCTCCAGCTTGACCATCATCCATCCCTTTAATAACAAAGCCTTGCACGAGTCTCATAAAGTCTATAAGTGATAATTCAGAAGCATGAGTAAGATGTTGAAACATCTTGTATGATAATTTGGTTTGCTTCCCATCTTGACAGACCTCATAAATTTTACCTTCTTCAACCTTGAGATCAATACACATATGAGAGATTTCTCTTTAACAACTCCCAAACTTTATGTGCCATATATTAGTTTTTGCATCTACAATGTCATCCATAATGTCTGAAACATGATCTTCAAGATTTTGCTCTATAGTGGTAGAAACTATCTTCATCTTTACAAATTTCTTTCTCTTATTGCTATCATAAAAATGTAACATTGTTTCTTTCTCCTATCAAGTGTCTATTGCAGCGACTGTCAAAATGGAAATCTTCCCAAGAAAATACTTTGTGGGAGGTACAAGCAATATGGGCAAGAATATTAGGATTTACATCCAAAACTTGTTGATGATGCCTTTCATACTTCTCATTCAACTAGATATACATATGTTAATGATTTGGCTGTTTTCCGTACAATTTATAACATTATAGTGGAATGGTGTATACAAAATTATTGCATTGGTAATCATGTGTGATAGGATGTTGAGATGTGTTACCTGACATTCTGCATTCTGATTTCTGGTATGTAAGTATTAGAGTGCACAACCTAAGAGGGGTGAATTAGGTTTACTAATTTTTATGGAGAAAGTAACAAACTTTTGCCTTACAAATTTTCTGGTTTAGTTTTACCGGTTTTATGAGTAATGAAGTGATGACTTTATTTTTCTGGTTTAAGTTATAGAAGTGATATGCAGAAAAATAAATGCAGTAAAGTAAATTGACACGGAGAGTTATAATAGTTTCCCTTATCAACCAAGGGTACATCTATTCCCCTCACACTCTGTGAGAGATTTCACTATTGCTAGATCTTTGTACAAGTCTCACACCAAGACGTCTCCTACAATCTTCTAACAATAACAAATAAGTACACCACTTCTTTGATTTCACAAACACCAACAACAAAGATGGACTTTGATTCACCTCGATTCAAAGGACCTTTCCAACAAATAGAAACAACAACCCTTTCTATTTGAAACCACATGAAGAAACAACAACCAGTTTCTTACAGACAAAAATCACCAAACACTTGGTGAAAAACTTAGCAATTTGTATGAAATATATTATAGATAGACTTTGCAGCAACTATGATGAAATTGAAACTTTGTTGCTTTTCTGATGTATGAAAGTTTAATCTTCTCCTTCAATGAAAAATCATTATGATATAAACATTTAAGTGCATAAGTGTTTCTCTACAAGTTTTCACATTAAAATGAAAATTATGCAGGAAAAAGTTTTCTGTTAAAATGTTACAGACATGTGAAAAACAGTAAACATGTTCATGAAGAAGGTGTCATGCAATTTTAAAAATCCTGCAATTTATAGTCACAAAGAAACCCTTTGTAAATCATGGCAATGTTTAAAAATAATCAGAATAAGTATTCAATGATTCAAGAAAGTGTTTCATGAAAAAGTGCCATGAAAAGGAATTGCATTGTTCCAAAAAAATTTCAAATAAAAATAGATGGCAATCTATTGCACATCTCTTACAATCGATTTCACATCTCTTACAATCGATTGCATCCTTTTAACGTTAAAAAATTATTCAAAAGTTGCACTATGACAATCAATTGCACATCCCTTACAATCATTGGGGAAAATCTTTCCCTGTTAAAAAAGGTGCTCATTATACATTCTTATCAGAAAGATAAGATTTATTTTTAAAATGCAATTTTGAAACAATGCATGTATTAAATATTAATTCTTGAGCATCTTATGTCTATAACCATTAATTTAAACATTGTACCTTTTTTTATGATACAATAGAATTAAAATCCAAAACTTGTCATAAACTTGATACTTGATTCAATCTTTTTCTTCTTTGATCTTTCTTCTTAAGATAACCTTTTGTCTTCATCAAAAACAAGGTAAGAAGGATGAACCTATCTTCTTCACAAACTCCCCCTTTTTGATGATGACAAAACCTTTTGATGAGAAGTTTTTGCTTGATTCTTGATTTCTCCCCTATCTTTTATATCTCCCCCTATCTTGAATATCTCCCCCTTTCTTTTGCAATATATGCTATGATGTCTTTGATATCCTCAAAAACAACAAAAACAACCATCCCTTATCCCCTTTTTTGACATTATCAAAAAGAAAAAGAGTAAAATCCAAAGGAGTATAATAATATAAGGGAAATGATACATTAATCATAAAAGGACTTGTCTTCTTCACAATACTATCATATAAAGTCAAAGACGATATCAATGTTGATGCTTCTTCAAAACATCTTTCATTCAATGAAACTTTTTGGAACTACCATATCATACGGTCTTATATCTTGAAATAGCAATCTTGATTTGACAATTTCTAGCATATGATCTTTAAGTACGTACAAAACAATTAATAATGCTTTGGTACCCAATATTCTTTAGGTCCTCTTGGATTAGATCCCTTTCTCAACCATACATACTCACCACAAGGTATACCATAATTTCTTATGTTGCAAGCTTTAGAAGTATGGCATTTTGCATTACAATAAAAACAAATAGGTCTAAAAACATGATTATTTCTATTTACATAAAATTTATTTCTATCATAAGGCCTTTTTTGATGACTTACAACATGTTCTTTCTTTGATTCCTTATTGTTGAATTTGCTAGTAGTCTTTACAAAGATAGTTTGACTTGTACTAGGATTATCAAAATTAGTAAAGCCAAGTCCACATTTATTATTTGAAAATCTTTGACTACTTAGCACATTTTCTAAACCAATTTGACCTTTTTTTCATATTTCATGATCCCTTGGTTTAATTCAAAAAATTTAGACTCAAAAGAAGAACAATTATTGCATGTTGAATTTTTTATTAAGTCTAACTCCACTTTTGTGATATTAACCTCACTTTCTAGATTTAAAATAGTTTTCTTTTGTTTTGAAAAATTTTTAGAAAGTATAAAAAATTCACCATTTAATACATTAAAAGCACTTTGTAATTCATCATATGAAGGTCTATCATCAATTTCAAAATCACTAACCTCATGTTCTTCATCACTTAAATGATGTGATGCCATCAATGCCTTTCTTGCATGATCTTCATCCGAAGATGAACTTATTTCATTGTCATCCCATGCTACATATGCTTTCTTTGACCTTTTGTCCTTCTTGCTCTTTAATTTATTCTTCTTTTGAAGTGTAGGAAATTCACTTTAAACGTGTCTTCTTTATCTACATTTAAAGCAGGTAACCTTCGTTCTTGGTGCTTCTTTTTGAATGATCTCCTTTTTATTTTCTTTTCTCAATAACTTTTCAAACTTTATGATAAGATCAATATCTTCATCACTAGTGGACTCATCCTATTGGTTGATATCATGATTTTTGAATTTCGTCTTTCTTATGTTTCTTTCCACCTTCAAGCACCTCCACGAAATCTCGCCTTTCCTTCAACAGCCTCACTACCGTCCCACTTTTGTGAAGGCTCCTATTTGCATAAGCCTCCATGGCATGTAGTCTCCAAACATGCATACATGCTTCTCCATATGCGTCTTCTCCACTAAAAGACACCTCAAAGAGTGACTGATAGTGACCTGGAAAATTCACAGAGAAAAAAATGGCGTCAAAAAAACTCCACTGCATTCAAATCGTGATTGTTGCACAAGGAGGGCTTGGGATGGGCGGGTTAATCACTTACTTTCTATTTCCTTTTTTCGCCTCGTGGCCCATGGATGACCCAAAATGGTCCTTCTCCCTTTGTGGCGCCTGAGGAGGAAGGACCTCAATAGCTTTTAAAGTTTAACACTGCCTCGTATCCCTACATTGAGAAGGGGGAGACAACTGTTGCGCATGTTGTTGCACTATTTGTATTTTTACCAGGCACTCTCTTATCTCGTCGAGGGGAATTTTTGACATCTCTCATGAAAACAAAGTTACTATTTAATACAAGCAGTGAACAAAAAATTGGGCCAAGAAAGGCACTTTGTCACACCTAGATATGTATACACTCCCTCTCCATCTTCATGGTCCCGATTAATAAGGGTCATGGATTCCAGAGGGGAAAAAAACCTCAAAATCTAAATACCTTCACAAATAAATGGGGAAAGAACACTCTGATCCACCCTTTTGGGAAGGCGTGGACATGACCCATCTCCCCTACAGTAACGGGAGAAATATGGTTTCGCCCTCTTACCCACACGAAATTGTCTTTTTAGTCCTCATATGGTTTTGTGAAGGGTTTTAGCAGACATACGCCAGATAATAGGTGCACAATCACCCAGTCATTAGTATGAAGAATTTTGTCCTAAGAAATAAAGAAATACTCCAACAACAGGAGATACGCCTGAGGTACAACATAATATTTGAAAAGCTTTGAATATAACCCATAAATTTGGGGTAATCTAATAAGGGATAGAGTTGATGGCTGCTAGAAACTCCGTTTCGAAAGAAGTGAACAAAATCAAAACCCTCGGGTCATGAATAATGGGAAGGTGGACATAATAATGGGGGCAGACGGCTCACCAAAAGTATCCATGTCAGCCCTCTCCTTCTTTGAGTAGGGTTCTATAATCCATCTCTCTAGACTTGCATTGCAAAATCTAATGCCATGACAAAACTCATCAATCATGTCTACAGTAGAATACAGGGATGCAATGTCTGGAACATAAATAAATTTAGTTTTCTTTCCCATAATTGTTGGGAGTAGATGACCAAAGAAGGAGAAGTTTTCACCCCGAATGTGTTTCTAGAAAAATAGAGAAGAAGAAAAAGGGGTTTCCAAAATATTATAGGGAAAACCCAATGGCACAAGCCATACATTCACCCTATGGGGGTAACTGCCACGGGAAGCGAAAAAGCCCCTACACCTGGAATATGAATATAAGAAATAGAGAACATTGGTTTTCCCAAGAAGCACCATCATCAGGTGCATTAAAAGCCCCTCAAGCTCTTTTTCCCACTAAAACACTCAAGCTTCTAGTAGTAATTTACGTTTTGACGAGTTGGGGTCTAACCTAAAATAGGATGTATCCCTCTAGTTCATTCATTAAAGGAGAGTCTCCCTCAGTTAAGGGACTTGTCCACAACTTAGAGACTCATCTTTAAATATAGTTGCCTTCAGCTGATGGACTCATCCCTTTTTTATGAACGTTTTTAACCCAGGAACTCGATACTAGGGCGAGCGTTGCATCCTGAATGAAAATAAGGTCTTAAAAACACATCTTCTTTAGCCAAACCCTTGTGCTTTTGGGACTATGAAGTGTTATATTTGTGAGTTTCCTAAATGGGGGTGCTCTCGCCTAAGTTGGTATCGCCTAGGCAGTTACCTAAGGAATCACCCTCAATAGCCATGAAGTGTAAGGTCATTAGTCAAGAAGGGGGGAGTCCATAGTTACTCTCAAAAGGTTAAGTGGTCAATAGCTCCTCCTAATCAGGAAGGAACAATTGTCCCCACTTAGGATTACTCAAACCCTAGGCCCAAAAGGCTTCTATAAATACTTTTGAGAGAAAGTATAATTGATGACACCCTAAGCATAGCGCTTAACCATATCATAATGCATGTTGATCGCACCGCTTACACGCCTACTACAAACACATCATCTTAAACAAAACCTCACACCTCACATGAGCATGACTCCTAAAACCACCACACAAAAAACCACCGTACATGTATTCTCACCATCGTGGGAAAGCTCTAACCACCCCAAATTGTTATAAACCTATTAAGGCCTCTGAGTCCCCCTGCCTTTGCAGGAGAAACACGCGCACTTGTACTTTTTGAAAAGTACAATTGACAATTCATAATGCATTGACATTTATTGTTTCTTGATATGTTTGATTCTTTCTTTTGGATAGACCATTTTTTTGTGGAGTACAAGGTGCGAAACATTCATTTATTATACCATATTCTTCCCAATATGCATCAAATTTAGTAGAAAAGTATTCAATGTCCCTATCACTCCTAAGGACTTTGATACTTCTACTTACTAATTTTCTACTTCCCGTTTATAAATTTTAAAATCATTAAAGGCATCATCTTTATGCTTTAAAAGATATAAATCTGTGAACCTATCGAAATCGTCGATAAAGGTAACGAAATACCTATTTCCCCACGGGTTAACATGCCATTATATTCACATAAATCCGAATGCACAAGATCAAGCAGCTTAGTATTTCTTTCTACAATATACAAATATTTCTTAATCATCTTTGATTTATACATATTTTAGTTATTTTTAATTATTAACATCACATGAAATTAAACCAGATTTAATTAATTTTTTTCAAAATGTTAATACCTTTATGGGTTAATCTACTATTTCATAAAGAAATTGATTCAAACATATAATAATTATTAGAAACTTTATTGATAATATTGTCGCTAGTACAAAGATTAAACATTCCCTTGGCTGAATAACCCTTTTCTATAAATTCACCATTACGGGTCAATATTAACTTTCCCGATTCATACAGAGATTTAATGCCTAGTTTCCTAAATGATCTCCATTAACAAGGTTCCTATTCATGTCGAGTGTAATACCCTAATTTTTACCCCTAAGATCCCACATGTTTTTTTGTATTTCATGCCACAAACAAGATCACACATTGGTTCCCTCTTTTGTGGGATTGTGCCTTGCAGGGATCTTTGGTTATGTGTGTGTTTGTTAGTTGTTTTTTCTTGCTTAATTTGTTTATGTTTACTAACCATTAATTAAAATCCAAAAAAATATTTTTGTTTTCTTTCACTAACATTTTCAGGGGAAGAACAGGTTAGAAATACCAAAACAACAGCCCCACAACTCGAATGAATTTTATCTGAACAAAGTCAAAGTTGATATGCAATTAGTTCAAAAATCATCTGATCAAGGAGTTTCCAAGATTTAATTGATTATTATTCCAACAGACTCCAAGGTTCGTGTTTTTATTTTCATGTCTTCTTTGACGAGCAAAAGAATCGAGCCGAACCACAGCAGTGCATTCAAATAGAGTATTTTTTTCAAAATTTGTACTAAGTAACCGTTTAGCAGATATGCAGTAATCGGTTACCCTCGTGAAATTTTGAAAAATGGCAGCAAATTCAAATTCAGCAATTGGAACCAATTTTCATCATTTTGATCACATGTGGAATACTCTAGACCATCCCATTTTAATTCCCTACATCATCATAATTAATTCCTACCATGTACCTCCACTAATCACCACTCTTTTGATAATTCCCTCCAAATTTGAATTCCAATCCTAATCTTGATCTTCCAAGCCTAATTCCAAACCACCAAATTCCCAAGCCTAAATTCTATAAATAGAGGCTTCATTTCATTCATTCTTCAAGCTTTTGAGAGCTAAATTCACCTTGCTAAAATTTCTCTTGAAGCTTTTGATAGCCAACAAACCTCTTGCAAATTCTATCCCCAACCACAAAATTCACCAAAGCTCACATTTCTTCCTTTGAAAGTTAACAAGAATTCACATTGAATCTTGTTCAACTTTGAGCTAAACCTTCATCCATTCTTGTTTTTGTTCATCAATTGTAGTAGATCAAGGCTTTGGAGTGTAGATCTTGAAGCAAATTTGAAGGAATTTTCAGATTTGAAGTGGTAATTCATCTTTCGCCATTGTTGAAGCTTCATCTTCATCTTCCATAATGTAGATATTTGAAGATCTTTGTTACTTGATCTTTTGGATCTTGTAATTGTGTTTAATTGCTGGTTTTTGCTTTTATTTTACTTTAAATTTCGTGCAATTTCAGTTTCATGATCACAAAGTATTTGTAAAAAGTTTTGAAAGTGGATAATGCTGAATTTTGCACAATTTTCTGCATTCTGGTGCAGAGTAACCGGTTAGCAGATATGCAGTAACCGGTTACTCTGTGTTAATTTTGATATACTGCGCCTATTTTGAACTAAGTAACCGGTTAGCAGATATGCAGTAACCGGTTACTTCAAAATAGAATGCACATTTTCACTTGTTTTTGGGGCTGTTTTGGCTTTTCTTCCTTTTTCTTCCCCTTTCCTTTGTTCTTAACCTTAGATCACATAATTTGGTGGTTTAATTTGACTTTCTCTTCATCTATTTCTCTTTTCTTTTGATCGATGAAAGTCTTATGGATCTTATAATTTCTTTGTTGAATTCTTGATCAAGACTAGATCGTTACCTATTTTCTTTTCGTGCGGTATTGCTTTCGGTTGACGATCTACATATCGTTCATCTAGCATGCATTAGCACAAAGATATATTGACCGGCCTCATTGTAGGGTAATTACTCCGTAAATTACTCGGCGATTGCTTAACATAGTGTAACATTTGTCCCTCTTTATCCAATTCGGAATTTGAATCGTGGTCCGGACCTTGATTGGTCGCGTCAACCCAATGGTGATTGATCTTTTGTATTAGGTTCAAAATCTTTGAAGCTTGTTGTTGTAGAGGCTTTGATTCTATCAATCTTCTTACAAGTCTTCATTAACCTTGACTTAAGTACATTGTTTAATCACTATAGTTCAAAACGCGAAACGAAATAATCGATGAAGGCTTATGGCACTAGAGCCTTGTGCTACTAATTCACTAACTTCTAACTTCTTTATGTTCCCTTCTCGCTCCTTATCTCTCTTTATTTTTATATGCTTTATGTCATTATATCATATTCATGTTTATGTTTATGTCATTTTTCTTTTGTCCACTTGGACCATATTATCTTGTGCTTTTATTTTTCTTTTGTCCATTTTGGACTCTTAAAACATTAATAAAGGATTAAACCACTAAAAGACTTGTGCTATTAATTGTTGGACTATGGCCACTATCCCTTGCTTTGGAGGACCTATACTCTTGATTATAGACTTATGGACTTAGACTTAGGACTCTCTCCCTTGTGCTTTGGACCATTATGGAGTTCGATATTCTAGCCTTTATTTGGCTTGCTTATTGGCTCAAGAGGACGGAATTCTTCTCTTATTATGCTTTTGAACAGTGTCTCCATGTGGTTAGATCTTTCTTATCCTTAGCTTTTATTTTATGCACTAGGATAATGACTTCTTCTCCACCCCTTCTTCAATTTTCAAAATCTCCTCTCTTTTTCAAAACTTTCTTGTTTCCAAACCTAAAACCGCTTTCATAATAAAACCTTGACTTTGGTCAAGTGATTTTTTTAATTTCATTTTCTTTAATAAATGTCAATAAATATTAATCATATTTTGACAATTTCAAAAAGACATAAAAAAATACAAAACTCATCAAACTCTTTTTGTGCCTTGTGCACTTTTTCTTTTAAAACTTTTTCATAAGTTTAGACATGATTCATTTCTTTAAGCGGAATTATTCGCTTAGAAATGACGACTTGTCTTTACACTTAAAATCAACCAAGACAAACAAATTTTTGTTCTTTGTACCATGAACTACGGGGTTTTGATCCTACATTGCACATCGTGGGTACGTAGGCATGAGGCGATAAGTCTCTCCAAACACAAAAATCTTAAAAATATTTCTCTTCTCATCTCCCAATCTCTTTTTCAAGCAAACCATTTTCAGACCAAAAAGCGGTGGATATTTCAAAGGGTTCCTATAGAGTACAATAGACGTTTCGGGTGATAACACCTTCCCATTGTGTAACCAACCACCCATACCCATTCTCTGTTTGTTCTTGTTTTTAGAACTCTTTAGGTTTTGTTCGTGTTTTTTCCTTTCCTTTTTTGGATAAAATAAAAGTGCGGTGGCGACTCTTTTTTTTTTAGTTAAGTTAATCAATAGCTTACACTCACAAATTTCCCCGCTACATCGAGAACATGAAGTACATTGACAAGAGTAAATTTCTTTCTAGAAGTGAAGTTGAGTTCCATAGATCCCATTCCAAAGACCATTGATCATTCCTTATTTCCCATTTGAAACTCTTGTACATTGATGACTTCATAATAGGTTTTGAATGTTGTTTTTCATAGGAAACATAAACAATAACAAAGTATCATACAACCATCCTTGTACCTTCCCTTTGATCGTCACACTTTTGCTCACAATTTCAATTTTTTTTATCATAAGCTTGAACAACATTATCCTCGTTTTTGGGTCTTGTTGTGCCTGCAATCTCGAGCATAATGATTGGTTTTGCCACACACATAACAACCGCCTTTAGGTCCTTTTGATCCACCCGAATTATTGAACATTTTTTCCCTTCTTAGGTCCAAGACTGTTCTTCATGCCATCATGTTTCTTCTTGCCTTTTGTGCTTATTGCATTGACCTTAGAATATCCAGCAGACTCAAACTTCTCTCTATCTTTCGATTCCTCCTCGATTCGAAGAAGTTTCTGAATTTTCTCCAATGAAAATTCCTCGAAACTATGCAACAGTTTCTTCATATAGCTTTTGCTTCTATAAAGATGGAAAATTTGCAATAAATGCACCAACATGGAAAGCTTATGGAATGTCTATCTTTAAAGCCTTTAGTTTGTTTATGAGAACCTCTAACTCGTGTACTTGTGAAATAATGGGCTTTAAATCTAACATTTTAAAATCAAAATATTTGTAAATTTAAAATATTTTAGTATCTTCCTCTTCAGCCTTGAATTTGAACTAGAGTGCTTTCATATAACACTGCAAATAGCTCGATTGCTCCGACGCATAGTGAAGTGGCCCATACAAGCTGCCATCGGGGCTTTAATGCCCTCAATATCGGAACTAGAGCTGGAGCCGGTGTCACTAGTAGTGACACTAGCATAGGGGAGTAGACAGTTGTCATACCCTAATTTTTACCCCTAAGATTCTACCTATCGCATCCTTTGCATCTCATCACAATCACAAATATGGTGTTCTCCTAGTATTCACCTCTTCAGGCTTGCCCTTTTGTGGGAGATCACCATGAACCCATTGTTTTTTTGCCTTTATGTTTGTTTATGTTTAGTAAGCCTATTTCAAAATACAAAAACATGTGCATTTGTTTTCTTTCTTTGTGTTCATTAGGGTTGCATGAGTGATCAAAGGAGGCTCATATAATCATTATTTCAAGGCATGTTCATTTGGTCCATAATGTTTGTCAAAGAATGTGGATTTTGGTTCATCATGGTTTAAGTGGCAAGATAGGTACAAGTGATGTCCAAAGCTTTCTTGCAAAATTGATTAAGGTTGTTCAACATGGAACCAAGCTACTTCATCCTTTTCAAGTTGATTTTAGAAGTTCAAATATGTTGTCTTGGTTTTTTATTCAAATTCAAGCGTGGCCTCCATTCTTGTCATCAACATGTCAACTTCCATCCATTTTTAAAATCATATGTGTGGACAAGTATGGTGTTGCTTCATTTTAATCAAGTACATCAAGTTTCAATTATCATGGTTTCATCATAGTTCAAATAAGTTCAAAAAGAAGCATAGCCAATTTCAAGCATTATTTGAACAAGATCGTAAGGTGCAAATAATAATCCAAGGCTCAAATTAAGATACAAGCTACCAAGTGTAAGCTTTAATTTTAGCCCAAGTAATATGATTAAAAAATGAAGTTAGCCATTACAATGTGATTCAAGGCTACAAGTCCAAATACATGAAGGTGCAAATTACATCATTAGAGCCCAATTCAAATTACATCATTTGAAGCCCATTACACATTACATCATAAAGCAATTGCAATCCAATACAAGTTACAACAAGATAAGTACAAGCTCCAAAAAACCAATACAATATTTAAGACTACTAACCTTTCCTAAAACGCATCAATATATGCAAAAATGCAGGTGCATCAAATTTCCATTCCATCTTCATAACAAAATTTCAAAATTAAAGTCCCTAATTTACCCTTCAAACTCTTTATAAATTGAAGCTTTCTTTCACAATTGAAGAAGAGCTTGAAGAGTCAAAAATATTCTGCAGAATTTTCACCAATTATTCCCTTTACATATCTTCACGCACAATCTTCAAGCTCCCAAAACTCTGCCCACTTTTCTGTTACAAAAAATCACAACAACAAAAATTCAATACAACTCATACACAACATGAATACGAATTTTGCACAGGCTTCAACCACAAGCTCATCAATTCACATGAACTTGTGTAGCGGTAAAAATGGTGAGTGTAAGTTATTGATTAACTTAACTCATAAAGCAAGAGTCACCACCGCACTTTTATTTTATCCAAAAGTAAAGGAAAAAGAACAAATAAAACCTAAACAAGTTCCAAACAATAACAAATAAACAGAGACATGGTAAGGGGGTTGGTTACGCTATGGGAAGGTGTTAGCACCTAAAACGTCTATAGTACTCTTTTGGAACCCTTTGAAATATCTACGCTTTTTGGTTTGAAAAGGTTTGTTTGAAATGAGATTGGGGGGATGAGAAGAGAAGTATTTTCTAAGATTTTTCGTGTTTGGAGAGACTTCTTGAGCCTCATGCCTACGTACCCACAAAGTGATATAGGATCAAAACCCTGTAGTTCGTGGTACAAATAAAAAATTGGTTTATTTTGGTTGATTTTAAATGAAAAGGCAAATCGTCATTTTAAGGAGAAAACTACGACTAGTTGTCCACAAGTATAAGAAAACAGCATTTCCATCACCTTAAGATGGAGAATTTTGCTTGGATAAAAATCAACAAGTCTATCACTCAACATCATAGTGGAAAATGTCAACATCTTTAATACTATGGGAAATAGGAGAATTACATCTCAACTATGAAAATGACTCATGTCTAAACTTTATAAAAAGTTTTAAAAGAAAAAGTGCATAAAAGCACAAAAGGTTTAAATGAGTTTAAGTGTTTTTTAGAGTCTTTTTGAAATGGTCAAAGTATGTTTAAAATTGATTCACATTTATTAAAGAAAATGAAGTTTGAAAAAGCATTTGACAAAAGTCAAGGTTTATTGTGAAAGAGGTTATAGTTTGAAAACAAGAAGATTTTGAAAAAGGAAGAAGATTTTAAAAATTGAAGAATGGGTGGAGAAGAAGTGACTACCCTAAAACATAAAATAAAAGCTAAAGAAGGGAATATCTAACCGCTCAAGGAGCAAACACTTGACAACAAGTCAACACGAACATTCCTCTTCCTTTTGGATATAAAACCACAAGCATAATAACCAGATGAATTAAAGCATCCAAAAAAATTCCAAGTTAAGCCATAACACAGTCAACGTAAGGTTTTCTCAAGGGTTAAAAGCCAATTAAGAGATTCATGTATCAGATGATTTTCAAAGTCAAAGTATTAACACCTGCACACAGAAAATTTCCAGACAAAACAGATAAAAATAACACCAAAAGATCTAAGGTCTCAGATCTCCAAAAGTATAGGGCAAGGATCCTAGATCTAAGTCCGAAGTCCATGTCCAAGGTCTAAGCATAAGGTCATAACAGTCCGGAATTAAGAGAACCAAGTCTTTTAAGTGTTTTAATATTTATTAGTGTCTTAAGAGATGTATGGTCCAAGCGGACTAAATAAAAAGAGCAAAAGCATAAACAAAAGGTCCAAATGGACAAAGAGAAAATAAGATGATAATATGATAATAAAATGCTAAAAGTAAAGGCATAAAGTAAATGACAAGAAAATAAAGAGAAAAAAATTAAAAGGCACAAAGTAAAGTTAGTGCAATTATATAGTTAGTAAGTTAGTGTTAGTGGTGGAGAACAATTTTGTCTTTTTTCAGAGAATACTCGACTATTCAACCATAAGCATGAAAACATGAATCTATACATCATTAAGGGAAGGGCGCCAATTCGGATAAAATCGACGAGTATGCCACCTAAATCCCTTAACAACAAAAAGACAATCTATTTCACACCACACTATGGAGAGTAGGAGATTGACAACTCACTTACAAAAACAAACCGATTTCCGATTTCGGGACAAGATGTAGCGCTATGTTAAGAAATTGTAGCACAACCTATGAAGAAGGTCATACTATGGGAGGCCGGTCAAAATGATCTTTGTGCTAATACATGCTAGAGAGATGATATGTAGATCATCCTTCGAAAGCAATATCGCACGAAAAGAAAAGAGGTAGCAATCTCATCTTCATCAAGAACTTGAAATAAGTTCCAATGATATTGAAGATTTTCATTGATCAAAAATAAAAAGGAGAAAGAGGGAGAGGGATGAAGGGAAACCAAATTGAATCACATCTTCAAGGTTTCTTTCATATTCAAGTTCAACCACTCTTAATTGATGGATTAAAGCACTAAATATATCATGAATTCAAAGCACTTAAAATGAATTGAACAATTCACTTTAAAGATAGATTTGAACTAATGAATGTTTATCCAACTTCATCAACATCCAAAGTCCATTAAAATTGAAGAGAAATAGGACACTTGAATTAATGATCCAAGGACAAAAGCAAAAGAGGGGAGAAGAAAATAAGAAATTAGGCAAAACAATCCCCAAACAGCAGCAAAACAGCCAAAAATCGCAGCCGTAATCAATTACGCCAAAAGTTGTAATTGATTACAACATTAAAAAATACAGTTCCAGGAAAAAACAATTGTGTAGTCGATTACGCTAATTGCTGTAATCGGTTACGGCCACGAAAATAACAAAAAACAGAACTGCAGTAGCACCAATCCTTTATCAAACACCTCATGATCAAGGATGCAATTGAGCACAAAAATTCAAGTAAAACAACATCAAATAACACCAATGAAACATAATTTGCAAGATCCAAAGATCAAGCAACAAGAATCAACAAGAGACCACATTGTAGAAGATGAATCAAGCACAACAATGGTGAATCAAGAGTTTAACACTTCCAAATCTGAAATGCTTCAAATCAACTTCAAAAGCCACACTCCAAAGCTTTGATCTAGACAAGTTGATGTTGATGAAGTGTTTCGATGGAGGTTTAGCTCAAATATTAGTAAGCTTCAATGAAAATCTTACTAACTTTAATGGAAGATGAGCTTTTGGTGAATTTGGTAGTTGAAGAGAATTGAGAGAAATTTTTGCAAGTTGAATTTGGCTATCAAAAGCTTGTTCAATGAATGAAGTTATGGGTGTTTATATAGAATTTAGGCTTGAAGTGAGTAGTGGCTTGGATTTTGGTTTGTAAATTTGGGTAGGAATTAGGAGTGGAAATTAATTTGAATTAAGGAGGGAAATGAAGTGGATTTGAGAAAATTCTGATATTTTGCACTCTCTAGATCCTTCAAACTGGTGCAAGATTGATCCAAGGGATAGAAATGCATTTCAAATTGCTAACATGCTGCAAATCTTCTATTTTTGCAAAATTATTTGTCGTAACCGGTTACAGGAAAGGTGGTAATCGGTTACAACTTGAAAATTTTGAATTCCTGCGCCATTTTGAGGGAGCGTAATCAGTTACGCTAAATGATGTAATCGGTTACGGCAGTAAAAGTCTAAAAAATTCTTCTTTTACTACACATCTCTGGTCTTGGCTCAAGGTTTACATGTCGAGGAAGGCATGGAAATAAACACATGAACCTTTAACTTTCTTGAGAAACAAGTCATTAAACCATGGGATGTTCTTGATTAAAATGAGCTCGATTAATGTCGGGGAACTAAACTTGATATCCTTGACATCCTCTTTACCTATCTCACAACAGAAACAAAAGGAAACAAAACATATTTTTGGTATTTTGATTAGGGGTTAGTAAACATAAATAAACACACAGAAAGCAAGAAACATAGGGGTGCTTGGTGATCTACCTCAGAATCAAAACCACATAGGAGGGTAGGAGAACCAAGGCTTGTGATCTTGTTTATGATATGAGATGCAAAGATGACATGTGGGATCTTAGGGATAAAAATTAGGGTATTACTATCATACCCCAAATTTGTCCTACTTGTATATTACATTCATCTGTACTTCCATCCACTAACCATTATTCAGAAAATCAAAAAAAGATATGTTGTTCCTGCTCAAGATGTTTCTAGGGTGAATCAGGTTTCAATTATGTTTTTTGTGCCTATTCAGGACAATTGTGTATTCATTACCAAGTCATGTTAAGATCAAGTTGTTTCAGGGTAGTTAAAGATCATCAAGGACCAGATCATCTCCAATTTAGGGTTTTGGGTGTTTTTGTAATGCAATTTATATCACAGTCATTAGTTGCTCATTTTGATCCACGGTGAAAGACTTGTTGCATCAATGCAAATGACAAAGTCCAAAGATTGATTTAGTGTTGGATTTATTTCAATTCAAAGGCTCTGATTCATTCAAAAGCTTAATATTGGTCTATGATTAGGCTTATTTCTCAAAGATCAATTCAGGTTGAATTTTATTTGTTGAGGACCGATTTAAAATTCTAGTGAGGATTTCAAGAGATTCATTTTCAAAAGTGGTATCCATATGGAACAAAATAATAGGAACACAATACAAACTTTCCTAAAAAGGCTCAAGGAACCTTTTTACGAAAACTAACAGAATTTGTCATAACAGAAAATCGCACAATATACTCCCATGAAAAATGCACATGTGTGAATCATAACACACTAAAAAATCACACTAAAAATACCAAAATAGTCATGCCCTAACTTTCTGGTATAACATGTCCTGGCACATGTCACAACATCATGTTGGACATGATGTCTGGCTGTCATGGTAGAACATCTGGTATAACATCTTACTAATAGTATGTTGTTTTTACCAAAATGTAGTCAATCCAAAAATCATAGGACTTACAGTTCACAAAGGAAAGATTATCTGCTACCGGTTTACTGGGTAGTTCACAAAGGAAAGATTATCTGCTACCGGTTTACTGTGTAGTTCACAAAGGAAAGATTATCTGCTACCGGTTTACCGGGTAGTTCACAAAGGAAAGGTTATCTGGTACCGGTTTACTGGGTAGACAACAAAGGTAACAACCCAAAAAGATACGAGATATATTACCAACTACCGATTTACTGGGTAGACAACAAAAGGTAATAACCTCAAGAGGAAGAATTACCTGCTACCGGTTTACTGGGTAGACAACAAAGGTAACCAACCAAAAAAGATACGAGATATATTACCAACTACCAATTTACTAGGTAGACAACAAAAGATAATAAACTCAAGAGGAAGAATTACCTGCTACCGGTTTACTAGGTAGTTCATAAAGGTAACCAACCAAAAAAGATATGAGATATACTACCAACTACCGATTTACTGGGTAGACAACAAAAGATATTAAACTCAAGGGACCAAAATTCAATCCGGGAATAAACTGGAGATAAACGGTCAAATAAGACTCGACCCAACGATGAGATATCTCGGACGGGGATTAGTTTCATCCAGATAATGGACATGGGAAGGAAAACTAAAGCAAAACTCTTCCACAAAGAGCAAACTCAGTGGGGAATTAGAAAGGATATGCATTTTCTGCTTAAGGTCAACACTCTATTGGAGAGAGGAAATATATCACTTAGGTATAAACACAACCAAAGTAAGTGAAGTAAACAATATCAAGAAATGCGAAATGAAAATGAATTTGAATTCAACTGTGAATGACATATGTATATATGCATCATGTGTGTTATGTTTATGTTGATAAAACATGTGAAATAGATAAACCAAAGATGAAATACACATCACAGTATAACCAGATACTCGACTAGTCTCGACAAGATGAAAGCATCACTGGAGATAAAACAAAAGCCATCAACGAAGCGAAGTCTTGCTACAAGGCTCAAACCTCTATAGGGAGAGAAAGATACTTCATTTGGGGATAAACCCAAACAATCTTCTAACATCATTGATCCAATGAAGGGATAATAATTCGAACTCCGCTTCAGTTGGGGATTCCAGACTCGGGATTTGACCGAGGATAAAGTAAAGTATTCTGCTGGGGAAGGAACCACATTCGGCTGGAGAAACTTGAATCCTTGAATCAAAGTATAGTTGGGGATTCAAGATTTGTACTCCAATGGGAACATTAAGTTACACATTATAGCAACTTGGAGAGGAGACCTGCCATCTGAAGACACTTGCGAGGCAGATCACAAGAAGACTCTGCTTAGGAGAACACTTAGTTCTGCACTGATGAACTGCATGGTGATCATCACAAATGAACAACAGTTCTTGTGAATGGATAAAAGTAAACTTCAATTCACAAATGCCCTAGATTACATGGTTTATGAGAAGAAATCATCTTAAGAGGATTTTAGAAAACTTGGCATCCAAAATGCCACAACGTCTTTAAACTCTTGGAGAGATTTATCGAATCTCGACATAACTACCTCAGATTGACTGTATTCGAAACAACTGAGTCTTCAAATTTGCCCCTTAGGGATGATCAGACTGTGGAAGTAGTAACTGGGAGAACAACTTCCTCCTGTTTAATGAGTATTAAGCTCATCATTGATGCTCATATGTATCTTTCTTGATATCAAGCAATGTTATCAAGCAAAAAATGTTAAATCTGAGACTGCTAATGCAACACACATGTTAGTCTTAAATTTTTTATTTAAAAGATATCACAATAACCTGGGACTGAATCACTAGTTAGGATATGGCATTAATTTTCTTTTACAAAGCCAACACAAATTTTGAGCATAGATCATAGGAGTCGGGAAATGCTATCTCGTCAAGTATGCTTTCGAAATAAACCCTGCTTCAATTAGGTATTTTGAGGGTTATAACGTGACTTGGTTCATGGTTTATGAAACAGAGGATATAAGGCTCAAAGTTTAATTGTACCCACCCATTCTCCGTGATGTTCTTCGGTCATACATTCAGCTAACTTGACGCGAGCACTCATCTCTCAAGAAGAGTTTTGATATGGTTGAGAAACCACTGAGGCTTTGGACACGGCAGTCACTTACCTTTTTACTTTTGGTGTTTGATCACACGACTTTGTTTTTTACTGAGGATTTTTCTTTGTAATCCTTTTTTTGTGATCCTTTGATGAGGACTTTGTTCTAAAGCTTTTCATTTTCTCCTAACTTTTGCACGGACTGAGTTTTTTTTATTTGACCTTGAAGTCCAGCGGGATGCCCTAATTTTGCCTAAATCTCCTTCATAGATTTTAACTTAGCGGACTTTTTTTTTTCTTTTTTCATTTTTGATTTATGAACAAATCGTGTGACTTTAAGTCGTTTTTAACTTGTTGAAAGGATTGTGACTGCCACATTCCTTAGCTAGTTGAGGGATAATCATTATGAATTTGACCCCTAGCTTCTTAATGTGCGAGGGTATGGTGAATCCTCGAATGTTCACTTTTTTTGAAAGTCTGGGCGCTCGATCAGCTTAACTGAAGACTACTCTGCCCCAGGTTAAAAATTGAGTTTTTTTTATTTGGAAAAGAATCTCATACTTCAAGGCTCAAAGGATTATCTTCCTTATATCTCCGATGTTTGGGAATTTGAAATAATGGCTTACATCATCAACATGGTTTTATTCAAAAGCATACAACCAGAAATTTTGCGTTTTTTACCTCGTCACCCTCCCTCCAATTCTCTGCCTAGGCAAGAGATTGGGTGGCATTGGCATTATAAAGTGGAAAAAACATTTTATGAGTGAATACAAATGGATTACTTCAAGACAAACATACTCATTGCATTGATCATTCAAAACAAGTGAGTCCTTCATGCAAACAACATTAACAAACAAGGAAAGTTAAATATGAAAAAGCAGTAAATGAACTAAACATATGAAAAGACATATGCCTAAGGAACATCCTTAAACTCCAGAGCACCCATCAATCATGTTCACAGAATCTCATCCATGCTTTAGAAGGGGATTTGCTTGTACATTGGGTACAAGATCCTCGAAACATAGAATACCACTTCGCATTAGCTTTTTCACTTCATGTTTCAAAGGAAAACAATCTTCAATGCCGTGACCGGATGCACCTTGATGGAAAGTACAATGAGCTTCGAGCTTATACCACCACGGAAGATCCTTCGGGATAGCTGGTGGAGCTCGAGTTTGTACAAGATTCTTCTGTATCAAATCTGGATATAATTCCCCATAGGACATCGGGATCGGATCAAACTTCCTTTGAACATGATTTTGTTGATTATTTTGTTGTGGAGCACGTTGCTGAAAACGTGGTTGATAGTTGGAAGTTGGTTGAACAATTGGAGCACTATTAACAACAGGGGTTATTGATGCCACTTGCAGATGATGTTGACTGGTTCTATGAGATATCATATGCATTTCTTATGAAATATCATTGGAATCATGTTCTTTCTTCTTTGGCAGGTCGTTCCCATACTTCTTAGCACTGCTTGACGAACCATTGTCTTTTACCAGCTGTCCTTCACGGACACCTTCTTCAATTCTCATACACATGTTCACCATTTTGGTGAAGTCTGTAGGAGCACTAGAAATCATTTTCTCGTAATAGAAAGAATCCAAAGTCTTTAGGAAGATTTTAGTCATCTCCTTCTCCTCCAACGGATGTAATATGCACTGCGACCTCACGCCACCTCTACGCGTACTCTTTGAAGGCTTCTTTTTCTTTCTGGGACATAGCCTGGAGTTGATCACGGTCCGGCGCCATGTCTACATTATACTTGTACTTTTTCACAAAAGCCTCACCCAAATCATTGAACGTACGGATTTGAGCGCTATCAAGTCCCATATACCACTTCAAGGCAGCACTTGTCAGATTGTCCTGGAAATAATGAATTAATAGCTGGTGATTGTCAGTCTGAGTTGACATTTTGTGAGTATACATCATTAGGTGAATTTGAGGACAGGAATTGCCCTTGTAATTTTCAAAATCTGACACTTTGAACTTGTGCAGAATCTTGACATTGGGAACTAAGCAGAGATCAGAAGCATTCTTGCCAAACAGTTCTTTACCTCTCAGAGCCTTAATTTCCTTTTGCATTTCCAGGAACTGATTCTGAAATTCGTCCAACCTTTCGTCCACTCCAACACTTTCTCTTGGAGCGATGTGGAAGATAGGCTCTTTATTGTAAGGAGTAGCATGTACCACGAGAGGTGGCACAGACATCACAGCAGTAACAACTGGAGCTTCGGTAACTTGTGGACGATACCCAACTGGCATGTAGTTATGAGGCATGCCCCAAGGAAAATCGAGAGGCGTCTGATACTGAGGTTCACTGATTGGCGCCACAGAAACGGGCATAGAGATGATCACGGAGATTATAGTCCTTTGAACAGGATCTTGAGAATTAGGTGATGGGTGATTTTGAGCAGCCACCATAGCTTCCATCATATTAGAGAGTCTCTCTAAGCTATCCTTCAATGTGGCCACTTCTTCTCTAAGTTCTTGATTCTCTTGCTCAAGGTGATCCATTCTTCTTTGACAACCGACTCGAGTGTTGTATGGGTGGTACAACTTGACTATTGGAGAAAAGACATGAGTAAGTCCCTGGAATGCAAAACTTAAAGTTTGAATGATGCATGATCGTCAAATGCAAATGAATTATTTAGTTTTCAAGGAACTTAATGGTTATATTGCAAACATCATAAATGGATAACACTTTTGAATACCTGAAAACCTCATTTCATTAACAACTAAAGGATTACAATTAAAGTACAACTTCCAAAAAGATCCTAAACAAAATAAAAGGTAATAGAAGACTAGGATCTAGAAATCCTAAGGAATCCTATAAGAAGAAGATCAAATCCTTCCTTGCAGCTTCCTATTGAGCTCCTTGATCTGTTCTTCAATTTAAGTCTTCTCATCCATAAGCTTGTCGATAACCATCTTCCAAGCAACTGAGGTAGGGAGAGTATATGAACTCTTCTGAACACTGGGAACTGGCTAAATGCTAGAGGAAAATAAATCCTCTTGCACTTTTCTTTTCTTGTTAGCAAGAATCCCATTTATCATATTGGTATTCAAAAGGGACAGAAGTTTTCCATATCTATCCTTGAAATCCTCAGGATTAGTAACCAAAGACCCTAGCTCTCTCAGATCTTCTAACTTAGGACTCTTGAAAGTGTACTTCAGAGTTTTCCTTCTTCCAAAATTCATGGTGAAAGATACCTATTATGTTTGCAAAGAGTAACCCTAAGTTCCTTGAAGACTTGGTTAAATTGATGTTAATGAATGCATGAATGTATGGATGCACAAACACCAACAAGATTACAAACATATAGGGTCCAAGGGTTCGATGTCATGAGCATGGAGTGATGGGTCTAACCATCCCACAAAGATGAGTACTAAGGTTTTTTGTACCTGTATAACAAGGTTCTAAAAAGTTCCCCGAGTCATTGATTCATCTTTTGGATATTACTAGCACACCGATTACTTAGGAATCAATAATATTCTCAAGAGAATCTCGTCTGAGCATAGTATCACTTATCAACTACTCCCTCCGGTCACAATTATAAGCCAAAATAACTACTTTCACACGTATTAAGAAAGTTAGTTAAGTGTAATTAATTTTCTTGATTTCATGTACAATCAAAGTAAAATTTACGATAATATCCTTAGTTTATTTGATGAATCAACTTTCAACATTAAATGCTTTTGAATTAAATTAAGGGTATAATAGTAATACAAGTATTAATTAGTCTAAAATTTAATGACTTTTGCTTATAATAGTGACCAAGATTTAAGGTGTTTTTTTTGCTTAAATAGTGACCGGAGGGAGTATTTCAAGTTTACACCTTCATAGTCACCGCACTACATCCTAAAAAGCCAAGTGGGGTAAATGAGATGCTAAGGTCCTCAGCTTCTCGAGCTCCCAGGTTGAAAATAGCAATGCTTTCACGATTACTTGTTTAACATATACTACCATCAAAGGGGCCTCCACTGAGTGGGGGATTCTCAAGTCAGCTTGTTCGGGATTACTCCACCCAAGCCTTCTTGACTATACCACCCTCCTAACTTATTATGTTCTCAAGTTCGAATTAGGAGTTATCTCACCACATAGGAATTATCACCCTGAAAAATAGAAACAATGCCCAAACAAATACAAGCAAACAAATAACAATAGCAAAACACACATACACACACACGCATATATATATATATATATATATATATATATATATATATATATATATATATAAGTTATGTTTAACCCTTTTGGGGATGTCCCTAGTGAAGTCGCCATTTCTGTCGCAGTGAGAATCGGGGACTAAGTTATTTATTAACTTGACTCACAAAAAAAATGTCACCACAAAACTTTAATTTATCCAAGGGAAGGGGAAAAGATCAAATAACCCAAATTATGTATGCAAAGCTAAAGATAAGACTAAAGTCTAAGCAAATAAGAGATCAAAGGTACGGGGTTGATTATACTAAGGGAAGGTACTAGCACCCTAAGTATCTATAGTATCATATAGGAACCTCTTGAAATATCTATGTTTTCTTGGCTAAAGTTGTTTTCTATTTATTGGGGAAAATGTGGAATGTGTTACTGTTTTATTGAAAAGGGAGAAAAGAAAAAGATAGCTCGCCAGGATCTCGCAATCCTGTGCCTACGTAACCTTAATAGGAAGTCAGAGCAATCGTAGTTCGGGTGACTACGGGTGAAAGCATGTTTGTTGGTTGATTTTAGGAGAAGAGACAAGTTGTCATCTTAAGAGAAAATGCTCAACTATACCACCACAAACACAGAAAAGATGGATCTTTGCATCATAATAAGAGAATGGCTCCAACTTGGATGTAGAATCAACAAGTATGCCACATACCTCCCTTAAATGGAAAAGTATCTCATAATTTCAATTATATTATGGGTATAGAAGAAACATCTCTTCTATAGAAAAGACTCATGTCTAATCTCTTTAGAAAGGTTTTAAATTTGAAAAGCCAAAATGGCCAAGGTTTGAATGAAGTTGTTTTAAAGTTAAGAAGATCCTAAGGTTTGAAATAGGTCTAAGTAGAGGGTGAATAAAGAATGCAACAACTATATGAAAGTGCGAGAAAGACACAAGAAAGGGGGGTTTGAATTGTGTATTTACTCTTTTAGTAACTTTTCGCATCTTGTTAATTTGACGCTCAAGAACCTTCAATGTTCATTGAGAGATTCAGATCTATTAACTAACGAGTATGAGAACCATATGAGTTCTGTTCATAAGATACGATACACAGAACTTGCAGTGCGGAAGCTTATCAAAGATAGGATGCAAGGTTCTGAATTTGCTTAATATGAGGTTCTGGTATTCAAAGCAGGAACATAAAAAGAGATACTAAGCAAAGGAGTAAATGACACATGATATATCCTGGTTCACCACGCGGGCTAATCCAGTTCACCCTCCTCAGGTGATTTCACCTTGAACACAAGGAATTAATCCACTATAACCAAATCATGATTACACTTGCACGGGCAACAGCCGGTGACTAACTACTTGCACATCCGCACTGTGACTAACAACCCAATGAACCGTTCAGGGATCCAACAGGATATAACGTTCATTGACCGAGCAGACCCACTGCTGGGATTTCACAGCTAGCCGTTCAGGGATTTAATACAATGAATATAACGCTACTGACCATATTTCAGGATTTTCCACAATGACCCTCAGCCATTGTCATCTCAAGTATCTGATAACCGCATGATCTACTCAAGGGCCTCAACTTACAGCTGAACCATTCAGGGATCCCATCAGGATATAACGTTCACTTGAGGAGTCTCAATTCATCTAGTTGAATTGGCAAACTGGAGATTACAAATTGTGCTTCTTAATAAGCAAGTTTCTCCTAGGTTTAAGTACAAAGAACACACATATGTGTTCAAGCAAGTTTTGAGCAATCACCTCCTTGCTTTCCTAAGAAACTACAAAGATGTATTTAGATATTATGATTGTTGACATCTTGTAGATCTTCTTCTTCTTCGTCTTCTGGTTAAGCAAGCTTTGAGCAGCAACTCCTTGCTTCAGATCTTCAATGAGCATTGACGAGAAGGTAGGTTGATGACTTGACTGATCTTCAATCGTTGTCTTCTTCATCAATAGCTTCTGTTTGATTGTTGTTGTTGTGTTAATTTGTTCTTTGTAGATTCAACAACAATTGCCATGAGTGAATTAATGACATCTTTGAATATTCTAAGTTTTACAACGATAACTCATCGTTGTTGTTATCTTCACACGATGACTCTGTCAATTTTGTAGATGAACATTCAGTTCGTAATTCTACAAGGGATTGACACATCAGAAGCAAAAACTCTTTCCATTAAATAGCCAGTAGAAATATAGCCGTTAGAGAATACTGTTGGCTGTTTGGAAAAGAGACGTTGTGATATAATGAGTTGTACTGACATATCTTCTTTTTGCAGAATAGATCTTTTCTTGGGCAGTGTGTACAATTAACTCACAACGGTAATATTTAGACTTTGATACTTCAGTGGCTTCTGATGTTAATTTGATGAAGCATGAGTAGAGTCTTTATAGCAGAATATCTGATGCTTCATGTCTTCCGTTAATTGAAGAAGTCCATTAGGAATCAGTCTTCAGAACTTCAGCACTTGGTCTTTAAGAGCGTTATCCTTTTCTGCTTTAAGTCTTCCGAATCTTCAGAGCTTGTCTTCAGAGTCTTCAAAACTTCTTTTTTGAGACCTTGATCTTCAGAACTCGTCAGTCTTCAGAATCTTTCTGCACTTGGTCTTCAGCGCCTTCAGCCATCAGAACTTCAAGTCATAGGAGTCTTCAGAACTTTGGTTCTTTCTGAGTGTACTTTTATAATCCAAAGATATACAGAGTAACATCCTGAGTTGCCAGAACATAAATAGAAAAGAGTTACTTTTATATCTTGTCCTTAAGAAAACGAAGAGTCTTTAGCATCTGGACTAGTTCAACAGAACTTCCATCTTCAGATCTTCAGAACTCAGTTTCCTTTGTTGTCATATCAGAGCTTGTTATCTTCAGAGTCGTCTGAAGCATTTCTACTTTTCAAGAGATTCAATTGAGCACAGAATTAGAGCAGTTCTTAGACTGATAAACATAGCTTCGGTGTATATCAGAAACTGTCTTTTGAGATACTCCCCCTGAGTTTTAGGCTATATGAAGAATTTAGATTTTTCATTTTGGTCTTCTGGGTAATCTCCCCCTAATTTCCATAAGTCGGATATTGGGATCTTTCATAATCGAAATTCATAGTTTCTAAATTTAATCACCAGTGTTGATCATGACTTTTCAGAGTTTGACTTGAACATAGGTTTATTTCAGACCTTGTTATTGTCACAACTCAGTTAAATTATCAAAGCTTGATTTTTGATCAGATACCAATTAAAGGTTAAAACTTGTGATCAAACACGCTTGATTCTGAATCTGGTACATCTTGTTCTAGTCGGATGTAAAAATGATGTGCTGACTCTTATACCGGAGTATTTTGAGTTTGATACCAAGTGAAGAATTTCTTCTCATACACTTAAGAGGTAACTCATTAGAGTGCTGATATTGATACCAATGAGGGTATTTGATAGTAATCCACAGCTTTTCTTTGAGAGTTTGATATTAATCTTTGTGTACTGAATCTGATTTTCAATTGATGATTTAGTCTGATACCAAATTTTCTTTAACGGTTCCTGATAGAATGGTTTCTTGCTTGGATCTTTAATCCAGATTTTCAGACAGTTTTTGACTTCTGATTTGCACAGATCTTCTGAGTGAGCATCTTGAAATGTAGACTTTGCCTTGACTGCTTTCAGAGTTTTCTTCCTGATTCTGATTCTTCTTAGACAGTTTTTATTCTATGATCGTAGTTCTTCTTCTTATCCTGTCTTTAGAATGCCTAGTGAACTTGTTTAGAGTTCCTCGAATAACATCAAACAACAAACGTTAGTAGTAACACATTTTATAAGAGTACTTTGTTTGAGTTCTGCTTTGTTTGAGTTCTGCATTCTTTCAGATTTCCTTCTTTCAATCAAAATTAATATATTTCTCCCCCTTTTTGACATCATCAAAAAGTGTTAGGGCATATAAGCATTTAAGCATGTAGTCATTTATATTCAGTCATAGAGTCATTTAAACACTTAGAAGCATTTAGACTTATTTTAGGGAAACACATCCATACTCAGTATGTATTTAATTGAAGGATGATGGAATCAACTGATTACTTAAAGGTTAATAGATGTAAAACAACAAGATAGAACACAGAAGACATCATATTTTTACTAAGTGAGAAAGAAACATCAGCACAAAATAGAACAATAAGCAACAAAACATAGCATTACATTACATCAAAATTTTAAAATTTTAGTCATCAAAGTCTTCAACGTTGTCCACCCTCTCACATCTTGTCTCAGTTACTGAAGGTTCTGGTCCGAGTCTCCTTACTAATCCCCAAAATTTCTCTGTTAGCATAATTTCAGATATTATTCTCCCGTATGGAACGTAAGAGTTCAACTGAGTTCTTGAAACTCTGATAGAATGTTTTAGGTGATTGAAAATAGTTTTGGGAAGATTGATTTTAAAGTGGCGTGTTAGGAGAAAAACGAATACACTGTCATCTTGGGACATCGTGCTCCTTGCAGTTGCACGAGGTCGAAGATTGGTTAGAGAAAATCTGAACCATGTTCTGGGTGAAGGAAGAAGTTTCTCAGGGTTGTTTGGTTCATAGGAAACCGAATCATCGAATAAAAACTTGCATTTCTTTACTAAGCTCAGGTCAGATTGAAAGTATTCAACAGTGACCCCAGAGGCGACACAATTTATAAGCTTTTCTAATGAGGGAATGGAGATGGCGATTGGAAAGCTATATACTTCAGACCAGATAGTGTTGTCATCATTACTGATTCTGGCATATTTCCATAATTCTTTCACAAGAACTGGAAAGATAAGGTCGTTTAGCAGTGAATAATAACCACTCTAAGATTGTATTTGCATGCTTCTTACAATTTCCAGACCATTATTTTGAAGTCTAGCTAGGTTTGGTCTTTTCTTTGGGATAACTTCTAGAGTTTCTACGTTTCCTCTAAATGTTGGAGAGGCCATTTGTTAACACACAGAAGATTAAGATTGGTCGAGAACAAAGTAGAATCCTATTATTTATAGGCGAAATGAGAGTGAGGAGTGTAATGACTAAATTGGTACACCAAGATTTGGGTTTGCTATTTCCTAGGTGGTCATGATTAATTAGGGTATGCTAAAAGGCGTGAACGTGTGGGAAAAGAAGACAGAGCAGTTAATCATTTATTGGGAAGTTAAATACTTTATTACTGAAGATTTCTTGAGCTGTAAAACACGACACGTCATTTATGCAATATTTTAATGGTTCATTAGGAATTTTTATTAGTGGGTACCAGATATAAATAACATGAGACAAAAGATAACAAAGATATATATATTCATAAATGATGCAGGCATACATTTAACCATCTAGTATCCTAATCTTTCAACTAATTTGAGAACCAGTCACTGTTAAACGTTTCGCAAGAATTTTCAATAAGGGCAATATCAGAACCGCATCTGGTTCTGCTAATTGTCTGCACAACTCCTGTTTTGAAAAACACTTCAGTTAGGATTCTTCCGTAAGGGATCGTAGTTTCAAGGGTAGCTCTTGACACGAGAATGGTGTCCTTGAGATGATCAAATATAATTTGTGGCAGATTTATATGAATTTGGTTAAGAAGACACATGATTATGAGCTTGTCATCATGATACAGACGGTTTTTGTATGTGCTTCGAGGTTTGATGTTTGTCAGAATGAATTTAAACCAGCCTCTGACATGGGGCAGGAGTTTCTCAGGATTAGTAGGTTCGAAGGTAGAACTTGTATCAAACAAGTAGTATAATTTTGCATCAGGGGTGCATCGAATGGATGCATAACTAGGAGTGATGCGTTCTAGTGGGCATTCAATGGCTTCAGTGATTTTTGAAGCGTTGAAGGAGAGAGGAATACCATTGATGTCTGAAGAAATGGTCAGACCATCATGGCTGACAGCAGCATTGATCCAAAAAAATTTTATGATGTTTGGATAAATGGGACCTCTAAGCATATGAATGTACTCATTCCAATTTTGCGAATGAATGCCAAGATGGAAATTATGATCAACATCCATTAGCTTAGGTTGTTTTTCACTAATGATTTCAAGAGAGTTTTCATCGCCAAAGAAGGTTCTTGGAGTCAATGATTGGTTTGCCATGAGAACGGTGAGAAAGTCTTTTGAGGAGATCTAGTCAGGAGTTTAGAGAGGTGTGAGTTTTAGTAAGTTAGAAACTGCAGATATATATATATATATATATATATATATAGAATAAGACTTGTATTATTGAGTAATAGGGTTAGCTAGGATGAACAGATACTCTTGTTAGGGAGAGAGAGAGAGAGAGAGAGAGAGAGAGAGAGAGAGAGATTTGGTTCTAGAGAGATGTTGACTGAAGCACACCTATGGGCAATAGGATATGACTAGACGCTAATGGAGGAATCTCTTACTAGAGGACATAGGTAAACAGATACACGGGAGGACAAAAAGGTTTTCTAAAGAATTGTTTAAAAAAAAATTAAAAAGAGATTTGGATTTTGATTATCAAGAAAAGTAAGTGGAGGCATGACGAAGGTTGGATGATGTTTTGAACTTTCAGGGTTTTGAGTGTAGGAGTATGAAAGGGAGACGTGACTTCATAGAGTAAGTGTGTAGATTGATTTATGCCTAGTCTAGGAAAGATATAGGTCAGTTCAAAAGATTTTAGTAAGATCTTATTAAGTTGTCAGAGATATGTTGTGTAATGATGATTGTATCTTTTGCGTGTAATTTTTGTTAAAGGGTTTTCTTGGATTCAGCAATTTCTTTTCATCTATGCTTAACGGATTTTCTATTGGTTGAATATTTCCCTAAAGAAAACATGTAAGAATTCCTAAATAATTATCTAGTAAAACATGCTATGATAAATTTGAAAGAATTCTAATTAAGGCATCTCATGAGTTTAACCAATTATTAGTGAAAAGAAAAGTGTACCTTAGACCTTTCAGACTTGGCTTGCTTTGAGCATCTTTCTGCTTCTGCATATTTCCGAGTAAGCTGCAGATGTCTCTTGGGTTCTTCAAGATAAGCTCATCTTCTGACTTTTGAAGAGAATATTTTCTTGGAAGGTGATCCTAGATGGATCATAGTTTTCTCTCTCTTTTCTTGTTCAACCTTGTCATTTAGTTCTCTAAGTTACAGTGACCGAGATTAGGACTTAGTATGATCATAGTGACCATTTTAGTTGAACTAAGCCAATTCCATGCAATCCATTTTGATAAGGCGATATTCGTATGCGTGGGAGCAATATTGAGTGAACAGTAAATTTCATTTGATGACAACTTTCATAAATAACATATTACATCTGTTTTGAATGTTTCTCACTTCTCATTTCCTTGATCCATAGAACCTGTTTAGTTCTGATACAGTTCTTGAGATATGGATCCGAATCTTAAACAACAAACTTTGAGAATTGGTTGAGTTCTCCTTTCATAGCCCGAATTCAGTTTGTGTTTATGAGAGTTTCTTCTCTTTGAAAGATGATTTGATTTCACCAGTTCAGTGAGAATCTTTGAGAGGTTATTCAGGAAGGAGTTGACATATCAACATCTGACTTTGTTCCTCAAGGTTGTTTCAGAACTTGTTCATAACCAAAACATCACCATGCCTCATGTGTACATCACTAGACATGATTTGCATGAACCTCTTGTTCTCACAATGATGATCAACTTATTTGGGGTTGTTCACACATATCTATGAGTTAACTAATTTCTTCAAGCAAACATCATTACCGTCATCTTTTATGACATAACTTAGAGAACCTAGATACCTGAAATGATAGCATCCAATTTCATAGCACAAGTGGTTCTGAGAACACTTGATCTGTTGAAAATCAGATTATTAACATTTGATCTTTACTAAGATGATTTCAGGTTGTTGGAGCTTGATCACCGAACCAGTTAAGAGTTCGTTCGGAATCAACTGAATCTTTGGGATTCAGTTTTCCATTGAATCTTTTGATCATTCTAGATTCTGACATTGAATCATTTCTAATAATTTGAATTTTTCAGATTCTGAATTTAACAGATTTCTTTCTGAAATTCAAAGTCTTAGAACAGCAATCTTCCTTCTTTACATGAAGAGATCCAGAATGAGTTTTTAAACGAGAAAGTCAAGGGTGGACCTAATCCGTTTCTTGAAAACATCTCAAAAACTCATAATGAATTAATCTTCAGCAAACAAGATTTCTTGCTTTCTGGTGATTCATCTTTTAATTATATACGTGGTTTTATCCACACGTATTTTCCAGAATGAGCATTCAACAAATACTTCCTTTTATCTGATGAATTTATATTATCAATTGATTCTTCAATTTTAGTGAGGCTTCATCTAGAATCGGTGACTTGCTCACGAAGTAATCAGATTGATTACAATTTTGTACACAGTTAACTGCTGAACTGTTACAGAAATTGTAAGTGAAATTCAATATCACCAAGATTACTTCTACGCACCACGTCTGGATCTTTTTCTGACACTGTTAAGTGTTTGATGTGAATCAATAACAGAACCGGAGCTCTGATACCAATTGAAGGTGCGAGAAAGACACAAGAAAGGGGGGTTTGAATTGTGTATTTACTCTTTTAGTAACTTTTCGCATCTTGTTAATTTGACACTCAAGAACCTTCAATGTTCATTGAGAGATTCAGATCTATTAACTAACGAGTATGAGAACCGTATGAGTTCTGTTCATAAGATACGATACTCAGAACTTGCAGTGCGGAAGCTTATCAAAGATAGGCTGCAAGGTTCTGAATTTGCTTAATATGAGGTTCTGGTATTCAAAGCAGGAACATAAAAAGAGATACTAAGCAAAGGAGTAAAGGACACATGATATATCTTGGTTCACCACACGGGGCTAATCCAGTCCACCCTCCTCAGGTGATTTCGCCTTAAACACAAAGACTTAATCCACTATAACCAAATCATGATTACACTTTCACGGGCAACAGCCGATGACTAACTACTTGCACAGTCGCACTGTGACTAACAACCCAATGAACCGTTCAGGGATCTAACAGGATATAACGTTCATTGACTGAGCAAGCCCACTGCTGGGATTTCACAGCTAGCCGTTCGGGGATTCAATTCAATGAATATAACACTACTGACCATATTTCAGGATTTTCCACAATGACCCTCAGCCATTGTCATCTCAAGTATCTGATCACCGCGTGATCTACTCAAGGGCCCTAACTCACAGCTGAACCGTTCAGGGATCCCATCAGGATATAACGTTCACTTGAGGAGTCTCAATTCATCTAGTTGAATTGGCAAACTGGAGATTACAAATTGTGCTTCTTAATAAGCAAGTTTCTCCTAGGTTTAAGTACAAAGAACACACACATGTGTTCAAGCAAGTTTTGAGCAATCAACTCCTTGCTTTCCTAAGAAACTACAAAGATGTATTTAGATATTATGATTGTTGACATCTTGTAGATCTTCTTCTTCTTCGTCTTCTGGTTTAGCAAGCTTTGAGCAGCAACTCCTTGCTTCAGATCTTCAATGAGCATTGACGAGAAGGTAGGTTGATGACTTGACTGATCTTCAATCGTTGTCTTCTTTATCAACAACTTATGTTTGATTGTTGTTGTTGTGTTAATTTGTTCTTTGGAGATTCAACAATAATTGCCATGAGTGAATTAATGACAACTTTAAATATTCTAAGTGTTACAACGAGAACTCATCGTTGTTGCTATCTTCACACGATGACTTGGTCAATTTTGTAGATGAACATTCAGTTCGTAATTCTACAAGTGATCGACACATCAGAAGCAAAACCTCTTTCCATTAAATACCCAGTAGAAATATAGTCATTAGAGAATATTGTTGGCTGTTTGGAAAAGAGACGTTGTGATATAATGAGTTGTACTGACATATCTTCTTTTTGCAGAAGAGATCTTTTCTTGGGCAGTGTGTACAATTAACTCACAACGGTAATATTTAGACTTCGATACTTCAGTGGCTTCTGGTGTTAATTTAATGAAGCATGAGTGGAGTCTTTATAGCAGAATATCTGATGCTTCAAGTCTTCCGTTAATTGAAGAAGTCCATTAGGAATCAGTCTTCAGAACTTCAGCACTTGGTCTTTAAGAGCGTTATCCTTTTCTGCTTTAAGTCTTCCGAATCTTCAGAGCTTGTCTTCAGAACTTCTTGTTTGAGACCTTGATCTTCATAACCCGTCAGTCTTCAGAATCTTTCTGCACTTGATCTTCACCGCCTTCAGCCATCAGAACTTCAAGTCATAGGAGTCTTCAGAACTTTGGTTCTTTCTGAGTGTACTTCTTCAGAAGCTTTGCTATCTTCAGAATCTTGATCACTTTCAGAGAGCATCCACAAGAGCATTGCAACAGCAATCTTGGCATCCTTGGATCTGGCTGATTATGACTAGATAAACAAGCGTTCTTGCTTCTCGCGACTTTAGTCACACATAGTAACTTTGCATATATATATATATATATATATATATATATATATATATATATATATTCAATCATAGTACATCTGGCTGGTGTATGTTGGTTCTGATGTCTTTAGTTCTTATGATCTGCACACAACACACGTTAGACCATAAAATGGTTCTTTCACAAATACTTATTGTTATCATCAAAACATAGATTGACTTGTAGATATAATTCTTGCTCTCACACTATATATATGCACATGACAAGAAGTCAACAAGAAGTTCATTTCCCTTGGATTAGGCAACAATAGAATAATATAAACATGGATACACAAGCATATACATGATATTCAACAATTAGGTTAAGTGTAGGAACATGATACGCAACATCAATATGATTTTAAACACATGACTAAATAAAGAGTGACATCAAGGCCTAAGGTATGGCTAAAGTATAAACAAGATTAACACATGAATCATTAAGCACAAACATGGCACATGTTATCAATACATCATCATCAATTACAATATGCTCATAACAACGACAAGGTAACATCAACATATGAACTCAAAAGGAAAATGAGAGACATGGATTCATCCTTAATCATTCAAGCATCAAACATTAATTATTCCAAGATTAGGTCAACAAAGTGTACTATCATTTGAAACAAATATGAACACAACATGGACATTATAATTAATAAAGAAATCAAACAAGATACACAAATTAATTAATCAAAGATGTTTTAAAATAAAATTAAAGTACTAATATAAACCCTAAAAGATGAATTGATAAAAGCATGAATATATTTTTTAGTTTTTTAATATGAGGATCATAAAATAAAAAAGAAAGAATAAAAATGTTTTTTTGATTTTTAAGGTTTAAAGAAAATAAGAAAGATAAATAATTAAACATGATAATTAATATTTTTTAGATTTTTAATGCATTAAAAATAAAAGAAGAAAAAATAAATAATGAAAATATTTTTGGTTTTTTAAAAGTTAGAAAAAATGAAATTAGAAGAAAGAAATTAAAAAAAGAAAGTAAAAGAAATAAGAATAAAAATAGAATGAGAAGAGAAGGAGAAGAAAGAAGGAAAATCAAGGAAAATAGTGAAAATGTGAAAAATGGGGTCTGGAGGGATTGAACCCACGACCCCACTTCTTCATCGCTACGGTTACTGTAATTTTTTTCCCAACAAAAATGCAACTTTCTTATTTCTGCACCAAATGGGACAAGTAGATATAGCATTTTGTTCAGAATTTCATGAGGGATTCAAATATAAAATTGGTTTTTATTGATTTAAATTGTAGCTCACGAATTTCACACAAAACCAGATGAACCCTATGTTTTTAAAGTGAAATTAAATGCCATATAGAATCAACCAATGTCCATTTTCATGGGGATTTCAATCAGCATATCAAGGCAAGCAAAATGGTAACTTGAATGGATGAAAATGATGTCTTAAAGAGAGAGTTCGAAATCAAGAAAACTTACCTATTGGAGTGTGTCTAATGCACATTCTAAAGCTCTTCCAGATGAGAAATAAGAGTTTCTTTATCTTCCTTGCACCTCCAGGAATGTAATGGTATCTTTACTTTGGCTTGAGACCTTCCAAATCGTTATATCCAAATCAACTTGCAAGTGAAGAAAGTGAAAAGTGGTTATGGTGTTTGAGGTGTTTCGGTTGAGTTTTAATGCATACAGAACCTTAAGTGATGTCTATGGAATGTATTTGTGGTGGAAAAGTGGAAGAATGAAGAGTTTCGAAGAAATGGTTTTTGGACAACAATGGAGTTTTTCAAAGTTTGGTTTCTGGTTCAAGAAAGAATGATGAGGTTTTAAGTGATTCAGGGGCTTATTTGAGGTTTATGGAATTTATTTATGAGTGGAAATGGATGAACAAAGGTTGGAATTGTTTGGGATTTTGAAATAGATTGAAAAGTTAAAAATGCTCAAGAATGATCTTATATTTTTTCTTGCTTGGATGATGAATGTTTTACTGAGGTTTTTGTGTGTTTTTGTTGGTATTTGTTGATGAAAAATGATCTGATATGAAGTTCTTTATATAGAGGTTTTGACTTTGGCTTGGAGAGAATTTTAGATAAAGTGTGAATATTGTTCAATGGACAAATGCAACAAAACCAAAAAGGTGGTGAAAGGTAAAAGTAACCTTTGCTTCCTAGTGTGGCTGCAAGCTGACGTTCTTTTGGTTGTACCAACTATTGCTGATATGTAGATCAACTTCTTGACTTCAAGGACAAGTTTTCTTGATTAAAGCAACTTTCATGCAATACTCAAAATATAATTCATGGTGGTACATTGGATCAAGATTTTCCCTTTGTATGGAGATCATTCTTGCATGAATCTGGTACCAAAGTGAAGATATTATGTAATACTACAAGTTACATGTTGATCACAATCTGAGAAAGTGCCCAAAAAGTGCCTCAAATTCGTGGGAACAAAAGTGACTAGATACTTCAAAAAATTCTGGTTCAGTTGGGACTTTGTTGATCATGGTGAAACCTCTACTTTGGCCATCCATATCTTTCAATTGGTAAGAGCTTCTGGATCAATTTTTCCACCAAGATGAAGTTGGAAGTAGGCTATTTAAATGCAGATATCAAGCATCAAGAGTGGTAATTTGAATTGTTCACAAGTAGGCCATAAAGTCAAGCACTTGGAAAGGTTAAAAACTTAGAAAAATTTCTAAGTGTTTTGGATTTTTCAACAACTAGAAACCCTAACTTTGATCATCAATATCTTCCACTTCAAGAAAGCTTTTGGATTGTAATTTTCATTAACTTGTAGTATTAACTTCCATCTTTAAGTGAAGCTCTCAAGTGATTCCATTGTATGCTTGAATCAAAAGTCATGGCCTTGGAAAGTAGGTCACTTGATCATGGAAATTTGTACATAGAAAAATTCAAGAACCCTAATTTTTGGCAATTTTGCATCTTTGAATGATTTATTTGATTTAGCTTGATCAAACTCAATAATCTTTCATATTTTCTTGATTATTGACTTAAGAAGTTCATGGTTGACTAAAAATGTCAAAAGTCAAACTTTGACTTTGAGCATCTGTTGACTTTTTAATAATTGAATCAAATTCTTCAACTATCAATGAATCATACTTCTTGAGCTAATTGGATCACATGAATGGACCACAAAGATGTATTTGAAACCCTTGAATCATGTCTTGAGGTGTGAGATCATGCTCATATGAAAAGTCAACACTGAGTAGTCGTTGGTTAAAAACCCTAATTTTGTGTACCAGATGAATTGGAGCTTGATGAAATCTCAAATTTGATTTTTGATGAAGGGAAACTCTTGATTCATGAATGAGTGGAATAATTTAAGATGTTGATGATAAACCTTGATTGGTCATCTGCTTGAACTTCTTGATGCAAAACCCTAACTTGTAGACAAAGCAAGCAAGGCACATATTTTTGTATTTTCAATGGGATTATTAATGCATAGAAGACACACACATGAAATGGTTGATGTTATGCATATGATACAAATGAAGGTGGGATATTAGGGGTAAAAGTTAGGGTATAACACTACCGAAAAGAAGATGCATCTTGTTGGTATAAGTAGTACCAATCAATCATTACAAGCCTTTCTAAAACCACGCAGTCCCATACCTGCACAACCTTGAGATCCTTTCATTCTGATGTGAATTCAGGCGACAACTCCCCTCCATCTTCAGCCTCGGGTGTTAGAACCACTCCCCGCCCTATTCGGCCTCGGGTGTTACAGTTTTGGTTCAAAAATAAAACAATTTGCGCATGTGTGTCAACCACTTGAACTAGAATAAAGTGTGTGTGTGTGTGTGAATGACACATACCTGCTCCTAAATAACGACAAGCTTGTCGATACTTGTCGCTATTTCATTTGGATTCAAGCTCATATTTTTCATGCATACTCTAGATATAACCAAATTCTAATGGACCCCTTTAACCGTAACAAACACGAATTCATGACAGACACAAGAAATTTAGGTTACAAAGTTATGCCTTTCTACCTTAAAATCGGGGGTGCAACATACCAAAGGATGATGAAAAAAGTATTCAAGAAGAAAATAAAGGATATACTGGGAGTTTACATGGAAATCATAGTCATCAATTCTAACGCACAAAAAGATCATAAAACCTATTTGAAGGTTGTATTTGAAGAAGTTAAAAAGTACAACATACGGATAAACCCCAAAAAATGCACCTTTGGAATAAGGTCCGAGAAGTTCCTAGGATATTACCTCATAGAGATAGATATATAGGTTAACCTAGAAAAATATCAGGTTGTAGTCAACATGAAAACACCAAGAACCAATAAAAGAACTTAAAAACCGAATGGTATGCTAATAGCTATATCTTAATTTATTTCTAGATCTTCCCATCATGCATTGCAATTTTATAAACTGTTAAGGAAAAGGCCGAATTTGAGTGGACACTAGAGTGCGAAGCTTCATTCACCAAGCACAAAGAAGTTTTATCATGACCACTCATTATAGTACGACCTAATGACATGGAAACAATTGTTTTTATCTCCACATTTCTCCTAAAGCAATGGGGACGTCTTAATGCGAGAGGATGCTACTCGAGACCCAGTTCATTTCATTATGATTGTATTACAAGGGTCGTAATTATTCTATAATAAAGTGTAAAAAGTCACTTTGAACATTGTAACAACGACAAGAAAATTGAGGCAGTATTTCCTTGCACACCCTGTCGTAGTAAGAATAGATTACTCATTTAGACAGATATTCTTTAAGCCATAATTAGTGGGAAGAATGATGAAAATGAATTAGAATTCTTTTAGTTTGACATCTCATATAAACCAAGAAAAGTACTAAAAATTTCAAGTGATAGTCGATTTTATCTTAGACATTATGATCGATGAGCTAGACATATCACCTAGGTGGACAAAGTATATGGATGGATAATTCAATATAAAGGGAAATGGTGCCAAACTCTTGTTGAAAAATGATTAAAACCTCATATTAGATTTATTGTCAAGATTTGAGTTCCCTGCCTCTAATTACAAAATAGTTTATGAAGCTTTCTTAGATGGTCTACGAATGACATTTGAGATGAGAGAAGAAGAGATAAAAATATAGCCCGACTCATAGTTGGTTACATCACAAGTTCAAGGCGAGTATTGGACTAAAAACACGGCCAAGAAACAGTCTTTAACAATGCAAAAAACGGCCATGGCCATGTTTCGTTAAGTAGAGATCCTTCAAATCCCAAGAGAGAAGCTTCAAAGGTGAACCTCTTGTCCAAACTATATAGTTCCAAAGTACGAGTCTGGAATAAAGCTATTATGCACGAGAAGTTGTTAATCACTAACAAAAATCATGGCGTAAATACCATTGAAGGAGAAGTAGAAGAAGGACTAAGATGTTGTTGGATAATGATAAGTGCTAAATTTTAGTGATTTTGAGTGTAAATAATTTGCACTTATCAGCTTAATTATACCAATAAACCTCAACTTTAGTGTATTTTTTGTGTAGTTTATATTATAGTGTGTAATATGCGTAATCATGTACATATCTTTGAGTTTGATAGTTTTTCTCTCATTTTTGTATGTATACAAGCAATGATATTTTGTCATTGTCTTATAGAGCATTGAATAAGCTTTCCAACGCTTCCGACCGCACGTAAAACGAAGTTACGGTTCTCAAGTTATGGTCGAAACAAGTTTTGAGTTTGCTGCCATGTTCTCTGTGCGAACTGGAGGCGAGCGAGCTCGTCCAGCAAACTCAAGGCGAACAAAAATTGCCCAGAAGCGTGGAAAAACACTGTTTTGGCAGTAGCTATGTTTGGTATGTTCGCAGTGCGAACCGGTGTTCGCCCAGCGAGCACGGGAACCCATTTTTGCCTATAAAGTCACATTTTTAGATTTTTTTTAGGTTATCTTTTAAGAGCCTTTGGACCCAATTGATCGGAACCATATTCTTTAATAGTTTTAGCTTAGAAACAACACATGTATGATGCATCTAGATGATTCGGAGCCAAATCATACTTCAATCGGAGATGACAAACCGTGAGAAGTTCAATCGGAGATGACAAACCGTGAGAAATTTGTTCTTCTTCTTTCTTCTCTTTGTATTTTTTATTGTGTTGGGGTTGTTGTATGTATGTTTACTTAGATTGTATGTTCATCTATGGATCTTTTTATAAAATCCCTTTGACAAATCTTAATCGATGTTATCTTTGATTTAATATCTATCTTAATGGGTTTGGATCGCGGTAGACATATACTTTTCAAACTCAACCTAAGATGATGATCTATTGGCTATGGGAAATGGTCTAAATATTCACGCGTGTGTGTCGGAGCTTAATGCTCCGTGTTGTTTTGTCGTGTGAGATATCACCTTCGAAAGAACGGGGTTGATCTTTCGAACTTTGCGTTAGACATAACCTCCGTTTGTGAGCGATACGTGGGGGTTTTGACGAGTATTAGGGTGGGTGCATTTGATTGATAGGTTTTTTCTCGTGCATGATGGGTATAAGAAAATGCAACTCCTGATGAGTTTCTCCTTTATAAAGAATGTGTTTATTTATTTGCTTTTATGCTTTTAATTTCCGCATATTACACTTGGAGAACCATTTCAAACCCAAGCTTAGATACGTGGAGATTGTCGAACGACATTCTTTCCCTCAAACCGATCCCTGTGGAGACAACATAAATCCCGGAGGGAATTCTTCTGAAAATTATATTTTTGCTTGCCGCTTTACCACTTCAACAGATAACACACATAATAAGGTACATAATGTAAAAACAATAGTGGTTCTGCATCTGGCCTTAAGTTTTGATGATAACTGCACATGTTATCTTAGAGAACAATTCGGTACTTTATGGTTTCTGTCTAGTGAGTAGCTTTTGCTAAACAGGATCTGACTCTGATAGAAAGGCGTGTGATGTCATCAGACTCTGATCTAAACACTCTGGAAGAAAACATATGTTGTATACAAGATAAAGTAATTGTTAATGAATGTTTTTTTAATCCAACGGTTATGAAGAACGTTTGTACTAAAGCTTCTGATTGTGACTTTGTAAGTGACCCTTCAAGGCTTTCTAAGAGATGTGCTTCTATCGCTACAAGTTCTGAAGATTCTGAAGACAAGGTTTTGTTGAACAAAGTTCTGAAGATTCTGAAGACATCATTTTTGAAGTTCAAGTTCTGAAGATTCTGAAGACAAGGTTCTATTGAACAAAGTTCTAAAGACTCTGAAGACAAGTATGCATTGAACAAGTTCTGAAGATTCTAGAGATAAGGTTCTGCTGAACAAGCTCTGAAGATTCTAAAGCCATCACTTCTAAAAGACCAAGTGCTAAAGACTCTTAAGACAGGTTCTACTGAACGAAGATCTGAGATTCTGAAGACTTAGGTTCTGAAGTTACAAGTATTGATCTCTCTACACATGTTTCATCAAATATACATTTGAATCCTCTGAAGAAGTTAGAAGACAGAAGATCAAGAATGGTTTGTGTGTTTCAATGAATATAATAGTACAAAGTAATCTCTGACCTCTACCTAGAAAAGGTGGCACAAGGACAACTCTTTTGTATTATGATGTTCACCATTCTTTCAAGTGACCGTTGGGAAACTACAGTTGTAATTTGTTTCCTATTATACCCTCCAACGGATCTATTCTCAAGCTCTATATATTGAAGATCTGAATGCTTGAAGAAGTAGCTGAGTGCAGAGAGCCGAAGTGCCGCAGTGCCGAAGTGATAATGAGAATAGACAAAGAGTGAGAATAATGAAAAAGAAGAAAAGAAAGAGTTGAATAAACACACAAGAGTATGTGTGCAAAGCGGAAGCAAAGCACCAAGTTGTAAGCTCAAAAAGAAGATGCTTGATGCTCAACCAAAATAGAGTGCAACTCTACAAGAAAGAGAGAGGAGCATTAAAAGAAGCTTTTAAGCTCAACAAAACTCATGCTGATACGCTGCAAATCTCTTGGAGATCATTCTTAAGATAGCTTTGTATATTAGCAAGGAAATGTTGTTCATATCTTGCTAGAAAATGCTTTTGTGTTATTGTACTTAAACTTGTGTAATCTGCAAATATCTTAGAGATTCACAAGGGCTTAGCAGGACAACATCTGGGCGTGAAAACACTTTGAAAGAAAACAGTTAGGGACAACTATTATTGGTCAACTATGAGAAAAGGCGCCAAGCTACATGTTCAAAAATGTAGTAAATTAACAAAAGATTTACACCTCACTCACCACCAAAAAATGATCATTGTTGTTGATTACGTCATGTAGTTGATCGAGGCACAACAATTCGTAAAAATTACGGGGCACAACATTTTACACTTCTTCAAAAGAAACATTCTTGCATTGTTTAGTATTCCGCTGACTGTGGTAACCAAAAATGGGATACAATTTACAAATAAGAGATTCAAATAATTAATGAAAGATTTACATGTAATCTAACATTTCACCTCTGTGAAATATGTAATGCCCTGGTTTTAAATTAAATTGTTTTAATGGAGTTAAAATGCCTTATATTATTTTATTTGAGTGTTAGAGTGCTTTATTTTATTAATTTTCTATTTTTGAAATTATTGGATTTTTGGTAGAATTATTAGAAGTTTTAGTTATTTGAAAAATATTAAAAATAATGAGATATGTAGTTTTGAGAGGAAAATAAAATTATAATATAATTAGTGTGGTGTGGAACGAAACACCAAGAGTTGAGGGGATGTGGTGAAAATAATAAAATAAAATAGAATTAGGATTTACTTGGTTTAAATATAAAAAGTTGGGAGAGAAAGTGTTAGTACGTAAAAGTTCGAGAAAGGGAGAAGTTAAGTAAAAGAGGAAAACCAAGCTAGGAGAAGAACTTCGTAGTCAAGTTCCAACCTTTTTTCTAACAATTTGAGGTAAGGAGGGAATTATTCCTCTATGGTGTATTTTTCATGAAGGATAGAGAGGGATCCTAACCCTCTTCTTTGTTGCTTTTTCCTTCCTCCATTAATGAGGTTTTGGACCTTGAGATGGTTGTGTAAACCTCTCTAGATCATTATGTTATGATACTATTTTGTTATGGTGTTAATTGCTAAATTTCGTATGAATTAATGTGTGAAAAATTTGAGTTGTGTTATTCATATTTAAGGGTTTTGAGATGATTAGCATATTGATGATTTTGTGATAGATTGATTAAATAAATATACAATCTGTGTGTTATTGATGTGCTAAATGTTGTATGATTTTTGTATGATGAATTGATGTGTGTTTTTGGTGTTCTGGAATCAAAATCGAAGCTTCGAGTGAGCTCCAATGGTGAAAATGTAGATTCTGCAATCTGCACAGCGGTGACAAGCGTCACCTTCGGGACGATTGACCCGTCACTGCATTGGGGGGATGACGGGCGTCAGACCTATGACGGTCCGACCATTAGCGCTCCCTAATAAGCAGAGTGCCTCTAGACGGTCAGTGATGATAGTTTTGTGAGAGATTAAGGGTGACGACTGTCAGCTGCGATGAGTTGACTGTTGCCCTATTCGACCGGTTCTAGGTCATCGGTTCAGTTTTTAGAGATTTCCCCGATTGCGGCGATTGTTTGATGTTGTTGTGATGAGTATTAATGAGTTTGTTGAGAAACTATATAATTTAATTATCATGATGAGTTATGACTAAAATGTTGAGTTGTATTGAGATGTGTGGTTCAGAGAGGAACCATACTAGTGGCCTTATATTGGCAACGTTCATGAGAAGTATTACGTTTAGAAAGGAACCAACGACGAGTATTGTACTTGGAGGTTTAAGATGAGTATTTGTATTTTGTACTGCATTCATGCATCATGTATATCGGTGATAGATGACATACTTTGGTCCTATGACGAGTCTCAAGTTCCGAGAGGGGACATGTGATAAGTCTAATGGTTACGGACTTCGATCCAGTGGCGAGTCTCAGGTTCAAAGAGGGAATCTGTGACTAGCCTGATGGTTTAGAATAGAGCCTGTGACGAGTGGATAAATAGTAACATACCTATGATATCCAGCAACCTTGGTACCACATCCATTTGATTAAAGGAGTTAATTACAATGTATACATAATTGCACTTGTGATTTGATGGTTGTTGTGGATGATTATATGTTTGATGATTGTGTGTGTTATCCTTTGTTGTTTTATGCACCACTAACATTTATGAATTTTAACTCACCCCCTGTTTGTTGTTGATTTAATTTTTACCTCTGTGGTACAGATACTCAAGTTGAAGAGCAATAGTTGCTGCTGAGTTTGAGGATGCCGTAGTGGCCTTCTTCGTTATTCATTGCTTTTGAGTATTGTAGTTTTCGCATGTCGCTCTGATAGTGTAACATTGTGATGGGTTACCTATTTCTTCTTTGTGTTGCGAGTTGTTGGATCATTTATTTAAATGAAGTATTTTCTATTTTGATACAATTACTGTGATTTGGGTATTTTAAATTCTGCTGTTATATCATAATCTTTTTTAGTAAGTTGTATGTTAAGTATGTGTAACACTATTTTTGAGAAAATTATTCTGTAATATCCTTTAATTAAATGTTGTGGTTTTAGGGTGTTACGAAATATCCTCGAGCTAACGGCTAGGTTGGTTCATCAAACTGTGGAACCTTGTTTTGTAGGTTATGGAACATGTTCTTGATGACGACGACTATTAAAGATGAACATGCTTTTGATAATGACAAATATTTCATGATAACCAAATATTGATTAAAAATGAAACCAAATCATTAGGGTTTGATGGACTTGAATCTCTAATAATGGCAACCCAATGGAATATAACTCAATCCTCTTCTCAAAGTGAATTAAAGAAAGTGTATACAAGAATGAAGTATCTGAAAAGTCTTGAAGTATATGAAAGTTTTCCTCGATACGTATGAGTGAACATGCATTTAAAATCATAAAGGATTTCTCGTAAAGTAACATGAAAAGTGCACCCTAATCGATTTGGATAGTGCCTTAATGAATGGTTACAACTAAATATCTTTTCATTTCTTTTTGAATTAATTAATCGATTAACTTATGCCTACCAATCAATTCGAGATTTATGTCAATCGATTTGGTCATCATTATTAGGCATAAAACTTGTTTTCCTTTTTCATGCTAACCTCTAGCCTATAAATAGAGGTCCCTTCCCACATATTTTAACATTCAGAAAAATTGATTTTGTTTCTCACTTCTCACTCTCTCTCCAAAATTCTTTTTGTTTACTTTCTTCCACTAAAGTTTTAACCGTAGCGCTTTTGAGAAAGTTGTTTTACGAGTGAGGAAGTTGTAATTCTGGAAGGGTAGATTTGTAAGTTCGCCAAGAAAGTTTTTTTGTTTTTACCTTGGTTTAACATTTCATACATTTAGAGATCATTTGTTTGAGTTCGAAGCTAAACTCGTAAAAAGCTTTGGTTTGGGTATTGTGTGATCAAGTATCCGTTTATGTTCGTAATTTCAGCCCGTTCAAAAGCTTTCAAAGGTTTGAGATCATTATGATGGTAAAATGTCATAGGTTTCTGGTATGCCCAGTATAAAACCAAGTTCCGGTTAAAGCTCGTCCTGATATTAAATGCTTGTTTCAGTTTGAGATCAGCCTAGTGGTAAAATCTCAGAGGTTAATGGTTAGCCTGGTATAAAACCAAGTTTTGGTTCACGGTTCAGCTTGGTGTTAAAAGCTCTCAGGGTTCAAGATTATCCCGTGATAAAAAATTTTGTTTGAAGCTTGAAGACTAACCACTCCATGTTTTTTTGGGAAAGAAGACTAACTCTTCAATCCATCGTTTAGAAGGAAGACTCACTGCTTCTCTCCATAGTTTGTTGTTTGGTTGGAAGTTTGCCACAAACTTCATTTTCCTTGCAAAATGAACTAAAGGTGGAGAAAAGGGTAGTTGAACAACCAAAAACATTGAAATAAGTTCAAATCGTTAACAAGCAAAATGTGGATAATGGGCTACAAAGAGCTCATAAAACAATGATAAGTGTAAGATTTTTTCTAATATAATTTAATTTGTCATATTATTGATTTCTAAGTCAGATTGAAAGGTTATATGTTTAGTGAACAGTTGGTGAAATAAGCATTCCACGAAAGTTATAATAGACTCATGTAAACATATCACCACCGCTGGAATCAAGGACCGCAATGAAATGTTATGCACTAAGTCTTTCACTACGGTTGAACTCTAACCTGATCAATCGATGTTGAGTTTCCTATAAAGACATTTGGTTCAACATATATCTCTACTTCACATTTGTTGTCTTTCAACATACTTTAACCTTTCACATCCATCATCATCATTTTTGAATGACTTTAGGTCTTCCTCTAAAACTCCACTCTTATGTTTTCACCATAGTTTCAATGCTTCTTCTTGAAACTTAGAATGTACTCCATTCCATTAATTAGGTCACAACCTCAAAATAGGACCAGAAGTCAAAATCTTGACCATTATAGACATACATTACCATATTCGTACCTTAAATTTTGGTCTTTGACAAAATAATTCTTAGTATAAAATAAAATCTTAAATAAAACTATATGTTGCAAATAAAGGAAACTTTACAATGTAATTACCATATAAAATGCAATACAATACATTTCACATACAAATACAAATAAAATACACCTAAATATGAATGATATTAAAAAATACAATACACGAAAATGCTATGAGAAATAAGATACACACTATGACACAGTTAAACACATTACATTATAATGTACATACAAATATGACACAATATAACCTAAATATAAATGACATTAAAAATAAATAAACTATAGATAAATACCATAAAATACGAGATACACACTAATATACAGTCAAATGGTAAGTTCAAAAATATTAAGCACACGAGGGACTAATCTTTACTAAAAATTGATTAATGTATATCTTGATATGTCTTTGAGGGACCAAAAACAACTTTCAATGTTTTCAAAAACTTTAGGAAACATCACTTAAAATGTTTATGGTGAAATCCTCTCATTTATTTTCTTTAATGCAACAATGACTTATCTTTAATTTAAGGCCTGTTTGTTTTAACTTTTTTTAAAATGATTTTTATAGTTTAACATAATTTTGTGGAAAAAAAATTTTCAAATAAACTTTTCATAAAATATTCAAATGAAAATTTAGTTTGAATAGTTATTCTTAAAATGTTATTTTAGGTATTTCATCATTTTATCGAAACTTTTTTTTAATATCAAAATTTCAATAAAAATCACTTAATTTTGAAGCTATTTCAAATAGCTTTTCATGAAAATCATTTTTGAAATACAATTTTTTTTTAAATTGTGATTTTAACTATGTTTTGATCTTCAATAATGTATATTAATATTATAGAATGTCAAAATTAGTCTTTTAATTTATAAAATACAAATTTAATAAAACTTGTAATATTTTGAAAAACGTTTTTGTAGAATCCATTTTAAAAAATACAAAAAAAAAATCAAGTTTTTTAAAGCTAAAACAAACTGACCCTTATTGTCGTGTGCATCTAAGCCCAACAATTCAAAAAACTTTGAGTGCTCTAGATTAAAAAAACGTGAACGAAAAATTTTAAAAGAATTTTCCAAGAAATTAAATAAAGAAATTTCATATATTTTAGGGACCATGCAAATATTTAGCTCTAATAAAAATACATTATTAATTTACGAAGATTTCTTAATACACCATATTTTTTTAGACAGCACGCGAAATTCCTTTTTTACCCTCAGTTTTTGAATTTGCACATTCGGACGCACCATTTTTTTTTAAAAACGTTGATTTGTTCCGGATATGCATATCAGAAATAATTCCTGATTTGCAGATCAAGAAAAAATAGCAGAACTTTTTTTTTTAATTCAATATAAAATTAGTAACATAGAAATAAGAGATTCGTTTTATTATTTGCCTTATTTAAATCTTTTCATTAAATAATACATCCTTCTCACATTAAGGGTGCTCTTTATAATATTTTCAAATCTTAAATTAATTGTTCTTTTACAATTACAATGCATTTTTCGTTCAATTTCTTCTTTTAACATATTATTATTCGTTCAGTCTTATATTTTAATCAATATAAGTTTGTAAAAAATATACAAATTTATAGGTGAAAAAGGATCGCTAAAAAGAAGTTTGTATATCAAAGACAATGAATTGCATCTGGCTGGAAGGAATTCCCAAATCTTTCTTGAAGTGTTTTGGTGTTGAGTCCACTGAGGACACAAAAAATTCACCAAACTTTTCAAGTATCTACATGAAATGTTTTTATTCCACCGTCTCCAAATATTCAAATTCTTGTATGTAAATTATTAATTTTAAATTAAAATTCTTTTTCTCCATATGCAAATTTTATACTATTTAATTTATTTTATATAACAATCATTAAAATTTTATAATGGTTTGAATGCAAAATTTAATACTGATTTTTAAAAAAAAAATAAAGTTCTGTTATTTTTACTGATCGAATTATTCTTGATATGCACATCCGGAACAAATCAATGTTTTTTAAAAAAATGGTGCGTCTGGATGTATAAATCCGGAATAAATCAACGTTTTTAAAAAAATGGTGCGTTCGGATGTGCAAATCCGAAAACTAAAAGTAAATAAAAAATTGCGTTGTGCCTAAAAAACTTATGTAATGTATTAAAAAATCATCTAATTTATAATGTAGTAAAATCATCATTTCTTAATACATCTTTACATTTTTAATTAATATGGAACTTCCCCCACATTATGTATTCTCATCCGAATATTATAAATCTTTTTTTAAAAAAGAAACAATTATATGCTTCATCAAAAATCAAGGCACAAATGGATTGAGGAGGGGGACTGCAATACAAAATACTTTCATTCAGTGATTAAAAGAAGAAGGTGGATAAATACATTGTCTGCTTTGAATGTTGGCCTCCAAGAGGAGGATGGTGTGGAGAAAGTTAAACAGACCATTAATGATTTCTTTGAAGAGAAGTTTCAGAATGGTTTTCATGAACACTTGGATATGGATCTTAGCTCTTTAAACCAACTGTCAGAGGAAGATAACAAGAGGCTTACTGATATGTTCTCTTACGAGGAGGTTTTAGAAACAATAAAAAACTGTGAGGGAGATAGAAGCCCAGGCCCAGACGGTTTTAACTTTAAATTTTTTTAAAAAGCTTGGGAGGTGGTTGGCCAGGACTATGTCAACTGTATATCTGAATTTTATGATAAGGCTTCCTTAGCAAAAGCCTTATGTTCAACCTTCTTTGTTCTAATCCCGAAGGTAGACAATCCACAAAACTTAGAGGAATTCAGGCCAATAGTTTTAATCGGTAGTGTGCACAAAGTTATTTCTAAGATGTTAGCTACAAGATTAAGAAGTGTCATTGGCAAATTGATCTCTCCTTGCCAATCTGCATTTGTACCAGGCAGACAGCTACTAGATGGTGTTTTGATGGCAAACGAGGTTTTCGATTACGTATAGATGAAGAAGAAGAGATGATTTATGCTTAAAGTGGATTTTGCTCAAGCATATGATTGTGTAAACTGGAATTTTTATGTAAGATGCTTTGTGCTATGAATTTCAGCCCAAAATGGATAGCTTAGATAAGAGGTCTAATATGTTATAGCTATGGTTCGGCTTTGGTAAACGGAAGCTCCTCAAAGGATTTCAAAATTAACAAGGGTCTAGGACAAGGGGACCCTTTATCACCTTTCCTCTTTGTTTTGATAACAGAATGCTTGGCGTTCATGGTTAAGAAAGCAGAAGAAATAGGAGTGATGAAGGGTATCAGAATAGAAGGTATGAATACCAGTTGTCTTCTACAGTTTACTGGTGACGCCTTAATCATTTGTAATGAATCTTGGTCTAATATATGGGGCATAAAATCTGTTTTGAGAGGATTTGAAGCATTATCTGGTTTGAGAATCAATTATAACAAGAGCTGTATTATGAGTTTTGGAGTTGAAAGATATAGAACTGCTGCTGTTTCTACATTCTTGAATTGTAAAGTGGGAAAATTTCCTTTTAAGTTTCTTGGTCTAACAGTTGGTGGCAGCCATAAATCCATTGCTTTCTGGAAGCCAGTCATTGATTCTTTCAAAAACAGGTTGACAAAGTGGAGAAGTAGTACACTGTCGATTGGTAGTCGAGTGATCCTATTGAATTCAGTATTAACAAACTTACCAATTCACTACTTTGCATTGTTCTTAGCACCTGCAGCAGTCATAAAGGAATTAAAAAGCATCCAAAGAAGGTTTCTCTGGTCAGGTAAGGGGGAGAAGGAGAGCATTTCTTGGGTAAAGTGGGGGTTAGTGTGCAAACCAAAAGATCAAGGTAGCCTTGGAGTCAAGGATGTGAGAGTTTTCAATAAGGCACTCGTGGCGAAGTGGCTGTGGAGAATTGTAAATGAACAAGATTCTAGTTGGAAAAACTTAATTAAAGTAAGATACAAGGATGATTTTAACAGCTTGTTCTTTAATCAACCTGTGGTTCCAAATTATCAGTATTCTAACTGGTGGAAAGATCTGTGCCGATTTGCTTTGGTCTATAACACTCAAGGAGTTTGCAACATTTTAAACTGGAAAATTGGTAATGGCTGCAACACTATGTTTTGGCAGTCGAGGTGGTTGGGGGGAAAGCTCTTAATGTCATATTTCCTACTCTCTTTAGCTCTTCACCTAATCATCATATATTAGTTAAAGATTGTGGAAGATGGTCAGAAAATCATTGGACATGGGAGTTAATAGGAAATGGTGTGGTTCAGGCTAATGCAAATGAAGATTGTGTTGAGGAATTAATCTTACTGCTGGGAGAAAGTTGCCTATCGTGTTTGGAAAATGACGAAGTACTATGGCCAATGAAGATGGATAAAACTTTTAGTGTAAAGGGCTGCTATGAGAGATGGATGTGCAGGGGTGGTGAAGATGATTTGGAGATTAATACGCTAGTTGCTCTTGGTCACCTGTGGAAATTAAAGCTCCCATTGAAAACTCTGATATTTGGGTGGAGACTATTGTTGAATAGATTACCGTCTCGCAAGAATCTTAGGAACATAGGTATTATTTCTGATCATAATCAATTACTATGTGTTTTCTGTTAATTAGAGTTGGAGGATGTCGATCATATTATGCTAGGCTGTGAAAAAATCAAGATGTTTTGGAAAGATGTGGAATCTTGGATTAGTTTAAGTCTCCCTATTGGATCCAGCAGCTTAGAAGAGTTCCTAAGGTGGTCGACAGTTGGGGGTATAGGAGCTCAACTAGCTTTTATATGGTTGTCATCCTGTTGGGGAATATGGAGGTTGCGAAATTCGATCATTTTCAAAGGTGACGAGCTGAATTTAGAGAAGTTATTTATGCAAATTCAGTTGGTTACATGGAAATGAAGGAGGAAGATGAAAAGGAAAGGCGATGTCGGTAGCTTCTACGAGTGGTACAAGATGCCCATTGATTTGCAAAGTTTGTAATTAAATATGGTAGCTGGTGTTTATTTTTGTGGGAATATAGTGTAGGATCTAAACATTTGCTGGTGTAAAAGACCTCCATACAACTCCTAGGCTAGATACACTAATGTGCTTTCTCTTTTCTGTTGGCTAATAAAAATGTTAGCCAAGAGGGTTTAGAAAAGATTCATTCATATTGTAACCTTTTGATCTATGAATGAAGTTTTATGATTATTAAAAAAAAAATGTAACTAACTATACTCATCAATTTCAATTTGAGGAAGAAACCTAAGCCACTCGTATACTATTAATAGACAATGACATAATCTACGGACCACTTCGAGAACAATCCTCGTGGCTATTAATATTATTTTAAACTAATAGTTCATTCAATTGTTATAATATTATTATTGTAATAATACTTAAAAAAAGAAGTATTTAAACATATACATTGTCCTTTATGTAAATTCCATGTAAGAAAACACAACGTACCCACGTAATTCAACATAAAACAATAAATAATTCACAATACAACGTATCCATTCAACTACATACTTTTATAAAATCATGTGTCACTTGTCGTCATTAGAGTTTATTAACTTCCATAACTTCATTTGATTTCATACTTTTCAAAAGGAAATTAATCTCTCACATATTGCACGTTTTTTTTGCTTCTATATTTTATTATATGGTCCTACTTCTTTTTCTTCATTTAACGTCCACCATATCGACCTCATCCCCATCTATCCACCTCTATTTGTACTTTATCATTAATTTTTCTATTATCCTAAAATCCAATTCTTAAATTTTCTATCACACACACAAGTGGCCCCTATAATATTTTAATTAGCTTGTATCATAGCACACAATTTAAGACAATTTATGACAAAGATTTTTTATTGTCATAAAATCGCACATTCACACTGTCGACATTAAAAAAACCGTTCGATCAAAATTAAATATTTTAAAAATATAGAATATTTGGTTGAGATTGACGGTTGAGATTGTCGACAGTATAAATGTGTAGAATGAATTTATTCACCACTATATATTGATTGATAGTACATCATCCTTAGAAACCAAATCCACAAAACAACCACCTAGTGGTAACACTATGTTGAAAAGCCAAACAGAATGGCCTGAGCCAATAATCAGAGTTCAATCTTTATCTGAAGGATGCATAGATTCAATCCCTGATAGGTATATCAAGCCTCCAACTGATAGGCCATTTGTAAACTCTTCATCTTCTTATCATAATAACGATGATATCAATATTCCTATCATCGACCTAGGACGTTTATATGGCGATGATTTCGATGTTCGAGCTTCGATAATGAAGCAAATTTCCGATGCTTGTCGTGATTGGGGTTTCTTCCAAATCGTAAACCATGGAGTGAGTCATGATTTGATGGACAAAGCTAGAGAGACGTGGCGCGAATTCTTTCACATGCCTATGGAGGTTAAGCAACAATATGCAAACTCTCCAACAACGTATGAAGGGTATGGAAGTAGGCTTGGTGTTGAGAAAGGTGCTACTCTTGATTGGAGTGATTACTATTTTATGCACTATCTTCCTTTTGCACTTAAGGATTACAATAAATGGCCTTCTTCTCCTCCGTCTTGCAGGTAATTTATTTATCTTTCCTTAAAAACCGTTCCATCTGAATTTTCATAATATCAGACTAAATGTCTGATATTATAAAAATTCAGACGAAACGTTTTGTTTTGTTTGATATAATTTTAATTATGTTGCGTGATTGTTCAGAGAAGTGTTTGACAAGTATGGTGAAGAGTTAGTGAAATTAAGTGGGAGATTAATGAAGATATTATCGAAGAACCTTGGATTAGAAGAAAAAGTGGTTGAAAATGCATTTGGGGGAGAAGAGGTAGGGGCATGCATGAGAGTGAATTTTTATCCAAAATGTCCAAGGCCAGAACTGACATTAGGTTTATCATCACACTCAGACCCGGGAGGGATGACTATGCTGCTTCCGGATGATCAAGTGGCAGGTCTTCAAGTGAGAAAATTTGATAACTGGGTTACGGTCAATCCTGCTAAACATGCCTTCATCGTCAACATTGGTGACCAAATACAGGTAAATTTTAATATTTTAAAGTAGCTTTTTTTTGGTACTATTTTGAATTATCCTAGCTATTTTACTTGGTCAGTATTCATGATAATTTAATATAGCATTCTACCCACGTGGTGAGACACATGGACACTTTGGTTTTTTTTTTAATTATTATTTTTATTCTATTCTTCAAACATTTAATAATGGATACACGCATTTTATCAATATACACATGCCCTTTAAGTAGGATGCTCATCGAGAAAAATTATTTATTTTAAAAGATCAGATCTTTAGTAGTAGTTTAAAGTTTAACTTCCTTTAATTCTATTTAGAAGAAAAAATAAGGAATATTAGATTGTTATCTTAAAGATAAAAGAAATTAAAATTTTATTTTATTTTAGAATAATTAAGTAAAGAATATATAAAATATGTTGAATATTATACCATCAAAATATTAGAGTAATTTAGTGTTCATATTTTTTAATCAAGTGAGATAATTAATTTCATGGCTATAACTCCTCTAACATAAACAATGCATTTTATAAAGTAAAATATGTAATATTTTTTTCAATTTTAATAGTATTAATCTAGTTAATCAAAATACTAGAGGTCTTTAATAAATAAATCAAATTCTTAATTGTTTTTTATTGACTTAGTGATTAACACTACTGATTAAATATGTTAAAAGGGTGTTAGGCGACTGAATTCAAGTTCGAATCATAGTAATCACATTAATTTGTTAGGATAACTTGTAACACAAAGTAACGAATATAAAGAGTATAGATGAAATTATAAATGATTCGAATAAAATTAGTTCGAAGAGAGAGTTTATTTTTTTAATTGATCTATTTGGTTGTTTTTATAAACATATGTTATAACATTTATATAAAAACATACTACTAACTTTTATTTAATAATCACATACATAGTTACCAATGTCCACGAATGTAATTAGGGATAGAAATAGACTAGATCGAATTAGGCTTTGTTAAAACCTAAGTTCGGTCTGCATAAAAAAAAAACCAAAGTTTAAGTTTGATATGTAGTTTGTCATAAATTTATTTTTAGATCTGAGTTTGACATTTTCAAAGACCTAGTTAATCTATTAACCTACTTAAAAGTCCTATTTCATTTAAACCTAAATAAATAAACAATTCAAACAATGATTAAATAAATTAACAAACTAAAATATCAATTAGACTAAAGATTTGCTTGTATTAACTTATATGAACTTATTTAGTAGTATAAATTTTATGAGACTATATATTTGAGAAAACTTATAAAATAAAATTATGACATTATTTCATAAGGTATTTTTAACTTATATTTTATAAGTTCTCAAAAATAACTAAGTTTGATTTTTTTTTTTTTTTGTTTTAATTTAAAGTGAAAAATACAATATAATATAATATAATAATAATAATAATAAAAAAATTATTTAAATTAATTTATTTATAATATAGATCGTCTTGATAGTCTTAAAATGCTATTTTTATAATTTAAGATCTAGTATTTTTAACTAAATATACTATAAATTATTACTCATTATATATATATATATATATATATATATATATATATATATATATATATATATATATATTAAGTGATTTGAATTATAACGGCATTAAATATTGTGAGACTTCTTTACTAGAGTAGGACTTTTGTGAGAGATATATCACATATTTACTCGAAATCTTAATGTGATAGATGTATAGGTTCTTTCACTTATAAATGTCAAGTCTCTATAATTTTAGTCAATATGAGACTATTATTCATACTACTCAAGTTTGTTACACTCAACAGATCAAACTGCAATCCTCCCTACTAAATTCATCACTGGATCAAGTAATGTTTAATATCTTTTATTAGATTTTAGATTAACTAAAAAATGGTTAATTTGTTTGTTTAATTTGACAAGCAGGTTCTAAGCAATGCAATGTACAAGAGTGTGGAGCACAGAGTGATTGTGAATTCAGATCAAGAAAGAGTTTCTCTTGCTTTCTTCTATAACCCCAAAAGTGATATACCCATTGAGCCACTAAAACAGCTTCTAACTCCTGAAAGACCTGCCCTCTATCCACCAATGACCTTTGATGAATACCGACTCTTCATTAGAATGAGAGGACCTCGTGGCAAATCTCAAGTTGAATCCATGAAATCTCCCAGATAATATAATAATCATCATGCTCAAATCCATTTCTATATATTATTCATAAAATTGCACATTAATTAATAAGCTATATAGTAAAAAAAGATATACGAGTTTTCATCTTAGGCTTGAAATAATAGCCACTAAAGTTTGAATGGTTCCCACCAAGATTGTTTCTTTACTAGCTAGGTGAGTATTATGATTTGTCTTTGTCTCCCACTTCCAAACAACGATTGTGGTAATGATGAAATACACCATATTATTCATTGTGTTTGTACTTTGAAAATAATTATTGAATTCCACTTTTTTCCTTTCCCACTTGTTTTTGTTCTAAAGAATTCAAGTTTCATTTGTATTTATCCCAAGGTCGCACTAGTGCATGTATATGCCCGTGAATGTACCTTTTTATGTTATAAAAACATTAGATAATAATAGTTATCTAATAAATCTTATTGTACGGGTCTACAAGGATGGCTATAAGGTCCGTGAAGCATTCATTAAAAGATAAAAACAGGAAAACAGATAATGTAAAACATAAAAGCGAAGTTTTGTTTAAAGGAGGAGAATTTTTTGTCAGGAAGTGAGGAGGATAAGATCATTTGAGAGAATAATAATTTTTATTATTTGTGTTGTGGAATCGAAAAGTTTAAATGATATTTTGTAATTTATAAACAATAAATCTCTATGGGTGTGTTCCAAAAATGATAAGAAAAGTAGAGGTGTAAATGTCAATAAATGTTTGAGAAATAGTCTCACATAAAAAGTTTCACTCGCTTTAAAAGTCTTTATAAAAAGCGATGAACATTAACTCAACAAAAGGACAAAAGAGGATAAAGTGTCACATGGACAAGTGTGGTGGTCCAAAACATTATGTCACTTGTCTCCTCCATTAGCCCCTTGCCGGTGGCGACACCGACTCCGAGACTGGTTCCAAAGGTGTAGAGGTGCTAGGGGCAGCTTGCAGGCCGCCCTCGCTGCATTATGAGGAGGCGCCGGTGGCGCTCCGTGCACAATTCCATCCTGAATCCATTCAATTTAGAAGCTTTAGCAAACAGTCTTATAGTGTTTCAAGCATGGCCACCGACACTTCAGTTTCAAGCATCAAAGTCATGAACCAGGACCTTGTCAAGTTGGATCGTTTCGATGGAACAACTCTATTGATTGCCTTGAAGATTCACTATGTCTTATATCCTGATTTGAAACCAATTCCAGAACCAACAGAAGATGACACCGATGAACGAAAGAAACGAAAGGAAGATACACTAATACACAATCTGCAACAAAGATTTGGAAAGCACTCGAATTCAAATTCAAGACTGAAGAGGAAGATACTAAAAAGTTGTTATTATCTAAATATTTTGATTTTAAAATGTCAGATTTCAAGCCTATTCTTGAACACGTACACGAGTTACAGGTTCTCGTGAATAAAATAAAAGCTGTAAAAATAGACATTCCAGAAGCTTTTCAAGTTGGTGCAATCATTGCAAAAATAAACTAATTAAATCTGGTTTGATCTCGTGCAATATTAATGATTTCAAAATATATGAAATATGTGTCTAATAAAAAATAATCAAAAAACCTTTCAAAAGTGTTGAAAGAAAATCAAATTTGCTTGATCTTGTGTGCTCTGATTTGTGTGAATTTAATGGCATGTTAACCCATGGGGGAAACCGGTATTTCATAACTTTTATCGATGATTGCTCAAGGTTCCCACATGTATATCTTTTAAAGCATAAAGATGATGCTTTTAATACCTTTAAAATTTATAAAGAGGAAGTAGAAAATCAATTAAGTAGAAGTATTAAAGTCCTTAGAAGTGATAAATGATCAAGAAACCTTTCAAAAGTGTTGAAAGAAAATCAAATTTGCTTGATCTTGTGCACTATAATTTGTGTGAATTTAATGGCATGCTAACCCGTGGGAGAAACCGGTATTTCATAACTTTTATCGATAATTGCTCGAGGTTCACACATGTATATCTTTTAAAGCATAAAGATGATGCTTTTAATGCCTTTAAAATTTATAAAGATGAAGTAGAAAACCAATTAAGTAGAAGTATTAAAGTCCTTAGAAGTGATATGGAAGGTGAATACTTTAATTTTCTACAGAATTTGATGCATATTGTGAAGAATATGGCATTATACATGAATGTTCTGCACCCCGTACACCACAACAAAATGGTTTAGCAAAGATAAAGAATCGAACTTATCAAGAAATGATAAATGATATGTTAATGCATTCCGAATTTCCATTTAATTTATGGGGTGAAGCATTACTATCCGCATGTCATATAATGAATAGAATTTCTTTAAAGTTAATCGGTATTTCTCCATATGAGATTTGAAAAGGTAGATCACTAAATATCGCTTATCTTAGAGTGTGGGGATGTGTAGCATATTACAAGAATATGGATCCTACAAGAACTAAATTGGTCCCTCAAGGGATCAAATGTTCTTTCATAGGATATGCATCCAATAGCAAAGCATATAGACTTTTAAATTTGGAGTCTGACGTAATTGTTGAATCCCGGGATGTGGAGTTTTTTTAAAACCTTATCACGAAGGATAAGGAATATGAGATTCCCACGAGTGAAGAATCTCGTGATGAGGACTTTTCACGAATTGTTGAAATACAACCCGAAAGTATCTCATAGATTGTTGAAACACAACCTGAGCCTAGGATGAGCAAAAGAGCCCGAAAAGTTAAAGTTCTATGACCAAATGAAATCAATTCTCAACTCATTTCCTTTTATCTAGTTGAAGGAAATTGCGAGAATGATGTTCATAAGATCCCTATTATACTTCAATTAGAAGATGATCCTAAAACCTATAAAAAAGCAGTGGCTTCAAGATAATCTTCTTTTTGGAAAGATGTTATTCAAGACGAAATGGATTCAATCATTTCAAACCACACTTGGGAACTTGTCGATCTTACAAAAGGTTCAAGGTCCATTGGATGTGAATGGGTGTTTAGAAAGAAGTATCATAGTTATGGTACATTAAACACCTACAAGGCTAGATTAGTAGCAAAAGGGTTCAGACCAAAAGAAGGTGTTGATTATTTCGACACATATGCATCAGTAGCAAGGACAACGATAATAAGAGTATTATTTGCATTAACTTCTCTGAATGACCTTATAGTTCATCAAATGTATGTTAAAACAGCATTCTTAAATGGGGTCTCAATGAGGAAATCTACATGGAACAACCAAAAGATTACACGCTTTCTGAAAATGTATAAAACATTGTAATATTTGTGTGTCTGTATGTTGATAATATGTTGATCATTAGCAATGAGATAAATGGAATTTTAGAAACAGAGAAATTTATGACTTCGACATTCAAGATAAAAGATCTTAGACAAATTGACATTATTTTAGCGGTCAGAGTAAAACGAGATAGTGGGGGTTATGAACTTAGTCAAACACATTATGTTGAGAAAATGTTGGATAAGTTCAAACTCTTACACTTTAAGGAAGTAAACACTCCATTTGATCATGGTGTCAAACTTCAAAAGAATAATGGAAAAAGTGTAGCCCAATTGGAATATGCAAGTGCAATTGGATGTCTAATGTATGTAATGCAGTGCATCAGACCTGACATAGCATTTACAGTTAGTAAGATGAGTAGATTTACTAGTAATCCAAATGGTGAACATTGGAAGGCCATAACCACAATTTTTGGTTACCTCTTAAAGACAAAAAAAACTTGCCTTCATTATGGTAGGTTTCCTTCCATACTAGAAGGATATATCAATGCAAGTTAGATATCGAGTGTTGGAGATCATAAATCTACAACTGGATGGATATTTACATTAGCTGGAGGTGCGATTTCTTGGAAGAGCAAGAAACAAACATGCTTTACTCTTTCGACCATGGAATCAGAGCTTGTGGCTCTAGCTTCCGTTGGTCAAGAAGTAGAATGGTTAAGAGACCTTCTGTTGGAAGTTCCATTGGCTAAAGAAAATGTTTCAAAAATGTGGATACATTGTGATAACCAAGCCACCCTAGCACGAGCGTTTAGTGAAGTATACAATCAAAAGTCTAGGCACATAGGTCTTAGACATACTCTCATGAGAAAATTAATTAAAGATAGGATCATTTCACTAACATATATACGAGCAAGCTTTAATTTAGCTGGTCTATTTACTAAGACACTGGCCAGAGACTTAGTAAAGACTACCTCGAGAGGTATGTGATTAAAACTCCTTGAATAAGGGTTCCGACAACTGTAGCAACCAAATCTGAAGTTAATAAACCTTAACCTAAGAGTCAATGGGTAACAACAAGTCGTTGATTTGGATGTTTATGCAACTTTTTTGTGATAATGTTAAATATTACATATTGAGGACTGAGTTTTTTCAAACTCTTAATGATGTTCTATATCGAGGATATGTATCTTAAAAAATAGATACAAAATGAACTTCACCTATATGAATTTCGAGATGGTGTCGTCTTAAAGTGAGAGTTGGAGTTTCTCTCATGGAAAATTCAAGAAAACAGGAAAATCACATGGCCATAAATAGTGCTAGGCAAGAGATGTAGGCGAAGAACCATTGAAGAGTGTATGTGAGGTAACGTCGGTATATTCTCAAGGGATAATGGTTCAAAGAATTGTTACCTAACATTCCGATTAGACTTTGTGTTATACTTACTAAGGTTAAGTTCAAATTGAAAGATACCTAACTGTATTAACATTCTTTATTTCTCTTTTCTGGAATTGGTCTTGTCATTATTAAAACAAGTGAGGGATTATTGTAATTTATGAACAATGAGTGTCCATGGGTGTGTTCCAAAAAATGACAAGAAAAGTGGAAGTGAGTAAATTCCAATAAATGCTTGGGAAATTGTCTCACATAGAAAGTTTCACTCACTTTAAAAGCCTTTATAAATAGTTATGGACATTAACTCAACAAAAGGACAAAACAGGATAAAGTGTCACATGGACAAGTGTGGTGGTCCCAAGCATTATGCCACTTGTCTCTTTCATACACTCCTCGCCGGTGTCGCCACCGATGATACCGGCTCCGACTCTGGGACCGGGTCTGCGGCCGTGGGCATAGAGGCGCTAGTGGCAGCTTGTAGGTGGCACTTGAGCACTTAGGCACGATGCATCAGAGAAATTTGGCTATTAGCGGCACCGGTGGTGCTTCAACAGACGGCTGCTGGCCTTCGGCTATGCTCACATTGCTCTCATTTTGCTCGATGCATACATTTGAATTTTGAATACAAAAAGAAGCAACATTTTGTCAACTGTTGCGGAATGAAAAGAGGCAACGCTTGGAAACAATGCAACTTTCAGTTAAAAGGTGTTGTTTCTTCAAGGATCGTAACCTTGTGAAATAACACATACATGGCCTATAAATACTTAATTCCAATCTCTTTGATATAAATTGATTTTTCGTCAATCTTGCACAAATTCGATAGAAGGCTGAATTATCCTGGGTGTTCCTGCATAGAAATTCTAAGACATTCGAGACTTCTTGAAACACTATAAGGAAAGTGTACCATAGACGTTTATAGTCTGGATCCATTCAATTTAGAAGCTTTATCAAACAGAATAATCGCAATTAAAATAAATGGTAAATGAAGATAAAAACTAAGAAATAGAATAATTTTTTTATCCAGTTCAATCAAAGTATCTATTTTGGAGAATATAACTGTTGTGAATTGATTTCATCAAGAACAAATCAAAATATGACAAAGATTGAGTTTCGTGATTCTGTGTTATAGACTCTGTAGCCTTTTGAGCGTTCAGAATATCCTAACAACAGACACTTCTATGCTTTGGAATCAAACTTGCCCAGATTCTCTTTAATGTTCAACATAAAACAGACACATTCAAAAGGATGAAAGTAAGAAATGTTGGGCTTTCTATTCTTCCACAATTCATAAGGAGTCTTACCCAAAATAGGTCTTATTGAGATTCTATTTTGAATATAACATGATGTGTTAATTGCTTCTGCCCAAAAGTGTTTAGCCATGTCAGTTTCTTGGATCATGGTGCGAGCCATTTCTTGCAATGTCATATTCTTTCTTTCTACAACCCCATTATGTTGTGGAGTTCTAGGACAAGAGAAATCATGGGATATGCCATAAAAATCAAAAAGTTTTTCAAAATCTTTGTTTTCAAATTCTCCAACATGATAATTTCTGACTCTGACAATTTTGCAATTCTTTTCATTTTGCACTTGGGTGCAGAAGGAAGCAAACACAGAATGTGACTCATCCTTGTGTCTTAAGAATTTTACCCATGTTCAACGACTGTAATCATCAACGATGACTAGTCCATATTTATTTCCATTGACTGAAGCAGTTTTCACTGGTCCAAATAAATCAATGTGAAGAAGTTCTAATGGGTTAGAGGTAGAAACAATCGTTTTTTCTTTAAAAGAAGTTTTTGAGAACTTGCCTTTCTGACATGCTTCACAAAGAGCATATGAAGAATACTTCAGATTGGGCAAGCCCCTGACAAATCCTAGCTTGTTCAGCTGAGAAATTATTCTCAAGCTAACATGACCCAGACGTCTGTGCCAGACCTATTGCTCTTCATTAACAGACATAAGACATTTTACATTCTGATTTTTCAAATCTGACAGTTTAATTTTGTAAGTGTTGTTTTTCCTATTACCATTGAACAGAACTGGCCCATCCTTCTGACTAACAGCCTTACAGGACGTTTGATTAAATATAATGTCATAACCATTGTCACTAAGTTGACTAATTGACAATATGTTATGCATTAGACCCTCAACTAAAAGAACGTTGTTGATGGAAGGAAGTTTACCATTACCAACAGTTCCAGAGCCAATGATTTTTCCCTTCTGGTTTCCTCCGAAACCAACGACGCCTCTAGACTTAAGTTCCAAATCTTAGAACATACGCTTTTCTCCTGTCATGTGTCGCGAGCATCCACTGTCCAGGTACCATGACTGGTGTTTCAGTGGCGCCATCAAGGATGTCTGAAACATAGATTATCTCACTCTTAGGTACCCATTTTCTGAGTCATTTCTTGTTCGTCTTTCCAGAGGTTCTGACACCTTTAGATTTTCGTGCAACGGGATAATCAAGTGAAATTTGTGCATGATATTTAGACTTAGAAGTTTTCTTCTGCGTCTGTGATTGTGGTGCAACAGACTCATAACCTTCTAGTTTAGAGCATTTCAGTTCGATGCCAGCAGGCACAAAATGTTCATACAGAGGTTTTAGTTTAACACTCATAGTCTCATCAGATTCGTCATCTTCCATTCTGAAGGCCTCATACTTCTGGATTAGAGCCAGAGCTTTTGTCTCCTTGACTTATGAACAGCGAAAATTGCAGTAACCATTCTTGAAGTCTTCACGCCTTTATATAGCCATGTATAATATGACCGTTGAAGGATATTTCTGACATTTCAGAATTATGGCGGCTTGAAGGATCGTGGGAGACAAATAGTACATTTGCGCCCGTCCTATCCAGAGTGGAGCAGTGTGTCCTTGTACTGTTGTACCTCGTTGCTTAGTCTTCTCAACTTCCAAACTTCAGAGGCTTCTGAGAGCATGAGTTAGAAGAAGGGAAAACATAACTTGGGTCTTAAGAGCTTCAAGTCTACAGAGTCTGTAGAGCAACATCTTCAGAGTCTTCAGCACTTGGTCTTCAGAACCTGTTGTCTTCAAAATCATAAGTCTTCAGCATCTAGACTTGTTCATCAGAACTTCTGTCTTCAGATCTTCAGAACTTGTTTTCTTAAGTCTTCAGCATCTGGACTTGTCCAACAAAACTTCTGTCTTCAGATCTTCAGAACTTGTTTTCTTAAGTCTTTGTATCAGAGTCATGCAACTTCAGAGTCTTCTGAAGTAAATGCTATCGTTCAGCAGAACAATATGTAGCGTAGAAGCGGAACAATTCTCTTCTAATAACTTAGCCACGCTATTTATCAGAAGCAGAACCTGTTTGTTAAATTCTCAAAAATAACAAACATTAGAATACCAAAATTGTTCATACAAACATACTTGTTTGTTATCATCAAAACTCAGAGGTATTATTGCAGAACCAAACCTTATTCTAACAAGAAGTTGCACAAGGTAGTGATTAGGCGAGAAGTTGTAAATGGGGGAGTTTAGCTTTGAACTAATAATGCCATAGTAAATTTCCTTCCTGGCTTGGTAGCCCCCAGATGTAGGTGAGTTGCACCAAACTGGGTTAACAACTACTGATGTTATTTTATTTTTCTGCCATTTAAGTTCCTGCATATTTACTTGTGTGATCAAACTGTCTTGATTCCAGTGTTGTGACATCTGTCTCGACATCTGGTATCTGCGTGCCAGAATTTCAATTAGCATCAGAGCATGTCACCCTGCTCTATTTTTTGGGTGAGCTCCAGGGGCTTTTGTTTTTTCTGGCACTATGGACAAGGAAGGAGAAGGGAATGTGAATAGACCACATATCTTGGATGGAACCAACTATGACTATTGGAAAGCACGCATGGTGGCTTTCTTAAAATCCATGGATAGCAAAACCTGGAAAGCTGTCATCAAAGGCTGGGAACATCCTGTGGCTAAAGATAAAGATGGGAAGGAATCTTTGAAACCTGAAGAGGATTGGACCAAGGAAGAAGATGAGATTGCTCTTGGAAACTCCAAAGCCTTGAATGATTTACTAAATGGAGTTGACAAGAACATGTTTAGGTTAATCAACACATGTACTGTGGCTAAGGATGCTTGGGAAATTCTCAAGACAACTCATGAAGGCACATCTAAGGTAAAGATGTCTAGACTTCAGCTGCTCACTACCAGATTTGAAAATTTAAAGATGAAAGATGATGAAAACATTCATGACTTTCACATGAATGTTCTTGAAATAGAAAATTCTTTTAGTGCCTTAGGAGAAAAGATGACTGAAGAAAAGATGGTTAGAAAAATTCTTAGGTCTCTACCTAAGAGATTTGACATGAAGGTCATAGCCGTTGAAGAAGCCTAAGACATAAGCAAACTGAGAGTGGATGAACTTGTTAGGTCACTTCAAACTTTTGAATTGGCTATCAATGAAAGATCTGAAAAGAAGAACAAAAGCATAACTTTTATCTCTAACACTAATGATGAAGAGGTTCAATGTGACATGGAGACTGATGAACGAATTTCTAATGCTATTGTGCTTCTTGGGAGGAAATTCAATAAGGTGTTGGGGAGTATGGATAGGAAGTCAATACCAAGTGTCGAGGACATATCATTTGACTTCAAGAAGAACAGTAATTTTCAGAGAAAAGCAACAACAGAGGAGAAGCCAAATAAAGGAAAAGGTATTCAGTGTCATAATTGTGAGGGTTTTGGTCACGTTAGATCAGAATGTCCCACGTACCTTAAGAAACAAAAGAAGAGCTTGTCTGATGATGATTCTGAAAGTGAACCTGATGATGAAACTGCCAAGCATGTAAATGCCTTGACTCGAATATGTGATTCTGATGAAGACTCTTGTGATGAAGAAGTGACTTATGATGAGTTAGCTAATTCCTACAAGGAATTATGTATCAGAAGTGAAGAAGCTTGTCAAATGGTAGAGAGACAAAAGAAAACCATATCCAAATTGAAAACTGAAAAGGAAGAGCACCTGTCAACTATTTCTGAGTTGGAAAATGAAGTGACCTTGCTAACTTCAAAACTTAACAACATGACCAAGTCTATTAGAATGTTAAACAGTTGTTCTGACACATTAGATGAAATTCTTCAGGCTGGAAAAATGGTTGGGGACATGAATGGAATAGGTTTTAATAATTAAGCCCATATCAACAAAGGAAAAACTCCTACTATAACCTTCATTCCTTCTAAACCTGAACCAAGGATGTTGAATCAAATGTCTAAACAACATGGTAGAAATCAGCATAACCACTCTAGAGGAAAATTCCATCACTGGAGATGTCATTACTATGGTCAATTTGGTCATATAAAGCCCTTCTGCTTCAAGCTTTATGGATATCCTAAGCCTGCTCCTCAACTCAGACCTAATCAGGGTGCTACTAATGTTAAAAAATAGTGGATTCCCAAAGCTGTTACTAATGGTCTCATAGCTCACACTTCTCTCAGAGTCTCAGCCAAAGAAGACTGGTGCTTTAACAGTGGGTGCTCCAAGCATATGACAGGTGTCAAGAAATTTTTGGTGGACATTAGATCTTACTCTACTAGCTATGCCACTTTTGGTGATGGGGCTAAAGGGAAGATCAAGCGAATTGGAAAGCTGAATTGCTCAGGGATTCCTAACCTTAAGGGTTGACAGCAAATCTGATTAGCATCAGTCAACTATGTGACCAAGGCCTCAAAGTCAACTTTACTAAATCTAAATGCTTGGTCACAAATAAGAAGAATGAAGTGCTTATGAAGAGAGTCAGATCTAAGGACAACTGTTACTTGTGGGCTCCTCAAGAAGCAAGTTGTCTTTCCACATGGCTTCTAACCAAAGAAGATGAAGTTAAACTATGCCACCAAAAACTTGGTCACCTGCATCTGAAAGGCATGAAGAAGGTCATCACTAAGGAAGCTATCAGAGGCATTCCAAAACTCAAGATTGGAGAAGAAAAAATTTGTGGTGATTGCCAAATTGGGAAGCAAACCATGATGTCACATCCAATGCTGCAACATCAAACTACTTCTAGAGTACTGCAACTTTTCCATGTGGATTTAATTGGACCAATGCAGATAGAAAGCTTGGGTGGAAAGAGGTATGTGTATGTAGTTATAGATGATTTTTCTAGATTTACATGGTTGAACTTTCTTAGAGAAAAATCAGACACTTTTGAAGTCTTCAAAGATTTGTGCCAAAGTATTCAAGAGGAGAAGAATAATGTGATTATCAAGGTTGGAAGTGACCATGACAATGAGTTAGAGAATGCAAAATTCTCTGAACTTTGTGCTTCTGAAGATATCAGTTATGAATTTTCTTCTCAGCAAGATGGAATTATTGAACAAAAGACTAGGGATATACAAGAGTCAGCTAGAGTCATGCTTCATGATAAGCAATTGACATGTCACTTTTAGGTTGAGGCTATGAATACTACATGTTATATTCATAATAGGGTCACCTTGAAGGCAGGCACTTCAGTTACTCTCTATGAGCTATGGAAAGGAAAAAGACCTACAACCAAATACTTTCATATTTTTGGAAGTAAATGATATGTCTTGGCTAACAAAGATCAAAAGAGTGAGATGGCTCCCATAAGTAATGAAGGAATATTTCTGGATTACTCATCAAGCAGCAGAGCTTATAGAGTCTTTAACTTCGGTGCTGGAATGTTAAATTTGTAAAAAGAGTATTATTCTAACAAGATAAATTAGAGAATTTCTTAATACACCACCCAAGTTTCTTAGACACCGCGCAAAATTCCACTTATGCCCCCTGATTCCAGATGTGCAAATCCGGACGCACCATGACGTTAAAAAAAAATATTTGTTCCGGATGTGCATATGCGGAAGGTCTCCGTATATGCAGATCCGGAATAATTATTGATATATTTGAACCTGCATGATCACTCCCCCTTCCCATTCTCAACCTTTCTTCTTCCACACTCACCCTCACCAACCTAAAAAACCCTACTTCATCAATACTATTTCTCACTCAAAAACTTCAACTTTTTAGTGCAACAAATCAAAGGGAGCAAGAGAAGATTGAATTTCAGGTAAATATTCAACTTCATCCACTACATTGCTCACATTATCAATCTACTTTTTGGAAAAAAAAAACAAGTTATGGGGCTTCCGGATGTGTAAATTCGGTACGTATTGAGCATGAAGTTGTCTAGATGTGCACATCCGGAAAAATGCCTGGAACTTATTAATTTTAATTTTCAGCAATTTTTAATAGGTTTTAGTTATATATATTTATTGTTCTATTATTGTTTATAAATAGATATGGTGCACCCCGATAACATCTCAAAAGAATTAGTTTCGCCGATTTCTCTGAAAGTTGAAGGGATTATCGTAAAGTCGGTTGATGTCAGCGGTGACTTTAATAACAAGCAAGAGTTTGATGATCGTGATAGCATGCTCGCATATATTCGTAGGACGACTATTGGCCTTGGTTTCGGTGTGAATATCGGAAGATCGGATAATGGTTCGGAAAGAAGAAAGGCTTTTGTAATTTTGGGGTGCGAAAGAAGCGGGAAATATCAGGTTCCTCTACGGAAGTTAAAAAAGACGACACCGGTAGTAGAAAATGTGAGTGCCCTTTTAAGATTAGTGGTTACATGTTAGCTTCCAAAAAATGGAGATTTAGTGTTCGTTGTGGTATACATATTCACGAATTATGCTCAAAGTTTCAAGGTCATCCTAGTGTATGTCGGCTCAAGTAGGAAGAGAAGACATGTATTGCCGACATGACCTTGAATCTTGTCCAACCGAAAAATATACTTTCCATGTTGAAACGGAAGGAACCTGACAATGTAGCAAATATAAAGCAAGTGCATAACATTCGGTATCAGACGAATAAAGCAATTAGGGGAGATAGAAGTGAGATGCAACAACTGTTGAAATTGTTGGATAATAACAATTACGTGTCTCGGTACAGATATCGCGATGATGGAGTTACGGTCCGAGATATTTTTTGGACTTATCCGGATTCCGTAAAGTTACTTAACATGTTCTCGACAGTGCTTATTCTCGATTGTACCTACACGACGAACAAGTACCGACTTCCATTATTTGAGATGGTTGGTATTACGTCTACAGATAAGACATATGCCGTTGGTTTTGCATTTTTGGAGTGCGAAAAAGAGTACAATTTTTCATGGGCATTGGAGACGTGTCGGTCACTTTTGAAGGAACATGTTCAAATGCCTAAAGCGACTGTTACGGACCGCGATACCGCTTTGATGAATGTGGTTGCAAAGGTTTTTCCTTCTTTTAATGCATTACTTTGTCGATTTCACATAACAAAGAATGTGAGAAGTTGGGTTAAACCCGCGGTGGGTGTGAAACAAGTGGAGTCGGAAGATGGAAAATTGGTTAAGGCCGGTGTCATTGTAGAAAAAATAATGGATGCATGGAATCGTATTATAAATTCTTCCACAAGAATTATATGCCGATTCGGTCATGAATAGGGGTGTACATGGGTTGCGTCAACCTGGAAAACCCGGTCAACCCCACCCTCAAAACCCAAAAAATGTGGGTCGGATCGGATAATTGGGTGGGTATGGTTTTAAAAATTAGAAAATCCATTAAAAAAAATGGGTGCCGGGTAAAACCGGATCCGGCTCAAAAAAACCATCAGACCCGGTTTTCAAACATTTCTTTTTCAACGTTTCATTAATTTGTTATTACTATTATTTATTTCATTGGGACTCGACGTCCATCAGCTTTGTAATTGTATCATTGAAATTTCAAAGGTCTCAATTTCACTCAGCTTCTTCTTCTTCCTTAATTTCAATTTTTGAAATGGCTTATTCTTCATCTACTTTCTCAAAATTCCAAAGGTTTAATGGTTATGATTGTTGGCTTAAATTAACTTCAATTTCCAAAACCCTTAACCCTCAATCTCAATTGAAAATCAAACCAAACCAGCTCCAAATAAATATGTTGATTGCTTTCCAGTTTCCACAACAAATCCAAAACTAAAATCTAATTGTATTCTTACTATCCATTTTTCACGAACTCAAAAGGAAAAAGCAGCAACTCTCTCCGTCGCCGCACCATCACTGTCTGTGTTTGCATCATTACCCTTCATCTTTCATCGTGTTCACATCATCAATCACAAATGGTAAGTACAATTTCATGTTCTCTCTTGTTTTTCTCTTAATGGGTACCTTCAATTTTAGAGTTGTAAGGTTAAGATACACATACTGTGAGGTTCCCAATTTTGTTTTTCTCTTAATGGGGTGGGATTTCTCCGTTGGGTTTTTGCCGTTGTATTTTTGGTATTTAAAAATTGAATAAATAATGATGCTAATATACTTTTTTTTGGCTAGTTTACTGTGTCATTTGTTACACGATCTTCTGTTTCGATAAATGCAAAATATGACCAAAACATTGTTTTTCTGTGTATAAGGATTCTACCATATAAAACCAGCATGTCTATTCCAGAAATTGTACTGTTATTCTTTACAACTTCATGTCACTAGGGGAAGACCGTAACTTTTTAACCATCCAACTCCACAAAATATCTCAGAACATATGTTCAATCACTTGCATTGTATCAGCAATTTATATCGGTTGATTCAGTTCAATGATAAGCATAGTTTCTACACAGATGCAGATTTATATGTTTAAAAATTGAACAAAACATTGTCACCACAAGAAATGACAGTGGCTGCATGATGGGCAATCAATTAAAAGGCTAGTATAAAGTATATTCCAGCGAATTGATGCAGATGTATTCATATACTATTCCAAACGGAAAAATTGTAGACGTGCGTGTCCAAGAGCTAAAGAATAAGACCATGTCAGCAGCATGGGGTTTAAACAGTTGCTAAAACTATGGTGTGTTTAAATGAATGATTCAAGCATGGGATTTTATCTCCTCTAAAGTGAGATCAAATTTTAGAGGGTAAAGGAAACCGTCTCAGGTCTTAGATCAAAAAATTGTTGATTCATATTGTAACATACTCATGATTATGTGCATGCATGTGGTATCATATGTTGATTTTTTTTATCAGTAGTTGAGGTCACTCATTTCCTTTGTTAACTTGAATTTATTGGATTCATAATTTGCCAATTGCATAACTTAACACAACTTTATTTTGTTGACGTGATTATTATTGCAGGAGAATATGAATGTTGGTGATGTTCCCGCAAATGTTGTTGAAAATCCAATTGATGTTGATTCTGATCAAGACTCTAAAAGTGATGAGGTAGTTAACACCAGAAAAGCTCCTAGACGTTCTCGTGCTTGGGATCATTTTATAAAACAAGGTAAGAGGGCAAAGTGTATTCATTGTAATAGATCATATGCTGCTGATGGTAATACACATGGAACCTCAAATCTCAATAAACATTTTAAGAAATGTCCTATGAATCCAAATAGGGTAATTGACAATGCACAAAAAACTATTGTACTTGGGAAGCAAGTAGAGGGTGACAGTAATGTGTCTTTCAAGCTTGTTGAATTTAATCAAGAAGAGTGTAGATTAGAGCTTGCTAAGATGATTATTATTGATGAGCTTCCCTTTAAACATGTTGAAGGTGATGGATTTAAAAGTTTTATGAGTTGTGCTCAACCTCGTTTCAAAATTCCTAGTCGTGTAACGGTTGCTAGAGAATGTAAGCAATTGTGTAAGGAAGAAAAAGTGGTCTTAAGATCTTTATTGTCTCTCAACCATCAAATGGTTTCATTGACCACTGATACATGGACCTCAATTCAGAATATGAACTATATGTGTGTGACATGTCATTTCATTGATGAAGGGTGGGAATTACAAAAGAAGATCTTAGGCTTTGGGTTGGTTGCAAATCATAGGGGTGAGACCATAGGTAAATCCTTAGAAAAATGCTTGAAAGATTGGGGAATTACTAAACTTTGCACAGTTACAGTAGATAATGCTAGCCCTAATAATGTTGCTTTATCTTATTTGATTACAAATATGAGTGCATGGAATGGAAATACCTTGCTTAACGGGGACTATATGCATTTACGTTGTTGTGCCCATATCTTAAATTTGATTGTGTCTGATGGATTATATCTTATAGATACATCCATTATTAAGATAAGGGCTGCTTGCAAGTATGTTAAGTCATCTCCATCAAGATTGGCATTGTCTAAAGTGTGTGTGAAAGATGCAAATATTTCTTGCTCACAAAAGGTTGTAATTGATGTAGCAACAAGATGGAATTCCACATATTTAATGTTGGAGGTAGCTTCTAAATATGAAGAAGCATTCAACCGCTTAGAGGGTGAGGATCCTGCATATGTATCTGAACTTGAGGTCGTAAATGGAACTCCAAGCATGTATGATTGGAATCGTACATGCATGTTTATTAATTTTTTAAAGATATTTTATGACGCCACCCTAACTTTTCTGTCTTCTTTGCATGTAAGTGCTAACTCCTTCTTTAGAAAGTTGGTGACGATTCATAGTGCATTGACATCATGGATTCAAGGTGAAGATGTTGTGTTGAAAAATATGGCATTTACTATGAAACAGAAATTTGACAAGTATTGGAGTGATGAAAGTATAAATTGATAAGCCTAGGCCACCCATCACCAAGTTTTACACCCGCAGGCAGCGATGTCCAAGGAGTGCAGGATCAAGAGATGCGAATCAGGGGGCATGACCCTTGGTGAATAGACACACCCATCCAAAAGGATGCAACCCTTGGAACCAAACAACATCAAATCTAACAGTCACAACCATTCAGATTAATTGTACCAATTAGGAACAGATGTTAAATACAGTATAAATAGAAGCAAACCAGAATTAGGAAAGCATTCTGGAAAGTTAGGAAGAATTTGAATTGGGAGAGACAGGCTCTCGAAAACCTGAGTTGTAATATTCCAAAATTATCGATATAAATTTCTATTTTCATCCTTTTCATTTCTGTTCCATTCTTGTGTTCTTATCAACTGGTATCAGAGCACCGACCAGGTGCTTTGCTTCCAACTATGGTGACAACTCGATCTAGTCCCGAAAATCCAGACACAATGGAGAGAATTTTGGAAATGTTGATGGCGGACCGACAAAACCGAGATGCAGAACGACAACATTTCGAAACACGCTTTGCACGCCTAGAAGCCATGGTGGAAAATTTATCCAAGCGATCAGAAGATGGCACACCCAAGGGTTCCACCAATGGAGAACATTCAACCAAGGTCCACACCGGAGAAAGAAAAACAGAACGATGGAGAAAATTGGCAATCCCCATATACGATGGAGAATCCGATGCTTATGGCTGGATAAATAAATTGGAACGCTTCTTTCAAATGAGAGACATCCTAGAAGAAGAGAAAATTCAGGCAGTTATGGTAGCTCTAGAGGGAAAGGCGCTATCGTGGTTCCAATGGTGGGAGAATTGCAATTCTGATATTGGATGGGAAGATTTCAAACTTGCCATTATTGAACGGTTCCAAACTTCAGCCACTCTCAACCTTTTTGCTGCCCTCCTTGCACTTAAACAAGAAGAAACGGTGGAAGAGTACGTTGAACAATTCGAAAAGTTTGCAGGCATGCTGAAAAATGTCGATGAAGAACATTTAAAGGACATTTTTGTGAACGGGCTGAAGGAAGACATTGGGGCAGAAATTCAACTCTACGAACCACCCACTTTTTCAATCATGGTCAAGAAGGCATTAATGATTGAACAAAAAAATAGAGCAATTTGGAAAGGGGGACCGAATGCGCCTTCTAACTCAATTTCAAAATTCAACAACTCATATCGAAGTCCATCCTATTCGAAGACTGTTGCTTATGGTGTTAGTCAGAAAGGTGGGGGAAAAAGTAATGGCCCTTCTAATTCTTTTGCGGGCAGTGTATCCGTGAACAAACCAGAAAACAGCAACCAACCCAGAGGATTTCAACGATTAACCGAAGCAGAACTTCAAGAGAAGAGAAAGAAAGGAGAATGTTTTCGTTGCGAAGAAAAATGGAGCACTTCTCATGTATGCAGAAATAAACAACTTCGGATAATGTTAGTAACAGATGAAGATGATGTCGAAAACTCCGAAGAGGAGCCCGAACCAGAATTTAGAGAAACGCCCCAATTATCCATGAATAGTATTGTGGGATTTACTTCTCGCCGATCCTTGAAGGTTTGGGGAAGCATTAATGATAACAAAGTCATAGTATTGATAGACTGCGGCGCCACCCACAACTTCATTTCGAAGGAACTGGTGGAAAAATTACAATTAGAGGTGGAAGACACCCCATCATACGTTGTAGAAGTCGGAGATGGTCACAAAATCAAATGTAAGGGAGTATGCCGAAAGGTTCCCTTGAAAGTGCAAGAAGTACAAGTACAACAACAATTCTTCTTGTTTGGCCTCGGAGGTGTGGATGTGGTTTTAGGCATGGAATGGCTAGCAAGCTTGGGAGAGATTAATGCCAACTTTGAACAACTAACGTTGGGCTTCAAGGTTAATGGCAGAAAGGTGATTTTAAAGGGAGAACCAGAACTTTCAAAGAAAGACGCCTCACTTAATTCTATGTTGAAAGCTTTGCAGCAAGGAGAAGGGTTCCTTATCGATTATCGTCATATTCAAGCAGAGATAGATTGGAAGGATTCAATCCCGTCGGAATTAAAAGATGTGCTACATGATTTCCCTTCCATCTTTGAACCCCCAGAAGGACTTCCTCCTCATCGGCGTCAAGACCATGCCATTCACCTCAAAGAAGAAGCACAAATACCAAATATAAGACCATACAGATATCCTCACTATCAAAAAACAGAAATTGAAAAATTGGTTGCGGGAATCATCCGACCATCCACGAGTCCTTATTCTAGTCCTGTCATCCTAGTCAAAAAGAAAGACGGTAGTTGGCGGTTTTGTGTAGATTACAGGGCCTTGAACAAAATCACTGTTCCCGACAAATTTCCCATCCCGGTGATTGAAGAGTTGTTGGACGAAATAGGAGGGGCCAACATCTTTTCAAAACTGGATTTAAGATCCGGATACCACCAAATCAGAATGAAGGAAGAGGACATTGCAAAAACTGCTTTCCGAACACATGAAGGTCATTATGAATTTATGGTACTTCCATTTGGACTTACTAACGCACCTTCTTCTTTTCAATCATTAATGAATGAAGTATTAAGGCCAGTACTCCGAAAATACGTTATGGTATTCTTCGATGATATCCTAATATACAGCCCGACTATGGAAGAACATAAGCAACATCTGCAAAAAGTATTAATGTTACTCCAACAAAGTGAATTGAAGATCAACGGCAAGAAGTGCTCATTTGGCCAAGATAACTTGGAATATCTGGGACATGTTATATCTGCTGGAGGAGTATCCGCAGATCCTAAGAAGTTGGAAGCAATGACATTATGGCCTTTACCCAAGGATGTCACCAGCTTAAGGGGATTTCTAGGCCTTACTGGCTATTATAGGAGGTTTGTTCATGATTATGGAAGAATAGCAAGGCCATTGACCAACCTGTTGAAGAAAAATGCCTTCCAATGGAGTCCGGAGGCACAACTTGCATTCGAACAACTAAAGCAAGCCATGACCAAATTGCCTACTTTAGCCGTACCCAACTTTTCACAGCCCTTTGTGGTTGAAATAGATGCATGCGGAACCGGACTAGGGGCTGTTCTAATGCAAGAAGGAAGACCCCTAGCCTTTTGGAGTACTACCCTATCAGAAAGGAATCAGAAGAAATCAGTGTATGAACGTGAATTGATGGCAGTCGTAAAAGCAGTCCAGAAATGGCGACACTACTTGTTGGGAAACCATTTTATTATTAAAACTGACCAAAAAAGTTTGAAATTTTTGACAGATCAGAGGATGATCGGTGAGGAACAATACAAATGGATTTCCAAATTAGCAGGATATGATTTTGAAATACAGTACAAACCAGGGAAGGAAAACTCTGCTGCCGATGCCCTATCCAGGAGAAGTTCTTATTATGCCATGACAATCTTACAAATTCACGATTTCGAGGAATGGGCTGAAGAGATCAAACAAGATGTCAAGTTACAGAAAATCATGCAAGACCTAATTATCAATCCTATGTCTCATGCTGGCTACACGTTAAGGGATCAGAAACTATTTTACAAGGAGAAATTGGTGTTGTCCAAAACGTCCTCCAGAATTCCCATCATTTTAAAAGAATTCCATTCATCCTTGGTAGGAGGACACTCAGGAATCTTCAGGACTTATAAAAGAATAGCAGATCTAGTTTATTGGGAAGGGATGAAAACCGACATCAAAAATTTCGTTGCAGCTTGCGAAGTCTGTCAAAGAAACAAAAGCGACAACTTATCACCAGCAGGACTGCTACAGCCATTACCAATTCCTACTCAAGTATGGACAGACATTTCGATGGATTTTATTGGAGGACTACCCAAATCCATGGGGAAGGATACAATTCTGGTGGTGGTTGACCGACTCACCAAATATGCCCACTTCATACCATTAGGGCATCCTTACACCGCTACCGATGTTGCTGCAGTTTTTCTACAAGAAATTGTAAGATTGCATGGATTTCCGTCTTCCATCGTTTCAGATCGCGATCCTTTGTTTTTAAGCAATTTTTGGAAAGCCCTTTTTAAAGCAGCAGGAACACAACTAAAATTCAGTTCGGCATACCACCCTCAAACGGATGGACAAACGGAAGTTGTCAATCGATGCTTGGAAGTTTATTTACGATGCTTAACAGGTACTAAGCCAAAGAAATGGGTCTCTTGTCTTCCCTGGGCAGAATTCTGGTTTAACACCAATTATAATGCTTCAAGCAAAATGTCCCCTTTCAAAGCGTTGTATGGACATGATCCACCTCACATTCTTAAGGGATCCACCATTCCTTCCCGCCTTGAAGAAGTCAACAAACTTACACTTGCTCGGGATGAATTATTGGCGGCTCTGAGAGAGAACTTGTTGAAGTCCCAAGATGTCATGCGTGCAAATGCCAACAAACACCGCCGAGATATAGAATATGAAATCGGTGATTGGGTGTTCTTGAAGATGCAACCTTACAGGAGAAGATCCTTGGCTAGAAGGATTAATGAAAAACTCTCCCCTCGATTTTATGGTCCTTTCCAGGTGTTAAAAAAAGTGGGTGCTGTTGCTTACAAATTGGATCTTCCATCTCACAGTAAAATTCACCCAGTCTTTCATGTCTCTCTCCTCAAGAAGGCCATTGGTGACTCTTTCCAATCACAACCTTTACCACCGATGTTATCTGAGGATCAGGAATTACAGGTTTATCCGGACGCTATTTTAGATATTCGTGAGTTACAACCTGGCAACGTGGAAGTCTTAGTTAAATGGCAAAATCTCCCTACAAGTGAAAATAGTTGGGAATCTGTGGCTAAATTACAAGAGGTCTTCCCAGATTATCACCTTGAGGACAAGGTGAGTCTTTTAGGCGGGGGTATTGATAAGCCTAGGCCACCCATCACCAAGTTTTACACCCGCAGGCAGCGATGTCCAAGGAGTGCAGGATCAAGAGATGCGAATCAGGGGGCATGACCCTTGGTGAATAGACACACCCATCCAAAAGGATGCAACCCTTGGAACCAAACAGCATCAAATCTAACAGTCACAACCATTCAGATTAATTGTACCAATTAGGAACAGATGTTAAATACAGTATAAATAGAAGCAAACCAGAATTAGGAAAGCATTCTGGAAAGTTAGGAAGAATTTGAATTGGGAGAGACAGGCTCTCGAAAACCTGAGTTGTAATATTCCAAAATTATCGATATAAATTTCTATTTTCATCCTTTTCATTTCTGTTCCATTCTTGTGTTCTTATCATAAATTATCTATTGTTTGTAGCTATTTATCTTGATCCTGGATACAAGGTTGAATATCTTGATTTATGTTTTGGATGGATGTATGGGGAGGAAAAGGGAAAAACGATAATTTCTAAACTTCAAGAACTCATAGGTAAATTGTTTGATCATTATAAGTCATTGCATCCTGTGAGCTTTGATTCTAGTTATGTTGCCTCTAGCATCACTAATACAATTCCAAGCAATGTTGTTGCTATGGATGTTGGAGGTAGTGTGGATATGGATGTTTTGCATCGGATAAAGGTTAAAAGCAGACAAAGTGAACATAAATCAAGTGAGTTGGTTAGATACTTAGAAGATGATGTTGAAGATGACTATGATGGATTTGAACTTTTGAAATGGTGGAAAAGTAAAAGCACAAAGTACTTTGTTCTTTCACTAATGGCTAGGGATATATTAGCCATTCCGATATCTACCGTGTCTTCTGAATCCGCTTTTAGCGTTGGAGGTCGCGTTCTTGATCCATATCGTAGTTCTTTGAAAGCTGAAACTGTCGAGGCTTTGATCTGTACACAAAATTGGATCAAACCTATCACAAGATTTGTTTTAGATGAAAATAAAACATTTGATGTAGTGGAAATTGAAACAGGTATTAATTATATCTTAACTTTTAGATTTGAATTTCATCTTTTATTTTTATTATAATACTGCTTCTTTTAGGTCCTAAGAAATGTCAGATTTGAATGGCTTCGAGGATCTTGCAGCTAAATCTCTTGATGAGTAATAAGGTAAAATATGCATTTCTGTTTCATGAGATTATGCTGCTATTCTGTTTCATTGTTTTCTGAAATTATGCTGTTGTTATGTTGATGATTAATGGCTGCTATTCTATTTCATGAGATTATTCTACTATTCTATTTCATGAGATTATGTTGCTATTTTGCTTAATGTGTAAATTTGTTGCTGATATTCTATTTCTTGAGATTATGCTGATATTCTGCATATTAGATTTGTCAATGGCTGATATTAAATTTCTTGAGATTATTCTGTTTTTGAGATTAATTTACACATTAAATAAATTTCTAATATTATTCTGTTTGTTGAGATTATGCTACTAAATGTGTGACACATTGTAAAGTTTCTTAATGTGTAAATTTCTTGATATTCTGTTGCATATTAAATTTGCTTAAAGTTTCTTAATGTGTAAATTAAATTTATCTTAAATTCTGGTTCTGAAATTCAATTTGTTACATAATTATGCTGTTATTATGTTGTTTCAATTTGTTACATAATTAGATTATGCTATAATTTTTTTTGGTGCAGGTTTTCGGTTCATGTGAGTTAGAGAATATTTGCTACTAGAGGTTTTGCTGCTAGAGTCTAGAGAAATAGTTTTCAAATGGAACATTAAGCAAGGAAGAACTACAAGAAATGATAATATGCATATGTGCTTTAGTTATTACTTTTAAGTCAAGACTCTTTTTAAATTATGTTTTTGGGCTCTTTTAGAGTTATATTTGAGCTCTTTTTTGTAATTTGATTTAGATTAAATTTGACTTATTTCATGCAATTTTAGAATCTTTGACATTTACTATTTTAATGAGATATGATGAATTTTATTATTTGGTATTTTCATTTATTATTTTATGATTTTAAATAATTTTAAAAAATTGGGTAACCTATTATCCAACCCGAAAATTAGTGGGTTTTCCCAAACCGACCCAATGTTGTAATGGGTGGTTATTTTAGCTTGCCCAAACCGGAGTGTTCTGTATGGGTTGGGTATTGGATTTGGTCAAACCCAACCCAAACCGGCCCATGTACACCCCTAGTCATGAAATTTCGGAAAGTGTGCGAAAAGTACCCCGCGTTGTTGAAATACGTTGAAAGCAATATTCTTGATCAAGTGAAGGAGAAGATAGTTTGTGCGTGGACTGATAATGTCTGACACTTTGGAAATACAACAACCAATAGAGTTGAGTCGGCACATGCTACTTTGAAGAATTGGTTGGGTAATAGCAAGGGTGATTTATGTCGAGATTGGGACTCCGTGGATCTCATGATTAAAAACCAACATAACGAGATACAAACCACCTTTGGTCGGAGTATTACAGTTTTGGAACATCGTTTTAAAGGTAACTTTCTTTACTCTCAGTTGATCGACAACATGTCTCAGGCGGGATTGGGCTATATTTTTCACGAGGCCAACCGAGCCAAAACGGTAGGTTCCGATAGCGCAAAGTGCGGTTGCACTATTGTGAAAACTTACGGTCTTCCGTGTGTTTGTGCTATTGCTACAAAGTTGAAACTAAGTGAGCCAATACGAATTGACGAAGTTTGTCCTCATTGGATGAGACTTAGTTTTGATGATGATGGTTGCAAGGAAGGAGATAAACCGGATGTCTCTATTTTGCCCAAATTAGTAGCGATTTAAGCGAGATTTACGAAGGCCGGTGACAACATGAAGCTACACATCAAAGAAGAATTGAGGAAGATTGCCTTTCCCAAAACAAACGCAATGATACCGCCGTCTCAACCGGTTAAGACAAAGGATGCTCCGAAGAAGTTGAAGCCTACACCGAATGACAACTCGACAACTCGGTCTCCTTCATATTGTGAGCACGTTGACAAACTCTTTCCGGACTCACCGACTCCTAAATATCTACAAAGTGCCATGAAAGGAGCTCACATTACCAAACCGGCTCCAACACCGATTCCACGAGTTCCGACTCCGAATGCACTGCTTCCGACACCGATTCCACCTATAATTTCCTTTATCGACGAGATGCCGATTTTTATGCACAAGCATATCAACGGTATCATCGATGTTGTAGGGGATGGTAATTGCGGTTACCGAGCCGTTTCGACTCTACTCGGTAGAGGAGAGGAATGTCATGAACTTGTCCGTCATCAACTTATCCTAGAGTTGGAGACGCATAAAGAAGCATACTTGCGTTTGTATGAAAATAAATAAAACTACGACAAGGTTTACGAGTCACTTGTTCTGTGGTTGAGTTGTCCGGCCCCGGTATCAAAATGGATGAGCTTCCCCGAGATGGGTCATCTTATCGCATGCGCGTACGATATGGTGTGTATTGACTTGACGCGATACGGTTTTTCGGAAACCTTTTTTCCACTACGCACCGCACCACCGTCTAATCCAAATGATCGCATGATGTGTATCGGATAGCTTGCGAAATCAAGACATTTTGAACAAGTTATCTTGAAACCCGGATGCCCCATACCACCTAAATCACCGCAATGGGCGACGCATGCAACCGCAATTGCCGAGTCATGGCCAGATAGTTTTGTTGAAAGGATGGTTGAATTCGATAGATTAAACGAAATTGAAAAGGCATCAAATGCGGAAAAGTCCAAAGGTCAAGCTCCGATAGATTTAGACGGAGACTTTTGTTTTAACTCTTTTGTATAATCGTACGACAAAATGTACATTTTTGAAGTGAAATATATTGAATTTTTATTCATATGCCTTTTTAATGCACTTATGAAATTTATTCCAATGAAAGCATTGCAATTGGTTGCATAACATAGTCAATTCTGATTGAAAAATGTATCAGTAAAAAATTATGATTTGCAGATACGGAAAAGTTCCGGATATACACATCCGGAACCAATATTTATAGGGTTTTTCCGTATCTGCATATCCGGAAAGAAGTTAGGCAGAAATTACTTTACCCTAAGTTTTCTATAAATTAGGGGTTTCATTTGATATCTTTCACACAAACTCAAAATGTCTCAATTGTATGAAATCAAGTTTCGTTGGTATGTCGCAAGTGTCTCCTACACTGACGGCAAAACACGCAGTCGCACGTTTAAGCTAATGAGGGACATCTCCATCGGCGAGATCATTGACGACATCGAACATCTCCTACCTTACGAAGACAAACGGAAGGTTGCGAAGCTTGAGTATCGATCACCTTCGGTTGACAACGAAGGGAACGTCGCTTACAGCCTTGTTGAGCTCAAGAATCAAGAGGATGTTAGAGCGATGTGGCAAATTTTTTTCGGTTACAAAGAACGATTCTCGCTCGAGTTCGAGGCGACCGTCAAAATCCGAAGAACGGTCGATGACATCTTAGAGATGTGCAAGCGTCCACCGGGCTATTGATCTTGTAATATTTAAATTTCTGTCGATGTAATGCCGAATTTCTGAATATAATCCCGATTTTATTTTATGAATGTGAGAAACATTGTTGGATTTTTGGTATTCTGCATCTAGTTTTATTCCGTATTTGCAAATGCGAACTTTTACCGGACGTGCACATCCGAAACAAACTGAAAAATTCAAAAAAAAAAGGTGCGTCCGGATTTACACATCCAAAACAAAGGGATATTTTTATAAGCACATAAGGTGCCTAAGAAACTTAGGTGATGTGTTAAGAAATGGTCATAAATTATGGGGTTTCAACTGACACAATTTTTAAAAATTAAATTCTCATTCAATGTTTTTCAGACCTAATTTGTGACGGTATTGAGAAGCTCAATTTTTAAAAACTAAATAGAGGATATGTTTAAATATTATTATCTATAAAACCATAATACACGGTATATCGAAATTTTTCTATTCGAACAAAACGAAAAAGATTAATTTTAAAATTTCATGGAATTTGAGATAAATATATAGAGTATAAAGAGCAATCTCTTATGTTGTTGCACAATACAGAGTTTTGAATCCAGGATAATTTAAGTTAGTTAGACGCTATTTCCATTTCAAACATCACTGAAAAAGGCTCAATAACGTAAGCTACTTGCACCTCCTTTGTTTCCTTTTATCTATTTTGATGGTTAATTAAATTGTATTTAATTTAATGAGCTTTTTCAATCTTCTTCTATATATTTAAAAAATTTAATGGTGAGGCACTGTCATCCAATAAAAATATAACATTCTGTCATGTTATTTAAATAATTTAAAATTTTCAGTCTGACTTGACGGGATGCATAATCGTCATTGGTTAATAGTGTAAAAATTTTTTACACTGTGAGTGCATCACCCCTTTTCTCATATTTAAATATATTATTGGAATGATAAAAGGGATGCCCTAAAAATGTAAATTACTTCTCCACTTCGTGCCTCCATTAAACTCTATTTTATTTTCTCTCGTTTTTAAATAATCCATCTCTATTTAAAGAGGTGGATTGAAAAATTATCTTATTATATAGAACCATCTTATTTTTTCCATCCTTGAGTTTTAAAAGACTATTCTTCTCCAAATTTACTCACTTAGATTGAAAAATAAAAAACATTGTTTATATTTATTGACTTGAACGTGATAAATTACTCATTCATATTAACATATACAACACATTATTTATATTTTTTTCATTAAAACATGATAAAATAGTATTTTATTCTCGATTTTGAAGATTTATTTTAAATTTCAAATGAAATATTAATTGTGTTTTCATGTTGTTGAGAATATAATTTCTTGTATCGAAACATGTTGCTCGATAGAAGTAAGGAAATGTCAAAATGTATAAATGTCAAAATATATCTCGATAGAATTTCATATTTAACTTTATTTGTTTGTTTTAACTGAGTTAGTTATGTTAGTTAGGGTTTGTTTGGTGTGCAAGCAACCCTATTATTGGAAAGTGTGAAAAACGAAGGCAGCTGTATATTTGAATAAAACTTGAATTTGAAGTGCAGAAAGAAACTCTGCAAAAATATTCATCCTCAACATTTGTCTATCAATTTTTTTTTTTTTATTAAGTAAATGATTAGAGCCCACTTTATTAAAGATGACAAAAAAAATGTTATGGTTTCGAACTCACACATTTACACTAATGTCCTTATACAACTATCAACTAAGTTATCTTAATGGGGATGTCTATTGAAATATTGGTATCAAAGCAATGTATAATTACTCACTACATATGGAGCAAAATGCAAGCACGTACCATTGCACCAACAATTCAAATTTGATTCTTCAATAATTAATTTCTCGTACGTCCAAGTTACATTTTCATTCATTTTTAGACATCGTAATAAATGAAATAGAGCCGGAGAGATAAGCTACGTACGAAGAACGGTTGCATGCAGATTGTGGAAACATATTTCCATTATTATCAAGCTCCTAATCCTAATGTTGAACATGCAAACTTTCTACTCTCTTCTTTTAAACCTGTTCCACCTAAAACCAGTTCAGGTGAACTAAAGCTAGTGAACGTGGTTTGTTTCAAATTCTTTGGGATAAATAGAGCATTCTTATTCGTGAACTACGCAAGAAAATGGCGTAAATTTTGCATTGTTAGTTTTTTGTTTCAAACCAAAAAAGAGTCATTTATCTTAGTTAACAGTTAGTTCATGATTAAGTGAAACTTTTTTTTGGTTACATTGATATGCATCAGTTTATTGTAATAATCAATTACATCAAGGAACAACTTAGTTAAACAAAAAGACATTTGATTTAAATATGCAAGGATAATCACGCAAAGCACTAGCTGCAAATAACATATTACATATATTATACACAACTGAAACCTAGACAAAGAAACCCAAAAAATATAAATAGGGACTGAACAAGGCTAGAATTGTTTCACTATATGGTACAGCTAAATTATACATTCAAATACAAAATACAACAATCACTGAAAGGATTTTACTCTAAAACTATGCTTGGTGGAAGGTGTACACTTAGAGCTTGCTCTGGACATGTGGCAAGTTTCACAATGGAATTAGCACTGAGGTTGTATTTTCTCTGGACTTCAGTGAATCCGCCACACAGAACTTGCTCAACCCAATTCTCCACCTCCATATCCCTGTCTGAGCCATATGCTGCTGCAACCAATTGGTCTGTGACTTCTGTTTCGATTTGTAAGGCACACTCGGAACCAAGGATTTTGTTGAAGTTACTTCCGACCAATTTCAACAATCTATCCGCAAGTGCGTCAAAATTATATGGTTTAAAAACAACTGTTTCATCAACTTGATTATACAAATCTTGCAACCAAAGGTTTTGGTTGTTCTCAGTTGAGACGTGTTCATAGTTTCCATCTTCTGTTTGTTTTTGTTCATCCTCTTCAGCTGGAAGATTCAAGTCTAAAAGCCAGTTTGATGTAGTATATGGCCTTTTTGCCGTATCTGAGAGAAAATGGGGATCGTGAAGTTCGTTGTCACCAACCAGTTTTCGTTTGTTCATGAAATTTAGATTAGGAATGACATCGGTTGAATTGTTAGTTACACGGATGCTTTGGCTTCTGTTGTCTCTAACCACATGTTCAACTTTTATCTTGATACCTACCCCCTTATCCGTCAGTATTCTTTCCTCAGAATAGTGGGAAGGTCCCCTTGTTTGCATCAAACTATTTTCGTAACCTGAGAAAGAAAGCACGAATATTGCATTGTTTACACTAACTTCGCGTCCATGCGAATCTGTGATTTTTCCTGTCTTGATGGCTTGAGACAAACTAGTTTGAGCTACTATATCTGCTTTGTCAACATTTTCAATGAAAACAACAGACAAGGGTTTCTTGCAGCACTCATCTACAATGAAATCAAGGTTAGTCTTCCCTCTAAATTTCATATTGCATCCTACCACTTCTTCGGAACTTAGATCGACAAAAGTAAAGTTTTCCCGGCTTCCATACAGTAGCTCAGCTAGAGAAACCGCAATTTTCTTTTTCCCAAGCCTATCAGGTCCAACAAAATTCATCCATCTGTCCCCCCTTGCTCCATGGTCTTTATCCCTTTTTGTTGAGCCGCTGACTATTGTTCTGATAATAGCCCTTATGGCTTCAGCTTGCCAGCTTACCTCCTTGGAAAGAGCTTCAAAAATAGTTTTAGAATTTCTTGCATCAACTTGTCGACAATATTCATAGCTTAAGCAGGATGAAGATTGAGATGGATGCTTCATGATATTCTCTTCATCCATATTAAAGCTTGAAGAAAATCGAGTAGGGTTTTCTTTTGGAGGCTCCATTGTATATTGAACTGCAGGTTTCTTCAATTTATTGCTGGTAGGAGAGGAGCTTATTCCTAAGCCGAGGTCTGTGGTTACTGATGTCACAGATGTGGGAGACAGTTGACTTCCATCGGACACACTTGAACTAGACATGTTGCATGATCTTAGGTCACCTGTCTCGAGATCTTTTACTTTCTGGAACATCTCAGTTAGTTTCGGAGTATTGTTATCCTGTTTTGTCATGAAGAGAGCGGGAAAAGGACCTCTGGATTGTAGTGCTGCCATTGATTGAACACCCACAGGTGCATGAGAGTTGAGGTTGATGTGTTCAGTAGGTGATTTGTCTAAGCTTTTGCTTCTGCAGTTGTCAACATCTTCGTTTTTGTTGTCAGCAGTACAATGAAACCCCACAACAATTGGACAAGTATTTTCCTCAGGGATACGCTGATGCAGAACTTGGCATATGTTGTCCAAGTTAGTATGTGGCGCACAAGATTCACTACTATCCACCAAAACACCATCTTTGGTCTGCACTGAATGAAAGAAAAGTGGTCTTTTACACAAAAAATGAAAAGGTCTAAACACGAGGTGAAAGAGAGAAAGAAAGCAAGTGAGGTATTAAAAGGAGAGTGAAAAAATCAAGATTGAAAAGGAACTGGAGATGATATAATAAACAATCAAATGAACTACAATTACTATGTAACATCAATGATCTATTGATCTTCTGTCAATAGTACTATGATCACCGATGGCAAGACAAATAGAAAGAGCAAAAATCTTAAAGCCTTCAAATTGTTGAATTTAACTATTTAAGCACATGCTACTAGAGTCACCAGTAAGCAACTACAAGGAAGTCGTCCCAAGAATTGCTCGTCCTCGGTGTTTACTACGATTATGCACATGCATGTTACAAGAGATAAAGGAAAAAAACAATCAATGATTAAAAAGCCCCTTGAAAATAAATAATCGTAGGTCCACTTCCTCAATCAAGCTCCTTTAATCTTTTATTTTCCAGGGAAATTGCTTAGCTTAAGTATATTTTCTTTTAATATAATCCATTTTAAGGTTGGTAAAATAATCTCCTCACTCAATAAGAATTGGCTTGGCCCAACAAAATACAAATAATTTATACTGAATTTAGTAGATTTAATTTAACTGAATGATACACACCTTAGCATTCAATGCTTTTGAAGTGTCAAATTCTGTAGTCTTTAACCATTGAGGTAAGCTAGATGGGTATGGATCAGGAGCCGAAACAGAAAATCTTTCCTTCGAAGCAGCAAGGATTTCATGTTCATAGTTTTCACCATATTGATGAGAGTGAGGAACACAACCAAATGAGCCATTTAGTGGTCTTTTCAAATCAGATTGTGATGAAAAAAAGCCACCAAGTGGTACAAATGAATCCAATAAGCTGTAAACCAAACAAAACAAAAAAATCTTGTTTAGAGAAAAACCATGAGAATCTAATAACTCTGTCAAAGATGCAGACTTCACATCAAAGCTGCAACCCATCTCCAAGTTTCTAAATTTCAACAAGTTAATTACAAGAAAGATGAAATACCAATAACTCATAAAGCTGCAACGCAAGTTTAATGGAATCAAAATTTATAAATGGTTCTCGTCCTCAAACTGATGTTGCCATCATAAAAACATCCAGCATATGATACACTAAAAACTAAAAAACTAAAAAATCAAATAAGATACACAAAGATTGATTAACTCTTCCCCTAAGCATTAAATTTTGATATTATTAAAAAAATTATAATAAAGGGAGCATAGACTTGTCATAAAGAAATGAGTTATATTTATTTAAAAAATAGAAGTAGCAATTAAATATTTGGAATCATAACATAACAAGAAACATGAACATAAATAAGTAAACACAAGGGGTATATGATATACCTTGGTCTGGGGCTATGATATGATTCTGAAGGCTTAACAGAAGTGATGGGAAGAATCTGCAAATCCCAATCTTTCTCCACAGAAGGAAACCTACCCAGAAATTTCAAGTAACTCTCATAACTAGCAGCAGAACCCACCAACCAAAACTTATCATAATGAATCTTCAACAATTTCGCCAATTCCTCAACAACACTCTCCCCAAACCCACCCTCACCATTCACCAAACCCTTTAACTCCCCAAAACTCACTATAACACCGGGTCCGACACACTCCTCCGCCATAACAGCAATCTCCCTCAACCTCAAACCCACTATCTCACCATCACCACTCTCCAATTCCTTCCCAATACAAACCACACGCAGCCCCGCAAGCTCGAGAGGCAAAACCCCCTCCCTTCTTTTCTCCACCGCCTCCGTAAAGCTTCTCAGAGCATCATCACCACATGCGCCGAGAAGCAGAGGATTCCTCCCTTTACTCCGAACAAGAATCTCCCCAATCCGCCGGAAATTATCATCCTCATCACCAAAAGCAGACAAAAACGGAAACCCAAACCCAAACCCCCGGCGAGGCTGCTCCGTTAGGTTACATAGAAAAATAGGCGGACCACGTGAACGGAAGAGATGCGGAAGAGGACGAAGTATAGCCAACTTAATCTCGGAGCTCCGAAAACCCGCCTCAGCAAAAACCCGACTAACAACCGGGTCATCAAGAATAGACAAAATCAAATGCTGTAACTCAACTTTAACGGAAGAAACAGAAAACGTTTGCTGATTCTGCAACTGCTGCTGCTGATGATAAAAATGAAAATTATCAGGATGACGCCGTTGATTCGCCTGGGACCGTTTCACCGCAGCCATAAGCGAGTTAGAAACCGGCGGCTCGTGATCAGGAGAAACATTATTATGCGAAGAAGGTGCTCTATCCAGCGACACCGATAAACAAAGATCAAGCGCTTTAAACTGTAACCTTGGCGAATAAGCCGAGTTTCTCGAACGACAACACGCCTCGCGGAGAATAGACGAAGACGGTAACGATAACAGTGCTGACACTGCGTGAAGCGACGTCGTTTGAGCATGTCCGCGGCGTTTTGCTACCGCGACAGCTTCGTCTAGTGCCCGTCCAGCTTCCGGTGTTAAGCATTGCCTCGCCGCGGATACTGGCGTAGGCATAGTTGGTTTTCATAAACCAATGGATTATTACTAAAACAAGAAAGAAGAAAAAGATTGAAAATATCTGTGTGAGAGGTTTATAAATTAGAAAAGGGGTTTTGTGTAGTATAGTGGGGACTGAGGACTGAATTTTGCAATTTGCAGAGGTTATATAAATATTATAATAATCAACTGTGTAAAGTGGAGAGAGGGAATATTATTTATTTGATAAATTAGGTTAATTTGATAAATTAATCATAAATGATGATTAAGTGGTTAATAAAATGGCGGGGCCTAGAAAAGATTGTGAGATTCATTCAATGGAATGAGGACATATTCGATTATAATGTGTATAGTATAATTATTGTATAAAGAGAGAGGGTGATTTGTTTGATTAGAATGGTTAGATGTGGGAAGAGATTTGATTTGGGGTGGGGGTACATGATTGAAATTGAGAGAGATTTGTTTGTCGCTAGCTTGTCTTTGGTTACGATTGGGAGAAGGTGGAGTTGAGTATCAAAGAGGCTACGTACTCTTTTACTACTGCTACTCCTCGTCGTCTTCATCGTCATCATCATGTTTATGGTTGCTTTTATTTTATTTTTCATCAGTGTGAGAAAGGGAGAGATGCTTCCTCCACTTACTTTTGGTGGGCCAAATACCACAGTCACCTTCTGCTCACGTGTACTACTACCTCTTTGGACTAAGAGCATTTACAATGGCTTTCTCTTAATGGAATTGATTATGTGGATTTTGGATATCAATCAATTTGATCAAAATTATGAAAAATGAATTTAATTTCTAACTTATTTTTAGGCCGAATTAGTTTTGTATAATCAATTTCTGCCCTACATAATCAAATATACTTTTAGTGTATGTTTGATTTTGCGTTAAAAAGCTTTCATACGAGAATATCTTAAAGTTATTAGGCTAAACTACAATTGTGGTTCCTCTGTTTTGGTTTACTCACGGTTTTAGTCTCTCTGTTTTTTTTTTAAACAGTTTTGGTCCTTCATCCCAATTTTGATTTAACTATTCATGCACTATTCATGTACGGTCATGCACTGTTCATGTACGATACATGTACAGTCAGCGTTTTTTTTTTATCAAAATTGGGATGGGAGACCAAAACTATTTAAAAAGAAAATAGGGGACTAAAACCGTTAGTAAACCAAAACAGAGGGACCAAAATTGTAATTTAGCCAAGTTATTATTTGAAACTTTTAAAAATGAATTTAATTGGTATGCACTGAATTTTATAATGTCATTCAATAGGAATATATCAATCTGTTATATTATATTATTAACTTAAAATTTATAGTCTAATATAACAGAATGCATGAGAGTGATTGGTTGAAAGTGTAAAACTTTTATACTGTCAATACATATCAATTAAATTTTAAAAAAATATACACTGGGGCGAGAGAAATGAGACTTAAATGTGTATCCACACTGTTAATATATATATATATATATATATATATATATATATATATATATATATATATATATATATATATATGTTCTGCACTGGACCAATGGCTGGGCATGGCCCAATCCGCTTCTACTCCAGAGCGGCCCAAATTGCCTAAGTCCAACCCACAAGGGGGCAAAAGTTACCTTTCTGCCCCTCCAACCGAGCAAGGAATGCATCGTTCCTCCCCGGAATCACTGTCCGTTACGCACAGTTCCGATTGTTCCCCGAACAGTTAAGGGCAGGTGCCCGAAACTATGCATGTGCCCGACATAACGGCTAGTTTGGGTAGTTACCTATTCTTTGGGAAAACGGTTATTCGCCCCGAAAATAGGATCGTTGGCCACGCGCTGGGGGCTCTATATAAACCCTCTCGCTTGAGAGGGTCAGGTATCCAATATTCACCCTACAAACTAACACTTGTACTTGCCCCTTTTTCTCTGACCCTTTCTTACTTGAGCGTCGGAGTGCCTTGCAGGTACACCCACTCCTCATCTCTATACGACCAGCATCCCAGACGTACTTAGTGGCCCACTTCTACAGGATCTGATCCAGCCTTCACGATCAGTGGCGCCGTCTGTGGGAATCATTGGTCTCCCCATCTTTCTTTCCTTGGAAACCGAAGATCAAAATAATTCTCAAAGATCATCATCATCATGCCCTCTCAAGATCGCGCCAAGGATGCTCTCCAAACCACTGTCTTCCCCGTCAACAAATCTGACGTTGACGGCCAATCATCTCTCCTTAGAGATGCCCGTTTTCTAAGGGACGGAGCCACTGCTTCTCCTTCCCCTACCCCTGCTGATCGCAACAACAACCAGTCTTCACTTGAGTTCCTGTTCCGCCCAACGCCGACCCGGCCGTGGCAGCCCTCCTGGAGGCAATCAACAAAACCAACACCCTAATCCTGCAACAGAACGAGAGGATTGGGGCGTTAGAAGAAGCCAAGCGTCCAAGATCCCCTCCTCCGCGGAGGAACCGGCGACGATCAAGGAGCCCGCAACCCCGAAGAGATATTGACCGGAGACTGCGCCAAGAGCCTGACCCTCGTGCCGCCCGAAAGCGTGACCAGGTTTCCCCGCGTGACCAGCATTCTCCCGGCCACAAGAGGACCCGAAGGAACGAGCAGTCTCCCCTGGTCAAGTCTAAAGGTCGGGCCCGTTCACCATCTCCCCGAAAGAATCGCTCACTTTCTCCTCGAAGGAACCATTCCCCTTCTCCCCGAAGGAACCGCCGCCGCGAGCGTACCCTTTGGTCCCCGTCATTCACCAGTTCTAGCTGCGATGATGAGCCTCGCGGCCTATTGTCCCAGGAGATCTTGGCTACCCGTCTCCCAAAGGGCCTGGAGAAGCCCCCGTCACTGGGCACGTACGACGGAACCACTGACCCCGACGAGCACATCGAGAACATCGATGCTCTGTTAGACTACCGCGACGTACGAGGCGCCATTAAATGTCGGATGTTTCCGACCACGCTCCGTAAGGGGGCGATGACATGGTACAAGCAGCTGCCCGAGGAGTCCATCACCTCATGGGAGACAACTGGGCAGGATGTTCTCGCGGCATTTCACAGCATCTCGCCGTCACCCCAAGACCGAGGCCTCCCTTGGTGCCATAATCCAAGGAAAGGACGAACCTCTTCGCGCATATATTGAGAGGTTCAACAAGGAAGCAGTACAGGTCCCTACAACGGACGAAATGAAGAAGTTTTTGCTCGAGCAAGGGCTCCTTCCGGGCTCCGAGTTCTCTAAAGCCGTCGGCCTCGCACCACTGAGGAACCTATACGCCATCCTCCTCAAAGCCCAATCACACATTCACTACGAAGAGAAGGTTGCGGCCTGCAACGTCCGAGCTTCACGCCATCAGGAGAACGCTCGGACCTCCAGAGATGAGGAGGCCTCAACATCTCGTCGAGGCAAACGGAGGCGCGAGGACCGTCCTCGTGACTCCCGGGACAACAAGGGGCCCTCCGGGAGGTTCCATGACTACACCCCCTGACCGTCTCCAGGGAGAAGATTTTGTCCGAATCTGCCAATTCGGAGTTCAAGCAGGCAGGGGTCCGCTTCCCCAAACAACTGCTGGCCAGACCAAACATGGACAAATCGAAATACTGCCGTTTCCACAAGAGTCACGGCCACACTACAGAATACTGCATCCATCTGAAGGATGCCATTGAGATAATGATCAGGGACGGCCACCTGAAACAGTTCGCGAAGAAGAAAGACACTCCTCGGCAGGACGCCTAGGAGTCCAAGAAGATAGAGGAGAAAGTACCCTCCTCGAAAGACGCCAACATACAGGTCGCTATGTCCATATCGCGACCGGAGGACTTCTACGTCCCGGACGGGCTCAGCGCCCCTGCTTATTTCGCAGTCCATAGCCCGTGGGAAACGTTTCCCTCCGCCATGGTTATCTCCGGCGGGGGCTTCAACAAAGTCACGGTGGGCTCTGTGAAACGAAAATTCGAGCATCTGATCAACACAAGCTCCAACAAGGTGACCACGCTTGATCAGGCCCGGAAGGGCTCCGTTCTCATCTCCTTCTACCGGGAAGAGCTCCTCGGGGGATCCCCGAACTCGAGCATACCCTTGCTCGTCAGAGCACGAATGGCGAACGACGTTCGCAGAATCCTAGTCGACCAGGGCAGCTCGGTCGACATCATGTACTCCCAGCTGTTTTCAACACTTCAGCTGGACGAATCACACCTTACCCCATATGTAGGGTCTGATTTACAGGGATTCAACAGATCAGGGACCAAGCCATGGGGAAACGTCGATATGATCGTAACCTTTGGATCAGCTGAGACGGCCAGATCCATCAAGGTATAATTTCTGGTAATCGACTACTCGTCGCTTTACCAGTGCATTTTCGAAAGGCCAACTCTGGCCGAGTTGGTACCGGTGCCTTCAATAGTCCACCTGAAGATGAAGTATTACACTTCAAAGGGAATGGTCGCCACCCTCCACGGCGACATCGAAGCTGCACGACGGTGTTTCGAGGTAGCTACAAAGGGGCTCAACGCCATTGCGTCCAAGCCAAAAGCGTCGGGCAAGTCAGCGTTGCCACGCAGCTCCGAGGAAGCCAAGCCTCCACCCCAGGTCGACTCCATCGACCTCGACAGTCGCTTCCCCGAAGAAGACCAACAGGAGGAACGAGCAGCTCCAGCCAACCCGTCTACATCGTCCAACAACAGCTCCCATCCGATGCGCCCTATCCCGGATGGCAACTTCGAGATCGTTCTGTATGGCGACGACCCCCAACGTGGAGTGAAGATTGGAGCAGACCTGCCCGACATTGCGAGGAAGTAGCTCAAAGCATGCCTCTGTGAGAATGCCAACCTCTTTGCATGGAGCGCCTCCGAAATGCCCGGCTTGGATCCATTTGTCACCTGCCACCAGCTGACAATCGACCCGGTCGTCAAGGCCGTAGCACAACGTAGGAGAAAGCAGTATCCAGAGAAAACGGAGGCTGCTGAAAAAGCTGTAAAGGACCTCCTCGAGGCCAAATTTATTTCGGAGGCCAAGTACACCACTTGGCTATCCAACGTTGTACTAGTTAAAAAATCTAATGGAAAATGGCGCATGTGCATTGATTACACCGATCTCAATAAGGCATGCCCGAAGGATGCCTACCCCCTCCCCAATATTGATAAACTTGTTGATAATTCGGGCGGTTTTAAACTTTTATCGTTCATGGACGCCTACTCGGGCTATAATCAAATTCCAATGGCAATGACCGACAAAAAATATACGGCCTTCATGACCGAATCGGGCAACTATTACTACAACATAATGCCCTTCGGACTGAAGAACGCCGGAGCAACCTACCAAAGAATGATGAACAAGGTCTTTTGGGGAGAAATAAGCGACATGCTCGAAGTCTACATGGACGACATGATCGTAAAATCCCACGAGGAAACCGATCATGCTGCCCATTTGAGAAAGGTATTCGAACAGGCCAGGAAATACAAAATGCGTTTTAATCCGGAGAAGTGCACGTTCGATGTCCGAGCAGGCAAATTCCTCAGCTTCTACTTAACGGAACGAGGAATCAAAGCCAACCCCAATAAATGTCGAGCATTCTCCAAGTTTCCTACGCCCAAGTCCAAGAAATCCATCCAGTCCCTCAACGGGATGCTCGCGTCACTATCTCGTTTCGTGGCCAAATCTGCGCAACACGCCCTACCATTCTTCAAACTCCTCCGCAAGGAGGCAACATTCGAATGGACCGAGGAAAGTGACAAGGCCCTTCTCCATCTGAAACGGGCACTCTCAGAGCCACTAGTCCTTTCTCGCCCGGACAATGGTGAAACGTTGTACCTGTACCTCGCCGTAGCAACCGAAGCAGTGAGCGCCGCTCTCATCCGCGAGACACCTGACGGGCAGAAGCCCATGTATTGCACGAGCAAAGCGCTGCAAGGACTAGAGTTAAGATACCAACAGATAGAGAAAGTGGCTCTGGCCCTCATCAACGCGGCCAGAAGATTAAGACACTACTTCCTGGCTCACACGGTCGTGGTTCGAACAGATCAACCCATAAAACAACTACTGGGACGACCAGACATGGCCGGTCGAATGCTCAAATGGTCGCTTGAACTATCCAAATTTGACATCCGGTATGAAGGCAAGAAAGCTCTCAAAGCCCATGCTCTGACCGACTTCGTCGCAGAAATAACATTCGCAGACTCCCCTGCGGGCGAAGCACGTAAATGAACCATTTTTGTGGACGGTGCCTCAAGCTCGGCAGGGAGCGGTGTGTAACACCCCATTTCTACCCGACATTTATAATAAAATCAGAGTGATAAAATTTCAACCAAACATGGGATATCACATTTTCAACTTGAAAACCGACAACATAAAATTTCATCATCACTGATACATAACACAAAATCAAAGAGAACAAATTAACCACTATTTAGTCTTCAAAATAAATCAACTTTAATAAATAACCACGCAGCGGATTCACAACTTTAAACTTCAAATTATAGCATCTTAGTCTACTAAAATCAACTTCAATTAAAATAACAAAGTACTTATTTAGAAAATCAACTTAAAAATTCAGCATTGAAACAAATCCACAAAACAAAAGACATGCGTCATCCCCCCCGAGTGCTACGTATCAGAGCGACGACACCGACTCGAACTAAAGGTACCCGGCTATTCCTCTTGATTACCTGCACGTTGCCAACATAGGGACAATATTCAAACAGAAGGGGTGAGATATCGAATTTTATAAACGAAGTATGATAAATAATACATAGATAGGAATCATACAATTATCACCACTTCACATCAACAACGACACAACAATCAACAACAACTTGAAAAATGCAACTTTAATGCGACTCGACTATGTTATGCATGTGGTACCATTTGGAGTAAAACTCCCAACTTAAAACTGCCATTTTATCGAGGCATCAAGGCATAAGCCTTCAACTTTCAACTTGTGCCAATCCAGGCCGACGTGGTGTGAGCATCGACTCCGAAATAATAATGCAAGTATGCTATATGGAATGTACGACTCAACAACGTAAACACATAACAACGTCAACAACATAAGCAACTTATACAACATGAACAACTTAGTCAACTTTGGCTATTACACCTTCAATTTAAAATTTGTCTGTATATCGGAACGAAACAACACAATCAGCTGTACCTGCAAATCAACTTTTCCGACACAATTTCAACAAAACAATTCAACAAAAATCGCCTACTAAATTACCCGACTTACCCCGACAATTTTCGTTAAATTCCGGGCAACTAAATTTTCCGCCTAAATCGGCTAAACCGACTAAAACTGTACTGTTTTAACTTCTGCGATTAATACGAACTTATTCTAAAATTCTGTTTTCTGTTACTACTACTATTACAATAATTTCCAACCTTCTGTCAAAACCTGTTTGCTGCTATTTGTTTCATTTTCTGTCAAAACTACTACTACTACTTATTTTAATTTCTGTCAAAAAACTTGAGAATGATTTTTCCTGCTCATCTTCATTTTACTGGTTCTGATTTCCAACTAATCTTTCTACTACAAAACAATTTAAAAATCCTGCTACACATATTTTTCTGCTAATTTATACTATTATCTTAAAGTGAAATTCCTAACAAAATCACTAAATATGGTAATTCACTAAAAAAAAATACCTCACAGGGATTAGGTGGCTTGAGCCACCAAAATTTCCCTTCCAACAGAGGTGGCTTGCGCCACCTTTATTAAAGGAGCAGGTGGCTTGCGCCACCCCTGGTCCATGTGGCTTGCGCCACTCCCCTTGATTTCTCAAGGTGGCTTGCGCCACCAAAATGCTTTGCACAGGGGTGGCTTGTGCCACCCCCTTCTTTATTTTTTATTTTTTTTTCTAAACACGACCAGTATTAATTTCTTCCAGTTTTACGGTGCTCAACTCAGCCTCCTCCATGGCTCCAATTCACACAGTCAATCACAAACATATACCACAGCATAATCGAATTCCACAAAGAACCATTCAACAATACAGTGCAGCACATAAAACCAGAACAATTCATCATAAAATCAACACATTCACAGTAGAAAAATTATACAATCCCAACCCCACGTACTAATTATCATATACCTGGTTATAAGATTCGAACCCCACCCTTACCTTGGATTAAAGGTAGCTCTAAATTTTGATCGGATCCCGGGAACTTTGGCACCGGTAGCAGCTTTCTCTCGGTCTCTTCTCTCACGTTCTTCCTCTTCTTCTCTAACTGATACCAAAACCTAACTATTTCTTTCTATTTTTTTAAAATACTATTATTCTAATATAATATCTAATGGGCCTAAGTCTTACACCCCTTAATTTACTACTTTCTACACGATTCCAAGCCCACTTAATCAAACACTCTCCTATAACTATAATATTATTTCTAATATTATTTCTACGACTTACCAACTTAAAATACCGACTTAACGACTTAATTCACCGCAACCCAAAAAAATCAACCGAATAATTCACAAATAATTAGTTAAATATTCAATTAAATAAATAATTAATATTTGGGCGTTACAACTCTCTCCCACTTAGAATATTTTCGGCCTAAAAAATTTACCTGATTCAAATAACTCGGGATAGGAGCCTCGCATCTTGCTCTCCAATTCCCAGGTCATGCTTTCTCCAGCAGCTCCCAACCAGACAACTTTCACCAACACGATCTCTTTCCTTCGTAGAATCTTCATTTCACGATCCACGACTCGCACATGCTTAGTCTCCACCATAAGATTATCCCGTACTTGCGTGTCGTCCATACTAACCACATGAGACGGATCGGAAATGTACTTCCGGAGTTGTGACACATGAAACACATCATGCAAATTCTAAAGATTTGGCGGTAATGCCACCCGATAAGCAACTTTCCTAACTCTGTCCAGAATCTGATACGGACCGATAAAACGAGGAGTAAGCTTCTTAGACTTCAAAGCTCTCCCAACACCAGTCACAGGCGTGACTCTCAAAAACACATGATCACCCGCTTGAAATTCTAAATCCTTTCTCCGCTTGTCATAATAACTCTTTTGTCTACTTTGAGAAGCTTTCATCTTCTCACGGATCAACTTCACTTTCTCAGTAGTTTCTCAAACTATTTTCGGTCCCAGCACTACACTTTCACCAGATTCATGCCAACACAACGGAGTCCTACACCTTCGACCATACAACGCCTCAAAAGGTGCCATCCCAATACTAGAATGGTGACTATTATTATAAGTGATCTCGATCAACGAAATATAAGTATCCCACGAACCTCCCTGCTCAAGAACACAAGCTCTCAACAAATCTTCCAACGATTGAATAGTCCTCTCCATTTGACCATCTGTCTGAGGATGATATGCCGAACTCAACCTCAACTTAGAACCCAACGCTTCTTGTAGACTCTTCCAAAACTCCGACGTAAACCTCAGATCTCTATCCGACACAATACACAAAGGAACACCATGCAACTTCACAATTACTCGGATATAAATCTCTGCCAACTTCGCAATTGGATATGTGATGTTAATAGGTATAAAATGAGCCGACTTCGTAAGCCTATCAACAATCACCCAAATTGAATCATGTCCTCTTGAAGTAATAGGCAACCCTGTCACAAAGTCCATAGAAATGCTATCCCATTTCCACTCTGGGACTTCTAACGGTTGCATCAACCCCGCTGGCTTCTGGTGTTCGATTTTCGACTTCTGACAAGTCAAACACGCATACACAAATCGTGCCACATCTTCTTTCATTCCGGACCACCAAAATATTTTCTTCAAGTCTTGATACATTTTAGTGGCTCCCAGATGAATACTCAGATTACTCTTATGACCCTCCTCAAGAATCCTCTTTTTCATATCTGCATCATCAGGAATACAAATTCGATCATGCAGTCTCAAGACACCTCGTGCATCTATCTTAAAGTCACTCTTCTCTGATTGACCGCAACTACTCATGATGTCTACTAGTTTCACATCCAGCTTCTGAGCCTCTCGAATACTGTCCAGAAAATCATTGTTAATCTTTAGCATACCCAACATAACACTCTGCGGTGTCACTTCGCAAACCAAACTCATATCACGAAACTTCTCAATTAATTCCAATTCCTTAATCATCATTGCTGACATATGCAAGGTCTTTCGGCTTAAAGCATCGGCCACAACATTAGCTTTGCCTGGATGGTAATTCAAACCGAAATCATAATCTTTCAGCAATTCTAACCACCTTCGCTGTCTCATATTCAGCTCCTTCTGGTCAAATAAATACTTTAGACTTTTATGGTCACTAAATACTTCAAAATTAGAACCATAAAGATAATGCCTCCAAATCTTCAGCACAAAAACCACTGCAGTAAGTTCCAGATCATGCGTAGGATAGTTTTTTTCATGAGTCCTCAACTGTCGCGACGCATAAGCAATTACCTTATTGTTCTGCATAAGCACACCTCCTAAACCCATCAACGAAGCATCATAATAAACCACAAACGGTTCTCCTGGATTCGGTAATGTCAACACCGGAGCTGACGTCAACCTCTTCTTTAGTTCGGTAAAACTTTCTTCGCACTGAACATCCCACACGAAAGCTTTACTTTTACAAGTCAACCTAGTTAACGGAAGTGCCAACTTCGAAAATCCTTTGATAAACCTCCTATAATAACCAGCTAGTCCCAGAAAGCTTCTAATCTCAGTAGCCGACCTTGGAGTTTCCCATTGCAACATAGCATCTACCTTAGACGGATCCACTGCAATACCCCTACCTGAAATCACATGACCAAGAAAACTGACTTCCTTCAACCAAAACTCGCACTTGGACAGCTTCGCATACAACTTCTTGTCTTTCAAAACTTCCAACACTGTTCTCAAGTGTTCCTTATGCTCTTCTTCTGACTTAGAATAAATCAGAATATCATCAATGAATACAACCACAAAATGATCCAGATAAGTATGAAAAATGCGGTTCATGTATTCCATGAATACTCCCGGCGCATTAGTAACACCGAAAGGCATCACTGAATACTCATAATGTCCATACCGTGTTCTGAACGTCGTCTTCTGAATATACTCATCTTTCACTTTAATCTGATGATAACCCGATCTCAAATCAATCTTGCTAAACACACGAGCACCCACCAACTGATCCATCAAATCATCTATTCTTGGAAGTGGATACTTGTTCTTAATTGTTACTTTATTCAGCTGTCTATAATCAACACAAAGTCTCATACTTCCATCTTTCTTCTTTACTAACAACACTGGAGCTCCCCACGGTGATACACTTGGTCTTATAAACTTCTTCTCAAGTAATTCCTCCAACTGCTTCTTTAATTCAGACAACTCGGATGCCGACATTCTGTACGGTGCCATCGAAACAGGTCTGGTACCAGGTACAAGATCAATTGCAAATTCAACCTCTCTCTCTGGCGGTACATTAGGAATTTCATCAGGGAAAACTTCAGGAAATTCACTCACCACTTGCAATTCCTCAATCTTAGCTTTGCTCTCAATGGACAACGTTGCCATTAATGAAAACATCTGAGCTTCTTCTTTCATCAATTGCTGTAACTCTCTGAAAGACAACAATCCAACTCCTTCCTCTTCCGGAGTAGAAAACCTCACCGATTTGCGATAACAATTTATATGAACGTAGTTATACTCTAACCATTTCATACCTAGGATTACATCCATTCCAGTCAGCGGCAAACATACCAAATCAACATAAAAGTCTTTATCGAAGATCGATAAAGGACACCTTAAACACACAAGAGAAGTAGTCACTGATCCCTTAGCCAGAATCTCGACGATTAATTCTCCATTCATAGCAGATAACTTAAGACCCAATTTTTGAACACAATCAGCAGCAACAAAACAATGTGTAGCACCAGTATCAATAATAGTAATTAAAGGAGTACTATTAATGAAGCATGTACCTCTGATAAGTCTGTCCTCGTTAGCTGTCTGAGTTCCTGCTAACGCGGACACTTTCCCGGTCTGAGCTTTCTTTGGCTTCTGGTCTTGACTACCAATATGCCCCTCTTCACCACAATTAAAACATATCATCTCCTTGTGCTTGCAATCAGATATTGCATGTCCAGTCTTACCACATCGGAAACATCTCTTCACCTCAGCAGTACACACATTACTCTTATGACCAGGTTTTCCACATTTGAAACAAGTTATGCTAGCAGGAGCATCTCCCCCACTAGTCCTCTTGCCCTCGGTCGCTCTCTGTTTACCCTTTCCAGCTGGAGCATCATAAGGCTTGCCATAGTTCTGTTGCTTGCCTCTTCTATCACTAACAATCTTGTAGTGAGCATTGTTGTCCTCTTCATAAATTCTGCAACTGTCAACCAAATCAGAGAAGACACGAATCTTCTGATACCCAACAGCTTTCTTAATCTCAGAGCGCAACCCGCTCTCAAACTTGATGCATTTAGAAAACTCAGCAACATCCCCGGTATAATGCGGATAAAACTTAGCCAACTCAACAAACTTCGTAGCATAGTCAGTAACCGACATGGTTCCTTGCTTCAGCTTAAGAAACTCAATATGCTTCTTACCACGAACATCCTCTGGATAATACTTCCTCAGAAACTCCCGTCGGAACACATCCCAAGTGATAATTTCACCTGTAGTTTCCAACCTCTGACGAGTCTCTAGCCACCAGTCATCAGCTTCGACTGATAGCATATGAGTCCCATAACGAACCTTCTGCGCTGGAGTGCAGTCCATCACATAGAATATCCTCTCTATCTCTTTCAACCAATCCAACGCTCCATCAGGGTCATACTTGCCCTTGAAGGTAGGCGGATTCTCCCTCTGAAAAGTCGCCAAACTACGAGATCTAGCATACTCATCAGCGTTCGGCAGGTTCTCCACAGCTTGGGCCATTGCTTGCATAGCACAGCCATTGCATCATCGTTTCTTCCAGCCATCTCAACTTATCACTGCAACATAAACAAAGGTTAGAACTAATTAACAATACTCGATTGTTAAACAACTACGACTCGACACTTGGCCGGACAGACCAACCTGCTCTGATACCACTAATGTAACACCCCATTTCTACCCGACATTTATAATAAAATCAGAGTGATAAAATTTCAACCAAACATGGGATATCACATTTTCAACTTGAAAAACGACAACATAAAATCTCATCATCACGGATACATAACACTAAATCAAAGAGAACAAATTAACCACTATTTAGTCTTCAAAATAAATCAACTTTAATAAATAACCACGCAGCGGATTCACAACTTTAAACTTCAAATTATAGCATCTTAGTCTACTAAAATCAACTTCAATTAAAATAACAAAGTACTTATTCAGAAAATCAACTTAAAAATTCAGCATTGAAACAAATCCACAAAACAAAAGACATGCGTCATCCCCCCGAGTGCTACGTATCAGAGCGACGACACCGACTCGAACTAAAGGTACCCGGCTATTTGTCATACCCTAATTTTTGACCCTAATATCCCACCTCTTTGTGCATCATCTTGCATGTCTGCATGTTTTATTACTAACAGGTTTGTGCAGGTACGTTAGTTCTCCCAGTCAAGCTATTCAGGGCCTGACCAATGGGTTCAAATTTCAGTGGTCCTAGGGTTTCTACTGGATTTGGGCTTCGCTTCTAGGGTTCTTTCATCATTTTGGGCCATTCTTGGATCAATACTTTGAAGATGTCTTGGATGGACTTTCTGGCTATATCTCATTAAAATCGAGATCAGGCATTGGTAATGTATGAGTCAAGGATGCCTCAGGATTACGATGCTAAGGTGTATTATTAATGCTTCCTCATTGCTTCAGTTGAAATTAAGTCGTGGTGCAAAAGAGGAGGCCGTGGGTTCATTAAGGTTAAGGTGACAAAGAAGTGTGACTTGGTTTATGGATGACATCAAAGCCTGGGTACATAATGTTTGGAGTTACAATAATTCAATTTGGTTGAATTAAAGATGGTGCAAGAATTTTCAAAAGATCCAAATTTCGAAATTCACAAATTCAAGTGGATATTATATAAAAGTTGGATTCAAAAGAAAAAGGGAGAGTTTCCCTCATACAAAGAGTAGCACCATTCAAAAACCAAGATTACATAATTCAAAATTCATTCAAAGAGATTTACAATGTCAAGTCCAAAATATTTTGCATAAACCCAACACACCATGTCATAGTTCAAGTTCCCTTGTCCTAGGGCCCACTCAAGGAAAAAGGCCTACTTTCCATGTTTGAGGACCTCACTAAGAAATGCATTAGCCGTCTATTTTGATGCACTTGCACTTATTCTGGCAATAAACAAGGCTGCATGGATCAATTTGAGGATGGCCATGTTCATTATGGAATTGATTAATAATGTTCCGCAAATTATTTTTTTTATATATAAGGCTATACTGAAGCAACTTTCCTCCCAGATAAAGGCTACAAAAGTCTGCCTACGTTGTGGCACTTCATGGCCATTTACAAGTACCTGAATTCATGATTCATTACACCAAAATTGGAAGCACATTAAAAAGAAAAGAAAGCATATTAAAGTTTACAAAGATCATAAAATCTATTTTCACTTCATGATTTCACACTGGTCTTCACTTCATTATTTCCAAATAACTCCGCTAGAACTACGACAGCTTTTTTTTTACAGTGATTATTGATGGTCATAGAAGAGGCCAATAAGCTTGTGTTGAAGCTAATTTGTACCATGTACTTTAAATCCTTTGTTGCGATGTATTGCAAAACTTCATTCTTTGATAAAAGGCCCTACCATCATTTGCTGTGGATGGCGAACGCTCGCCTCTAACCTGCAAGATTTCTCTAAGTCAGTTTTCCCCACATAAATTCCTTGGCCAAAATAAGTTCATTGGAACTTAGGCCTCACCTTGCTTATCTTTTTGAGCCAACATCAATTTGACAGCAACAACCTTCTCTAGTTAAAGATTGTTTTCACAAAACCAAAACTACTCAATTGTTTTCACAAGCTTATCGTCTTTCAAAACAACAATGGACCTTGTCCTCTCCTTTCTACTTGTGATGTCCTTCTGCTGAGAAACCAATTAGGATGTGGGTGAAGTCTCATAGGAGAAGTTTGCCTTAGTTGGTTGCCGAACCATCGATTGATTCATATAGAAATGAGATGCAGGTTATGTCAAAAACAAGCAGTGGAAAATCTAAGAGTTCAGCCTTGAAGAAGCATCTCGTAACGACCGAGGGAACCGCATTCCATGACCTGCAAGGAAAATTCAATTATATCAAGAGATTTTCAAGTTGGAACAAGATGTAAATACCGACTACACGGTACAGAGACGTGTTGATCGCATCCAATCTCCCGCTTGAGTCACTAATTGAAGATGAGAAGAAGGCGACCTCACTCCTTAAGGATAAATACTTGGTCCTCGATTCACTTGTCGACTCACAAACTCCCACACCATCAGCTTCAAGAATTTCTTCGTCGTTGTCGACAAAATAAAATCTGAAAGAAACATGAAGAGATAAAGCCAGCAGCCATACAATTGTGGGGAGGAAATCAAAAGAAGATATGCAACTATCAGTGGATTCAAAAAGATTTGAGAAGGATGTTAAAGCCATCATTAATACCTGCCTCATAGTATGGTTTCAAGCTTACCGCTTTGGAACTCATCAAGGCTTTCCATTGTCCCACTCTCCACAAGTCATCAAGACTGCGGTCATGTTCAGCAAACAGAGACAAAGAACACGGTTAAGGCAATGGAACGTTAGGGAAAATCCAATCATTCATGAAATTGTCGATCACGAGAATCACAAACATTAATAGCAAATGGCATCAAATCTTCAAGTGTTAAACTGAAGCATTATAGTTTTGGCAAAAATCTCAAACATCAAATATCTTTATCACAAAATCAATACAGTTTTGGCAGGAAATCGAAAATCATCGCAAATGCACAGTCTTTATTTCCTAAACCAGAATTCGATAATTAATTCGAAATCACCGAATTTAATTCATTGAGTCTATAAAAGAGACACAACGGTGAACACAAGGGAGATGAAGAAAAAGTTCATACACTATTCACTCGCACAAAAACTTGCAAAAATACAGAGCGAAAACTCACAAACACCAGAGAAAAAATCGCAAACACATGTACATCATGGAGAAGTGAAAAATTACATCAGTTCTTCATTAAGCTGTGACCTCAACAATCAGAAGCAGAGTTTACCGGAAGAAAATTCATATCCTCATTCGCAAAGATACCGCGCATAGCAAGAAATATCACATACATAGCAGAACAAACTCACCACCGCCTATATACAGAGGATCACACCAGGGAACACGATTTGAAGTACGAGGCGTTGCAAGGAAGACGACGCACATCACGACATCGCATTCCACCGGATACATTCTCCACACCGTGGTTATCAGCTCCGGCGACCCCCAACATCATCGGATCCTTCTCCGCCGCCGCCGTAAACCTTGTTCTTCATCGTTCCATCTCCTTCGTTTTACTTTCCCGTACCTTGTATTATGTAATCATGAAAATATAATGGAAATTGGGGTATTGGGTTTGCTTGGGGTCGGGGTTTTGATTTGCATTGTTTGTTGATAGGAGAACACGAGAGGTTGCGGCAACGAGGATTAGGGTTTCAAAACCCATTTTGAGAGAAAGAAAGAGGGAGTAGCGAGAGGGTCTGAGGATGAGAGAGCATCTTTCTCTCTTTTCTGTTCTTTGGTTTTTTAGTGATGATTCTACACATGCACGCACACACTACATGTCATGCACCCACTACCATGTCCGTCAGATCACACTTCGCACGCATCCAGTGGCTGTGATCTGAGGGTCTGCGATGGACCCTCTTCCATTGAGCACACCAACTCCCTCCGTTTCTAACTCTTTCCTTTCAGTTTTTTTTTTAATTTGTTTTTTAATTAATTAAAATAAAACTTTTAAATAACTTTTTCCTTTATAATAAGCATCCTTTTTTGTATATATCTAAAATATTCTTTTATAAAACATAAATTTTTTTTTTAAAACTTTGGTTAAAATCTTTTCTTTTAATAAAACTTTTTATAAAAATACAAAAAATCTTCCTTTGATTAATAACCTTTCTTCTTTTTTATATAACTTTAAACTAAAAATAATAAAAAAAAAACTTGTTTTTAATTAAAGTCTTTTTATTAACAAGAAAACCTTTAACCTTTTCAAATTAGTTAATAATTTCTAACTTACCTAATTCTTAATACTCTTGTTAATTTCCCTAAAAAAAAAAAAAGCCTTTTTCTCTAATAAACCGTTCTTTTAGAATTCCTCGCGCTAAAACTTACGCTTGAGTGACATAGATTAGAACCTTTAGTTGATATTATGCCTTGCTTATGCATTTTGTGTGTTTACTTTGTATATGATATATGTTTGCTTTATGTCTAAACCCTTTCAAAAAATATAAAAATCCTCGATCCAATGTCGAGCCCATTTTCTACCCATGTAAGTCGATTGCCTTTAGGCATCGCATTCAACCTTTTGGTCACTAGACACAAGACTAGCACCACTTTGCTAGCACTCTCGTTAAATCTTACAATTAATCGCGTAATATCCAAGGGAAAACCCCATGCATGGTAATCAATTATCGTGCATGGTGCATATGCATTTCATACTTCCCTATAGGTCTCCTTACCCCTTAACCCTTAGCAAAACAGATAACAAATAACATAAAATAAAATCAAGAGGTTCCTGTAGAGTACTACAGATATCTAGGATGCTAACACCTTCCCTAGGTATAACCAACCCCCGAACCTTAGAATCTTAGTGCATTTGCATCGCATTGTGGGAATTCGGTTTTTCTCCCTTCCCTTGGATAAAATCAAAGACCGGTGGTGATATAAAAAAATGCGATCCTAGTTAACAAATAACTATGGTATCCAATTTTCACCGCGACAGAAATGGCGACTTCACTGGGGACTCTCATAAGAGGGTTCCCCCTAACTTGAATCTTTTTTTATCTATTATATATTTGTTTTGCTGCTTAGAGGGATTCTTGAGTGGTGAGAGTCCTAGACCCGGACATGAGTGTAATTATAGGAGATGATATGGTCAAGGGTACTTTGACGGAGTCGATTCCCGAAAAGTCGAATTGAGAAAATCATCGCTCAGTTTAGGTTCTTTTGAAATTAATATTGTTTGAACGAGTCCATTCGTGAAAACGGTATTAACTTTGACCAAGAACCCTTAAGACTGAGGACCGTAGCACCTTTAACCCCACTTGGCCTTTTAGGATGTAGTGCGGTGACTATGCGGGAGTCTATTTCCAAATAGTTGTCACGCGATACTACACTCAGACGAGATTCTCTTGAGAATATTATTGACTAACCGAGTAATTTGGGAAGTCAATAATATCCGTAAGATGGGTTGTAGACTCTGGGAACTTTTAGAACCCGTTCGGCAGGTACTTTTGAAACCACACTACCTTATGGGATGGGTAGACCTTGGCTCCATGATCGCGATCTTTGAACCTAGGACCTTTGTCTGTGTGTTTGTGAATATGTGTATACCTGTGTTTGTGCATTCATGCATCCATGCAATCATGCACCATCTTTCTAACCCTTTCAAGGAACTTGGAGTTATCTTGCAAGCATCATAGGTTTTACCATGGATTTTGGAAGTTGTACTTTATTTTGTAACCCTTCAAAAAAATTCAATGAAATGAGACCTTTTCAGTCATTCAAAAGTTTTATCCACTTTATGGTGTTTGTAACATAACCTTTGAGTTCCTTGAAATTCATTTGCATTCTGCATTTGCATACATTATTGGCATCACATCCTTTGCATTCCAAGTTCTCACTTTTGTTTCTTCTACCATAGTCAAGTCATCATAAGCACGGTACTCAAGCCAAGAAGATGGATCATTTGGAACAAGAAAACCACACACTTCGAGCAGAGATTTCCGCTTTGGAAGCTAACATGGAAACTTTTTCTACCACGATGAAGAATCTGAGGGAAACCTAAGAGTTGGAGAATCAAGTACTTTGCGACAAAGTTGCAAACTTGAAGGCTACCAAGAAGAGCCTGATGAATTGGGTCAAAGATTTGGTCATATCCCAACACCATGATATCGAGGAACGCTATGTCTCGAAGGAGAAAGTGAAAGAGATGATTCAAAAGGGAGTCTTGTCCTTCGAATTATGCGAACCCCAGGTTGAGATCCATCTCTTACTTGAACAAGAAGTAATCCCCTCCTTGCACATGTTGGATTGATACAGAGGACGGTTTTCTCTAGGCTATGTTTCTCCATATTTTAAGCTTATTTGCCGTTTTCATATGTAATTTTCTGCGTTCGTTAATGCACTTGTTTTGCGTGTGAGGACTTGTTATTTTGAATAATTAATGCAATGAATAATGTTTGTCTTGAAGAAATCCATTCGTTTCACTCATTTTAAATGCTTTTTCTATTTTATAATGCCAATGCTACCCGATCTCTTGCTTAGGCAGAGAATTGGAGGGAGGATGACGAATCAAAAACACAAGATCTGTTATTGTATGCTTTTAAATAAGACTCTGCTGAGGATGTAAGGCATTGTTTTAAATCCCAAACACCGGAGATATAAGGGAGATAAACCCTCGTTAACCCCTTTGAGCCTTAAAGTAGGAGTTTTCTTTTCCAAAAAAAAAAAAACCCTCAATTTTAACCTGGGGCAGGGTAGTGTTCAGTTAAGCTGGTCAAGCGCCCAGACTTTCCAAAAAAAAAAAAAAAAAAAAAAAAAAAAAAAAGAGGAGTGAACATCCGAGAATCCACTTTATCTATCCCTCACACATTAGGAGGCTAGCAGTAAAATTCACCATGATTATCCTTCGACTATCTAAAGGGTGAGGCAGTCACAATCCTTTTAAAAAGGTCAAAACGACTTAGAGTCACACGACTTGTTCCTAAATCAAAAAGAAAAAAGAAAAAGCCTGCTAAGTCAAAACCTATGAAGGAGACTTAGGAAAAATCGGGGCATCCCGCTGGACTTCAAATTCAAATCCAACAGACTCAGTCCAGGCAAAAGTTAGGGAATGAAAAAACAAAAAACGAAAACAAAGGATTATAAAGAAAAATCCTCAATAAATAACAAAGTCGTATGATCGAACGCCAAAAGCAAATAGGTGAGTGACTGTCATGTCCAAAGCCTCAGTGGTTTCTCAACCGTATAAAAAAAAAACTCCTTTTGAAAGATGAGTGCTCGTGTCAGGTTAACTGAACGTAGGGCTGAAGAACATCACGAATAATGGGTGGGTACAAATAAACTTTGAGCCTTTATCCTTTATTTCTTAAACCGTGAACCAAGCCACGATATAACCCTTAAAAGACCTAATTGAAGCAGGGTTTATTTTGAAAGCATACTAATTGAGATAACGTTTCCTGACTCCTATGAGCTATGCTCAAAGTTTGTGTTGGCTTTATAAAAAACTTTAATTAATGACATATCCTAACTAGTGATTTGGTCACAAGTTATTGCGATATTCTTTTCGATAAAAAAAAAACCTCAAGACAAACATGTGTGTTGCATTAAAAGTTTCATAATTAACATTTCTTTTACATGCTAACGTTGCTTAACATCATAGAAGCTTGCATATGATCATCAGCGATGAGTTTAATCTTGTGAGACTTGAAACTCTGATGAAAATGGCGAATCATTTCAAGGATGACCATATCCAGGGGCATGTCGCCTGAAGACTTTGCTAAGCAGGGGCAAGTTTGTTTCCCAGTTGTTACTCTCATATTCTGAAGGACAAGTTCGAGGATTTTATTGTGCAAATGCAGTCGATCTGGGACAGTTACGTCGAGATTCGACGAATCCCTACAAGAGTTTGAAGACGCTAAGGCATTGTTATGGCCTGTTTTCTGTAAAATCCTCTTGAGATGTTTTCTTCTCATAAACTATGTGGGACACATTTGCTTGGGAACTCTGCTAAGCAGGCAGGGGCAAGATTGCTTCCCATTTGTTACTAGCGTTGTTTGAATTTGATTGTTGTTGGTATGCAAAGTCCATCGTCACCAATTTCCTTGTTCAAGTTGTTTCCCAATTGTTGCTTTCACCGTCTGGCCATCCCTAAAGAGCGAGTTTGAAGACTCAGTTTTCAAGAATATAGTCAATCTGGGGCAATTACGTCGAGATTAGATAAATCTCTCCAAATTCGATGGCTTAGTTGCACGGAATACCATCAGTCTGGGGCAATTACGTCGAGATTCGACAAATATCTCAAAGAGTTGGAAGACATTGGAATAGTGGGACGCCAAGTTTTCTGTAAAATCCTCTTGAGGCGACTTTTTCTCATAAACCATGTGACCTGGGGCATTTAAGAATCGAAGACTTTCATCCATTCACAACAACTATTGTTTGAAATGGCGACTACCACACAGTTTATCAATGCATAACTACATTGTTCTCACAACATCCTTCACCCATGCTCCAAGGAGTTTTTGTCTCAAGTGGTGTGATGATTCTCCCCAGTAAGTTCTACTTCAGGGGTCATGACAATTCCCCGGTGAATCTCTATTGGCAGTTATGGCTTGTTTGATGCAAGATTTCCCTAGTTGGCAGCCTAAGAATCCCCCAGTGAATTTCCTTGGCTTCAACCTTCCCCAGAGAAGTAACTGTTGCTTCACTCAACGGACTTCTTACAACTTCAATCTTCCCCAGCGAAGTGGATGTTTATTTCATCCCCATGAAGTTTCAACTCTGACATCTTCAGTTTGCAACTTTGGTTCGAGCTTCCCCCAATGAAGTGGATATTTATTTTATCCCCTGGGTGGCCTCAGTTCTGGAATCTCCAATTACAACATCATTTTAGACCACTTCGGTTTGCAGTGGATATTTATTGTATCCCCCATGAAGTCTTTCCAGTCATGAGTTTGATTCTTTACCCAGTGGATCTTTCTCATTCTCAACAGAGTGACCAGATTTATCTTGACAATTCCCTAAGTGAAGTCATGATGGTCATCCCCAAATGGAGTGCGCTCCTTTCCTCAGAGAAGTTTGAAGCCTTGAAGCAAGACTTTGTTTTTATATGTGGTTTTCCATTTCATCCCCAGTGATGCTTCTATTGGCTGAGTATCCGCGTCGAGATGTTTATTTCATCTCCGGTCTACTTCTCTCTGTCTGTTTTGTCAGCATAAGCATAACATGCATTCATTCATATAGATACATGGCATCGGTGCATTTTGCATTTTTGTGCTTGTTTGTTTATTCTTTCACCTTGGTTGTGTTTACCCCCAAGTGATCGGGTTTGTCTTCTCCCTCCAAGTAGAGTCGTCAGCCCTAGGCAGAAAGAGCACAACCTTTCTAAATTCCCCACTGAGTTTGATTCTCGTGGACAATGGTTGCTTTAGTTTCTTTTCCATCTTTTGGATAAAGATAAACCTCAGTTGAGTTTATCCCTCACTGGATAGAGTCTTGCTTGACCGTTTCTTTTCAGTTATTTCCTAAATTGAACTTTGGTCCCTGACAATCACAATTTTGAATCTCTCTAGGTTGTTGAACCTAGATCGAGTGTGCATTTATTTTGCACTATGGCTCCCCAGGATGAATCTAGTCAAAGATCACCATTGAAGACAAATATTTCTTCGGCAGTGTTGTTATAACATCTTGGAATTTTTACCCAGACGACAAGTGGCAGCCTCTTTATTTGAGCAGCTTGTTTTGGTCTCAAATTTTCTATTAGGATGACAAATGGCAGTCTCTTTTCAAGACAGTTTGTCTATCCCCAGAAGTTATCAAGATTATCAACCTGTTATCCATCAAATGGCCTCTCTCCAAAAATTCGTCAGAGAAGTTTGTTGAAGACTTTACAGGTTTTCTCTTTATTTGAGAATTCATGTTACACGTGATTTTATTTCAAACTACAGCAATATTGCTCCTCAGTGATATTCTCCCAGTGAATCCACTATTCAAAGTTACTTCCATCAAATGGCATCTCTCCGAGAAGTTTGGTGAAGATTATTACAGTTGATCTCCCTCTTTATTTGAGAAGACGTATTTTGCAAGTCATCCGGCCTGCATCTCTTTTTGAAGATCCCTGGTGATATTTTCTAATCTCCAGTAAGTTATGGATTCCAGCTGAAGTCTTCAATCTCCAGTGAAAATTCCAATCCCCTGTGAAGTTACTTTCTAACAAGTATTCGCCTTTCCAGGAGGAATTCAATACCTTTGCTCGAGGCAGACAACCTCGTAGCTTTTATTTCAAGACTTTGCTCGAGGCAGACAACCTCGTAGCTTTCATTTCAGACTTTGCTCGTGGCATACAACCTCACAGCATTTATTTCAAGACCCGCTCGTGGCATACAACCTTGAAGCGTTTATTTTCAGACTTGCTCGTGGCATACAACCTCGCAGCATTTTATTCAAAACCCGTTCATGGCATACAACCTTGAGGCGTGGGGAAGTTTATTTACCCTTTCTAAATGGAACATTTAGTTAAAGAATAAGCTTAATCATATTTTGATCATTGGAAGCTTATTTTGGTTGTTACCTTTGCTTAGGCTATCATATGTTTGATAGTAGGTAATATACCATATCTTTTTTGTCAGATACCTTTGCTTAGGCTACCAGGTTTGGTAGTAGGTCATCTTTCCTTTTGTGTTTACCTTTGCTCAGGCTATCATGTATTTGATAGTAGGTAACATATCTTTTCTTTTGGTCAGATGCCTCTGCTTAGGCTACCGTGGTGGTAGTAGGTCATCTTTCCTTTTGGTTATTACCTTTGCTTAGGCTATCATATTTGAGAGAAGGTAACACACCTTTCTTTTGGGTCAGACACCTTTGCTTAGGCTACCGTGTTTGGTAGTAGGTGACCTCTTCCTTTCAAGACAATTACCTCTGCTTAGGCTATCATATGTTCGATAGTAGGTAATATGTCTATTGGATTTTTGGTTAGATACTTTTGCTTAGGCTACCATGTTTGGTGGTAGGTCATCTTTCCTTTTGTGTTTACCTTCGCTTAGGCTATCATATGCTTGATAGTAGGTAACACACCTTTCTTCTGGGTCGGACACCTATGCTTAGGCTATCGTGTTTGGTAGTAGGTGATCTTTCCTCCCCAGTTTATTACCTCTGCTTAGGCTATCGTGTGTGATAGTAGGTAATATACGCCCTTTCATTTCAACTGGATACCTTTGCTTAGGCTACCAGCTGTTGGTAGTAAGTTATCCTTCCTTTCAAGTTTCTTGCCTGTTGTAGGCAATACACGCCTTTGTCCTATTTTAAGCTACCATGTGATTGTCAGTTGGTAATCTCTTCCCCAATGGAGTTGGATCTTTCCCCGTGGAGTCTTGCTTTTGCCAAGTTGTTCCTCGTCGGGTCTTCCATTTTTCCCCTGTGGTACCCTTCCCCATAGGCTTCTCTGTCTTGCATTCATTTCATCTCATACCATATCATCTGCATTTGTGGCATCTTAGGGCCAAAAATTGTGCATGTTTATATTTAAGCCTCTCCCATCTCGTCGAGACGAAGATTTCAATCTCCATAACTCCGGATAGAAGAAACTTAAATAGGGGCATCTGTCATACCCTAATTTTTGACCCTAATATCCCACCTCTTTGTGCATCATCTTGCATGTCTGCATGTTTTATTACTAACAGGTTTGTGCAGGTACGTTAGTTCTCCCAGTCAAGCTATTCAGGGCCTGACCAATGGGTTCAAATTTCAGTGGTCCTAGGGTTTCTACTGGATTTGGGCTTCGCTTCTAGGGTTCTTTCATCATTTTGGGCCATTCTTGGATCAATACTTTGAAGATGTCTTGGATGGACTTTCTGGCTATATCTCATTAAAATCGAGATCAGGCATTGGTAATGTATGAGTCAAGGATGCCTCAGGATTACGATGCTAAGGTGTATTATTAATGCTTCCTCATTGCTTCAGTTGAAATTAAGTCGTGGTGCAAAAGAGGAGGCCGTGGGTTCATTAAGGTTAAGGTGACAAAGAAGTGTGACTTGGTTTATGGATGACATCAAAGCCTGGGTACATAATGTTTTGAGTTACAATAATTCAATTTGGTTGAATTAAAGATGGTGCAAGAATTTTCAAAAGATCCAAATTTCGAAATTCACAAATTCAAGTGGATATTATATAAAAGTTGGATTCAAAAGAAAAAGGGAGAGTTTCCCTCATACAAAGAGTAGCACCATTCAAAAACCAAGATTACATAATTCAAAATTCATTCAAAGAGATTTACAATGTCAAGTCCAAAATATTTTGCATAAACCCAACACACCATGTCATAGTTCAAGTTCCCTTGTCCTAGGGCCCACTCAAGGAAAAAGGCCTACTTTCCATGTTTGAGGACCTCACTAAGAAATGCATTAGCCGTCTATTTTGATGCACTTGCACTTATTCTGGCAATAAACAAGGCTGCATGGATCAATTTGAGGATGGCCATGTTCATTATGGAATTGATTAATAATGTTCCGCAAATTATTTTTTTTATATATAAGGCTATACTGAAGCAACTTTCCTCCCAGATAAAGGCTACAAAAGTCTGCCTACGTTGTGGCACTTCATGGCCATTTACAAGTACCTGAATTCATGATTCATTACACCAAAATTGGAAGCACATTAAAAAGAAAAGAAAGCATATTAAAGTTTACAAAGATCATAAAATCTATTTTCACTTCATGATTTCACACTGGTCTTCACTTCATTATTTCCAAATAACTCCGCTAGAACTACGACAGCTTTTTTTTTACAGTGATTATTGATGGTCATAGAAGAGGCCAATAAGCTTGTGTTGAAGCTAATTTGTACCATGTACTTTAAATCCTTTGTTGCGATGTATTGCAAAACTTCATTCTTTGATAAAAGGCCCTACCATCATTTGCTGTGGATGGCGAACGCTCGCCTCTAACCTGCAAGATTTCTCTAAGTCAGTTTTCCCCACATAAATTCCTTGGCCAAAATAAGTTCATTGGAACTTAGGCCTCACCTTGCTTATCTTTTTGAGCCAACATCAATTTGACAGCAACAACCTTCTCTAGTTAAAGATTGTTTTCACAAAACCAAAACTACTCAATTGTTTTCACAAGCTTATCGTCTTTCAAAACAACAATGGACCTTGTCCTCTCCTTTCTACTTGTGATGTCCTTCTGCTGAGAAACCAATTAGGATGTGGGTGAAGTCTCATAGGAGAAGTTTGCCTTAGTTGGTTGCCGAACCATCGATTGATTCATATAGAAATGAGATGCAGGTTATGTCAAAAACAAGCAGTGGAAAATCTAAGAGTTCAGCCTTGAAGAAGCATCTCGTAACGACCGAGGGAACCGCATTCCATGACCTGCAAGGAAAATTCAATTATATCAAGAGATTTTCAAGTTGGAACAAGATGTAAATACCGACTACACGGTACAGAGACGTGTTGATCGCATCCAATCTCCCGCTTGAGTCACTAATTGAAGATGAGAAGAAGGCGACCTCACTCCTTAAGGATAAATACTTGGTCCTCGATTCACTTGTCGACTCACAAACTCCCACACCATCAGCTTCAAGAATTTCTTCGTCGTTGTCGACAAAATAAAATCTGAAAGAAACATGAAGAGATAAAGCCAGCAGCCATACAATTGTGGGGAGGAAATCAAAAGAAGATATGCAACTATCAGTGGATTCAAAAAGATTTGAGAAGGATGTTAAAGCCACCATTAATACCTGCCTCATAGTATGGTTTCAAGCTTACCGCTTTGGAACTCATCAAGGCTTTCCATTGTCCCACTCTCCACAAGTCATCAAGACTGCGGTCATGTTCAGCAAACAGAGACAAAGAACACGGTTAAGGCAATGGAACGTTAGGGAAAATCCAATCATTCATGAAATTGTCGATCACGAGAATCACAAACATTAATAGCAAATGGCATCAAATCTTCAAGTGTTAAACTGAAGCATTATAGTTTTGGCAAAAATCTCAAACATCAAATATCTTTATCACAAAATCAATACAGTTTTGGCAGGAAATCGAAAATCATCGCAAATGCACAGTCTTTATTTCCTAAACCAGAATTCGATAATTAATTCGAAATCACCGAATTTAATTCATTGAGTCTATAAAAGAGACACAACGGTGAACACAAGGGAGATGAAGAAAAAGTTCATACACTATTCACTCGCACAAAAACTTGCAAAAATACAGAGCGAAAACTCACAAACACCAGAGAAAAAATCGCAAACACATGTACATCATGGAGAAGTGAAAAATTACATCAGTTCTTCATTAAGCTGTGACCTCAACAATCAGAAGCAGAGTTTACCGGAAGAAAATTCATATCCTCATTCGCAAAGATACCACACATAGCAAGAAATATCACATACATAGCAGAACAAACTCACCACCGCCTATATACAGAGGATCACACCAGGGAACACGATTTGAAGTACGAGGCGTTGCAAGGAAGACGACGCACATCACGACATCGCATTCCACCGGATACATTCTCCACACCGTGGTTATCAGCTCCGGCGACCCCCAACATCATCGGATCCTTCTCCGCCGCCGCCGTAAACCTTGTTCTTCATCGTTCCATCTCCTTCGTTTTACTTTCCCGTACCTTGTATTATGTAATCATGAAAATATAATGGAAATTGGGGTATTGGGTTTGCTTGGGGTCGGGGTTTTGATTTGCATTGTTTGTTGATAGGAGAACACGAGAGGTTGCGGCAACGAGGATTAGGGTTTCAAAACCCATTTTGAGAGAAAGAAAGAGGGAGTAGCGAGAGGGTCTGAGGATGAGAGAGCATCTTTCTCTCTTTTCTGTTCTTTGGTTTTTTAGTGATGATTCTACACATGCACGCACACACTACATGTCATGCACCCACTACCATGTCCGTCAGATCACACTTCGCACGCATCCAGTGGCTGTGATCTGAGGGTCTGCGATGGACCCTCTTCCATTGAGCACACCAACTCCCTCCGTTTCTAACTCTTTCCTTTCAGTTTTTTTTTTAATTTGTTTTTTAATTAATTAAAATAAAACTTTTAAATAACTTTTTCCTTTATAATAAGCATCCTTTTTTGTATATATCTAAAATATTCTTTTATAAAACATAAATTTTTTTTTTAAAACTTTGGTTAAAATCTTTTCTTTTAATAAAACTTTTTATAAAAATACAAAAAATCTTCCTTTGATTAATAACCTTTCTTCTTTTTTATATAACTTTAAACTAAAAATAATAAAAAAAAAAACTTGTTTTTAATTAAAGTCTTTTTATTAACAAGAAAACCTTTAACCTTTTCAAATTAGTTAATAATTTCTAACTTACCTAATTCTTAATACTCTTGTTAATTTCCCTAAAAAAAAAAAAAGCCTTTTTCTCTAATAAACCGTTCTTTTAGAATTCCTCGCGCTAAAACTTACGCTTGAGTGACATAGATTAGAACCTTTAGTTGATATTATGCCTTGCTTATGCATTTTGTGTGTTTACTTTGTATATGATATATGTTTGCTTTATGTCTAAACCCTTTCAAAAAATATAAAAATCTTCGATCCAATGTCGAGCCCATTTTCTACCCATGTAAGTCGATTGCCTTTAGGCATCGCATTCAACCTTTTGGTCACTAGACACAAGACTAGCACCACTTTGCTAGCACTCTCGTTAAATCTTACAATTAATCGCGTAATATCCAAGGGAAAACCCCATGCATGGTAATCAATTATCGTGCATGGTGCATATGCATTTCATACTTCCCTATAGGTCTCCTTACCCCTTAACCCTTAGCAAAACAGATAACAAATAACATAAAATAAAATCAAGAGGTTCCTGTAGAGTACTACAGATATCTAGGATGCTAACACCTTCCCTAGGTATAACCAACCCCCGAACCTTAGAATCTTAGTGCATTTGCATCGCATTGTGGGAATTCGGTTTTTCTCCCTTCCCTTGGATAAAATCAAAGACCGGTGGTGATATAAAAAAATGCGATCCTAGTTAACAAATAACTATGGTATCCAATTTTCACCGCGACACTATTCCTCTTGATTACCTGCACGTTCCCAACATAGGGACAACATTCAAACAGAAGGGGTGAGATATATCGAATTTTATAAACGAAGTATGATAAATAATACATAGATAGGAATCATACAATTATCACCACTTCACATCAACAACGACACAACAATCAACAACAACTTGAAAAATGCAACTTTAATGCGACTCGACTATGTTATGCATGTGGTACCATTTGGAGTAAAACTCCCAACTTAAAACTGCCAGTTTATCGAGGCATCAAGGCATAAGCCTTCAACTTTCAACTTGTGCCAATCCAGGCCGACGTGGTGTGAGCATCGGCTCCGACATAATAATGCAAGTATGCTATATGGCATGTACGACTCAACAACGTAAACACACAACAACGTCAACAACATAAGCAACTTATACAACATGAACAACTTAGTCAACTTTGGCTATTACGCCTTCAACTTAAATTTTGTCTGTATATCAGAACGAAACAACACAATCAGCTGTACCTGTAAATCAACTTTTCCGACATAATTTCAACAAAAATCGCTTACTAAATTACCCGACTTACCCCGACAATTTTTGTTAAATTTCGGGCAACTAAATTTTCTGCCTAAATCGCCTAAACCGACTAAAACTATACTGTTTTAACTTCTGCGATTAATACGAACTTATTGTAAAATTCTGTTTTCTGTTACTACTACTATTACAATAATTTCCAACCTTCTGTCAAAACCTGTTTGCTGCTATTTGTTTCATTTTCTGTCAAAACTACTACTACTACTTGTTTTAATTTTTGTCAAAAAACTTGAGAATGATTTTTCCTGCTCATCTTCATTTTACTGGTTCTGATTTCCAACTAATCTTTCTACTACCAGACAATTTAAAAATCCTGCTACACATATTTTTCTTCTAATTTATACTATTATCTTAAAGTGAAATTCCTAACAAAAATCACTAAATATGGTAATTCACTAAAAAAAATACCTCACAGGGATTAGGTGGCTTGAGCCACCAAAATTTCCCTTCCAACAGAGGTGGTTTGCGCCACCCTTATTAAAGGAGAAGGTGGCTTGCGCCACCCCTGGTCCATGTGGCTTGCGCCACTCCCCTTGATTTCTCAAGGTGGCTTGCGCCACCAAAATGCTTTGCACAGGGATGGTTTGTGCCACCCCCTTCTTTATTTTTTATTTTTTTTATTTTCTAAACACGACCAGTATTAATTTCTTCCAGTTTTACGGTGCTCAACCCAGCCTCCTCCATGGCTCCAATTCACACAGTCAATCACAAACATATACCACAGCATAATCGAATTCCACAAAGAACCATTAAACAATACAGTGCAGCACATAAAACCAGAACAATTCATCATAAAATCAACACATTCATAGTAGAAAAAGTATACAATCCCAACCCCACCGGTAGCAGCTTTCTCTCGGTCTCTTCTCTCACGTTCTTCCTCTTCTTCTCTAACTGATACCAAAACCTAACTATTTCTTTCTATTTTATTAAAATACTATTATTCTAATATAATATCTAATGGGCCTAAGTCTTACACCCCTTAATTTACTACTTTCTACACGATTCCAAGCCCACTTAATCAAACACTCTCCTATAACTATAATATTATTTCTAATATTATTTCTACGAATTACCAACTTAAAATACCGACTTAACGACTTAATTCACCGCAACCCAAAAAAATCAACCGAATAATTCACAAATAATTAGTTAAATATTCAATTAAATAAATAATTAATATTTGGGCGTTACACGATGCGGGCGTCATCCTGGAAAGCAACGAAGGAATCATCGTCGAAGTATCACTCACCCTATCCGAGGACCTGGGCGCAGAAGAAGTCGTCATCTGCACAGATTCGCAACTCGTGGCCCTCCGAGTCCGGGGAGAATATCAAGCCAAAAAACGACAACCTGGCCGAATACTTAGCCCTGGTCAAGAAGGAAATGGCGAAGTTCGCAACAGTGGAAGTGAAACATGTTCCCCGCGAACATAACGTGCGAGCAGACGTGCTATCCAAACTAGCCAGCACAAAGAAGAAAGGCAGGAACAAATCCATCATACAGGAATTACTTCCTCGACAGGCCTCCCCGACCCTCGACGTGCAGGTGATCGGCGACAACAACTGCTGGATGACCCCTGTTTACAACTATCTCACCAAAGATGAACTTCCGTCCGACCCAAAAGTGGCCATCACAGTTAGGCGAAGAGCCCGCTCTTATGTCTTGGTCGAAGATAAACTCTACAGGCGGGGATTCTCCATTCCGCTGCTCAAGCGTGTCGAGGAAGAAATGGTCGCGAACGTCCTGCGCGAAATCCACGAGGGAATCAACGCCCAACATCTCAGCAGAAGGTCCCTTGCTCGAAAGGCCCTCCGAGCAGGATATTACTGGCCGACCATGCAGCACGATGCGAAAGAACACGTGAAGAGGTGCAATAAATGCCAACGGCACGGGGACATGCACCTGGCTCCACCTAACGAGCTCATGGCAATGTCCTCCCCATGGCCATTCGCCTGGTGGGGCCTAGACATCCTAGGACCCTTTGTAGTAGGATCAAATCAGAACAAATACCTAATAGTGGGCGTAGACTACTTCACAAAATGGATAGAAGCGGAGGCTCTGGCCAAAATAACTGCCCTCAACATACTGCGTTTCTACAAATGAAACATCCTTGCACGTTTCGGCATTCCCCAGGAAATAGTGACGGACAATGAGACGCAATTCACAGACAGAAAGTTTCAGGACTTCGTCGCCCAACTGGGCACGAAGCAGCACTTCGCATCCGTCGAGCACCCCCAAACAAATGGGCAGGCTGAGGCAGCTAACCGAGTCATCCTTCGAGGCCTCAAATGAAGGCTGGACGAAATGAAGAAGGCTTGGGTCGAGGAACTGCACAGCATATTGTGGGCATACCGTACAACCCCACACTCTACAACCAGGGAAACACCCTTCCGTTTAGCATACGAGACTGAGGCTGTAATCCGCGTCGAAGTTCACGTACCCTCCAGGCGGACAGAGTCGACCCTGGACGAGGAGATGAACGACGAATCATTAAGAGAAGAGCTCGATCGCGTCAAGGAAATCCGAACCGGGGCAGCCCTCCGCGAAGCCTCACTAAAACAAAAAATTACCATCAGGCACAACGCCAAGGTGATACGACGAGAGTTCGACGTGGAAAGCCTTGTTCTAAGAAGAAATCACAAAGACTCTCGCGAAGGCAAACTAGCAGCCAACTGGGAAGGACCTTATCGCGTCCGAGCAAAAACGGAAAATGGGGCCTACTACCTAGAACATCTCAACGGGGAAGAACTTGCTCGACCATGGAACGCCGAAAAGCTAAAACAATACTATAGCTAAGGACCTAATTCTTGGTTCGACCCGTCACGATGACAGACGTCAACTACCGACCACTATGCACGCCTAGGTACAAGCGTTGCATACCGATAAAGCAGAACCCCGCTCAATAACGAGCCGAGTAACTGCTCGACGACGGACCTTGATCGAGCATCGCCGTCGTCAAAGTACGATGATCGGCAGAATCCCAACTCGCGATGGGACGTTCACGTCGCGAACTCAGGCCTCAAACGCGATCTGAGCTCTACATCCCTGCCAGGACATTCCCCGGCCGTTCGATCAGTACCCCTAACTGCCGAACACATCTACAACGAGCAATCCCCCTAAAAGATCGCATAAGTCCAATACTCCCTATCACGGGCAGACACACATTCACAACGAGCATGAGTACAACACTTAGCAAAAAATAAAAGCAAGTAAAACCATGCAGATAGCAGAATCGAACATATAATTCAAACATAAACAAGTGGGTACTAGGACCACGGCTGTACTGGATTACATAAAATGGGGGCCGTGCCCCCCCCCCCAAATAAAATTACAACAACTACTCAGCACGCAGGCCAGATAAATTACAACAACAAAAACAGACTCCTCACTCGTCCATGTGCTCGGCTGGCTCAGACTGAGGCCCCTGGTCCTCCACGGCCTGATCCTCGGTGTTCCCTTCAAGGAGAGCGTCGGGCATAACGATCCGGCCATCCTCAACATGCGCCAGATAGTGGGTACCCTCGACAGAAAAGTCAAGCTCGGGGTTCACCACCCGCAGTTGAGCCACGACATTTCTGAAGGATTCATCCGCGATGGCAATACTGTCATCCTTGGCCATCAGCATACGGGCGACCAGCTCGGATCTTGTCCTTAATTCCTTCACATCCTCCGGCTCATCTTCACCCGGGGCATTGACCGCCCTCAACTGCTGGACCAGCTCCTCGGAAGCTTTCTTCTCCGCCGCCAGCGTGGAATTCTCCTTCTTCAACTGAGCTACCTCCTCCTCAGCCTTCTTCCGGGCATCATCAACAACCTTGGCTTCTTATCTGAGAGACGCCATGGTAGCCCGAGCAGCGTTAAGTTCGGCCTCAGTTGCAGAGTCCTCTTCAGCATAAACGGCTGCCATCTCCAGTACCTAACCAAAGCTGAAGCGTCTTGAGCCACCAACGCCCTTTTTCTCGGGCGGTCCATGCTTTCCAAGCGAAGAGACTCTGCCCGAGGCACCATCAAAGAGTTTCCCTCGAAGAATTTCCTATCGAGGATGCAAAGAGGAAGCTCGAACTTCCCTTTCTCCGATACGCGAGTGAGGTCCATAGCGTCAGTAACCCTTGGCCGCTTAGATCGTCCGGTCAAAGGGAGGGGAGACCCCCGGGGAGCCGGTGTAGGAGAAGAAGAAGTCCCCACAGGAGAATATACCGGAGGGTGAGCACGAGCACCAGCAAACTGAGACTTCAGAGGAACCGCACCGGCCTTGTTCCTCGCAAGAGCGTTCTTCACAACCCTCTCATGGGCCTCAGGCATCTCACCTGCACAAACAAAAGACAAACAAGTTAGTCACGAGGAAAAGAAATAACACGAGCAAATCTAAAATAAATAAAACTACCAAGCAGCTTCTCGACTTTCGCAGGAGTCTTGCACTCCAGTAGTGCCTTGGTGTTGATAAACCGGTACTCAACCCTCTGACTACCGTCCTCCTCGAAGATCGGATTACCCTTGTTCGTCCAGCACTCAGCAAGCAGGAAGGAGTTAACGTACTTCACCAACTCCTCGTACGCCACGGCATCCTGCCCGTGTAGCTCGTGCGGTTGGAGAACGTAGTCGTCGGGCTTCTTGGCGAAATGATCAGGTTCCCAATGAAAGGGGAACTTGTAGATTCTCTGCCCAATAAACTTTCCCGCCTCGTCGCGCATGTCGTTCCCGTCCTCATCCACCTCAATCTTCCAGACGTATGTACTGTCCTGGGCAGCTTTGGACACGGGCTCGACAACATAATACCGCTCCTTAAACGTCCGTATCGACTCTGAAAACGATTTAAACAATTTACGAGGCTGCTTCAGGGAGACCCAACCATACTTCCTCCCCGACAGCTGCCTTTGAAGATGGAAGACTGTGAAGAACAAGGGGAGAGTAGCCCCTATGGAGAGGTATTCGCACACCAACTCGAACGCCCGAATGAAGGCTAACGAGTTGGGGTGCAATTGCGTGGGGGCCAACTTCAAATGCACGAACACCGACTGCTGAAAATCGCTGAACGGCAACCTCAAACCCAGCTCCTTGAAGGAGTATTCATACATGGTAAAGCGGTCCCCAAAATTCGTACATACCCGCTCATCCTCGGAAGGAAAGTGCACCTTCCACTCCCCCTCTGGTCCGACCTCCGTGAAGACATCACCCAAATACGTTGCAAAAGTGGACACATGTTCAGCAGGTTCGGCCACCTCCCACTCCTCCACGGAATCCTCAACGACGTCCTCGTCCATACCCTCTGACTCTTCTTCCTCTCCAACCTCACTCGAGGAACTCGAAGCCGTCGTGCTACTATTTTCCGAAGAGCTTGTTTCTTCCTCGGACGTATCTAATATAATCTATCTATCTGGCCCCGTCGCCATGTCGATCACCTGAAAAGCAGAGAAGAAAAGTGAATTCGACAACAAATCAAATCCACCCTTCCACCGCTAAGTCAAGTGAAAGGGCGCGCAAAGGGCTGAGGACAACGTCCCCCGCCTAAGCCCTAACATCAAAAAGCTGAAACCTCCCCGCGAGGAGACGCTCGAAACAAATCGTCCCCAAACGAGGAGCTTCCCCGCGCTCATACCCAGTTTCCGATCAAAGCTTCGCTGGAAACCGCAAAGCTTCACCGAAATCTGGGAGCATTCTACCAGGAAACTCATCGCGCACTCAGAAGATGAACAATCACGACGGTTACACAAGCGTCGCCATCGCAACGACACCGTCAACCGCCCTCCTAACCAAAACATACTAACACATCCGGTGACATGTCAGAAGTGGAAAAATAGCACAACCACCGTCCACCACCAACAATCACCGGGAATCAACCTATTTCACCCTCTAAACCTAGCCCTAACCACATGCAATCTACCATTGACCACTAAAAGGAGTAGAACAAGCACAGGATCGGAAACTTACTTGATTTAAGAAGACGAAAGTGGCTGCTCGGAGCTTGTAGCGGTGGTCGGAGTAAGCAGACGGCGGTGACGGACATGAGAGTTGAAGGAGACGATGAGAAATCAGAGCGAAAAAGTTCCAAATAGAACGAATTTCCCCCTTTTATACAAAGGGGCACATGCAGACACGCACTCGTAGGCCATGATGACTATCAACTAGCCATCATTACCTAGTGACTGCTACACGGAGCTCTAGGCCCACATGGCGCCCCAACGTTTCCAATTCTGACTGACCTTTAGTCTCCCCTGACACCGGGCAACAAGGTCACGACCACGAATCTCACGGACACCAGGGTTCACGGGCACATTGAGACAACTCTCCTCGTCCTCAAACGACGATGTCACGCTAGATCCCCGGAGTCGCGAGCTGTCCTTAAGTCATCACTCCCATGCTCGGGAGCAACGACTTGGGGGGCTCCTGTTCTGGACTGGACCAATGGCTGGGCATGGCCCAATCCGCTTCTGCTCCAGAGCGGCCCAAATCGCCTAAGTTCAACCCACAAGGGGGCAAAAGTTACCTTTCTGCCCCTCCAACCGGGCAAGGAATGCATCGTTCCTCCCCGGAATCACTGCCCGTTACGCACAGCTCTGATTGCTCCCCGGACAGTTAAGGGCAGGTGCCCAAAACTATGCTTGTGCCCGACATAACGGATAGTTTCAAGCACTCTGCCCGACATAACAGCTAGTTTGAGTAGTTACCTATTCTTTGGGAAAATGGTTATTCCGCCCCGAAAATAGGACCGTTGGCCACGTGCTGGGGGCTCTATATAAACCCTCTCGCTTGAGAGGGTCAGCTATCCAATATTCACCCTACGAACTGACACTTGTACTTGCCCATTTTTCTCTGACCCTTTCTTACTTGAGCGTCGGAGTGCCTTACAGGTACACCCCCTCCTCCTCTCCATATGACCAGCAACCTAGACGTATTTGGTGGCCCACTTCTACAGGATCTGATCCAGCCTTCACGATAAATATATATATATATATGATTATATTATTTTCAGTTTATTTGGTCACGGCATGAACAACTTTGTTGTTGGATTTACTAAGTGTGTGTTTGCTGTGATGTTTTCAACTCAAAAAATGTACATTTAATTTGAAGTTTTCAACTACTAGCTTCTTTATTTTCACGTTATAATATTAAGGGAATATGGTTTTTGTGTTGCAAGCGTTTAATTAAATATTAGTTATCAAATTGAACCTATACCATTTAGAAGTCCATCAAAACTTTCTCTCATTCTAGCAACAATATTATGAAAGTTGGTTTCTACCTCAACCTTACCCATCTTCACCATTTTGACAAACTCAATATAATTAAATATACATGGCATTTCACACTACTACAAAACGCGTAAACAACGACACCATGCTCACAACGCTTCATCCCTACATCGTTGTGACATATCTAAACTAATGTGCGGTTGTATTTTATTTGTTTATTGAATAAAAATTATCTGTATATAACAACGGTGGATAAATCAACCGTGGTGATTATCTGTATATAACAACGGTTGATAAATCAACCGTGGTGATACCATCAAGCTTTCATGTGTTCGAACCTCAGCGCCATCATATATATTATTCCTTTTATGTTAAAGCGCGTCTTTTCTTTTTTATTTAATTTTAATTAAAAAATTAAAAGTTATGACTACGGTTATTTATATACACCGTTGTGATATATTTTGTATGTTTTTTTTAATTTTTAATTCTTAATATAACTCTGGCGCTTTAATATGAAATATCATTATGAAAATAATATATCATAACGGTTTATACTATTGATCGTCGCAGTAGCTTTTCAATATTCTCCAAGCTAGCTAGTTGCATTGTCTCTTCAGTATCCTTTTTTCCATTGAAAATAGAAACCAGATGAAACGTTACACGATTTCAACCCTAAACCCTAACGTTCAATTCTGTGAAACAATACACGATTTCAACCAAAGCTTGCATCATCAGTATCCCTTTGTTGTCATTTTCGTCATCATCGACACGATCGTGAAGAAAATAGAAGATTACGCACCTACCAACACCATCGTCATCATCGTCACCGTCGAGAAGGAAGATAATAACAACACCGTCGTTGTCGTAAGGAAGGAAGACAACAACAACACCAACACCAACATCGTTTACTTCGTCGTCACGTTTAGGGTACGTAAAATATTTTCCCCATGTATCTACAGTAAACTCTTTTGCCATTATTGTTCATGTTGTTGTTGTTGTTTTTGAACTTAGATGTCGACCTTGTCGAGTTCTTCATCAGAAACCAGCGAAGAAACTCAAACAAATTAAAGGTTAGCCAATGAAACTCAAACAACTAAAAGTCAAACAAAAAGATCACAAAGAGGTGTCACAATGATGCCCCAATTCACATCAGTCCGCAACTCATCTGGTGTAAAAATTCCGATCGAGTTTGATTCGCACTACAGATTAGTGGATTGTCCATATTACGCTACTTTTAGGAGTTATGTTGCGTTCCTTGCACGTAGCAAAGTCAGTATACTGGTTGATGATTGGAGAGAAGTGGATGTTAATGTCAAAGACAGCATATGGACAGACGTTAAGGTATTTCATACTATAATTTTCATATATTTGATATCACTACCTATAGTTTCTAATTCATACTTATATATTGATTTAATGTAGTTGAATTTTGAGTTTACCGATGACTCAAAATTGAAAAGAAAGTGGATAACTTATGCCGGTGTTCGTTGGAGGGGATTTAAGTCACGGCTCACGGCTAACTACATTACGAAGCCTAAGAGCGGTTTTCAACCTCCATGGATTCGGTATAGTTTTTTTATCGAAGATGGTGTGGCACAAGTTTGCGAAGAAACGCCGTTCTGAGGAATTCAAGGTTAGTACTAGTCTTATGTAACCTATAATGTTATGCTAATGAGTTATAGATACTAATCATACACATTTTTCACTATGTTAATAACAGGCTAAAAGCGAAGTAGGAATTCAGAACAAGGCGAAAAACATGTACCCCCATAGATTGTCTTGTGGGGGTTACAGGAAACTTGAGAAGAGGATAATGCAGGAAAAACAACAAGAAGGAGGAGATGGTGACATTCCATCTCCACCTTCAAGACATGAGAAATGGAAGAGGGCTCGATTAAGACCTAATGGAGAGTACACCTCTGAGGCTTCAAGAGTAGTTGCTGAGAAAATTATAAGTATATGTTTTGTTTAAATGTGTTTGCTTATGTAAGTTGCTCATGAGTTGTTATTTAAATGTGTTTGCTTATGTAAGTTGCTCATGAGTTGTTATTTAAATGCGTTTGCTTATGTAAGTTGCTCATATTGTGTAGGATAATTTGGTTGTGGCGGCCCGTGAAGGCACATTTGTTCCGGAAGCACGACATGACATATTAGTCGAAGCTATCGGAGCAACTGAGCATGGAGGTCGTGTCCGTGGTGTTGGAGATGGTGTCGGCTTGAGGTCATACTTTGGACCTCAAAGAAGAAGCACCGAAACGGCTGAATTTCTTGCTCAACGACAAAAGATTGAGAAAAAAGGCTGTTTGAAGAGGAGAGGGAAAAAAGGCTGTTTGAAGAGGAGAGGGAAAAAAGGGAGAAATAAGTGGAAAGTTTAAAAGAGTTGTATTCGGTATGTGTCGTAAATCGCGCTTATTTTTGTATGATATATATTGTATGTTCTAATTGAATATATTGTGCTTATTTTTGTTTTATGTTCTAACTGAATGTTATGATGTAAAGATTAAGTGAAAGCTTCGAACAACGAACTAATAATGAAGATCATCGTTGCCTTGGTGATGATCAAACTACAAGTAGAAGTGTCGTAAATCACGCTTCTACAAAAGGAAGTAATTGTACAGCCCCTCCCCCTGTAGATAACCGCAATGGGATATTGGACCCTAGTCCAAATGAAATAACAAGTTTATACTTGTCCATTTCAACAACAGACCTTGCGCAAGCTCTCCCGCTAGAACATTGCCCGAAATTCGATTTAGTGTATTACACTCCTGAATATGTGAGGGATTTTCTCGCTGGATTTAAGTGGCTTGACATAGCTATTTTGCAAGTTTGGTGCACATAAGTATATAGTCGAATATACATGTCATTATAGAACATTATAATTTTTTGTATTTTCTCCCTTAATTTATTCATTTTCTTTGACCATTTAGGTACATTCACCGTGTTTGTATAGAATTGAATAAATCAAGTACCTATGGAATCTTGGATCCAAGTTTTATTGCTTGGGCGTATAATGATAAAAATATCAGAGAAAAGTACTTGAAAAGCCGGCTAAATGACGGAGGAAAAGAATGTTACCTTGCACCATTCCTCTGTGGGTTAGTATTGTTGTAATTTATTTCTATATTCTATATTTAGTTTTGTTTTAGTAACAACTAATAATATATATATATATATATATATATATATATTCTCGTGTTCATTCAGTGGTCATTGGCAATTGATCATAATATCGTTTAGGGCAAATACGGTGACATTACTGTGTTCCTTGCACGATCCACTCCACAAACCAATGAAAGATCTTGTATTAACGTAAGTGTCTTTGTTTAATAATATCATTTTCTTTGGCATTAATTGTAATTAGTTTTTCATGTAATATGTTTAATTCAATTTTCAATGTGCAGTATTGTGGAACAAGTTAATATAATGAATAATGTTAGGAAAAAGCCCACATACCTTGCTCCTAAAGTAAGTGGCCCGACTACCTGTTTATTTCATTTACATTCATGCATGTGTGGTTGTATTCATGTTTTTATATTCATGTAATTTGTAGACGAGGAAACAACACGGGAGTTACGAGTGTGGGTATTTTATCATGAAACACATGTTAAACATTGTCCTTGCCCGCACTGTTGATTCATGGGATACGGTATATATGCCATAAAATGTTTACATATATTAATATTTAAGTTGACTATTGAATTATTATCATGCATGATCTTTAATTTTTTGCTCTTATGTAGATGTTTAACGACGAAACCCCATTCCCCGTTGAGGACTTTGTGGATCTTCGTAAACATTGGGCGTATATCCACAATGTGCTTAAGGGTTCTGCTCCTGCTGTTTGATATATCAGCAACATTTTTTGATGCACATATTTTTGGCTTTTGATGCACAGAATGTGAACAATAGTTTTGGCTTTTGATGCACATAATGAAATCAATAATATTGGCTTTTAATTTAAACAATGTTAGCAGTTTAAATCTCTGATTCATTTAGCTTTTGATGTAAATTTCTTTTGATGTAAATTCTCTGATTCATTTATAAGGATAAAATATAGGAAGAATTGTGTTTGATGCACATATTGTGTTTGCATGTAAACAGAAGCTGTTTTGACAGGATAAAATATATGAATAATTTGATAAGCAGATAAATTTTATATTTAAAACAGGCTATTTTTGGCAGCGGTTATAAACATATCCGTAGTTGTATGTCAAATGCTAATATAAATAAAAATGTTGTTGCTGAGAATCGAACCAGATCACAGTTTAGTTATATCACAACGGTTGAGTAAACTAACCGTTGTGAAATGGTGAGCGCATACTGGAATACAACAACGGTCCCAGGACCGTCATTGTACGTACCTCATATACAACAAAACTCTACATAATAACGCCTTCGCCCCCGTCATTATATGTCATTTCCAACCGTTGTTAAATGGGTTTTTCGTAGTAGTGTCAACACCATAGGGTTGTCAAAGCCCTTACGACTCCAAATTATTATTTTTGGGAAAACATGCAATTCAAGGTTTTGGATGGTAAAAAAGAAATATGAGAAAACAATATTTGTGCAAATAAATTTTATGGGGTAAACTTTCTATTAAGTGATCAGTAGATTGAATTACATGATCAACCTATATGTGAGCAATTAGAAGGGCAAACCTTAACTAACTGCATATGAAACTAACTATTTTAGCTTACTTGTGTTGCATGTAACTGATTTGCAACACAAGTAAATCCTCTTACTTATGAATTAGATCCTTAATACTTCTCTTAATTCATATCAACTATTTTTCTTATTCCTATCATTTACTTTAGGTAGTCAAATCTTTATTTCTTAAATGGTTTGGTGAATATGTCTGGAAGTTTCAATTCAGTTTTGCAATACTCGACTTCTATCATGTTCTTGTTCATTTGGTCTCTCAATAAGAGATATTTTATCTTAATATGCTTGCTTACACCATGACTCATTGAATGATTAGTTAAATTAATTATTGACTTGTTATCAGCCATAATAATCAAGACTTCAATGATCTTCAATTCTTCCGATAACATTTCCATCCAAAATGCTTGACAAGCTGCATATGAAGTTGCTACATATTCTACTTCACATGATTATATGACCATTATCCCTTGATTATTTAACCTCCACGAGAATGGAGTTTCTCTAACCATGAACAAATGTTTTGTTGTACTTTTTATGTCATTTAAGTCTCATATCCCATCTAAATTAGAATAGTCATATGGCTTTGCTTTATTGCTAATAATCTTGTGGTTTAGCATGAGTACACTATGATTTGGTATTCCTCTAATGTACCTTAGAATTATTTTGGATCTTAGTAGGTGGAATGATCTAGACTTTTCCATAAACCTACTTACTAATCCAACACTTTGATAAATATATGGTCTTAAGTTACATACATGTATCAATGAGCTAATGATATGCTTATATAGGGTGGTATCTACAAGTTCATTGTGTTTTTCTTCTTCAACTTTATGCTTGTTTTCGTGTGAGTGATTGCAGGATTGCATTTTCTCATTTTGAGTTTCTTTAAAATGTATACTCTGTATTTATTATGATACGAGAAAACTCTACTTCTTGTATTCATAAATTTTATTCCTAGGAAGTAAACCAAATTCCCTGGGTTTGACATTTCAAACTCATTATTCATGCTAGCCTTAAATCCTATCAATTCAACTTCATATGATCTTGTGACCAATAGATCATCTACATATAAGCATAAAATAATATAATCTGAATCATATGCACTTTGTGAATCCTAATTTAATCATAAAGTTTTTAATCTTCTTATTACATGCTCTAAGGGTCTGATTTAACTCATATAGAATCTTTTTTGAATTTGTACACCTTCTCTTTTTGCCTTTTGATCTCAAAGCCTAGTGGTTTCTTGACATAAACCTCTTTCTCTATTGGTCCATTAAGAAAGGCATATTTTACATCTAACATATGCATTTTCCATTCTTTGTATGATGCAATTGCAACCACTATTCTTATGGTTGCAATCCTTGCAAATGGTGCATACACCTCATTGAAATCAATTTTAGACTTTTGAAGGAAGCCTTTTTCAACTAGCATTTCCTTGTACTTAGTCATCTTAACATTTAGTCTAAGCTTCAATATGTAGACCTACTTCACATCTATGGCTTTCTTGCTTGAGTTATTTACCAACTTCTTAGTTTGATTCTTCTCAATTTTATTGAGTTCTTCCTTTATAGCTTCTTGTTAGTTCTCATCTTTTAGGCCTTGATTGAGGTCAATTGGTTCTGATTCAACCATTATGGATTCTTCTATTAGGTCATCATCTTCTTGTTACAAATCAGAAAATAACTATTAAGTGAAGATAAGAAGAAATATAATTTTCATTGTAAAGCAAGAACAATCATTGTGAACACTATCACTACTAGAAAACTACTTTTTAAGACAATGATTTAACCTCACATATCGAAAAATCGAGGTATAATTCTTGGAGCACCATGTTTTTTTCTTTAAAAAATGTATAATCTATTTCGTTGCTTTTTTACACCGAGGAGTAAGCTTATTCAGTGTATATGCTTCAAATTCCAGCAGCTTCAGATTATGTTTTTCTTTCATTAAAATTGACACCTTCCTAAATATTTTATTTTTAATCTAAAAATACGCCACTTTTCACCTTAAATGTTTTTTCCAACCGAGGTGAATTTGTTCTCTTGTTAAAATCTCTTCGTTAGGGTTTTGTTTATGTTGTTTAGACAAGTGAAACTGAATGCTACAAGATATATATATATATATATATATATATATATATATATATATATATATATATATATATATATATATATATATATATATATATATATATATATATATATATCTTGTAGCATTCATTTTCACTTGTCGAAACAACACAAACAAAACTCTAACGAAAGAACTTTAATAAGAGAGCCCTAAACAACGAGAGCCATAAACACACATCATCTTCAATACGAAGATGCATGATATGTGTTTAGGGTTCTTTATTCTTCTTCTGAGATCAAAATCAGTTTCTTTCACTTCTTCTTCGGAGATCTGGTACGCCAAATATCACTAGTCATATTGTTGTTGAGAACCGAAACTCTAGAGATTTAATCTTATTGTTGTTCCTGTTTAAACATATTTATGTTATAGATTTATTGATGATGATGTTGTTGTTGTGACCGTCATTGAGACCTTAATTCCTAGAGGTTTAATATTGTTGTTTAAACAAATTTATGCTATAAGTTTATTGATGATGAGTTGTAGTTTTGTTAAGAGTTTTTTTTAGTTGTTGTTTAATGTAAGTTGTTGATGTTATTGTTGTTGTTGTTGTTGTTTAGTTGTTATACTACCCAAAGGTATAAAAATCTATATGTTGTAGTTTAGTTGTTGTTATTGAGTTTGAGTTTTAGATTGATATTGATATTGAATTTATATTTTTTGTGATTCATTGTGCAGCTCTCATTTTGTTCCGTCGAGTTGAGTTTATCATATCTAATATCGATTGTTTGTTTCACTGACCCCTCTTTGAACATATAACCTATTAAATTGATTTTAGAAATATTCACATGAAAATTTATGTTGTATTTGAAGTTGATCTTACACTGATTAATGATTTTCTAGCATTCTACAACTCATCGTTTATCTCATGTTTTTTTATCGTTAAAATCTCTATAATACTTATAGTTTTCGTTCAACTTTCTTCCATATTTGATCATTTTTCAAAGTATCAAATATTATGCTTTTAAGAATGAATTAGTAGAAAAGGAAGTGTTGAATAAAGAACTTGCAAATATTGAAGAGATTTTAACCATAAAAGAGCATAAGATGAATGATGAGTTATAGGATGCTCAAAAATCATTGATTAGTATAAGTTGTTTTTCAAACATAACACAATTGTTCATATGATTATTTTCCTAACCAATTTGAGAAGTTATATGTTCAATTAGGGTTTAGTGAAATAAGCAATCCATATTAGATTTAATAAACTCAATCATATTTTATCCGTCGGTTTTATGTCAAAATTGAAGTGAAAGGTGTTATACCCATCAGTGGAATGTCAAAACCAAGGAAAATGGTGTTTTCGCCATTTAAGAATTCCAAAAAGGATCTCCCTAGGGATCAAACCCATGACCTGTTGAAAATTCGTCAAATTCCCGCTCAAGAATGTCACTAAAACTTGATGAATTCCGAACCAAATATTAATGAACAAGAGTCAATCTTTTTTATTGATTACTCCTCTTGTTCTTCATTCTTAACTCGAGTGAATCAACCACATATTGGTTGCAAGATTTCGCTGCACAGTGATAATGAAATAAGAAAAGAAAACTGAATTTGGGGAAGAAAAGTTTTAAGGTTATAACGAGAGAAAGGAGAGGAAAAACTTGAAAAACATGAATAGTTTCTCTCTGCTCTTTATTTCTATACAACTGCATATGGTATGTTGTGTGTTCCAATCAATAATAAGGAACTCCTTATTTATAGACTGATATTGCTTACACCCAAAGCAATCTCTAACAAACTAACTAACTCAGCTTAAAACACAATAAAGCTAAGCCTAACGAATATTTCGAAGACACAATTCTTTCGATATTTTGACAGCTATTACAGCTCGACATACTCTGTATTTAAAAAACAACACACCCTGTAAAAAATGTTGCTTTGATACAACAAATTATATTACACACCACCTAATTCATCGTGTCTAAGTTATCTACATTCATCATAGATCTCAATTTCTTGAATACTTTGACATGCACTCCTTTCGTCATAATGTATGCAGTCTGATTCTCAAATTTGCAGTGTTCCAAGTTTAGCTTAGCTTTTGCCACTTGATCTCGAAGATAATGGAACCTCATTTCGATGTGTTTTCTTCTTCCATGTGCTATCGGATTCTTCGTCATATTAATAGTAGACGTGTTGTCAATTTTCATGGTAATTACTCCATGACTCTTCGTTGTAATCTCTTTGACCAAATTCACCTTCCAAGTTGCTTGATAAGCGCGAAAAGAAACAAATATGTACTCTGTTTTGCAAGAAAACAATGTTATTACTGGTTTTTTTCTTAAACTTCAAGCAACTGGTGCCCCACCTATCATAAACACATAGCCAGCTGTGGATTTTCTATCCTCTGAAAAACTACACCAACTTGAGTCGGTGTAACCCACTAGCTTGCATTATTTTCCTTTATCACCGGCTAGAAAACAAATCCATAGTCGAGAGTTCCTTTCAAATACCTTAGTATCCTCTTCGTTGCTACTAGGTGTGATATCTTTGACTTCTGCATGAATCTACTCACCATACATACACTATATGCTAGATCAGGCCTTTTGTGACAAAGGTATCGAAGTGATCCAATGAGTCTTATGTACTGCGTTGGATCGACATCATCTTCATTTGTGTCTTTTGAAAGTCACAATATGGGCCCAGTTGGAGTCAAAGTTGGGTTGTAATCTTGCATCTCAAATCTCTTGAGTATTTCACCTATATATCTTCTTTGATGCATCATTAAGCCTCTACTACTCATGTAGAATTCGATGCCAAAGAAGTATGAGAGATTTTCCAAGTCTGACATTTCAAACTCCTCACTTAAATCATGTTTGAAGTCTTTTATCTCCTTCTTACAACTTCCTGTTATCAATAGGTCATCGACATAGAGACATAGTATAAGCAATTCACTATTACTTCTTCTTACATATACTTCATGCTTAGTTATGCACTTGACAAATTCCTTCTCCCTTAGAAAGTTATCTATCTTCTTATTCTAAGATCTTGGAGCTTGCTTAAGTCCATACAGGGCATTATGCAACTTGTATACCTCTCTTTCTTCGTCTTGCTTCACAAACTCAACTGGTTGCGCAACATAAACTTTTTCATGTAAGGGGTTATTCAGGAATGCACATTTCACATCCATCTGACATATGTGCCAGTTATTCATGTTTGCTAGACCGACAACCAACCTGATTATTTCGATCCTAGCAACAGGTGCAAAAACTTCATCAAAGTCAATTCCTTCTTTCTGAAGAAATCCTTTCGCCACAAATCTTACCTTGTGTCGAGTTACTTCTCCTTTGGGATTCAACTTCACCTTATATACCCATTTCACTTTGATTTCCTTCTTTCCTTGAGGCATTTCGACAAGTGACCAAGTGTTGTTGACTTCAATGGACTTTAGTTCCTCATTCATTGCTTTCATCCACTTCGAATCCTTCATTGCCTCAGTTGCATTGACTGGTTTGACATCTACATAAAAAAAATATTGTACCAGCTAACCTCCATTATCAACCACGTCATCTGATGTAATCACACATTCTTGTAACCTTGCAGGCATGTGCCTGGTTCTTTAAGATCTGCTTGTGCTTACTTGAGCTCTGACTTCTTCTTGTCAAACTTATCTTTCAACTTCACTTACTGGTTCTTCACATAAGATTCTCACTAAATCTTTCTTTACATTTTCAGTCTAATCTCATTCCTTATGCTCATCTATGATCACGTCCTTGCTGATTACTACATACTTGTTCACTGGGTCGAACAACTTGTATCCTTCTGTCGAATGATATCCTATTAGAATCATTTAACTCGACTTATCATCAAGTTTTCTTCTCAACTGATCAGGCACATGTCTATGTGTTATATATCCAAATAATTTTAGATGACTCAAGCTAGGCTTGACACCAGACCAACATTCTTCTGGCGTGATTCTTTCTAGCTTCTTCATCGGACATCTGTTCAAGATTTATGTTGTAGTAGACAACTTCTCCCCATAATTCTTTGGGTAAATATGCTTGCTTTTCAATATACTTTTCACCATATTCATGATGATTCTATTCTTTCTGCAATTCCATTCTGATGTGGAGTGTAGGGTGGCACCACCTTATGCATAATCCATTCTTTCTCACATAATGTGTCGAAGTCTTTCGACACATATTCTCCATCACCATCATTCCTCATAATCTTGAGATTTCTACCACTTTGTCTTTCAACCATAGATTTAAACTTGGCAAATACCTCGACCACTTCACTTTTCTTCTTGATCATGTAAGTCCATAATTTTTCAACTGAAATCATCTATGAATGTAACAAAGTATCTGTTACCTCCAATCTAATCCACCTGGATAGGACCACATACATTCGAGTATATGATTTCATGATTTGCCTTCGACTTACTTCTTGTATCCTTGCTGAAGTTATTCTTGTGTTGCTTTGCCTTAACCCATTCCTCACACACTTCATTTGGAATGTCGATTTCTGGTAACCCTGAAACCATATTTCTTCTTTTAAGGTCTTTTATGATTTTGAAATTGAGATGACCAAGTCTATAATTCCATATTCATTCATCCCTGCTAGCTACAGTTGCAAGGTACTTGTACTCTATCACATTAAGTTCAATTTTGAAGGTTCTATTCTGAGATATAGGAGCCTTCACGATTAGCCTTCCTCCTAAGTCGAGAACTCTCATCATCTAGTCTTCGATCAACACTTTATAATTCTTTTCGACTAACTTCCCTATGCTGTGCAAGTTACTTTTCATGTCTGGTATGAATAATACATTGGAAATTACTGACCTCTTGCAATCTTTCCTCATAATCAGAACATCACCAATACCTTCAAATGTTAGAGTATTGTCATTTGCAAATTTTACCATGTTCTTCATTGAGGGTTTTATGTTGACAAACCAATCTTTCCTACCACTCATGTGTGATGAGCATCCCGAGTCCAAGTACCATTGGTCCTGGAATCTTTCTTCATCTTTTATTGTGAGCATTAACAACATCTCTTCTTCATGCTTTTCAAACTTTGCATCATTATCTTGATTCCTATGTTTTTCAGGACAATCACTGGAGTAGTGACCATACTTCTGACAATTGAAGCACTTAATGTGACTTTTGTCAGATTTTCGACCACCGCCTCTTCCTTTACAAGTAACACCACCTCATTGGTTACTTTGTTATGAGGGCCTTCTCTGGTTTGACTCATTTCCCTCCTGCTGGTTTCCTCTACTAGTCGAATTTTTGTAGCCTCTTCTACCTTTGTTGTTGAACCATTTCCATTTGCCTTTCATTTCTCTTGTTGATTACGCCTACAAAGCCATACCACCTTTCGAATTTCTTGCAGCTCTTTCAATCATTCTTTGTTCATGAGATTCAAGCGTCCCTTGAAGCTCTTCCTTTGTCAATATTGACAAATCTTTCGACTCTTCTATGGCTACTACCACGTGGTCGAACTTTGGAGCGAATGACCTCAAGATATTTGCAACTACTGATCTTAATGTTAACACTTTTCCACATAGCTTGATTTCATTCACCAGTTTTGTAACCTTAGTGAAAAAATCATTTATTCTTTCAGTTTCTTCCATCTGAAGGAATTCATGCGTTCTTTTGTGAGTTTGTAACCTCACCTCTTTCACCTTCTCAACGCTTCCAAATGATTTCTCAAAAATTTTCCAGGCTTCTTTCGCTGATTCAACATCATTCAGCTTTTCGAAATTGTATGGATCAACCCATTGATGAATTATAAAGAGAGCTTTATAATCTTTCTTCTTCAATTCTTTATGTGCAATATTTTCTTCATCCGTCGTGTTTTCTACAAGCGGCGTCACTCCCTCCTTCATAAGATCCCAAAGATCTTGATAACAGAAAACAACCTTCATCTATTTACATCAATTCTTATAATTCCGTCCCTTCAAAATTGGGAGACTCGCCGTAAAATGTTCATTCGGATGATTCATCACCATCGTGTTTTGCTTCCCACGAATCGTTAACCAGTGCTCTAGATACCAAGTGTTAGAAATTTGTCAAATTCTCGCTCAAGAATTTCACAAGAACTTGATGAATTCTAAACCAAATCTTAATGAACAAGAATTAATCATTCCTGATTGATTACTCCTCTTTTTCTTCACTCTTCACTCGAGTGAATCAACCACACATTGGTTACAAGATTTTGCTGCATAGTGATAATGAAAGAAGAAAAAAAAGTTAAATTCAGGGAAGAAAGTTTTAGGGTTATAACGCTTTCACCCCAAACAATCTCTAACAAACTAACTAACTCAGCTTAAAACACAATAAAATTAAGCCTAACGAATATGTCGAAGACACGCTTCTTTCGACATTTTAACAGCTATTACAATTCGACATATTATGATTTTTGAATAAAACAGACTCCGTTGAAAATGTTGCTTTGACACAAAGAATTATACTTTCAACATGACCTTTACACATTACTCGTCAGTTGTGTTAAAACCAAGAGGTAAAGTGGCACACTTTTCATGACGCCCTTCGTTACCTCGCATGTGAAACCGAGGTGAGACCTTTTTTTCAACTGAAGTAAAAGACATTTTTATTTGTAGTGTATCTCTTTCAAAGAGTTTCTCAAATTCCCAACTCATTTATTGTCAATAATATTTATGACTTTCTAGTAAAAGGAGATCAACAAGTCAAATAAGTCGGAGATGGGCTTCTGAATCAACATTATGACTTATTTAAGATGGAAGACGATGAAGATACTCAAACCATATTTGCAAGATTTCAAAGTGTTGTTTCTGGACTTTGTGTCATATACAAGAGCTACGTTACCACATATCATGCAAAGAAGATTCTTATAAGTCTTCTGTATATGGGTATTTTTCGACGCCATTAAATGATTTGAAATTTTTAGTATTTTCGACAGACTATTGTTATTCGCAGCTGGAAGTATAAATTGAAGAAGATATTTGAAATATAAGACTTCGACATTTCGACACTGCTGGATGGGTGTGTTGTTTCGACACGAAGTTTGAAATTTAAATGTAAAAGGGCGTTACCTTTGGCAGATTACGCGTGGAGCAAATCTGATGGAGAAAAGACATGCAAGAAGCCATGTGTCGTATTTTTAGGAAGTAACTGTTATTAGCAGTTATTTTATTTGTATATAAATAGGATAGTTGTGATAGGAATCAGTGTGTTCCAAACTTTGTACAAATTACCACAATTACTCAAAGTAACCGTGTGAGAGAAACGAGTGTTCTGGAAAATGTATGTATGGAAAACACCAGTTTACATTTATGCACTTCAATAAAATTCTAAGTTTTCTTCATTTCTTTACATTCAAGTCATTTCCTTTACTTCAACAATTTACTTTATTTCTCGTTTAAACTTATCTTCAATTGTCTTTTCGCCATATTATACCTTTGTTCTTTTAGTCGAAAACCATTAAAAGAAACCTTAGCAAATACAAAACAAATACCTTCCTATTCAAATCAAAGACACTTTCAAAAGCACTTTGTCCTAGGATTTGTGTGGTTGGTCCTGTTAGTAAACTAATTTTCATAAATTAGGAAACCAGAGATTGTTCGTCAAATTTACCAGAGAACAAATTGGCACGCCCAGTGGGACCTAGTGCATTTGTTTAGTTTGTCTTTTGTTCTTATAGAAAATTCTTAGAAGAAAAAGTTTTTATTTCGTTATATGATTCTAAGGAGTGGCAAGTTAGCTGTGAACAACGAAGAAAGACCAAAAAGAACAAGAATAAGAAGAATGGCGAATCAAAACGCGCCTAATAATCAAAATGTTAACAACCCAACGTTTATTCCTTCGACAAGAGAAAATGCGGCGTCAGTTTCTATATCAGAGGCGATACCATCATCTACGGGGTCGACACCAGTGTTTTTGGCATCCCAAAACGCGCCTAGTGTCTCTACAGTTGGACCCCAAATGCCTCATATGACCCCTCCTCCTTTAGGGGGTGTTCATAGGCCATTTGCGATGAATTTTTCAATGCCTCCACATAATAGAGAGCAGCCTTATGGAATGCCAACAATTGTGATGGCAAGTTTGCACAATGCATCATCATTATACTCTAATCCTTTGATTAATGTTACTTCGCCCCTACAAGGATCAGGGTCTAGTGCGAACCACATAGGCAGAATGGGTCAGCCTGTGTCAACGGGATACCAAACTTATATGCCTGCAATCACTAACAATTCTGCACAAGTAATTAGGCAACAAATGGACGAAAGCAACCATGATATGGTGCAGATGCTAACGCAACAAATGGGGGCTGTGTTTAATCCTTTAATACAAAACACCACCCAAACGAACCAGTTATTAGCAGCGCAAATGATGCACATTGCTGACTTCTTTAGTGTTCCTCAAACCCAACCAAGGGAACAAATAGTTCAGGATCCCAGAGTAGTTGTCGAAGAGGAAACCACAATAAACCAGAGGCCAGCGAATGTTCCTCAAGTAAACCCTAGAAACCAAGAGGTAGCGGTCGAACAACCTCATGTCGAAATTCCTGTCCAACAAGAGCCTAGAAGGGTGTTAGTCCATAGAGACCAAAATGTTGATGATGTTGTGCAACAATTGCGTTATAACAACATGCCAGCAGAAAACAATTTAGCAGCCATGGTCGAAAGGATTATGGCCAGAAATGGTGTGAATGTGGGGCTGCAAAGGCCCAGTTATACATCCCCATTGTCTGAGTATATTTTGCAACAAGAATTACCCCCAAGATGGAAAGTCCCCAAGTTTACCAAATTCTCAGGGGATACTAGCGAATCCACTGTCGAACACGTGGCCCGTTACTTGATCGAAGCAGGAGAAATTGCACGCAATGAAAATTTAAAAATGAAATATTTTCCAAGTTCTTTAACAAAAAATGCTTTTACTTGGTTTACGTCTTTGCCTGCAAATTCGATCCATACGTGGGTCCAGTTAGAAAGGTTGTTCCATGAACAATTTTACATGGGACAAACGAAAATAAGTTTGAAGGAGTTGGATAGTGTTAAACGAAAATTCTCTGAGCCAATTGACGATTATTTAAATAGGTTTAGATTACTTAAGGCGAGATGTTTCACGCAAGTGCCTGAGCATGAATTAGTCGAAATGGCAGCAGGTGGTCTCGACTATTCAATTAAAAGAAATTAGACACTCAATATCTGAGGGATATGACATAGTTGGCGGATAGGGTGAGACAGGTCGAACGTTTAAAAGCCGAAAAAGCTAGAGTAACTAAAAATAAGAAAGAAATAGTGGCTTATGTGGGGGTATGTCAAGAAGATGATGATGACGAGAGCGAATCATTTAGTTTCAACGAACAAGAAGTTGAGTTAGTAGAATTGAAACAGGGCCCGCCATACTCCTGTAAAGTATTGGCTCCGTCGAATGGAAAAAACCCAGTCGAACCTGAAAAGAATGATAAGTTTCCTAAAAGGACTTATACATTCGACGTCACTAAGTGTGACGGAATATTTGACTTGTTAGTTAAAGATGGCCAAATGATAGTGCCACCTGGCACTAAAGTGCCTCCTATAGAACAACAGAAAAAGAGAGGTTTTTGTAAGTACCATAAATTTTTAGGTCATAAAACATCTCAATGTTTCCTTTTCAGGGATCTGGTGCAAAATGCCATTCGTGACGGAAGGTTGAAGTTCGGCGACAAGTCGAAGCCACAAATGAAGATTGATTCAAATCCGATGCAGATGGTCGAAGCCCACTATGCTGAACCATCCATAGTGAACATGGTGGAGGTCGAAGAGGGTTCTGACTGCGGCTTTGAAATGATAGAAGCCACTGAAGGTTTCGACACAAATGTGAACATGGTAGAGATCGCTGAGATCCCTACAGATGAAAGTGATGTGGAGGAAATATCCGAAGACTTCATCAATAAACCAGTGATGATCAAGGTTACTGAATACCTTGGCGAAGGAAGCTTGAAGAATTGCATCAACAAGGAGGCCACTGAAGGCCTCAACAACATGAACAAGGATGAAACCACTGAGGGTTTCAACAATGCAAAGAATGGCGAAACTACTGAATGTTCCATCGAGAAAGAGAAGGAGGCCACTGAGGGTCTCAACATTGTAAAGAATGACAAAGCTACTGAAGGTTTCGTTGAAGACAGGAATAAGGCTACTGAGGGCCTTAATGGAGACAACATGGAGTTTGGCGTTACTTTTGACCAAGCCAATACTGAGGTTGGCGAAGGTATCTCTAAGGTTAATGCAAAGACTACTGATGGTCCTGCGAAGTCAATTGTTTATGGGATTCTACGAAGGATAATAGAGGATCCCAGAGAGAAATATGTTGGTTTCTGTTGTCAACATGACATTAAGAAGCCATCTCCAAAAGGAGATAAAAAAGAGGGCCAGGGAGATTTTGACCTGGCAAAGAAGAAGCATGAAATTGAGGAGGGGATCACTCTGAAGATGAACAAGTTAAGTATTGGATAGGGCAAACAGCCAATGTTAATATGGTGGAGGTATCCCAGAAAGTTCCAAATGCAGACTGATGAAGAGCGCCATAGAGAGGAATATCAAAAAGTGGCGTATCCTAAAGAGGAAGAAAATCTGATTGAGTTCCTTCAAAGGTGCCAGAAGAAAAAATCTGAGATTATGCTGTGCCCCCGCTGTAGCGCTATGTTCGACAAAAAGGCAACAGATAATCTGGAGGGAATGGAAAAAGCAAAAAGGAAAGGAAACTGGGGGGCAGTTCCACCTGCTAGAATGGAGAGGTTCGACCCAAGGTGAAATGATCAAAACCAGCAAAAGTTTGGAGGAAGGCACCCAAATACCTTCAAACCCACCAACAAAGCTCCTAGTGATAAGTGGGTTCAACCAATCAGGGAGGCCCAGGGACAGAGAAAGTGGAAAAATTTTGAAGTTCAGAGGGGTTCTTCAATGACTGGCAACAAAGAAGGCGAAAGGCCAAAACCAAGGCCTTATTCCTCAGAGAATTATAAAGGCAAGAATACCATGTCGAAGTCCCAATGGAGGCGATTCCAAAGACAAAAAAGGGCGGAAAAGGAAGCTGCTGAGAAAGGGGTTGCTGAGAAAGTTGCTGTCGAAAGAAGCAAACTAGAGTAAAGTAGCAATGTCCAAGTGATGAATCGAAAAGAGGAATCTTACAGCAACAATTCCTACAATGCAATTGAACCAGTACCATCTAAAGAATAAGTGGGAGAGGATGACGAAATGACTGACGACTTTAGGTCTGAGTCAGACGCGTCTCTCGACATCGTATGCAACGTGGTCTCTGTCCTTCCAAAAGAATACAACCAAGTCATGGAGGTCGAAGAAGAGGAGGATGTTATGGAAAGTGAAGTTATAGGGCACATGCCAGTATGTTACTATATTATGAACAATGGCTGTGTCGAGGAACAAAATGCCTTTTTTGAAAGGCCATATGACTCCATGCGTGGCCACCTCAAGCCTCTATTCATAAAGAGGAAAGTGGAGAACGTGGGAGTGAACAAAATCCTGGTTGATGGAGGGGCTGCAGTTAATTTAATGCCCCATTATATGTTGAAGAGGATAGGGAAAGACGAGTCTGATGCAAAACCCCACAACATGGTATTATCAAACTATGAAGGCAAAGTGGGAACTACTTTGGGTGTTATCCAAGTGGATTTAACTGTTGGGACTATAACTAGACCAACGATGTTTATGATCATAGCCTCAAAGGCTAATTATAATTTACTTCTGGGTAGAGAATGGATCCATGGCATGGGTGTTGTGCCCTCGTCGATGCATCAGCGTATAGCTATTTGGCGAGCTGATGGAATTATCGAAAACATAGAGGCGGATCAAAGCTATTTCATGGCTGAGGTAAACCATGTGGATCGATGCAGCTTCGACAAACACTTGGCCCATATAGCTCCATGCAGTCCAGCAACTTTTGACCTGAAGGCAACTGATAATGCTTTCTGTTCGTTGTATCTCCACCCCACATATGGTTTCCAGTGGGATATGGAAGTGGTCGATGAGGCAAACTATGTCTTTGGGACTGCACATATAGAGCCAACGGGCTGGGGAAGTGAGTTTGGTGACGATGAGTGAGTCATCAGTGCTCGAAAAGATTACGGCTTATATAGCCGAAAATAAACTCAAGGCGGCTCTTGAAGCCGAAGTGAAATACATGGCTGTCAAAGCCAATATAAATGATTTCAACAAACAATGTCCTCAGAGGAATGTTGAAGAGGGTCTGTTCAACGCAGAAGTTGGCGAATGGCATCATCAAAAGCTTGACGCCATTTATGATGACGAACCCTTGGGGTTTGAAAAGGATCCAGCTTCAACAGACATGAAGATGGTGGCGCAGGATCCATTGGAAAAAGTCGATTTAGGACTGGGGGCAGAAAAAAGGCCAACCTACATAAGTGCCAAGATGGACCCTCAGTTAAAAGTCGAAATAGTCAAACTGCTGAAAGAATTTAAAGATTGTTTCGCGTGGGACTACGACGAAATGCCTGGGCTGGACAGGAGTTTGGTCGAATTGAAGTTTCCTATAATAGCAGGAAAGAAGCCTGTAAAGCAAACTCCCAGACGCTTCGCACCAGAGATTTTGTCGAAGATCAAAGAGGAGGTCGAAAGACTTCTGAAATGTAAATTCATTCGCACAACGAGGTATGTCGAATGGATTGCAAATATTGTTCCTGTAATAAAGAAAAATGGTAAATTAAGGGTATGCATTGACTTTCGAGATTTGAATTCAGCTACCCCTAAGGACGAATATCCTATGCCAGTGGCAGAAATGCTTATAGATTCTGCTGCAGGCCATGAGTATCTGAGTATGTTAGATGGATACTCTGGCTATAATCAAATTTTTATTGCTGAAGAAGATGTCCCTAAGACAGCATTTCGTTGTCCTGGAGCCATAGGCACCTACGAATGGGTGGTAATGCCCTTTGGTTTAAAAAATGCTGGGGAAACTTATCAGCGAGCCATGAATTCAATTTTTCATGATTTTATTGAAACTTTCATGCAAATCTATATAGATGACATTGTAATTAAGTCTGTTTCAGGCAAAAATCATGTAGACCATCTTCGACAGTCCTTTGAAAGGATGAGGAAGTTTGGTTTAAAAATGAACCCTCTCAAATGTGCTTTTGGTGTGCAGGCGGGGGATTTCCTTGGCTTTGTGGTCCACAAGAAGGGGATCGAAATCAATGAAAACAAAGCCAAAGCAATAATGGAGGCGAAAGCGCCATCGACAAAGAAGGAGTTGCAGTCTCTGCTTGGGAAGATCAACTTTCTCAGAAGGTTCATCTCCAACCTTAGTGGAAAAACGCAAGCCTTCTCTCCTCTACTTCGACTGAAGAAGGAGGATTTTGCATGGGGGCAGGATCAACAAGCTGCATTCGACAAAATCAAGGAATACTTGACCCATCCCCCAATCTTGATGTCTCCTTGTAGAAGTAAAAGTATGAGGTTGTATATAGCGGCATCGAATAGGACATTAGGAAGTATGTTATGTCAAGAGGATGAAAATGGCGTCGAAAGAGCCATCTACTACCTCAGTAGAGTCTTAAATGATGCCAAAACTAGGTATAACGTAATAGAAAAGCTATGTCTGTGTGTTTACTTTTCGTGTATGAAGTTAAAACACTATATAAAACCAGTCGATGTGTATATTTCTTCTCATTTTGACGTAATAAAGCATATGTTATCAAAATCAATTTTACATAGTCGAATTGGGAAATGGGCTTTGGCGTTGACTGAATATTCCTTAAAATATTTGCCTTTGAAGGCTGTTAAGGGACAAGTGGTGGCTGACTTTATAGCTGACCACGCCATAAATGAAGATTATGTTGAATATGTCGAAGTAGACCCATGGAAACTATACTTCGACGGTTCCAGTCATAAGAATGGAACTGGTATTGGGATATTGATTATTTCTCCTAATAGAATTCCAACAAAATTCAAGTACAAAGTCGAAGGATTATGTTCGAACAATGAAGCAGAATATGAAGCTTTGATAACTGGACTTGAAATTTTATTGGAATTGGGGGCAACTAGAGTCGAAATAATGGGAGACTCTGAGTTGGTAATAAAGCAAGTGACCAAGGAGTACAAGTGTGTTAAAGAAAATTTAATTATGTACTTCGTAATAGCTAACAGGCTCTTGAAGAAATTCGACAATGTAACCATCAGACATATTCCTCGAATGGAAAATCAAGTGGCGAATGATTTGGCACAACTCGCATCTGGTTATAAAGTGTCGAAAGAAAAATTGGAAAAGGCCATTGAAGTAAGAGGAAGAGTTGTATCAACTAAGTTGTCCCCATCAGATTTGGAGACAATAAAGTTAGGGTATGGTGACGAAGAGAGTTTTGAGATATTTAATATAGACGATTCAAGGGTTGAAGATTGGAGAAAGCCCATTAAGGATTATTTACAAGACCCAAATCAGAAAGTCGAGAGAAAAGTTAAGTACAGAGCGTTAAGTTATGTGCTTTTTGGAAATGAGTTGTTTAAAAAGACTTCAGAGGGAGTTTTGTTAAAATGTTTGGGCGAAGATGAAGCTTTTATAGCTTTGTCGAATGTGCACAGTGGAGCATGTGGTGCGCATCAAACAGGCCATAAAATGAAATGGTTGTTATTTCGACAAGGAATGTATTGGCCAACAATGTTGAAGGACTGTGTCGAATTTGCAAAAGGTTGTCAGGAATGTCAGGTACATGCAGGAATACCACACGTTCATGCAAGTGAGTTGCATTCTATTGTGAAGCCTTGGCCATTTAGGGGTTGGGCTTTAGATTTAATTGGAGAAATTCGACCAGCATCTTCGAAAGGCCAAAGGTACATTTTGGTTGGAGTAGATTATTTCACAAAATGGATAGAAGCCATACCTTTGGTAAATGTTGATCAAGAAACAATCATAGAATTCATTCGAAAGCATATCATCTATAGATATGGGATACCTGAGACAATAACAACAGATCAAGGATCTGTGTTTACTGGGAAGAATATGCAAACATTTGCAAATGAAACAAGATTTAATCTTCTCACTTCGACACCTTATTACGCTCAAGCAAATGGACAAGTCGAAGCAGCAAATAAGGTTGTAATAAGTTTGATTAAAAAGCACGTGGGGACAAAGCCTAAGAATTGGCATAAGACTTTGGATCAAATTTTGCGGGCTTGTCGAACGCCCCCTAAAGAAGCAACAAATACTACTCCATTTAGATTGACATATGAACATGATGCAGTTTTACCAGTTGAGGTTTATTTATAGTCGATTCGAATTCAGAGGCATCATGAAATTCCATCAAATACATATTGGAGTATGATGATGGACGAGTTAGTTGATTTGGACGAAGAAAGATTAAATGCGCTGAATTTATTGAAAAGACAAAAAGAAAGAGTCGAAAAGTTTTACAATAAGAAAGTAAAATATAAGACTTTCCTAATTGGTGATTTAGTTTGGAAAGTAATTCTTCCCATGGATCGAAAATACAGGTTAATGGGAAAATGGTCCCCTAAGTGGGAAGGACCTTTTCAGATTCTAAGAGTTTTTTCAAATGGCGCGTATGAAATTGAGGAGTTAGAGAAAGATAAAAGAGTATTTAAAATAAATGGGAAGTATTTAAAGAAATACAAGTCTATACTGCAGGAAATTAAAATAACAATGGATTAAGTTTGCATAAACAATAAAGTGGTGAAATTCGCCAAACAAATGGCATATATGTCATTACAAATAAAATTGGCCTTAAAAGGCTAAATTACAACGTCAATTTAGGAAAAGATTTCTTCAGTTGGTCGAACTTGTTCTTCTGGATTTGAAGTCGACACTCACAAAGGGCTTTGTTTGTCGAAAGTTCTTCAATCTCTTGACTTAGTTTTTGGCTCTGTCAGCATGATGCAAACCCACTGTCAACTCTTGATCAATTTCGTTTTGTTTGGGTTGCTGTAGTGCTTCTTTGCGTTTCTTCTCTCGGGAGATTTTCTTTTGAAGTGCAGCTATCTTTTTCTCCCATTTTTGGATTTTATTGTCGCACGCAGCAGTCTCCTTTTTGTGTTGTTCAGAAAGTTGTTCTAATTCAGAAACTTTGTTGGTAGATACAGCAACAGCATCCCATTCGGCAAGTTGAGTCTCAGATTTATTTGTGATTTTTTATGAATAATCTCTGAGGCGATGGAAGTCTGCTATTGTCAGATCAATCATGGTGGTCAGGTCCACCACAAAGTTGCTTACTTCAGCAAGGGCTTCCAAAACATTAACTTGCTTCAGGATCTTTTTCAAGTCGAAGTGGGCGGCTGGATCATTTTCCAAAGTTTTGAACAAGTCCACATCCATAATTTTTTCCTTAATTTCAGCCATTATAGCATCTATGGACTTGACGCCAAAAACTGTCCCAGAGGTAGTCGAACTGCTGTAAGAAGAGTCATAGAAGGTGTGACGAGCGTTCAGCATGGCCTTTAGATATTCTAATGGTTTTTTCACTTTCATGTTCTCAAGTTATTCACGAGAGAAGTTGGTCGAACCAGTCCTCAACGAACTGGTTTTTGTTTGGTCAAGATGTTGTTGGGTGCTTTGTTCTGGTCCTGGTTCGGCACTTTGCTTCTTCGCCTCGTCATTTGCTTCTTCTTCATTATCTTTTTCTTCTTCGTCTGTTTCTTTTTTGACCTCAGTTTCAGTTTCAGCATCGTCATCCTTGTTTTCTTCATTTGTTTCTGGATGAGGGGGAGAATTATCGTCAGAAGGGTTATCCATGGACATGGTTTCAAATGCTGCTTCAGTTTGTCGTTCCATGGTATCATCCTTCGGACTTGTTTCTTCCTGAATTTTGTCTGGATGAAGATTTTCATGCTGGGGAGTCTTCTGGGTTTGTTCGACCTCTGTTGCTGACTCCTTGGTCGAATCCTTTGGGGATGTGTTTGTTGCACTGGTGGGCTTGTAGGTTGGATCGCTGCTAGTTTTTGGGAGCACTTGTACCATGGGGTTTCCATGAATGTCGACTTGAGTCTGTAAAATGAATTGAAATTAGATAGAAAAAGAAATATACAGGATAAAAAAAAATCCAGTAGTTGAAAATTAGAACATACCTGAGGGATAGCAGTGTTGAGGCTGGAGTTTCCACTTTCTGCAGGTTTTGGTTGAGATTCCAAAATTGGGCTGCTGGGAGGAGTTTTCTTTGAAGTTCTGGCAGTGGAGGATCTTTGGGAAGGAATTTTTGTAGTCTTTTTTCTTTTCAAAGGTTGATTGTGTTCTGGAGATACGTCACCAGATTCTTCACTCGGGACTTTTGTTTCTTGTGTTTTTCTTTTTGGTGTTGGAGGAGGCTTTCGACTTACCTGAACATAACAATAGAACTTTATTAGTTTTTGGAAAAATGGAGGAACGGTTAATACATAAGGAGGAGGTTGTACTTTCGCCACAGGCTTTTTGGTGGTTGTGTGTTGAGGATCTTCTTCCATCTTTGCTGATGCACCTTCGACAACTGCTTTCTTGGCAGGAATTTTCAAAGCTAAGAAAAGGAGAGAAAAGTTAGATATAAATGTAAGAAAAGATACGTGGAAAGTAAATTTAGAATGTCGAAAAATGTTCCCATTTAACACCTTCAAGAATGGGAGTTTCCACGCGGACGTGTTCTATGTCAATATGAAGGTGACCTTTGAAATTGTCCAATGTGTACTTAGTCGGAACCACTCGCTTAGCACGTTTTTTATAATGTTGTCGAAGCAGTTTCATTGAATCCCCACAAATGAACCAATCTGGAAATGGAGGGCTTAATGCCACACCAAATTCAGCAGAAGGTAGAGGGGGAAACTTTGGTGGATAAAGATCGAAAGCCAGTTCATAATGTTGTTCTGGTCGAACGTATGAAGGCAATTTTAAACTATCTAGTTTTTCTATAAATTTTTGTTTTAAAGTGACGGCTGCTTCGCTTATGGTTCGACTAAGTTCATCGGGTCTATAGATAGTTTCAAAGTATTTTTGAAATGCTTGCACTTCTTTGATGTGTCTTGAAATACCTTTTTTAGTCTTGTCCTGCACAAGGGTAAAAGCTTTGGTTAGCTGAATATTAAAGGAAGGTACGTCGAAGAATTTGTTGGTGTAGTAACCTTTCCACCATTCGTCAAACTCTTGGGTACATAGAAAAGATGGTCGAAAGACCACTGGTTGGATTTCAACCGAGTCAGAATACTTGGCTGACAGTGCTGCATTTTTTTCTTCATTATGGAAGGTGTTGTAAAAAATGAGGGAGCCTTTTCGTGGAAAAAATGGCTTTGGTTTTAGTTGTATCAATCCAAATTGTCGAGAGACAAGATTTGGTGGGTAAACTACCAAAGTAATCTTCGACTTGCCAGGGTTAAGTTTGGAAGTTAAAAGCCTGGGTGTTAGGAAAGACTCCCAAACATTAAGGAAATCGTCTTCATCTTTTTTCATTTCTACGGGTAACTGTCTGGTGAACCATTCTGGACCAATTGTCCTGTTGGCGAAAGGGGCCATGCTGGGACTGAAGTTGTGACGTTTGGAAAACATCATAACATAACTGGTAAAAGCTTGTCGAAGGCTGATTCCTTCGTCAGTAGGTGTCAGTTGTACCATCCTGGGCCATTCGACATCTCTGTCTTTCACTTTATCTTCATTTACGAAGTTCTTGATAGGGAGAAAAGCTTCGAAGGTGGCATTGAGCCACAATTGGAGGAGCCAAAATGGCCCAGAAAGGAGAAGGTTGCCTTTATTCTTCACGGTTTTAAGAAAAGTGACACTTTCGCTCAAAGACTCATAGAGATTCGCCAAAATCATTTCGCTTAAACATAATTTGCTTCCTACATGAAGTTAGTTAGCTATGGTAATATAACGCTTGGCTACCTGAAGAGATCTGGAGCAAAAGACATATCTTGATAACCATAGGGCTAAGAAGGCTATGTGCTCTTGGTCGGAGACTTCTTCAGATTGCTTATCATGATAGTTAGCAATGTATGCAGTGAAGGTAGCTTAATTGGTGTCGAATCCTATGGAATCATCACAAAGGATGTTAGGATTGTAATTTGTTCCTAAAGGACTGAGACCAGTAATAGCAACCACGTCGAAAAGAGTGGGAGTGATCATTCCACAAGGAAGGTGGAAAGTGTTATAGGTGCTATCCCAAAAATAAAGGGAGGCTAAGAGCATGTTGGGGCAGTAACCTGGGCCAGATTTCGACAACTGGATTAAGTCGAAAATTCCTAATTCTTTCCAGAATTGTGCTTTAACCTTTTCAACTTTGGCTAACCAAGCTAGATAATCAGAAGGGTCTTTCGTCAAAGGGCAAGACCTAAAGATTCTAGCGTGATTCAAATAAGTTAGGTTAAGATCTTCATCAGCGGTCGAATCTTGATTTGTGTTATCAGGGGTTTCTTCTACAGGTTTTGTTTCAGCAGGTTTAGGTTTTGCACCAGCAGTTATGGGTTTGTAATGGTGGTAGGTAGGAAAAAATTCTTTCATTCTTACTGGATATGCGTTTGGGTTTGGTAATGGGCCTAGCAGTGCGTGACATGAACCAGAAATAAGAATAGGGATGAGTACCTGGGAGAGATAAATGCTTTCTTTCTCTTTCTCATTTGGGGGCTCAGGAACATATTGTTGGTTGCCTACAATTTTTGGTCCAGCTATTCTGTGTGCAGGTGGTAAAGATTTGGAACCTTTGGAGTTCTTGCTTGTAGAAGGAGTTGTGGTAGTAGCCATTATTGAAGAAAGAGTTGCAGAGAAAAATGAAGAAACATAATAAATCTTTTGAAGAAGAAGGAATTCTAAAAGATTAAAAGAAAAGGGTTTTTGATGTATTTATAGGTGATAAAGACTGAAACGCTTGAGTTTTGGAGGATTTTTTTATCGTGGCCCACGTGGCAGTTTTTCATGGAAGAAGTGGGGTGGTGGCAGTTGAATTACCTAGGACGTGCTAGGGTTTAGGCAATGATGTTGTTGGTTGTCAGAAACGTGGGCTGAGTTGATGTTTTGATAAAGTGTAATGATGATTTTAGGGTCAGAATTGTCAATCATGGAAACAGTTGACTTGCTGAGTCATTAAGGCGTCGAATAAATGTTGGCAACAAATGCTTTTTCTCTTAGATTGATCGAAAAATCATTTATTGGGGGGCAATTTGTATATGGGTATTTTTCGACGCCATTAAATGATTTGAGATTTTTAGTATTTTCGACAGACTATTGTTATTCGCAGCTGGAAGTATAAATTGAAGAAGATATTTGAAATATAAGACTTCGACATTTCGACACTGCTGGAGGGGTATGTTGTTTCGACACGAAGTTTGAAATTTGAATGTAAAAGGGCGTTACCTTTGGCAGATTACGCGTGGAGCAAATCTGATGGAGAAAAGACATGCAAGAAGCCATGTGTCGTATTTTTAGGAAGTAACTGTTATTAGCAGTTATTTTATTTGTATATAAATAGGATAGTTGTGATAGGAATCAGTGTGTTCCAAACTTTGTACAAATTACCACAATTACTCAAAGTAACCGTGTGAGAGAAACGAGTGTTCTGGAAAATGTATGTATGGAAAACACCAGTTTACATTTATGCACTTTAATAAAATTCTAAGTTTTCTTCATTTCTTTACATTCAAGTCATTTCCTTTACTTCAACAATTTACTTTATTTCTCGTTTAAACTTATCTTCAATTGTCTTTTCGCCATATTATACCTTTGTTCTTTTAGTCGAAAACCATTAAAAGAAACCTTAGCAAATACAAAACAAATACCTTCCTATTCAAATCAAAGACACTTTCAAAAGCACTTTGTCCTAGGATTTGTGTGGTTGGTCCTGTTAGTAAACTAATTTTCATAAATTAGGAAACCAGAGATTGTTCGTCAAATTTACCAACGAACATCTTCCCATTAGATGGAGACCTAAAATTACAACTATTTAGAAAGCTAAATATTTGAATAAAGTTACATTAGAAAAAACCATTATCTCTTTAAGGAGATATGATCTTGAGCTTAAGGCAGGCGAACCTCTTATGAAGGTCAAAATAATTGCTTTAAAGTCGAAGAGTATAATCGTCAAATCCATAACACTCCAAGATGAGAAAGTGGAATTTAAAAAAGAAATTTAAATGTGAAGAACCGTATGATGACGAGCTAATGTTTCTGACCCAAAGGATTTAACACTTATACAAAATAAAAAGATCCCATATACAAAACTATTAACCCTACAAAGAATCACCATTCCGATCAAGCAAAGAAGATCTTGTGGTCTGTTATGGTTACGAAAAGTCTGGACACTTCAAGAATGATGGTCCAGTATTTTAGAAGGAGAAACACAGAGATGATAGCTCCAAAGGAAGCAAGAAGAAGGGATGCATGGCAACAAGGGATGCATTTGAAGAAAAAGAAGGTGATGATGATGATAATGAATAAGCAAATGTAGTGATCAAGACATAAATGATGAAGCAAAAGATAAAGTATTCTCTAACCTATCTAAATCTCAATTAATATCTACTTTGAACGATTTACTTAATTATGCTAAAAGTAAAGATAGAAAGTTTAAAATCTTGCAAAAGTATTATACACTTTTGCTTGAAAAAGAAATAATTTTAAACAAAGAGATTGAGGATTTAAAAACCGAAAATAATATTTTTATAGAAAATCATCAATCATCTAGAGTAAGTTGCTCTGACTATTGATGAATATGAAAATATTCTTCATAAGATTTTAGTTAAAGAAATAGAAAGAAGTAAGATGATTTCTTTGATCTATAATGAAAATAAAAACAACATGAGAAAAATTAATTGTATAAAGGATGAACTTTTCGGTCAAGTTCATACCCCAAAGCATCAACTTCCACGACTTGTTCTAAGAGCATCTCCAATGGTGCAACCCACTTTTGAGTTTTTTGTGGAATCCATCAAGACACATCATCTTCAAACAACTCATTCAATTTTCACTCAAATGATGCAATTCTAAAGAATCCATATTGGACCCCACAATTTTAACTCATATATAACTACTAATTATTAAAACAGATTATTTTATTGTTATTTTAATGAATGGAACCGTTGCATTGCATTGCAACGATTAATGATGTGGCGGTACCATTTAAGGGACTTGGTTTAACAGCTGGCGGACTATTTCAAAATTACATGCGTTGGAGATGGTCTTAATAGCTTTAAAAAAGGCACGATTACTCATCATGCTAATCGTTGAAAATTACTATCTCCGTTCCTTTTTAAGGATCATTTTTTAACCTTTTACCCATACCAAAAAAACTAATTATTGTTGTTACTTTTCAAACATTAATACTCCTTTTACCTATAATACATTTAATTATTTATGACATTCATTTCACTTTTTCTCTTTGTAATAAATAACTAGGAGTATTTTTGACAAAAATGTAACTAATGCTACCTTAAACTTTGCAAGTGACAATTAAAAAGAAACAAAAAATTATTCTAAAAGTGACACTTATAAAGGAACGGAGGAAATAACAAGTTTGAAATATTGAAGATAAAAAAAAAAAACACTCTAGAACTAATAATAATAGGAAAACTTTTATGCTATAGTGCATATATAATTTATTCAAATCCATCCGCAACCCATTTTGTCAACCTCAAATAATTCTTCCCACAACTTAATTTTTGTATTGAATGAATTCATTATTTCCACTAATTAGTGTTTATGTCTACTGAAGAACAAGTCAACAAAAATTTAAACCGACCTTTCAAAAAGGATCATGATAAAATTGAAAGGAGATTTTCATTATTTGAAAATAAAAAACTTCGTTATTGTAAAAGTTATCAAACACTAATCGGTTAACTTATTTATTATCATTAGTGCATTAATTAGCAGCTATTTACTACTACTTTTTATCAAGAAAATTTTTAAATTGATTGTCAAAATAAGCTATTCAAATAACTGAAAAATACTCCCTCTATTTTTTATTATAAATTATTTTTTTATTTTTTACACGTATTAAAGAATGTAACAATTATAATATAGAAAAAAGAAATCTCAAGCTGAGCAGACCTGTAGCTGGTGCATCTCATTCTCTCAAGCTGGCTAGGAATCAATTGATAGAGATTCAAGATCAAATAAAGCATGACCCTGAGAATACTGAGTTACTCAATCTTGTGAAGCATAAAATGGATGAGGTTTTCAAATAGAGTGAGATTGAAGAGCAGGTGCTGAAGCAGAGATCCAAGGTTAAATGGTTGAGGTTGGGGGATGGAAACAACAGTTATTTCCATGCTCAGCTGAAGATGAGGCAAAACCTGAGTAGTATCTCTTACTTACAAAAGAATGATGGTACTGTGTTGAACATGCCTGCTGACATAGATAATGAGGTGTTAAAGTTTTATAGTACCCTCATGGGAAGCCCTAGTAGGGAGCTAGAGGGTATTGACCTGGTTGCTATTAGAGATGGCCCTCACCTGACTATTGATCAAAGGAACATGCTAGATTGTCCTATCATTGTCTCTGAGATCTATCAGGCCATGAAGGATATTGGTGATCTCAAAGCCCCTGGGGTGGATGGGTTTGGGGCAAAGTTCTACAAAGCTGCTTGGTCTGTTATAAAAGATGACACTATTGCTGTTGTGATGGAGTTTTTTAATGAGTTCAAAATGTACCTTGCTGTGAATTGTACCCTTGTATCCTTAGTTCCTAAAGGAAATGGTGGCAAGTGTGTGAAGGATTTCAGACCCATCTCCTGCTGTACTACCCTGTACAAAATTATTTCAAAAGTCCTCACTAGAAGATTAAACTTGGTCCTCAATAGCATTGTGAATCCCAGCCAGGCTGCTTTCATTCCTGGTCACAGCATACATGATCACATATTACTTGCCTATGAGCTCATTCGTGGGTACAGTTGAAAGGGTGAGACACCTAAATGCTTACTTCAACTTGATATCCAAAAGGCCTATGATACTATAGATAGGTCTGCTATGGAAAGTATCTTGAAAGAATTAGGTTTTCCTCAGAAGTTCACCAAATGGATCATGCTGGCAGTGACTACAGTTTCTTATAAATTCAACATTGGTGGCAGAGTAACTAGAGTTATGAAAGCTAAAAGGGGCCTTAGACAAGGTGACCCTATATCTCCTCTCCTCTTTGTGTTGGTCATGGAGTACTTTCACAGACTGATTCACCAGTTGAGTAAGATTCCTAATTTCAATTTCCACTCAAAATGTGAAAAGCATCAAATTATAAACTTGAGTTTTGCTGATGATGTGTTACTATTTGCTCGTGGGGATTGTAAATCTATTAAGTTGCTTATGGATAGGATTCACATATTTTCAAAATCTACAGGTTTAGTGGTTAACCCGACAAAATGTAACGTATATTTTGGTGGTGTGGACACTGAAGACAGAACTAGGATCCTTGCTGCCACTACTTTTATGGAAGGTAAACTGCCTTTTCGCTACCTGGGAATACCCCTTACTAGCAAAAGACTGTCGAGCCATCATTATATGAGCCTAGTGGACAGAATTACTAGCCGGATTCGACACTGGAGTGCAAAAATGCTCAGTTATGCTGGGAGACTCCAACTGATAAACAACACAATTTCCTCTATGTCTGCTTATTGGATGAACTGTCTGCCCTTTCCATAAAAGGTGATACAGGTTATTAACTCAGCGTGTAGGACGTTCTTATGGACGGGTAATAGTCTGAAATCCAACAAATCCCCTGTTGCATGGAAAAAGGTTTGCTCATCTAGGCGGAATGATGGTTTAAATATAATATCTCTGAGTAATTGGAATAAAGCTAGCATCATGAAATTGCTGTGGAACATTTGCCATAAAAATGATGCTTTGTGGGTTAAGTGGGTACATGTTTACTACTTCAAAAATTCTGATATTTTTCAGGTTCAGGAGAAGCAAGGGATGTCATGGATAATGAAAAGTATTCTTAGGCAGCGTGATGTTATACATATATGGTCTGGCTGGCAGTCCATGAACAGCAAGTTTGCAATTAGTAAAACCTATGGTTACTTAATGCATGAGAATCTGGAGGTTGGTTGACACCATCTGTTCTACAACTCTATTGCTAGACTAATGGCTTTGTTCATATTTTGGTTGGCATGTCATTGTAGGCTTGCAACTAAAGATAGGTTAAAGAAGTTTTCTTTTGTTATTGATGATAGATGTGAATTCTGCAGCCGGACTGAAACGATGGATCATTTATTTTTTGATTGTATTCAATTTAAGAAGTGGTGGCAGGAAATTCTTGATTGGCTTAGAATAGTACACGAACTAGGTGGCTGGCAAGATGAGTTAAGATGGCTCACCAAGGTTGGAAAAGGCAAGGGATGGAGGGCGTGTCTTATTCGTAGTGCTGCGGCGGAAACAGTTTATGAAATATGGAAGTATAGGAACAACAAAATATTTGGTGATAATGTGAATATTAGAAAGATAGGAGAAATAGTTATTGCAACCCTTGTCAATAGAGGTGGGATACATACTAGAATCAGGAAAGATATAGCTAATCTACTTATAGATTAGTTGTTTAGTGGGTTTGTGTGGTGGGTGTGCTTTTAGCCACCTTGTATTTTCTCTACTTTGGTTTAATAAAGTTATCTTTATTTTCAAAAAAAAAAAAAAAAAAAAAATTATGAAAGATTTTACAAAATTATTCTTCATTAATGATATTGGAAAGAAAAATTTAAATAATTAAAAAACAAGAGAATAATAAATATTTAAAGTTATAATAGGAAAAATAACATTAATGATTAATTGGTATTATAAAGTGACTTATATTGTGGTATAAAACAACAACAAAAAAACATTTTTTATTATTAATTAATATATTTAATTAATAATATATATATATATATATATATATATATATATATATATATAGAGAGAGAGAGAGAGAGAGAGAGAGAGAGAGAAGGGATGGTGGACTGACAGTGTAAATTATTTTTATACTGTCAACTAATGACAACCATGTATCCCACCAAGTCAGCCCGTAAATTTTAAATTATTTATATGATTGGGCACTTTAAAATATTTTGATTGGATGTATGTGTAATACTTTTTTACACTGACAGTGCACTACCATTAAACCATATATATATATATATATATATATATAGTTCATATCCTATGAGAATGTCATTTTTATGTGAGAACATAAGAATGAATCTTAATCATTAGATTTTAAAATAAATGATGTAGATTATGTCTAGTTTTTGTTTTTCTCTCTCCTCCATTATTAAAATAAATGACGGAGGAGAGAGAAAAAAAACTGACACATAATCTACACAATTTATTTTAAAATTTAATGGTTCAGATTCATTCTCATTTTCTCATATAAAAATGACATTCTCATATGATACGTTTCCTATATATATATATATATATATATATATATATATATATATATATATATATATATATATATGGATTAACTTATTCCAAGAATAAGTTTTTTTAACTTACTCCTAATCATAATTTTTGAATTGAATCTAATCTAATGATTACATTAGCCTATTATTTAATTAAGGGTTAATGAAGTTTTTGGTCCTCCTAAATATTTCATATTTCACTTTTAGTCTTTCCAAAAATTTTCTTCAAAGAATGGTCCTCATAAAATTTTTAATTTTAACTTTTGGTCCCTCCTGCCAAAATCGTCGTTAAAATCGTCGCTAATTTTGTCTTTAAGTTGTAAAAACCGTCGCTAATTGACAGGAAGGACCAAAAGTTAAAATTAAAAATTTTATGAAGACCATTCTTTGAAGAAAAATTTTTGAGGATCTAAAAGTGAAATTGATATATTTATGAGGACCAAAAACTTCATTAACCCTTTAATTAATCATTAGATTACACTCGATTCAAAGTATATGATTTGTAGTAAGTTAAAATATATATATATATATATATATATATATATCATTGAAATAAACTATATTATTTATTAATGTTTTGAGATATCTAGGTTAATAGTTTTATTGATAGCATTATTAATAATTTAAAATTTATTTTATATTAATTTCAGTTTAATTTTTCTTTTTTTTATAGCTTATAAATTAGTTGTAAAAGAGGTAACAAGGAACATTAAAAATATGTATAATATTTTTTATTTTATTTGAATCAAAAAATGTATAGTACTTTAATTATTTTATGTATACATAAAAAAAATACTTAACAACATTATTATTTAAAAAAATAATAATACATGATAATAAAATAACAAAATATATTATTTGTAACTTCTATTTCTCGTTGTAACAACTTAATGATTTGACAGTAAAGTAAAAATATTTTATATAAAAATTACTGACAACCTAATTTCTACTACAATGCAATACATATGCTAATAAGCATATAATATTAACATCAGCACTTTATTTCATGCGATCTAGGGTTAAAGAAAAAGATTTGCCAAATAAGCTGGTCCGTTCTTTTGACTCAATAATAATATCACAACTCACTTTGATTTTGGTCATAAGAAATGAATATACTCCTATCATTATCACTTTTTAAAAACAAAAGAAGAAAAGCGATTAATAAGGTCAAAAGTCCCATATGATGGTAAAGGTTTAGGTAAGTGTAGCAAACTGAGTCTAGAAAAACCCCACAAAAAAACAACATGATAAATATGTTAAAGGTATGAGTCTAAAATTTTAGTTTCTTATAAAAAAATAAGATAGAGCAGTGCGTATTCATAGACACTATGTATTTTAATTTAAAAGTATAAAATTTTATATTAATATTTACATCGGTAAAAATATATTAAAAAAAAAAAGACATACTCAACTAACAAAAAAATGGGTGAAATGGGAGAGGGAAAGAAAGCATAGTAGGATTAAACAGTACCTTAGAAATAATATTGGGAGGGTATGAAACAGAAACACCGCTACTTTTGATGGTGGCCAGAAGAAGCATCTCCTATCACGATCACGTTGCTTTTCACATTTATTATTTCTCTCACTTTCTCTCTCCTACCCCACCAAGAAACAATGGTTAAAAGGCTATTGATTTGACATGCACATTTGTTGTTACCTTATTTGTTCGCTTTTGCCAACGTTTGCACTTTCTTTTCATTCTTTGTCTTTTTTCATCCTTTTTCTTCTCTTCTCAACGCCCTCGCCCGGGGACCTCTTTCTTACTATTATAACTATAGTATAGATACACTAAGGGTATGCTTGTTTTAATAGAAATTGAAAAGAGAGAATTTGTGAAGAGAGAAGTTTAAAAGATCTAGGCAATTTCTCCTGTTTGGAATGAGGTGAAATAGGGGAGAGAGACTAAAAAAGAGTGGGACCCACTCAAATATTCTTTCTCTCCAATCTTGCGAAGAAATTGTATTGAAAAGCAAATGTACATGCTATATTTTGTTATTTTACTAATTTAGCCTTTAAGAATTTAAAATCAAAGTTGGTTTATTATTATTGTATAGTGTATCCGATAACATTATGTTACAAAGAGAGATGGAGAGATAATTTAACTGAAATTTTGTAACGTTATTTAAAACATTGTTGTGGGTTTTTTCTTTTATAAACTAATTTAATTATAATAGTTAAGTGTAATAAATTAAAAGTTAGATAACTTAAAATAATAATTTTTAACTAAGGTTATTTTAGTAATTTTAAAAATAATTCATACTTCTTTCTTCTCTATTTCTTCTATCTTTCACTTATACCAATCAACTTATCAAATCAACTCTATTTCTCACTTATTTCTCTCTCTTCATACTCTTTCTCACATCTTTCTCTCTTCACACTTTCTTCTCACAACCAAACACACCCTAATAGTAATAGATATTTCCCAGATTTGGATTGCTTTTAAATATAAGGTTTTATATAAAAGTTTAGACCATTTAGTGTTTTTTTTTTAAATATTTTTTTCATTAAATAATAGATAGATACACTAATAGTAATAAATATTTCCTCCTTCTCTTATTATGCAGGAATGTCGAGACAGATGTGTAGGTTTGAATCCGCAACATTTCACTTATGTATTTTTGAAAAGTATGAATTCTAGTCACTAAACTATTTGATATAATTTTTTTTTAGATTTTGATCATTTTTAAATGTAAGATTTTATAAAAAAAAATTTAGACAACTTTATCATTATTTTTTAAATATGTATTTATTAATACTAGAGATTTATTTAGAAATATGCTAAAATATATTTATAAATAAATAAATAATTTAGTAATAAAAGTTAATTGCACTAATTATGTCAAAATTTTAAAATATTTATAAATTAGTGTAGAATCTTCTCAATTTCTCATAATTAATGAAGAGTTTTATTTGGAAAAGTTAAACTCGAAAAGATTATAATAGTTAGATTTACTTGTTGGTGGGATTCACTAAGAACCGTTTCAAATAATAGATGTTATGTTCTAATTTTAAAAATAAGACACCTAATAATGATGTTAATAAAAAGTCATAAAACATCTTCCTTCAATTAAATAGTAAATAATATTAAAAGTTAAAGAAAAATATAAAGAGATTAATTGGAATACACTGTCAGTATAAAACTACTTTACACTGACATCCAATAAGATTGGATTATTTTGACACATAATTATAGAATTAAAAATAAATTAAATTAAATTATAATTAAACTATTTAAATAACTACTTATTCCATGTTTCTCTTCTTTTATGTGTTAAAATGATCCAGTCTTATTGGATGTCAGTGTAAAATAGTTTTACACTGACAGTGTATTTCAATTAATCTCAAATATAAATGAGTTAGAAATATTTCGACAGAAAGTATGATTTTCGTTTTTTTTTTACCCGTAGAATTCTTATACTTATAGAGCTTTTCTAGGTCTAACAATTTTCCAATCATGAAATTTTTAAATTTAAAGATGTTGTGCTAGGATCTGAGTTGCACTTGCATAGTGTGTGCATTCTGATATTTTTTCAATTGTATTATTTAATCATTGTTTTTTATACTATTTTTAATATATTAATAAGACTAATTTAATAAAAATATAATATTTTATAACAATATTATTATATTTTTTAATTTGTGTGTAAAAATATTAAACAATATTTATTTTAAAAAGGAAATAGTATATTTTTAGTACAAAACATAAACTAATATTTTTCAACAGAGAAAATAACTAAAGATTATTGGAGTTGATATATGGCATGTTTTAACTTTAAATTTTTATTTTTATATTTATAAAAACAAGAAATTTATAAAAAATTATTTTAAACTTAATTTTTTTATAAATTAAACTGTTAACAAATGTACATATTTTTATGTGATTTGTATTTCACAGTTTTAACTTTTAACATAGAAAACTTACTTTTTTAAAAAAAAAAAAATCAAAGAATATGTAGAGTAAATTTATTAATATCTTTTTAAAAGACCTTTTAAATATTTTAAATTTTATTTTTAGTTTTTCAAAATATTTTCTTTAAAGAATAGTTTTTTTTTTTCATTCACATTTTTAATTTTTTTAGTAATTTAGCGGCGATTTTTACAACTTAGCGACAGTTTAACGATGATTTATTATTTAACAATTGAATTAGCGACAATTTTACTATTAGAGACCAAAAATGTGGATAAAATTTTTTATGAGGATCATTATTTGAAAAAAATATTTAAAGGGTTTAAAAATGAAATTTGAGATATTTATAAAAACTACAGACAAAGTTGTTTTAAGTTTTTGGAGAACCCATATAGATTTTTTGCAGATTAATCATGGGAAAACAAATACAGGGCCTTTTAAACCACAATTTGACTGTGAAAATAATTTTTGAGATTTTATTTAACCAAATTTTTATTGTAAAAAAATTAAGACACTATGCGATAGTCTGTCTTATACTTTTTCAAAACAGTCCTGACCACATATATATTTAACCAGTTTAAAATAATTATTTTTTCAATTAAAAAAGATTAGTAGCACAATTTATTCTTGATTTGTTTTTTTATTTTTGTAATTAGTTCTTCTCATATAATAATGGAATTGGTTTCTAAAAATGTAATTAAAAAATGAAGACAATTCTAATCCGTATGAAATGTGTCATAAAATCGTATAAATAGTAATGGAGTGAGTATGAACTTTCTAAAGTGCCCACAAAACCCTCCATTTGTCCACACCCATTGTAATGCCATACTATAGTTGACTCCATTATTATAAGTGTACACTTCAAACTAGCTACTTGATGACAAAAGTTGCACTATATCACATTGTGCTTCTTTTTCTATCTTTTTTCAATTTAACTATTTCCACTACTTTTAAAAAATTCAACTACCGACAAAAATTGAGATAGAAAAGTCGTAAACACTAAAATGTACGAAGTGCTTCAGTATGATTTTACCAATATTGGTTGAATCTAGGAACAAGCTAAAGTCCTAAAATATAATGAATCAAAGTTCAAATTTCAGTGTTTATATTTAGTTTATATTACTAATATTCAGTGTTTATATTTATTTAACAGCTGGAAAATTCATGCATGTTAAGAGAACTACGTACAAAATAATAATACTAATAAGCATACAATAATAGAGCGGATAAAAGTTAAATCAAATTATAGAAACTAGGATGGGATTGACACCAATCAATGGAGTAAACTAGAGCGTGAGAGAGAGAAAGCAAGAAGCATAGGAATCATAGGACAGACACAGTTTGATAATGAGAGGAGGAAGATCGATTTCAGATACACGACATATATCAAGACAAGCCTAAAGATCCAAGTGTCATGCCATAAAACGAGAAGTTGAGGGGGTCACAAATGTTTCAATGTATGTATATTTGTCCTGGGAAATAATATGATTTTACTTGTTACTTTATTTTAAGGTGCTACAACCAATAATAGAACCAAGACAAAAGCTAACCCATTGGCACATTGACGCAGTAGGAAAAACTATTCTTTTTAGAGTGATTCATTTGAAATAAAATAGTGTCTCAAAATAAATGATAAAGACATTTTAGTAAGAATATCATTCTCTCTCTTTTATTTATTCTTTTTTCTTAGACTCTATTTGATAAAATTAGCTGGTAGCTGATAGCTTATAGCTTATAGCTGATGGCTGATAGCTGATAAGTTAATTTTAGTATTTGGTAAATTAGTTGTTACACTAGCTGATAAGTACAAAATGACATAAAAGGACATTTTTTAATTAAGAAATGAGTGATTTCATTATCTTATTATATTATATTATTAAATTAATTTTTATTCGATAAAAATAAAAATATTAATAAAAACATGCAAAACAATTTTAATATATATAAAAAATTGAAGATATCATCAAAATATATAAATTTGTATATAAGTTTTATGAGCTTTGTTATTTAGTATGAATATATTGACAACGAAATTCAATGAATAAAAGAATCAGCAAATCATACATGTAGCAGGGATATTTCATAAAGTCATTTATGAGGACATAAAAGTAATATATATATATATATACACTACAAGAAAAAAGGTCTGATACCACGCACGAAAAACCGAGGCTATATACAAAATAACCGTGGCAATTTGATGTTGCCACGGTTTAGCCACGATAATCAAACTGTGGAATATGCGGCCGTGGCCCAAAGTATAGTCCACGGTTTTCATGTTTGTGCCACGTTTTATAGACATTCGTGGCTAGAAGAGGCCACGCTTTACACATGCAGGTTATGGCCGCGGTTTGTCTTTTGCCTCAGTTTTTAACAGTGGGTAAAACTAGTCACAGTTCATATATAATGTAAAACGTGCTCTAGTTTCCCAGGCATGGCCACAATTTAAACAGTGGGTAAAACTAGCCACGGTTCATATATAATGTAAAACGTGCTCTAGTTTCCCAGGTATGGCCACAATTTAAACCGCGGCTAATTTTATACATGGTTTTACTATATTTAGTACTGCCACGCTTTCTATTTGTGCCATATAATTGTGTTCTACCTGTAATGGCTTAAAAAGTTTATTTTAGATCAAATTAAAATCTAACTATACAAGCAACATTATGCCACAAATCCAAAATATATTGACTAAAAAACATGTTAGTGTGCGCGGCATTTTCTTATAAGTCACCAAACTATTACATCAAGTATTGCGCTACTGACTAATAAGTCGCCAAAATATATAAGTCTACATCAAATGCGCTACCGACTAATAAATCGCCAAAATATAGTCATCCCAAATTAAAAACAAAGGTTCTTAATAGTCATCCCATAAAACATGTACAACTAGCTAGTATATCTTAAACTCATGCATCATAATATTCATCTTCTTCTTGATCATCACAACCTCCTTCTTGTTCTTCTTCCATATCTTGATCATCATCACAAGCTTCTTCATCACCATTCTGCAAGAAAAATGATATATAAATAAGCAATGATAAAATAAAACCAAGTATAAAATTAGCAATGATAAAATAAAACCAAGTATAAAATAAAACCAAGTATAAACTAATTTATACATCCTAACCATTTTGTTTCACAAGTTTAATAACTGCCATCCATTACCATTCTAGTAGCAAGCATAACATGCCTTACATAACTTTGATTCATGCTAATACATTTACAGGACAGTTACACAACAGGGCAACCAAACACTAATACAAATATCTCTAGTTTAGTTCATTGCCTTTTAACAAGCATTCACACAACTCAAGCTAACAACCAATCTAAGTAATTCAACATACAATTCTAACTAGATTTTCAAAATTCTAACAATAGCATTTAAGAAATTCAAATTTATTTTGATCCACAAGCTAATACATACATTACAATTACCCAATCATGCATACATATACCCAATTATAACAAGGAAACCAACAATTCCATTTCAAAATTCCATTTTTATTAATTCCCATATCAACGAAGTTTTGTAACAGTACCAAACCATGAAATGTTAGTTTCACTACATAATTATTCATAACTCAATTCACACTAACTCAATCATGACAAGTTCTAATAGCTGCAACATTTTTTTCACACATTCAATGCAAGTTCAAATTACAAACTAGCCAAACTAACATAATATATCTACACTAACTGTGACTAGCTTCAAGGCCACTTCATTAACTTTTTTCTTTCTCACCTTAAAACCTTTAGCAACTCTAACAGGTTTTCATGCAATTACTGACAGTCACAATTCCATTTGTTTAACTCACTAACTTTAATTCGTTCAATATGACTCTCATAACTAACCTACATTTTAACATTATAGCTAATTCACACTAACTGCAGAAACTAACAGAATAGCTAATTCACTCTAACATCATAGCTATTTTTCATTCTTCAATCTAACTCCTAAATCTCAATTCAAATTCTAACTCTTCTCTAACACAACTAACTTCAAACATAATTTTATGCTAAAAAAAACAGCATAAAATTATCACAACAACAGCATAACAAGTAAAACAGAATTGTACAAGGAAAAAACAGGAACAACACCATTTGTAGTTTACAATATACCTCTTCACAACGAGGAATATGAGTTGACGCCGACGAAATAGGACCAGCATGATGTTCAGTAGTACTAGTGGTAATTCCTAACGCAGATGCCATCATATTAGAGATCTCCTCGTCACTCATATGCGGGTTTTGTTGCTTCATCATGGTCTTAAAAAGTACCTTCATGCCATCCATCTCCCTCTTCATTCCAGCCACTTCATCACTATGCTGCTTTTTAATAACCGAAATTTCTTGATTTCTTTTAAACATGGTTGGTGTAGTTGTTTTTCCATAGCAACGTACTCGACCAGATTTTTCTTTCCCGAACAATGACGTAAATGTCTCAGATTCGGTCGAGTTCTTAACAGAATCTTAAAGCTTATCCTAATTAAAAAATATTCACATTATAACCACAGAATATTACATACAGTTGGAACAAAATTTTCCTGATTTTCTACATACAACACCATTTTCCTGATTTTCTACATACAACACCAGTTTCCAGATTTTCTACCTAGCAGTTTCCAGATTTTCTACCTAGCAGCTTCTACCTAGCAGTTTCAGCCTACAGATGTTGATAGGTTTGAAAACAATAAATTGTACTTACAATTGCAGTTTGTGTTTCCTCATCCACTTTTTTTCCTTTTCGACTTTGTCGAGTCTCAATGAACATCTCTGCTTGGCTAACTTCCTCTCCGTCCTCTTTCTTTGCACGCTACATTGGTTGATATTAAACACATACAATTAGTAATCACTCAACCAATACAGAATTATAAATTGACGAATGTATAAACACACTACCAGTTTTGCACGAATCCTTGCAAAGTTTGTTTGTCCCATACGATGCATATACTTTAGCTTAGCTCTGTTCACAGCATTAACTTTGCTAATTTTCTACATTAAGGAACAGCAAATAGGCAACCAATAGGCAACCAAATGTTAGACAATAACATATCAAATAGGCAACCAAAATTATAATCTACACGTCCTCCACCAATCTCCCTTGGATGAAGTCTTTCTCTAATTCCCAAATCTTGCAAATCATAGCGGGCTTTAATATGATCTTTTGTCTTCCCCGTGATGTCCAAAAGAGTTCCAAGAATACTATCACATATGTTTTTTTCAATGTGCATTACATCTAGATTATGGCGCAAGGTATTTTGAGCCCAATAAGGCAACTCAAAAAAAATTGACCTCTTCTTCCACGGGCCATCAACTTTCTTCTTTTTTGTCTTCCCGAATTCATTATTGAAATCTTTTAAGGTTTCAAGAATTTCTGCCCCGTTTAACATGCATTGTGCAGTCCTATGTTCTTCTTCTCCATTAAATGATTTGACATCTTCTCTCCAAGAATGAGTTCTTGGTAAAAAGATACGGTGGTCCATATAACACATCTTATGACTGTGTTTGAGGTAGAACGAATTGGTGTTAGATTTACAACATGCACACGCCGCTTTTCCTTTGGTGCTCCAACCCGACAACATCACATAAGCAGGGTAGTCACTAATTGTCCACAAAAGAGCTGCACGCATTCGAAATGTTTGATTCATTGAAGAATCATACGTCTCTATGCCGAATTCCCATAATTCCTTTAGCTCTTCTATCAGTGGCTGGAGGTAAACATCGATATCGTTTCCTGGAGATTTTGGTCCAGGAATCAACAATGACAACATTGTATATTCAGGTTTCATGGACAGCCAAGGTGGTGTGTTGTATACCATCATCAAGACGGGCCACGTACTATGAGATAAGCTCATTATCCTGAATGGATTAAACTCATCACTCGTTAAGCCAAGTCTTACATTGCGGGAATCACTAGCAAAATCTAGATGAAGCTCGTCAAAGTCCTTCCACGCTTTACCATCAGCTGGATGCCTCAATTTCCCATCCTTTGAGCGCTGTTCTTCATGCCATCTCATTGACTTAGCTGTCTTCGAACACATGAACAACCTTTGTAGTCTAGGAATCAACGGAAAGTGCCTCAAAACTTTTGCAGGAACTCTATAATCATTTTTTGATTGCTCAGACTCACATCCTTCAGTTGGAGCATTTTCTTTCCACCGCGAAGCTTCACAAACAGAGCAAGAATTGTCGTTTTCATGCTCTTTCCAAAACAGCATGCAATCGTTTGGGCATGCATGGATCTTTTTATAATCGAGGCCTAAACCACTTATCATGGCTTTTGTCTTGTAATATGATACGGGAATGTTTAAATCAGGCATTGCTTCTTTCAACAATTCTAATAGGGCGGTGAATGAGGTATTGCTCTAGCCGTTAAGACATTTTAACAAGTAGAGTCGAATCATGAATGATAGAGTAGAGAAGTCTTTGCATCCAGGGTACAGTTCTTTTTCCGCCTCTTTAATTAAATTGTAAAACTTCCTAGCATCGTCATTGGGACCTTCATGAACTCCGTGTGCTTCTGCCCTATCGATATATATGTCATGCACTAAGCCAGGGATGTCGTCATATGATTCCTCTTGATCTTTCATCGCAGCACCAATTTCCATAGACCTTTGTACTTTCTCCCCATGGTGCAACCATACGTCATAACCTTTTAGAAAACCCTTGGCTATTAAGTGATCCCTAATAATATCTCTTGTTTTCCAATACAAATTTTTACACATAGCACAAGGGCATAAAACCTCATCTCCTTGAGGTCTACCGTTAGTGTAGGCAAAGTCTAAAAATCGAGTAACACCGTTGATGTACTCTTGACTAAACCATGGAAATTTAGTCCACTCTTTGTCCATCACTTTATAATCTAAATATTTGAAACACACAACACAAAATAGATTCAAAACAGACCCAAAACAGACCCAATACAGAACCAAAACAGAACACACTATACAAAACCGAAACAGAACCAAAACAGAAGCAATATACAAACAGAAACATGTGAATATACAAAACAAAACCAAAACAGAACCAAAACATGGGAATATACAAACTGAGCAATCACAAATTGAACATTTTGACATTACAAGAACAGAAATACCAAACAGAAAGTCAACTTCTTAAATCAAGGTTCATCAACCTCAAATTCCACACTAAAATCAGATCATAATGATATTCAAAAATCCAAATCTTAAATCCACACAGATTTTTTTATCTATAACTAAACAAACAGAAACGAGTACCAAAGCACATAATCCATATCATTCGATAGATAAACTCGTAACTCCTAGTATCTAAACAAACAAAATTAAGATAACATCAACCAAATAACACTAATATCGGAATGTTAACCTTAAGATTTAAACACCTAAAACCATCACTCCAATACTGATAAAAATTTGCTTATAACCCAATTTCAATAATGAAACAAACAATTTAGATAAAATCAGGTTCAATCAAATGAAGTTCGTATCGCGGGCAATCGTGTATCAAAACGACATACTTTCAGTATTAAAACTTAGACACAAATTATCAGATATGAAAAGAAAACCCTAGTGAGCTTGTCAAGGCAGCAATTAGAGGAACAAATATGAAAATCATACAATCCAATCCAAACAGAAATACTAACATACAATTTTAGTTCAGTTCACATCACCAAACATATATTAAATCATACAATCCAAACAGAAAATCAATTTAAGGTTTCATATCAGTTAACTAATTCAAACCCTAAATCATACAATCCTAACATACTCAATGATCAGTTCACTAACATCAACAGAAGAAACCCTAAAAAACTCAGTTTCAAAACAACATAACAAAATCTAAAATAAGGGTAAAGATGAAAACCTTGCAATGCTCCAACTGAAAGCTTCCGCTCCACACCTCAATAAAAAAATCAAAACTGCATGCAAAACAAAATTTGGGGATTAGGTCAAAATTTGGATTTGGACTTTGAAGAGAGAAGAGGAACAGAGATGAATGTAGGAACGGAGATGTGTGCAGGAAACATGCAGAGGTGCGAACGAAGATGTGTGAGAACAGGCGAAGGTATGAAGAGAGAAGCAGAAAACTTACGCAGAGAGTTGACCGGAGTAGATGGCTGAGAAACGGAGAAGGTCGTGTTTCGGAGAAGGGAGAAGGGAGAAGGGAGTTGGGAGAGTGAAGAGACGGAAGAGTGAAGAGTGAAGAGAGTTTTTCTATTTCTTTTTATTTTTCTTTTTTAATAAAATATAAATAGAAAATAAAATAAAAAACAAAGAGGGAAACTGAAAAAAAAAAAAGAGGGAAAGTTTGGCGGGGTATAAAATGTGGGCTTAGGCCACAGTTTGAATCGAAAATTATAAGCCGCGGTTATTAAGCGTGGCCTAAATATATTTGTCATTTTGTAAACGTGGCAATTTAAGAAAATGCCACCGTTTCACAATCTGGGTTCAATATTTCAAAACATATTTCCACGGTTTAAAAACCCCGGCCAAAGCATATATGTAGCCACAGTTTTTGAGCTGTGGAACAATTTGGCGTGGCAGTAGGCCATTTTTCTTGTAGTGATATATATATATATATATATATATATATATATATATATAATTAAAATAATAAGAGTATAATTGGAATAAAAAGTCATAAGTTAAAAGCTACAAGCTCAAAAGCTACTTCAAATAGCTTTTGAATAAAAAGCTAAAAGCTAGTTAAAAAGCTATAAACTAAAAGCTAAAATGCAGTTACCAAACAGAGCTTTAATATGTGTGAAATAGCCAACTGAATCACTCATTGTACAACGGAGGGAGTAGAGAATAAGAATCTAGAATGATATTGCAAACTCAAAATCTTCTGACAAATTTTGGAACCCATCAAATAAAAATACCGAATTTTATTAAATCAAAGATAATTTTGACAGCCACTCTCAAGAATGTTTACATACAGAAACAAAATACTATGTGGATTTTTAATCCAAACAAAAATAAAATAGGAAAAAAAACCCTAATGTCCTTTTAATCCAATTTTTTATTGAAAATATTAAAAAGTTATTTTTGGGCTTGAAACAAACTCGGATGACTTAAAAGCTTTCATACACCAGTCTCCTTCACCTCTGAAGAACTCGACCCTGAGTTCTCTTCTTGATAAAGAGCCTCATCTGCCTGATATTCATGAATGTCAGCAACATTGAAAGTCTTGGATATATTCATGAAATTCGGGAGAGCTACCACATAAGCATTATCATGGATCTTTCGGGTCACTTTGAACAGGCCATACTTGCGTGGTTGCAACTTGTTGTAAGTATCAACTCGAAACCTCTCCTTACAAAGAAAAATCATCACCTCGTCTCCCACATTGAAAACTTTAACTTTCTTGCATTTATCTCACATAGAAGGAAAATCGATTGGTAGTTTATCAGCGATCAACTCCTTGAAATTCTCTAGGATCACTAGCACTTCTTCTGAAATTGTTGTTTCTCGTTTACATTACTCATCATCCCTTTACTCACCACTTGAAAGAAAAATTCAGTTTCTTTAACAGTCTCATCAAGCTCATTCTCACTCTATATCATCACCAAGAAACTAAACTTATTTCCTCCTGGATTCTTATCAAAGTGTAAAACAGGAGCCATAGAAACTTTATGTGTACCCCATGTAAACAACATCACATTATCCCATCCTTGATAAGTGATATTATTATCAAACTGTCAAGGTCTACCAAGTAAAATATGACAAACATCCATATTAAGAACATCACAAAGTACCTCTTATATGTAATGTTTTTCGATGGAGATAGGAACTCTGCAGGCTAGTGTTACTCGAACTTTGGAGCCCTTGTTTGGCTTCTGACGGGGTTCTGTAGACAACTTCAAATAATTCACCAATTTCCACGACACCTGATTCTCCGTGTTGTCAGTATCCACAATTAGATTAAACACCTTGTTCTTGATAGAACAATGTGTTTTAAACAAATTCTTGCACTGCTCTTCATCTTTGGATGCTAGTAAAATTCTCTACAGCACATAACTTACCCCCTTATCAGATTCTTCCTTTACAAATTTAACCCCGACATAGTCATCATTCTTAACTGCATGTCCTTCTCTTTCCGCTTATTTTTCCTTTTCTGCTGCAACAACAACGACTCTCTTTATTGGACAAACATTTGATTTATGACCCCTTCCAATACAACAATAACACGTGTCTCTAGTGGGTTTAACATATGGATTATTCTGCCTCTGGGTTGGTATTTTACCCTGCTGCACACAACTAGGGTTGCTAGTCCCCTTATTCTCAGGGTTGGAATCCCCATTATTTGGGAGTGGATACCTAAAAGATGAGAAATTTTTAGGGGATTTCTCCATTAATTTTTCCATCAAATATAAACCGGATGCCTCAGCTATGATCCATACAGTCTCTAAATCCATCTTCTCCTGCAAGGATCCCTTTAGGTCACTGATGTATCGAGCCACTTTCTGGCTCTCTGATTCTTCCAATTTATTACGCTCAAAAAAATGCAAGAAATCTATTGTGTATTCAATCACAGTTCACTTACCCTGAACACACTCAATGTACATCTTCTACAATAGGCTCTACCAAGGTCCAAATCTACTTTTTCTACATGGAATATATTTCAGATTTCATGACCTTTACCCATTTCTGAGACTCATGACCAATGATGGCTTCTTGCTAGGTCACATTCTCATCTTGATCCTTGAGTAATACATTATCTTGATCAGCTATGAGATATTCATATCTTTCATGTTAATGACATATCATATTTGACATATGGTGATCTTGTTCTACCTAAGCAAGTTACTCTTTCAAAACTTCTTGTGTTTCCTACTCTAGTTGCTCCATAGGTGTGTCACTACTTTGTGATTCTTGAATGTCTTTAAGTTCTACTTTCCTCCCGCTGATTCCTTTGGAAAAAAAGTCCTTTTCCAAGAATACTTCAATTCGAGAGACAAATATTTCCCTTAGAAGATTTATAGAAGTAATATCTTATTGTTTCTTTAGGATACCCCATAAAGAAGCATTTATTATATTTAGGCTTAAGCTTAGTTGAAATTTGTCGTTTCAAATAAACTTTGCAACCCCAAATCTTCATGTAAGACATATGTGATCTCTTGACACTCTATATTTCATATGGCATCTTTTCAACTATTTTTGATGAAACATGTTTATGTGTGTAATTTGTTGTCAATAAAGCATGTTCCTAAAAGGAGTATGGAAGATAAGCGTGACTCATCATGGATTAAACCATGTCTAACAAGACTTGATTTCTTCTCCCATATACAACATTCTATTATTGTGTTTCAAAAAGAACCGACCACTATCAATGCAGTCTCGTGGGAACTAAAATTATCTATCAAGCCCTCTAGAAAGATCAAGGAGAATAAGTGGTCATGGAGATCAATGTAGCTTCCCCCATTGGATATCGTAGCAAGGCAATCATCCGTCTTCCAAAAAGGGACCAACCATTTATACTGAATGTTGTGATTATATAACCATCTTCCTTATTTACAAAAATATTTTGTGATTATAAATTAAAGGGTTAAATAAGTTTTTAGTCCCTATAAAGTTTGAAATTTCATTTTTAGTCCCTCCCTACCTTTTGGCAACGGTTTTAGCAAAAAAACCGTTGCCAAAACCAGCTAAAACCGTTGCCAAAACCCAGGAGGGACTAAAAATGAAATTTCAAACTTTATAGGGACTAAAAACTTATTTAACCCTAAATTAAATATGCCATTTTTTGAAATACTTTTAGCTTTATGTTTATGCATAGTAACTGCAAACCCAGGGTATGACGACGTGCTTAAGGGTTGGTACAAAGAAATTCAAGGGTTCTATCGGAGACGCTCACGTCCAGCTACAACAATCAATTCCCAACATCACAAAGAAAGCACAAAGAAAATCAGGGGTGCTGCCAGAGACATTTTGCTAGTTCATCCAGAGAAATTAATTTCCCACCAAAATTCAAGGGTGCTTTCGGAGACACTTTGCACACCCGACTAGAGTAGTCAATTATTTAGCAAAAGTTAGGGGTGTTGTCGGAGATGTTTCACACGCCCGGCCACAACAATCAATTCCTCAAAGGCAATAATGTTTCACCCCGTTGTGAGTGCAACTTTTCGTTAGATGTATTTTATATGATGTCAAAACTAGGATATTTTAGATTTTATGTACATTGGACGGTATCCTCTGAGTCTATTTGTGAATTCTAGCATTAGGAAGCATAACGACATGTTGGAAAAGGTTTAGAAAAAGTTCATGCATTAAAGAAAAGGTTTCATGCATCAAAAACTGTATTTTTATGTGAAAAACAGCTATGTGTCGACACATACGCTTTATAGGTCGGCACATAGAAGGAAATTTCTTCTACGGGTCAACACATATGACCTTCAGGTTGACACATGTATTGCATTTTTTAAGCCTGTAGGCTCTGTTTGATGTGTCGCTTCTACAAATCGACACATGACCTTTACAGGTCGACCTATGAATTAAATAGGTCGACACATGCATCAAAAATCTTGAAAATATGCATTATTTTCTATTCCTTTTGCATTCCTTTTGCCTCATACTTACTAACATACATATACCTATGACATTCATAATTTCTTTTCAATGATTTTGTGAAAATCATAAACGAAACCTGGAACATACAAAGAGTCTTCTTCATCTTCAACCTTGATTTTATGCATACACACAAACAAAGTACACATAATCATTCATTGTTTGATTGCCATCTAGAATCAAGTTGACAACGTCCAGTTTAGCTTGTGGTATTGTAAATTGGGTTGAGATCTTTTGGGAGGTTTCAAATAAGAAAACCAAGGTGGGGTTTTCCTTCAAGATCAATTGGGGATTTGAAGGTTTTGGACAAGATTACGTATATTTGGATTCTACCGAGTGAAGGCTGTGAAGAGCAGAGGGTTCTTGCAAAGGAGTATCATGAGACGGTGAATCAAATTGGTATTCTCTCTCTCTCTCTCTCTCTCTCTCTATATATATATATATATATATATATATCTTTTACATTTCATTTGCAAATTGTTGAGTTCATCATTTTTGCGATTAATATGTTTTATATATTCTTTTGAAAAAATGCTTTGTAAAGTTGATCACAATCCTTTAGATTGTGGTTGGATTTTAAGTTTAACAAAACTATACAAATTTCTAAATAATATCGATTGCACACAAGGTGTTCGATAATTTGTCTTAATAGTATTTTTTGTGATTTATCGTTGGCAATAGTGTTACTTGTTGAGTATCTTTCAAGGGATTGCGAATAAAGGATATTGATTGAATTGCTTGTATGTGTATCCATATCAACTCGGTTGATAAGGGTGTATGGGACGCCATCATCAATGGTCCTAATCAAATTACAGTGTCCAATGCTAAAGGTGTCGTCGTACCAAAACCAGAAGCACAATGGAATGATTATAATAGGAGATTGTGGTCACATGATTGGAAGGCATAAAATATTCTCATATCCGCACTTGGTGTTGATGAATATTATCGTGTCTCTCATTCTGAGACCACCAAAGCTATGTGGGACACATTAGAAGTTTCCCATGAGGGAACTAATGAGGTCAAACAAGCTAGGATCAATACCTTAAATAAAGAGTTTGAATTATTTCGCATGAAGCATGGTGAAACCAACACCAACATGCAAAAGAGGTTCATACATCATATAAATCACGTGAAGGCTCTAGGTAATCCTATTTCCAATGATATTGCTACTAACAAAGTTTTGAGGTGTCTTAATAGGGAATGGCAACCCAAGGTCACCGTGATCAAAGAATCGGATGATCTTAAAACACTTGATCTCACAAAATTATTTGGCAAGCTAGAAGAACATGATCTAAAACTCACTTGCTTGGAAAAACATGAGATAAACCATGAGAAGAAGATGAAGAAAGAGAAAGGTAAAGACAAGGATTAACAAAATAAATATATTGCTCTAAAGGCTTCAAGTTCAAAGTCTTAACCAATTAGCAAAGTGATTGTGAAACAAGTGATAACGAGAGTTCAGATGATGAAGATATTAGACCTTTTGTGAAAATATTCAACAAGTACATCAAAAGAAATGGTGTAAAGTTCTCCGAAAAAAACCTCATCAAATTTAGAAGGTAATCAAACTCATCAAAGGAAGATGATGACAAGAAAGGAATATCGAGACGTTCATGTTACAAGTGTGGCAAAATGGGTCATTACAAGCCGAAGTGTCCATTGATAGAGAAAGATAAAGAGAAAGACCTTCACAAGAAATATAGCAAGTCTAGAAGAGCTTATATTGCGTGGGAAAGAGATAGTGATTCCTCAAGTGATGAAAGCTCAAGTGATGAGGAAGAATCAGAAAATGTTTGTCTCTCGGCTTATTATCGTGAAAAGAAGAAAAAGAATGTAAGTCATTTTAAATATGAACATGTTGATAAATCGTAGGCTTAATTACAGATTTGCTCCCCCTATTTTACTTGACTCGCGAAATTGGCCCCCCTATTTTAAATTTAAACAATTCTGGTCCCTCTATTTTTTAAATTTAAACAGTTTTGATCCCTTCTTATATTTTTGAACTTAAAATTAATGATATTTTCATTTTTTAAATGATAATTTACATGTAAAACATTACATTTGTAGATGAAAATATTTGTTAAAAAACAAAATTTTCATCGATTTTCTATGAAAAAAATTTAAGAGGGGGACTAAAACTGTTTGAATTTAAAACAGAGGGACCAAAACTGTTTAAATTTAAAATAAGGGGACTAATTTCGTGAATCACACAAAATAGGGGGCCAAAACTGTAATTTAGCCTAAATTGTATTATTCAGAGTTACAAAAAGCTTTTGAAAATCTACATAGAGAAGCCATAGACACTTTCAAAAAGTTAGCTTCAAACAAAAGAATCCATGCACATTTAAAGGCTAAAGTTTTGGAAACCGAAAACAATATGGAAGCTCTTAAGCAATCTATGGTAGATATTCAAAAAGTTAAAGATGAGGATGATGAACCTTCATAGTTCGGTTGTGAAACCTGTCACATTTGGCAAAGAGAGGTAAACATTTTTAAAGCTAAATTGGACAAGTCATTACAACCAAAGGTCACTTTTGATATTGATACTACTAAATATAAAATTCCTTCTAATAATATTTATAAAGGTATATCTTTGTTGAAAAGGATCAAAATAGCAAAGGTCACTCTTCTTACCATTTAACTTGTCACTTTTGCTACAAGAAGGGTCATATCATTGCAAAATGCAAGTTTTGTAAGTTTCTTGTGCCTAAAGGTGTTTTTAAATGGTTGCCTAAATGAAACCAAGGTTTCACCTCAAGGACCCAATGAAGATTGGGTACCTAGCATTTCTTGTTGATTTTGCAGGATAAATGTATGGGCTCCATGAAGAGAGTATCAGATCTCGTTTGTGGGTGCTCAAGATATATAATGGGTGACATCTCCCTATTTTATTGAATTTGTGGCAAGGAAAAAGGGGTGTGTTACCAAGGGAGTCAACAACTAGTGTTCTTTAATTGGTAAAAGTATATATATTACTTGTAATGCTTCTATCCAAGAAATGTGGAAAAGGTATTTTATTTCAAGACGTAGGTTTATCTTCAAAAGACATACTCAATAACATCGAACAAGGGATTGATTAAACTAAAACGATGATGTGTCGCCTCTACAAGTCGACACATGACCTTTACAGGTCGACCTATGAATTAAATAGGTCGACACATGCATCAAAAATCTTGAAAATATGCATTGTTTTCTATTCCTTTTGCATTCTTTTTGCCTCATACTTACTAACATACATATACCTATTACATTCATAATTTCTTTTCAATGATTTTGTAAAAATCATAAACGAAACCTGGAACATACAAAGAGTTTTCTTCATCTTCAACCTTGATTTTATGCATACACACAAACAAAGTACACATAATAATTCATTGTTTGATTGCCATCTAGAATCAAGTTGATAACGTCCAATTTAGCTTGTGGTATTGTAAATTGGGTTGAGATCTTTTGGAAGGTTTCAAATAAGAAAACCAAGGTGGGGTTTTCCTTCAAGATCAATTGGGCATTTGAAGGTTTTGGACAAGATTACGTATATTTGGATTCTACCGAGTGAAGGCTGTGAAGAGCAGAGGGTTCTTGCAAAGGAGTAGCATGAGACGGTGAATCAAATTGGTATTCTCTCTCTCTATCTCTCTCTCTCTATATATATATATATATATATATATATATATATATCTTTTACATTTCATTTGCAAATAGTTGAGTTCATCATTTTTGCGATTAATATGTTTGATATATTCTTTTGAAAAAATGCTTTGTCAAGTTGATCACAATCCTTTAGATTGTGGTTGGATTTTAAGTTTAACAAAACTATACAAATTTTTAAATAATATCGATTGCACACAAGGTGTTCGATAATTTGTCTTAATAGTATTTTTTGTGATTTATCGTTGGCAATAGTGTTACTTGTTGAGTATCTTTCAAGGGATTGCGAATAAAGGATATTGATTGAATTGCTTGTATGTGTATCCATATCAACTCGGTTGATAAGGGTGTATGGGACGCCATCATCAATGGTCCTAATCAAATTACAGTGTCCAATGTTGAAGGTGTCGTCGTACCAAAACCAGAAGCACAATGGAATGATTATAATAGGAGATTGTGGTCACATGATTGGAAGGCACAAAACATTCTCATATCCGCACTTGGTGTTGATGAATATTATCGTGTCTCTCATTCTGAGACCACCAAAGCTATGTGGGACACATTAGAAGTTTCCCATGAGGGAACTAATGAGGTCAAACAAGCTAGGATCAATACCTTAAATAAAGAGTTTGAATTATTTCGCATGAAGCATGGTGAAACCAACGCCAACATGCAAAAGAGGTTCATACATCATATAAATCACGTGAAGGCTCTAGGTAATCCTATTTCCAATGATATTGCTACTAACAAAGTTTTGAGGTGTCTTAATAGGGAATGGCAAACCAAGGCCACCGTGATCAAAGAAGCGGATAATCTTAAAATACTTGATCTCACAAAATTATCTGGCGAGCCAGAAGAACATGATCTAAAACTCACTTGCTTGGAAAAACATGAGATAAACCATGAGAAGAAGATGAAGAAGGAGGAACAAAATAAATATATTGCTCTAAAGGCTTCAAGTTCAAAGTCTTAAATAATTAGCAAAGTGATTGTGAAACAAGTGATAACGAGAATTCAGATGATGAAGATATGAGACCTTTTGTGAAAAGATTCAACAAGTACATCAAAAGAAATGGTGTAAAGTTCTCCGAAAAAAACCTCATCAAATTTAGAAGATAATCAAACTCATCAAAGGAAGATGATGACAAGAATGGAATATCGAGACGTTCATGTTACAAGTGTGGCAAAATGGGTCATTACAAGCCGAAGTGTCCATTGATAGAGAAAGATAAAGAGAAAGACCTTCACAAGAAATCTAGCAAGTCTAGAAGAGCTTATATTGCGTGGGAAAGAGATAGTGATTCCTCAAGTGATGAAAGCTCAAGTGATGAGGAAGAATCAGAAAATGTTTGTCTCTCGGCTTATTATCGTGAAAAGAAGAAAAAGAAAGTAAGTCATTTTAAATATGAACATGTTGATAAATCGTAGGCTTAATGACAGATTTGCTCCCCCTATTTTACTTGACTCACGAAATTGGCCCCCCTATTTTAAATTTAAACAATTCTGGTCCCTCTATTTTTTAAATTTAAACAGTTTTGATCCCCTCTTATATTTTTGAACTTAAAATTAACGATGTTTTCATTTTTTAAATGATAATTTACATGTAAAACATTACATTTGTAGATGAAAATATTTGTCAAAAAACAAAATTTTCATCGATTTTCTATGAAAAAAATTTAAGAGGGGGACTAAAACTGTTTGAATTTAAAACAGAGGGACCAAAACTGTTTAAATTTAAAATAAGGGGACTAATTTCGTGAATCACACAAAATTGGGGGCCAAAACTGTAATTTAGCCTAAATTGTATTATTCAGAGTTACAAAAAGCTTTTGAAAATCTACATAGAGAAGCCATAGACACTTTCAAAAAGTTAGCTTCAAACAAAAGAATCTATGCACATTTAAAGGCTAAAGTTTTGGAAACCGAAAACAATATGGAAGCTCTTAAGCAATCTATGGTAGATATTCAAAAAGTTAAAGATGAGGATGATGAACCTTCATAGTTCGGTTGTGAAACTTGCCACATTTGGCAAAGAGAGGTAAACATTTTTAAAGCTAAATTGGACAAGTCATTACAACCAAAGGCCACTTTTGATATTGATACTACTAAATATAAAATTCCTTCTAATAATATTTATAAAAGGTATATCTTTGTTGAAAAGGATCAAAATAGCAAAGGTCACTCTTCTTACCATTTAACTTGTCACTTTTGCTACAAGAAGGGTCATATCATTGCAAAATGCAAGTTTTGTAAGTTTCTTGTGCCTAAAGGTGTTTTTAAATGGTTGCCTAAATGAAACCAAGGTTTCAACTCTAGGACCCAATGAAGACTGGGTACCTAGCATTTCTTGTTGATTTTGCAGGATAAATGTATGGGCTCCATGAAGAGAGTATCAGATCTCGTTTGTGGGTGCTCAAGATATCTAATGGGTGACATCTCCCTATTTTATTGAATTTGTGGCAAGGAAAAAGGGGTGTGTTACCAAGGGAGTCAACAACTAGTGTTCTTTAATTGGTAAAAGTGTATATATTACTTGTAATGCTTCTATCCAAGAAATGTGGAAAAGGTATTTTATTTCAAGACGTAGGTTTATCTTCAAAAGACATACTCAATAACATCGAACAAGGGATTGATTAAACTAAAACGATGATGTGTCGCCTCTACAAGTCGACACATGACCTTTACAGGTCGACCTATGAATTAAATTGGTCGACACATGCATCAAAAATCTTGAAAATATGCATTGTTTTCTATTCCTTTTGCATTCCTTTTGCCTCATACTTACTAACATACATATACCTATTACATTCATAATTTCTTTTCAATGATTTTGTGAAAATCATAAACGAAACCTGGAACATACAAAGAGTTTTCTTCATCTTCAACCTTGATTTTATGCATACACACAAACAAAGTACACATAATCATTCATTGTTTGATTGCCATCTAGAATCAAGTTGATAACGTCCAATTTAGCTTGTGGTATTGTAAATTGGGTTGAGATCTTTTGGGAGGTTTCAAATAAGAAAACCAAGGTGGGGTTTTCCTTCAAGATCAATTGGGGATTTGAAGGTTTTGGACAAGATTACGTATATTTGGATTCTACCGAGTGAAGGCTGTGAAGAGCAGAAGGTTCTTGCAAAGGAGTAGCATGAGACGGTGAATCAAATTGGTATTCTCTCTCTCTCTCTCTCTCTCTCTCTATATATATATATATATATATATATATATATATATATATATATATATCTTTTACATTTCATTTGCAAATTACTGAGTTCATCATTTTTGCGATAAATATGTTTGATATATTCTTTTGAAAAAATGCTTTGTAAAGTTGATCACAATCCTTTAGATTGTGGTTGGATTTTAAGTTTAAAAAAACTATACAAATTTCTAAATTATATCGATTGCACACAAGGTGTTCGATAATTTGTCTTAATAGTATTTTTTGTGATTTATCGTTGGCAATAGTGTTACTTGTTGAGTATCTTTCAAGGGATTGCGAATAAAGGATATTGATTGAATTGCTTGTATGTGTATCCATATCAACTCGGTTGATAAGGGTGTATGGGACACCATCATCAATGGTCCTAATCAAATTACAGTGTCCAATGCTGAAGGTGTCGTCGTACTAAAACCAGAAGCACAATGGAATGATTATAATAGGAGATTGTGGTCACATGATTGGAAGGCACAAAATATTCTCATATCCGCACTTGGTGTTGATGAATATTATCGTGTCTCTCATTCTGAGACCACCAAAGCTATGTGGGACACATTAGAAGTTTCCCATGAGGGAACTAATGAGGTCAAACAAGCTAGGATCAATACCTTAAATAAAGAGTTTGAATTATTTCGCATGAAGCATGGTGAAACCAACGCCAACATGCAAAAGAGGTTCATACATCATATAAATCACGTGAAGGCTCTAGGTAATCCTATTTCCAATGATATTGCTACTAACAAAGTTTTGAGGTGTCTTAATAGGGAATGGCAACCCAAGGTCACCGTGATCAAAGAAGCGGATGATCTTAAAACACTTGATCTCACAAAATTATTTGGCGAGCTAGAAGAACATGATCTAAAACTCACTTGCTTGGAAAAACATGAGATAAACCATGAGAAGAAGATGAAGAAGGAGAAAGGTAAAGACAAGGATTAACAAAATAAATATATTGCTATAAAGGCTTCAAGTTTAAAGTCTTAACCAATTAGCAAAGTGATTGTGAAACAAGTGATAACGAGAATTCAGATGATGAAGATATGAGACCTTTTGTGAAAAGATTCAACAAGTGCATCAAAAGAAATGGTGTAAAGTTCTTCGAAAAAAACCTCATCAAATTTAGAAGATAATCAAACTCATCAAAGGAAGATGATGAAAAGAAAGGAATATCGAGACGTTCATGTTACAAGTGTGGCAAAATGGGTCATTACATGCCGAAGTGTCCATTGATAGAGAAAGATAAAGAGAAAGACCTTCACAAGAAATCTAGCAAGTCTAGAAGAGCTTATATTGCGTGGGAAAGAGATTGTGATTCCTCAAGTGATGAAAGCTCAAGTGATGAGGAAGAATCAGAAAATGTTTGTCTCTCGGCTTATTATCGTGAAAAGAAGAAAAAGAATGTAAGTCATTTTAAATATGAACATGTTGATAAATCGTAGGCTTAATTACAGATTTGCTCCCCCTATTTTACTTGACTCACGAAATTGGCCCCCCTATTTTAAATTTAAACAATTCTGGTCCCTCTATTTTTTAAATTTAAACAGTTTTGTTCCCCTCTTATATTTTTGAACTTAAAATTAACGATGTTTTCATTTTTTAAATGATAATTTACATGTAAAACATTACATTTGTAGATGAAAATATTTGTTAAAAAACAAAATTTTCATCGATTTTCTATGAAAAAAATTTAAGAGGGGGACTAAAACTGTTTGAATTTAAAACAGAGGGACCAAAACTGTTTAAATTTAAAATAAGGGGACTAAATTCGTGAATCACACAAAATAGGGGGCCAAAACTGTAATTTAGCCTAAATTATATTATTCAGAGTTACAAAAAGCTTTTGAAAATCTACATAGAGAAGCCATAGACACTTTCAAAAAGTTAGCTTCAAACAAAAGAATCTATGCACATTTAAAGGCTAAATTTTTGGAAACCGAAAACAATATGGAAGCTCTTAAGCAATCTATGGTAGATATTCAAAAAGTTAAAGATGAGGATGATGAACCTTCATAGTTCGGTTGTGAAACTTGCCACATTTGGCAAAGAGAGGTAAACATTTTTAAAGCTAAATTGGACAAGTCATTACAACCAAAGGCCACTTTTGATATTGATACTACTAAATATAAAATTCCTTCTTATAATATTTATAAAAGGTATATCTTTGTTGAAAAGGATCAAAATAGCAAAGGTCACTCTTCTTACCATTTAACTTGTCACTTTTGCTACAAGAAGGGTCATATCATTGCAAAATGCAAGTTTTGTAAGTTTCTTGTGCCTAAAGGTGTTTTTAAATGGTTGCCTAAATGAAACAAAGGTTTCAACTCAAGGACCCAATGAAGACTGGGTACCTAGCATTTCTTGTTGATTTTGCAGGATAAATGTATGGGCTCCATGAAGAGAGTATCAGATCTCGTTTGTGGGTGCTCAAGATATATAATGGGTGACATCTCCTTATTTTATTGAATTTGTGGCAAGGAAAAAGGGGTGTGTTACCAAGGGAGTCAACAACTAGTGTTCTTTAATTCGTAAAAGTGTATATATTACTTGTAATGCTTCTATCCAAGAAATGTGGAAAAGGTATTTTATTTCAAGACGTAGGTTTATCTTCAAAAGACATACTCAATAACATCGAACAAGGGATTGATTAAACTAAAACGATGATGTGTCGCCTCTACAAGTCGACACATGACCTTTACAGGTCGACCTATGAATTAAATTGGTCGACACATGCATCAAAAATCTTGAAAATATGCATTGTTTTCTATTCCTTTTGCATTCCTTTTGCCTCATACTTACTAACATACATATACCTATTACATTCATAATTTCTTTTCAATGATTTTGTGAAAATCATAAACGAAACCTGGAACATACAAAGAGTTTTCTTCATCTTCAACCTTGATTTTATGCATACACACAAACAAAGTACACATAATTATTCATTGTTTGATTGCCATCTAGAATCAAGTTGATAACGTCCAATTTAGCTTGTGGTATTGTAAATTGGGTTGAGATCTTTTGGGAGGTTTCAAATAAGAAAACCAAGGTGGGGTTTTCCTTCAAGATCAATTGGGGATTTGAAGGTTTTGTACAAGATTACGTATATTTGGATTCTACCGAGTGAAGGCTGTGAATAGCAGAGGGTTCTTGCAAAGGAGTAGCATGAGACGGTGAATCAAATTGGTAGTCTCTCTCTCTCTCTCTCTCTCTATATATATATATATATATATATATATATATATATATATATATATATATATATATCTTTTACATTTCATTTGCAAATTGCTGAGTTCATCATTTTTGCGATAAATATGTTTGATATATTCTTTTGAAAAAATGCTTTGTAAAGTTGATCACAATCCTTTAGATTGCGGTTGGATTTTAAGTTTAAAAAAACTATACAAATTTCTAAATAATATCGATTGCACACAAGGTGTTCGATAATTTGTCTTAATAGTATTTTTTGTGATTTATCGTTGGCAATAGTGTTACTTGTTGAGTATCTTTCAAGGGATTGCGAATAAAGGATATTGATTGAATTACTTGTATGTGTATCCATATCAACTCAGTTGATAAGGGTGTATGGGACGCCATCATCAATGGTCCTAATCAAATTACAGTGTCCAATGCTGAAGGTGTAGTCGTACCAAAACCAGAAGCACAATGGAATGATTTTAATAGGAGATTATGGTCACATGATTGGAAGGCACAAAACATTCTCATATCCGCACTTGGTGTTGATGAATATTATCGTGTCTCTCATTCTGAGACCACCAAAGCTATGTGGGACACATTAGAAGTTTCCCATGAGGGAACTAATCAGGTCAAACAAGCTAGGATCAATACCTTAAATAAAGAGTTTGAATTATTTCGCATGAAGCACGGTGAAACCAACACCAACATGCAAAAGAGGTTCATACATCATATAAATCACGTGAAGGCTATAGGTAATCCTATTTCTAATGATATTGCTACTAACAAAGTTTTGAGGTGTCTTAATAGGGAATGGCAAACCAAGGTCACCGTGATCAAAGAAGAAGATGATCTTAAAACACTTGATCTCACTAAATTATTTGGCGAGCTAGAAGAACATGATCTAAAACTCACTTGCTTGGAAAAACATGAGATAAACCATGAGAAGAAGATGAAGAAGGAGAAAGGTAAAGACAAGGATTAACAAAATAAATATATTTCTCTAAAGGCTTCAAGTTCAAAGTCTTAACCAATTAGCAAAGTGATTGTGAAACAAGTGATAACGAGAATTCAGATGATGAAGATATGAGACCTTTTGTGAAAAGATTCAACAAGTGCATCAAAAGAAATGGTGTAAAGTTCTCCGAAAAAACCTCATCAAATTTAGAAGACAATCAAACTCATCAAAGGAAGATGATGACAAGAAAGGAATATCGAGACGTTCATGTTACAAGTGTGGCAAAATGGGTCATTACAAGCCGAAGTGTCCATTGATAGAGAAAGATAAAGAGAAAGACCTTCACAAGAAATCTAACAAGTCTAGAAGAGCTTATATTGCGTGGGAAAGAGATAGTGATTCCTCAAGTGATGAGGAAGAATCAGAAAATGTTTGTCTCTCGGCTTATTATCGTGAAAAGAAGAAAAAGAATGTAAGTCATTTTAAATATGAACATGTTGATAAATCGTAGGCTTAATTACAGATTTGCTCCCCCTATTTTACTTGACTCACGAAATTGGCACCCTATTTTAAATTTAAACAATTCTGGTCCCTCTATTTTTTAAATTTAAACAGTTTTGATCCCCTCTTATATTTTTGAACTTAAAATTAACGATGTTTTCATTTTTTAAATGATAATTTACATGTAAAACATTACATTTGTAGATGAAAATATTTGTTAAAAAACAAAATTTTCATCGATTTTCTATGAAAAAAATTTAAGAGGGGGACTAAAACTGTTTGAATTTAAAACAGAGGGACCAAAACTGTTTAAATTTAAAATAAGGGGACTAATTTCGTGAATCACACAAAATAGGGGGCCAAAACTGTAATTTAGCCTAAATTGTATTATTAAGAGTTACAAAAAGCTTTTGAAAATCTACATAGAGAAGCCATAGACACTTTCAAAAAGTTAGCTTCAAACAAAGAATCTATGCACATTTAAAGGCTAAAGTTTTGGAAACCGAAAAAAATATGGAAGCTCTTAAGCAATCTATGGTAGATATTCAAAAAGTTAAAGATGAGGATGATGAACCTTCATAGTTCGGTTGTGAAACTTGCCACATTTGGCAAAGAGAGGTAAACATTTTTAAAGCTAAATTGGACAAGTCATTACAACCAAAGGTCACTTTTGATATTGATACTACTAAATATAAAATTCCTTCTAATAATATTTATAAAAGGTATATCTTTGTTGAAAAGGATCAAAATAGCAAAGGTCACTCTTCTTACCATTTAACTTGTCACTTTTGCTACAAGAAGGGTCATATCATTGCAAAATGCAAGTTTTGTAAGTTTCTTGTGCCTAAAGGTGTTTTTAAATGGTTGCCTAAATGAAACCAAGGTTTCAACTCAAGGACCCAATGAAGACTGGGTACCTAGCATTTCTTGTTGATTTTGCAGGATAAATGTATGGGCTCTATGAAGAGAGTATCAGATCTCGTTTATGGGTGCTCAAGATATATAATGGGTGACATCTCCCTATTTTATTGAATTTGTGGCTAGGAAAAAGGGGTGTGTTACCAAGGGAGTCAACAACTAGTGTTCTTTAATTGGTAAAAGTGTATATATTACTTGTAATGCTTCTATCCAAGAAATGTGGAAAAGGTATTTTATTTCAATATGTAGGTTTATCTTCAAAAGACATACTCAATAACATCGAACAAGGGATTGATTAAACTAAAACGATGAAACTTGAGGAGGAGAAAGATATCTATCATGAAAAGCACGAGAATGAAAGCCTAACAACAAGGGATGGTCGTAAAATCAATAACTTTCTTGGATTCATTACGAATCATATTATTGGATACTTTGTTAAAGTGAAAGGTTGTAATATCGCCGTTGTTGATAGTTTTGTGGCACGTTTTGCATTCATTCCAACTTTCATTCGAGAGTTCCTTGTGGGATGCATGTGCATCTTTCGTCATTCGTACGTTGAGGTAATACATTTCAATTTTCATTTTGTTAGTAAATTTCTTTCTTTTACTTGTTTATTTCTTAAAGGTATGTGATATATTGTGTGTATGATATATGTTGTGAGTGTTCATTTCCAAAAATTTCAAATGATAACCAATTTCTGTTTCATTTAATATGTTTATAGTGGTCTCATTTTAAATATCTTCACATGTATTCTATATCTTTTAATATTTCATGCTTACATTTGTGTGTTTGCATGTTATTGGCTAGAAAATCATGAAAAACAATCATATGCATGTGTCTCTCATAAATTAGTTGTGCATGAGTCAAGTTGAGTCTTCCAAAGTCATCCCAAATTCATGTGTCAAAATTTTAAATTTTTGGACCTTATGTGTCGACACATGTTTCGTATAGGTCGGCAATCAAAACAATTTTCTAAATTTTTCAAAATTGGTTTAGTATGTGTCGTCTCATGTTTGTATAGGTTGGCACATAGAATTAATTTCTGAACATTTTCAAACTGGTTTTAGTATGTGTCGACTCATAACCTTTTCAAGTCGGCACATGCTTCCAAGAGGTCGACTCATAAGTCATTTGTGGTCAATTTCACTTCATTAGTTATTCACTCATACATGCACTCAATTCTCCTAATCTCTACACTTCATCATGTGTCTTGTCATCAATCAATTGGAATTAACTCTTGTTAGATCCATTCAACACATATCATTCACATTAAAATTTCCAACAAATCATTATCATTCTCATCAATTTGCTTCATTTCATCTTCAAAAACCCTCATTCATCCAAATTCTCCCAAAAATCCAAATTTGATTTCATTTTTGGCTTTTCTTCACATCTTTATGTATTTTTGAGGTTGTTTGTTTGATTTGAGTTTGTGGGTAATCATTTATCTCTCAAACTCCTCCACTTTTCGTTCACACATTTCATCGAACAATTGGTGTGCGGACCTTTTTTGGACATTTCTCCATGACACCTAAGCTTTCAAAAACCAAGGGTGATTCTAAAGGTAATGGTAAAGCAAGCGCATCTTCTTCAGTTCTGCAAACTCTATTTTAATTGGTTTTGACTAGATGTGTTGAAGAATTTGAGTAAAAACACCAACAACGACTTGTTGTGAAGCAATATGTTTGGAAGTCTATTGTGGTTGGTTGTTTGGATATTCCAGAGGTGGTTAGTCTTGTTGCACATCAACAAATTGATTACTTTCTGAAGCTTGCATACGACTACAATGAAGACCTCATTCGTGTATTCTACTCGGGGTTACATGATAGGAGAGGTTCATTCTTCAAGTTCACCATAGGTAACTCTGTTTATGAATTCACTGATGATCTTTGGAAGTCTTTATTTAGTATTACTATTGTTGATGCTGACGATGATGATGATCCTGACCCGTTGGTGACGGACACCAATCTTCATCAACATTTTAAGTGGAATAGATATGTGAATCAATTACTTAAGGCTCCTCGTTCTGATGATTGTTATGATCCTTTAACAACTAGCTAATTGAAGATGGTTCTTAGGATTTTGCTGTGGTTGATTTCTTATATTTTGCGCCCAAAGAATGGCGGGTTATCAAGAATAGACTATGCTAAAATTCATTGGTCTATATTCTTTTGAACAAGATTAAAATTAATTGGAAAAATTACTTTGTGTGTCAGATGTTCTCCATAAAGGACTACAACAAAGGAACGCCAATCTGCTATGTTTTCATGGTTGCCAAGATTTTGAACTATTTCAGCATAGGGATAGCGAATCTTAATTATAAATCTCCAAGTCCATCTCAAGAGTTTTCTCACCACGCCTTGACAAACATGGGATACTTTTGGGATACAAACTGTCGAGTGTACTACCTCCGTATGGGAAATAATGATAGGAAGATATATAATTTCGATGATCCTGCAGATTTTGGTGATAATGTTGTTGAGACATATATGGTTGATGATTAACCAATTGGTACTTATCATGATTTTCCTGAGGGTGATGATGTTATGCGAGATGCTACTCATGAGGATACTCATGCTAATACTTTTGGTGCTGGATTTGGTGATCCGCCCTCAATCATGATTATGCTTCAGAACATGCAGTTGAAGCAAGATGAGCATTATGAGGAAGATTGTAGGAGACAAGATGCCTTTGAGGCTTCTCAAGTGGAGAGACTTCATCTAATGCAAGAGCACATGACTGCACAAGATGCCTATTTTGATGCCTTTGGCTCTTATGTAATAGAAAGTCTTGTGTCTATGCACAATGAGATGGATACAAATCATGCCGCTACAATTGTGAGGATTAATCATATGATTTGTGCCAAGAATAAGAATCATCATCATTATGCTCAATTTTACCAAGAAATGTGTGATTTCTTGGATTATCATTTTAGTAATGATGGGCAAGGTTGGCATCGGGGGGTGAGGCCAATGCCTAAGGGCCGTGGAGGACGTTTAAGTGTGTTGTTGCTATGTTTTTTTAGTCTTTGTGTAGTTTGTGTCAAACACCGTGTTGAACTTTTCTGTCATGCATTTCATAGTTTGAGTCATCATGGATCTTATGTTTTTTTGGTTTGTTTGCTTTAAGTTTATGTCTTGACAATGTTACTACTATGATAATGTGAGACAATGGTTTTGCTATGTGTATTACCCTTGATTACAATATTCTAATGTTGTGTCTCTATTTATGTTGTGTTAATTTCTATTGTGTATCTTCATATATGTATCATATACATGAGTTCACACTCTTATCTTTGTAAAAGCCTCTGTATGGTATATTGTATTTGTGTTGTGTTGTATCTATGTGATACTGCTAATGTGTGTGCTTTGTCTTTTTTTTTCATGTTGTCAACAGGGGACAAGCATATGCAGCTATGATGCATACATTTAGGGGGATCCTTCACGAAGACACGAAACACATTGTCTCAAGTTTTTCCATCATAAAAAAGGGGGAGTATATGAGTGCAACTTTCAATTAGATCTATTTTGTATGATGTCAAAACTAGGATATTTTAGTGTTTATGTACATTGGACGGTATCCTCTGAGTCTAGTTGTGCATTTTAGCATTAGGAAGCATAACGACATGTTGGAAAAGGTTTAGAAAAGGTTCATGCATTAAAGAAAGGGTTTCATGCATCAAAAACTAAATTTTTATGTGAAAACAACTATGTGTCAACACATACGCTCTATAGGTCGACACATAGAAGGAAATTTCTTCTACAGGTCGACACATACGAACTTCAGGTCGGCACATGTACTGCATTTTTGAAGCCTGTAGGCTCTGTTTGATGTGCTGCCTCTACAGGTTGACACATGATCTTTACAGATCGACCTATAACTTACATAGGTCGACACATGCATCAAAAATATTGAAAATTTGCATTATTTTCTATTCCTATTGCATTCCTTTTGCGTTATACTTGCTAACATATATATACATATTACAAGCATTATTTGTTTTCAATGATTTTGTGAAAATCATAAATGAAACCTAGAACAAACAAAAAGTCTTCTTCATTTTCAACCTTGATTTTATGCATACACATAAACAAAGTACACATAATAATTCATTATTTGGGTGCCATCTATAATCAAGTTGATAACGTCCAATTTAGCTTGTGGTATTGTAAATTGGGTTGAGATCTATAAGGGGATTTCAAATAAGAAAACCAAGGTGAGGTTTTCCTTCAAGATCAATAAGGGATTTTAAGGTTTTGGACAAGGTTACACATATTTGGATTTGACCAAGTGAAGGCTTTGAAGAACGGAAGGTTCTTGCAAAGGAGTAGCGTGAGATGGTGAATCAAATTGATAAATCTTCGGTTATAACAATTCACAATTTGTATTCGATCGAATGAATGCTTTGAAGAACGAGGGTTCTTGCAAAGGAGTAGCGTGAGACGGTGAATTAAATTGACATTGTTGGGTGACTTAATCAAGCTCAGATCAAGGGAAGATAAAATGTTAGAATAAACATTAAACATAGGGTTTGCAGGGTTGCATTGCTACATTTCTCTTGTAAACTAATTTTGCAAAGTAAGGTTGATTTCATTATCTCAATTCGAGTTCGAATTAAGGGCAAACATACCCATAGCGAGGTCGATTGGGGAATTGACTAAACAAATCCTTGTGTACTCTCTCTCTCTCTCTCTCTCTCTCTCTCTCTCTCATATATTTTATTTGCAAATTATTGAGTTCATCATTTGTGCGATTAATACGTTTGGTAAATTCTTTTGAAAACCATTTGAAAAACATTTTTTTGAGTTGATCACAATCCTTTAGATTGTTGTTAGATTTTAAGATCAACAAAGCTATACAAATTTCCAAACAATATCAATTACACACAAGGTGTTCGATAATTTGTCTCAATAGTATTTTTGTGTGATTTATCATTGGCAATAGTGTTACTTGTTGAGTAGCTTATCATTATCTAAAAGCTCGTATATGTACCTCATCCTTCATCCAATCTGTGCACATTTATTGTTAAAACGAATACATAATAAACAAGTAGATTAAAGAGAAAGAAGCCAAGAATTTTCAAAACTTACCAAAGATTATTTTTATTTCATCTCGAAAAACAGGCTTCCATCCGTAACTTAACGTCAATAAGGTGCTACAAGCATTTTCAATCGCCCTCGTCCGTAGAGGTGCCTCCTCTAAGGTAACCCAAGTTGTTAATAAAACTCATCAATCGATTCTTCTCATACAAATATTATGTAGTGAGGTCCTCCTCCTTGCACACGTATATATTATTCCCCATAAGAAAGTAACTTTTAGTCCAGTAATTGTGGAACAGCTCGACGCATATTCCTTCCATTTCGTACCCAATAGTGAAAACTGTAGCATGAGCTTTGAGGTCGATGAGGGTGACTAGGAAGAATCGATAGAAAGGGACTGTAACTCAGGGAGAGTTCTTAACTCACGCACATCCACCTCTAAAATTAACCCTTTTCCCTGCGTCCGCTCCGCAAGACCACATCAGCATTTAAAGAGATGAAAGAAAAAGTTCACAAAAGGTTTTCTTTTCAGGTACTCACATCAGAATTTATAGACCTTCACATACGCCCAACTCATGGGATGAAGTTGTGAAGGAGCCATTATAGATGCTTCAGGAACACTATTTCGAAGGCGTTAAAGGGTAGGTAAAAATCCATAACTGAGAAAGTGCACTCATAAAAAAGAATGGTGTAATTTCCATATTTGCTACAAATCATATCATTTTCAACAGGTTGTAGAACACCCCAATCAGATGATGGGCCAACTCTAAGAAAAGCTTCATCGAGATTACTGTTCCTGGAAAAATCGATGGAGCACTCTTCTGGGGATTATGAGCATTCTTCTGTGATTTTTTACTCATTATACACTAACTTTTTAAATAAAGGAAAGCAAAATGTCAACGAAATGATGCCCATTACATTGAGGAAATGACTTAAAGGAAAAAGAAACAAACAACGACTCTTCAGAAAACCATATCCTAGAATGCAAAGGGAGTAGACTCTACCAAACATGTCAAGTCGCTCACGCGCAACACTCAAATATTTCAGTTCCCAAGAATCGTATTGACACATCCAAAAAAAGTTTGAAGTAGGGAGCATCAAATGCATGAATCTCTAGGAAACTGAAACATTTTCTTTTGCTCTTCTCAATATAAAGAAGAGAGCAATCGGTAGCCGAAGGTAAAGTAACAAACCCATGCCTTGTCGGGCATAGGCACAGGCCTAGGGGGAAATGTTATGCGCCAGTCACAACGACACTGGCCGACCACTCCGCACACATTGCATTCCTTTCACAATCTTTTTAACACACGAGAATTTTCATCTTGATGATCACAAAGATCTCAAACGCATGTGCATTCAACGACTCTCTACAATTCACTTTTAACTAATAGTGAGTTAGTTATTTCCTCTCTACTATATATAGAGAATGCACCAAATTCAGACAACACGTTTTAAACACAATTTAAATTCACTCTTTTTTCTCCCATACTTACTTAAGCGTTAGAATGCTAGTCTTATATATACCTTTTTTCTCCACGCTGGAAGCTCAGAACCACCGTCATTTTCGATCAACGTTCCATTTCTAATTCGGAATGGTACAAAATTAATTACTATATGATATTTTCAAAAGTTTGAGACAATTCTTATTAAAGTTTCCAGGACTATCATCTAGGGGTGGCAAACGGGCATGCCCGCCCCGTTTAGGCCCGCCCCGCCAAAGCCCGCAAAAAAACGGGGCGGGGCGGGGCGGTCAAAGGTGGAGATGCGGGCCCATTTTTTAGGCCCACCCCATTTAATGACGGGCCCGCGGGCATGCGGGCAGGCCCGCCATTCTCTTTAAATTTTTTTTAATAATAATATATTAATTAAAATAATTTATATTAATAATAATATGTTCAATTCAATTAATTTAGTTAATTTATATATTAATAATAATATATTAATAATAATATGTTCAATTCAGTTAATTTATATTAATTAAAATAATTTATATTAATTAAAAATGATATTGTTTTCTTCCAAGTGTTGGGTTGAAAAATGAGAATGCCTATTAAATTCTAATATTAAAAAAAATAATAATAATATAAGATATGAACATCCATGGAACCACTTAGATACTATACTGATGTTATGTATTCGTTATTAGCTGTAAGGTTGTTTAAAAGTGATGTTAAGTTCAAACTATAATAATAATATAAGATATAATAATAATAATAATAATAATAATAATAATAATATAAGATAGAATGAGTTGTTTTTACCCGTGGGCATACCCGCCCCGTTTAGACCCGCCCCGCAAAAGCCCGCAAAAAAAAACGGAGCGGGGCGGGGCGGACATACTTAAATATGAGAGTTCAAAATTCAAGCCCGCCCCGCAAAAAATGACGGATAAAACGGGCTTTTCCCGCAGACCAGACCTGTTTTGCCACCCCTATCATCCATTATAAAGTTAGTCACTTAGGTAAACAACCACCAAATTCCTTTAGTAAGTTTGAATACACAAAGTGTATAATTCAGTTTGAAAAGTGTATTTGTTTCTTTCTATGTTTTGTAAAACATTATTTTTCTAATAATTTTTCATGTCAAAATCACTTTTCACATAAAGGTGAAAATATTTGACTTTCAACTTCTTCATTGCCTATAGGGACCATTTCTCATTAGTTACTAGTGCGCATGAATTGTATTCTCAAGTTCTTTGTCCACTTTTATTATAAATGAGCTTTCTCCACAGCACTTTCTGATTTACTTTTGATGAATTTGATCCCTTTTGGGAAGCTTTTTCTCTTGTACCTTTTATTCTTTCACATAAGGTGGCTTCTAATAGGGGAAAGTGGCAAACTTCACCACTAACGAATGAGCTTTTTTTTTTTCTTCCATTATTCGTATGTACATGCAAAATTCAAAGGGCATATTTTATGACCTGTACCGAGTATAGAATTTAACAGATAGATTTTTATATTTATTAGGTGTCTCTATGAAATAGAACTTTTAAGAAAAAAATACAATAATTATTCTTTTTTCTTAAAAAAAAGACATTCTAAAAAAGTAAAAATTGACTAATATTTGCTTATAAATATTGTAAATATAAATGTTTTCAACACACAAAATTAATCAAACAAATATTTTTAATTATATTTTTACCCCTTTATTATTTTGCATTATTTTACCCTATGCATTTCTTATTTAGGACCTCAAAAAACCCAAAATTCGTAGTTAACATTTTTTTAGAGTAGTTAAAAAACTTGTAATCAAGGAACAAGTTTTACTTAACATAATTGCTTGAAGAAGAGAAAATTACATTTGAAAACTATAAGTTCATATCTCAACTAATTTTTAAATTGGACAACAAATTTAAAGGCGAGAGAAATATGCGTTTTGTACCAATCTTCTTGCTATTAAGATTTTAAGTGAAAGTAATTTAATTTTAATTAAAATAATTTAAAAAGTTGACATTAATTAAAGTGAATTTAAGATATAATCATTTATATTTAAATATATTTGCAGAGTTCAAGAATAAATTTTATTATAAACTTCACATTTAGGGACAACAATTTTTTTTAATTTATAAAAGAGCAAGTTCGGTAATAATCAAATATTTAAAATATAATAAGATAAGAAAATTATTAAAGGACTATTGAATCTAATTAAAGTCATGCTAGAGTTACGATGAACGTGCCTTCACCGAAACCACCATCGGTGACAGCACCGGTGGAGGAATTGACATCTGATGCAGATTTTCATATGTAGGTTGTAATTGTAAAAGCCTTAAGATTTCTTATACATTGAATATCTTAGAAATTTTAAGAGCTTTAGGCTTTTGCTATGGCGATTTCCTGTAGCTCTAATACTTGTATCATGTACACCTTATTCTCTATTCTGCTGAGCTTGTTCAGCAGTTTAGATAGAAGTCTAATGTCATTAGGATACAAACAAGGAAGTCTCGAGCCAAGATGCTTGAGCCACGTAAGTCTCTTGCTATGTGCTTGGGCTGTGAAAGTATTAATCAAGTGGATTGATTGAGCAGAAGTCTTGTATCATTGGAATACAAGCAAGGAAGTCTCGAGCCAAGATGCTTGATCCACGTAAGTCTCTTGCTATGTGCTTGAGCAGTGAAAATCTTAATCAAGTAGATTGATTGAGTAGGACAGTCTTGAACCAGTGTGGCTTGATTAGGATAGTTCGGTTCATGAAATTTGGAGCAGTAAGTCTTGACCAAGGAAGTGGAAGCGGAGGTTCGTTTCATGGAACCTTGAGCAGAAGTCTTGGGCCTGAGGGGCTTGAGCAGGAATGCTCGATATATGGAATTGGAGCAGTAAGTCTTAACTTGAGGGGTGCAAGCAGAGAGGCTTGTTTCATGGGACTTGGAGAAGAAGTCTTGGGTTGAGGGCCTGAGCAAGGAAGTCTTGGGTTCGTGGAACCTGAGCAGGAAGTCTAGAGTGAGGAGCTTGAGAAGAAGTCTTGGACCTTGGGTCTAAGCAAGTGTAAAAGTCTTATGCAGAATGCATAAGCAATTGTAATCATGATTTAATTATAGTGAAAATTTCTTGTGAAGCAAGGGGACTGGACTACTCTCGGTTAGGGGAGGAACCAGTATAAATGTTTTTGTCTTTTGCTATTATTTATTTGCTTTTGTTAACATTCTGCTGATAAGAATTAACCAGAATTTGAACACCAGTTTAGATTCTGAACTCTGATCAGATGCAAACTAGGAAAAAGGAAAACATAATTCAACCCCCTTCTTGTATACTTTTCTCACCTTCAATTGGTATCAGAGCATAGTTTGTGCATAACACTTAACAGTGGCGCAGATAATGATCCAATAAGAAAAGTATGTCTGTCAAAGACTTTCCTTCAAGAAGGAATCAAGTGCCACATGAAAATATTATATTGTTTTTCCTACCATATTCAAAGGGTGATTCCACTGAATTTAAATGATGGCAAAGTAAAACATATTTTTAACTCATCAGTCTTGATAAAAGGGGTTCTGAAGGTCTATAGAATATCCTTGAAAAAGGTATTACTATAGAAGTTAATGGTGTAGAGATAGTCTATTTGAAAATTTCTATCACCAGCTCTGAAGAAGCTTATTGAATATCTTCAGAGGTAGTTGCATTCTGGTATTCTGGTAGGTGCTCTATCTCACTTATGAGTATGTCAAAATCATTAATATGTATGATGCTCGGAATATCTTTGAATCCTTGTGCTCAAATTCGTAGGAGTTAGTTTTGAAGCTTGTCTAGTTACACTTCATATGATCTTTCAAGCAAATTCTAAGAAGATTGGTTTAGATTCAAATTTCGAGGTCACAATTATTCTATAAGTTATACAACTTGAATTTATCGTGGTCTGTTGGTTTATCTTGCAAATCTTTGAAGAAAAGAAATGAAATTAGATGATGAAAAGCTATCTAACATATCACCTTTCTTAAGCTTGGTTCTTTGGAATGTCTGATGATAAGGAACTTACATTTCTTGTCAAAAGTACTTAACCAGCAGGATAGGTTGTAATATTTGTTGATAGAAGAGTAACTTCATAAGCTTCTGAAATGCTTGTATTTTAACTGATTTCCCAGATCTGAAAGCAAGGAGAAACACTACTAGAACCTAATGTCAGTTAATCTTCACTGCATATTCTTTTGAAGATGAAATTAGTGCAGGATTCAGATAAAAGAGTAATCTGGCTCTGCCAGTCATTACTGCTTCTGAAGGAGAACCAGAGTCCTGAAATAAAAATCAAGTATTGAAGAGAAAGATATTATGCCAAATCTATCTTGCTTCAATATTTGATAATAAAGAGTCTGCTCTTTAAGGTGATATCTTAAGAGACACCATTGCTCCTTGATTGAGGCTCATCATAGAATTTGTATTAAAGGAAAATTCTATGAGAAACCTTCAATTTTTCTTTGTGTTCTGCAGGCTATTAGATGATGGTGCTTTAATTTGTTTTATGTCATTCTCTGATAGCTAACATCATCTGGTTCTTTTCTTATTATAGATCTCATTGTCTTGAGTCAAGATAATGAAATTAATTACTTTGCTGAGAACAAGATCTTTTCATATTATGGTTTATTCTAGATTGATACTCTGGAATGAATCATAGTACTACCATCAAAATTTGGCATAAGGAAAAGGAAAGCATGTCTGAACATTTATGTATGGTCTCATAGAAATATGAGTGTCATGATTTAAATATATATGTTGCAGATATCAAAGAAAAGAGCAAAGGCATCTTCCATGGCATTTATCAAAGGTTGTTTACAACATTTAATGGAAGAAGAGCCCACAACCCATACTCTAGTGCTAGAGGTACTGAGTTTGGCGAGAGTAGTGGAGTCATTGGTTTAACAACCATTGAATCATAATCCACTCAAAACGATGTTCAGACTCTATGATCAAGTCTGAATACTGATACGTGTCTGACCGAGAAAACAAAAAAAGGTATGCTTGTTCTTTTCTGGCTTATCCTTTGATTTAATGAGATATTTATGTAGATGTTAATGAAGGTGTGACAAGTACACAAGAAGGGGGGTTGAATTGTGTTTCATGTTTTCTTTAATTTAACTTCAGATCAAAGTTTCAGAATCAAAATCGGTGTTCAGATTCTATTTTAATTCATTGGTAGCTGATATAACATAAGTAAATAAATAACAGCAGAAGACACAAAAGATTTATCCTGGTTCCTCCCCTAACTGAGAGTACTTCAGTCCCTTTGCCTCACAAGAGGTTTTAGTTATAATCATTTCATGATTACAATCGCTTATGCTTCTGCATAAGTCTTTTACACCAGCTTAGACCAACTGTATGAGACTTCCTTGCTTAGAGCACATTGTTGCACCCCAAAATTTGCCATCCTTTTCCTAACCCTCACTGGTTTATACTTCTCATTCATTTGTACTGTCTACTAGGTCATGGCAAGCATAATCATGCATTTCACTGGACTCCTAGGACATGGGATCAGAGGTTTTCTGTTAATCTGGATTTCCTTTATTCAGAGGTTACTTTATTTGGTTATTGTACTCGAGTTTGAAGCTAAGTGTTGGATTTTCAACCATCATGAGCAGCTTTTTATCAGAAGTTTATTAAAGCACAGTATCATCCTCTCTGAATTTCCTCATGGGTATCAGATGTTTAGGGTAGGGGTGTTCGCGGTTCAGTTTGGATTGGTTTTGAAGCAAAATATCATCCGATCCAAAGATAAATTTACTTGCGGTTTGGTTTGGTTTTGGATGATTGATTGAAAAAATCCGACCCGATCCAATCCAATTTCTTGCGGTTTGATTTGGATCGGTTTTTTGGATATCCAAATTACACATTATAATTTTATTAATATTTTAAAAATACTAATAAATAATAAATTTGATATAATATATAACATATACTATATTAAAAGTTAATATTACAAAATGATAATGATCAGTTATGATTGAAACAAATGAAATAATAAAAATTAATAGATTAAATCAAACAAATAAATAGTATTTTATAAAAAAAAGTACCATCTAATAATAAATTAACACAATGTATTATACTAATAAAAAATAAATAAGCATAAAAATATATACATGCGGTTCAGTTTGGTTTGGATCGGTTTTGAAAAATCAATCCGAAATCTGATCCGAACCGATCGGTTTTTATAAAATAACATCCAAACACATCCAATAATTTTTGGTTTTTTGCGATTTTCGGTTTTTTTGGATCGCTTTGCGGTTTTTATTTGGATCGGTTTGGATTTGAACACCCCTAGTTTAGGGTTTCATCAGTGGCCTAACTGAGAGGATGTTGGATTAGGGTTTTTGGTTCTCATCAATTTCCTAAGTCATTGCTTCATCAGTATGTACCCAAAGTACGGAGATTAGGATTTCTTACTCCTTTGTGTTCAGGATGGGTATGTGTCGTTCACTTCAGGTTTACTTGAGGCTAGCAAGTTAAATATGTGTGCAACATTGTTCAGTTCAACTGGATGTGATCTTAATCTTGGTTAAGAGAGAGGGGAGTGTTTCATTCTCGAGTTGGATTTGGAATAGATCAGTACTTTATGTTTGAAGATCATCAGATTAGGGTTTTTGGTTCCAACTCAAGTTCATCTAGTGGACTCAGGTTGTAGAGCAATCAAGTTAGTGCGTTGGAGTTCACAATTTCAATACATGTTCATCAAGTCCATATTATTGTTCAAAGAAGGTTCAGTGAGAATACTTTGGTTCATCAAGATTCAAGGAGTTGGATATGAAAAGTTAAGGCTTCATGGATATGTTGTTGTAGAATATCAATTGGGGGGGGGGGGGGGGGGGGGGGGGGGGGGGGGGGGGATTCACATTTCTAAACCATTTTCCGTTTCATTTCCATAAGTATTTCTATCCACTTTGTCAATTATCCATATTTTATCCATTTCATTTCCAATTAATATCCATTTCATTAACCAAATCCATCATATTTATTTTTCACTTATTATTCATATCCAATTTTATCCATTTAATCAATTCTTCTAAATCCACTTTTTTTTATCCACATTTTAAAACCAAGTCAATTTTAAATCCAAATTTCACTTTCAATCCAATTCATTTCTATATCCAATTTAAATTCATATCCATTTCCAAACACCATTTCAATTATCCATATATTAATAATTATCCATTTTATATTTCTTATCCATTTATCCATTTTATTTTAATTTATTTTTTTTTCATTATCCGTTTAAAAATCTATTTTTTTATTTATCCTATTAAATCCATTCTATATTTCTTACCATTTTCAACCATAAGCCCAATTGAAAGTCCAATACAAGAATTAATACCAATTCAATTTCCAAGCATGATTCTAAAGGAATTCAAAGTTCAATATGTGAGGTGCACAAGATTACAAAGTCCATTATTACACCAAAGGCTCATTTTCATTATACAAATCCCTGCCATTCAAATTAAGGCTCATTATCATCTTATTACAACAAAAAGAATTCAAAAAGAATGATAAAATTACACTCCAAATCTTGCTATGATCATACCCTGCTCCACACTTAATCAAGCTTATACACAAAGAACAAAACTCCAAAATCCCGCGACAAAACCAAAAAATCTGCTACACCAACTTACCACTACAATATCTTTACACCAATTCTGCTACACCCTGAGTCTGATAATCCACAACTAAGTTCTATTGACTCTAACTCCAAGAACTATTTTTCAAGAAAAAATAAATCAGTCTTCTTAGTAACACCAGGGTCTGAGGTTTGCAAGCTCCCCCTGAGTCAAACAGTTCCAAGATTGAGGTTGGTAAACTCCCCTTTAGTTCCATATTTAAGAAAAGAAAAATAACAACATTTTAACTTCCTTTGGCAACAACAGAATACGAGGTTTGTAAGCTCCTTCTGAGTCTAATAGGTTGCCGGAGGTTTGTAACCTCTTACTTAACACTATGTACAAAAGAGTTAAAATATATAGCCCTTTTAACTTTCTTTGGCAACACTAGAAAATGAGGTTAAGCTCCTTCTGGGTCTGATAGGATAAGTCTGAGGTTTGTAAGCTTTTCCTTAGACCTATGTACAAGAAAATTAAAATACACCTTGGGCAAGAAAGTTAAAATACGCCCTGGACAAGGTATTTTATGGGTTCAGTTTCCACTTAAATACTTACTATTATTTCTCCCCCTTTTGTCACATAAAAAAGAATAAAAGGAAAAGAAAGGAAAGAGAAAAAAATATCACTAATAAATGTAACTCAAATAATCATTATAGGATCGGTTTCCAAAGAGGAAGAATAATCAAGTAATAAGAGTCATTAAGGTTTGTAAAGTGCACGCTTTGAAGTCTTAGTGGTCGTTACTATTCCAAGAATTAAACAAGGATTAATTTTAGACTCTTGGTATCCACATAAGTCATTATAAAAGCATCCAGCTCCTAAGTCATTTTCATCAATCACCAACCTAAGGATATGAAATCAGCAACTAAGATTCATAATGCATCTGTCGTAATAGACGCATCCGAGAACTCTACAAGCTTGGAAATCCAATCCCCTCAGAGGCGAGATGCTTATGAGTCCTCTACAACTGTGCCCCTATCCTCAACAATACTTTCTACAGAAGAGGTAACTTTGGTAGTACTTGAACGACCTTCAGAAGGAGGTTCAGCAATAGCTGCTTTGAAGCCTCAGAGAAAGACCATGAAGAGGTCAAGGAAGAAGAAAATGAGGGTCAACAAGAAGTTTTACCGCTCTCTTCCAGACATAGAAGAGGAAAAAGTGATTTATTCAGGAGACGAGGAGGTGGACTATAACAACAGTGGAATCCGCTGGGCACGAGATACAATGGCTAGGGATCAATTCTAGAAATCATCTTGTACCCTTTTTTTTTGTTAAAAAATGTAATCCATCAGTTTAATTAATGAAAATGTTTTTTAGACCAATACTACTTTATCATGCATTTCCATTCCAATTTTTTTTTTTTAGATTTTCTGAAGGTGCACTATCAAAGTGAATCTGACACAGAAACGTCAGTTACAACAGATCAAACATAAACTTATAGTTATTTAGAGAATCTTAATAAATTAGACTGCTATATCACATTTCCAAGAGTCATTAATAAAATACTGATAAAATTTAATCAGTACTTAAATAATATTAAACTCAGGACAATGAATGTAACACGTCTATAAAAGGACTCTAGTAAGCATTCTTCCATCATCACTTAATCCCTAAAACACCAAGATGTATAAGCAAAAGCGAATATGGGTTCCAAAGAGAAATTTCAGGAAGGCAACACTACTAAATGTAGCAACTCAAGCAAATCAAAGCAAGGCAGGGGCTGAAAAACCTGCAAGCAAGCAGACAGCTTTAGAAGTGCTTTCCTCTTCAGCATCCTTTGTGAAGACACACAGAAGAAGAAGATCTTCTAGATCCAGACGCAAAAACAAACTGAGAAATGAAGCTTTGGAGTTTGCTAAAGAAGAATGACAAGATTTCTTGGACAATCTAGACATGTCAGATGATCCTAGGGAGTTCCTTAGGACACATCCATTAGACTAGAAAAATCTAATTGTCTTGTAATAGCTTCCTTTTTATTAATAAAATAAGTTGCAAGCATTTGAGTTCTTTTGTCTATTTTAGATTCTCACTGAACAACAAGAATAAATATTAATCAGTTAAAACTGAACACAAGCATGAACAAACTCTGAATTTATTAATAAGATACTTAATACAAAGATTTCAACAACAATACAAAGCATAATTATGTAGAAATCTAACATCAGAACCTTTCATAGATAGTTTCAAACTTGTCTCTCCAAATCTTGGAAGAACTAACCTTAGAACTTATGTTAACCCCTTGTTGAACAAGTATTTGAGAAATAACTTGTCCATAAGGAATGAAGAAGATCTTTCCCTTTTGAAAAGAAGAAAGAGACCTCTTCAAATGTTCAAACATAACTTGAGAAAGATCAATCTTCAAATATGAATTAAGAAGTAGAAGCAGATCTTTTTCAATAGGGTCCACTTGGTCTAAATCTTTATCCTTAGGTAGTAAGTTTGAATGCAGAATCTGACTCCAAACAACAACATCAGGAAGAAGATTTGAAACCACTGATGTATTAGATGAATCTACAAAGATACGCCAAGTAGGAAAATAGTGTTCCCAAACAAGAGTTTATGGGATTTCTCCAATCTCCTCACAATTGATCACATTTGCAATCACTTTAGAGGTTATTATAATAGAAACACCAGTTACTCTAGACATAATAGCATACTCAGAATTCAGCTCAACAATGAAGGCATTGATCCAAAACTCTTTGACAAGACTTGGATAAGTGAAACCACAAAGCATCTCAAAGTAGTCATTCCACCTTTGTTTAAACACAGTCTTCCAGAAGTTGAAACCAATCTTAAGCCACTCATTAAAATCCATAAAATTTTCATTGATGACAACCAGCTAATTCAAAAGAGAATAAACTGGAGAACTCATCTCAGGTTTACTTTGATCAGCACACAACCAATAAGAAGAGAAGAAGAAAAGGAAGAAGAAGAACTGAACAAGAATCTTACAAGAATAAGAATCTTTCCAGAAAAAGGAAACAATGATGTTTCACAGTATAGGGAATATTAATAGCAAGTACTAAAAGAGAAAACATCATTACCCAAAGGTTCTTTATCCAGCTGATATTTCAATTCCACTAGATGAGCTTAACCTTTATGAAAATTTAAGTATTATAAAAGCTTTTAGAAAACTTTTTACTTAAATTGTTATGACAATAAAAAAAATCTTCTTCTAAATCTATGAAACTGACAACTTTCAGAAGCTATCAACTGTTAGAGTCTTGTAAGTCTAGACTTAGACAGAGATATCATCTGTCAGTCACAAGTCTCTAAGGTTCTATTCAAAACTAGCACATTATCTTGAAACAAGAGTCATGAGTGGTAAATGAATATTGAATTGTCTTCTTTAGACAGCTAACAGGCAACAATATCAACACAAAAGTGAGGAAACTGTTTTCATAAATGTGATCATCATCTGGCTTAATAAGACATTCAGTATAGACAAACACAACAGAGTTTCCTCTTACAAATTTCTGAAGTTCTTCTTTACAAAAAGAACATCTTTAGAAGTCTAACAGAAACTATGTATTTATATCTATACAAATGTTTTATTAAATCAAAAGATAAACCAAAAAAGAACAAGCATACCACTTTTTTTTGCCAACCTCGATTCAACATTCAGACTTGACCAATAGAGTCTGAACACAACTTTGAGTGGATTCTGATTCAATGGTTGTCTAACCATTGATTCAATTACTCTCACCAAATTCAGTACCACCAGTACTTGAATCCGGGTTGTTGGCTCTTCTTCCAATAAATGTTGTAAACAACCTTATGGAAGATGCATCTGCTTCTTTCCTTGATATCTGTAGCAGATACATTATGATACTTAAATTTCTATAAGACCGTACACGTAAGTACAAATAGACTCTTCTATACCTTACATCTTAATCTAACAGCAGACCATAAATCACTCCAGAGTATGAGTCTAGAATGAAATATGATAGGAACTGAATCTTGTTCTAAGCAATGTCAATACTCTCATTATCTGGGAATAAATCTTTTGACTTTGAAATCATTGACAAGCTCATAACCAGACGGTGTTAGCTATCAGAAATTGACATAAAATAGATTAGAGTATAGTCTTAGTATGACTGACAGAACTCAAAGAGAAGTTGAATATTTCTAATAGAAATGTCTTTTAACACAACTTCCATGATGATCCTCAAATAAGAAGCATTGGAGTTTCTTAAGATATCACCTTAAAGAACAAACTCCATATAATCAAATATTTTGAAACAAGATAACTTTAACAACATCTCTTGCTTTTCAATACTTGATTTTTATTTTAGAACATAAATGCTTCTTTTCATCTACATCCTGCACTAATATCAGCTTAAAAAGATTAAACACTGAAGAGCATCTGATATTAGGTTCTGGTAGTGTTTCTTCTTGCTTTCAGATTTAGGAAATCAGTTGAATTACAAATATTTCAGAAGCTTTTGAAGGTACTCTTCTATCAATAGATATCATAATCCATTCAGCCAGTATAGAAGTCCTTCTGACAAGAAACATAAGTTTCTCATCATTAGTCATTCCAAAGAACTTAAGCTAAAAAGAGAAGGTGATCTGTTGAATAGTTTTTCATCATCCAACTTCATTTCTTTTCTTTGGAGACTGCAAGACAAACCTTCAGAACACAACAAATTCAAGATGTAAACATTAAAAAAACTATGACTTTAGATTTAAGTCAAGGAATAATATTCTCATAATTTGCTTGAAAAGATTGGATGAAGTGTAACTACTTCAAGCTTCAAAGACTGATCCCCACGAATCCAAGCATAAAATTTCTAAGATAGTCCAAACATCAAACATATTAATGATGTTGATATACTCAGAAGTGAGATAGTGCATCTACCAGAATGCAACTACCTCTGAAGATATTCAATATGCATCTTCTGAGTTGGTGAAAGAGATTTTTAGGACGATCATCTATAACACCATCAACTTCTATAGTAATAACGTTTTCAAGGATATTCTATAGACCTTCAGCAACCCTTTATCAAGTCCAATGAGTTAAAAATATGTTTAGCTTTTCCATCATTTAAATTCAGTGGAATCACCCATTTGAATATGGTAGGAAAAGTTGTATGATATTTTTCATGTGGCACTTGATTCCTTTTTGAAGAAGAAATATACTTTTCTTATTGGATCATTATCGGTACCATTGTTAAATGTTAAGCACAAACCATGCACTGATACCAATTGAAGGCGTGAAAAGTACACAAGAAAGGGGGTTGAATTGTGTTTCGCGTTCTCTTTTAATATAGCTTCTGATCAGAGTTTCAGAATCAGAACTGATGTTCAGATTCTGAGTTAATTTTTTTAGCAGCGAATATAACAGAAGTAAATAAAATAACAGTAAAAGACACAAAAGATTTATATTGGTTCCTCTCCTAACTTAGAGTAGTCTAGTCCCCTTGCCTCACAAGAGATTTTCATTATAACCACTTCATGATTACAATCGCTTATGCTTCTGCATAAGACTTTTACAACTATTCATACCAACTGTCTAAGACTTCCCTTGATTAGAGCACATGTCTAAGACTTACCCTTTGCTCACACCATCTGAATGAGCCACCTGCTCTTCTATCATCTGGTTGAGACTTTCCATTTTCTTATAGAACATGTCTAAGACTTCCCTTTGCTCACATTCTCTGGCCGAGCCACCTGATCTTCTGGCCATCTAGACTGAGACTTCCCTTGCTCAAGCTACACTCGAGACTTCTTGCTCTCGCCCCTCAAATGGAGACTTTCCCACTTGCTCAATCAGACTAACTAAATAAGACTTTCACAGCTCAAGCACTTAAGCAATGAGACTTACGTGACTCAAACATCTTGGCTCAAGACTTGTTGCTTGAATCCCAATGAGACAAGCCTTTTTGCTCAAGCACATAGCAGGAGACTTAATCTAAACTACTGAAGGCTCAACATAATAAAGAACAAGGTGTACATGATGCAAGCATCAGAGGTACGGGAAATCACCATAACAAAGACCTAAAGCACTTAAGATTTCTTAGATATTTAATGAGAAGAAATCTTAAGGCTTTAACAATTACAACGTAAAATATAAGATCTGTATTTTACATTAGAGTTGATAATTGCTTGATGTTGCCACTCCTTCAACAGAAGAATCCTTGTTAAAATTCAAACTTGAATATTCAGCCATATATATAGCCTTTGCAGAAACTAGCCGTTGAAAAAGTGTCTTGAACAAGTGTCTTTGCCTTTACTCCATAGTAGAAGAGAAGTTGAAGATGGATGCATATCAGATTCTGAATCCAGTGTGTAACACGTTTAACCTTTGAGTCTTCAAGAGGTTTTGTACTAATAAAGTTATTGGGAGCAGACATCCATAGAACGTACAAGATTTTCTTGAGCCTTGCTATCTTGTACACTCGAGCTGACAGGTTGATAAGACAATACAACTTGCTTTCAGTAGTACGGATAATCCACAACTTTATCACCAACTCTGAATGGTACCAATGCTGATATTCAATTACCAAGTGTAGAAACTCGTCTGAATGTTGAGGTGTTCAGTTCAGATTCTGCGTCAAACTACACTAGCAATTGTTCTCCAGACTCTGCCACCAGAAGCTAGCAATGAAGCAACTCCAAGTGTGTCTAAGTAAAACAGATTATGATTATTTATGTACAAGAACCTGCATAAATAAAACACACATCAAATAAACCATTGTTCTTTTAATACTTTTTTTTATCATCAAAACTAAAAGAGAAAATGTCAAGAACAAATCTTGTTCTAACAGATTCAAGAAATCTGCTGGATAAGAACCTTTGGGTAATGATGTTTTCTTTTGGGTACTCATTGTCCCTATCCCCTGTCTTGTAAAAAATCATTTTGTCCTTCTTGTGACAAGATTATTTTGTTTTTAGGAAACTAGTTTAGTTTTTTTCTTTTTATTTTCTCCGTTGTTGTGTGCTGATCAAGCCAAACTTGAGATGAGTTTCCTAGTCAATTCTTCTTTGAATCAACTGGTAGTCATCAATGAAAAGTTTATGGATTTTGATGAGTTGCTTAAGTTATGCTTTAACTTCTGGAAGACTGTGTGTGAACAAGGATGGAATGGATACTTTGAGATGCTTTGTGGTTTCACTTATCCAGATCTTGTCAAAGAGATTTGGATTAATGCTTCCATTATTGAGCAGAATTCTGAGTGTGCTATTATTTCTAAATTACTAGTGTTTCTATAATAGTAACCTCTAAAGTGATTTCTAATGTGATCAATTATGAGGAAATTGGAGAAATACCAGGAACTTTTATTTGGGAACACTATCTTCGTACTTGGTGTATCTTTGTAGATCCATCTAATACATCAATGGTGTCAAATCTTCGTCCTGATGATGTTGTTTAGAATCGGATTATGAATTCAAACTTACTTCCTGAGGATATGGATTTAGACATTGTGGACCCTATTGAATAAGATTTGCTTCTACTTTTTAATTCAGGCTTGCAGATTGATCTTCCTCAAGTTATGTTTGACTATTTGAAGAAGACTCTTTCTTCCTTTCATAGAGGAAAGATTTTCTTCATTCCTTTTGGACGAGTTCTTTCAGAATTACTTGTTCAGTAGGGAGTTATCATAAGTTCAAAGGCTGATTTGTCTAAAATCTGGAGAGCCAAGTTTGAAGTTATCTACGAAAGATTCTGATGTTACATTTCTGCATAGTTGTGCCTTATAATTGTTAGAACCTTTGTATTAAGTAATCTTATTATTAATTCAAAGTTTGTTCATGTTGTTGTTCAGTTAACTGTTGACGATAAAAGTTGTCATAGCCTATGTCTAGCTCATCTTCATCAATGTCTTCATCTTGTGCCTCTGGGATTGGACAATAGAATAACTTATTAGACCGTCTTCTCTTCTTTGATCTCTTCATTATCTTTCTTCTGGGATTCATCACACCTTCTGATGAACCTACTCCTGTAGGTTGTGTTGGAGCTGCTGACGTTGCTTCTTCAAAAGTGAGTCTTACAGATGACACATACCCAATGGTAGATGATTCATAAGCAGCTCGTTTCTAAACATTCTGGACATCTTATCTCGTAGGGATCTGGGAGATTTCTGTTACTACAGAAGTCTTATGACTGTCAACTGATGCTTCCTTGACTATGTTAGATGTTGATGAAAATGAACTAGGTTTTGCACTGCTTTTATAATGACTTTTGAGCAACTCAAACGTCTGATTTAATCCTACTTGATTCTTGGAACTCGAACGACCACTACAAATTTAAGGCATGCACTATACAATCCTTAATGACCACATGTTACTTGATCATTTTTCAATTCCTTGATAATTGATCCTGTAATGATGATCTGTGATGCATTTATGGCTGTCATTCTTTTCTTCTTCTCTTTTTATTTTCTTTTTGATGTGACAAAAGGGGGAGAAATAATGATAAGTATTTAATTAGAAAATGAACCCACTGAGTACCTATTCAATTGTACATATTGGTCATTTATAATCATGTTATTTATATTTTTTTATGGTTATCTTGCCCGAGCGACACATTTTAACTTTCTTATACATAGAACTAAGGAAGAGCTTACAAACCTCGGCCTTATCCTATCAGACTCAGAAGGAGCTTACAAACATCATATTCTGATGTTGCCAAAGGAAGTTAAAATATTATTTTTGGTTTTCTTAAGTATGGAACTAAGGGGGAGATTACAAACCTCAACCTTGGAACTGTTTGACTCAGGGGAAGCTTACAAGCCTCAGACTCTGATGTTACTAAGAAAATTGAATTACTTTTTCTTGAGAGTAGCACATATTATGATGTCTATAGAACTCTGCTTTGGACTATAAGACTCAGGAGGAGCTTACAAACCTCATACCCTGATGCTGAATAGAAAATTATAACTGCCCAACATTGTTCTTTAAATTCTTTTGTTTGTCATCATAAAAAAGGAGGAGATTGTTAGAACAAGATTTTTTCATGACATATTTTCCTTGGGTTTTAATGATAACAAATTATTGAAAGAACAATGGTTTATTTGATGTGTGTTACATGTGTGCAGGTTCTTATACTTGTAAATATTATTATCAGAATCTCTTCTACATTAAACACACTTTGATAGTTGCGGCATTGCTAGCTTCGGGTGGCAGAATCTGAAGAACACTTGCTAAGGGATGTCTGGCGAAGACTCTGAAGCTGAAGGTCTCAGCATCAGAAGAAGCAACATTATTGTCTCTACACTTAGTGAAAGCAAATTGGCTTTTAGTACCATTCAGAGTTGGTGATAAAGCTGAAGTTGTCCGTACTGCTGAAAGCAAGTTGTATTGTCAAATCAGTTTTTCAGCTAGAGTCTACAGATTGCAAGGCTCAAGAGAGGCTGAGATGCTTTATGGATATCTGTTGAAGCTAGAGTAGCAGCAAGCAAAAATATATAAGTAACACAGTTTTGTCGTTCTCCACAGGGATCAGTGCGAGGGAAAGAATGTCGTTCGACGGTATCCACATTTATAAGCTTATGGTTCAAAATTTTTGGCTTTAAGAAGGAACCAAAGTAAAATGCAGAAAATGTAAAGACGAAAAATATAAAATAAAGACTGAATTATAAACGGAGCCTTGTTGGAATTGGATCTCATCAATTGATAACACATGCATTCTTCTAATCATATTATACATAAATCAATCATTCGCCTAATATCCTCACGTATCACCCACGACAGAGGTTATGTCTAATGCAACATCGAGAGATCGATCGTATTGCCTCATTGGTGATGTCTCATGCAACAAAAACCAACACAGATCATTAAGAGCTGATACTCACGTAAGTGTTAAGCCTAAATCTATTTCTAGAGTTCAGAACAAAACATATAATCATCTTAGATCCAGATCTGAAGAGTATATGTATATAGCGGTTCAAATCAAAGATAAATAGGTAAACAAAGATGACACCCACATCAGATAAATGACTGCTTCATATAAAATGCCAACGATCAGAATACGTACATACGTTTAACCCTTTTTTACATGTATTCAACTAATTTGCCAAATGAATGTGAATACCGTTCTTCATCACTATTATCACGCATCCTCGCAATACCGTATCGATCCTACTCATGCTAGCCATGCTACTTAATCAACACAATACAACAAAAGATAAAATGAATATCAACTCACAAAACCATGTCAAAAGTTTTACTCATTGATAGATGAAAATCTAAGATCAAGGATTTGTAAAGGTTTTGTCAAGACCACAAATAATCAATCAAAGACAACAACAATAGAGAATCAAAACATATTCATAAACATACATTAGATGAAATACATAAGGTATCAAGAGATTACATCCTCATCCAACAAGAGATCAAAGACCCTACCTTTTCTCCCTTGGAATGAAGAAATATCAAGTTCTGATCTTTAATTACAAGTTGTATCAAATATCCAAAAACTTATGAAAATTCTCTAAAAAAACTGAAAAGTTACTTATATAGTACATCAGGAATTTTCATGTTCGCTAAGCGAACCTCTTCATTCGCACAGTGAATGGCAAAAATAGGCACCTCAGGTGCCTCTGAATAGTTAAACCGCCCCAGAAATTCTCGTGAGTTCGCAATGTAAAGGATCACTCGCAAAGCGAACACTCGCTTTCCCATTTGCAAAGCGAACTTTAGTGCCTTTTGCCCCTGCCAAATTCTGGGACCATTCGCTGGAGACCTCGCCAGAGTTCGCAAAGCGAACATTCGCTAGCACTAGCTTTCAAGTTCGCAAAGCAAACTAACTGATGTCTTCCTCTGCTCTTTGGCAGCTTGCATCATTTTCTTGTGTCTTACACTTTGATCATTTAGTGCCTTTTCCTGTACAATAACACACACATTACAAGCACCAAAGGTATATTCTTATTGTTAGAAGAATAACAACAATCATTAACAAAACCAATGAAAACATGAGAAAAGAGTGGAAAAAGTGCAAGGAAAGATAGTTCATTTTTAGGTCAAATTCGCACCTAACAATATCTACCCTCAACGGTTCTAATAGTACAAAATCTCTTGAAGACTCAAAGGTTAAACATGTTACACATTGGATTAAGATCTTCTAGTGTATTTATCTTCAATGGCTCTTGTACTATGGAGTAACAACAAAGACTCTTGATCAAGTTACCTCCTCAACGGCTAGTTTCTAAAAAGGCTATAAATATGGCTGAAGGTTCAAACTGAATCTCTAAGAAGGATCAACCAGAAGAAGGAGTAACAAGATCAGCAATAATCAACTCAATGTACATGCCGATTTTTCTGATGTAGGTTGTAATTGTAAAATCCTTAAGATTTCTTATACATTGAATATCTTAGAAATATTAAGAGCTTTAGGTCTTTGTTATGGTGATTTCCCGTACCTATGATGCTTGTATCATGTACACCTTGTTTTCTATTCTGCTGAACTTGTTCAGCAGTTTAGATAAAATTCTTGTGTCATTGGGATATAAGCAAGGAAGTCCCGAGCCAAGATGCTTGAGCCACGTAAGTTTCTTGCTATGGGCTTGAGCTATGAAAGTCTTAATTAAGTGGATTGATTAAGGAGAAGTCTTGTATCATTGGGATACAAGCAAGGAAGTCTCGAGACAAGATGCTCGGGCCACATAAGTCTCTTGCTATGTGCTTGAGCAATGAAAGTCTTAATCAAGTAGATTTATTGAGCAGGAAAGTATTGAGCCAATGTGGCTTGAGTAGGATAGTCCGGTTCATGAAATTTGGAGCAGTAAGTCTTGACCAGGGAGGTGCAAGCGGAGGCTCATTTCATGGATGCTTGATTAAAAGTCTTGGACCTAGGGGGCTTGAGCAGGAATGCTCAGTACATGGAATTAGAGCAGTAAGTCTTGACCTAAGGGGTGCAAGCAGAGAGACTCATTTCATGGGACTTGGAGCAGAAGTCTTGGGCTGAGGGTCTGAGCAAGGAAGACTTGGGTTCGTGGAACCTGAGCAGGAAGTGTCGAGTGAGGAGCTTGAGTAAAAGTCTTGGACCTTGGGTCTGAGCAAGTGTAAAAGTCTTATGCAGAATGCATAAGTGATTGTAATCATGATTTGATTATAGTGAAAATCTCTTGTGAAGCAAGGGGAATGGACTACTCTCAGTTAGGGGAGAAACCCGTATAAATCTTTGTGTTTTCTCATATTATTTATTTGTTCCTGTTAACATTCCGCTGCTAAGAATTAACCATAATCTGAACACCAGTTTTGATTCTGAACTCTGATAAGATGCAAACTTAGAAAACAAAAAGCACAATTCAACTCTCCTTCTTGTGTACTTTTCTCACCTTTAGAGAAAAGTATTGAACCAATCATGAAGAAATTAGATGAAAAACACGGTCAAGAAACAATAATTTACTTCTTGACAGGTGGAAACCTTAATGAGATGAGAAATGGTAGAATTAATAATAACCACGAGGATATAAAAAAGAACAATAATGCCTTTGCACCTAACGTTATTACTATGTATAGCAATAGGAGTACATTAGGGTTTGGTGGGAATAGTAACAATGTTCATGGACATGAATGCAGACCTCAAGAGAAGAAGAACTTGATGTTAATAAGTAAAGTTGAGTGTAATCTAGAGCATTCCATCCAGGATATCAGCAGGATTAGTGCCAAGGGCCAGGATAACGAGAAGGATGATGAAGTGGTGAAGGAAACTCCCTTAGAGAGTTAAGTTTGAGAAGAATAGTTCTTGTGTTGTCTTTGCTCGATGGTTGATAAGATGAATATGAATAATAATATTATCGATTGGAACTGCAGAGGTGTTGGGAGTAAAGCTTTTTATAGATACAGTAAATTTTATATTGATATGTACAAGCCAAAAATGTTTGTACTCATGAAGATTCAATGTGAGCCAAATGGGTTGCACAAAAATTTTCAGAAGCTTGGATTTGATGAGGTTATTTTGTCAAGTAATATGGGTTATGCTAGAGGTATTATAGTTGCCTTGCGTAAGGATATGTGGAACATTACTCTTCGGGCCAAGGAGGAGCAATACATTCGCCCGGGTTTAAGGAGTTTGACAAGAGAAGAGAGGATGTTCACTTGCATATATGCTAGTCCAAATTTGGAAATAAGAAGTAAGTTGTAGGATAGCTTGAAGAATCCAGCTAGTAACATCAGGAGTTCATGGATGCTGGATGGAGATTTCAATGAGATTGCTTATGCTTATGGAAAAAAAGGCGGGGTGCAGGCGTCATAACCCGAAATTTGACCTCCTCTTTTGCCTTTTTCATAAGCATATGCATTCGCATCATCAGCATACGCATTCGCACTTTTCTCTATGTGTTTATTGTTGCAGGATTTTTAGGTTTTAAGCTCGATTAATCGAATCTTCACAAAGTCATCATCAAAACAAGCACAAAACAAGGGTTTACATGCCTATTCATCAAAACAAGAGGTGGAAAATCGAAACCGGGACCTCAACACTTGTTTTTGAGTGATCTGGGCAATTTTTGCCTAGAGTAACCGGTTACTCAATATAGGGTAACCGGTTACTCAGTACAAATTTGCAGTTCCTGCTGCATTTTTGGGACATCAATCGTGCACACTCTTTGGTCTTTGATTCTACATTGTTCTAGCAGCAGGTGGAATATTCTAGACTCTTCAAGTGATTCATTGGCATTTGCTACAATGTTTCCTTTCCATTCAAGACTACCATGCACCTCATTTTCATATATTGTGAACATTTGGATGTGAAGCTTACATTGGGATTGCTACCGAGTTAACTTCATAACTAACCGAGTTAACTACTTGACTCGGTGAGTCAAGTGTAACTAACTCCTAGCCTAATTCCAAACCACCCAAAGCTAACTCCTAGCCTAACTCCCAAGCTAATCCCAAAGCATATTCCAAACCTAGCAACTCCTAACCAAAACTCCATATAAACAAGCTTTCATTCACTTTTTCAAGGATCCACAATCTCTCAACCATTTCACACATTTTACTCTTAATTCTCTCACATTCTCTCTGAATTTTTCTGCAGCTTCTTCATCTTCACCTATATTTTCTTCCCAAACCTCACTATAGCTCTTCACCATTGAAGATTAATCACTTCTACATTGGAAGTGATTATTTCTTGAGCTTAACCTTAATCACCTTGCAATTATACTTGGATTTCTGGAATTTTATTAGCTTTTGGATTCATTTCGAGTGTTTGCTTCAAGATTCAATGGTTCGAATTCGTATTTTGGAGTTTCGTCGCAACTTGCTTGGTTTTGATACGATTCGGCTCTAATTAAAGTTTCCTCTAGTTTTCTTTAATTATTTTCATCAAGATCACTTTTCAACAATTACCAAGCCAATCCTCCGGTTTATAGGTTGGTACTCGCTCATTTTACTGTTTTGAACGTTTTCGTATCATTCGCGATGTAGCTTCAATGTTTTTGTGTGTGAATTGATTTTTGCATTGCATTGATCTATGATCTTGATGTGTTAATTATTTCCATCACTGCTTTTTTGCTGTTTTCAAGCTTGATTTTCATGCACTAATTCATATCCTAGCATGTGGTGAGTTAAGCAAGTGAGTTGGATGCTTTAAGTGATTTTTCAAAAGCTGTTTTTGCCACTGTTACAGTGGTAACCGGTTACGCAATATAGAGTAACCGGTTACTCTTCACAAAATTTGCTTCAGCGCTGCCTTTTTCAACTAAGTAACCGGTTACTCAATATAAGGTAACTGGTTACCCTGCACAAATTTCACCAGATTTGCTGTTTTTCAAGCAAGTAACCGGTTACTCATTCCGAAGTAACCGATTACCACTGTAACAAAGTGCCATTTTAAGTGTTTTTCAAGCTTGTTTGCCATGCTCTCTCCCTCTAATTTCCATGGATTAATAAGATTGATTCTTATGGATGTTTTAGGTGCTATTTCACTTCAGTTTAAAGCATGATTGTGAATTTACCGATCTTTCGATTTCATAATTATGCTCATTCTTGACATTGCATGCACATGCTCATTCTTGCACTTTTTTATTCACATGATACATGATTTTTGATGCATTTTAAGTAACATTTGGTACCGTTTTGCACTCTCATTCATGTTTGAATTAAGCTTGTTCTTCAAGGATAAGCTTAATCTTGTATAATTAGTAATGCACCCTTTGCTTTAAGAATTTTTCAATTCATTTTGGAAAGTTACTATCATATTCCTCCCTCTTGATTAGTTAATCAAAACTTTGTTTAGATTATTAATCATCCCTTTGGTGCTTCTCTTTAGGCTTCCTTTAGAGCTTTCTCTCACGATCCCCTGCTGAGTCAGAGATTCGCTCGTCGCACGACACTGGAGCATTGTATAACTTGGACCTGTTACGCTGTTTGTTTCAACTTCTGCACTACACCCTGTGTGTTAGAGAAGGAATGAGAATGGAAAATTCCTACTCTCATTCTGACCACTTCAGGTAGGGGATGAATGACCCTATTCCTGGCTTAGTCATCTCTATCTCCAGGCGGTAGTGTATCTCTTTCCTCAGTTGAGTCGATCATCGATCACTCTTATCTCTTTCAATCAGTCTTTTGATCTATCACCATTCCCTTGGTTTACGATCATTAGCAATCTTCAGAGAGTCAATCTTTGGATCTTATTTAATACCTTTCCCTTGTTCTCTTCAAGAGTTTTGCTGATTCCCCATGAGAGTTGTAATCATTCTTCCTTTGGTTGATCACAGTCATATTGTTATAACCAATGTTATATTCCCCTGCAATCACACTCTTTCTTTGGGCAAACGCAGTCTTTCTGTTAAACACCGAAACCCTTGCGGAGTTCGCAACCTTCTCTCGGTTATTCTCCCTTTGATTGGTTAACCACTGCCTGTCAGTTAAAACACCAATTTGCACGTCTTCTCAGTTAACCACAGTCTATCTGTTAACACTGAGTTACTCTTGGGTTAATCACCTTCTCTTGGATAATCACCCATTCTTTCAGTTAACCACAGTCAGTCTGTTAAAATACTGAACCCCTTTTGAGTTAATCACTTTCTCTCGGTTGATCACTTGTTTCTTTTCGGTTAATCACAGTTTCTCTGTTAACACCGATTCCTCAGCGGTTAGCAACCTTTTTTGGTTCAATACCCCTTTTTTGTTGATCAAATACTGTTTGTTCAGTCGGTATCAACATCCCTTTTGGGTCGCAACCTTCGCTTGGTTCTACACCCGTTCTTTTGGTTGATCACAGTCTATCTGTTAAAACATTTCTCCCCACAAAGTTGCAATCTTCTCCTTCCTCGATTAACTACTGTTTATCAGTTAAGATACCGAAACCCTTTCAGAGTCAAACACTTTCTCGTGGTTCAGTACTCTCTCCTTTTGGGATCATCAAATCCTGTCTGTGGATACCAAGTCTTTTATCCCCTCCAGAGTTGTTATCTCTTTTTCTTTGATTAATCACTGCTAGTCAGTTAACATACCGAGTTTCCTTATTCTCTGGGTTTTGACACCATCCCTTTGCTTTTTTCCCAGTAGGGTCGCTATCCCTCTGACTCCTAACACAATTCTTTGTTCTTTTACCTCCCCAGGGGAGTCTCTATTATTCTTTTGCTCCTCTGTCTTCTTGGTTTCGACACCACTCTTGCACGTTATCCTCAACACAATTACTATCTTTTCCTTTGCACTTTTTTTTTGGTTATGACACTAATTTTTTTGCATCCCCAACGGATCTTTCTCTACCTCTTTTGCTCTTGGTTTTGACACCACCTTTCCTTTTCCTTTTCCGTCTTAGTTCCACGAACTACGGAAGCTCTGATTCTGCATTTGTTCGAATGTCAGTTACGTAGGCACGAGATCGCGATGATCTTGGCGAGCTCACTTCCACCCTTCTTTCTTCCTTTCCCCTTCTTTTCCCTGGTTCCATGAACTACGGCTCTTTAATTTCCTCATTGCACTATGAGGGTACGTAGGCACGAGGGCCCCAATCCTCCGCGAGCACTTTCTTTCCCTATTTTCTTTTCTCTTCTCTCTCTCCTCTTCTTTTAGCTAGAATCCTTTAGATAGATAACCCATCCAAGCCTAGAAGCAAGCAAAATGGTTTCCGCCGAGTACGACAGATGCGTAAGGTGCTAGTACCTTCCTTTCGCATAACCGACCCCCATTCCCGTTTCTCTTCCCCTTGGGTTTTATCGATATTTTCCCTGTCCTTTGGGACTAAATAAAGTTCGGTGGCGACTCTGTTGTATCTTGAGTGTGCGATTCACTCAGGTATAAACCAGCCATCTTCAGCAGGTTTCTTAGAGAAAGTGCATGGCCTTCCGTAATAATATAGAAGATTGTAAGTTGCATGATCTTGGGGATAGTGGTCCTAAGTTTACCTAGAGAGGGCTAGTTTTTCAAGGAGGTTAGTGTATTTATGAGAGATTGGATAGAACCTTGAGTAACGAGGATTGGATATTGATGTTTCTAGAAGCTCATATCAAGGTTCTCACTAGAGTTTAGTTCTCTAGTCTTCACCCTATCATGATTACCCTTTCTTGTAATGTTTACTCTAAAGTTACTAAGCATTTCAAGTTTGAGAGTGCATGGTTTCTTGATAGTAACTACATGAAGAGGCTTATGATTTTGTGGAAGGATAATAATGGGTTAGGTCAAAACCTTAAAAACATAGAAGATGACTCGAAAGCTTTGAAATATTGTACTCTAAACCAAGTCCATATGAGGGAAAATGAGATTATGGCGAGAGTAAATGGAGTTCAGAAGTGTATATAGAGGAAAGATAACATAGGGGGCATGAAATCACTTGAGCTTAGGTTGCACGAGGAGTTAAACAATATTATGAAGAAAGAAGAGCTCATGTGGTTTCAACGATCGATGGATAAGTGGCTTGCTAATGGGGATAAAAACACTAAGTATTATCATTTAAAGACTATTACTAGAAGAAGGAAGAATGTGATTGTCATGTTAAAAGATGAACATGGTACTTAAATTGAAGATGGGGAGCAGATGAAGGGGATGGTTAACAATTATTACAAATAGTTGTTTCGAATTAGTTATAAGTGGAAAACTTGGCATCAAACTCATATCACATATCCCAGTCTTGAGGATGTTGATATTGTTAATCTTGATATGTAAGTTACGAATGATGAAATCAAAAGGGCTCTCTTTGACATGAAGCCGTGGAAAACCCCTGGGCCAAATGGATTTCTTCCAGGCTTTTACCAAAATTCGTGGGATATAGTTGGGAAAAATGTGTATGACTTTGCTCAGAGAATTTGGAAGAAGCCAGGTGGGATTGTTGAAGTGAATCAAACTGACATTTGTCTCATTCCTAAAAGGGATCACCTTACAATTGTTATGCAATTTCTTCCCATATCATTATGTAACTCTATATATAAGGTAGTGAGTAAGGTTATTATGGGAAGGTTGAATAAATTGATATCTCCTTTTTAATCTTTTTTGTGTCGGGAAGAGCGATCCATGAAAACATTATTATAGCCAAAGAAGTCATGAATAGTATGGAGAGATCGAAAGATAAAAAGGTCACCTCGTGATTAAATTCTATCTGTCTAAGGCTTATGAAAAAATGAGTTGGGAATTTATTTGGCGTACACTTCAAGAAATCAAAATTCCTTTAAGTATGATCAATTTAATCATGCATGTAGTTTTGAGTTTGGAAACCAACGTCAATTGGAATAGAGCTAGAAGTAGTTTTTTTCGACCTCAACATGGTATTCGCCAAGGAGACCCTATCTCTCCATATCATTTCTTCCTTTTTATGGATAAGCTAACTCACCTTATTGAGCATGAAGTGAGAATGAATAATTGGAATACCCTAAAGTTAGGAAGGCAAGGTACCCGAATTTCAAACCTCATGTTTGCAGATGATCTTATGTTGTTTGGAGAAGCTACAGAGAAACAAATGGAGTGTGTCATGAGAACTCTTAATATATTCCATAGTATGTCAGGTCGAGAAGTGAATCAGGAGAAAACTAGCCTCATGTTTTTCAATAATGTGGCTAGAAGTATGCAAAATAAGCCAGCAAATCTCTCAGGTTATAGGATAACGAGCAATCTAAAGAAATACCTTGGAGTTCCCCTTAGTGGAAAATTGTTGAGAATGAACAATTTCCAATACTTAGTGGACCAGGTAGCTGCTAAACCTGCGAGTTGGAAGAAGAGCAGTTTGTATTTTGCAGGGAGGATAACATTGGCTAAAAGAGTCATTGGAGCTATGCCCCTTTATTCGATGATGACTAACAGACTTCCTAGAGACACTATGATGATTGTTCTAACTGCAGTAAAGCGAAAAGAAGCAAAAATTTAGTTTTGGAAGGATTTCCTCCGGGATTTATATCGTCTCCACAGGGATTTGTGCGAGGGAAAAAACATCGTTCAACGGTCTCTACGTTTCTAAGCTTGTTGTGAAATATTTGGTTGAAAGATTCAAGGGTACCATAAATAAAGGCAGAAAATATAAAGACGGAAAATATAAAGTAAATACTTTAAAATAAATGGAGCCTTGTTGGGATTGGATCTCATCAAATGATAACATATGCATTCTTCTGACCAGTTAAACGTAAATCAATTATTCATCTAATATCCTCACATATCACCCACAACAGAGGTTATTTCTAATGCAACATCGAGAGAACACCCATATTGTCTCATTGGTGATGTATCACACAACTTAACAACACAGAGCATTAAGAACTGATACTCACGCAAATGTTAAGCCTAAATCTATGTCTAGAGTTTAGAACCTAACAGATGCATATCCTAGATCCAGATCTGAAGAGTATATTTCTATAACAGTTCAAATCAATGTATAAACAAGTAAACAAGGATAACATCCATATTAGATAAATGATTGATTCATATAAAATGCCATGATCAAAATACGTACATACGCTTAACCATTTTTACATGTATTCAACTAATTTTCCAAATGTATGTGAACATAGTTTCTCATCTCTATTATCACGCATCCTCACAATACCGTAGTGATCGCCACTCATGCTAATAATTAACACAATAACATAAAAGTGATACTAGTGAATATCAACTTACAAGACTATGTCAAAAGTTTGCTCATTGATAGATGAATATCTTAGATCTAAGATTTGAAAAGGTTTTGTCAATACCCACAAATAAGAAATCAAAGACAACATCAATATTGAATCAAAACTAGTTCACAATACATAGATTAGATGAAATACACAAGGTATCAATAGATTACATCCAAACCCAACAAGAGATCGAAGCACTTACTCGAAGATCAAGCTCCGAGTTGCTTCGATTTGTGCTTTTCTCTCTAGAATATGTTTAGAATGAAGAGAGATAAATTTCTGATACTGAAAAAATATGTTATGTTCTAAAAATCAAGAGAAAGTACTTAAATAGTATTACAAAATTCTGTCTTGTTCACACTACGAATTCATCCTTCTCACTGCGAAGTCCACTTTTAAGCACTTCAAGTGCTTCAGGAACAGTTAAACCGCCCTTGGAAATATCTAAGTTCACAGTGAGAACTCATTCTTCGCAATGCGAACTTCTTCGCTACAACTTCGCACAGTGAACTTTGGTTCATTTTCCTACTGCCATTCAAAGTTTTCAGCTCGCCTGGACTTTGTTGTGACCTCGCACAACGAACATTCGCTTTGATCTCACTGCTGTTCACACTGCGAACTTGTTGATTCTTCTTCATTTCTTTGGCTTCCTTGTCTAATCATTTGTGTCTTAATCATTGATGTTTTATGCCTATATCCTGCACAAAGTGGGTACTAATCCAAGTCATGAATTGAGTAATATGAAGAAACAATAAGTGAAAAGTTATTATAAATATGGAGAGTTAGTTTGAGTTTATTCACCACAATAACTCTAGTATTTTAAGTGTTTTGGGAATTTAGATAGTTGTGTGTCTAGAGAGGGTTTACAATTTTTCCGTCCAAAAATTATGTTTGAGAGAGATTTTTATTTTTCCGTCCAAAAGTAGTTATTCAGAGAGTTTGCAATTTTTTCATCCAAAAAATATTATTAAAAAGGTTTGCAATTTTTTTGTCCAAAAATTGCAAGTTAGTAAGAAATTTTTTATTGTGAGTTTCTTTTATTTTAATCAATTTTCTGAGATTTCCTCTGGTTACATTCCCAACAACTGACACCATCAGAATAAAGGTTTCGATCATGGGAGAAAATCACGGGTTTGTTATCATCTTATTCAGTTTGAGTTTTTATTTCTTAAACAATATTATGGCAACATTGAAGTTGAATATTCTTTTGTTTAATGGGAGAATGGATTTCTTCTGGTGGCAATGCACGATATAAGACTATTTGGTTAACAAGGTCTGAAGTGTGCTTTGGAAAAGGAGAAACCGAGTGAGATGAAAGAATCACATTGGAGTTCTATAAAAAAACAGTGAGTACAATTCGTTAGCACTTGCTCTATAAATTAAAGTGAGTGTGTTGAATGTAGTCTCTCCAAAGAAATTGTGAGATTTGTTAGAAAACAAGTTTTCATCAACCACATTAAACAATCGATTGATGATGAAAATGAATTTATACTCATTGAAGATGGAAGATGAAGGTAATGCATTTGATCACATTAATTAATTTAATGAGTTGGTATCAAAGATGAAGAGAAAACACTACTTTTGTTATATTCACAACCAAAATCTTACAAATTATTAGTGTAATCAATGTTAGCAGGGAAGAACATATTACAATTAGACGAAGTAGTGAAATAATTGAAGGGGAGTCACCAAATGATGGTTATTGTTAAATCTACCGAAGAAAATCAGGTACTAGTATTCAATTAAGAAAAAAGATAGAGCAATGGCGATCAATATGGTAGAAGTTTTCAACCAAGAGATATGAGTTACATCAAGTGTCATTACTATCACATGCACTCTAGATGTTCCGAATTCATAGAGGAGCTGTTGAGTATAAAGAAGACAGAACAATAGAAAAATGCTCCTCCATAAACATGGTTAGTTGTGAACATAGTCTTTTAATTTGTGAGGATGAAGGTGACTATAAAGTGAAGAGATATGAGACTTTTAATATTTAAATGAAGTATATGTTGTGTTAAAATGGGTACTCCTCCAAATCCCACATTGAATAATGTGAAGAAAAAAAAGTAAAAATTTATTATAAATATAAAGAGTTAGTTTGTATTTCTTTACTACCAAAATTATAGTCTTTTAAATGTATTGATGATATGGGTAGTTATTGATGCGTTGTATTCGCAAGTGCACGAATCGCGTCAGAGTAATATAAAAAGTTATCGTATCCACAGGGACCAAATGTCGATCTAACGATTTCCGTTTGTTACAGTGCTTATCTAAGGCAGTTCAATTCAGGGTTTACTAATGCAGAGGAAAATAAATAAAAGTAAATGACGAGGTAATAAAATTCAGACAAAACAATAGGCTTGAATGTAATTCTCATAACCGATAATATTTCTATATTCATTAACAGAACTACTTACGGGCAATATCTTCTATTTTAAGAAAAGAATTCAATTTAACAGGAACTGTCACTTTCGCGTAGTCAGAACCAAGTTTACCCTCTAAACTAACCCCTTTATTGTCACTTATAAAAAGGCGCGCATTGCGTTAGAGTCATGGAAAACTTACTTTTAAGAAATGTAAATTCTAAACTAAACAGAAAAGTATTTTGACCTGAAATCTCTAAACTAAAGAGGTTCAAAATGAACCAGATTCTAATCCCACTAACGCGTCCGAAAATAGTTTTAAAATCTCTTTTCTAAAGTGTTAAAAATCCCTGCTCAACTGAGCAAAGCGTTTTCGTTGTATTTGATCAGTTGAGAACTAAACAGGTTTACAAATGGTTGGACGGCTTTCGATCTTACCCAACATTGCTTTTAGGTACAGAAAACTTGTGTTAAAGATTAAAATAGCCCTTAAGTATTTCTATCAACATATAGACGTATTACGGTGATTATGGTCTTTACATTCTTACCTATCTAAGACTTAGCCAGCCATGGTAGTTATAACAGTAATATTAATTCTTATCATGTATGAAATTAAGTCTTTTGAAAAGTAAAGTTTTGAAAAGTAAGGCAAGACAATAAAGAAACAAAATAAAGCAAGTGCAAGAAATAAATGAAAGTAAATGCGATTAAAATAAAACCTGCTCCAAAGCGGAGTCTTTAAATCTGGTACAATGCACGGAAAATAAAATGCTCCAACTTGATTACAGACACTCCAAGACTTGATTACAAACTCGATCACACACAGTGCAATAACTCCTCGATGTGAGAAGATTACCGCTTTACAAGAGTGAAATTTATGCCTAGGGTGAAGTAAACTAAGATTGGATGATCCTGAAGTTCGAGTTCTACAAGTATTTATAGGCAAAGTTGGCGTGGTGTAAGGACAAAAACGACCTTGGTTTGAAAATGGGCGGGAACACAATTTGCCTGGTCGCGCCCGCGACAAGACCATCGCGCCCGCGACAAGAAGGAAGAGGCAAAGGAGAGTGCTGATCGTGGGAACGTGGCAGTTGAGTTGAGGAGATCATGGGACACATCGTCGCCTACCCTGGGGCATCCGCGACAAGAGAAGCGACAAGAGCAATTTGCTGCCAAACTAGAATTCTTGCTCCTTTTGCATCCTTTTCCGTCTGGGACCTCGATTTTATTGAAAACCTGAAAACAAAGGAAAACATAACAATAACAAAGCATAAAAATAGAAAAAATAACTAATATGCATGTGAAATCAGAGTCGAAAATACAGTATAATTTAGTGTCATCAAATTCTCCCACACTTAGACCTTTGCTTGTCCTCAAGCTAAACATTTAAAGCTCAGAAGAAAAATCAGTGTCGGTCGAGGATTTTGGACAAAAAGGGCTTCTAAGTCCGAGTCTGGATGCAGCGGTCGGTACTAACTGAGTGAACCAAGGGCATCGTGATGACACTAATCCCGAAAATACGGCGATAAACTTCGCTCCTATACTAATCTACCCATTATATCCCACAATACTTAGGTCTTCCTTTTCCATCTCTTTTGAGTCCTTTTCATTCAAGCGCAATCACATTAAGCCCATTTTCCGTACATGCTTCATGGTAGAGTGACCTGTTAGTGATTCTGATCTTTTCATACCGGATTTTTGGCACAGGGAACTGTGTAAAATCGTTTTATTCTTCTCAAGTGCAGTTGTAGGGGATCGAATTGTAATCCGCCCTACCGAGTTCAGTGCCAGATACCTCTGAACCAACTGAAATGAGCAAGTTAAACATCTTATATTTTTTTTCTCTTTTTGTTTTTGTAGCAATTTTTATTTTTTTTTCCTTTTTCTTGCACTCAGATCAGTCACTTATATTCGTCGGTCTCCTACTTAGAACATGTTTAGGCCGGAGCTGATTGCTGAAATAAACTACTAAGGATGATTTTGAAATGAAATTAGGGCCATGGTACCAGGGGTTTCAGGTATGATTCTTATATTTACGAAGTTCATGGTGTAAGGACGATACTGATGTTTCAAAGGTTCTCCCAAGTCACCGCATCCTAACCCGAACCTGTCTTAAAGTCCAAAATATTTTCAGAACAACACTTATTTTCTAGAAAAAAAATTTTATTGGGGCTAAAAATGTGGAAAAAATGAAGGTGAACCAAAAACATACTTATACTAGTGACTCTTCAAACACATGCATTTCCTAAAACAGAAGTAAATAACTGAAGGGAAATAAAAATAAACTACTAAAACGACGGAAATAAAAACGATAAAATCTCCTCCCACACTTAAATCGAACATTGTCCCCAATGTTTCGAAGTAAGCTAAGGAGAAAGGAACCTGTCAAAATTAGTGAGGACCGCTGGTGCCCTCGCCGCCCTGTGCTGGATGCTCGGAACGACGGGATCTGCTACGGTGACGGTCTCGCTGGTCCATCCTAGCCATCAAGTCTGTCTGAGCAGCTTTCACCTCACGAAGGTTACCTAAGATGGAACCCTGAGTGGCCTCCATAAGCTAAAAGTGTTGATGATTATACTACTGTTGACGGGACTGCTCATTGGTGATCGCAAGCAGAGTACGGGAGATGGTCTCGTAAGACTGGTCTGCTCTCCACCGCGACTCTTGCATAAAGCTCATTTGGTCCGCCATCTGTTGCTGAATGGAAGAGAGCAGGTCTTCATGCCGTGCTTCTCTAGCCATATGGTCTCGCCACATCTCCTCCGTAATATAAAATCCGGGAGCAGCTCCTGCAAAAGTGTTAGAAGCAGATGGTGCGGTGTGTGATTGTGTAGGACGAGGGGGGGACACATTCTCTCTATGGTCATACTCATCATTTGTGTCGGGCCCCTCGTTGTCATGGTCATTAGGATGAATTGGACCTAGAAAAGGTGGTGCAGTAAGGTCATAGGTCCAGTTCCTCTCGAATCGTACATCTGTACGTCTACTGCATGGTATAACGATTGATTCGATGGCTACCCCGTGAATCATTAACTCAAAACCACCAGCCCTCCTCGATCGACACAATTTCATGTCTTTCAGAAATTTTAAATTAATTGTGCGAGGGGGCAGTGGTTCCAAGGTAGCTATCTCATCATTTAAATTCAGTGCCCGAGCAATAGACGTAATCAATCCGCCAAAAAATATCGGTCCACCCTTATTTACCGTTAAGCATATGTGGGCGATCATAAATGGGACCGGATTGATTCTAATATTTGTGAGGAATCCTTGCAAGAACAAAAGTTCTTTGCTATTAACCTTGTTTTGATTCTCCCGGCCAAAAATAGAGCATGCCAAAAGATATCTGAAAATTCTTATGGCCGGGTTATGAATGGTCGAGGCGAGTAATCCCTTAAAGGAATCAGCAATAGTATCTGACAACATGCGCCAGAAGGAGAATACCTCGACTGACCATTCAGCACTAGAAGGAGCCTCACAAACAACACCCTCCCCATGAGGGAATCCCAATAGACCTGCTAGTTCATCGGTACTGAACTCATACTCAACAACAAACAATCTAAAATGCACAGTACCGACTGTGCTAGCAGTGTCGGGACGGACGGTATAAACCAATGAACTTAAAAACTCAACCGTCATCCTCTCATAGGTGGGTTCTCTTGCGGTAAAAATAGTGCCTAAACCTACAAATTCTAACAAATGAAAAACACTATGATGGACCCCTAAAGTGTGCAAGCAAGAATCGTCGACATACCTCGTCGAGAGAATTTCTCGATCCTGAAGCTTTTGAAGTTGTCTCCTCTGCCTATTCCCGGATTGTCCTTCACGAAGAGTGATCCCGTTGAACTCCATTGATGAAGATGGTGAAGAGGGTGGAAAAATGGGTATAATAAAGGTTGAATTTTTTGGGTTTTTGTTGATGAAATTTGAAATGGAAGGGTAAAAGATGATGGTTGAATGTTAGAGATGTGAAATCAATGGGGATTTATAGGGAATTTTCGGAGGGAAAAAATGGGTTTGGAGAAGTTAGAGGTTCTAAAATGGTGAAAATGGAAGTTCTGCCCCGAATTTACAGGGACGCCGTCGCGGGCGCGACGGGTGTGTCACGGGCGCGACAAGGCAAATCCGCTGATGGGCCTTTGTCATTTTGAATGGGCCTTTGTGTCCTTCATTTGGCCTTGGGGGGGACCTCTTTAGCATTCCACATTTCCTAAAAATGTAGTTTTTGCATAAAATTTTCCACAAAGTATATATATTATTTTTTATAATAATTTTTTTCTATATATTTTGTCAAAAAAATAAAATAAAATAAAAGAGAATATTAGCATATAAACATAAAAAACTCAAATCTCAATATAAATAGAAAATATATCAAATGCAAATAGTAGGAAATATGTCTGGGTGATACTGGAAGTAAATAAATGCATAAGAAATATAGTAAATAATACGAAAATGGAAATCAAGATGTCTGGTCATCTCCACGGAGTCTCGCTATCTCACGACGGAGCTCCGCTATGTCTTCATGCAGCACATCAGACTCAGTAGCGTGGGTCAGCTCTGACACTTCCATCCTCAGGTGTAGGTCAACAAGAGTCTGTCGGAGATCTGCTATCTCCTGGCGCATCATCGCCATCTGGGTCTGCATATCTGGAGTACCTAATGAATGATTATTTGGCCATACCGTAGTCCTGTCAGCTGGTGGAGCTGGAATGTATTCTGGCTCTGGGCAGGGTCGTGGTGCGTCTACCGTCTCACCGTGTCCCTCTAAGGCATATGTCCAGTTTGCTGGGTCATGGACACTGGTCACAACAGGATCTGGCAAAGTGAAATGATGTATGGTCTCACCGTCGATCAGGAGTCTGAAATGAGAGGGATTAAAGGAGTTCCTTCTCATCAGTCCCCAATCTAAGCAAAAATCAATATCCATGGTGGTATGGCTGCAGTAGGGAGTCAAATAAAATAGCTTTCGGCCAAGGCCTAGAGCTGTAGCAATCTCAGTCACATTACCTCCTACGTGTATAGGTCCTCCTGCCCAGGTGGCAACACCACTAAAGGAGTACAACATAAAGTTACCACAAGCTAAACGACGCGACTGATTCGCACAAAACATGAAAAATATGCCCTCCTCAGTAACGTGGTCATCAGTATCTGCTCTCCCAAAGAATGTATGGGCAATGATCATCTGAAAGTATCGGAGAGCTAGGTTATGGATAACCTGTGAAATGTGAGTATCAGGGTCAGGGCCTCCACCTCCAGAGATGTCACTCCAAAATTTATCCACATCTTTATTCATGAAGTAACCCATGGGCAGCTCAGGGATAGCGCCAACTCCAGTCTCAAATCCAAGAAGATCACCGAACTCAGTATGGGTGAACGAATACTCTGTGCCAAATAGCCTGAAGCTAGTGTGGCCATCTGGTCCCAAGTACGGATCATAGGAAAAAGAGCTGAGGAACTCCAGAGTGAGGTTCCTATAGGTGGGATGCAAATCATCAGCGTACTGGTCCCATTTGAAATGGTGGGCCAAGTATCGGACACTGGGCTCTATGCCCAAAGCTTCCATGCAATCACTGTCTGGGTAGCGAGTGGGTGCCATGGGTCTGAGTGAAAGCATCGCATAACGCTCTCTCTGAGCGTCGTCTCTAAATGTCACGTGCATGTCGTCAACTAGTGGCATCCTGAAAGAAAAGGTTAGGAAAAACAGGCCCTGAAATCAAACACACAAAACAAGTTAGACATATATGTACAAACAAGCAAATAAACGTAAATCAAAATAAAAGAAAAAAATAAATACGAAAAGGAAAAGAACCATGGGTTGCCTCCCATGCAGCGCTTGTTTAACGTCGTTAGCTCGACGAGTTCAAGTCATGTATCTGGTGCGAGGATAGGTGGGTCTGTTAACGTGAACCTGGAGTAGTATGATGGAATGTCGCCTCCTTCATAATGCTTGAGCCTTTGTCCATTTACTACGAACGGACTGCAAGATTTGTTCTTAATTTCCACTGCCCCAGATTTTAGGACTTTGGAAACTTCGAACGGGCCCGTCCATCTGGATCGAAGCTTACCTGGAAAAAGTCGCAGTCTTGAATTGTATAGAAGAACAGGGTCACCTATGTTGAAGTCTTTCTTGATGATCTTCTTGTCATGCCATGCTTTGGTTCTCTCTTTATATATGATGGCATTCTCATAGGCTGATTGTCGGAGCTCTTCTAGCTTATGTATGTCTAAGATGCGTTTCTCACCAGCTGCTAAGTAATCAAAATTTAAGGTTCTGATGGCCCAATATGCTTTGTGTTCCAATTCAAAAGGTAAGTGGCATGATTTTCCGTAAACTAGTTGGTAAGGGGTTGTTCCAATGGGAGTCTTGTAGGCTGTCCTGTAGGCCCACAGTGCTTCTGAAAGCTTCTCTGACCAATCTTTTCTGGATATCGAGACAGTTTTTTCTAAGATATGCTTGATTTCTCTATTGGATACTTCCACTTGCCCACTGGTTTGCGGGTGGTAAGGTGTGGCTACTCTATGTTTAACTCCATACTTCCTCAATAGTTTGTCAAAAATCCTAGATATAAAATGTGATCCTCCATCACTTATGACTAGTCTGGGAACTCCGAATCTAGGGAATATATTCTGCTTGAACATCTTAATCACCACTCGAGTGTCGTTTGCGGGTGCAGCTATAGCTTCAATCCACTTGGACACGTAATCGACAGCGACTAAAATATATTTGTTTCCTAAGGATGACGGAAAAGGTCCCATAAAGTCGATTCCCCAAACATAAAAAAGCTCTACTTCTTGAATGTTTCTTAATGGCATTTCATTTCTTCTCGAGATGTTTCCGGAGCGTTGACACGGGTCACACTTGGTTATATATGTATGAACATCACGCCATATAGTTGGCCAATAAAGACCAGCTTGTAAGATTTTAGCGTGAGTCTTAGATGTGCTTGCGTGTCCTCCGTAGGGTGCTGAGTGACAATGTTCTATGATATGGTGCACTTCTTCCTTTGGAACACACCGGCGAAAGATTCCGTCAGTGCCTCTCTTAAAGAGGAGTGGTTCATCCCAATAGAAATGTTTAACGTCATTGAAGAACTTCTTTTTCTGCTGATAACTGAGGTCAGGAGGTATTATATCTGCAACAAGATAGTTAACAAAATCTGCATACCAAGATACATTATTTACCGCTAAGGATTTTTCAGAGTCTTCTAGGGTTTCTAAACTTATATCTCCAATGGCATCTAGCTTAGCGATTAACCTGTCGTAAGCAAAGTCAACATTTATTGGTACTACATCAAGTTTCAAGAACTCAAGCCTGGAAAGGTGATCGACAACTACATTCTCGGTGCCTTTCTTATCTCTGATATCAAGATCAAATTCTTGCAATAAAAGTATCCACCGGAGTAACCTAGGTTTAACATCCTTTTTATTCAAAAGGTATCGGATGGCGGCATGATCAGTGTAAACAATTATTTTGGCTCCCACCAAATAGGATCTAAATTTGTCTATGGCGAAAAATACGGCTAGGAGTTCTTTTTCTGTGGTTGCATAGTTTAGCTGAGCGGCATCTAGAGTTCTACTGGCGTAGTAAATCACATGTAACTTCTTATCAGATCTTTGCCCTAGCACTGCTCCTACAGCGTAATCACTAGCATCACACATGATTTCAAAAGGTTTTGTCCAATCTGGTGGTTGCATAATGGGTGCTGAGATTAAAGCTTGTTTTAAAAGGTTGAATGCTTCGTTGCATTTTTCATCAAAAATGAACTCAGCATCTTTCATCAGAAGACCTGTCAAAGGTTTAGTGATCTTAGAGAAGTTTTTAATGAAACGCCGGTAAAATCCGGCATGTCTGAGAAAACTTTGAACTTCTTTAATTGTTTTGGGTGGTTTAAGATTCTCTATCACCTCGATCTTAGCTTTATCAACTTCAATGCCTTTTTCAGAAACGATATGTCCTAGAACTATACCTTCGGTGACCATGAAGTGGCATTTCTCCCAATTTAATACCAGGTTTACTTCGACACATCTCTTCAAGATCTTTTCAAGGTTGACTAGACAGTTATTGAAATCAAATCCGTAGACTGAGAAATCGTCCATGAATACTTCCATAATTCCATCAAGATAATCAGCGAAGATTGACATCATGCAACGCTGAAAAGTTGCTGGGGCATTACAGAGTCCGAAAGACATACGTCTATAGGCAAAAGTTCTATATGGGCATGTGAAGGTTGTTTTCTCTTGGTCATCAGGGTGTATAGGAATTTGGAAAAAACCTGAATATCCGTCGAGGTAACAGAAGTAGGAATATCTAGCTAGACGTTCCAACATCTTATCTATAAAAGGTAATGGGAAATGGTCTTTCCTAGTGGCTTTGTTTAATTTTCTGTAATCTATGCACATACGCCAACCTCCTTCTATCCGTTTTGTAACGTGCTCACCTTTTTCGTTTTGAACCACGGTGATGCCTCCCTTTTTAGGTACTACATGCACAGGGCTTACCCATTTACTGTCCGAGATCTCATATATTATCCCTGCTTCTAACAACTTAAGAACTTCCTTCTTAACGACCTCACTCATTATAGGGTTAATCCTCCTTTGGTGTTCTCTCGAAGGTTTAGCATCTTCCTCAAGTGAAATCCGGTGCATGCACACGGATGGGCTTATTCCTTTAAGATCTGAGATGTTGTACCCTAGTGCTGAGGGATATCTTCGCAAGACATCTAAGAGTTGGTTTGTTTCATTTTGGTTCAGAACGACACTGACTATAACTGGTCTGTCCATTTCTTTGTCTAAAAACTCATATCTTAGATTCTTGGGTAATTCTTTTAATTCTAAGGTTGGTTTTCTGGGGCTTTGTATAGGATCTGGAGTTAAGGATAGACATTCAAAAAGGCTGTCATCTATGTAGGGTTCCATACTGTCATCATCTTTCTCAATGGGCGTTGAAGGTAGTTTTATTCTTTCTATTGGCTCTTCCTGATTAAGTTCATGGACACATTCATCAATAACATCAACTGCATAACATGCATCTCCTATTACTGGTGCCGCGAGAAACTTTGCTAGGACAAAATCTATTTTTTCGTTACCCACCTCAAAAGTCAATTTTCCTTTCTTGACATCTATTATGGCTCCTGTAGTTGATAGGAAGGGTCTACCTAGGAGGATTGGGATATCTTTATCTTCTTTGATGTCCATTACGACGAAGTCGGTGGGAATGAACAACTTGCCTATTCTAACTGGGATGTTGTCAGCTAATTGGAGAGACATCTTAGTAGGTTGCAAATCTCCTAGTTTCAATCGTTCACAAACTGCAAGGGGCATTAGGCTTACACTGGCTCCTAAGTCCAGAAAGGCTTTATCTATGACATGATTCCCCAAAATACAAGGTATGGAGAAATTCCTCGGATCTTTGTCTTTTTTGGCAAGTTTGTTCTCGGAAATGGAATTACACTCCACTGGTTTTGGATCGTCAAGTCTACGTTTATTGGTGAGGATGTCCTTCAGGAATTTAGTATAAGATGATATTTGGGTGATGGCTTCTGTAAAAGGAATCTCTACATGAAGTTTTTCTATAACTTTAACAAACTTTTGGAATTGGTCATTGATCTTAGTTTGTTTGAGTCTTTGTGGATAGGGAATTGGTGGTTTGTATGGCTGAGGGGGTGCTGAAGCTTTGTCCGTAACTTCTCCTTTATCTCTGTCTTTTGGTTTCTCAATCTCTACGGGCTCCTCACCTTCGGGGGTAGCATCCTTTTTGGAAACTTCGGAGTCACTTAATGTTGGGTTTTTAGGCCCTTCATAAGTGGTTCCACTTCGTAAGGTAACAACGTTAGCTTGCCCTCGAGGGTTCTGTTGAGGTTGTCCGGGAAATTGTCCTCCAGGAGTAGTTTGGGGTGCTTGCTTTAAGGCTACCTGAGAGATCTGGGTTTCAAGCATTTTGCTGTGGGTGGCCATTTGATCCATTTTGGTTCCTAGTTGGGTAAGCAGCTCATTCACATGAATATTCTGATTTAGGAACTCTTTGTTTTGCTGGGCTTGTGCTGTCATAAAATCATTTAGCACTTTTTCGATATTTGGCTTAGGTGGCACTGCTTGCATAGGTTGGTTTTGTCTAGGTGCTTTATTGTTGGTTGATCTCGGAGGTGCTTGGTTTTGGGTAGGGTTATTGTTTTTGTAGGAAAAATTAGGGTGATTCCTCCATCCAGGGTTGTAAGTATTTGAGAACGGGTTTCCTTGGGCATAGTTGACTGGGTCTGGGTTAGTCTCATTTAACAGATGGCAGTCAGCTGATTGATGACCTTTAGTACCACAAAGTTCGCAATCTGACACTACTGCTGCTGCAGCGGTTGGTTGTGCGTACATTTGATCGATCTTGAGGGCCATAGCATCCATTTTGGCTTGCATCATGTCTATAGAGCTTACCTCATGTTTACCTCCTTGGGCTTCTTTCTTTTCCACTGTTGCTCTTTCGTTTCCCCATTGATGATGGTTTTGAGCCATATCTTCAATGAGACTACAAGCGTCAGGATAGGGTTTGTTCATCAGGGCACCGCCAGCGGCAGCGTCGATGGACATCTTTGTGTTATAATGAAGTCCGTGGTAAAAGGTATGTATAATCAACCATTGCTCCAAACCGTGGTGTGGACAAGCCCTTAGAAGGTCTTTATACCTTTCCCAAGCTTCAAATAGTGATTCTCCTTGGTTTTGGGTAAATCTTGTTATTTGGTTTCGGAGAACGGCTGTTTTACTTGGGGGAAAGTATCTAGCAAGGAATGTTCTCCTAAGGTCTTCCCATGTTGTTATAGAATTGGCTGGAAGGGAATCTAACCAAGTTAGGGCTTTGTCTCTAAGGGAAAAGGGAAATAGTCTTAAACGAATCGCCTCAGGACTAGCACCATTGGTTTTAAAGGTGTTTGACAACTGGACAAAGATTTTTAGATGTTGGTTTGGGTTTTCAGATGGTAGTCCTGCGAATTGGTTTTGTTGAACTAGTTGTAATAGGGACGGTTTTAGTTCAAAATTATTGGCAGGTATGGTAGGGTTAACTATACTAGAGCTCGGTTCTTCGTCAGCTGGCTGAGCGAATTCCTTAAGGGGTCTTTGGTTACGATCTTCGGCCATAGCTTGCTTAATTCGACGAAGCCAAAGTCGTGCGCGAGCGTAATGTTCTGGTTCCACTAAAGGATCTATTACACTACTGGAGCTGCGAGATCTTCGCATCGACCAGTTTGTGCGGCCCTAGTCTAAACGGTGATAACAAACAAAATTTGAAATTCGGCGAAATTGGTCCCCGGCAACGGCGCCAAAAACTTGATGCGTTGTATTCGCAAGTGCACGAATCGCGTCAGAATAATATAAAAAGTTATCGTATCCACAGGGACCAAATGTCGATCTAACGATTTCCGTTTGTTACAGTGCTTATCTAAGGCAGTTCAATTCAGGGTTTACTAATGCAGAGGAAAATAAATAAAAGTAAATGACGAGGTAATAAAATTCAGACAAAACAATAGGCTTGAATGTAATTCTCATAACCGATAATATTTCTATATTCATTAACAGAACTACTTACGGGCAATATCTTCTATTTTAAGAAAAGAATTCAATTTAACAGGAACTGTCGCTTTCGCGTAGTCAGAACCAAGTTTACCCTCTAAACTAACCCCTTTATTGTCACTTATAAAAAGGCGCGCATTGCGTTAGAGTCATGGAAAACTTACTTTTAAGAAATGTAAATTCTAAACTAAACAGAAAAGTATTTTGACCTCAAATCTCTAAACTAAAGAGGTTCAAAATGAACCAGATTCTAATCCCACTAACGCGTCCGAAAATAGTTTTAAAATCTCTTTTCTAAAGTGTTAAAAATCCTTGCTCAACTGAGCAAAGCGTTTTCGCTGTATTTGATCAGTTGAGAACTAAACAGGTTTACAAATGGTTGGACGGCTTTCGATCTTACCCAACATTGCTTTTAGGTACAGAAAACTTGTGTTAAAGATTAAAATAGCCCTTAAGTATTTCTATCAACATATAGACGTATTACGGTGATTATGGTCTTTACATTCTTACCTATCTAAGACTTAGCCAGCCATGGTAGTTATAACAGTCATATTAATTCTTATCATGTATGGAATTAAGTCTTTTGAAAAGTAAAGTTTTGAAAAGTAAGGCAAGACAATAAATAAACAAAATAAAGCAAGTGCAAGAAATAAATGAAAGTAAATGCGATTAAAATAAAACCTGCTCCAAAGCGGAGTCTTTAAATCTGGTACAATGCACGGAAAATAAAATGCTCCAACTTGATTACAGACACTCCAAGACTTGATTACAAACTCGATCACACACAGTGCAATAACTCCTCGATGTGAGAAGATTACCGCTTTACAAGAGTGAAATTTATGCCTAGGGTGAAGTAAACTAAGATTGGATGATCCTGAAGTTCGAGTTCTACAAGTATTTATAGGCAAAGTTGGCGTGGTGTAAGGACAAAAACGACCTTGGTTTGAAAATGGGCGGGAACACAATTTGCCTGGTCGCGCCCGCGACAAGACCATCGCGCCCGCGACAAGAAGGAAGAGGCAAAGGAGAGTGCTGATCGTGGGAACGTGGCAGTTGAGTTGAGGAGATCATGGGACACATCGTCGCCTACCCTGGGGCGTCCGCAACAAGAGAAGCGACAAGAGCAATTTGCTGCCAAACTAGAATTCTTGCTCCTTTTGCATCCTTTTCCGTCTGGGACCTCGATTTTATTGAAAACCTGAAAACAAAGGAAAACATAACAATAACAAAGCATAAAAATAGAAAAAACAACTAATATGCATGTGAAATCAGAGTCGAAAATACAGTATAATTTAGTGTCATCAGTTATGTGTCTAGACCCGTCCAAAAATTGTTGTTGATAAAGTTTACAATTTTTTCATCTAAAAATTATAAATTGATAATAAATTTGTTAATGTAAATTTATTTGGTTTGATTTAATTTTTAGAGATTTATTTTGATTAATTACATTCCTAACACAAAGTGACCATTGTTTAGCCCTACTTAATTTCTAATGAAATAAACTATTGCATATTTTATTAATAGTATTAAAAATATATTCGTAAAAGTATTGCATTTCAATGTGTTTCAAAAATTAAGATTGAGATTTCTAGTAGTAAAAAAAATCAATTGTTAGCATATATATATATATATATATATATATATATATATATATATATATATATATATATATATATATATATATATATATATATATACTATCAACCTATCAAAACTTCATTGTCTGGTTTGACGATTGTGCCCTTTTTCAATTTCAAATTTAACACTGCAAGAAGGTAGTTTTAGTAAACAGCTAATCACCACATTTTATTTCATGGGGACCTCTATCTTTATTCCATCTGTCAATCATCCTTTACATCTGATTAAAAAATTACTTTTTATCCTTCCTAACAAAACCAAGTTCCACGATACCACTGCTTTGCCTCATTTATGCGGTAACTTTTCTACTTTTCATTTCTACTTTTTACAGAAACTATTTGAAACTTCCTTCCCTCTAAACCCACATTGGCGGATTCATCTCCTTCTCTACGATGACCAAGTAAGTCATCTTCACTGTCATCTCCTTGATGAAACTTGCACGGCTTTTTTTAGATTTCCATGAAATGTTTTAAATGTCAAATCTATTATCGTTCCATTTTCCATATCATTTTGTGAGCTTGAATGGTTTATGCTGAAGTTGTTTTTATTACAAGTTGTTTCATTCTGATTTTGTAGTATTTTCCTCAGTTATTTGTTTAACAAAATATTGTTGACTATTTGGTTTTAGTATTCTCGCAAATTTTCGTATTTTCCTTTGTTAATATTTTTCTTTAGTAGCATGGTTTCACAATATGTTGGTGGTTTATGTGTTTTGTGTATTTTCCACGGATTGTGTATTTTGCCCCACTTTATGTATTTTCCTCTGGTTTTTTTTGTTTTACAAGTTATGAATATATTGTTGCTTGTATTATTTGAACAATGAGCATTCATATGTTGTTTATGTGTTTTGTGGATCAAGTTGCACTTGCACTTCTGTTTTTATGAGTGTGTTGATGAAATGATTTTTATGTCTGCATTTCGTGTTACCTGATTCCATCTAACAGCTCTTCGTATGCCTGTTTCTTCTCTTTTGGATAGGCTTGCAATCAAATATGTCAAGGCCACCTATTTACATTAAGGATTTAGTGAAAGGAAATCAGGTTTGGAAAATGTTGATTCGAGTTGTTGACCTATGGGTTGTCAAAGAGAAAAGTGGATTGCAGCATGTTGAAACGGTCATAAAAGATTCAAAGGTAACCGTTGGCCATTAGTTGAATTATGTTTTACTTTCATATCGTTTAATCAACAACATCATTGCGGGGAGATCAAATCCACATTACAACTCGGAACCGAGAGTTTAAAGATTGGATGGAACAACTTACCGAGCATGAAACCTATTGTTTATATAATGGAGATCGAATGGTTAACGACGACATGTTTAAAGTATGCCCGAACAAGCTAAAACTCGTATTCAACGGAGGAACCACTATTGCAAGAATTCCAATTCCCGTAATACCACCACATCAATTCAAATTTAAGCCTATTGTCGATTTTCTAAGTGGAAAATTTGCCATGGATCTCTTATATGGTAACATTTCCTATTTCATTGTAAAGGTGTATGATTCTAATATCAATTGCAAGTTAACAATTTCGTATTCTTCAGACGTTGTTAGTGTTCTACAAGATGTAGTCAAAACTCAAATAGCTGGTGGTGGTAAGAAATCGTGTGCCAACATTACTCTACGTGACGAAGTTGGAAACGTTATTAAGGTCGCTTTGTGGGATGACTTCGCAAAACAATTTGTGACCTACAACAACTCTCATGAGCTAACATTGATTCTTTTTAACGCATGCATGGTGTAAACAAAATCAAGGTTCACCATCTTAAACTTACCTCAATTATGTTTTTAATTTGCAATTTCATTCTATTATGTAACTACATAACTCCATGTATGGGGAAGCTTCTGGATTACCTAGCCTATCAAACGCATGGAATGGTTCGCGCCTACACATTAACTTGGACCACCCGCAAGTTCACGCTTTTAAATCCAAGTATGATATTTTCTTTGACACTTTGCATTGTACGCTTATTGCAATACTACTTTGAATAGTTTTATAAAGTTCATGTAAAACAAGTCTTCCATTTTGATGTCCTATATTTTGGAACAGATTGGCATCAACCCAATCTTCAGTTACACCGTCTGCTTCTCTGAAACAATCATCAGAAACATTTGTACAAACTGGAAACAAAAACTGGGAAAAGCCGAATAAGGTCAAGAGTATCCGTCTAATATGTGAAATCGGAAAGGTTTGTTGTTGTTTTTTTGAGCAAATCGTTTACGGAATTATTCATATAGGACATTACAAACTATGACATGAAGTGCAGGATTGTTTTGCCACTACAATTGGCACAACCAAATGAAGGCGTGATAAAGACACAAGAAATGGGGGGTTTGAATTGTGTTTTAACTCTTAACAACTTTTTGCCTCTTATCGTTAATGCGCTAAGTGAATATCAGAGTTGCGTTGAGAGACTCTAACTTGCGAAGCATCATTCAGATTATACGATGCATGAAGCATAAGCAACAGGGAGAATCTGAATAAGCGATGCATTAATCAGACTTGCAATGCGGAAGCTCATCAGAGTTGAGTTGCAAGGTTCTGACTTGCTATGCAAGGTTCTGATAATTGATACAGAAACATAAACAATAAATCAAAGCATAAGCAAGAGTAAAGAACACACAATATATCCTGGTTCACTTGAGCCATTCTCAAGCTAGTCCAGTCCACCCTTCCAAGGTGATTTCACCTTGAATACAAGGTCCTGATCCACTATAATCAAACACCGATTACAAATGTACGGGCTAACCCCGGTGATTAGCAACCTGCACAACCGCAGATGTGACTAACCCACAATGAACCGTTCAGGGATCCAAGTTAATGGATATAACAAACATTAACCTAATTGAATCCAATCTCGCAAGATCTCCTATAAGGATTTCACAACTAAACGTTCAGGGATCCGAGATAACATATATACTGTTTACTGACCATTCTTCCAGGATTTTCAATGAGTTCCATCAGTGATCTCACAAGAGTCTGACTCACAATTGGTCCTCTTTGAGATATGACTATCATTGACCATATTTCAGGATTTCCACAATGACACCAAGCCATTGTCTTCTCAAGTCTCTGATCACACTGATCACTTGAGGAATCCTAATTCACATAGAATTAGTTGTTCTGGAGATTACATTGATACTTCTTAACAAGCAGATAACTCCTAAGTTTAAGTACAAATGAACACAAAGTGTTCTAGCAAGATGTGAGCAATAGCTCCTTGCAAACTACATGATTCTAAAAAGATATACATGATTTGACAGTTGAATAACATCTTGAGTATTCTTCGAGCAACAACTCCCTTGCTACTGATCTTTGATCTTCAGAGATGATGTAGTTGGTTGATGACTTGACTGATTTGCAATAATGTCTTGTTCATCAGCAACTTCTGTTCCAATTGATTGTTGTTGTGTTGAATGATGATCTTTGAGCTTCAACAACAATGGTCGTGTGTTAATGGTGATTGTTTTAAATGTTTAGTGTAACAACGATAACTGATCGTTGCGACTATCATCACATCGACACCTTCAGAAGCGCATACTCATTTTCTTTAAATAGACAAGTAAAATATAGCCGTTGAAGAGTTGTTAGCTGTTTGAAAAGAGTCGTTATGCAATGATGAAAGTTGTACTGCCATATCTTCTTTTTACTGTAGAAAGAAGTGATGGGATAGATCTTTTTAGTACGGTGTACAGTCATTACTAACGGTAACATTTGTCTTCAAATCTTCAGAGGCTTCTGATGGTAATTAATTGAAGCATGAGTAGAGACTTTATAACTGGGTCTTCAGAATCTTCAAGTCTTAAGTCTTCAAAACTTGTCCATTAGGAATCTGTCTTCAGAGCTTCAACACTTGTTTTGAAACCCGTTATCTTCAATGCTTCAAGTCTTCAGAGTCTTCAGAACTTTGTCTTCAGAGTCTTCAGCACTTGACCTTTAGAACCATAATCTTCAGAACTCATAAGTCGTCAGAATCTTTCTGCACTTGGTCTTCAGAGCCTCCAGCCTTCAGAACTTCAAGTCATTAGAATCTTTAGCACTTCGGTTCTTCTAAAGATTATATCTTTAGAAGCTTCGCTATCTTCAAAATCATAACCACTTTCAGAACAACATCCACAAGAGCATTGCAACAGCAATATCAGCATCCTTGGATCTTTTTTATTATGATCAGATACAGAAGCAAGCTTGCTTCTTGTGACTTGTGTTACACATAGTAACCCACATGTAGTCTTTTACGCACATCTTTGCACATGTTTGTTTTATCTAATATCTTTAATAAATATGATCTGCACAGAAACAAACATTAGAACATAAAATAGTTCTTTCACAAATACTCATTGTTATCATCAAAGCATAGAGATGACTTGCAGAGACAACTCTTGCTCTTACACAAAACGCTTTAAGGCCTCCAAATTTGGATGGTATTTTGAATCTTGCCCAAACTGCAAGACTTCAAGCAAGTCTCATGGAGACAAGTTTGAGTGTGTTTGCGGAGTTAAAGATGTGCTGCCCGTAACGAAGTATGTATGCCATTTGAATACAGTGTTACCAAACCTTTGTTTTTGTTTCTATTTTGCTTACATATACAACTATATTTACATTTGTTAGGTACAAAATAGAGATCGAAGCCGATTTTGAAAAACACGTCGGTTGCTTCGTGTTTTGGGATAAAGATTGTATCCCATATGTTAATCTCACTGCTAGGGAATTGAGACACATTATGAAGGATGCAATATATTGTCAAATATATATTCACTTTATCCAACCTATCATCTTATTTCAACAAATTGTAATTGCCTATCATGTTTGTTGATTTAGGCTGGCGAGGATAACCCGAAAATATATCTAATACATTTGGACAAGCTTCTGGACCAGAAGCTTGCATTTAGAATCAAATATAGTTCTTTGTATAGATAATTCTCTATTGTCACAATACTAAATGAGCCAGGTCTTTATGATACCTGCTATGCAATTCTTCATCCAAATGAGGTTCAAAATTTTCAATATATAAACTTTACATTTTGTTTTTACTCTTGCTACTGTACTATGTTTAATACATTATGTGATGCAATTACTCACAATTTTGAAACTAAAATGTTTGCAGCATACTTCAAAGTCTGTTTTTCCTCCAAACAACGATGTTGACACGAATTCTCATCATGAACCTATTGTGAGTGTAAGTTCTATGCCTTTTGTAAAGTAATCATTAGTAACATGATGAACGTATTGTGTTTTATGTTGGAATGGATACTCATAATGAACCACTTGTGTTTTGTAGCCAAGCCAAACACATGATCAATTTGCTATTGTCCTCCCACAAGCTAATGCGACTGGTGATTGTAGTCCGTCGACTTGCTCTAGCAACACCCCTGCTAAGAGAGATGCAATCCCAATTTCTCAGGATGAGACATTTCAAGATGAAGTCGTTACACCAATGCATTCTTCAACTGAGGTCAAACACGTCAAGAAGGAGTAATCATACGTGACAAGGATAGCTTTTAGCCGCACTTTGATGTTTTGTTTAAGTTTTAGTAGATTATAATGTTGACTGTTGTAAAGTTAACTATTTTTTTCACTTTAATGTTTTGGTTAAATACCCGTACAATGCTGCACTTACGTGTTTATTCCTATTTTGATAGTAGATTGTTGAACATCCAGCCTGTTGTGACATAGAAATGATGACGACAACGCCTTCGTAATGTTAAATTTGGTTCTGAATTGTTTAGAATTGTTTTCAACCCATGTGGTCTTACTGCATTATATGTTACTTACTGCATTAGCTAAAATATTTGCATTACTATTGCATTAACAAATTCACATTATACCTTGCATAACCTAATTAATAAAATCTTAGATCATCTGTAGATGAATTAAGTATCACTAAGCAACATTTGTCGGCAACTTCATATATTTGTCAAGGGCACAAAACATGAATTATCAACACAGTTACCTGATATATTTGTCATTTTTTACACTTTTTTGTTTATTGAGTGCATCACATGTAATGGTTGCACTTCAGTTTTTATCAATGACATGATATTAGACTTATGTATTCAACTTTACACGTTCTTTTTATACAATGAAATTCACATGCACATATTTTGTGCATCTTTTTAAATTTTGTAGTTCTCGGTCATACTATCTTTATTCTATGGGTTAATACCTATTTTGCCCCCTGCCATATAGGCGCTTTTTGAAAAAACCCCCTACGAAAAAAAAAGTTGCAAAAATTTCTCTAACATTTGAAGTTTCTCTCAATTCTGACCTTCATCACATCCAGTCACAAAAAAATATGATGTGTCATGCCATGTTGGCTTTTTGTATTTTTATTTTGAAATATTTTAATGCAACGTGACACTTTATCTTATGTTTATTTATTATTTAGATTAGAAAATATGTTAAATGTTCAAAATCTTGTGAGAGATGGGATTTGAACCCACCACCTTTCTCTCATTGCCTCCATGATTTACCACTAGGCTAGAAATCTTTTCTTAAAATATTATCTCCTTTAATTGATTTTAATACATGTTTTTCGGTAGTTTACTAATAAATGATGTTAATATATTAGAACTAAATAATATATTTAGTTTTAATTTTTTTTAATGTTACATATACTGTACCAATTTTAGTTTATTAAAATGCTACAATTCTTAATTTTTCAAAACTAAACTAATATATTAATAAATTAATAAATTATTAGTTTTTCTAAACAAAACAAAACTAAACTAAACCAATTATTAGTTTATTAATTTCTAAATTAATAAATACTATAATTAATAAAACGTAAATTAAATTAGTTTATTATTATTAAAACGTAAATTAAGTTAGCTACAGTAATTATAAATTTATATATTAATAATACTGTAATTAATAAAACGTAAATTAAATTAGTTTATTATTATTAAAACATAAATTAAATAAGCTACAGTAATTATAAATTTATAATACTGAAACTAATAAATTTATAAATTAAATTAGCTACAGTAATTATAAATTTATTAATTAGTTTATTAGTTATAAATTTAAAAACTAATAAACTAATTAATAAATTTAGAAATTAATAAACTAATTAATAAATTTTTAAATTAGCTACAGTAATTATAAATTTATTAATTTATAAATTTATTAATTAGATTATTAATTAGTTTATTAATTACAGTATTTATTAATTAGTTTATTATTATTAAAACGTAAATTAAATTAGCTACAGTAATTACAGTATTTATTAATTTAGAAATTAATAAACTAATTTATTTCTTAATTATATTAACGTTAGTTTAATTTAATTTATTTGAATAGTTTAAACTTTAATGGTTTAGTTGTTATAAAGGATTAGTCTTGTTTAGTTTTGAAAAATTAATAATTGTAGCATTTTAATAAACTAAAATTGGTACAGTATATGTAACATTAAAAAAAATTAAAACTAAATATATTATTTAGTTCTAATATATTAACATCATTTAAAAGTAAACTACCGAAAAACATGTATTAAAATCAATTAAAGGAGATAATATTTCAAGAAAAGCTTTCTAGCCTAGTGGTAAATCATTGAGGCCATGAGAGAAAGGGGGTGGTTTCAAATCCTATTTCTAACAAGTTTTTGAACATTTAACATATTTTCTAATCTAAATAATAAATAAACATAAGATAAAGTGTCACGTGGCATTAAAATATTTTAAAATAAAAATACAAAAAACCAACATGGCATGACACATCATATTTTTTTGTGACTGGATGTGCTGAAGGTCAGAATTGAGAGAATCTTTAAATGTTAGAAAAATTTTTGCAACTTTTTTTTTGTAAGAGAATTTTTCAAAAAACACCTATATGACAGAGGGCAAAATAGGTATTAATCCTTATTCTATTTACCATTATACAAATATATCGATTTATTTCTTGTCTTTATATACATGTAATATTCAACTAGTATATATATATATATATATATATAAAGTGTGATATTTTAAACCATCTAAAATAATAATAAATAAAAAAACTTATATTACTCATTTTAAATTGATGTGTATTTTACAAACCTTTGTATTTTTCAAATTTAGTGTAACATTTGGGATCTAAGATGTGACATCACTCATCATTTAATTTCTTGATGTGACTTTGTTATCATTTTATTTCAGAGTTAAACAATGATAAATTGATAATTCAGATTTTATTTTTTATTCTTGATTCTAATTTGTGTGTTAATACTATTTGTTTGGCTCTTAAAAATAAATATCTGATTGTTATTTTGGGTACAAGTGTGAGCACAACAGAAAAAGACAGAGTTTGACGTTTCTGGTGCACTAAAGATTCTAAATAGTACTATTTGGAACGTGATGTGCTGTAGTTTTACCTTTTCATAATAATAAATACACTCACCAGAAAGTGGAGTAGGCCATAGATGTTGCTGAAAACTTTTGTGATGTGGTTGCAAATTGCTAATGGAAGCAACTGTTAGTGCTTCAATTCAACAATTCTAACACAAAACATTATGCTCCGTTCGTTTCAATATGCTTCCTCTTTAACAGTTTGTTTTTACTTTTTACAAAAGAAAAATAGTCAATATAGTCAAGTAATATTATGATGTTTCTTTTTTTAAAGGCAAATATATATATATATATATATATAAACTCCGGATTCAGATATTTCAAAATACAATTGAGATTTCGATTATATGTAAGAAGTATCAAAACGTGAATTTAACCATCTAAAATAAAAAATAAAGAAAACAAAAAGGCAACAAAATTCTCACCTAATCCATGAAATAAATAGTTGAACAAAAAGGATTCAAATCAAAAGTCAAGAGTCGTCTCTAAATATAACAAGCTAGATCTTCGATAAAAGAAATCACCATCTATAAAAAAAAAATCATCCTTTAAAGTACCACCAAGAACATTTCAACACATAGATCAAAGACACCTACCTATCTATCGACTCACAGAAACGTTATGGTTCTCAAGCCATGTAAAAAAAGCACGCGAGATTCCCGTGTGCCTACCAAGTCACAATTTTCAAGTTAGAAAAATAATTTTATCTTCCTCATCTTTCACAATAGTCAGGGAAACTGAAAAATTAATATTATTTTAGAACTTTCAAATTGACCAAACTACAATATGCTAGATTATAGCCAAACCACCACTCACCCTACATCTAACTCCCAATAAACTAAGGAACTAAAATATGAAGCTGAGATTCCTAGAAAGAACAAAACACCACTCTATCTACTTAAAGACATCATACCAAAGAGATGTTGCAAGGTGACAAGTCACAAATAAATGGTTGATCGACTCTCCTCTCCCTTTAAACATCGAACAAAGAAGATCTTTAGGATGCACTAACACCATACCCCTATACAAATTATCTCTAGTATGGAACTTCTCTTGTAGAAGTTGTTATGAGAAAATAATGACTTTAGAGGGGACCAACTACCCCTAATAAGCTTAGTAAGCTGATGCGACATTAAAAAACTCAGTCATTGAGTGATACCACCACCGCCTCACTATGCCATAAAAGCCTTTAGACAGCGCTTTTTTTGGCATTACACAACGCTTAAAAGCACTGTCTAAACTGGCGCTGCTAAAAGATTAGACAGCGCTTTGGTTAATGTCAAAAGCGCTGTCTAAAGGGGTGCTTTGACTGAAAAAGCGTTGCCGAAGCACCGCTTTAGACAGCGCTTTTACAATAGACAGCGTTTTTGCTTATATTTTAGACAGCGCTTTTATTGTAAAAGCGCTGTCTAAATAGTGCTTTAGACAGCGCTTTTTGTTTTTTTCAGACTAACATTAGACAGCGCTTTTTGCCTTTTTTTTAGACAACGCTTTTTAGTCAAAGCACTGTCTAAACCCCACTTTAACCAGCGCTTTTTGTGAAAGCGCTGTCTAAACTCCACCTTAGACAGCGCTTTTAGTGTAAAGCGCTGTCTAAGGTATACGAAATTTTTTATATAAATTACTTAAAAAAAGCGCTGTTTGTTTTATACAGTTTATATGCACCTGTTTTTAAACCACAATTTGCACCAGGTTTTCAACCACAATTTGCACTTGTTTTTCAACCACATTTTGCACCGAAATATCATAAATTGGAGCTTCAAACCAATATATACGCACCAATTTTGCCTATTTATATATACAATTTTCATCCAACAATTTATATATACAAAACAATTGATGATACAAATCATTTCATCTAACAAAACATTTTGCTTCAAATCTACATATTACTTATAGAAATGCTAAGCAAAAAGCAATGCACATCAATATAACTCTATCTTCAACTTTGCACATATAACCTGAAACAACACAAAAAGATTGTAATTCAATTAAAACAAGACATAAACAATGTCTATAGTTACAAAGTTATACATACTCAAAATTCTCATCAATTAAAGTAAGAGTACAATATACCTTATAAAACTCCGAGCTCAATAATGAATTGACACCAATCCTCTTTAATTTCATCCAAATGATCTTTTGAGTAATACGCACACTTGAATTCATCAAAGTACTACATAATAATATAACATAGTTTGATTTAGTTTCAACTATTTAATTATATGAGAAATATGTGTTAAATATTAAAATAACTCATAAGTTAGAAATACATACATCGGATGGAATCTCTATTCGATCCAAAAAAAGAGTTTCTCTCATAAACCTCAACATGAAATAACCGCAATCTATACCATTACGTTGCCGAGGACACTACACATGAAAAGAAAATATGGATAAATCCTAAGTTTTATCAAGTATCATCACTAATATAATAAAAAATGTGATAATTAATATTCCTTCACTCCAATCCATGTAATGTTGTTGGCTCTCCTCTTTGGTACTTGGATATCTCTTTGTGCTCGAAAAGCTTGTATAATGCAAATAAAATATAAATGAATATTTAGAACAATTCACATAAATAAATAAATAAATATACACATGAATATTTAGAACAATCTAACTTACATATCAATCATATTCTTCATATCCGGGTATGTTGTCCAATCATTTCCTAACGAATCCAGATAATACACAACTTATCTGATAGGATTAATCGCGATCAACAACCAATGTCCACTGTAAGATTAAACAAATGTTAGATGGAAACTTTCTACACGACGTCAAAATACAAAAAAATTATAATAGATGAATTTAGAATGAAAATCTAACCCAGTATTAAACGGTAAAAAGAACAACTTTTCTGTATCTTTGTCGGCCATAAAGCGGTTGAGTACATACACCATGACATCATCTGGTTTATTTATGATTAACCCTAAGTTGGTACACGCGGGACTTAAGAATGCGAATCTTTGCTCCAATCCACGTGGGCGCATCAATTTGTCATACAGAAACCTTAAATAAAAACATCATTAACATTAGACTATTCATTTGAAACATAAAGTAAATAAGTTGTTCAATTAATATAACAAAGTAGATCGGATATACCTCACGTATGTATTGATAACACTGATGCCTAATTCTTCATGACGAAAAACTTGTTCAAATTCCTCATTACCAATTGATTCTTCATATTAAAAGCCATAAATACCTTCCTCCATAGGTACAAGACGAGTACCTCTGTTCAGAATATTTGTCATTTCTAGAAATGTATGAAGGCACGACCTATACTTGGAAGTAGGTTTTTTTCTAGGCGCGGTCTTCTTAGCAACGACCTTTTTTTTGTGTGGAAACGTTGCTAATCTCTTTACCATGAAGCTATATATCATATAATTAGTTAGATGAAGTATAAGATCACGAATTTAACATTTTCCATGCATAAATATCATATAATTGTGATGTACCTCTTTTTTTGAAACAATGGACTCGGTATGCTGCGGAATCCCCTTATCCGTTGCTTTGGATTTTGTTGGAGTCTAATTAACATTACCATGTAAAAAATGTACGTAAAATGCGCGTAAAAACTTTGAATACTCAAAGGTTCATAATGGTTTTAAGCATACCTCATATCCTACGCTAATGAGGCCTGACGACCATGCAACAAACGAACCTATTGCATCTCCCACCAATGTTGCATCCGAAACATCGTCAGGATATGGTAATAATGCATCCATCTCTAAAGCAATATCAACCGAGACTTTCAAACATCCAGTAGAGAGCGGTTTAGTGTGAAGTAATTCTCCCAAAGTGTTATACATTTTTCCCTTGCCAACCATCCGATAAGTTGGTGACGATAAGTAGAGGTGACAAGGGGAAATGCCCTAAAACCAATAATAAATATGACATTGTTAATGTGTATATATGTCAATTAAATAATTTAAGCTAATAATTTAATTTCATAAAAATATATATAATTACCTCTAGAATATTCGGTTGAAAGTTACAGTTGATACTATCTTTGTCTGAAGCATCTTTAAAACCTGAAGCGCTATCTCTTTCTTTTTTCTTTCTTAATTCACGAACTTCAGCTTGCAGTGCTTCTAATGTTTGCTGAAGTTCTTTATTACTAGGAGCCTTTTGTTTTTTAACATTCAAGGATGTCGGAGTGATCCCAAATACCTTACCCCTCACCCGACCAGAATACTCACGGACATCTAATGCCCGACTAAGTATGCTCCTGGAATCATTGGCTTCATCTGGAGATAAAGACTGAGATAGAGTCTCCTGAAAATCAGATGAATATCGAATATTTGTAAAATATTTGTTAATAAAGTTTTGATTTAATTAAAGAAATAATGTTATACTTACACATTTCTCAAATACTTGTTGAACATCTTCTTTAACAACTCCATCCTTGCCCACACGGGCTTCCTTCCACAAAACATGTGCCGGAAGAGATGTTTCAGAACTATTTTCCTTTTGTAACTACACATTAAGCCAAATAATATGATCAAATATAACTCATGATGAACAAGTATATCATTGCAATTTATAGATACTTACTATAGACTGTTCTAAGCGTCCATATCCAACACGTCCTTTTCTGCATGGATACGCGGGACTTGATGCTCTTTCCAGATTTGTTTCACTTACACTTTGAAATTCTGGGGTTTTTCGTTTGGCTTTAAACGTGTCCCATTCTTTTTGTGAAATCAAACATCCATATTTAGATGGAAGCTCTGCATCAACAAAATTACCTTCTGCATCCCTAAGAAACTTGGTTGATAAAAATGTTCTAAACCCTCTTAGTAGTTTTTCGGCCAATTTGAGACAAAAAGGTCTTCTATCATCATCAATGTTGAAACACCTCTAGGAAAAACATAAACATTGTGCGTTAGTACAAGTAATTTAAAAGACATAATTAGTTGGCATAATTAAAGACATAATTATGGTACCTTTATCTCACTCCAAATTTTTCTTTTAGCTTCGTTCAACTGTTTATTTCTCCAATCATCACAAGTAATTGGAACCTCATTCCTTACAAGTACACCAATAAAACTTGTCAACGTATAACCGTTAGGCTCAATAAGAAGGCCTTATGGGCTCCAATGCACATCTAATATGATGTCTCGATCTCTATCACGAATCACTTTCTTCATAACTGTTATTCCTCTTTTAATTTCCTCTTCCGCATTAGCTACGTTATTACCTCCATCATGAATAGAATCATCATGTGGGTGATCCTCGTTAGTAGCCATCTAACCTGTAATAAAGAAAACAAGGATATCAAATATAAATTATGATGAAAGTACTTGTCTAAGCTATAAATTACCAAATGATATATAAAATGAAAAATAAAGAAGAGCATATAAATTTATTGAAAATTTATTGAAAAATAAAGAAGAATAAAATACCTTTCTCGTAGTAGCACTTGGTTCAAAATAAATTCTCCTCAAACAACAATCTGAAAAGAACAATCACAATTGAAAGCAATCAATATCAACTTCAAAACTAAAACCATGAAGATGTTAGTAACACAAGAGAGATTAAAGCAGGAATAAGCCATTGAAGAATTCCAAAATTGAATCGTTTATAATTGTATAGTTTTGAATTTAATAGCATAAAACCAAGATATTAATATCCATAAGAGAACAACAAAACACTTAGTACCTAACAAATCCATGGAATAAGCCATTCCAGAAATGTTCATATCAGAAAATGGACCTTACAAATCCATGGAACAGTTGTTGGATGACTGAGAAAAAACTTGTAATGATTAAAGTAATGGAGTCTTGTTATGACCCTAACCATCTATCCCAAAGTCAGTATCAAGCTACATTCATGAGTAGAACCACTATTTATCATCTCTAACGTTAACCTTAATAGAAAAGAAGAAATATTACCGAAACGGTGGAGAACGGTGGAGTACGGTGGAGGACGGTGGAGGACAATGGAGGAAGGACGACGACGAGACTGTAACCGAGACGGTGGACGACGGTGGCGAGAGCTATTCTTCGTTCGTTCTCGTCGTTCGCAGTTCGCAGCAGAGAGGGAAAGAATAGAGATATGAAAAATAGAATACTGATACTATGCAATTTTTTATTTTAATTAATAAACCTTAGACAGCGATTTTCAAAAAGCGTTGGCTAATGTGGACCTTTACCAGCGCTTTTAAAAAAGCGCTGTCTAAGGTAGGCCTTTTTCCAGTGCTTTCAAAAAAGCGCTGTCTAAGGTAGGCCTTTTACCAGCGCTTTTAAAAAAGTGCTGTCTAAGGTAGGCCTTTTAGCAGCGCTTTTACTTTTTTTCGTATACAGTTTCCGTGTTTTATTTTTTATTTAACTTATAGCAGCGCTTTTGCATAAAAGCGCTGTCTAAGGTGCGCTAGTAAAAGTCATTTTTGGTGTAGTGCCTATCAAGTTTCAGGATAAGAGTCACTTCCTTATTGGCTAATACCTAGTTAGTGACGATTTCCTGCTGATATGAAAATAAAATTCTTAAATTTAAAATCCCAAGTTAGGTTTCCATCTACACCCACCCCAACGTGACCAATGACTCAATCATGCTAATTCTAGATAAAATCTATAATATGTTAATCGATTAAGGATGATGAGAATGCATAAGAAAATTAAGACAAAAGGTTTCTTGACAATAACAACCGTAATCTTGAAACTGTACATAAAGAGAGAGAGAAATGACGAGCACCCATTAAGTTGTTTTTTTCATCAACCTAGACTTCTTAAACCTTGGACACTCTTCAAATGAAGGGAAGGGACAATATGCAATGTGTGCCTAAAACAATTAATATAAAAGGTTTTTAGACAATAACAACCATAATCTTGAAACTATACATAAAGAGAGAGGAATGACGAGCATTTTTTTTTTCATTAACCTAGACTTCTTAAGCCTTGGATACTCTTCAAATGAAGCGAAGAGACAATATGCAATGTGTATAGTATATTGGGATCATAAAATATTGTGATTATCAATTAGAATTCTTATTATTTTAAAATGAATCAGTTTTAGATCCATTTATATTGAATGTATATTAATTAATTATATTAATATTTAATTCTTCAATTAAAAATATAATAAATTTTGTTATTTAATTTGATCATTATATATATATATATATATATATATATATATATATATAATTAAATAAAAATTTAATAAAATCCTATAATATTATCTCTTAATCTATTAGAGATAGGTGATTTATGAACAATTTTGATTCAAAATCACATCTTTTCATTGTTTTCTCTTGATAGCTTTTTGTGATGTCAACTTGTTTTTTCTCATCTTATTGTAATGTTTATTTAGTTTAGAAGTATTCTATTGATTATCTATATAAAATTTAGATACAATGCATATTTCATCAACTTATTTAATTTGTTATTTATATTATTAACATAAATATTATGAATTTGTTTAGGTTATATCATTTTTATTTTTAACAGAATTTATAATATTTTTTATCGATGCATTCTATCAATTTAAATCAATTAATATTCTTTTATTTTTAATCAATTTTTATTGATAGTCAATATTCTACTATGCTTCTTGTCCCTCACAAGAAGGAAAGAATAATTTAAATTAAAGTCTAATGATGATATATTAAACCAAAAATCTGATGAATGGAACCGATTAACACCTTTAAAAAACATTAATGTTATGAAAAGTGAAGATAGGTCTATTATTAGACAAACAAGGATAGAAATGGAATAAGTTATTGCTGGTTGTGACCACGAATATATTCAACATCACACTCACTTCATCAATTGAATAATCTCACTCACTCACAAGTTCATCATCACCACTTCACAAAATGCTTGTCGCATAAAGTGTGAATGAGATATCACTACAATTCATTTTCATTGGATTTTCTTTAAAATTTGCCCTCATATATTTCAACCATATCTTCATATCATATCATTATTACTTTTTCTTTTTCTTTCTTATAACCATTCATAATCAACCAAGTTCATTGATTTGAAACCATACAGCTAGGTATTTCAGTTTTTATGAAGGTCATGATTGATATTTTTGGATGCACTAATTAGGGCAAGTTGGAATATAAAATATTTGCCAAAAAAAGGTAGATTCTGTATTGGTGACAAGACCCTAAAATGAGCAGAAAAAAGAAGCTAAAAATTTTTTGACAGTAATAGTAATAATTTTGGAAGGGCACTAGACAGGACACCCACCCCACCAGACCAGAAGAATCAGTCCATAAAATTGAATCCATTATTAAGACTTACACAGCAGGGGACCTCCAGAACTAAGGTGCTCTATGCATAATTGTGTAGGACCTTTCTTACTTATTAATACAACTTTATGTCCTATAATAATAGAATTCGAGTATATATTCACCACTGAATTAATAAAAATATGTCTCAAAATAATCAATTTATTTGATAATTTCATGCATAATATAAAATATATAAATAAGTAAATTATTTTATAAATTTAAGTTCTTTATGACATAATGTCTAAGTGAAGAGACATTAATCTCTTCGTTTTAATAAGAGGGTCTGAGTTTCAGCTAAGTATTTATTCAAATTTTATTGGAGTTTCTAGATGGTGGTTTTATTATAGGACAGAGGATTTTTAAAGCTGTTTAAAAAAAGTGGTTAAATATGATAAAGTGGTTGGACATTTCCGATCCTATGCATCATTATATGGCCTGGTTCCATTTTTGTAGGAGGGTGAAGATTAGGAAGGGGAGAGAAGGGTGTCTTTGGATGGCGACTTGTTGGAATATTTGGAGGTTGAGGAATGGGATGATGTTCGGTGGAGAAAATTGTGTGGTTAACGATCTCGTTTGGAGTATTAAAATTTTGGTTTGGCGTTGGAATTTTATAGGGGAGATTATTCATCCCAATTGTAATTTTTATGATTTTTGCAAAATGCCTTTGCATTATCTAGCCTAAGTTGCAATTGGTTTCTAATTTCCTTGTCTCGGGAGGCTTCCCTTTTGTATCAGGGTTCGAGTACCCCCAGTACTCGTTTATATTGTTTCCTTGCTTACAAAAAAATAAAGATAGAGTGTGTTTTGAGAATCAACATACGTTCATATCAATTGTTTTAGAGAAATTTGATGTGCTTTACATGATGGAGCTGAACCAGCAACATGTTGACAGAGTTGCCATATTTGCTTATTTAGGGCCAGAACCAGCCTGCGTACGATACATGATAGAATACAGAGATTAAACTCACAAATAATAAGAAGTCAAGTCAATGGGAGATTGAACCAAGGTTCAGTCTAGAAGGAGGGAAGGAAGAAGGTGGGACGATGTAGGGAGGGGGAAAGGAGGTGGCAATAATGTATCTACTTCATTCTTCATAACTGAGTTCCCTGATCACTTGCGGGAAACGGATTTATACAAAGTGTTTGTGGAGTACGGTGAAGTGGATGAGATTTTCATTCCTCTGAAGCGTGACAAGCTGGGTAGGAAGTATGGGTGTGTTAGATTCTTTGGAGTAAGTGATAAGAGAAGTCTAAGCATGAAGCTTGACAATATTATCTTAGAGGGGAAGAAGTTGTATGCTAATGTGCCAAGGTTCGAGAAGAACAAGAAGGAGAGTTTTGGGTACAGTAAAGAAGACTTAAACAAGGGTCAGCGTAAGACCGAGGGAGTTAAGAAGAAAGAGGGTGCTAATCAAAGTAAAGATGGTGGTTCTGCTAACTTTGCAAAGGAACATTTTAAGCATGGTAATGTTTCCTTTGCTGAGGCGGTAAGAGGTGGCGGATTGAAGAAAGGTTGGGATTTGACTTTTGAAGCCAGGCCTGAAGATTATAATAGGTTCAGCAAAGCATTTATAGGAAGGGTTCACTCTCCAGGAATGACTTACAGTTTGCAAAGGTGTTTCTTTTCTAAAGGTTACTTTGGGGTGAAAATTACTCCAATTGGAGCTAACCTTTATCTCCTCGAGGAGGATGAGCCTGGTGAGATTCAGGATCTCATAAAGGAGGCAAAGTCATGGTTAGATCAATGGTTTGTGGAAGTAAGGAGGTGGGATCCGGGCGATGTTGATCCTGAAAGGGTGACGTGGGTGAGAGTTTATGGTGTCCCTTGCCATGTTTGGACGGCCGAGTTCTTCGAATTCTTAATATCGAAGATGGGGAAGTATGTTTGCTGTGAAGAGACTTCCTCTGGTGTGTCTAAAATGGATGTTGCAAATGTTATGATCAGAACGTCCTGCCGGGTGACCATCAATGAGTTGTTCAGGGTTTCTATTGATGGAATTGTGTATAGGATAAGGTTGGTGGAAGAGACGCTGGGTTCTGTTTGCAAGACGATAGAGAAGGCTGTTTCTGTAGTGGAGGAATCGTGTTCAGACGAGTCCTTTACGAAAGGAAGCACTAGGTGATGGAGCTCCGGCGAGGAGAAGGATAGCGTAGGAGAAGATGTTGATGTTGACTTATCATGTGGAGGTTTGCAGAAGAATAGACCTAGTCTGGGAGTAGACTGTTCAAAAGGCTCTTTTGGTTCGTCTGCGTTGAGAAAAAGGTCGTCAAAAGAAGCAAGAGGAGGGAATGGTGTTGGGCTCGATGTCGCAGGTACTTTTGAACAGGTAGGGTGCTTTGACGAGAATCTGGGTAGAAAGGTGTCAGAAGAAGCTGATGGAATTAATGAATGCTTGATGGAGGTGGGACAAGTGTACGGTCAGAATAAAAATTCTCTCCCTAATATAAGTTTAAATTGTATCTTTGATAAGATGGTTTTGGCCCAGAAGAGTGTTAAGGCCCACAGTAATGAGTTGGCCTAAGTTGGAAAGGGAGTGGGGGTTAGGGCCTCTATTCCAAAGAAAGTTGATAGAACGAATAGATTGGGCCTAGAAGGTGGGCTTAAGGTTTTGAAAAAGGTTAAGAGAATTAAGAGGAAGATTAAGAAGGCTTATGTTGTTAGCCCAAAAGAGATTTCTGAAGACCCGATAGAAGTATCAAAGGAAAAGGTTTTTTCAACTGGTCCTGAGGTTAAAGAGAAAGGTGGTGTGTGGCAAGAGAGCAAAGATTATGTGCAACGGTGCCATTCTGTCACCGATTCTGAAGTGATGGTTGGAAGTAAGAGGTTTTGGGATGTTCTGGAGAGTAAGGTGTCAAGGAGAGTTAGAGAGTTGGTGGAATCGCTCGGAGTTGGAGGAGGAGATGGTGCTACCGAATTGGAGAAGAAGATCTTAGACCTTGAGAAGAGAGATGAAATGGGTTTTAGAATGAGGGAGGCGAATATTAAGGGGGTCTGATGAATATAGTTTCTCTTAATGTAAGAAGGTGTGGTAGTTTGGTCAAGAGGAAAAGAGTGGCCAAGATGATTTAGTCAGAGGGTGTTGATGTATGTTTCCTCCAGGAAACTAAAAAATCTGTTTGTGATAATTGTGTGGTTTAATTAATCTGGGGAAGTGAATATGTGGAATGGAGTGCAAGTAATGCTGTTGGAAGTGCAGGGGGTGTTAATTATGTGGAAGAAGAAGCTCTTTGACCTAGTTTTCAGTTTTAGGGGAGAAGTCTATGTAGGGATACATGTGGAGTGGAAAGGGCGGAGTACTTATTTTGTTAATGTGTACTCCTCTTGTTTTTTGGAAGATAAGAGAAAGTTGTGGTCTGAGTTGGTTAGTTGGAGAAGGAGGTGTGGTAGGGGTGATTGGGTTGTGGGAGGGGATTTTAATGCGGTAGCCTACAAGGAAGAAAGAAAAGGATTAGCGGCTAGTATTAAATCTAAGGAGATGGAAGAATTTAGAGGTTTCATTGCAGATCTCGATTGTGTTGATTTACCTGGTAGAGGAGGTAGTTTCACTTGGTATAACAAGTCTGGGAATTCTATGAGCAGGATTGATAGGTTCCTAGTGTCTGAGTATCTTGTTGAGGAGTGGAAGCTGACGGGGCAATTCATTGGTAAGAGGGAGTTGTCGGATCATTGCCCTATATGGTTGAGGTCCAAAAATGTTAACTGGGGTCCGAAGCCATTTAGGTTTCTGAATTGTTGGCTGAAGCATCCAGGGTTCAAAGATCATGTTAAGACTGTGTGGAATTCTGTCGAGGTCAAAGGTAGAGGGGATTTTATTCTTAAGTCGAAGCTTAGTAAATTAAGAGATAGCCTGAGAGTTTGGATTGTTGAGGTGTTTGGTTGGATTGATGTGAATATTGACAAGTCCATCAAGAATCTCAATGATTTGGATGAAGAGGTGAGTAGGTTAGGATACCTGAATTATGAGGAAATGGTGAAGAAGAGAATAATGGCAGGTGAGGCAGTGTGAAAGAACATCAACTTAAAGGAGGCTCTTTTGAGACTAAAGGCGAGGGAGTTATTGTTAAAGGAAGGGGATAGTAATACGAGATTCTTCCATAATGCAGTTAAGAATAGAAGAAGGAGGAATGGTATATGGGGTATTAATACTGATGCAGGCCTTATTGAAGAGGTGAATGGTGTCAAGGAAGAGGTTAGAAAGTTTTACGAAGCTAATTTTAAAGAGGAGAGTGGTAGCAGGCCGTTTATAGAGAACTTGCATATCAGGAGTTTAATTAAAGAGGACAAGAGTTGGCTGGAGGCTGCCTTTACTGAAGATGAGATCAAGCAAGCAGTGTGGAGTTGTAATGGTAGTAAGATCCCTGGTCTTGATGGGTTCACTCTGTCTTTTTTCCAAGAATGTTGGGATATTGTCAACAAGGATGTCCTAAGGTTTGTCTATGATTTCCTTGCTAAACTTGTTTTAACTAAGGCTGGAACAACTTCTTTTCTAACTCTTGTAGCAAAGGTCAAGAATCCTCAATCTTTAGTGAACTATAGGCCAATTTGTTTGGTGAATAGTATGCAGAAGATTCTTTCTAAATTGCTTTCTTCAAGGTTGAAAAAAGTTGTAAGTAATTTGGTGTCCCCTGAACAGACGGCTTTTATACAAAGTCGCTGTATTTTTTATGGAGTGCTAGTGGCTAACGAAGTGCTAGATTTTGCGAAGCGTAATAGGAAGAGTTGTATGATTTTGAAATTAAACTTTGAAAGAGCGTATGATTGTGTTTCTTGGAGTTTCTTAAAATCTCTCCTAAGGAAAATGAACTTCGGTGTCAAGTGGATAGCTTGGATGGAGGCTCTAGTTTGTTGTGGTTCTATGTCAGTCTTGGTGAATGGTAATGTGACTAAAGATTTTTTGGTTGGTAAAGGATTAAGACAGGGGGATCCATTATCCCCTTTCCTCTTTATTCTGGTTACGGAAGTGTTAACGATGTTGGTAAAGAAGGCAATTAGTACAGGGGTGTACAAAGGTTTTAGAATAAGGAATTCAGATCAGTTCTGCATTACGCAATTCGCGGATGATACCCTGATGTTAGGGGAAGCTTCTTGGGAAAACTTGTGGAGTACTAAGGCGATCTTGCGTGGTTTTCAGTTGGTGACGGGGCTGAAGATTAACTTCTATAAGAGTAGTATAGGAGGGATTAATGTGGATTATGGTTTTCTTACAGCGGCTACTACTTTTCTCCACTGTGGGCTTTTGAAGCTACCTTGTTCTTTCCTTGGTGTATTCATTAGGGATAGTCCTAGGAAGTGTCACTTGTGGTCGAATCTGGTTGAGAAAATCAGGTGCAAGTTGGCTGATTGGAAGAGTAGGATTCTGTCTGTAGGTGGGAGATTGGTGCTAATCAATTCAGTTATTAACGCTCTTCCATTGTATGCCTTTTCTTTTTACAAGGTACCTTCTGGTGTGTTAAAGGTCATTCAAGGTATTCAAAGCAGGTTCTTTTGGGGCGGTAGTGAGGCTAAAAAGAAGATTCACTGGGTTGATTGGGCGACAATGTGTCTTTCGCGGGAGAAAGGTGGTCTAGGTATAAAGGATCTGGGAAGGTTTAATAGAGCTATGCTTATGAAATAGAAATGGCGTCTGCTGGTTTCTGGAGACAGTATGTGGAAGGATTTGTTGGTGTATAAGTATGGTGTCAGGATGCCATTGGCAGTCAACTGCAGTGGAGGTGATTGTGATGTTATAGCTAAAGGCTCAATTTGGTGGAGGGACTTGAGGCTCATAAGTGTAGATAATGAGAATGGGAAAGATTGGTTTGTGGAGGCTGTTAGATGCTCTTTAGGGAGGGGTGAGGATATAGCTTTCTGGAATAACAGATGGGTCACGGATATTCCTTTGAATAGGGGTGGGAATAGGCTGGGCCGAGCTAGGCTTTGCCAAGCCTGAGCTTGGCCTGCTAAAAAATTCAAAGCCTAAGCCTGGCCTGTAGCCTATCATAGGCTTATTTTTAGGCCTAAGCCTGGCCTTTTCGAAGGTCTGATTAGCCTACTAGCCTATTTAAAAGCCTACTTCATTTGAACAACTGTAAATAAGAAATTCAACTAATGTTAAATAGACTAACAAGTTAAAAGATCAATGAGATTAAATGTTTGTTTTCATTGTATCGTTCAAGTTTTCTTATTAGCATAAGTTTGGTGATACTATTTGTTGAAGATAACTTATGAGAAAAACATATGACAACAACTTATGACATTGTTTATAATGTTTTTTCAACTTATTTTCATAAGTTCTTCAAGATAACTAAGTTTTATTTTCGTATTTTAATTCAAAGTACAAAATAGAATATAATAATAATAAATTTATCGATTTTTTCTTAAATAGGCCAGCCTGATAGGCTTAAAAGGCTTTTCTTACGGCCTGTGGCCTAGCCTCTTTAGCTTAATAGGCTTATAAAAAAGCCTAGGCCTTTTCTATTTAAGAAAAAGCCTGGTCTGGCTGAGTCTATGTAGGCTAGGCCGTAGGCCCCTGTTAGTTGGCCTGGCCTATTCCCACCCTTACCTTTGAAGGAGATTTTTCCTAATCTCTATAATAATGTTGTTAATAAGAATGCTTCAGTCGCTATGTCAGGATGGAGGGAGGGGGAGTGTGGCACTGGAAGGTGGATTGTTGAGTCATTATAGCTAGGTCAGTGGAGGAAAGGGAAAGAGATGACTTGGTGGATCTTTTGCAAACCGTTTCTCCAGTGTTTTGTAGAGCTGATGCCTTTGAGTGGGATCCGGTGATGATAGTCGATCTGTATTCAGATGAGTTTTTTGTCAGATCATGTTATGCGTTACTCGAGTCGAGTCTTGTAGATGGTAATTGTGAGGTGAGAACCCTCTTAGCTATGAGGAAGCTTTGGTCGTTGCAATTGCCGTCCAAAGCTAGCATTTTCATTTGGCGGTTGTTAAGGGATAGGGTAGCTACTAAACTGAACTTAGCCAGAAGAGGGATTTTCGTAGATGGTGGAGATATTTTTTGTTCTCAGTGTCAGTTAGAGGAGGACACAAGGCATGTGTTCTTTAAGTGTAGGGTAGCAGTTAATGTGTGGAGTGGTGTAGGTAGGTGGTTGGGTTATTCTTGGGAAGGGGGATTTGACAGTGCTGTTACAGTTCTTGGCTATGTTGATAATGCTACTGGGAAGTCTCATAACAAGGTAGTTTTGGTTATTTGGTGTACAATGGTTTGGTATCTGTGGCATAGTAGAATGCACTGTTTTTGACGCTAAAAGATTGTCTGTGGATGATATTTTGAATGTTGTCAAGTATTTTAGCTGGAAGTGGTATTTATTAGGTAGCTCTGTCAGTAAATTTTCGTTGAATGATTGGCATACAGCCCCGCTTGCCTGTGTTAAGAGGTAATGTTTTTGTTGTGTGGCTGTTTTGTTTGTTGGGTGTGTTGTGTAATATGTATTGTTGACGTTGCACTTCTTGTGCTGATTTTAATATATTGCTTATTGAAAAAAAAAATTGTTTTAGAGAAGAGTTTTATGTCTATTATAATCTTCTCATATTTTATATATAAACTTTATTGTAAAAGTTTATATTTTCTAATAAAAAAATTAACGTTAATATTTTTTAAAGAAGAGTTTTATGTTTATTATAATCTTCTCATATTGAAAAAATTAATCTCTACGTGGAAGATATTCAATTTTAAAAAAAGAAAAACGACTAAAGTGAGTTGAATTAGCATAAATAAATTTTCAGAAAAGAAAGAGATAGTTAGTTGCGTTGCGTTCGTTCTTTAAGATGCGTGGGATCATGTCTAAGTAGAGATTTGATCCCTGAACTGTGGAAAAAGTTTTTCTTTATCATGTAAAGCTGATCAAGTGGGGGAATAAGGAGAATCTCAAAAATTAAATTATTCAAACCATTGTAGCTTTTTCTGATTGGTTTAAGTGTTTTTTATGATATAATATGTTTGGTTGGGTGAAAGGGACTTGGACTCTAGATCTATAATTTGGGATTTGATTATTAGATATGTGAATATAAAGAAGGAAACACACTAACGGATTTCAAAGAATATATATTGTTCGGTTGGGCCTCAAGTGTCAGGTTGTGTTCACCTAAGTATTTATTTTGAGGGTTTTTTTTTTTTCCACTCCATGCATTTCTTAGGTACATGTGAATTTTTCATTATGTTCATAATTTTTTAGAGATATATATTTATACGCACAGCTCCAATAAAGACCACTCTGAGTGGTAGCCTATGCATTTGTTAAAGTTTATTCCGGATATATATCTCCGGAACAATTTAAGGAAAATATTTAAATTGTTCAGTTCAGTGAATGTTCCGAAGATATATATTCGGAATTTTGAGCAGCAATTTGAATTTTTCTATCACCTTTGCATGTCAGATTTTTCCGAAGATGTATCTCCGAAAATATTTGATAGAGCTATCAGCTGCATGATCAGTCCCCCATTGTTGTCATTCTTCATTTCAACTCAAATCCTCACCCTAAAAACCCTACATTCTCAATCTCATTTCTCACACTTCAAATCCCCATCCTTTTGGTTCAACATATCACATGGAGCAAAAAAGGTCGAATTTCAGGTAAAAATTGTTCATTTTCATCTACATTGCTCACATTAATCATGAAAGTTTGCTGAAAAAACCTACGCGGTGTCCAAAGATGTATCTCTGGAACGTATGTATATGAACTTTTCTGGAGTTACATCTCCAGAATGTTTCTGTGTTCAACTTCCAACCCCTTCTGCAGCAGTAGACTAATTAATGTTCTGTTATTGTTTGTATTGTTTTTAATAGATATGGTGCACCCCGATATTTTCCCAAAACAAGTAGTATCTCCGAATGCTCAAGGAGTTGTTGTGAAGGTAATAGATGTTGGCAACGACTTCAATAACAAGAAAGAGTTTGGAAATCGTCATAACATGCTCGAATGGATTCTTATGGAGGCATCTAGACTTGGATTTGGTGTAGTAATCGGAAGGTCAAATAATGGACCGAATAGAAGAAACGCCTTTGTGACTATGTTGTGCAAAAGAAACGGGAGCTATCGAACTCTTGTTCAGAATTTAAAGAAAGACGACACAGGTAGTAGAAAATGTGAGTGTCCGTTTAAGCTTCGTGGTTACACGTTGGCTAACAAAAAATGGAGATTTAATGTCATTTGTGGTTTGCATAACCATGAATTGTGCTTAAAATTAGCCGGTCATCCTAATGTAAGTTGGCTCAAGTCAGAAGAGAAGGAATGTATTAGTGACATGACCTTGAATCTTGTCCAACCGAAAAATATACTTGCAACTTTGAAACGGAAGCAAACTGACAATATATCAAATATCAAGCAAGTGTATAACATTCAGTACCTCATTATCAAGGCGATTAGGGGGGATAAAACTGAGATGCAACAATTGTTGAAACTGTTGGACGATAACAGTTACGTGTCCCGATACCGAACTTGTGACAACGGAGTTACGATTAGAGATATTTTTTGGACTCATCCGGATTCGATAAAGTTGTTCAACACGTTTTTTATAGTGCTCATACATGATTCTACCTACCAGGCCAACAAGTATAGACTTCCATTATTTGAGATGATTGGTGTTATCTCAACTGAGAAGACATATTCCGTTGTTTTTTCATTTTTAGAGTGTGAAAAAAAGGACAATTTTACTTGGGCATTAGAGGTGTGTCGGTCACTTTTGAAGGATCAAGGTGAGATGCCTAAAGCTATTGTTACCGACCGTGATACCGCATTGGTGAATGCAGTTGCAATGGTATTTCCTTCTTCTTATGCATTACATTGTAAGTATCACATAACAAAGAATGTGAGAAGTCGAGTTAAACCCTCGATTGGGACGAAACAAGTAGAGTGCGAAGGTGGAAAATTTGTGAAGTTGGGTGGGATTTGTGGAGAAAATAATGGATGCATGGAATCATTAATAAATTCTTATACAAAAGAATTATATGTCGATTCCGTCATTCATTTCCAGAAAGTGTGTGAAAAGTATCCGTCTTTGTTGAAATATGTTAAAAGCATCATTCTTGATCAGGTGAAGGAGAAGATAGTTTGCGCGTGGACTAATAATGTCCAACACCTTGGAAATATAACTATCAATAGAGTTGAGTCGGCCGATGCTACTTTAAAAAATTGGTAAGGAAATAGCAAGGGGGATTTGTATCGAGACTGGGACTCCGTGAACCACATGATTAAAAAACAACATAATGAGATACAAACAACATCTGGTCGGAGCATCACAGTTCTGGAACACCGATTTAAAGACAACATTCTTTATTCTCATTTGGTCGGCCACATTTCTCGGGCTGGGTTGAACTATGTTTTTCACGAGGCTAAACGAGCTGATAATATAGGCTCCGGTAACGTAAAGTGTGGCTGGATTATTGTGAAAACATATGGTCTCCCACGTGCTTGTGTTATTGCTAAAAATGTGAAACTTGGTGCACCAATAAGAATAGACGAGGTATGCTCTCATTCGAAGAGACTTAGTTTCGATGATGATGGATGCATGGATGAAGGTAAATCGAGTATCTCTATTTTGACCAAATAAGAAGCGATACAAGAGATATTTTCGAAGACTGATGGCAACATGAAACTCCATATCAAAGAACAATTGAGGAGGATTGCCTATCCCAAAGCCACCGACATGAAACCACATTCTCAATCGATAAAAACAAAAGGTGCTCCGAAAAAAATGAAGCCTACACCAAATAATAACTCGACTACACGGTCTCCTTCATACTTTGAATACGTTGACAAAGTTTTTCCTGACTCACCGACTCCAAAATCTTAAAATGTGTTGTGAAAGGAGCCCACATTAGCAAACCACCTCCGACGCCGCTTCCATCGAAGATCCGACTCATTGATGAGATGTAGGTTTTTATGCACAAATATATCGATCGTATCGTCAATGTTGAGGGAGACAGTAATTACGGTTACGAAGCCATTTCGGCTTCACTTGGTAAAGGAGAAAATAGTCACGCGCTTGTCCGTCATCAACTTATCCTAGAGTTAAAGACGCATAAAGAATCGTACATGTGGTTGTACAGAAATAAAGAAAAATTCGATGTCGTTTATGAGTCTCTTGTTCATTGCTTGAGCGGTCCGGTACCGAAGTTAAAATGGATGAGCTTCCCGGATATGGGTCACCTAATTGCATGTACATGTGATAGGGTGTGCATTGACCTTTCCATTGTGCATCACATCACCCCAAAATCTACATGATCGCATCATGTGTATTGGATGACTTTCAAAATCAAGTCATTTTGTTCAAGTTTACTTGAAACCGGGATGCTCCATACCACTTACATCATCGGAGTGGACGACTCATTCAACCGCATATGCCGAGACGTGGCAGGGTCATTTTATATAAATGATGCAAGAATTCAATAGATTGAACAACATTAAAAAAATATCGAATGCGAAAAAGTCTAAGGGGGTACCACCTATAGATTTAGCCAGCGACACATGTTTCGATTTGTTTTGATTTCTTTTGTAACCAAACAAATAATTGTATATAATTGTGTTTCAATATAAATAAAGTGTTACATATTCACTTTTTATTCATATTTGGTCTTTATACATATTTGGATTATATTTGGTTCATATTTATTTTTGTGAACTCTCTGTCATTTGCTTATTTTTTTTGAAAATGTTCCAGGAAAAGTTTCGGAGATACATCTCTGGAAGGTTCCCTTAAATGGTTGTTTTTGAAATGGTCCAGGGAAAGTTCCGGAGATGCATCTCCGAAAAATCATAATAGGGTGTGCTTTCGGAGATATATATTCAAAATTAATATAACAGACAATGTGTGGTCCATATTGAACTAGGTTTTCTATAAATTTAGATTTTCTTGTGTTACATTTCGCACAAACTCAAAAATGTCTCAAATGTCACAAATAAACATTTGTTGGCATGTCACAAATGTCTCATACTCAGGTGAAAAAACACCCGGGAGGACGTTTAAGCTCACCGATCTCACCCCCGTCGAAGAAATCCTTGACGAAATCCATTATCTCCTACCTTACGGAGATACACGAAGGGTTGTCAAGCTTGAGTACCGTTCACCCTCAGTTGACAACGAAGAGAACATTGTGTTCAGCAAACTTGAGCTCAAGACTCGAGCGGATGTTAGGGCTATATGGGATACATATTTCGGTTTCGAAGAGAAAATTTCGCTCGAGTTGGAAGCGACGCTACGAAGATCAGTCGAAGATATCCTAGATATATGCAAGCATCCACCGGGATAATGAAATGTAGTATTTAATTTTCTGTTGAAATTATCATTGTAATGCTCATTTTATGTTATGAATGAATGTTCATTTTATGTTTAGAAAGTTCATTTTGTGTTCAATCTGTATCTGGTTTTTTTCGGAAATATAACTACGAAACTGTTCCGGAGATGAATCTTCGAAACTAATAAAACCAAATATATGGGGCGCCACTCAGAATGACCTTTGTTGGGGCTGCAAATGGTGCGTCCGGAGATATATCTCTAGAAACTAAGGGCATAATGGGAAATCCACATGGTTCCTAAGAAATTCATGGGTTGGAAAAAGAAATCATCGCTATTTTTATGTCAGTTTTGCAAAAGATTACAAACTTTAATATAAGAAAAAGTTTTACATTAAAAGTATGAACCAAATCTTAAATGCCAAGCATTAGAAATCTGAACAAATGGAATTAGAATTATAAAACTTTAATATAAGGAAAAATCAGAGATGCTTTATTTGTGGAAAAAATGGGCATTTCCCTAAAGAATGTCCTAATAATACCCATAAAGCCGCAAAACTGATTAACTCTCTTCAGCCTCTAGAAGGAGACTTGGAATCTTTGTATTCTAAATAAAGCTCTGTTGATGAAGAAACAATTTTTGCCCTTAAAGACTCTTTGTCTGATGAAGCATTGATTTCAGAGTAAGAAGATGACATATATCTCCCTGTTTACTCCTTCAAAGAGATAGGCAGTTCTCTTCCTACCCCACCACTTCCTTGTGTTGAAGTTCATGAACTCGCAACAAAGTTTAAACCTTTAACTCAAGTTGAAGAAGTTTTGAATTGGAAATCTGAAAACATGGTTTCTCAAAATGAGATTCTCCAAAATCTTGAAAAATGGTGGATAAGATTGCTAAGAAAATAGACGAAACAGATGAGTATCTCAAGGTTTTATCCCAAAAAATGCAGAAATATTACAGAAGCTTGAAAGCACAAATATCCCAGCTAGAGCGTGATTTACGAAAGATGTTAGAAGAGAGAACTTTTGGTAAAAACATTTGACTAAAAGGAAAGAGAAATCAGAAGTCTACAAGGCCAAGTAAAAAAGATATACGATTTCTTAAGAGCCTCTCATGAAAGAAAGCCTAAGACTATTGAAAACTCTTTCTTTGACCCTCCTGCTTTTCCTACATATTTCAAATGACCATAAAGGCCTTCTTCTTTCTACCCTGCCTATGTCTCATCGCCACCATACCAGGTCAAATACATACCTACAGCTTATAGACCAAAATCTGCATGAACTACCATTACCTCAACCTTCAGGACAAAAGGGAAAGCTGTCTGTTTGAGCGCTTCACCCTCAGACTCCCAAGATATCCCTGAAACACCTCCTCTAAATATCCAAAAGGAAGAAGAAGTTCCTGATAAAGGTTTCCAAGCTATGGCAATCACTAGAAATTATGAATCTCCCCGGAAAAATTACTCTCTTGCTGAATCATCAGCACAAAAGAGAGATGAGTCCTCCTCAGATGGCGACAACAACTATGATCAAGAAACATCTGTTGATGAAACACCGAGATATTTTTCATCTAAATCAGAATTTGAAGACAACTATATCCCAAGACTCTTCATAGAAAATATAAGAGAGGAAGAATCCTTTTTTTGAAGAAGAATCCCCTGAAGAAACTCTAGTTCCTGAAAGGACTAAAACAAATGGAGGTCCTTGGTTCACTTTTGATTATATAACACCGAGTAGTTGGAGAAAGAGACTACTTGAATTTGGAGCTTGGCTTGACACCCAAATGATGAAAACAAGTGCAGATAGCTATAAGATCATTGAAGAATATTGCTGTAGAATGATAGGCACGATGAAAGAATGGTATCACAATCTTGAAGCTTTCTAACAAGATGAGTTACATCGCCTAGAAACTACAACTAATATTCTTGGTGTGCTTCACTGTGAACTTATCGGTGATATGGAAATATTTGATATGAAAAACATACAAGAATTCTTTGAGATGAAGTGTTGTTCTCTCAAAACCAAAGACCTCGACAAACACTATCATAGGATGGCATAGAGGTATTATGTCCTCAATGGATACAACGACCCTAGTCTCAAAAATACCTATGTATCCTCTCTAGAACAAGAACTCCAGCCAGAAATTCACACGATGCTAGTCGTAACTCAAAAGGATATTAAAGCCATGAGTCTTGGCCAAATTCACCAAGTGACGTTAGAAGCACTTGAAAAGCTTTGCAGTTTCCATCATCAATTTTCATAAGTTATAGAACAAAAGTCAAAATTCACCTAAGCATGTAAGAAGCCTTACCTGGAGATTAAGTGTAAAGATAAAAGGTGTTGTTATGCAACAAAAAAGAAACATCATCATAAAAAATACACCAAATCTCATAGGACCTTCAAAGAAAAGAAAAGAAAGGCTATGAGGTTCTTTAGAAGAAAGACTTTCAGAGGAAAGTTGAAAAATTATAGATGCTTTATTTGTGAAAAAAAAACGTCTTAATAATACCCATAAAGCCGCAAAACTGATTAACTCTCTTCAGCCTCTAGAAGGAGACTTGGAATCTTTGTATTCTGAACAAAGATCTACTGATGAAGAAACAATTTTTGCCTTTCGAGACTCTTTTTCTGATGAAGTATCAATTTTAGAGTCAGAAGATGACATATATCTCCATGTTTACTCCTTCAAAGAGATAGGCAGTTCTCTTCCTACTACACCACTTCCTTATGTTGAAGTTCATGTCCTCGCAAAAAAGTTTTCCCGTCCGAAGAAAGTTATAGCTTATATGGACAAGGGGGCCCAGATTACAATGATGAATCCCAGCATTCTCCCAGCAGAATCATGGGTTACACATGTTGCATACTTTGTAGCAGCAAATGGAAACGTTTTCAAGACAGATTTAATGACTAAGGAGAAAATAGGAATTAAATTCTTCCCAGACTGCATAGTCTTGACCAGGGTCATTGGTAGTTATCTTCCAAACAAAGATATTGTAGTATGAATGAATGTCTATTCACCAGCAAGTAGACTTCAAATTCTCCCCACAGAAATCAAATTCAAAAGAGAATTTAAACCTTATTCTGGGATATTGAAACTATATTCACTTTCTAAAATCCCTGTTGGCTATGAAGAAATCAAGTCTAACCTACTCAAACTATGTACAGACATCCATGAAAAATTCCGCCACCCAAAACCACTATGGAAAAATAAAGACTTCTTTGTTCAACTTCCTTTCAAGCTCAATGAAGATGTTAATCCGACCAAGGACACTCATCCAGGAATAAGTCCATCAGATTATACATTAGCTAGGGAAGAATGCAATCAGTTGCTCAAACAAGGTCTGATAGAACCCACTAAATCAGAATGGGCTTGCCAAGCATTTTATGTTGAAAAATTATATGAAAAGTTGAGAGGAAAAAAAAGGCTAGTAATTGATTATAGGCCTCTAAATCATTTTCTCAAAGATGATAAATTTCCCATTCCAAAGGCCTTGTCCTTAAATGTTTTCATCAAAGATGCCAAGATCTATTCTAAGTTCAATCTTAAGTCAGGATTTTGGCAATTGGGTATTGACCCTGAGGATCGTTACAAAATGGCGTTTTGAATTCCTAATGCCCAGTACCAATGGACTGTGTTACCATTTTGGCTTAAGGTAGCTTCATCGCTTTTCCAAAAGTCCATGACTAGAACTTTTGAGTCCATTCTCAACAATATTCTCATCTATATTGATGATGTGCTATTGTTCTCAAAAGATGAAAAAACCCATAAACAATTATCGGGCCAATTCCTTCAGATAGCCCAACAACATGGAATGATACTCTCTGAGAAGAAAAGTCAATTGGGCCAAACAGAAATTGATTTTTTAAGGATGCATTCCTCCCAAGGGAAATATCAACCCCAACCTCATATTGCCCAGGAACTATTAAACTTTCTTAATGAAAATCTCACAGTTAAACAAATTCAGCAATTTCTTGGTATAATTAATTATATCAGAGATTTCCTGCCAAAACTGGCGAGATACACAAGTCCTCAATCCCAAATGCTGAAGAAAAAACCTCCACCATGGGGAACAAAGCAAACTGAAGCAGTAAAAGCTTTGAAGAAAATCGCACAAACTCCATCTACCCTGAAAATCCCTGGGAATGGCAAAAAAAATCCTGCAGACTGATGCCAGTGATCACTATTGAGGAATAATACTGATAGAAGAACTTGAAGGAAAACGATACTATTGTGGTCATACCAGTGGCCAATTTAAAGAAGCTGAAAAACACTATCACACCACCTACAAGGAAGCTCGTTTCGTAAAAATGGGAATCCAAAAGTTTGACTTCCATCTAAGAGGCTATTAGTTTGAAATCTAGATGGATAATTCTTCTTTTCCAAAGATCCTTGAACTCAAAAATAAGATGCCACCTAATCCTCAAACCCTTCGCCTCAAAGATTGGTTTTCCAGATATGATTTCTTTTGAGTTCCTTTGATATGTTTTACAAAGAAATCATATATGGAAAACCAATATTTGAGGCGAAAGGGTTTGAGGATCTAGTGGGTACATGAATTCGGTCGTTTTTGGGAGCAATTAAAGGATAATCTTGCTGATAGTTTTGAGGGGAATAGTTCAACTCACATTCATAACCCGACCCTTAGACACTTTCGCCAAATATTGGCACAAACCATTTTTGGCTGGGAGAACATTAATAAAATAAATGCTAAAGAGTTATTTTATATTCACAGTGTCTTTGAACCCACTAGAGTTAATTCTGCCCCGTTTATGCTGGCACATATGCAAGCAGTTAACACTGCAAAAAAGGGGCCTATATCTGTTAGAGGGGTGATTACCTCCATAGCTCGTGTAATAGGCTTAGGAGTCGAGCTTGCCACTATGGACCCTCTACCCATTCCCTTCATCGACATTGCTTCCTGACGCCATATACGGTTGATTAAAAATAAGAGAGCTGGGAAATATTCCCTGATGATTAGTAATAATGAGGTTCCTAGTGTTGCTTTACCTTGCCCGAATCACACATATATGAAAAACAAGGCAAATTAGATTTATGATTTGAATGCCGGTGCTGAGTCCGGAGCGGTGCCCATGGACATCCCTAAAAATGTCAATGTAGGAGGGGACACTAATGATGAGTATGATCAAAGAGAGTAAGGCTCTCCTATTCATGATCAACCCCCACACCATTCAACCCATATTCCTATTTCACTTGCACACACCACACCACATTTTTCTGACCCTTAGGTACTTCTACCAGAGCCACACATGCTACGCTTGATGATATACTTTGCAAGATGCGCACCCGAAACGCCATAGATGTTGAGCGTGACAGCCTGATTTCTGCCATGCATCAACAACAAACATACATGATGCAACATATGCATCAAATGCATACACAACAAACTAGCATCATGGAGCAGATGAGTCAGATGCAAGCATCTCGCACCGACTTGAGCAGATGAGTCAAATGCGTCACATGAGAGCATCACAGAACACCATGGCGGGTAACATTCAACATATTCAGACATCACAAACCTCCATGGCAGAGCAAATCCAGCATTTGCAGACTACTCAAGATTCTATGGCACAAAACCACAAGATTATGCTCGAGTACATGCACTTTGTGCAATTAGCTGAAAAATCACTACCAGACTCAGTATGACCAGATATCAGAGCATTTGTCTAGCCTGTGTGTTGAATTCTAGACATGGCTTGGACATGGTGGTCATTGTTGATATGGTGTTTAACCAAGGCCAATGCCATGGACGAGGTCAGGCAGATTTTGATCTTATTTAGGTTCTTATTTTTCTTTTCCCACTTTTATCAAAACATAAGGACAATGTTTAGTTCAAGTGTGGGTGAGGAACTTTATTGCTTTCTTTTTATCGCTTTCTAGTAGATTTTCCAGTTTTCTAGTTTATTTATTTTAATTAGGATTTTTCCATTTTTTTAAATTTAATTGTTATGTTAGTTGAGTCAATGCATGTGATGTCGAGTCTTTATGCCTGGTTTCTTGTTGTTAATTGAATTTCCAAGTTTTTTGAGCCATAACAAAAAATTTTTCCTCGATAAGACTTGAAATTGATAGCATGATTAGAAAGTATATGGGCTACAAATGAAAGAGACGTTATCTTGAGGAGACTTGGAAAAATTGTTGCAAAATTAGTATCGTCTCGATACCTCAAGCCTCCCAATTATGGAGATCAATTTGAATACCTATTATGCCATAACCTTTAGTACTTGTTTTCTAATAATCCTTAAGTAGTTTATCTAAGCAGTCAACACCATCCTAAAACACACATTAAGTAGGGAAGTTGATGCAAATAAGTGAATGATCATGAGCTTTTAAAATATTAAATGAATAAAATGGAGATGTTCCTTCTAAGTTAGATGACCTTCACCCTGTCATTTACCCTAATGGTAGCTTATCCTGCATAATAAATAAAAGATGCCAGAGTGCACAAATTGATAAAACCAGATCATAGTCACTAACATATTTCCCTACCATGCGTGTGAAAGGATAACGAGCTTAATGTAATTGCACTAGAATGTAAAATGAATGAGAGGGTTAGGTTTAAGCATATTGGCATGATTTAGATTGGTTTGCATAGGAGGGAGACTTTCGACCGCAAAATGCGAAATTGTGTTCTTACGATACCCTTGGTGTACAAGTAGTACCTATCAAGTTGATTTTAGCTAAAACAAATTTTGTAGCCACATATGAGTATTTGAGTGTTGTTATTTCTTTGAGTCTTTGAACTATAATGAAGAATTTTCACTTATATCTGTAGCTTGCTTGAGGACAAACAAAAGTTCAAGTATGGGGGACGGGCGAGACAAATCCTAGAGCATTTCCCCCGTTAGGGGAAGGTCGAAATCGGAAGAACCCGAGCAAGAGGTCATTAGGAGGCAACACCGTACCTCTCCTCAGAAATCCAAACGCTCTCTTGCCCCAAAGAGGACCAAGCGCTCAGAAAAGCATCGTGAACATCGTCGCCAGCGCAGACACTCTCCTCGACACAGAAGAACCCGCGGGCGCAGCGGCTCCCCATGCAGGTCATCGAGCACAAGCAATGAGGACAACGTCCATTGACCTCTATCCCAAGAGATCATGGACACCTATATCCCTCGCATGCTAGAAAAGCCTTACCCTCTAGCTCTCTATGATGGCACCACGGATCATGGCGACCAAATTAAAAACATTGAAGCCATGCTCCATTATCACAATGTGAGCAGGGCTATCAAGTGCAGGTTGTTCCCCATCACCCTCAGAAAGGGAGTCATGACCTGGTATAAGAGTCTTCCCCAGGGCTCAGTCACCTCGTGGAAGGACCTGAAGAACCAATTTGCCCGACATTTCATAACTTGCAGACGTCATCCCAAGTTAGAAGCCACTCTCGAAGGCATTATTTAGGGCAAGGACGAGCCCCTGCTGTAACACCCTGAAATTTTCCCTCTTATTTATTCTCAATAAGTGGCTTATGTTTCACCATTTCGTATGCATTTAGGTCATAAACATCACACATGCATCATTTTCCCAAGGCATGGGATCAGAGATTTCCATGGCATGAATTGTTCAAATCAAAGAGAATGAGGCTCCTCAAGGCCAAGACATCTCATTTGATTCAATGTTTCATCCAGAAGGATTTCAATTGGTAAGATGGTTGAAAATCAGACAAATCGGGAAAAGTCAACTGGTCGAGGAAAAAGTCAACGCTTGACTTTTTAGGTCAAACTCATGTTCATCATGTCAAATATGGTCCTTAAGTGGGATTTGGTCAAGAAATATCAAAGGAATCATGAAGAATCAAGAATTATGGAAAGTTTCCATTTTTGGAAAAAATAAGGGTTTTAGAACTTTCCATTTTGGGAAAGTTTTGCATGCCATGCAACCAACTTTATGGTCATTTTTCTCTATGATCCAAGCTTCACTTGAATTTTTTTCTTAAATGAAAGTTGTAGCATGAATTCCAAGCTTTCCATCCATATAAAGAATGCTCCATTTGAATTTCTAGATCAAAAGTTATGATCAATCAAAGATGGGATAATTAAGTTGTTCAATAAAAAAACTCAGAATTTTTCTAAGTCCTAAAATTCAGTTTTGTGACCATGTTTTCAATGACATTTTTCATGGTGTTCCAGACCTCAACTCCAATTCTTTTTGACATCAACTTTGTTCTATCAAATACCATCTTTCCAATGACATCAAAATCATGCAAATTGATCCATTATCCTTCAAGAAATTCATCAATAAAGTCACCTCCATTAACTTTTTTCATGCCATAAACCATAAAAACTCCATTTTTCAAATTACAAAATTTGGTGAGCAAGTTATGTTGGCTTTACTAACAATCATCATACACCATTATTATCATCATAATGCACTCCATGGTAGCTAAAATACACCACCCACATAGTAAAATTCATACACCGCCGTAAACCCTCATTTTTTCAACTTTCACTAAACCACCTCTAACTAACTTTTTACCATGCTTAAGCTTTTAACCATACTCTAACCCACCATATAAAGTCTCATTCTCCTTCTAACAGAAGTTAGTTACACCATTAGAGAGAAAATAGATCAAAAAATGAATTTCACACCCAAAACTTCCATCTCCAAGATCTCTCTCATCTTGAGGTTTTTTTTCTGGAATTCTTTCATCATCTTCATCATCTCATGGAGTAGAAGCTACTGTTTGCATTTATTCCCAACTGTAACCATTGAATCAGCACCTACTAGTTCATCTTCTTCCATTATCAATTTGCAATTTTTTCAAGATTTGAAGAGGTTAAGCATTTATTTTGCTTAAGGGAGATTCCAAGACCATGCATCGAAGTTTTTCAGGTTTCTTAATTGCGAAGCATCACAAGAAGCGATGGACTTTCTCCACTTGGTAAGAATCTCTTAAAATTTCATGGCTCTCATACTTAGATTCACATAATTTAGGGTGTTAAAATATTGTTCATACATTGCATCTGGAAGTCCTGAAATGATGGCACACCTTGAATCTTTGAATTTAAGTTTATGCGTTGTTCTTGATTTTATGATTTTCAATTTGAATCCGTGACTTTCGTGTCAATTTTCACTATATTAGAGCTGTTATTTTGGGAAACTAATGGTGTATTGTTGTTCTACGTTTCGTGGGATTCAATTTAGTATATTATTTTGCATGATTTGATGGAATATTGAGGGAGTTATGTGTTGTTGAAGTTTAACATTTTCCTCTTAATTTCATGCGCATGGGGTTTGTTTGTGTGCATGGAGTTCAGATTTTTTGCATGAAATTTCAGGAAGATGACCACGTTTCATCCTCCCATTCGTTCGGATTTCATTTTTGTCTTTTTCTTCATTTAAAAATCCTGCACCAATTGATAATATGTGTGTAACGTTTTAGTTGTTCATGTGGAATAATAACAACACAAGAATAATAATCAAATAATAAGCTACAGCGAGAACTCATCCTGACCGTGTGATTTTGATCACACGATGGACAATTAATCATGGCTGCATATAGTGTAATAGCAGAGGCATTACATCATGGCCGAATGATTAGGATCATGTGAATGATGTTGATCATGTGATGATGGCAGCGAAGCGATCGGGGCCATAAGATTGATCCAACGCATGAAATCAGGACAACACATTAATGAGGCATGTGCGCCTCATGTGCCTCCTCTCTCCACCATTTCCTTGTTTTGTCAGCAAAAAAAGGAGAGTTTTCTATGCGCCTGGGCCCACAAAAATGCTTTGCACACCCCCCTTTCATGGCCCATTAAGGATTCAACTAGGACATTACTAAGGCAACACCCCATCCCCTCTTCTTAGTTTTTTGATTTCATTTTCTGTATGCGTTAGAAAATTGAATATTAAAAATACTAAAAATTGAGAAAAAAATCTAAAAAAACTTATGTATGTTTCTGGATGTTTTAATTAATTTTTTATGAACTTTAATTTCATTTCTGGGCTGTTTGGATTTTTTCTGGGATTTTTGAAAGAGATGTGTGCATATGGATGTACCTTGTGATTCAAGGCTTGAAAAGTGACTTTCTCTTAATAGTTGTGACCCAAATTTTTGTGTGTATTTTGAACCTTAATTTTAGGATCTTTACATGTTAAAATAATGCCTTGATCATGTTTTTTAGGTCACTTGTTAAGTACTTTTTGTGACTTGTGTTTGTATGATCATTAAGTGAAAATACCTAATGTTTACATTTTTTTGAGCACTTTTGGTGCATGATTTGGATCCAATATTTTATATGTGATCACCTACTGGACTTAACATGAATTTTTTGATTGTTCCTAATTTTCAAAGGTCATTTGCTATTTTTCACCAATTTTCCAATGTGAACATGTCATATATAAACATGCTAGAACTAGGTCAAGTTTAATGCCGATGTGTGAGCTCCTTAAAAACAATTTTGAGAGCATGTTAGATCCTATATACAATGACGTTTTAGGTGCCTTTTGATCCTTAAATGTTGTTTTTTTCATGACTTAAATGATTCTTTTTGAACCCTAAGTTGTTTATTCAATTACTATTTATGTTTGCTTAGGTGTTTTAGGTTGATGATGTATTTGTGCTATCCTCTTTAGGATATTTTTGTGCATCATTCCACATATTGTTTACCACTACCACTTGTGTATATACAGTTGAATACTTGACTTGGCTTTCGTTTTTGTGACTTTTATAAGTCTTTTTGGCATAGCTTGTAAATGATACATGTTTAGGTGATGGCATATGACAAAACTTGATACTTTTGCATGCTCCCTTAGGACATTAACTTAGATAAGATAGAGTAAGGTGCTACTGCTCCTAGTAGGATCTCATACCTTTAGGACACTTCTAACTTTGGTTGTTGTTTGATATTCATCCTAGTGAAGTCTTAGGACTATAACATAACCATAATTGCATGTTTGCACACTTTGCTTTCAACTACTTGATAGTTGAGCTTGGCATGGACATGGTAAGTTGTTTATGATACTTTGGATTCTATTTTACACTTACATGATTCCTTCTCCTCTCACTTCTTATTCACTTCTCTCTTTTGTGATTATTTAGAATAATGTTTACTTGTGGATATTCACATTATCCCTTAGGATTCCTAGCTCCACTTAATTTCCGATTAAGTTGGAGATATGAGAGACATTAGGCTAGCAATCCATGTATGACAACAAGTAGGTTATCCCCCTCATAACCTTAACGATAGGGCCACCATTGCATGATAACATAAGGACCTAGTTTCCCCTTAGTTGTTTTTCTTTTCAACTTTGAGTCTTTCTCTTCTCATCTCAAAACAAGTTCAAAATACATAATAAATACAACGAGTATTGTACGCCATGAGCCTTAAGTACATGGGAAATGGAGAGTGGGGGGATTCCTTTCACTTTCCTAGAGTGTTTAGCCTGCGTCCCGTCTTGGGGCGATGTGCGACGCATTCGATCCTATGTCATAGACTTTAGTGCAATACAAGTTTCAAACTAACTTAAGCCACTTCTGTCTAAAAAACACAAACAAAGTTCAAATCATTTTATCCTTTGGGATTAACAAAGTTAAAATCATTTTCAGAAAAGAGCACGTTACTTCCGTTTTGTCGCAAACAGGCATCGACCCTAACGTCGCTCATAAAAAACACTCAATGACCTGTTAGGTTGAACTATGACTGCTCTGACTTCCTCTCTCCGGTCCGATTGAGGATACGTAGGCACAAGACGACGATGTCTTGGCAAGCAAACTTCCCCCACAATCTCGTAGTCCTCTGAACTACATTGACTCTGACTTTCCCGCTCCCGAGGGAATACGTAGGCCTAGGACGATGTTGTCCTGCCGAGTCACCTCTTCTTTTCTTCCCCCATTTCTCTGTTTCCCCGTTTCCAGTTAGCAGTTAAGCTTTATATTATCTACACCCTTTGATCGATAAAAACAAGCGTGGATCCCATCGAGTACGATGGACGCGAGGGGGTGCTAATACCTTCCTCTCGCGTAACAGACTCCCGAACCCAGGCTATGGTTACGATGACCATTCCTTTCCCTTTGTTGAGGTTTTCTTCGATCGTTTCCTTTCCCCGCGTCGGGATAAATAACGTTCGGTGACGACTCTTCTGTTCTTTTCTGTCGGTTGATTTTCGCAGGTGCGACAGCTGGCGACTCTGCTGGGGACTCTTGTTCCCTAAGCGAGTCAATCCTAGCGCCTATTTATTTCTGTTATTGGGTGTTATCTGTATACTTTACCTACTTTACTTGCTTTATTTATGGCATTGTTGCATGTTTATCGCTTTCATTGCATTTACTTGCTTTACATTTACTGTTGCCATATATTCTGGATGTGCTGGACTGTTGTTTTCTTTGGTGGGATGGGTGATCTGAGAGATAAGTCCGTTACCCAGGCTTGAGTACACACCTAGGATTAGAGTGGAAAGGAGTGTGGCCTACGTGGCGTCTTGGTACGTTTGGTTTACACGAAACCCACACCCAAACGAGGTTTTCTTAGGAGATGTTCCGATTTGCGCATCTTGTGCATTTCGGGGTGTTAACCTTGAAAGTTGTCGACTCTGGTGACCATTCCCGAGGATTAAGTTGAGGCACTCCTCCCAAGGGGCGATAATGGCCGACCAGAAATGGCAAGCCCATTACGCTTCTTGATCCGAGGACCCGAAGCTGAGAACTTGCCATAGGAAGACCTTTTTTAGGGGAATCAGTTGAGACCTCCTCGATTGATGATGATGCCAAACCAGAAATGGTGAACGTATCATACATTCTTGACCTGAGAGTCCATGATGCTGAGGATCCTTAGTTTTAGAACCTACATGTGAGAATGGGCGGGTGTTTACAAGTTTGCAAGAAACCTTGACCTTTAACCTACCCGGTATTCTGGTTTTCTTATCAGTGTGGACTTATCAGCATTGTGTTCCGGTATTGTGATTATTTCGGTATTCTGATTATTCTGGCATTTTGGTTATTCCGGTATTCTCGGTATTCTGGTTTTCTTATCAGAGCAGACCTTTGAACTTAGTCCATCAGCAGCACAGACACGTCCAGTTATTTGTGGGAGCTTTGATCATATGCCGATGCATCCATATCATCATTCGAACACACATGTTCTTTTATTTCCAAGGACCTTAGCTTTGGGTCTCGTAATCGAGTTGTCTAGCTTTTCCTTGAGGTGTTCCTGTGAAAAAACTTGAATCAAAGCAAATAGATTTCTCGGAAATAATTGGACATGGCATATGCATGCATTCATACATATCATTTTTGCATAACATGTGTATTGTCGGATTTCCTAACCTTGTTTGATTCGGAGGCAGGATTGCTGATTCTCATATCCACCGTTATTCAACGCATCAGAACCAACTGCGAGTCATGGAACAACTACAGGCAGAAATGGCCTAAATGAGGGCTCGGATGAACCAGTTTATAGACCTGATGCAGGGAGTGGCTCGGGGCCAACACGAGCTAAGGGCGAAGTTGAGATTCCAAATGCTGACAATCAAGTTGACCCTCCAGTTGGAGGTGGTATTCCCGTCGGTGGAGTTATTGGTGGCATTCCTATCAGTGGAGTTAATGTTGGTATTCCTGTTGCTGGAATTAATTGTGGTATTCCCGTTGGTCAAGCTGTTGGGGGTCCTATCACCATTCTTATTCTTGTTCCTCATCTAGAGGATAATCACTATGATCAGTTTTCTCTGATGAACGCAGATATGGGTAGCAATAATGGTGAAGGAGACCGAAGATACCAACTGCTTGTTGAAAAAATCAGGGCCATAGAATGTCAGAATAATATGGGCATTGACGTAGCAGACATGGGGCTGGTTCAAGGGGTAAGAATCCCTCCCAAGTTAAAGGCTCCATCTTTCGATAAGTACAATGGCAGTTCTTGCCGAAAAACTCATTTGCAAGCTTACTTCAGGAAGATCTCTGCTTATACCAATGATGAAAAGTTATGGATGTACTTTTTCCAAGATAACTTGTGTGGTGCGTATCTGGAGTGGTATATGAAATTGGAAAGAGCTAGTGTGAGAAATTGGAAAGATCTGGGTGAAGCATTTCTGAAACAATATCAGTACAATATTGATATGGCTCCAAACCGAACTCAGTTGCAGAGTATGACGCAAAAGAGTAAGGAAAGCTTCAAAGAATACGCCCAGCGGTGGCGTGAATTGGCTGCGCGGGTACAACCACCGTTGCTGGAAAGAGAAATGGCTGACATGTTCATGGGAGCACTGCAAGGCCCATTCCTAGAACGCTTGGTAGGGTGTCCTTCATCTGGTTTTCTCGATATCGTAGTTGCTGGGGAGAGGATTGATAATTTGCTTAAGCTGGATAAGATCCAAGACAGTGTCGGGTCATCTTCTGGTCCGCGAAAGCCTTTTGCAGGTAAAAAACGTGAAGGGGACACTAATGTTGCGTCTTCTCAGAAGGGTAGAAATAGAGGATATCAGACCCCATATCATCAGGCGGCTTCTGTAACAATTCCGGTTGCGCCACAACAACAAAATGGTGCTTCTCGTCGGTATCCTGCAAGACCAAAAATGGCAGACAGGCATTTCGACGCTCCGCCCATGCCTTACTCTCAGCTATTACAACATCTACTTTAGTTATAGATGGTTTAAAAGAGAACGTTGACGCCTCTAACTGGCACTTCTCCACCCGGATATGATGTCAATGCCTACTGCGATTTCCATTCTGGAGGGTCGGGGCACTACATCGAAAATTGCAAAGCATTCAAGTACAAAGTCCAAGACCTGCTTGATTCTAAGACTATCAATTTTTCCAACGATGGTCCAAACGTAATCCAGAACCCTATGCCTAATCATGGTGGGGCATAGGGGCATTCAACGGAAGATCGCAGAGCTCCAACACAAGGTGCAGGATTGGGTTGATACTGGGGTTATTACTTTCATGACAGACTGTCTGCTCACCAATTGAAGCTTTCCAAGTGAAGCACTCATGCTACAAATTAGTCCAGACGGAGTCAGACCTCCTCGACAATGGCATTTCTTAGCTTCTTTACTGTATATTCAGTTGTAATTTTTCATTGTTTGTTAATACGTTGTATACATGTAAAACTTGTTTGTACTAAATGGTGGTTTTAATGCAATGGATATGTTTTTCTTGAAGTAATTCATTCTTATTCATTCATATGATATTTCTGTGCATTGCAATACTAATTTACGTGCTTAAACTCTTAGAGGGAGAATGACGAATCGAAAACGCAAACTTTCTGGTCGTATGCTTTTGGAACAAAAACTTGCTGATGATGTGCAGACATTGTTTCAACTCCCCAAACACCCGAGATATAAGGGAGATAGACCCTTGTTAACCCCGTTGAGCCTAGAAGTAGGAGTTTCTTTCGGGAAAAAAACCCTAACACTTAACCCAGGGGTAGGGTAGTTGTCAATTGATTTGACCAAGTGTTCAAATTTCAAAAGGAATGCACGTCTTAAGATCCATTACCTTTTATTCCTCATCGGGAAGTTCAATGTACATGAAACCATAATGGTTATCCCTCACCGCAAGGAGTGAAGCAGTCACAATCCTTTCAAGAAAGTCAAGACAGCCAGTGTCACACTATTTGTTAAAAAAAAGATAAAAAAGAAAAAGAAGAAAGAAAACCCGCTAAGTCGAAAGCTTGAAAGCAAATGACTTAGGCAAAAGTTAGGGTATCCCGCTGGACATCAAAATCGAAAAGGATTCAAAAGAACCAGTCCAGGCAAAATCAGGGAAACAAATGAAAAAAAAAGCGAATAGAAAAAGCGAAAAGGATTGCAAAAGAAAAAAACCTCGAGCAAGAATGAGTCGTGTGACTACAGGCACCAAAGACAAAAGGAGCGATTGCCCCCTCCGAAAGCATTATGGGCTCCTTAACCACCGATGATGATATGCAATAACCTTTGGGAAGGTGAGCGCTTGTGCCAAATGAACTGAATGTAGGACCGAAGGACATCAAGGAGAATGGGTGGGTACAAACAAAATTTTGAGCCATAAATCCTTCTTTCTCAAACCGTGAACTAGACCAAGTTACAACCCTTAAAAGTCCTAATTGAGGCAAGGTTATTCCGAAAATGTACTTCTGATAAGACAGCGTTCCTGACTCCCATGAGTAGGGCTAAAATGTTTTTGTTGCTATTACATGTGCATAATGTCTTTTATTCAAAAAATCAGTGTCGCATTTTTTCTAGTGATTCGTTCACAAGGTTTGGCGATATCTTTTCAATAAAAAAACTTCAAGATTAACATGTATGTTGCATTAGAATTATCATTCTCAGAATAATCATTTTCTGCTTGCATAATTGTATTTGAAGGTAATGAAACTTGCATAATGAGCATCAGTCGAGAAGTCTAACTTTGCCAAGAGGAAATTCCTGGACAACTATATTGATGAGCATGTAGCCAAAAGACTCCGTCAGGTATCGGTCTTCTTAGCAAGTTATGCTCAGTTCTCCCATCTGGGGCAGTCACATCGAGAAATCTCTCCAAAGTTCAGGCAATCTAGGGCAATCATGTCGAGATTCAGAAAACCTCTCAGAGACAGGGAAAAATTACTGCAAGACTCGTACCGAGGCAGGCCACATTAGGAGCGAGAAGTTATCCTTTCCAGAAGGCGGGTAATCAGGAGCACTTCTTCAAGGTTCAAAATACAGGGACAGAATATTTGAAGTCATTATGAATTCTCTCGAGGTAAATTCCTTCATAGTTTGGCTAATCTGGGGCATTTACGTCGAGATCCGATGAATCTCTCCAAGAGTTTGAAGACCCTGGGGCAGTTTGAGTGCCAAGTTTTCTGTAAAATCCTATTGAGGCGATTTCTCCTAGTAGACCATGTGGTCTGAGAACAGGTGGGGAGTTCGCTTATGATATTTGGTATGCAGTTGATCAGTAGAAGCGTGAAACGCCAAAGTAGTTCCCAGTATGGGGTTGCTCTTCCTCAGTAAGGCGCCAGAAGGGCATTATGAAGATTATGATTATTCTCCCCAGCAAGAGTCCAGAAATTTGGTTTCTTCAGCCAGAGAGAATTCAAGACTTCATACGAGGTAAGGGTGATTTGTTCTTGCCCTCCAAGCAGGTAGGCATCCCTAGTAGAATCTCCTTATCTAGCATTGAAGATCTAGCATCCTCAGCAGAGCATTGAGAATTTCTCTCTCCCTAGCAAGAGTGCAGAGAATTGTTTCCCGGATCATAATGGTTTTGTTGCTCCCTAGCTAGTATTCAAAAGTCGATTATCCCAGACAGGATAATGTTGCCTCTTCAGCCGGATATTGGTTTGATGTATCTCCTTTATAAAGATCTGCGTTCCCCACCGAGTCTCGGTGCCTACTTGCCTCGTCGAATCAGGAAGTATAATCTCGCCAACAACAGTGTGCTCTGATCCCTAGCAGATTAACGAAAGTCGTTTCCCCAACCGCGGGTTAAGTTCAATGATATTCCCTGGCAAGTTTGGTATTATTGACTGATCACCCCAAGCAGAGTTTGGTGTTCGTCCTCTCAGTATTTTGACCAGTGGTGGCTGACGTCCCCTGGTAGATTCCAAGTCCAATGGTTATTGGCTCCTTTTCCATATCAGATCTTTGGGTTCTATCTTCAGTAGTTGTCATTCGTGATTCCCGGTGTAGGGGGAGTCTCTTGGGTTTTATCTTCAACAAGGGTCACTCGTGATCTCCAGCAGAGGATTCTCTTTGCATCTTGCATATAGTAATCATCATTGTATTGCATCCTCAAAACGCGTAGCATTTCCATTTGATATGGAGCATTACGCCATGGAAAAATTCAAGCATTTGCATTCGAAGCATAAGCCAGGTTTTACATTATCTTTACCAGACGTTTCTCAGCAGAAAATTGCATGTTTCAGGAAATTTAACCTTCCTTTATCCCCAGTGGAGTTGCCGATGAGTTTACTCATCATGCTTGTACTCCCCTGCATAGTTGTTTGGTTAAGCTTCTCTTTGCCCCAGCAGAGTCATCTTCCCTTCAGGTTGTATGTCTGAGAATTCTACGTCCTGTGTATCCTCTATCCCAACTATTGGTTGGTATCCTTTGTTGAGTTTGCCTTTGGTTTGCGTTCTCATTCATCCTAACTTTTGGTTAGTATCTTTTATCCCAACTATTGGTTGCTGTCCTTTAATGAGTTCGCCTTTGGCTGGAGTTCTCGGTTATCCTAACTATTGGTTAGTATTTTCTATCCCAACTATTGGTTGTTACCATACCCTTTATCCTAACTATTGGTCAGTAATCTTCAGGTTCATCCTAACTATTGGTTAGTATCCTTTACCCCAACTACTGGTTGCTATCTTTCATTGTGAGTACGCCTTTGGTCGGCGTCCTCGTGGTCCTAACTATTGGTTAGTACCTCTTTATCCCAATTATTGGTTGGTATCTTTCGTTGCAAGATTGCTTGCGGTTAGTTCCCCTTTCCCAACTTTTGGTTGGCAATCTCTGTTTGGTGTCTTCTTTCCCAATTCTTGGTTGGTAATCTTTGTTTGGTGTCTTTCATCCTAACTCTTGGTTAGTATCCCTTATTTCATCCTAACTCGTGGTTAGTATCCCTTATTTCATCCTAACTTTTGGTTAGTATCCTCTATTTTATTCTATCTCTTGGTTAGTGTCTTCTTTCCTAACTCTTGGTTGGAACCTTTTGTTGTGAGTTCGCCTTCGGTCGGCGTTCTCGTTATCCTAACTCTTGGTTAGTATCTTTCATCCTAAGTGTTGATTGGCGTTCTGGCCATTCTAACTATTGGTTAGTTTTGAGTTTTCCCTCGGTCGGTGTTCCGTATGTCTGTTATCCTAACTCTTGGTTAATACCTGTTACCCTAATCTCTCGGTGAGTATCTTTTATCCTAACTTTTGGTTAGTATTCTTCGTTGTGAGTTCGCCTTCGGTCGACGTCTTGGTTATCCTAACTCTTGTTTAGTATCTTTCATCCCGACTCTTGGTTGGTATCTTTCGTTATAGGTTCGCTCTCGGTCGGCGTTTCGGTGCGCCTAATTCTTGATTAATGCTCCTTTCATCCTAACTTTTGGTTAGCATCCTTCATGTCATCCTAACTTTTGGTTAGTAGCCTTCATTTCATCCAAAATTTTGATTAGTATCCTTCACCCCATCCTAACTTTTGGTTAGTACCTTCTTATCCTAACTCTTGGTTAGTATCCGTTACCTAGTCTCTTAGTCAGTTTCCTCCATCCCAACTCTTGGTTGGTAATCTCTTGGTCAGTATCTTGTATCTTGGTTGGTTACCTCTATTCCGACTCTTGGTTGGTGTATTCTCTCTTCCCCAATTATTGGTGGACGATCTTCGGTTTTATCTCAACTTTTAGTTGATACCCCTAGTGAGCTCGCCTTCGGTCGGCGGCCCCGTTATACTAATTGTTGATTAGTGTCCCGTATCCCAACTTTTGGTTAGTACTTTGTCTTTTGCCCTGGATCGTAGTAGATATCACATCCTTTACTCCAACTTTTGGTCGGTGTCCCTTGTCGGTGTCTTTTTCATTCCAACTCTTGGTTGGCATCCTTTTTTGATTCATCTGTCACCCTTTCGCTATCTCAACTTTTGGTTGGTACCCGCTATCTTTGAGTCCACCTTCGGTTGGCAATCACTTTCCTTATATAATTCCCCACAGAGTGCAAATTTCTGGGTTCTTTTGTATTCAATCACCTTCTACCTTGAACGTCTAAAAGTCGTTGCTATCACCACTTCAGGTTTAAGTTGATTGAATAGGGGCAGCTGTAACACCCCAAAATTTGCCCTCTTATTTATTCCCAATAAGTGGCGTATGTTTCACCATTTCGTATGCATTTAGGTCATAAACATCACACATGCATCATTTTCCCAAGGCATGGGATCAGAGATTTCCATGGCATGAATTGTTCAAATCAAAGAGAATGAGGCTCCTCAAGGCCAATACATCTCATTTGATTCACAGTTTCATCTAGAAGAATTTCAATTGGTAAGATGGTTGAAAATCAGATAAATCGGGAAAAGTCAACTGATCGAGGAAAAAGTCAACGCTCGACTTTTTAGGTCAAACTCATGTTCATCATGTCAAATATGGTCCTTAAGTGGGATTTGGTCAAGAAATGTCAAAGGAATCATGAAGAATCAAGAATTATGGAAAGTTGCCATTTTTGGAAAAAACAAGGGTTTTAGAACTTTCCATTTTGGGAAAGTTTTGCATGCCATGCAACCAACTTTATGGTCATTTTTATCTATGATCCAAGCTTCACTTGAATTTTTTTCTCAAATGAAAGTTGTAGCATGAATTCCAAGCTTTCCATCCATATAAAGAATGTTCCATTTGAATTTCTAGATCAAAAGTTATGATCAATCAAAGATGGGATAATTAAGTTGTTCAATAAAAAAACTTAGAATTTTTCTAAGTCCTAAAATTCAGTTTTGTGACCATGTTTTCAATGACATTTTTCATGGTGTTCCAGACCTCAACTCCAATTCTTTTTTACATCAACTTTGTTCTATCAAATACCATCTTTCCAATGACATCAAAATCATGCAAATTGAGCCATTATCCTTCAAGAAATTCATCAATAAAGTCCCCTCCATTAACTTTTTTTATGCCATAAACCATAAAAACTCCATTTTTCAAATTACAAAATTTGGTGAGCAAGTTATGTTGGCTTTACTAACAATCATCATACACCATTATTATCATCATAATGCACTCCATGGTAGCTAAAATACACCACCATAGTAAAATTTATACACCACCATAAACCCTCATTTTTTCAACTTACAGTAAACCACCTCTAACTAACTTTTAACCATGCTTAAGCTTTTAACCATACTCTAACCCACCATATAAAGTCTCAATCTCCTTCTAACAGAAGTTAGTTACACCATTAGAGAGAAAATAGAACAAAAAACGAATTTCACACCCAAAACTTTCATCTCCAAGATCTCTCTCATCTTGAGGTTTTTTTCTGAAATTCTTTCATCATCTTCATCATCTCATGGAGTAGAAGCTACTGTTTGCATTTATTCCCAACTGTAACCATTGAATCATCACCTACTAGTTCATCTTCTTCCATTATCAATTTGCAATTTTTTCAAGATTTGAAGAGGTTAAGCATTTATTTTGCTTAAGGGAGATTCCAAGACCTTGCATCGAAGTTTTCTGGGTTTCTTAATTGCGAAGCATCACAAGAAGCGGTGGACTTTCTCCACTTGGTAAGAATCTCTAAAAATTCCATGGCTCTCATACTTAGATTCACATGATTTAGGGTGTTAAAATATTTTTCATACATTGCATCTGGAAGTCCTGAAATGATGGCACACCTTGAATCTTTGAATTTAAGTTTATGCGTTGTTCTTGATTTTATGATTTTCAATTTGAATATGTGACTTTCGTGTCAATTTTCACTATGTTAGAGCTGTTATTTTAGGAAACTAATGGTGTATTGTTGTTCTACGTTTCGTGGGCTTCAATTTAGTATATTATTTCGCATGATTTGATGGAATATTGAGGGAGTTATGTGTTGTTGAAGTTTAACATTTTCCTCTTAATTTCATGCGCATGGGATTTGTTTGTGTGCATGGAATTCAGATTTTTTGCATGAAATTTGGGGAAGATGACCACGCGTCATCCCCCCATTCGTCCGGATTTCATTTTTGTCTTTTTCTTCATTTAAAAATCATGCACCAATTGATAATATGTGTGTAACGTTTTAGTTTTTCATGTGGAATAATAATAACATAAGAATAATAATCAAATAATAAGCTACAGCGGGAACTCATCCTGACCGTGTGATTTTGATCACACGATGGACAATTAATCTTGGCTGCATATAGTGTAATAGCAGCGGGATTACATCATGGCCGCATGATTAGGATCATGCGCATGATGTTGATCATGTGATGATGGCAGCGAAGCGATCGGGGCCATAAGATTGATCCAACGCGTGAAATCAGGACATCACATTAATGAGGCATGTGCCTCCTCTCTCCACCATTTCCTTGTTTTTTCAGCAAAAAAGGAGAGTTTTCTATGCGCCTAGGTCCACGAAAATGCTTTGCACACTCCCCTTACATGGCCCATCAAGGATTCAATTAGGACATTACTAAGGCAACACCCTCCTTCCCTCTTCTTAGTTTTTATATTTCATTTTCTATATGTGTTATAAAATTGAATATTAAAAATATTAAAAATTTCTTAAAAAATTCTGAAAAATTTATGTATAATCCTGGATGTTTTATTTAATTTTTTATGAATTTTAATTTTATTTTTGGTCTGTTTGGATATTTTTCTGGGATTTTTGAAAGAGATGTGTGCATATGGATGTACCTTGTGATTCAAGGCTTGAAAAGTGACTTTCTCTTAATAGTTGTGACCCAAAATTTTGTGTGTATTTTGAACCTTCATTGTAGGATCTTTACATGTTAAATTCATGCCTTGATGATGTTTTTTAGGTCACTTGTTAAGTACTTTTTGTGACTTGTGTTTGTATGATCATTAAGTGAAAATACCTAATGTTTGCATTTTTTTAGCACTTTTGGTGCATGATTTGGATCCAATATTTTGTATGTGATCACCTACTGCACTTAACACGACTTGGTTGATTGTTAATAATTTTCAAAGGTCATTTGCTATTTTTCACCAATTTTCCAATGTGAACATGTCATATATAAACTTGCTAGAACTAGGTCAAGTTTAATGCCGATGTGTGAGCTCCTTAAAATCGATTTTGAGAGCATGTTCGATCCTATATACAATGAAATTTTAGGTGCCTTTTGATCCTTAAATGTTGTTTTTTTTCATGACTTAAATGATTCTTTTTGAACCCTAAGTTGTTTATTCGATTACGATTGATGTTTGCTTAGGTGTTTTAGGATGATGATGTATTTGTGTTATCCTCTTTAGGATATTTTTGTGCATCATTCCACATATTGTTTACCACTGCCCCATGTGTATATACACTCTAATACTTGACTTGGCTTCCATTTTTGTGACTTTTATAAGTCTTTTTGGCATAGCTTGTAAATGATACATGTTTATGTGATGGCATATGACAAAACTTGATACTTTTGCACGCTCCCTTAGGACCTTAACTTAGATAAGATAGAGTAAGGTGCTACTGCCCCTAGTAGGATCTCATACCTTTAGTACACTTCTAACTTTGGTTGTTGTTTGATATTCATTCTAGTGTAGTCTTAGGACTATAACATAGCCATAATTGCATGTTTGCACACTTTGCTTTCAACTACTTGATAGTTGAGCTTGGCATGGAGATGGTAAGTTGTTTATGATACTTTGAATGCTATTTTACACTTACATGATTCCTTCTCCTCTCACTTCTTATTCACTTCTCTCTTTTGTGATTATTCAGAATAATGTTTACTTGTGGATATTCACATAATCCCTTAGGATTCCTAGCTCCACTTAATTTCTGATTAAGTTAGAGGTAGGAGAGACATTAGGCTAGCAATCCATGTATGACAACAAGTAGGTTAGCCCCATCATAACCTTAACCATAGAGCCACCATTGCATGATAACATTAGGACTTAGTTTCCCCTTAGTTGTTTTTCTTTGCAACTTTGAGTCTTTCTCTTCTCATCTCAAAACAAGTTTAAAATACATAATAGATACAATGAGTATTGTACGCCATGAGCCTTAAGTACATGGGAAATGGAGATTGGGGGGATTCCTTTCACTTTCCTAAAGTGTTTAGCATGCGTCCCGTCTTGGGTCGATGTGCGACGCATTCGATCCGATGTCATAGACTTTAGTGCAATATAAGTTTCAAACTAACTTAAGCCACTTCTGTCTAAAAAACACAAACAAACTTTAAATCATTTTATCCTTCGGGATTAACAAAGTTCGAATCAGTTTCAGAAAAGAGCATGTTACTTCTGTTTTGTCGGAAACAGACATCGACCCTAACTGCCAGACGCGAACTTAACGTTGCTCATAAAAAACACTCAATGACCTGTTAGGTCGAACTACGACTACTCTGACTTCCTCTCTCTGGTCCGATTGAGGATACATAGGCACAAGACGACGATGTCTTGGCGAGAAAACTTCACCCACAATCCCGTAGTCCTCCGAACTACATTGACTCTGACATTTCCGCTCCCGAGGGAATATGTACGCCTAGGACGGCGATGTCCTACAGAGTCACCTCTTCTTTTTTTCCCCCATTTCTCGGTTTCCCCGTTTCCAGTTAGCCGTTGAGCTTTAGATAACCTACACCCTTTGATCGATAACAACAAGCGTGGATCCCATCGAGTACGATGGACGCGAGGGGGTGCTAATACCTTCCTCTCGCGTAACCGACTCCCAAACCCAGGCTATGGTTGTGATGACCATTCCTTTCCCTTTGTTGAGGTTTTCTTCGATCGTTTCCTTTCCCTGCGTCTGAAAAAATAACGTTCAGTGGTGGCTCTTCTATTCTTTTCTGCCAGTTGATTTTCGCAGGTGCGACACCTACTTGCCTATATTGAGAGATTCAACAAGGAATCTATAGAGGTCCACATAATGGACCACATGAAGAAATACCTCCTCGAGAAGGGGCTGAGGCCGAAGAGTGAATTCCGTAAAGCAGTGGGCATCGAAACACCTCGTACCCTGGCTGAACTCCTCCGTAAGGCCCAAGCTTATATACAATACGAGGAAAAAGAAGCCGCCTATAAGGGCTGTGATTCAAGGGATCAAGAGAATTCTAAGACAACAAAAAGGGACGACTCAGAGGCTCCCCGACGCGACAAGGAGAGACGACGAGACGATCGTCCTCACGAGCATAAGGGACCTGCTGGTTGCTTCACATAGTACACCTTGCTGACAGCTCCCGTGAGCGCATTCTCTCCGAATGCATTAACACGGAGTTTAAGCAAGGGGGTGTCCATTTCCCCAAACCAACAGCGTCAAAGGGCAACACGAACAAGAGCAAATACTGTTGCTTCCATCACAGTCACGACCACGTGATCGAATATTGCATTCATCTGAAGGACGCCATTGAGATCCTCATCAAGGAGGGTCACCTAAAATAGTACACGAAGAAGGGAGAAGCTTCTCGGTGAGAGACCTCTGAGTCTAAGAAGGAAACGAAAGCTTCGCCACCCAGTCCTCCCCCGCAGTTTGCCATGTCTGTCACGCAGCCAAAGGACTTCTTCGTCCCTAACTACCTCGAGGATACCCCCAATTTGCCGCACACAGCTACTGGGAGAACATCCCCACTGCGATGGTTATCTTCTGTGGCGGATACAATGAGCTCACTGTAGGGCCAGTCAAAAGGAAGTTCGATCAGCTGATCGACTGCAGCCTTGACCGACTGTCCACGCTCGAGAAGTTATGAGGACGTTCTCAGACTATCACGTTCTATCGTGAAGAACTGCCTGGAGGCTCTCCGAACTCACAGATCCCTTTGCTCATCAAGGCCACATTAGCTAGCACAGATGTCCGATGAATCCTGGTCGACCAGGGCAGTTCGGTGGATATTATATACAACAGTTTATTCCGTGCTCTGAAGCTCGACCAGAAGAATTTGTCTCTGTATGTAGGATCAGGCCTGCAAGGATTCAACGGGGCTACAACCAGGCCCTGGGGGTACGTGGAGCTCCCAGTCACATTCGGGGAAGAGGAGGCTTCCAAGACAATCAAAACATAATTCCTGGTCATCGATTGTCCATCGTTGTACCAGTGCATCCTGGGGAGACCTACCTTCACGGAGCTGATCGTCGTTCCTTCAACAGTTCATCTCAAGATGAAATATTACACGGAGAAGGGTCACGTCGGGACTTTGCATGGAGATATAGAGGCTGCAAGGAGATACTTTGAAGCAGCTACCAGAGGGAAAAACTCGATTGTCGTCAAGCAAGCAAGAGACGAAGATCTTCCTAGTGAAGAGAGCTAGCCCGACAAAAAGCCAGCTCTCCCAATGCACACCATTGACCTCGACAACCGAATATCTAAAGAAGGCAAGGAGGACAGCAATGAAGACACTCCAGTAGTGACAAGCAGCTCCCTTGCATCAACCATTATGCATCCTATACTAGATGGGGAATTCGAAGTTATCACCTTCGGGGACAACCCCAACAGAGGAGTCAAGATAGGCGCAGGGCTGCCTAAAGAGATAAAAGAGCAGGTGACAACATGCCAGAGAGACAATGCATACTTATTTGCTTGGAGCGCTGCGGATATGCCCAGTCTCGACCCTGAAACTCCCTGCCATCAACTCACCATCGACCCAGTAGCTCGAGTGGTAGCACAATACAGACGCAAACAGTCTGACGAAAAGGCACAGGCTGCCGAAAAACTTGTAAAAGACATCTTAGAGGCGAAATTTATCTCGGAGGCCAGGTATACAACCTGGTTGTCTAATATTGTACTAGTCAAAAAACAAAATGGAAAGTGAAGGATGTGCATTGATTACACTGATCTCAACCGGGCTTTCCTAAAAGACGCTTATCCTTTGCCTAGCATTGATAAGTTAGTAGATAATTACGCAGGTTTCAAACTCTTGTCTTTCATGGACACCTACTCAGGGTACAACCAAATCCCCATGGCCGAAAAGGACAAGAGATACACTGCTTTTATGACCTCTTCGGGGAACTATTACTACAACGTAATGCCCTTCGGTCTGAAAAACGCTGGGGCCACGTACCAGCGCGTGATGAACAAAGTCTTCTGATCAGAAATCATAGACATGCTCGAAGTATATATGGACGACATGATCGTGAAATCCGAAGAGGAATCCGATCATACGATCCACTTGCAGAAGGTCTTCAACCAAGCAAGGAAATGCAAAATGCGATTTAACCCAGAAAAGTGTACCTTCAGCGTGCGGGCAGGGAAGTTCCTCGGCTTCTACCTCACCGAGAGGGGGATCGAGGCCAACCCTGACAAATGTCAAGCGTTCGCTGAATTCCCCATGCCAAAGTCGAAGAAATCCATACAATCCCTTAACGGGATGTTTGTCTCACTATCTCGCTTCGTGGCCAAGTCTGCCCAACATGCTCTGCCCTTCTTCAAGCTTCTATAAAAAGAAGCCACATTCAAATGGACAGAGGAATGCGAGCAAGCTCTGCTCCACCTCAAGCGAGCTCTGTTTAAGCCACCAGTTTTGTCACGACCAGACAGTGGGGAGACGTTGTACCTGTACCTCTTTATCACTAGCAAGGCCATTAGTGTCGCCCTCATTCGAGAAACCCTCGTAGGTCAGAAGCCAATATACTTCACCAGCAAGGCTTGCAAGGTCTAGAACTCAGATACCAGCAGATCGAGAAAGGTGCCCTGGCCCTCATCAACACGGCGAGGAGATTAAGGCACTACTTCCTGGCTCACATGATCGTAGCGCGAACAGACCAGCCCATAAGATAGCTGCTTAGTCGGCCAGACATGGCCGACATAATGCTCAAATGGTACTTGGAACTGTCAAAATTGGACATCCATTACGAGAGCAGGAAGTCCCTCAAGGCACAAGTCCTGTTTGACTTCGTGGCAGAAATGACGCCTCTAGCACCCGCATCAAGCGGAGCACACAAATGGACCATCTTCATCGACAGAGCTTCCAACTCCACAGGTAATGGGGTGGGCATCATCCTCGAGAATGAAGAAGGAATCCTAATCGAAGTATCATTAGTCATGTCCTTCCCCACCTCAAACAATCAAGCCGAGTACGGAGCATTCCTCGCAGGCTTACGGCTGGCCGAGGACCTGGGCGCTAAGGAAGTGAAGATCTTCATGGATTCCCAGCTTGTGGCATCCCAAGTACGAGGAGACTATCATGCTAAAAATGATCATCTCTTTGAATACCCGACGCTGGTAAAAGAAAACATAACTAAGTTCGACACGTGGGAAGTTCAGCACATCCCCCGCGAACGAAACACTCGGGTAAACGTCCTGTCAAAATTGTCCAGCACCAGAAAGAAAGGTGGCAATAAGTCTGTCATACAAAAGATACTTCCCCGCCCAAGTATCGAAAAGCCATTTGGGCTGCTCGACGTCAACGCCATTGGCGACAACAGCTGCTGGATGACCCCGGTATACAACTACCTCACCACTGGGGAGTTGCCCGAAGACAGAAAGGAGGTCAGCATAACCAAGCGAAGGGCCTGCTCATACGTCTTGGTCGATGACAAGCTATACCGACGAGGATTCTCCATCCCCCTCCTAAAATGTGTTGAGGAGGACAAGGTCCCCGACGTTCTCTAAGAAATTCACGACGGGATCAACGCACAACACTTGGGAAGGATATCCTTGGCACGAAAGGCCCTGCTGGCAGGATACTACTGGCCTACCATGCAGCACGATGCTAAGGAGCATGTCAAAAAATGTGATAGATGCCAACGCCACGGGGATATGCACTTGGCACCTCCTAACGAGTTGAAGACTCTATCCTCCCCATGGCCCATCGCCTGGTGGGGGATGGACATCCTCGGCCACTTCACGATAGGGTCATATCTGAACAAATTTCTGATCATGGTCGTCGATTACTTTACGAAATGGATCAAAGCCGAAGTCCTCGCCAAGATCACAACCTTCAACATACTTCGTTTCTATAAAAGAAACGTCCTCTCACGATTCGGGGTGCCCCAGGCCCTTGTAACCGACAACGGAACCCAATTCATGAACAGGAAGTTTCAAGACTTCGTCGCCAAATTAGGCACAAAGAAACACTTCACATCCGTCGAACATCCCGGGACTAACGAGCAAGAAGAGGCCACCAACAAGGTAATCCTGCGAGGTATGAAACGAAGGCAAGGAGAAGCCATAAAAAGATGGGTTGAGGAGCTACACAACGTGCTCTGGGCTTATAGAACATCCCCACACTTAACCACCGGGGAGACTCCCTTCCGACTAGCCTACGAAACCGAGGCAGTAATCCCGGTGGAGATCAGAGAACCCTCCAGGCGAACTAAAGCTCCTCTCAACGAAGAGCTGAATGACGAAGCTCTAAGAGAAGAACTTGATCTGGTCGAAGAGATCCGATCAGGGGCAGCTCTCCGCGAAGCTTCGCTGAAACAAAAAATAACTCTGCACCATGATGCCAAAGTCATAAAGCGCGACTTCCAAGTTGGCAGCCTAGTCCTACGTAGAAATCAAAAAGATTCACGCGAGGGCAAGCTGGCCGCAAATTGGGAAGGGTCGTACTGGGTCAAATAAAAAATAGGCACCGGTGCTTACTACCTCAAACAGCTGGACGGAGAACCATTTGCTCGACCATGGAATGCTGAAAAGCTCAAATAATATTACAGTTAGGACTAACAAAGTCAGGACTAACTGCCGACAAGCCCCCCTACTACGGCGAGACTGCTCGGCCACGGGAGCGTTCCCTGGTGTGAACACAATCCTTAAAAATACAATGAAGGCAAGTTTCTGCTCACGGGACGAGTATACTTCGTGCCCAACGGGGATACCTCAACCGAGCTCCATTGTTGCCGTACCAGCGTGGCACGACACCCAGCTCGCGATGGGAATAGTCCAAGCCCTGTGTGATCAGGACCTCGACCGAGATCCTAGTCCCACGACTGGCGAAACTACTTCGCCTCCTCGACGAGTTCCCCAAACTGTCGAGCATCAAAACGAGTCGAGCAAACTCCTACATCTATCGAGCATAATTCGCAAATATAACAAAGCACACATGAAATGTAAGGCATATAATGTGGAACACAAATACATATATAATACGGCCACAAGGCCGGAATGTTGTCAAAACATATTACAAACGTGGGCCAAGCCTAATCATCAATTATAATAAAAAAGGGCACGCAGGCCAACAAAATACTAAGATACAAAAACAAGCTAAACTTCATCGGTGGGAAACTCGGGAGGAACCACCTGTCCGTCAATAACTTGGTTCAGAATGCCCATTCCCTTGGTGACCAACTGGACATCTGAATTCAAGCCCTTCATCTGCTCCACCGCAAAATTTAACTCGAACTCAGCCGCTCCCAGGTTGTCCTACTCAAGGATGCAGATTCTCTCAATTAAGTCTCTTCGGGTCTTCAAGGCCTTCTCCTCCTCGGTCTCATCTTGACCGACCACCGATGAACTCTCCAGCCTAGCAACCTTCGTCTTTAGAGTTGCATTCTCCTCCTTCACCCTTTTCAGCTCTCCCGTTACCTCGTTCATGTCCTTCAAGAGTTCGATCTTATCCTCGTAATTGCCCTAGAGGGTCGTCAGTTTGTTGAACAGCTCCGCAGTCACCAGCTCAAGCTCGGTTTCCCTTGCCTTGACCTTCTTATACTCCGCGACCGGAACTGTCTCTGCGTCCCCAAGGGGCAGCGCCGTCTCCAACACTCTCATTAGAGTGGCCGCATCTTGGCACATGAGTTTCCTCCTCACCATGGGATCAGCAGACAGAATAGCCGAAGCATCGAGGTCGGGGACAACGACCGAACCCTCCCTGTCAAAGATATTTCCTTGCAGATAACAAGGTGGCATCACAAATTTGCCTCTGACAGAGCCACTCTAACCATCAATCGGGGAAGAGCCGATATCATCCCGCTTCCTTTCCTTCTAGGTATCCGGGGTAGGAAGATTCGACGTGTTACCCGGAAAAGAGGTATAACCGCCGACAAAATTTTCCAGTGTCGCCTGCTGCTTGGCCGCGTCGACCTTCAGCACCAGCGCCTCCTGAGATTTTTGGCCGCTGCATACCTGACCAAGCGCTCCCACATGTTCGACATTTTTCCTACATAAATAAAAAAGGAGTAGCACACTGCACAAGACATTAATAGTACGGGCAAAAGGTTGATATGTACCGAGGTGCTCGAACGCAACATCCTCGTTCTCGTATTCGAGGAGGACCTTGGTATTTATATAGCGGGCCTCCCGAGCAGGCTCCCAATCCTCCCCGAACAGCACTTTGTTGTCCTTATCCACGACAAAAGCAGGGATAAAACTGTCCACGAATACCGTCAATGTGATAAGTGCAAAATGTACCTATTTTTGTATATATGTTTTGTTGCACTTATCGTTGTTTTTTGTTAAATATCATACGAATAAACCCTGTTTTGTTTATAAATGCGTATAGTTACATTTTAGTGTATATATTGTGTTTCGTGTATATATCATTGAGTTTAATTGATTTTATCTCATTTTTGTAGGTATTCAAGCAGTGGGATTTTGCCATTGTTGTATAGAGCATTGAATAAGCTTTCCAACGCTTCCAACCGGGCAAAAAACGGAATTACGGTTCAAAAGTTATGAAGAAAAACAAGTTTGGATTTTCAAGCATGCTTGGAGCGCGCTGAGCGCGCTCCAAGCCCCCGGATGAAGCAGATTCCAGAGAGTTGCGCGCTGAGCGTGCTCCAAGCCCGCTGAACGCGCTTTTAAGTCGATTTAACTTTAAAAAGAGCGCGCTCTGCGACTTTGACAGCAATAAATATAGTGAAAAAACACATTTTTTGGGATGGTTTTGGGTATTTTTTGCTCCCAACTCCATCAAACTTCATTTTTAATAGGATTAGCTTGAAAACAACAAATGGAGCTTGCATCTTGTCGAATCGGAGGTGGATTCTAATCGATCGACTTGACAACTCGAGAAGTGTTGGTTTATCTCTTTTTCCTCTTTTTGTAAACTCTATCTTGTTGGGTTTGTATATGTTTGTACTTTGATCTCATGTATATTTGTCGCCCATGGCGTTATATGAAATTTGCTTTACAAATCTCTATTGGTGATTGTCTCTGATTTTTGCTTAAATGCACGGGGTTTGGGTCGTGTTAGAGATAAACTTCACAAACTTCGATTAAGGATAATTATCTGTTAGTTTCTGGATGCTAGAGATAGATTTAGGGCTAACAATCCGTATGGGTGTCGGAACTTAAATGCCTTCCGTATTTCGAGGCTTCGTGCGCGAGAGTGATGAAGAGAGTGATACAGTTGTTTCTCAGCTCGTTGTGTCAAAGATGAACACTATTGTGAGCGATACCAGGTGATATTGAGGAGTATTGTAAGTTGAGTGTAATTGGTCGGTAAGTTTAAGTCTGTGATGAGTCGAATATATACACGCCTGATAAGTTTGTCTGTTTGAAGAATGAATTAGTTTTTATGTTTTTATTTACTTTTCTGATTTACGCTTTAAACCATTTAAACCCAAACTCAATAACATTGAAATTGTCGAACGGCAGTTCAGTAGCACCGATCTCTGTGGACACGATAATTCCTGGAAAAATACTTCCAAATCTTTTTGCTTGCTTGCCCTGTATTGCATTCAACAAAATGGCGTCGTTGCCGGGGATTGGTGTTTTTATTGGATCTCATTGCGATAGTTTCTTTGTTTTTGAGTTTTGTAGATATCGTATATATTGTCTATTTTCACTTGTTTATATTGATACTTGTATATGTTTACCATATTTGTGAATTTTACATGTTTTGCACTTGAAAATTTAGTGTATATATTTGTTTCTCTTCACGTTTGCTAAGTGTTTGGCTAGGTTTCGTCGTCGGTGAGCGCTAACCGTGTAAAGAGGCAACTTGGAGAAGTGTGTATAAATAATAGGCGTCGAGCTTACGACGTAAAACAAGCGTGTTTTATCGTTTTTGTTCCGTTATTACTTTTTCATTGTACATGAGATTGTGTAGGTGTTAAGTGGAGGCCTACACCAGAACCTTGTTGTTGTACTAATTTTTCTGGTTCTGGTGTAGCGCGCTCAGCGCGGGCCTGCGCGCTCAGCGCACTCTGCTGTGCTGAGCCAGTGATTTCTTTTAATTGTTCACTTGGCTCCCCCTTTTTCCCACTTCCACCAAGGCCTTATATATTAGTAATTATTAGTAATTTTTCTAATTCTTTTGTTGTTGTTTGGACTCAAATTTTTGCCCGATTGCTTGAAGTCGCATTCGGTGTTTGTCCATTTTTTATCATTTCAACTTGCGAATGCGTGGTAATGATAGTGTTTAAAGTTTTGTACACGTTCAAGGTATGTGTTTATCGCTTTCTTTACTTTAGCATATTCATGATACTTAGGCTTTTTACAAACTTTCATGCCATTTATTCTTTTGTATACTTGTTCTTGTGTGAATCACTTTAGTTCCCACCCCTTTTTGTGAGGAAGCCTTCCATTGTTATATGCTCGGAGTACCGACAATTTTGTTTTACTGGATTTTATTATGTTGAATCATTTTTTTGTATTGCTTATATGAATGCATGAAAAGGATCAAGGCATTTTTTTTAATTTTGAGCACAACCACCCTAGCCAAATAGTCAATTCACCTTGTGAGTGTGTGAGAATTTGTAACCCCTTTGAGCTTTTTGATCCATGTTTTTATTTGAACTTAATACTTGTCTATGAGTATTTAATTCACTTATTTTTGAATGGATTTTGTTTTTTCTTGGACCTCAATTTTGTGTTGTTGTATGGATTTTTTCCTTGCCTTAGAAAGTAGGGAGTATTCACATGATGGTGTGGTTGAATTCAAGTTGGGGAGAGAATGGTTATATACTCATTGGTTGGATTCTATGAGGATTGAAAAAGAAAAAAAAAACAGAAAAAAAAATGTGACAAAGAAAAGGAAAGGAAAAAAAAAGAGAAAAAGAAAATCCTTGAAAAAGGAAACAAAAAGAGTTCCAATAATTGTGCTAGATAAGTTGTGTGTTTTGTGTAACACTTGGGATGAAAGAAGAAGTTTCATTGAAATTTTGTGTTTGAACTTTTGTGAGTTGATCACTCCCTTAGGTTTAGGCAAGTTTTTGTTTCGATTAGCTTTAGGAATTGCCCTTTGTTTGTTTACCCGACCGCATTACAACCTTGAAAAGTCCTTGTGATTCTTGCCTTTGTATGTTCAATGTGAGTTTTTGGATGGATGCATAGTTTAGTTTTTTGTTTGCAAGATTGTTGTGTAAGTGAAAGTACCTCATTTTATGTTTTTCATCTACCGATGAATGTTTTTGCTAGGTGTGATTCACATTTGAACTTGTGTTGTTTTAGAATGTTTGGCATGACTTTTGTATTTAGCATTTGTTTCGTGATTATGTTATCGTTGAAGTTTAGTGGTAAGTATTTACTTTGTGTGTACCATTTTCGATTGAACCATTGCATTTGTTTTTGTTTGTAAAAACTTGTTGTTGTGTGATTTCTTGGATTTCACTTTTGTTCCTTTAGTTTGTTGGCTTTGTTTGAGGACAAACAATTATGTAAGTTGGGGAGAGTTTGATAAGTACAAAATGTACCTATTTTTGTATATATGTTTTGTTGCACTTATCGTTGCTTTTTGTTAAATATCATACGAATAAACCCTGTTTTGTTTATAAATGCGTATAGTTACATTTTAGTGTATATATTGTGTTTCGTGTATATATCATTGAGTTTAATTGATTTTATCTCATTTTTGTAGGTATTCAAGCAGTGGGATTTTTCCATTGTTGTATAGAGCATTGAATAAGCTTTCCAACGCTTCGAACCGGGCAAAAAACAGAATTACGGTTCAAGAGTTATGAAGAAAACAAGTTTGGATTTTCAAGCATGCTTGGAGCGCGCTCCAAGCCCCAGGAAGCATGCTTGGAGCGCGCTGAGTGCGCTCCAAGCCCCCGGATGAAGCAGATTCCAGAGAGTTGCGCGCTGAGGGCGCTCCAAGCCCGCTGAGGGCGCTCCAAGCCCGCTGAGCGCACTTTTAAGTCGGTTTAACTTTAAAAAGAGCGCGCTGAGCGCGCTCTGCGACTTTGACAGCAATAAATATAGTGAAAAAACACATTTTTTGGGATGGTTTTGGGTATTTTTTGCTCCCAACTCCATCAAACTTCATTTTTCATAGGATTAGCTTGAAAACAACAAATGGAGCTTGCATCTTGTCGAATCGGAGGTGGATTCTCATCGATCGGCTTGACAACTCGAGAAGTGTTGGTTTATCTCTTTTTCCTCTTTTTGTAAACTCTATCTTGTTGGGTTTGTATATGTTTGTACTTTGATCTCATGTATATTTGTCGCCCATGGCGTTATATGAAATTTGCTTTACAAATCTCTATTGGTGATTGTCTCTGATTTTTGCTTAAATGCGCGGGGTTTGGGTCGTGTTAGAGATAAACTTCACAAACTTCGATTAAGGATAATTATCTGTTAGTTTCTGGATGCTAGAGATAGATTTAGGGCTAACAATCCGTATGGGTGTCGGAACTTAAATGCCTTCCGTATTTCGAGGCTTCGTGCGCGAGAGTGACGAATAGAGTGATACGGTTGTTTCTCAGCTCGGTGTGTCAGAGATGAACACTATTGTGAGCGATACCGGGTGATATTGAGGAGTATTGTAAGTTGAGTGTAATTGGTCGGTAAGTTTAAGTATGTGATGAGTCGAATATATACACGCCTGATAAGTTTTTCTGTTTGAAGAATGAATTAGTTTTTATGTTTTTATTTACTTTTCTGATTTACGCTTTAAACCATTTAAACCCAAACTCAATAACATCGAAATTGTCGAACGGCAGTTCAGTAGCACCGATCTCCGTGGACACGATAATTCCCGGAAAAATACTTCCAAATCTTTTTGCTTGCTTGCCCTGTATTGCATTCAACACAATGCTCGGTAGGATTTCTTGTCCTCAGGGCTCAGCTGGTCATGCTTAACGAGGAACTGGTCGGTCCTATATCTAAAATAAGCAAACACCCATTCTAGTGGGAATTTTGACACCGACCTCACTACTTCCCGACCATCAACCTCCATGGTTTCCGTGGTAGCCAGAGATTCCTTGGCTGCCTCCGAGACAGGCTTCACGACCAAGAACCTGTATTTAAAGTTTCGGGCAGACTCCGAATATGGCCAAAATAACCTGCTCTATTGTTTAAACGACACCCAGCTTTGCTTTGGACTGGTCGTGCTCCTCTGAATTTGGAAGATATAGAAGAAGAGCTCTACTGTAGCTCCGATCTTCAGATACCGGCACACCAGCTCGAAGCCCTGAATAAATCCCAAAGCGTTCGGATGAAGTTGGGCGGGACATAGTTTGAGATGACAAAAGATAGCCCCTTGGAAATCAGTGAAGGGCAGACGATACCCCGTCTCCGTGAAAGTGATTTTGTACATTGGAAACCTCTGAGGGACAAATCAATTTCCAGCCGGGGGGTGCATCCTCTCCCCAGTCCTCAAGGTAGGGGAACGAACGGGCCTCCTCTTCGGTAAAGGTTAATCTCGTTACCAATGGCTCTTGGGGGATCCAACTAAGATCCCCTTCAGCCACCCTGATGTTAGAGTGCTCGACAGGTCGCGTCGCCTCCTCGTTGACAGTCCCAGCGTCGGGGACAGTTCCTGTTCCTATCGGTCATTTCACCTGAAAATCAGAGGAAGCAAAAGTGACTTCGACGACAGAGATCAAATCTACCCTTCCACTACAAATCAAGTGAAAGGGCGAGGAATAAATACGAGGATGCCCTTAAGCCCTAGTCGAGAGTACCGGGACACGGCGAAATCCTCTTCCCCGAATAACGGGGACGAGTCTCCGCGAATCTACGCGGGGATCCTACGCGGACGTGTCTCCTCGACAATTAAAACTTACGCGAAAATCAATTGCCCGACTACAAACGTGACCTACTTCTAACCAGAAACATATGAAGATCTACACAGTTCTACGCAACATGCAAAAACATTCATCCTAGGTTCATCATGTTCTTTAAGATCTTCATGAATTTTCCAGAAAACTCATGTGTTCATCAACGAATGCATGAACTTCAACCGGAAAGTTCATGTGTTCATCAATAAACGCATGAACTTCAACCGGAAAATTCATGCATTCCCAAAAAATAAAAAACTATCCTAAGACTAACAAGCAGGGATGAAGAACTTACTTGAATATCTGGAGCTTGAAGATGAAGATCTGGAGGTTGAAGATGAAGATTTGGAGGTAGGAAATGAAGGTGACGGCGACGAGATGAACTCCGGCAAAGAGATAAGTTGCAGAACAAAAGAGGGTAGGGAGATAAATTGCCTAGCTATCCTAGACCTCATAGGAATTGATAAAAAGTAATTACACTGTCACACATGTTAGAAGGGAATCTTCCTTTGGCATTCTGAAGGCTAAAATGGTGTATTCTCGAAGGCAAGACCTCTCCAGCTCTCCACGAGCATATTCTCCTCGACCTAAAAACATCATTTTCGCGGACACGTCCTCGTCGAGGCTGATCGACATAACACGTCCTTTCCACGGGCACAACCTCACTAAGCCTGGTCGACACAAAAACGTCCTTTTTGCAATCACGCCCTCGCACACTAAGGAACTGTCGGATTCATAAGCGACCAGCTATCAACCACACTTACCATGGACAAGCGAACGACGTGTCCCTAAACATTTTCATTCGAAAGTAACTACCTCAAAAAGCTTCCTCGCGTCACAATGCTTTCCCCTCGGTCGACTAACAAGGCTATCTCAAGTCATTACTTTTCACCATAGAGCAAAGACTTGGGGGGCTCCTGTTCTGGACTGGGCAGACACATGGCCCACAGTAGGGCAAGACCCAACCTAGTCCCGCTTCTGGCAATGCCCAATAACGAGATTCATCCAATCTAGCCGTTGGGCGCAATATAACCGTTGGGCACGGTATAGCCGTTGGGAACAATATAGCCGTTGGGAACGGTATAGCCGTTGGGCACAATATAGCTGTTGGGGGCATCCCCCTCACGCGTTTGACAGTTCACGCGACCAACTTCTCCTCTGGAATCCACGAGGACAGTTGGACCAGGTCATAAGGTCACGCGCTAGGCCTTCCACATGGCAATCCCCCATTGGTCGACCAGATATTTCGGCCACATCGGAGACCTTGGCCCCGCGCTGGTGGTTTTACTATAAATACCCTCTCACTTGAGAGGGTCGGGTTTGATTAATATCCAATATTCGCTAACTAATACCTACACATTTTGTACTTGATTTCTCTCTAGCACAAAATTACTTTGGCATTGGAATACCTTGCAGGTACACCCCCCTCTTCTCCTACACTCATCATCGCTGCCATACACGGAAGGCCACGAAGATCCATTCTGATCACGTCAGATCAAACACATATCTAGAAATAGATTTTCTGGAATCCATGCAACCTGCATAATCAGAGTCGACATATCCTTTGATTGCTTTACTATCTTCACCCAAGGCTCCACCATAAATTAAGACTCTATTCAGAGACCCATTTATGTACCTTAGAATCCACTTCAATGCTTGCCAGTGAGCCTTTCCAAGATTCGCCATGTACCTGCTTACAAGACTTACTGCATATGTTATGTCGGGTCTAGTACATACCATAACATACATCAAAGAAATCGATATATTAGCATATGGAATGTTATTCATATAAACTCTTTCGACATCAGTACTGGGACACTGATCTATACTCAGCTTGAATTGTGGGTTTATCGGAGTCACAACAGGCTTTGAATTCGACATACCAAACTTTTCGAGTCTCTTCCGTAGGTATGCCTCTTGAGATAAGCATAATTTCGACTGCTTTCTATCTCTTCGGATGTCAATCCCAAGAATTCTGGATGCAACTCCCAGATCCTTCATTTCGAACTCCTTATTGAGTTCAACCTTCATCCTCATTACCTCTTCGACATTGTTGCTTGTTATCATTCACATAAAGCAACAAAATAACAAATGAATTACCAGGTCAAAATCTGAAGTAAACACAGTGGTCGAGCTGACTTCTAATGAAACTTATGTGTGCCATGAACTTGTCGAATCTCCTATTCCACTATCGAGGAGATTGTTTCAGTCCATACAAAGATATTTTCAGCTTGCACACATAATCTTCCTTCCCCCTTTCGACATACCCTTCAAGTTGCCTCATCAGTATTGTTTCATCTAGATCACCATACAAGAACGCAGTCTTCACATCCATTTGTTCTAGTTCAAGGTCGAATTATGCCACCGTGGCAAGCAACATTCGAATGGATCTGTGCTTCACAACAGGAGAGAACACATCATTAAAGTCTACACCTTCTTTCTGAGTGAAACCCCTAGCGACCAATCTTTCCTTGTATCTCTTCGACGCTACTCCTTCGAGTCCTTCCTTAACTTTGAAAATCCATTTACAGCTGATTAACCTGGCTCCAACAGGTTCTTGATCAGTTTCCAGGTGTTGTTAACATGAAGAGATTTCATCTCATCATCTATGCCCTTCAGCCATTCAATCTTATTTCGACTCCTTATAGCTTCCTTATAGTCTCTAGGTTCTTCGTCTAGAACCTCACTTGCAGATATTAAAGCATAAGTTATAAGATCTGCATACCCAAGTTCCTGAGGTGGCTTGATGACTCTCCTCGACCTGTCTCTTGCTAGCAGGTAGTCATTATCAGCCTCCTCATCTTCGACAGCAGCTTCTGTTTCTTCTTCGACTTCATCTGGGATACGCAACTTAGCATCAACATGTTCCACCTCAACAGGAATCTCTCCCTGTTCCATGCTCACCACACCAATTTGTTGTGAATTAGGACGCCTTAATAAAAAGTATAATAGGTTTCTTTATGATCAAAAAACACACAAGGGTTAGGGTTAATAGGAAAAAAACAAGAAGAACAACAAGGATTGGTTATAACTGTTATTCTTTACTTTCTCTTTGAAACAGATTACAAGTACTCAAGAATAACAAATAACCCTCTCACCCTAATTAGGATTTGTCACACCACTTATGATGAGAGACTAGTATGTTATTTATAATAAACCTAACATACTAAACTAATGGGCTTTTTAACAATTACCCATTACAAACTAACTTAGGGTACAAGTTAACTTAAACAATTGGATCTTTAACACAAGGCCCAATTCGATAACTACATACTAGAACACAATTCGACTACAACATGTAGGTCTTCGACAATAGCATATGAGTAGACTTTGACGGCATGCTAAACTAGAGTTCGATCCAATATCTCAAATATATGAATAAAAGGAATTATGTTTTTATACCTACTTGTTTCTATTGTAATGCAAAATGGCACATTCTAATGCTTGATACATAAGAAATTATGGTATTCCTTATGGTGGGTATGTATAGGTGATAAGGGATCTATCCAAAGAGGACCCAAAGAAAATTGGGTACCTAAGTACTATTAATTATTATGTACGTACTTGAAGATCATATGCTAGAATTGTCAAATCAAGGTTGATCTTTCAAGATACAAGACCATTTGATATGGTAATTCTAAAATTTTCATTCAATAAGAGATGTTTTGAAGAAGGATCAATATTAATATTGTTCTGGACTGGACCAATGGCTAGAATTGGCCCAATCCGCCTCTGCTCCAGAGCGGCCCAAATTGCCTAAGTCCAGTCCACAGGGGGGCGAAAGTGACCTTTCTGCCCCTCCAACCGGGTAAGGAATGCAACGTTCCTCCCCGGATTTTATGCCCGTTACGTACGACTTTCTCACTGCCCGAACAGCAGAGGACAGGCGCTCGGAACTGGGTTTATGCCCGACATAACGGCTAGTTTTGGGCACCCTGCCCGACATAACGGCTAGTTTGGGCAGTTACCTATTCTTTGGGGAAAACGGTTATTTCGCCCCAAAAATAGGACTGTTGGCCACGCGCTGGGGGCTCTATATAAACCCTCTCACTTGAGAGGGCCAGGTATCAAATATTCGCCCTAAGAATGTGCCAATTCGGAGTTCAAACAAGCCGGGGTCCGTTTCCCCAAACAGCTGCCAAACATACCAAACGTGGATAAGTCGAAGTATTGCCGCTTCCACAAAAGTCACGGCCATACTACAGAGGACTGCATCCACCTGAAGGATGCCATAGAGATACTGATCAGGGACGGGCACCTGAAACAGTTCGGAAAGAAGAAGGACACTCCTCGGCAAGACGCCCAGGAGTCCAAGAAGGTCGAGGAAGAAGTACCCTCCTCGGATGATACCAACGTGCAGGTAGCAATGTCTATATCCCGGCCAGAGGACTTCTACGTCCCGGACGGGCTCAGTGCCCCTGCTTATTTCGCGGCCCACAGCCCGTGGGAGACTTTTCCTTCCGCCATGGTCATTTCTGGCGGGGGATTCAACAAAGTCACTGCGGGCTCCGTGAAATGGAAGTTCGACCACCTGATCAACACCAGCTGCAATAAAGTAATGATGCTTGATCAGGCCCAGAAGGGCTCTGTCCCAATCTCCTTCTACAAGGAGGAACTCCTCGGCGGATCCCCGAACTCCAGCATACCTCTGCTCGTCAGAGCCCAGATGGCGAACTTCGACGTTCGCAGGATACTTGTCGACCAGGGCAGCTCGGTCGACATCATGTACTCCCAGCTGTTTTCAACACTTCAGCTGGATAAATCTCACCTCACTCCCTACGTGGGATCTGACTTGCAGGGATTCAACGGGTCCGTAACAAAGCCGTGGGGTTACGTGGAGCTGATCGTGACATTCGGCGCAGCTGAGACGGCCAGATCCATCAAGGTGCAGTTCCTGGTAATCGACTGCCCGTCGCTTTACCAATGCATTTTCGGAAGGCCAACTCTAGCCGAGTTGGTAGCAGTGCCCTCAACCATCCACCTGAAGATGAAGTATTACACTTCGAAGGGGAAGGTCGCCACCCTCCATGGTGATATAGAAGCTGCCCGACGGTGTTTCGAAGCAGCCACAAAGGGACTCAACACCATTGCGCCCAAGCCAAAGGTGTCGAGCAAGCCGACACTGCCAAGCAGCTCCGAGGAAGCCAAGCCTCTGCCCCAGGTCGACTCTATCGACCTCGACAGCTGCTTCTCCGAGGACCATCAGGAGGAATGAGCAGCATCAGCCGGCCCGTCTACAGCATCCAGCAGCAGTTCCCATCCGATGCGCCCAATCCCCGATGGCGACTTCGAGATAGTTTTGTTCGGCGAAGACCCCAAACGGGGAGCAAAGATCGGAGCAGACCTACCTGACATCGCGAGGAAGCAGATCAAAGCATGCCTCCGGGAGAACGTTGACCTCTTCGCTTGGAGCGCCGCAGAGATGCCCGGTTTAGACCCGTCCACCGCATGTCACCAGCTGACCATTGACCCGACCATTAAGGCCGTAGCACAACGTAGGAGAAAGCAGTCTCCGGAGAAAACGGAGGCTGCTGAAAAAGCTGTAAAGGACCTCCTCGAGGCCAAATTTATTTCGGAAGCCAAGTACACTACTTGGCTGTCCAACGTTGTATTGGTCAAAAAATCTAATGGAAAATGGCGTATGTGCGTTGATTATAGCGATCTCAATAAGGCATGCCCGAAGGATGCCTACCCCCTCCCCAATATTGATAAACCTGTTGATAATTCCGCTGGTTTTAAACTTTTATCGTTCATGGACGCCTACTCGGGCTACAATCAAATCCCAATGGCAATGTCCGACAAAAAATACACGGCCTTCATGACCGAATCAGGGAATTATTACTACAACGTAATGCCCTTCGGCCTGAAGAACGCCGGAGCAACATACCAACGAATGATGAATAAAGTATTTCGGGGAGAAATAGGTGACATGCTCGAAGTATACATGGATAACATGATCGTAAAGTCCCACGATGAAACCGATCATACCGCCCACTTGCGAAAGGTCTTCGAACAGGCCAGGAAATACAAAATGCGTTTCAATCCAGAGAAGTGCACGTTCGGTGTCCGGGCAGGCAAACTCCTTGGCTTCTACTTGACGGAACGAGGAATCGAAGCCAATCCAGACAAATGTCGGGCATTCTCTGAATTTCCTACGCCCAAGTCCAAAAAATCCATCCAGTCCCTCAACGGGATGCTCACATCACTGTTTCATTTTGTGGCCAAGTCCTCCCAGCACGCCCTACCGTTCTTCAAGCTCCTCCGCAAAGAGGCCGCATTCGAATGGACCGAGGAGTGCGACAAGGCCCTTCTCCATCTGAAACGAGCACTCTCAAAGCCGCCGGTCCTCTCTCGCCCGGACAGTGGCGAAACGCTATACCTATACATGGCCGTAGCAGCCGAAGCCGTGAGCGCCGCTCTCATCCGCGAGACACCGGACGGGCAGAAGCCCATTTATTTCACGAGCAAGGCGCTACAAGGACCAGAGTTACGATACCAGCAGATAGAAAAGGTGGTATTAGCCCTCTTCAACGCTGCCAGGAGATTAAGGCACTACTTCCTAGCCTACACGATTGTGGTTCGGACAGATCAACCCTTAATGCAGCTGCTTGGACGACCAAATATGGTCGGACGAATGCTTAAATGGTCGCTTGAACTGTCCGAATTTGACATCCGGTACAAAGGCAGAAAAGCCCTTAAGGCCCAAGCTCTGGCCAATTTCGTCGCGGAGATGACGTTCGCGGACTCCCCCGCGGACGAGACACGTAGGTGGACCATCTTCGTCGACGGTGCCTCAAGCTCGGCAGGCAGCGGCGCGGGAATTATACTGGAGAGCAACGAAGGGACTATCGTCGAAGTATCACTCACATTGTCTTTCCCAACTTCCGATAACCAGGCTGAATACGAAGCCTTCCTCGCTGGGCTACGCCTTGCCGAGGACCTGGGTGCAAAAGAAATCGTGATTTGCACGGATTCACAACTCATGGCCCTCCAAGTCCGGGGAGAATACCAAGCCAAAAACGACAATCTGACTGAATACCTGGCCCTGGTAAAGAAGGAAATGGCAAAATTCACAACAGTAGAAGTGAAACACGTTCCCCGCGAGCATAACGTACGAGCAAACGTGCTGTCTAAACTGGCCAGCACGAAGAAGAAAGGCGGAAACAAATCCGTCATACAAGAAGTACTTCCTCGACCCAGCATCGAGAAGGCCTCCCCGACACTCAACGTGCAGGTGATCGGCGACAACAACTGCTGGATGACCCCAGTCTACAACTACCTCGCCAAGGACGAACTCCCATCCGACCCAAAGGAGGCCAGCATAGTCAGGCGAAGGGCCTGCTCTTATGTCCTGGTCGAAGATAAACTATACAGACGGGGATTCTCCATCCCGTTGCTCAAATGCGTCGAGGAAGAAATGGTCACGCACATCCTGCGTGAAATCCACGAAGGAATCAACGCCCAACATCTCGGCGGAAGGTCCCTTGCTCGAAAGGCCCTCCGAGCAGGATACTACTGGCCGACCATGCAAAACGACGCAAAAGAGCACGTAAAGAAGTGCAATAAATGCCAACGGCACGGGGACATGCACCTAGCCCCACCTAACGAGCTCAAAACTATGTCCTCCCCGTGGCCATTCGCCTGGTGGGGCCTAGACATCCTAGGACCCTTCGTGGTAGGATCCAGTCAGAACAAGTACCTCATAGTGGGCATGGATTATTTCACAAAGTGGATAGAAGCAGAACCTCTAGCCAAAATAACTGCTCTCAACATCCTGCATTTCTACAAACGAAACATCCTTGCACATTTCGGCATTTCCCAAGCGATAGTAACGGACAACGGGACGCAGTTCACGGACAAGAAGTTCCAGGACTTCGTCGCCCAACTAGGCACGAAGCAACACTTCGCATTCGTCGAACACCCACAAACAAACGGGCAGGCTGAGGCCTCAAGCGAAGGCTAGACGAAACAAAGAAGGCGTGGGTCGAGGAGCTACACAGCGTGCTCTGGGCCTACCGTACAACTCCCCATTCAACGACCGGGGAAACACCTTTCCTTTTAGCATACGGAACCGAGGCTGTGATTCCCATCAATGTTCACGTGCCCTCTAGGCGGACAGAGTCGCCCCTAAACGAGGAAATGAACGACGAATCTTTAAGGGAAGAGCTCGACCTCGTCGAGGAAATCAGAACCGGGGCAGCTCTCCGCGAGGCCTCACTGAAACAAAAGATCACCATCAGGCACAACGCCAAAGTGATACGATGAGAGTTCGACGTGGGAAGCCTTGTCCTAAGAAGAAACCACAAAGACTCTCGCAAAGGCAAGCTAGCAGCCAATTGGGAGGGACCCTATCGCATCCGGGCAAAAACGGAAAATGGGGCCTACTACCTAGAACATCTCACTGGGGAAGAACTAGCTCGATCATGGAACTCCGAAAAGCTAAAAAAATACTACAGCTAAATCCTCGGTTCGACTCGTCGCAACGACGAACGTCGCCTACCGACCACTATGCGCGTCTAGGTACAAGCGTCGCATACGATTAAAGCACAACCCCGCTCAGTAACGAGCCGGGTAGTTGCTCGACAGCGGTCCTCGATCGAGCATCGCCGTCGTCAAAGTACCATGATTGGCAGAACCCCAGCTCGCGATGGGACGTTTACGCCGCGAACTCAGGCCTCAAACGCGACCTGAGCTCCGCTCCCCGGCCATGACCTTCCCCGACCGTTCGACCAGTTCCCCACACTGTCGAACAAATCAGCAACGAGCAATCCCCCCATAAATATTCGCACAAGTCAAAAGTTCCCAAATACGGGCAGGCATACATTCACAGCAAGCATGCATACAACACTTAGCAAAAATAAACGCAAGTAAAATCATGCAAGCAAAGAAGACAGAAACATAATTAACATAACAGATGGCCACAAGGGCCACGATTGTGCGTTATTACATAAAACGGGGCCATGTCCCCAAAAATAAAATTACAAATAATTCAACGGCGCCCAGGCCGGACAAGATACAACAACATCAAAAAAACAACACTCCTCATTCATCCGCCTGCGGGCAAGATGATGCGACCATCCTCAACACGCGCAAGGTAGTGAGTATCCTCGGTCAAAATCTCGAGCCCAGGATTCACCACCGCAACTGAGCCACGGCGCTTTCAAAGGATTCCACTGCCACGGCGATACCGTCGTCCTCGGCCAGCAGAATGCGGGCAACCAGCTCAGACCTAGTCTTCAACTCTTTGATATCCTCCGGTTCGTCGGCACTCGGGGAGCTGGCCGCCATCAACTCGTTGTTTAGCTCCTCGGCAACCTTTTTCTCCGCCGCCAGCTTAGTGACATCCTCTTTCAACTTAGTCGTCTCCTCTTCGGCCTTCTTCCTAGCCTCACGGGCACTCTTAACTTCCTCCTTCAGGGCCGCCTCAGAAGCCCGGGCAGCAGTGAGTTCGAACTCAAGCGTGGAGTCCCCTTCGGCGTAGACAGCAGCCATCTCCAACATTTTGACCAGGGCAGAAGCATCCTGCGCCACCAGCGCCCTCTTGCTCGGGCGATCCATGCCTTCCAAGCAAAGGAATTCTGCCCGAGGGACGACCAAAGAGTTGCCTTCAAAGAATCTCCTATCAAGGATGCACGGAGGTAACTCAAACTTCCCCTTCTCCGACACACGGGTAAGGTCCACAGCATCTAACGTCCTTGGCCATTTCGCCCGCCCAGTCAAAGGCAGTGGAGATCCCTGTGGAGCAGGAGAAGGAGAAGAAGAGGTCCCCACTACAGTTTGAACAAGGGGAGGAGCACGAGCACCAGCAGGCCGGGTCTTAGGAGGAGCCGCTCCAACTTTATTCCTCGCCATGGCATTCCTCACCACGCGATCGCGAGCTTGAGGCATCTCACCTACACAAATGAAAAAATGAGCACGTTAGTATCGTGGAAAAGAGATAACACAAACAAAGTCTAAATAACCAAGACTACCGAGCAGTTTCTCGGCATCCACGGGAGTCTTGCACTCCAGCAGTGCCTTAACATTGATGAATCTGCGCTCAACTCTCTGGCTCCCATCCTCCTCGAAGATAGGGTTGCCCTTGCTCGTCCAGCAGCTTGCAAGACTGAAGGAGTTGACCCAGTTCACCAGCTTCTCGTAAGACACGGCGTCCTGCCCGCGTAGCTCGCTCGGCTCAAAGACATAAGCGTCAGGCTTCTTGGAGAAATGGTCGGGTGCCCAGCGGATAGGAAACATGTACAACCTCCGCCCAATATACTTTCCCTCCTCGTTGAGCAGCTCATTCCCATCTTCGTCAACCTCTATCTCCCAGACATATGTACTATCCTGGGCAACCTCAGACATGGGTTCTACGATGAAATACCGTCCCTTGAATGTTCGGATTGACTCCGAGAACGGCTTAAATAACTTTTTGGGCTGCTTCAAGGAAACCCATCCGTACTTTTTCCCCGCCAGCTGCCTTTGAAGATGGAAAACAGCAAAAAAATAGAGGGAGAGTAGTCCCCAGAGCGAGATGCTCGCACACCAATTCAAAATCCCGTATAAAGGCCAGCGAATTGGGGTGGAGTTGAGAAGGCGCCAGCTTCAGATGCTCGAATACCGACCGCTGGAAATCAGTGAAAGACAACCTCAGCCCCAGCTCTTTGAAAGCATACTCGTACATCATAAAGCGGTCCCCGAAATCCGAGCAGACCCGCTCGTCCAAGGTAGGTAAATGCACTTTCCAATCCCCTTCTGGTCCTACCTCCGTAAAGACGTCCGCCAAAGACTTTGCGAACGTAGAAACATGCTCGGAAGGCTCGGCCGCCTCCCACTCCTCTGGACAGAACCCTTCAACGTCTTCCTCCATGACGTCCAATTCTTCTTCCTCCTCGACATCACTCGAGGAGCTCGATGCTGCCGAGCTTGAAGCCGCAGAGCTCGAAGCCGTCGAGCTACTGTTCTCCTCGGAGCCAATTTCCTCCTCGGACGTGTCTAGAATAACTTCTCTATCTGGCCCCGTCGCCATTATGATCACCTGAAAAAGCAGAGAAAGACAGTGAATTCGACAGGAAATCAAATCCACCCTTCCACTGCCAAGTCAAGTGAAAGGGTGCGCAAAAGGCTGAGGACAACGTCCCCGGCCTAAGCCCTAACATCGAATGAAAAACCTCCCCCGGTGGATATGCCAGAGACATGCCATCTTCCTGCGAGGAACATCCCCGCAATCGTGCCCAGATTCCGTTGAGGCTCCACTGGAAACCGCAAAGCTTCACCAGAATCTGGAAACGTTCTACCGGAAAATTCATCGCTCTATCAAAAGATGATCAGACGCGGTGGTCACGCACGCACAACTACCGCGACCACGACATACTCGCCGAACGCACTACCTACTCCGACGAAGTGCTAGAAGCAGCAAAATGGCAGAACCACCGTCCACCACCAACACTCGCCAGAAATCTACCTATTTCATTGCCTAAAGCTAACCCTAGCCGCATGCAATTTACCACTAACAACAAAAGAAAGTAAAACAAGATGAAAATCAGAAAACTTACTTGATTTGGGTAGAAGAAAGAGACTGCTCGAAGCTTGGCACGGTGGTCGGATGCTCTGAAGATGGTGACGGGCAAGAACGCAGAAGAGGTGAAGAGAAATCAGAGAGAAAAAGTGCAAAATGGGACAATCTCCCCCCTTTTATACTGAGGGCTACGTGCACACACGCGCCCGTAGGCAATAATGACTGCCCACTAGCCATCATTACCTATTAGCTGCTACACAGGGCTCGAAGCACACGTGGCAACCCAACGTTTCCCATTCTAGCTGACGCTTTATCTCCCCGAATACCGGGCAATAGGGTCTCGACCACGAATATTACGGACACAGAGAGCCACGAGCACCTCGAGACAATCATCCTCGTCTCCAAACGACGACTTTACGCTAGCTCCCCGGAGCGACGAGCAGTCCTTAAGTCATCACTCCCATGCTCGGGAGCAACGACTTAGGGGGCTCCTGTTCTGGACTGGACCAATGGCTAGAATTGGCCCAATCCGCCTCTGCTCCAGAGCGGCCCAAATTACCTAAGTCCAGTCCACAGGGGGGCGAAAGTGACCTTTCTGCCCCTCCAACCGGGAAAAGAATGCAACATTCCTCCCCGGATTTTATGCCCGTTACGCACGGCTTTCTCACTGCCCGAACAGCAGAGGACAGGCGCCCAGAACTGCGTTTATGCCTGACACAACGGCTAGTTTCGGGCACCCTGCTCGACATTACGGCTAGTTTGGGCATTTACCTATTCTTTGGGGAAACCGGTTATTTCGCCCCGAAAATAGGACCGTTGGCCACGCGCTGGAGGCTCTATATAAACCCTCTCGCTTGAGAGGGTCAGGTATCCAATATTCGCCCTAAGAACTCACTCTTTGTACTTGCCCCTTTTTCTCTGACCTTTACTTACTTGAGCGTCGGAGTGCCTTGCAGGTACACCCCCTCCTCCTCTCCATACGACCAACATCCCTAACGCACTTGGCGGCCTGATTCTACAGGATCTGATCCAGCCTTCACGATCAGATATCATCATTGACATAATATGATAATATTGTGAAGAAGATAAGTCCTTTTATGTTTAATGTATCATTTCCCTTATATTATTACACTCCTTTTAGATTTTACTCTTGTTCTTTTTTATTATGTCAAAAAGGGAGGGAGAGATGTTTGTTTTTGTTTTTTCAGGATACCAAATAGATCATAGCATATATTACAAAAAAAGGGAGATATGCAAGATAGAGGGAGATACACAAAATATTGGGAGAAATCAATAGTTAAGCAAAAATTTCCCATCAAAAGGTTTTGTCATCATCAAAAAGGGGGGAAAAGTGATGAAGATACGTCTGTCCTTCTTAGATTGATTTTGATGAAGACAAAAGCTTAAGAAAGAATAAATGTCAAAGAAGAAAAAGTTTGAAATCAAGAATGCATAAGATTATGGATATTTTGGAAGTAAAGGAAATTGATCTTGATGCTAAGGTAATCAACTGCAATTCATTATGTATAAACTTAAGATGCTCAAAAAATAATACTCATCTTCATATATAAAGTTCTCAAATTATCATGTATAAAAATATCTAAAGCAAATGTAAAAAAAAATTGTCAGCGCTTTTTAAGTCAGGTCTGTTACACTTTTAATTCAGAAATGGTTAACTGGCTTAACAAAACAATTTGCTATTTGAAATTTGAAAATTTATTTTAAATTTAAAATTCGTCCTGCAATTGTTAAGTCAGGTGTCCGTTTAAACAACTTAACAAGTACTGAACAATATTCAAAATTATGTCTTATTATGAACCATTGTCCTTCTAAAGTATTGCAAACCTTCATGAAAATGTATCAAACTTTTGCATCAATTCATAGATGTTTCTAAAAATGTATTGAAGAAAAAATACATTAGTTTTAAAATTACCTCTTTCATTATTAATTTTTCACAACAATTCACATATTTTTCTAAGTGTTCATTCTTTTTAAAAAATGTTCAAACTTTATGCATAACTTTAAAATCACTCAAAAAGTTTTATAATATATTTTGAGCACTTAAGGTTTATATATATTGTTGAATTGTATATTAAACTAAAGTGATATAAAGACTCTGGACTCTGAACATCATCAGATTCTAAACTAAAGTGATACTACAAAGAAGTTCTAAAAGATAGTCAACCTTTGGATATGCCAGTCAACGCTTCTGAAGTAAACAACCCAGATGTACTCTGATAAATTCAAGCCTTGTTTCACTAGACTCTGGAGTCTATTTTCAAGGCTTTGATCTCTGATCAAGCTCCAAAACATCTCAAATACGAAGCCAATGATTTAGAGAAAATGATTAGATGAATATTTTAAAAGATAGTACAATTTGAGCGGCAAAATCTTGTACTACAAACGGCTATCGATGATTTTCTCTCCACTATCCATGATTTACGGCTCAATCTTGTACCAACTATTACAATTGTGGGTTTGAAGAAGTTTCCAATTCTATCCTCCAACAATCTTATTCATCGTCTATATAAATAGGACAAATGAATTGTGGAAAAAATAACTATTGATGCATTGAGACGACAAACTTCATGCTGAAAGAATTTCAATAAAGATTATCAATATCAAGAAAAATAAAATAGAGATAAATACTTAGAACTTCATTTCATATATTCTTAAGTGTAAAGTCTATTTATCACTGAGTGTGTCGGCTTATTTAGAAGCAATATTGTAAACACAAACCTTATATTTAACAATTGTTAAATTCCTTGAGGGACTAGGTTTACGTCAGAAGTCTCAAGAAGTCATTAATGGTTAGTCAGTGAGTTGTAATTCCTTAAAGGAACAAGTTTAGTCAGAATCCTTAAGAAGTCATTAACAAATAGTCTTTGAGATTGTAATAAGTTTGATTATTGGATTAAGTCCTATTGAGAAGGAAAAATCACTCTGGCGAGAGAACTGGACTAACCTCATTAACGGTGAACCAGGATAAAAATACCTTGTCTTTTTTATCATTGTTGTTATTGTTTTTAAGTCATGAAAAATTGTCATATTTGAAAACCAATTCAATCCCCCTTTATTATGTTTCCTTAACCTTCAATTGGCATCAGAGCCCCAGTTCTGGTATTGACTACTTTGTGTCAAACACTTAATTGTGTTAAATAAAGATCCATATTTTGAAACACATAATGGCACACGTAAACAATGATAAAGATCATTATTATGCCAAACCTCCAATCTTTGATGGAGAAACGTTCAACTATTGGAAAGATAAAATAAAAAGTTTCTTCATAGGTTTTGATGCAGATCTATGGGATATGGTAATAGATGGTTACACACACTTACATATACAAATGGTACAAAGCTTGAAAGAAGCAAGGTGAATGAGCAACAAAATAAGGATCACAAGACTATATTGCTAAATACTATTTCCTATTCAGGGTATGAAAATATTACAAATAGAGACTATGCTATGTCTATATTTGATTCTTTGAAAATGACCCATGAAGGAAATGATCAAGTTAAGGAAACAAAGGCATTTGATTTAATCCAGAATTATGAAGCCTTTCGAATGGAAGATGATTAAATGATTGAGGAGATGTTCTTAAAACTTTAACTCTTATAGCTGGATTAAAAATTTTGAATAAAGGTTGCACCCATGCAGATCATGTAAAGAAAATCATCGGAATCTTGCTAAAGAAATGGAGGCCAATGGTAACAGTATTTAAGGTGTCAAAGAATCTGAACAACACGACTCTTGAAGAACTTATGGGTTCTCTAAGAAGTCAAGAGATTGAGCTTGAAGAGGATGAGCCCCAGAAGAAAGTAAAGTACATGGATCTGAAGTCTAAAGGCAAGCCTAAGAAGGCTAAATCTCTTCAATCTGAAGAAGAAAATTCTGAAGAAAGCTCTAAAGAAGAGGACGACCTGTCACAAGAGGTGCTCATGCAAGATTTAGTATTTTTGAAAAGATTTATAAAGAACACTTGTAGTGAGGTGTGGATGTCAAATGTGATGATATGCAGGTTGAGCACCATCGTGCTTGTCCATGTTTGTTCTTGTTCATCGACTTAACTGTGATTCACGAGTATAACTAAGGGTCGCATGTTTGGTCTACCTCTACTCGAAGCTGGGCGAGAGTTATTTTTGGAAGACAAAGTAGATGATAGGGAGTTGCATGTTGCTTACGATAATTTACTGTTACTAATATTTTCATAATTCATTTTCTACACTTGTTATTAATATTGTATCTTAACCATATTTCAGGGATTAATTATCTCCCACTTCCCTCACATCAACAAGTGGGTTGTTGTGCCTACATTCACTGAGGATTGGCCGTTTGCTGCCTCCTTTGTGGTGTAAAGAGGGAATATTGTGGTTGAGCCATTCAGAGTGCAACTTGACAGTCTTGTAACATATGACATTTCCTTTTCCCCATACAAGGGTCACCACGAGACGCATCCATTTGACGTCATTTCCTTATACTCTGGATGGTTGGCATGTGAGCCATCTCTTATATATCCTCATTTGCTCAAGCGAGTGGTGGGACAGTTTGGCTATCTGTGTATTATTCCGAGAACCCCTTATGAGTCTGCTCCTCCTACCATCTGCCGTAGAGATCTCGATGCGATACTTGACGATTTTGAGAGCTATATGGTACCATAGAGTATTGAAGGGTACTAGCTCTTGTACAATGGGCCTATGCAGACGACTACATGACATGGTTTTGTAGGGTGTCACACTCTATCATGACAGCAGATGCTCTTGGAAGACCACCTAGGTTAGCTAACTAGGAGGTACTTGAGGCTAGAAATGACCACAACGAGGACATGCCAGAGTTCTGTCGGCGTATTATGAAGATGGGTAGAGAAAAAGAATATGCAGGACTCTTTGAGAATGATAGTCCCTTGTTAGCTCTCGTGAAGAGCGTGCTTGCCGAGTTACTGAGTGTTGTGTAATACAGGCGGAGAATGCAGAGAGTTGGACATACACAATAGTTTATGTTCAGATGTAGTATTCTTTTGTATTTTATGACAAATGTTATGTATGATCTTGACTTTTTGAATTAATGTAGGACTTTTTACTTTCATTTAACTTTAATATGAACTTGATTTTACTTTGTTTTCATTTTGATTTTACTTTAATATAACTTAGCATAAAAAAATTACAATGTTGAGACAATGGTGCTACTCTGAAATGATTTAGGGGGGTTTCTGGAGATGCATCTCCGAAATAATTCCCCTTGCCATTAGCACGCTTCCAATACCTTTTAAAAGATTTTAGAGGACATTTTGGAGATGCATCTGACACGTCTAGATAACATACGGAGATGCATCTTTAAACTATATTTTAATTAAAATGAGGTGAATCTAAAAAAAATAAAATCTGATTTGATTTTAAGTACGTTCGAAAATACGTCCCAGATACATAACGAACATTTTTTAGTTTTCAGAATTGTGGATGCACACTTAAGAATGTAATGAGCATTTCCCATATATAAAGCACTTAAAATGGGTATCCAACATACAATTTGATGCACTAAACAACCCGAATAATTTGATGGTAAATTGGGCTTGCAAGTCTTGGACTCGTTACATTGAAATTGTAAAAATTTTGAATCTGAACATTTTGTTAATTCAAAATTCTGAAGTATTATCATTATCACATTTTTCAAATTAAATTTAGAACTATTTTTTAATAATATATTTATTTAAATTGAATTTGACATGAATATTTTGAAATGTCCCTACAAAAAAATTATTTGTAGATTTTATCAATGTGTTCACTATTAAATAGATATTTTTAAAATTAATAGATATTATAAGTTGTTAGTTTATAAATAAATATATGTTAGTTATTGTCTTATTTTTTACAAATATTTTCTATTCAATAAGAGGGGATTTTTTAGACATAAGCGATTGGGAAATAACATGAAACCATTATTATTAGGGTTAAATTTCATTTTAGTCTCTGGGAAAGTTTTTTTTTTAAAAACCCTCTCATCTTAGTTAGATTCCCTCACTTAGGCCCCTGATTGCTATATTGCAACAAAGATTCTTTCATATTGCCTGCGTGACAGTCCACGTAGCATTTTTTATTATTATTATTATTTTTAATTCCATGTGGATTTATTTTAATATTATACTTTAATTTTTAATTTTCGTTTTTACTTTTCGTTTTTTTTATATTTATTTATTTATTTATATTTATTTTTTTTATTTATTTATTTATTTTATTTATTTATTTTTTTAGTTTTTTTTTTCTTTTTTTTTTTATTTTTCTAATTTTTTTAAATAACAAAAAAAATAAAAAAAAATAAATAATAAAAATAAAATAATAAAAAATAAAATAAAATAAATAAAATAATAATAAAAAAAATAAAATAATAATAATAATAATAATAAATGCCACGTGGACTGTCACGCAGACAATATGAAAAAATCTTTGCTGCAATATAGCAATCAGGGGATTAAGTGAGGGAATCTGAGTATTACGAGGGGGGTTTTCAAAAAAAAATTAGAGGGGCTAAAATGAGAAATCGCTAACATCACAGGGGGGTTTGTATATTTAACCCTTATTATTACTATTAAGTTTTGATACAACTCAGAAATAAATAAAAAATAAAAAAAGAAGATAAATGAACCACATTTTTTTTATAATAAAAGAAACAACAAGTTAATTTTAGATTGTGAAAAAGGTGGAAGATATAAATGCAAATCAACTTCGATTACTTATTATAAAAGTTACAAATGTTTATGTAAACTCGTATCACTGGAGAATGACTAGTTAGAGTTATGTGTGGTACTCAATTATGAATTAACAATTACGTTAGAAGGTCCTCCTTATTTGGACCATTCAAATGAAAAAGAGATAAAAAAGAGTAACATATTTTAGACACATCCTAACATATTAAAGGTGTTGAAGATGTTTGATTTGGCCGTGATCATTGACATCAGATATAAAATAAATAGGTATTGATTATCATTGTTTGAAATTGTCGGTGTAATGTTAGAATGAAGAATGACAGGTCCACTCGCAATAAAAGAAAGCCCAAATGGCTGGAGGGTTGCATCCAATATTAGGAGGTGTATTTGTCTTTTATTTTAATTATTGTATGTTATTTTCAGTTCTGGCCCATGCCTGTTTATTAGAGAATCAAAACCCTACTATTTATAGTGTAACTCTTGGCTGAAGAAGATTAAGGAAAAATGTTCAAGTTATTTTATGTTTGTTTTCCTACCCTAACTTAGATTTGATTATCATCCTTAGTGTAGATTTATCATTGGTGCTTTTATTACTCACTCATGGCTCCTCCTAAACCAAACAACCCTAGAGAAATCATAGAGAAAGTTGTCCAAACAACTCATATTCATCTTGATAATGCTATGAATCAAACTCAGCAGCAATTGGATGAGAGATTTGATAAAACAAATGCAGATCTGGACAAACAAGAATGGATAATGAAAAATAAGTTGCTGACTCAAGATATGAGTTCATCATAGGGATCCTCAACAAACTTGCAGCTCAAAAGAAACAGCCACAATCTACTCTTACTCCTGCCTCAGCTAGTTCCTCAGGTATCACAATATTCCTCCTTCATTCCCCATGATTATACACCTTATTACCCCAGGTCTGTCCCATGTCAACACCCCTCAAGGTTCCTCTATTTTCACTCACACTACCACCCAACCTATTCACTTTGTTTCACTATCTCATAATCCACCACACATTACCCCTTTCGTCGCCATGCGAACTACAACAACAACCTCTTACATTCCCATACCCAGATTTTACTCTACCCAACTTTTCATGGAGCAACCTTACCTAAATACCCCTAATGCTTTTACTAACCCACATATTCCTTTTTTCAACTAACCTTCATTTCCCCACACTCAGCAAAACCCTTATTTACCCCCGTTTCGAACACCTAAATGGGAATTAGCAATGTTTGATGGGTCAAATCCTCTTGAATGGTTGTTTCAAGTGGATCAATTCTTTACTTTTTATCAATTACCCCTTGAGAGTCGATTAGCTATGATGTCTTTTTATATGAAGGGTGAAGCATTGTGTTGGTTTAAATGGATGCATCAAAGCCAATTGCTTACTTATTGGACATCGTTTACTAAAGCATTGGAACTGCGTTTTGGGTCTTCCACTTATGCTAATCACCAAGCAGAATTGTTTAAATTAAAACAAGACGGTTCTGTTGTAGATTACCAAGCCAAATTTGAGAAATTGGGAACTCAGGTGTTAGGGTTACCTCCTGATGCCATTCTCAATTGCTTCATCTCTGGTCTAAAATCATACATTCAGAATGAAATTGCAATCCACAAACCCATTTCAATATCACAAGCCATTGGACTTGCCAAATTGATCGAATCCAAACTACAAGACGTTAAACCCAAATTTCAAAAACCTTTTTCCTACACCCATAATCGTCCCCAAACAAAGCCTACAAACAACCAAACTCAGAGTTCAGCTTCTTCTCATACCCAAACCATTCCCAAACCTACACCTCCCCTAATATCAAAACTACTTATTCGCCATCTTTTGAACACACAACTACAAGAGCGTCGCGCCCAAGGGCTTTGTTTTAATTGCGATGAAAAATTTATCCCAGAGCATAAATGAGCAACCACTAAATTTCTTTTGTTACTGCTAATGAGGATTGTCCCACCGAACCGCCAATCGAACCCCCCATGACACAACCAATGAGACAGATGCTAACGACACATACTTTCAACTCTCTCCCCAAGCCTTAACAGGCCAATTCTCCCCTCAAACTCTCAAGTTTAAGGGGATGATTGGTGGACTTCCGGTTATGATTCGTGTTAATACCGGCAGCCCTCACAACATTTTACAACCACAAACTGCTCATCACTTGAATCTAGCTACCACACCTATCCCACAATTTTCTGTTATGGTTGGAAATGGTTCACACCTACAATGTGAGGGTATTTGTAAAAATGTCCAACTTACTCTCCGAAACAAGGCCTTCTTTATCCCTTTTTATCTATTACCTATTGAAGGTGCTGATGCAGTGCTTGGGATGGCCTGGCTAAGAACTTTAGGCCCCATGTTGCGGTAAGAATCAGATATCAAGCTATTAATTAACTTGAATCACACATTCACCACCGAGCTTTGATTTATCCAAAGGAAAGGGTAAAGATCGAAGAAAACCCTAAGTGCGCTATGTAAAGACACAACTAATAGATCTAAGGTTTGAGGGTTGGTTATACCTAGGGAAGGTGTTAACATCCTAGATATATGTAGTACTATACAGGAAACTCTTGTTTGTATTTGTGTTATGTTAATGTTTGCTTGCTAAAGGTAATGTGCTAAGGCTAAGGTAAAGACCTAAGGGTATATACACTAAGTATGCTCGCCAAGACGTCGCATCTCGTGCCTACGTATCCTAATAAGATGGAATCAGAGCATTCGTAGTTCACCTAACTAGGGACGAGGAACTCTTGATAATGATTAAGGTTCTAGAGGGGAATGAGTATTCATGATCATGATACTCGCATAGAGTTAAAAAACTCTCTAAGTCTAAGTTGTAAGGCAAAATTGGCTCGACAAGATATCGCATCTTGTGCCTACGTATCCTGATTAGGAATGAGGAATCAGAGCCTCCATAGTTCCCCTAACTAGGGACGAGGAACTCCTGGCTATGGTCAAGGTTCCAAGGGGGAACGAGTATTCATGATCATGATACTCACATAGAGTCAAAGAACTCTCTAAGTCTAAGTTGAAAAACTAACCTAAAGGTTGACTTTAAACAAAGTCAAAGGGGGAAGTGAGTACACATCATGAAGGTACCCACATGGAATTCAAAAAACTCCAAACCCAACTCTAAGTTGTAAGGCAAAATGGCTCTAATTAGGCCAAGGGTGATGATCCTAAAGAGGTCATGGAAGTGGAGAGGGAAAGGTCTAAACCAACTAAGAAAATGACTTATAAGTTAACAATGTAACCTTCCTTTGGAATGAGGGACAAACTACTTGTAAAAAAAAGTGATGGAATGAGAAGCTTTAAGGAGAGAAATCAAGAGACACAATAACTACATCATATCATGCTCAACATATACAAATGTTTAAGAACAAAGTCAAGCAAGCATTAACACAGGTGTCATGAAATCAGACATCAAACAAAATCAGGAACATGCATCAAGCAAATAGTAAGAGATGGAAAGATGTAACCAAAAGACGGTGCATGACAAGTGTTCTTCTCTCTCAGACTGGTAAGCCAACAGCAAGCCAAGAGATAGGCAAACATCAGATGAAAGCAAAACATCCTAGCCAAGTCTTCATGAGGACCAAGAACTGAATATGAGCTTCATGTATAAGATGACTTCAATATCAAAGTGTCAATACCTGCACACAGAAAATTTCCAATACAGACAAAGCAGCACAGAAAGACCAAGATCTCCAAATCTCAACTCCAAGAGCATAGGGCAGAGGGTCCTAGATCTAAGTCCACAGTTCAAAACTCGAGACAGTAACCACAGTCCACCAGTTGACGGTCTTTTAGAGTATCGATATTTTTATGATGTTTTCGTGTTTTTTAATGAGATAAACAAGATGACAGTATGAGTATAAACAATGAAAATAATATGAATAGTGATATATATACAGAAATTAAAGTTAGTGGTTAGTGATTAATTAATCGGATGAATCGTGTCCAATGTAGTGCTAAACCATCGTAGCACGATCTATGAGGAAGATCATGCTATATGAGGCCGCTCAACATCAATGTTTATGCTAAAACACAATGGAGAAACGATATGGAGGATCATTCTCCATGGAATCGTGTCACACGAAAAGAAAAGGTGACTGTCTTGTCTTAATCACAAACTTTCATCGATTAATCGAAGGTAACCTATCACGATTCCAAAGTATAGAAAATGATCTCGATGATCATTCACTACAGATTTGAAATAATGAAGGTTAATTGATTCAATAATTAACATTCGTGAATAGAAAGACTTCATCGATCGGAAAAGAGAAAATAGAAGAAGATAATGCAAAATGAGATGGAATCGAAATGAAATCGAAATGGTCTCGTCTCAATCACGATTTTAAATCGAGAAATCGATAATCTATGATATTTGACTTTCATTGACCAAAGGAGAATCGAAAATAAAATCGTAAAGAGAAAGAAAAGAAAATCCAAATGAAAACGAATTCAGAAAACCAAATGAAATTGAAAGAAGTTAAAATAAAAGTAAAATAAAATTGAAGGTTAAAATAAAAACCAAAAAGAAAATCCAAAAAAAATTTAAGAAAATTGGAAAAAAAAAATAAAAAAGAAAGGGAGGTGTTGATAAGGATAAAAGGGTGTTAATATGAATTAGGTGAGAATCATATGGGCCCAAAAGCCCATCATCTCACAAAACACGATTATGATGGCATGGCATAGAGAAGAATAGATGAATGGCCATGAAACCCACACAACTAAACCCGATCCCAGGAAACAGCCAAGACTAACACTTCAGACCCTTAGCACGTTTTTTTTTAAAGAAAAAGAAACACGAGGACACGGATCAGCGAATAGGGTAACCATCAAAAGTAAAAAAAATTCTAGGTAAATCCATATTGTTGAAGCCGATTAAAAACAACATTCAAAAGTTTTAAAGACAACAAAATTGGAAAGTAGAAAAGGAAAAATGGAGAAGAAGCTCGAGTTGCAACACGGGTCAAGCGGAAACGAAGCAACTTAAACCATCCTTCACTTTGCACGGTCTGTTACCATATTCTCGGTCATTCCGTCTCAGATTTCAGGTTTGAAGGTTTGATTTGCTTGGTTAGTGAGTTTGTTTCGTTTCGGAATCTTTCTCCGTCTCCATCTCCGATTTGGTTTTTTCGTTCTGTTTTTTTTTTAAGATGTGGTTTGGTTTCGTTTTAGGAAGGGTCGTTTGGAGGTTGAAAGTATGGTGTTTGAAGGAGGTTTTGAACGTTTGCAGTTGGTTCGTACGAGTTGAAGGTATTGAAGGTTGAGGTTTGTTGTTGTTGTTCAAGTTTTGTGTGAAGAGGAATTGATGAGAAGGGTTTCCTGTAGTGAAAAGAAATCGGACAGGGAAATGTAGTGGTGAATGGAAGTAGTTATTTTAGTTAAGGTTATTGGAAATGGAAGAAAATAAGTTGACAGTGATGAAAAGGTTGGAGAAGTTTTCGGTGGTGGATACTGCTTGTGTTGTCGCAGACTTGGTGAGTGGTGTGTGTTGGAGGATGATGAGGTCCTCTTTTATTTTCCTTTCCCCTCCTCCTCTGGTTGTTCTTCCTCTTCTTCTTTTAAATCAAAATTAAACTATTTTCTTTATCTTGTCTGGTATTGTGTGGTTGACTTTTTGCAGGTTATTGTTGCGACAAGTCGTTGTCACTAGCGGACATGGTAGCAAGACGCAGTGTGGCAGACGTGGTAGCAAGTTGATTTTGTCATTGGTTGCAGCTTGGGGTAGTGTGGCTGGTAGCTACAAGCTTGTTTTTGTAGTGTAGTGAAATTCTGGTACAGTTTTGTACAATCAGTGGCAGGTCTTGTGGCTTGAAGGCCTCTTCAAATTGTTGTGATTTTGCATAGCCAAACATCGTGACTTTTCTTAATATAACACAAAAAAGAACCTTTGGGATTTTGTCATGTAACCATTCTAAGTAGCGGTGGCAAAACGGGTCGTGGCCCGCCGGGCGGGCCCGCCCACCCGCCAAAAAAGGCGGGTTGGGTTGGAATTTTAGGCCCGCCCCCACCAACGTCCGCCCCGCTAAAGACCGCCACCCGCCAAAACCCGCCCCGCCAAAAGCCTGCCGCCTGCAAAAGCCCTCCGCACCTTTTTTATTAACATGGTTGGTATTTTATTTTCCAAATTATATACAGTATGAAATTTATATACAACCTTGCATCACATGAAAATTATATACTTTATGAAAATTATTTACTATGATAATCATTATTAAATTATTTACAGTATGAAAATTATTTACTAGCCTTGCATCACATGAAAATTATATACAGTATGAAAATTGATATACAGTATGAAAATTTGAAGATTCTCCAAATTATTAGTCTTGCTCATATTTTATTTGCCTTGCGCAAAAAATTGTTCAGTAAGCCAATTTGTGCATGCTTTTATAAAAACACATAGTTTGTTTAATTTGTGCATGCTTTTATAAAAACACATAGTTTATATACATTGCTCAGTAGGCCAATTTTTATACAAAATTTATAAAAACACGTGTTTTGTGCATGCTTTTAACAGGACTGTTTGAGAAATTTCTAAACCATATTTTTTCTTATTGAAAGGTAAAAAAAACCTTTTAATTTCTTAAAAAAATGAAAGAAAAAAAAAAAGAAGGCGGGCAAGCCCGCTGCCCGCCAACCCGCCACCTTGGCGGGGCGGGCTTGATTTTCATGCCCATTTAAATTTGGCGAGCATGCCTGCCCCGCTCTTTTTTTGGCGGGCATTAAGCGGGGCAGGGCGGGCGGCCCGTTTTGACACCCCTAATTCTAAGCATATTCACATGAAATTGAATTTCAGACATTGGCATGAAATTCAAAATTTGAAATGCAATTTGACAATTTGTAACTTAGAAATGATTGAGTTTTAGAATGAATTTGTAAATAACCATGGACTTGAGTTAGACATGAATTGGAAGTGAATTTGACACGTGGATGGAAATTGAAAATTAAATCCTGAATTGAAATATGGACTTAGAAACTTGAAATGGACTTGAGTTGAGGTATGAAATGAACACTTAAATTAAAAATTGAGATGAAACTTGAATTGATGACTTGGACACAAAGCTTGAAATGGAATCAAATTGAAACCTGAATTGGTTTTGAATATGAATGGGAAAGTTGAATATGAAATTTGAAGTGGAATTTACATTGAACTTGGAATGAATAGTAACTTGGCTACTTGAACTTTGAAACTCGAATAAAAATGAAATCGAAATTGAAATGGATTAAAGTTAAAACTTGAGACTGAACTTGGTTTCATTTTCTTGTATTTAGACTGATGAAATAGTTCAACTTGATTGAATAGTTCTCCTTAAGGACCCATCGGGAAATGAATTGAAATCTCAATTTAAATCTTGAGAAAATGACTAAAATGAACCATTTGAAACAAATCTTGAATGAGCAACACTATTGACATGCCAGAAATGCATTGAAACCTTGAATCAATTCCATGAGAAAATACACCATATCCTGGCTCCATCCTGAAACAGTCTTGACAATAACACGAACTATATAATCAGGACTTACGAATGACTTGAAATGTTGACCAAAAGTCCTGACTTTGATCGCTCTTGTAGCTTGATTTCATCAGATAAACTTGGACTTTACACCAAACCCTGATCTGAATCTTCAAACAGAAGCACTCGAATTCAATCCACATTTGTCCTCAAAATAGCCAATGACACAGATGACCTGAGATGCAACTGCACCAAAACCCTAATTAGAAGTGAGATGGCTTTGATTATTATCCAAATTGAAACAGTGGTCCTTGCCACAACCTGATACTTGATACTGAATTAAACCACTTAGCTGATCAAGATTAGGTCAAAACTTTCACAGAATTTCAAACCACACCGCACCGACCCTTGACCTAATAACTTTGATTTCTGATCCTTGATTCATTCTTGCAAAACCTAAGCCTCGAAGAACTGGATTATTGAGGAAGATAGGTCTCTTGAAAGTATGGGAACTTAATTGGTTGGTGATCTACCCAAAAACCTTGATTGACCAACCCTAGAAGCCTCTTGAAGCAAGCCCTAAATCACAAATGAAAAAGAAAAAACAAAGTCTGATAAATTGGGTTAGGTATGCAATATGATTGACCTAACATGATATGCGGAAGATCAAAGAATCTAAGGGTAAAATTTGGGGTATGACACCCCATTAATGCGGATTTTTCCATTTCATCCATTACATTCAACCATAAAGACACACCGATCACCCTTAGGGGCAACCCTAAAGCTCTCCCATCTCTTACCACCTTTCACCAACTCCTCCAACTTATCCACACAAATTTTTTGCTTCATTTCACTTTATGACATTCCAACCTTCTGAGAAGTCAGACTCAACCACCCCACCTACATCTTCCCTTCTAGATTCTCTACCATCCTCGCTGGACCCCCAAATTGCTACCCTCATTCAGACCTACCCCACTGTTTTTGGAGGAAAACCTGGCCTTTCTCCGTCCCGAAAATATGACCATCATATTCCCCTTGTCCCTAACACCGCACCCATCAACGTCAAACCATACTGCTACCCACATTCACAAAAAGAAGCTATGACCACACTCATTCATGACATGCTAAGGAAAGGCATAATTGTCCATAGTCACAACCCTTTTTCCTCACCGGTCTTATTAGTAAAAAAAACGGCAGTTGCCATTTTTGTGTCGACTATCGAGCACTAAACACGGTTACAATCAAATATCATTTTCCTATCCCTACAATTGATGAATTGTTAGTTTCTTGGATTGGCTGGAATTTTGGTAAAACAAAGGTTGTTCAATGTTGATGTCAAGGTGGTGATGTTGCAACATTGAGTCTTAACACTGGGTTGTGTTAAGTGTTTAAGTTGGATGTCTGATGTCACATGCGATGTTGTGACATCAGGTCTGCAGAATTAATAACATTGGTTTACGTTTTAGCTGAAATTGTGGAGAGCAGGTAGCCTCATTGGTTGCGGATATCTTGGGATAGATATTCTCTGTTGCATAGAGATTTGATGCAGATTTGTAGGAGGTTTAAAGGCTGAAGATTTAAGAAGATTTTGAGAGAGAAAATCTGTTTTGAAGATTCAGTTTTAAATAACAAATCAGGTCAGATATTGTAGCAGGTCCAAGTCCAATTAAAAGAGCTATATAAAGCGCAACAATCCTAAAGGAAAAGTAACGAAGAAAAAGAGCTAAAGACTGTGAGTCGTTTGTGTCTTCGTGTATGTTTTGTAAACCATTCTAGTGTGAATTGGTGTTGTCGTTTTGAGTTGTTCTTGATCAAAGCTGTGAAGTAGAATCAAGTAGTGTTATTTAAAGTGTGTGATCTTTGAATTGTATCACTGAAGTGTTTTAGGGATTGAGTAGTGTTCTCATACTTAAGTGGTCTCTTAAGTAGAAGGTTCATTACGTAGTGATTAAGTTTAGGAGATGTCAACTGGGTTGTTGAGTCTGTAAATTAATACTACTGATAGTGAAATTCATCCCTGGCTTGGTAGCCCCCAGACGTAGGTAGTTAGACCGAACTGGGTGAACAATTCATTGTGTTGATTTATTGCTTGTTATTGCATTGTCCATTGCAGAGTGTATTGTTGTCACATCGCACTTAACATCACACATCTGGTACCAGAATTTCAATTGGTATCAGAGCAGGCATCCTATCTGTCTCTGGGTGAGATCTAGGGAAGTTACTTTATGGTGTAAAGATGGACAAAGAAGTTGGAGGATTTGTCAACAGACCCCCTATTTTGGATGGCTCGAATTATGATTATTGGAAGCCAAGGATGATCACTTTTTTGAAATCCTTGGACAGCAGGGCTTGGAAGGTTATAATTAAAGAATGGAAATCACCTGTTGTGTTTGAAAAAGATGATGCTAGGAAAGATAAAGAGGCTACCTCAAAGCTGAAGCCTGAAGAAGAATGGACCAAGGAAGAAGACGAGCTTGCCCTTGGTAATTCCAAAGCTCTAAATGCAATTTTCAATGGAGTTGATAAGAATATATTCAGGTTGATCGATACCTGTGAAGTTGCGAAGGAAGCGTGGGATATTTTGAAGGCTACACATGAAGGAACATCTAGAGTTAAGATGTCAAGACTTCAGCTTCTAACATCGAAGTTTGAAAGTCTGAAGATGAAGGAAGATGAGACTATCCATGACTTCCACATGAGTATTCTTGAGCTGTCCAATGCATCCAGTGCTCTTGGAGAAAAGATGTCAGAAGAAAAGCTTGTAAGGAAAATCCTTAGGTCCCTTCCTAAGAGGTACAAGATGAAGGTGACTGCAATTGAAGAAGCTCAAGACATCAGCAAGATGAGGGTTGATGAGCTCATTGGATCTCTTCAAACTTTTGAGCTTGGGTTGAATGAGGAAGAACCTGAGAAGAAGTCCATGAGTATAGCTTTAGTTTCCAGTTCTGAAGAAGCCAAGAAAGAGAAAGTAGATGACTCTCAGGAGGAGCTGTCTCAGGCTATTACTTTGCTGGGTAAACAGTTCAACAAAGTTATGAAGAGGATAAATAGGAGTTATAATCCCAATGTCAAGAACATTACCTCTGACATCAACATACCAGGAGAACAAGGGAAGAAGTCTAAAGATGAAGAAAAATCCAGTAATGACAAAGGGATACAATGCTTTGAGTGTGAAGGGTATGGACATGTCAAGAAGGAATGTCCCACTTTTCTAAAGAAGCAGAAAAGGTTATCAGCTTCTTGGTCTGACAGTGAGAGTGAATCTGAAGAAAATTCTGCTAAACTTGTTAGTGCTATGGTTGGGGTTTATGAGTCAGATGATGAGTCTTGGAATGATGAAGTTACTTATGATGAACTTGCTGTCACTTATAAAGATCTTTTCATGAAAAGTGAACAAGTGTGTCTGGAAAGAGAAGAGCTGAAGAAAACCATAGTACAGTTAAAAGCTGAAAAGACTAACCTTGAAGCTGAAGTCAGTATGCTTAACTATAAGCTGGACTCTATGACCAAAACTATCAGAATGTTGAACAATGGTACTAATGCGTTAGACAACATTCTTAGTATTGGGAAGATGGCTGGAGACAAATGTGGTTTGGGATTCACCAGTGATGCAGGTTCTATCACCCCATAACTAGTGATGTTAAAATAGATGTTAAAACATCATGTCAGAACTCCATCTAAGAAGAAATACAGACGCTGGAGGTGTCACCATTGTGGATGTTTTGGACACATTAAGGCTTATTGTTATAAGCTACATGGGTATCCACAAAAGGCTCATCAGGTTGTTCCCAAACAGAACTGTTATAAAGGAAGGCAGGTTCCCAAGCCTAAGAAGAAATGGGTCCCTAAAGTTAAGGTTACCAGCTTGATAGCTCACACTTCTTTAAGGGTTTCTACCAAAGAAGATTGGTACTTTGACAGTGGGTGTTCAAGGCACATGACTGGAGTAAAGAATCTGTTGGTAGATGTGAAGCTTCATTCTTCATGCTATGTTACATTTGGTGATGGGGTCAAAGGAGAGATCAAGGGGAGTGGTAAACTGAACTGTGTTGGTGCTCCCAAACTGGAGGATGTTCTTCTTGTTAAAGGACTGACGGCTAATTTGATTAGCATTAGTCAACTTTGCGATCAAGGATTCAAAGTAGACTTTACAAAGTCTGAATGCATTGTCAAAGATGATAAAGGAGAAGTCATTATGAAAGGAGACAGGTCTAAGGACAACTGTTATCTCTGGGTGCCACAAGACTCAAGTTCTTCCACTTGTGCTTTTGCTAAAGAATATGATGTCAAAATCTGGCATCAGAAGTTGGGACATCTTCACCTAAAGGGAATGAAGAGAATCATCTCCTCAGAAGCAGTCAGAGGAATTCCCAAACTTAATATTGAGGAAGGAAAAGTGTGTGGAGACTGTAAAAAATGGAAGCAGACAAAGATGTCTCATCCGAAGCTTCAACATGACACCACCTCCAAGGTATTGGAACTACTTCATATGGACTTGATGGGACCTATGCAGGTGGAAAGTCTGGGTGGAAAGAAATATGCATATGTTGTTGTGGATAACTATTCTAGGTACACCTAGGTGAGCTTCATCAAAGACAAATCAGAGGTGTTTGATGTTTTTAAAGATCTTTGTCAAAGAATCCAAAGTGAAAAGGAGAGCAAGGATATTAGAATAAGAAGTGACCATGGAAGAGAGTTTGAGAATAGCAAGTTTGAAGAATTCTGCTCTGCTGAAGGCATAAGTCATGAGTTTTCATCTCCTATTACTCCTCAGCAAAATGGAGTAGTTGAGAGGAAGAACATGACTATCGAAGAGTCTGCTAGAGCGATGATCCACGCCAAGAAACTTCCTTATCATTTCTGGGCTGAAGCCATGAATACTGCCTGCTACATTCACAACAGGGTTACCCTGAGAAGAGGCACTTCTTCCACTCTGTATGAACTATGGAAGGGAAGAAAACCTAATGTTAAATACTTTCATGTTTTTGGAAGTAGATGTTATATTCTGGATGATAGAGAATAGAGAAGAAAATTGGATTCCAAAAGTGATGAAGGTATATTTTTGGGATACTCTACTAATAGCAGAGCATATAGGGTTTTCAACTCTAGAACCAAGGTGATGATGTAGTCAATCAATGTGGTGATTGATGACAATGACAAGCAAGGAGATGATGATGTCCTAGATGATGTTGGAACATCAGTTGGTGAAGTTGCACCAAAAGCTGAAGACAGTATTCTAACTCTTAGTGTTGCTGCTGCTGAGCCTGAAACTGAGTAACCTTATAATGATCCCTCCATTAGAGTGCAGAAGGACCACCCAAAGGAGCTCATTATAGGTGATCCAAACTCTGGAGTGAGGACTAGGTCAAGAGATGTTATAGCAAGTTCATGCTTTGTCTCCAAAATTGGGCCAAAGAATGTCAAGGAAGCATTGACTGATGAGTTTTGGATAAATGCAATGCATGAAGAGCTGGAGCAATTCAAGAGGAATGAAGTATGGGAGCTTGTACCTAGGCCTGATGGAGTTAATGTGATTGGCACCAAGTGGATCTACAAGAAGAAATCTGATGAACAAGGAGTGGTCACCCGAAACAAGGCCAGATTAGTTGCTCAGGGATACACTCAGGTTGAAGGAATTGATTATGATGAAACCTTTGCTCCTGTGGCAAGACTGGAATCTATCAGATTGCTCTTAGGTGTGGCTTGTAATTTCAAATTCAAGCTCTTTCAGATGGATGTTAAAAGTGCCTTCTTGAATGGTTACTTAAATGAAGAGGTGTATGTTGATCAACCAAAAGGATTTATTGATCCAACATTTCCTGACCATGTGTACAAACTATGGAAAGCTCTATATGGTTTTAAGCAAGCACCAAGAGCTTGGTATGAAAGACTTACTAAATTCCTGGTTGTGAATGGCTACAGAAAATGAGGGATTGACAAGACCTTGTTTGTTAAAGAGGAAGGAGGAAAACTGATGATAGCTCAAATCTATGTTGATGACATAGTATTTGGTGGGATGTCAGATGCGATGGTGAAACATTTTGTGGAACAGATGCAGTCTGAATTTGAAATGAGTCTTGTTGGTGAGCTAAACTATTTTCTTGGTCTACAAGTTAGACAAATAGAGGACTCCATATTCATTTCTCAGAGCAAGTATGCAAAGAACATAGTGAAGAAGTTTGGTTTAGAAAATGCTAATCACAAGAGGACTCCTGCTCCTACTCATCTAAAATTATCCAAGGATGAACATGGTGTCAGTGTGGATCAAAGTTTAAATAGAAGCATGATTGGGAGTCTATTGTATCTCATAGATAGCAGACCTGACATTGCTTTTACTGTTGGAGTTTGTGCCAGATATCAATCTGAACCTAAGGCTAGTCACTTGAGTTACGGGATATTGTGATGTTGACTGGGCTGGGAGTGCAGATGATAGGAAAAGCACTTCAGGAGGATGTTTCTTCCTAGGGAACAATCTGATATCATGGTTTAGTAAAAAGCAGAAATGTGTGTCTTTTTCTACTGCTGAAGCTGAGTACATAGCCGCAGCAAGTAGTTGCTCTCAACTTGTTTGGATGAAGCAGATGTTAACAGAATACAATGTCAAGCCAGATGTCATGACATTGTACTGTGATAATTTGAGTGCTATCAATATCTCTAAGAATCCTATTCAACACAGCAGAACTAAGCATATTGATATAAGGCATCATTTTATAAGAGAATTGGTTGAGGACAAAGTTGTTACATTGGAGCATGTAGCTACAGAAAAACAGTTAGCTGATATCTTCACTAAAGCATTAGATGCAAACCAATTTGAAAGTTTAAGAAGTAAATTGGGAATTTGCATACATGAAGATTAATTTTGCTAGAGAGTGTATTAAGCAGTTGTATTATTTATTAGAAATTGATTTTATTCAACTACTGATAGCATACAAGTTTGAAGTACATCATTAGTTACATATTATTCCAACCCCCTGCATCTAGAAAAGCTTTCCAGTCTTCATCCCAATCATCATCAACAGCTTGTTGTTGCACAGGAAGCTTTTTGCTTGGTTTCATGGTTGTTTCTGAGGTTCTGCCTGTCCTTTTGGCGCCTGAAGTAGTTGCAGCTGCAGTCATTGTTTTGCTTATCTGCTGAGGTGGATCTGAAGTCGTGCTCTTTTGCTTGAAGTTCTTTGCTGCACCTTTGCTGTTTGTCTGGCTCATTCTTGGTTGCTGAGTGGTGCTGCTAGTAGAAAGGCTTGTGTTTATAATATAAAACAAAGAGCATAGTTTGTATCAACTGAACAGTCTATGTGTTGGAACTTGTGTTTTTGGGAAGCATGATGTTTGACCATGTCTTTATGTCAGAACATTGTGTTTGGTGATTGTCAAATTGTGGCTAAAAAGGGGGAGAGTTAGCCTAGGTGTGTAGAGTGTACCCTATATCTGGTGTGGTGCAGATGTTGAGGGGGAGTGTGCATGTTGAACAGCTGGTTATGCTGCTTCTGGTTTTGAGGGGGAGCACTATTGTTGATTGTTGAAAATTGTAGCTGTTGAAGATGGTGCTGCAGCAGAGTTTTGTGTGAAGTGAAGTCTTTATTGAAGATGCTTCTGCTTGAAGTTTCAAAAAATTATTCAAGTTTATTCCACTGCTGAAGTCTCTGTAGGTGCAGAGATTGTTTTAGCCAAAATTAGCCAAAGGGGGAGATTGTTAGTTTCTTGGATTGGCTGGAATTTTGGTAAAACAAAGGTTGTTCAATGTTGATGTCAAGGTGGTGATGTTGCAACATTGAGTCTTAACACTGGGCTGTGTTAAGTGTTTAAGTTGGATGTCTGATGTCACATGCGATGTTGTGACATCAGGTCTACAGAATTAATAACATCAGGTTTAGTGATGTTGTTAGGGTTTGCGTTTTAGCTGGAATTGTGGAGAGCAGGTAGTCTCATTGGTTGCGGATATCTTGGGATAGATATTCTCTGTTGCATAGAGATTTGATGCAGATTTGTAGGAGGTTTAAAGGCTGAAGATTTAAGAGGATTTTGAGAGAGAAAATCTGTTTTGAAGATTTAGTTTTAAATAACAAATTAGGTCAGATATTGTAGCAGGTCCAAGTCCAATTAAAAGAGCTATATAAAGCGCAACAATCCTAAAGGAAAAGTAACGAAGAAAAAGAGCTAAAGACTGAGAGTCGTTTGTGTCTTCGTGTATGTTTTGTAAACCATTCTAGTGTGAATTGGTGTTGTCGTTTTGAGTTGTTCTTGATCAAAGCTGTGAAGCAGAATCAAGTAGTGTTATTCAAAGTGTGTGATCTTTGAATTGTATCACTGAAGTGTTTTAGGGATTGAGTAGTGTTCTCATACTTAAGTGGTCTCTTAAGTAGAAGGTTCATTAAGTAGTGATTAAGTTTAGGAGATGTCAACTGGGTTGTTGAGTCTGTAAATTAATACTACTGAGAGTGAAATTCATCCCTGGCTTGGTAGCCCCCAGACGTAGGTAGTTAGACCGAACTGGGTGAACAATTCATTGTGTTAATTTATTGCTTGTTATTGCATTGTCCATTGCAGAGTGTGTTGTTGTGACATCGCACTTAACATCACACATCTGGTACCAGAATTTCATGAATTATTGGACGAATTGGGTGATGCAAAAATCTTCACAAAGATAGATCTTTGCTCAGGCTACCATCAAATCAGAGTTTCTCTGGAAGACATTCATAAAACAGCTTTCCAAACATTCGATGGCCATTACGAGTTTCTCGTTATGCCTTTCGGCCTCTCAAACGCACCCTTTACCTTTCAGGAAGCTATGAATGAATTATTACGACCTTTCCTTCGACGATTTGTTTTAGTATTTTTTGATGATATATTAATTTACAACTCTTCACTAAATGAGAATTTGATTCATTTGGATATTGTCTTTAGCCTCTTAAAGTCGAATTCGTTTATTGCCAAATTGTCAAAGTGTGTTTTTGCAGTGGATACGGTGAATTACTTAGGTCATATTATCTCTAAAGGGGGGTGTTTCCACTGATCTAGACAAGGTCTAGGTAATTTTGGATTGGCCTGTACCACGTTCTCTCATGACATTAAGAGGTTTTCTCGGTCTCACCATTTTCTACAGACGCTTTGTGTGCCACTACGCCACTCTTGCCGCTCCGATCACCGATGTACTTTGTTCCATTAAGTTTTCTTGGAGTACAGAGGATGAAGTCACCTTTACAAGATTAAAATAGATAATGGCCGACATGTCGGTCCTGGCCTTGCCAGATTTTACAAAAACATTCATAGTTGAAACAGACGCTTCGGGTGTTGCCATTGGTGTTGTGCTCTCACAGAACGGTCATCCAATCGCTTTCTTCAGCAAGAAAATGTGTCCCCAGCTGCACCCCTCTTTGGTATATGTCCGCAAAATGTTTGTTGTTACAGAAGCAGTTAAAAAGTGGCGTCAATATCTAATTGGACAACAATTTCACATTTATACAGACCAGAAAAGCCTTAGAAATTTGTTACTTCAGAAGATTGAAACTCCCGAGCAACAAAAATGGGCCTTTAAATTACAAGGATTTAACTTTGAAATTATCTATAAACCAGGGCGCACTAACCTGGTCACTGATGCTCTTAGTTGGAAGTTTCCCGCCGAGAAATTCTTGCTGCTTGTTGTTTCTTCCCCAATTCCAGAACTGATAACTTATTTGTGCCTCTTTTATGCTACAGATCTCCAAGGACAATCCTTGGTGCTGAGTAAACAGTTAAAAGTTAATGGAAACTACAAGTTTACAAATGGACTGATTTTTTTAAGGACAAAATCTTCATACCTGAATGTGACAAACTGCGCTTGGCGCTCCTCCAAGAGTTTCATAACACACCGACAACGGGTCACTCGGGTGTCAAACCTACCATTACACGCCTCGGCGCATCCTTTTCTTGTCCTAGACTTCACACAGATGTAAAAAAAATATATCAAACACTATTCAACTTGTCAACATAACAAGTACCTGACACAAAAAAAGAAGGGTCTTCTAAAACCTTTGTTGACACCTGACCAAGTCTGGGAAGAGCTTACCATGGACTTTGTCACCCATCTTCCAAACTCCTATGGTCACACGGTTATCTGAGTCATTTGTGACCGTCTTACGAAATATGTCCATTTCATAGCTTTACCCTCATGATTCACAGCTTCTGATCTGATCACTCGCTTCTCTGTCGAGATCTGTCATCTTCATGGTATTCCCAAGTCCATCGTTTCTGACCGAGACCCTTTGTTCCTCAACACATTTTGGAAAGAACTGTTCAAGATTCAAGGAATAACCCTTAGATACAACACTGCTTACCATCCCGAAACGGATGGACAAACAGAAGTTGTAAATCGGAGTTTGGAAACGTACCTGAGGTGTTTTACTAGACCAACCGAAGAAGTAGTTCAAGTACTTGCATCTGGCAGAGCTTTGGTACAATACTACCTTTCACTCCGCCATTCAAATGACGCCTTTTACGGCCTTGTACGGTTGTCCACCCCCACCATCCCTGACCATCTTTCTGGGTCCACTGATGTCGCCTCCTTAGACTCTTCCCTACAGCAGAGACAAGAAATTCTAGATCAGCTTAAACACAACTTAATCAAAAGCAGAACTCAAATGAAAACACATGCAAACAAAAAAAAAGACTCCTTTTTACCTTCAAGGTCAGTGGTTCAGTTCTCCTTCGACTCCAACCATACAAACAGAAAACTGTAGCAACAAGAACCTCGCAAAAGCTCGCTAAACGGTTTTTTGGACCCTTTACGGTGATCAAACGCGTGGGTGAATTCACATATGCTTTGGATCTTCCATCTTCTTCGAAGATTCATCCAGTTGTCCATGTTTCAATGTTAAGACCTTATTTTGGTGAACCGACAACACGACCATCTCAACTACCCTTAAATTTTTCAGATGTTTTTTTGAAGGGTGGATTTATTCAAATAGATCGAACCAAAGAAAAAGGAAAATCTAACACTTTTCCTACTGAAGACTCAAGGGAAGGAAACATGGTAACTCTAGAAGTACATGCAGCGATTGATAAAAAGCAGAAACAAGTTAAAGAGGACTTGCAAGTACCAAAAGTTGAGAGTGAGATTGGTTCCAATGCGTTTCTGAGGGATAATAAACACAAGTCACATGCTTCTCTTACCAAATCCCACAATTCAACGACTATTATTCCAATCCACCGCCCCAATTCCACGTGCCCCACTAAGTCCTGTCCCCCACTATCTCCAACCAAATCAATTCCCATCAATTCTGGGCCCACACGTCACTTTCCACCGCCCCACTATCTCCTACTACAATGCCTAGCCTGCATCAACCATTAAATGACCCTATCCCTTTTTCTCCTTCACACGTTAATTCTTCCACGCATGCCCATCCAGTTTCCAACTTTTCCCGACTTCCCAACACTACTTTCCCTAATACATCACAGCCGACATCCACTAAATCCCCTCAACCTCCATTCCCACAAGACAGATCGCAAATGACTCAATTTCCTTTTGGGCCATACGACCCTCTCACATTCTCTGATTTGGACCTTGAGGACATGGTCACACTTGGGCCCGGGAGTATTGTTAGGATGCAGAATAACAGGCCCACTCGCAACAAAAGAAAGCCCAAATGGATGGAGGGTTGCATCCAATATTAGGAGGTGTATCAGTCTTTTTATTTTAATATTGTATGTTATTTTCAGTTCTGGCCCAACCCGTTTATTAGAGAATCAAAACCCTACTATTTATAGTGTAACTCTTGGCTGAAGAATATTATGGAAAAAATGTTCAAGTTATTTTATGTTTGTCTTTCTACCCTAACTTAGATTTGATTGTCATTCTTAGTGTAGATTTATCATGTAACATTTACATAATTAACGTTTTTAGTAGATCTTTCTTATTTAAAACATTAATGACAACAAAATTTCATTTGGGCATTATATTAGGTTAGACAATTGTTCACCTCAAAGAAACTAATTTGTTAACTTATTGTGGTTGATAGAGACTTTGGCATGATAAGTTTCATCGAAGATTATTTTCAACTTTAGTTAATTTCCTACTGTCACTTTCATATTGACAAAAAATATTGGAGCCAAATGCAAAAAATATATGTTGAAGGATATACAAGCTTCAATAATGTATTTTTGGAGAAAGATTGTATACTCTCTTAGTTTGGATACATATGAGCTAGTTTGTAAAACTTTGAACGTTAGTGAAAAAAAAGGTTGTGACCATACCAAGAAGGCAAAAGGCAGAGATATTGATCATTTTGCCATGGGCGATGATTAGAAGAAGGCTTACAAGCTACATGATAAAGCTAGAACATGTGTCCTATATTCCATTTCCAGCAAGAAATATGATAAGGTCGCCAACATTTAATCAACAAAGACTATATATAGTTATGTGTCCTATATTCCATTTCCAGCAAGAAATATGATAAGGTCGCCAACATTTAATCAACAAAGACTATATATAGTTCATTGTGCCTTAACTCTAAAGAAAGCATGCATGTGAAATAATCCAAAGTTAATGCTTTGATAAAGAAGTATGAGTTGTCAAAATGGAAGATGATGAAAGGGTTGAAAGGGTGTTTTCTATATTCCAAACTTTGGTCATTGTCATACCCTAAAAGTTAGCCCTGCTCATTTCTACTTTTCATCTGATTTTGGATCTTTAATTCATCTGCATACCTTCATGTCAAATTCATGCATACAATCCATTTGCATTAACATTTTCAAAAAACAAGTATTATAAGTTTGTATAACTCACAAGAAAGCTAGGGTTTGCCCAAGAATTAAGCTTAAAGGTCTTTGGTGGTGCATTCAAGTTGGGAAAAGCCTATCTTTTGAGCCAAGTTCTATAAAACCCTAATCTACTAACTTTTAGCACTCATGGTTCTTGTGTGTTGCATTTTGGTATGGATTTAATCATGATTTGCAAAAGGTCACTCTGGTCAATTGTGGAGGTGTGTATTTGATTGATTGGCCTCTTGATGGGCCTTCCTCCATATGTTAGTCCTTTAAGTTCTTGATTTGGTTTTAAGGCATTGCATTAAGGAAATTCAAAAGTCATGTCAAATTCAAGAATTGGGTTTATTTGGCAAAGGATCAACACAAAGACAAGGTCACAATTTAGAGGAAAACTCAATCTATCAAGTTTCAAATCCATTTTCATTTACAAGATATCAAGGTTCACATTTCCAAAACATCGCATTACAGACCATTACACACAAAGTCCAAAACCTACAAAAAAATTACGACTTTGACCTACTGTTGACTTTTTGGTCAACCAGTTAATCAAAGTTAACTCTACTAGTCCTAACCCTAATTACAGCATTTTCTTCATTCCTGAGTTATCCATAGCCTTGTTCTTCATAATTATTGACTTTTTTCATCAAAGTTCCAAGCCTTTATTAATCCTTCAATCCATGCCCTCTCTTGCCTACAAGGACATAAACAAAGCATCATTAGCAATCCAAACCAACCTCAATTTCAAACATTGCATTTTAGAATCCAAACCATAGTATATTCATTCAAACACAAGCAATCCAATCAAGTCTCAAGCATAGTATAGACATGTTCACTTAACATCATCACAAAATCTTAACCACAGCATGAACACATACATGACTCAAAGCATCAATAGCTAGATACTAAACCTTGGCTGCCATTTTTACATCATTTAGCATAGCATAGCATAGCATTACCAATTGTGTCATTCAGATTTCAATTACCTTAACCTTGCTCTACCACAACCATTTTATACTAATTTCAAACTTCAACTTAGCATTCAATTAATCATCCATTTAAGACATTTCATCCAATTTAGCAATGATGTATAGCCAAACTCTTCATGAATTTAATACTAACTCCGTCTTTTTTTAAGCAATGTCACTAACCAAACTAGCTAACCGACCATATTTTCACTTTAATAATTCAACATCATAACTTAATTCATAATAGAGACTCTTAGAAATTAATAAATCAATAGCATGTGGTAATAAGCTAACACTAGTTCAACACGGTCATAAGCATAACAACTTTGCCCTAACTGCCATTTGATAGAGCAATTTTAACAACTAACACTTGATTAGATCTTTAATAGAGCATCTAACAATAAACCAAATGCACAGTAGCTCATAACAGATATAATACCTAATTGACTAACTTCACTTGATTAACACATAACACAAATCGAATTGGGCTACTCACCTTAAACTAACTCCATTAACAGTTTTTTAACAGAGCATCAAATCCTAACTGAACCACTAATTTTCCCTAACATCACCACTAGCAACTAACTGAATTAATAGAGTTAACATCTTCCTCACTAACTAACCGAGTTCAAGGCAACAAACTAGCATTTAACAGAGAAATTATCAGCCAATATTCAACAGGCTGGCAATTGAGTGTAATCAAATTCCTACTTAACTAACTAAACCCATCCATAACTAACTTTAATAGACTTTGTAAGAGTGATATAACGTTTAACTAATTTGCACGATGAAGGATTAATAGAATTGAACAGAGTTAACATTCCAAATCACCATATAATTAACATTTCAATCATTTTCATCACTTCACCAACGAATCATTACAGAATCATCACCTATCCTCACACTTTCACTCTGAATTTTGATCTCACTCTCATTGCACTCTCACCACAAATTCATCAATCTCTCTGAACTTCTGCAATCACTCACAACTTTCTGCACTCATGCAACAAGAAAAGAAATGAGATTTAGGCTTACCCGCTAGAGGTGATTTCCGGTGCGGCGGAGTTGAAAGAACTGAACACGTGATCTGAACACGGGACATGAGCAATCCTGCCTGCATTGACCTATGCTTCTCCCTTGGTCTTGGCTGGCCTCGATTGGGCCTTAGGCCCATGGATTACTCACCTGCACCCTTTCCATGTGCACACCCCCTCCTCTGAGTTTGTTGTGGCTTTGGGCTTAATTCCAGACCCAAACCATAAATTACTCCATATACACCTATCTTCTGTGTTGCACCTCCCTGGTTCTCTAGTTTTTTTTTTATCTTTTCCCTTTTTATTATTTTTCTCTAATTGTTTTAATTCATGTTAATTTCATTTTGAGATGTTTGTTAATGCATTTTTTATATGAAACATACTTGGAAATAACATGTGATTTTAGGTTGTATTTGCTTAATTTCATTTAATTCAGGTTTTGATTAAAATAATCAAATTAGTAGCATTAGTTAGAATTAACCAATAATATTTCAGGATTAATTTTTTAATTAGATTTTAGATGTATTAACCATGTTCCTTTAGATTCTAGGCTATATTGAGTTCTCTTAGAACATAGGTTTAGAAATTCCTTGTGCCTGAGTTTTCAACGGGATTCTACCATGTGTGATTAAGTTGATCAAAGTTTTTTTTATCAACTAAATCCGTTGACATGTGATTATTCCCTTTGTCAATTCAAGTGATTAGAAGGCTCTTGATCACTTGATAAGACTGGTCACTTGTACTGGAGCTGCATTGGATCCTTCAAGCCAAATAATTCAGGACTTCATACACAAGTCAATAAAAGTCATACAGAACATTGTAGACAGATTGGACACTGGATCATTGTTCAAGCACAACAAAGGTTCTTCTCCAACACTTGTTAGTTCTTACACGAATTGTGTGCCGCAAGCCTTAAGCAACGGAGAATGATGAGAGGGATTATTCTTATCCTTATCTAGAGTATCTTTGAGTATGGGGCGTAGTCCTCAATTATTCAAAGTATTCGCCTTCGTTCATAAACATTAGTGCGATTCAAGTCTAATATTTGATAAGTCTTCTTCCACATAGATGTAGAGACATACTAGATATCAAGACCCTGACCTTCGGGACTTCTTCCTTTTCTTTTCCTTCCTCTTTTAAGACTAAAACCATTTTTGCAAATGAACTAAAAAACACTTAAAAATTTGATGTGGATTGTACGCCATGAGCCTTAAGCAATGGAGAATGATGAGAGGGATTATTTATACTTTTGTCTATAGTACCTTTGAGTACAGGGCGTAGGCCCTAGCTATTCAAAGTATTCGCCTTTGTTCATAGACTTTAGTGCAATCCAAATCAATACAATCTCTTTTTCAAAATTAAAATCAAATCACAACCCATCAAATTCATTTTTTTTTCCGCCTTAGGGTATCATTTCAAAAACCTTTTTACAAAGGACATGTTACTTTCGTTCTATCGCAAACAAACAACGCTTAAGTCTCCCATGCGCGAGCATACAAGTAACGTTTAACAGCTAGAACGTGAACGTTAATAGTGTTCAATAAAAACAACCAACAAACACTCATTTTCTACCCTGAACTACGAAGCCCTGATTTCCTTATTGCACTATGAGGATACGTAGGCACAGGATTGCGAGATCTTGGCGAGCACACTAATTTAAAACTCTTTTCCCCGTTTAGCAAGTAATCTTTAGTTAGTAACACTCATTCGTGCAAGAACAATCAAAATGGTTCTCGTTGAGTACAACAGATGTGAAGGGTGCTAATACCTTCACCTTGCATAACCGACTTCTAAACTCAAATTTGGTTGCGACAACCATTTTCTTCACCTTTTTCCTTTTGAATAAATAAAATTTGGTGGCCACTCTGTATTTTTCGCGTAGCAACAGTCATTAGACTAAAATCTTGAACAAGATCTATACCACTGTAGATCACTTCAAGAAAATTCTAAGGATTTTTCTAAATAAATGGAGACTAAATGTAACTGCTATTAAGGATTTCAAAAATAAGAGAAATATGGGTGAAATGTAATAAATAAATTTTCAAAACTTTATGGAAAATGGTCGGTTTATGTTACTTGAGTGTAGTTTCAGGTATGATTATGTTCTCTTTTTGCTCACTTTATTCTTATTGGTAATTATATAAATTTTAAAATGTTTAAGGAGTGACTGTGCACTAACATCATGAATTAGTCCTCTAGAGTCGTGAGAACCCTGGTAGTTTTGATAGTGATTCCCTTTCTCTTCCTGTTCTTACCAGGAATAAATGGCAGAGACAAATACTAAATGTTTCAATGTTCAAGACTTCGCATCACTATATTCTAATAAGGAAGTGATTTCTTCTTTTCAGTGGAAAATAAGACTCTCAAATACTGGACACGAGGATGATGTGATTTTAGAACCATGTTATGAGGGAGAAATGGCCAATATGGTCACCCTGGATGGCTCAACCACCCCTACTTCTACTTGCACCTCTAGCTTTTTCATGATTTTGAGGTTTTCATACCTTTTACGCCATTTGAAGTCAAGTTTCTAGCAATTGCAAATGTTACTCCTTCTTAGATTATGCCCAACATCTGGGGAATTATTGCCATATTCGAAATTATATGTCGATAATTGGAAATTTTTACTACCATCAGGGTATTCTTCTCTTTTTATGGCATCAAAATCAGTTCCAAAAGTGACTGGGTGGCGTTATGCGGTCCACCAGGTAGAAAATTGCTAAAACCTCACTCAACTCCTTACAAGGACTTGTATGATAAGTTCATGAGTGTTAGAGGGTGAAACTGTGCCTCAATAGTAACAGTTGGGGCGACTGGAGTCCCTTGCTTTCCCCTATCTTAGACAAGTGAACCAAAGATCATTATTGGATTTGAATTTGATTACCTTACCCAAGATGAGAAATAGGGGGTTCAAGTATTGAATGATTTTGAATTCATGAGCTCAAGTTCCATGATCACTCCAGATCAAGAAGACGATAATAAGATAGACAAATACTTGGGTGAGTTTATGGTCGAAAAACCCTTGCTTTTAGGTTGTTTATACATTACATTATTTTATAATTTTCGTGTGCCTTTCTTGTAGATAAAATGTCTAAAATTACGCTAGATGAAAGAAAGGAGCGAGTAGTCAGGAAGAAGGATGGACGTCAACCTACGGACATCCCTAAGATTCTCCCAGGTGGCCAAGTAAAAATGGATGGAAAAAGGTGTGTCAAGGAGTATGACCTGGGTGCTTCCCGCCTCTCTAAAATCCAATAGCAATGAGAGGGTACTGTACAGGTTCCGAAGGATGGTCAGATAATTATTGCTGAAGAAGGTAATTATGAGGTGGAATCTTTACCAATGAAGGATACTTCTCGCCCACAAACCTTCTTTGTGGAGTAATCCTTTGTTGGATTCCATCAAGTTTATCGAGGGTCGCCTCCCCTTACCCTAGTATTTCCCCATTGATTACAAGGGCCTTCATGAGAAGTTGCCCCTCGACCTATTAAGGATGGCAGAAACTACTTGACGGGTCCAGCGAGAGAAGTATATCCAAGCGCGCAACAGCCCAAGGGAGCGTCGCCTAACGTTAATAGAAAGCGAGGACCTTAATAGAAGAAAATGATAATTTAAAGTCCCTACTCAAAATGTTGGCGTTAGAGGCACATGCTTATGCTACCATAGAAAAGAGACTAAAGGGGTATCTTGAGGGAGCCCTCAACTCTCTGGAGAAACTTGGGGGGAGTATCTACACTCAAGGATGACCTAGTGGAAATTTCTGAAATTACTTCGAGCGAAAGAAATAGCAAATAGCCTTCCTCTATCTAGGTTTAGACTTTAGCCAAATAAATTTGTTTATGGTGGAATGCAATGACCAGTTAGTGGATGACGAGGAGGTCTCTCCTACTAGTAGGGTCGCCTTAACTAAACACCAGGAAATAAAAGGTGTTGTTAGCCTAGGGAATACTTTTGAGGATCAATGGGCTTAGGGCTTATTTATTCATTCCTTTAGCGATTTTTTTTGTAATGGTGCCCAAAGGGCTTATGTAATTATTTTTATTTTCTAGGCCCTTATAGGTTGTTTAGTACTCTTTTTGCCACCTTTGGGTCTTAATTAAGTGACAGGTTTGCATACTCTCATTTTATTCATGTGGATTACTTCACAATGTGTCTTGGTAGTGTCGTGGTTTTGTAATGGCGACGATTCCTTTGAATAGGTTTTGACTTTGTTGTTATCTTAGAAAACAATTATTCCTGCATTAGTGTGATAATATTGCCACTGGGGTGAGAAGGATTCCTGCATGAGAATCCAAAATATGTGATCGTCTTGAGGGGCAGAAAGGAATCCTTCTTGAGGATCCACTAGTTGTAATTGCTTCAAAAGAGAGACAAGGATTCCTTAGCGATGATCCAAGATATATGGTTATCTCATATGGAGGTTTCGATAAGATATATATCATTCTTCAGTTTCCTGCAAATAAAACAATAATATTCCTAACTTATTAAGACATGAGGGGCCCCATTAAAAACCCCTACGCCTTATTGACAACACAAAGGAAAAGAGTGATCCACACTAAATAAAGAATATCACGAATTTAACCTTACAAACGACAAAGAATGTAACTTGCCTAAATAAACAAACACGGTAAATGAAATTAAGTTAAACATGGCTTAACACATAAACAATTAAAATAATTTAATAATATCTTTTGATGTCACCTTTGTGATTTCCTAGAATGAAGTGGTCAGACCCTCATCTTTGGAAATCATTTCTCGTGGCTATGCTCCCAACTTTATGCCTACAAAATTTACTCCCATTGCTATCATTTTTTTCAACTTTAGACTTTTGAGTTAAAACTTCCTATAAATCTCTTGATCCCTCTGGATGACCCCGACTCACCCATTTGGGAGTGTGTAGTTCATGTAAATATATAATCTAGACAATGAAGCTCCCAGCTGGTTGAAAGTGGGTTTCCATATAATCATATTATATGAGGAAGGTGCATCTATAACAAGGTACCTTAACTTAATCTACTTGGTGTTTTCCTTTACTCTAAATGCATTAGTCAGTGTTATATAGTGTTTCACCTGAACTTGTTCACCCAAAAATCCTAATATTGATCCTTGAAAAGTTTTGAGCTCGTCTAGGTCCAGAGGAAGCCTTTCAAAAGCATCCCAATAGAGGATGTCTGTATATATTCCTTGATCAATCAGTACCCTTTTAATCTCCTAATCTTTACACCTCACTATAATGACCATGGGGTCGTCCTTATACAGATGAATGCCTGCAGCATCTTCCTCATATTTTGGGCCTTCCATCTCAAGCAAATTAGAGCTCTGATGGTTAGGATTTGGAAAATGTATCTTCTGCGGACAGAGCTGGTCTCTCAACCCTTGAAGAATCCTTCTGCGACGCTATTAAGGGTGTGGCATACAAAGTTGTAGCCACCCCCTAGCTCGTCTCGTTTCCCTTTTTGGATTTGAGGTTCCTAGAAGTATCTTGCCACTAAGAGCTAGATTTTCCTGGGCTTTGTGTGAAGTCTCCCTTGATGTATTTATTTAGGTGACCTTCGTTAACCAAGTGCTCTATCTTCTTTTGGAGTTGATAACAATATTATGTATGATGCCCTTTAACTTTATGGAACTTGCACCATTTGTTAGGCTTGGGTCCAATGACATCTGACTTGGGAGCTGGAGGTTGTGGGATATCGTTCATGTGGAGGACTTCTCGTCATATCTGATCACAACGAGTGTTTAAGGGCTTGAAGCTCACTACGGGGTTTCTTGATTTCTTTAACATCATCTTATCTCTGACTGGCAAGGTGTAGTGATTCTTCTATGACTCTTGTGAGCTACCAGGATTAGAGATATATTCTTTTACATCTATGGCTTTATTTTTAGAATTGTTTCCCCGCTCTTTACATAACATTCCATACGTGTCATCACCTCGTCTAAGGAAGTCATAAGCATCTTGGAGAGGGATTCACTAAAATGTACTGCCCTAAGCCCATTTTGAAATGCTCTTACGAACATTTCCTGGTTGGGTTGGATGAACTTGATTGTCGCCACATTGAAATGAGAGAGGTACTCCTTCAAAGATTCAGAGGGACCATGACGAATGTTTAAAGGATGGTAGCTGATCGGAAAAATAGCAAGTGTACTATTTTCACCGATGTAGTAATAATAGGGGTTTATCCCCAGTATCGATCTCGAAGACTGCGTAGGAAATATAAGTTTGATAATGATTCAATTAAACAAAAATTCCTTTGGGTTTTGGTTTTGTTTTGAGAAAAATTAACAACAGAGAGAAAAGATAGCAGAAGAATAAAATTGACTTTAAAACGATATAAGAAAGCATGCCAGGGCAAGGTGTATGAATTGCTCTGCATTAACCTAAATCCTTATTTGAGGAGACATTGCCTAAAACAAACTCTTACCGAATCTTAAGACTGTTTTTCCCTAATTCCTTAGTCAGAAAAACCTTTGATATTCATCCTATACCCTAATTCCTTAGCAGTTTAGGAAGAATATCAAGCATTGTATTTTAACAAGATTGTTACGGTTACTACATGGTATCCCTATTCCTAGGCAATATCTACTGTAATATTATTATGCAAAAAGCGTTAAGTTGGTTTGTCCGACCTAAACCTTAACCATAAATCAAATTCCATTGGTCCGATAGAAAAAGCATTAAGAATTTTGCACAATAAAGTAGATTAATAAAAAGCACCTATCTCATAAAATAAAGGAAATTAGAGTCAATACAATAGCAATTCAGGGACACCCCCTAGCATTGGGGGGTTTAGCCGCTCATAATATTCAAAGAGATTACAACAGAAAAGTTAGACATTACAGGATAAATGGATTGCTTTGATCTTCAATCGCGAGTGCTCATGAAAATCTCTGTTCTCTGAATCCCTTGAAAGCACCCCTTCTTATCGTAAAATTCGTCTGTAGTCTAAAAAGTATCTTTTTCTTCTCAAAACACATCTAAAATACTCTCAAGTCAATTACATAAGTCGGTAAATACCCAAAGTACCCTCAAGGATCCCAAAAAGTGAAAAAACCAAAAATCAAGAAAATCAGCAACTAACACGCCCCAGCCAACACGGGCCGTGTCAGCTGACACGGGCACCCGTGTTGGCCCTCTGTATCTCATAAAACATGTGAAATTGTTCCAAGCTTGACACGGGCACCTGTGTCAGCCCACTGTATCTTCTTCAATTTCCATCTTTTTGGTTCCTTCCTGACACGGGCCGTGTCAGGCCACTGTATCTTACCCAAAAACTCATTTGAACTTCTGGAAACTCCGTTTTCTTCGCACGGGTTCTTCAGGCTTTTTCATATAGACCTGAAATCAGCAGAAATACCACACAAACGCGTAAAATGCTATAAAAAGGAAATAAATCAAGCATGCGAGAATAAAACAAGAAACGTAAAATTACTTTAAGATACAACGAAAAGACTAACGAAAGTATTACCGATTCATGGAAAAAGTACCGAATAAGTGGCGGAAACGTAGTAGGAATGGTGACTGATCACAACCCCAAACTTATCACATTGCTTGTCCTCAAGAAATGTTCGAGGCAACAGAAAGGCCATCCCCAAATTATCAATTATCACTTACCACAATACCGCCGACATCTTTCGCAACTTCTCTTTTCACCGTACCAACAAAGTTTCCCGCTTTCCCGAACCGAACATTCTAATGCACTTCCATATCAAAGCACCTTCTTCACCTGTCAGCTTTTTCTCATTCTCACCAAAATAACTCAGGTTAAAGTGTTTACACTCAACAGTCAACGTATGCAAAATCAACTCTTAAACTTAAATACCGTCTAATATCATTTCACACACATACACACACACACACACTTTTGGAGGACTTTACAGGTTGTAATGGGACTTAGGGTTAAAGGTGGGATAAACAAGAAAATGGAAAACAAGTGTTTTTGGTTCAGAATTAGTGTTGTTATTCTTTTCACTGTGTCATTTGCATTACTTAACATTTGGGTAACAAACACTTTTCATGAAAATCCTTTAGCTTCTACTTAATCATATCTCATGAGCATGTTTTCATAATTTTCAAGCTAATTTCCTTTCTAGGTAAGTGCGTTATTCTTTTCTTATCTATTTTTCTTCTCTTTTTTTTCTTCTTCTTTTTTTTCTTTCTTTCTATCACAAATTTTTCTTTTTCTTTTTTTTTTCTTTTCGCACTTACCTAGCTGATATTGGTGTCTCAACCCCAAACTTATAATTCTTACACAGATAAAAAACTAACAACAACTATCTGAGCGGGTAGGGAAGTGTTTGGGATTATGGTTTACATGATGAGGTTATAAACAAACAAAGGGAAAAATGGATCAAAATGGGTTAACGAAGGATAACATACGAAGGGTGGCTAGAAAGGCTCAGGGTTAAACAAAAACAAGTGCCTCAGTGTGCATATGTGTGCAGTCAAATTCCAAAAGACAGCAAGCAAGCTCAGAGTGATAAAGACATACTTGAACCCTCTCATAATGACTAAGTATTTGGCTTTGCATAATACACAATGGTTGGTCTAGGTTAACAGGTTGCAAAGTTCTCCTAATGTTGTGCATCTTCCTATTCGACTCTGGTGCACATCAATCCAATATCGGTATAGTATCAGAAAGTTGTGTCCAATCATCCTCTTCAGCGGTATCATCCTTTGGGGGCTTGATAACACGAATTTATATAGCATATTTGATTTAATTCTCATAAATATTGTTATCATTTTCTTTTAATTGTTTTACTTTATTTTATTATTATGCAGGTATTTCTATTGTTTCAGGTATTTATGTTATTAATGCATGCTTGAGAAATAATGAAGAAATGAAGATAAATTTGAGAAGAAATTGATTCATAAAGTCAAAGAAATGGAAGGAGGCTTAAATAACAAAAGAGATGTGGTGCAAAAGAAGAAAAGAAATGGATTATAAAGCCCAGCCCAAAATCATGCACGTGAATAACACACGCAGTAAAGTGGAGCATTTGTTATTGAGGCCCCCGCCTCAGCAAGGGAGGCGCCCGCCTCCAAATAAAACAAAATAATATTGAGGCCCACGCCTCAGGCCCAATGAAGAAGGGAGGCGATCGCCTCTTACCGTTATTGCTCCATTCCACTTTTTCCTCGAATCCAAAACCAATATTCAATTTTCTAGCCGTTGAGAACGAATATTTCTCAAACCCTTCCTATCTTCTCTCTCTACTGAGTCACGAGAATCACGAAAGTATCTCCACCATTTTCTCAACCTAGAGGTTACACGAGCTTTATAAATACCCAGCGATTGAATATCAAAGGGGGCCTCCCCTCTTTTGCTCGTTCTTTTTCATACCAGTTATTTTTCCAGCAATATTCTCAGAGCTCATTTTTACTTCCCCAACCCAACCTGCAATAGATTTCTACATCGGAAATCTATTGTTCCTTTAGTTTGTTTCTAAGCTTCAGAATTTGTTTAGGCTTTCGTTTTTAAGTTTCTGCAATAAATTTGTATTCGGATCGAAGTTGGTACTAGAAGTTTCTACTTCAATTTATTTATTCAATTCAATATCAGGTTTCAATTTTATATGTTTTTATTTATTTTCGTATCTAATAATATGCCTGCAACTTTGTTTAATTATTATTGCTGTGATTTTGTTTTGAAAAATATGTCTGGCTAAACCGATTAGATATCGGTATGTAAATTAAGCAAACAAAAGGATCCGAAATAAACTGGCTAAATTACTATTTTATTAAAAATAACTTTTTCTGGTTTTAGTATCTAATTAATAAATTGTCAAGAGTTTATTACGAGAGTAAAAACGATCAAAGGTAAAAATCAATAAAGCGGGAGTTTGAGATTTAAACCGGATAGTAGATACTGAACATTGTTTTTAAAGACAGCGGGAGCGTTTTAAAACCAATTAAATGTTATTTGTTTCCAAAAAGTGTTTTTAAACCCGGCGGGATAGCGAGAGCATACGTTAGGATTTAATTGCATAATCTAAGTCAACAAAGCGAGAGTTTGAGATAAAGGTTTTTAAATAAATATTATTTACTGAAAAGGGAATTTTTATAGTTTAGGAACGAGCCAGTGGAACTTCGGATACCTTAAGTTTGACGAAATACATACTGATATCCGCTTATTAATATTTCATCTAGATTTAAGTTCATTTCCCCTAATCCAATTAAAAATCATTAGCCTTAGATTTACGTAGTAACTTAAGATAACGGTAGATCGATTCATAGTCCTGTGGATATGATATCTTTTTAAGACTACGCGACATGACTGTGCACTTGCATTCTCACGATTATTAGACATACAGTCTACGTGAATCAAGTTTTTGGCGCCGTTGCCGGGGACTATTTCAGTCGATATCGTAACTCCTTTGTTACGCTGTAGAGACTAAGGCACTAATTTACTTTTATCCTTTCCTTGTGTATGCCAAGTACTCGCTCTCAAAGCGAAGACTTGGAGATACCTAATTCTTCTCCTGAACGTCTTATCCGACTAAGACGCCGAATCCAACACACTCATATTCCTGAAGCAGTCGAAGAATCAGTAATGGGTGAACAACCTCGTCCTCTCAAGTTCTACGCTATTCCTTCGCAAGATGAGCCGCACAACAGTATTGCTGCCCCTGCCATCGAGGCAAACAACTTCGAACTCAAACCTTCATTGTTGTCAGCTGTACAACAAAATCAATTTTCCGGTGGTCCTACCGAGGACCCTAACTTGCATTTGTCAGTGTTCCTGCAATACGCAGACACAGTTAAGGAAAATGGCGTAAGCGCAGAAGCGATAAGACTACGTCTTTTCCCTTTCTCGTTAAGGGATAGAGCCAGAGCTTGGCTCCAGTCTCTGCCTGCTAACTCTGTCACCACTTGGAATGAGTTGAAGAAAGTCTTCCTAGCGCGATACTTCCCACCAAGCAAGACTGCTCTGCTAAGAACACAAATTAATGGATTTAAGCAGAAAGAATCTGAATCACTCTACGAAGCATGGGAGCGATTCAAAGACTTAATGAGGATGTGTCCACACCACGGTCTAGAAAACTGGGTAACCATTCATACCTTCTACCACGGACTTCTATACAACACGAGACTGACAGTTGACGCTGCCGCTGGCGGTGCACTTATGGACAAGGATTATAACAATGCCTATAACCTCATCGAAAACATGGCTCAAAACCATTACCAATGGGGTGGTGAACGAACTCAAGTAGAGAAGTCACAACCAAAGAGTGGGATGTACGAAATCAGTGGCCTGGATCATATCAATGCTAAAGTCGACGCGCTTAACCAGAAGTTGGACAACTTGACCATAACACCTCCAGCCACCGTGGCTGCCGTAACTCCAAATTGCGAAATATGTGGAACTCCAGGACATACTGCCCCAGAATGTCAAATTTTAGTTGGAATGCCCACAGACCAGGTGAATTATGCTCAAGGAAATCCATACTCGAATACTTATAACCCAGGCTGGAGAAATCATCCGAACTTTTCCTATAAGAACAATAATGCCTTGTATGCACCTAACCAAGCACCTGCTGTACCGCCAGGATATCAAAAACCAGCCGTAGCCGCTCCAAACGTTCCTAGGAAATCTAACCTTGAATTGATGATGGAAAACTTCATAGCTACCCAAACTCAAACAAACAAAGAATTCCTGAATCAAAATATTCACACGAATGAGCAGATTAAACTATTAGGAAACAAAGTAGATGCTTTAGCCACCCATAATAAAATGCTTGAGACCCAAATTTCACAAGTGGCACAACAACAAGCACCTACTACTGCCCCAGCTGGCACATTTCCAGGACAGCCACAACCAAATCCTAAAGGTCATGCAAACACAGTTATATTAAGAAGTGGAAAAGAATTGAACGGACCTATCGACCCTAGGACTGAAAACCCAGCCATGTACCAGAAACCAGATAAATCAATTGAGAAGGAAGATGAACCAAAGGAAAAGGAAAACAACGAACCAGAGGTCATAGAACAAGAAAAACCTTATGTGCCTCAACCGCCGTATAGACCTCTTATCCCTTATCCTCAAAGACTTATTAGCGCAAAAACCGCAGGGCAATTTAAGAAATTTGTTGAACTTCTGAAACAACTTAACATCACTATTCCGTTTACAGAAGCCATCACCCAGATTCCCTCGTATACTAAGTTCTTAAAAGAAATCTTATCGAATAAGAAAAAGATTGAGGATAACGAAACAGTTACACTTACTGCTGAGTGTAGCGCAATAAGCCAAAACCATATGCCTCCTAAGCTGAAAGACCCAGGAAGTTTCTCCATCCCCTGTGTCATTGGAAAGTTCGTCATAGACAAAGCTCTATGCGACTTAGGAGCAAGCATTAGTGTGATGCCTTTATCCATATGCAAAAAGCTCGACATGGGAGAACTAAGACCAACCAAAATGTCTGTTCAACTAGCTGACCGCTCTATTAAGTATCCCGTAGGTATACTTGAGAATGTGCCAGTACGAATAGGACAATTCTACATTCCCACAGATTTCATAATCATGGATATTAAAGAAGACTCCACAACCCCTATTATATTAGGAAGACCTTTCTTAGCTACCGCCGGAGCAATAATAGATGTGAAGAAAGGAAGGCTAACATTTGAAGTTGGAGAGGAGAAAGTCGAATTCATTCTAACTCAATTCTTACAAGCACCAGCTATAGATGATACATGCTATGCAATCGATGTTATAGAAGAGTGCGTAAGAGAATTAGGGATGGAACAGACTTCATATTCAGATATAATGAAGATCCAAATCCCTCCGATCTTTGAAGATGACAATTGGCGTGAACCTTATCAAGACGATAGTCTGAGCGAATGCTTAGCACTTACGCCCAATCACATGCCTTGCCCGAAAAAGCCAGCCGTGGATCTTAAGCCATTACCCAAGACTCTTAGATATGAATTCCTAGACACCGAGCTTAAACGACCTGTAATCATCAACGCAGACTTAGGACAAGTTGAGACGGAAAAGCTTCTACAAGTTCTAAAAAAATACCCCTCTGCTCTAGGATACAACATTGTTGATCTAAAAGGAATAAGTCCTTCCATTTGTATGCATCGCATTATGTTGGAAGAAGACTGCAAATCTTCTAGAGAGCATCAAAGAAGGATTAACCCGATCTTGAGCACTGTAGTTAAGGACGAAGTAACCAAACTTCTAAATGCAGGAATTATATATCCAATCTCCGATAGTCAATGGGTAAGTCCAGTCCATTGTGTACCCAAGAAGGGAGGCATAACTGTCACGATGAACAAAGCTGGCGAAGCTATAGCAGAAAGAGTCGTGAGTGGCGCCAGAATGTGCATTGATTATAGGAAATTAAATAAAGCCACTCGGAAGGACCATTTCCCTCTACCTTTTATCGATCAAATGCTTGAGCGATTGGCTAAGCATTCTTATTATTGCTACTTAGATGGTTACTCAGGATTCTTTCAAATTCCTATCCACCCTGATGACCAAGAAAAAACTACCTTCACATGTCCTTATGGCACTTTTGCCTATCGACGAATGCCGTTTGGATTGTGTAATGCTCCGGCCACATTTCAGAGATGCATGATGGCGATTTTTGCAGATTTCATAGATGACATCATGGAAGTCTTTATGGATGACTTCTCTGTATGTGGAGAAAGCTTTGAAGGTTGCTTGTCTAATCTAGAAAAGGTGTTGGAGAGATGTGTACAAGTAAACCTCGTTTTAAATTGGGAAAAATGCCATTTTATGGTAAAACAAGGAATTGTACTTGGACACGTAGTGTCTGAAAAGGGGATTGAAGTTGATAAAGCAAAAATTGAAGTTATTGAGAACCTCCAACCCCCAAAGACAGTAAGAGAAATAAGAAGTTTCTTGGGACACGCCTGTTTCTACCGACGATTCATAAAAGATTTCTCTAAAATTTCTAAACCTCTGACCAACCTCCTGATGAAAGATGTTGAGTTTAATTTCGATGACAAATGCCTCAAGGCATTTGAGCAATTAAAAACAGCCCTCATATCCGCACCAATCATGCAACCACCTGATTGGAGATTACCATTTGAAATAATGTGCGACTCAAGCGATTTCGCTGTAGGTGCAGTCCTAGGACAAAGAAGAGACAAAAAGCTTCATGCCATATACTACGCAAGTAGAACCTTGGACCCTGCACAAATGAATTATGCTACCACCGAAAAGGAACTCTTAGCCGTGGTCTTCGCGCTTGATAAATTTCGTTCCTATCTAGTAGGTGCAAAAATAATTATCTACACTGATCACGCTGCTATAAGATACCTATTAACTAAAAAGGACGCTAAACCAAGACTATTGAGGTGGATCTTACTTTTACAAGAGTTCGATTTGGAAATAAAGGATAAGAAAGGTGCTGAGAATGTAGTAGCTGACCATTTATCGAGGATGGAAGGTCTTAAACTTGAAGAGGTGCCAATAAATGATGATTTTCCTTATGAACACCTAGTGGCCCAGATAGAATCCGAAAGCACTGCATTAGAATACCTTGTAAAACATGAGGAAACCGAGACAACTGAAGTTGTGGAAGCAGTCCAAACAAAGACCGTATTACCATGGTATGCTGACTTCGTCAATTACCTAGTTGCAGGAGTGCTTCCACCTGATTTGACTTATCAACAAAAGAAGAAGTTTTTTCATGATCTAAAACAATATTATTGGGATGAGCCCTTACTTTTCAAAAGAGGCGCCGACGGTATCTTCCGTCGATGTATCCCTGAAAGTGAAGTGGAAAACATAATTTCTCATTGTCATGATGCCCCTTATGGTGGACATGCAAGCACATCGAAAACATGCGCAAAATTTTTACAAGCCGGCCTCTATTGGCCTAGCCTATGGAAAGACGTTCACAACGCGGTTTTAAACTGTGACCGGTGCCAACGCACTGGCAGTATATCTAGACGCGATGAGATGCCTCAGAAAGGCATTTTAGAAGTGGAAATTTTTTATGTGTGGGGAATAGACTTTATGGGACCATTTCCATCTTCCTTCGGTAACAAATACATACTCGTCGCTGTCGATTATGTTTCAAAGTGGATTGAGGCTATAGCCTCTCCAACAAATGACACACGAGTGGTAACTAAACTATTCAAGAATGTGATCTTTCCAAGATTTGGTGTACCAAGACTAGTTATTAGTGACGGTGGATCTCATTTTATATCCAGAATACTCGAAAAACTGTTACTCAAGTATGGTGTCAAACATCGCGTAGCAACACCTTACCACCCACAAACTAGTGGAAAAGTGGAAGTGTCTAACAGAGAAATTAAACAAATATTGGAAAAGACTGTTGCTACGTCTAGGAAAGACTGGTCCTCAAAACTACACGAAGCTTTATGGGCATATAGAACAGCCTACAAAACTCCCATAGGCACCACTCCTTTTAAACTTGTTTATGGTAAATCATGTCATCTTCCGGTGGAATTAGAACATAAGGCCTATTGGGCTATTAAAACTTTAAATTTAAGTTATACGGCCGCCGGTGAAAAATGAATTCTCGATATAAATGAATTAGAAGAGCTTAGGCTAGATGCGTACGAGAATGCTAGGATATACAAAGAAAGAACAAAAAGATGGCATGATAAGCGCATCTCTTGGAAAGATTTTAAAGAGGGAGATGTAGTACTCTTATTCAATTCCAGACTCAAACTTTTTCCCGGAAAACTTCGCTCTAGGTGGTCAGGTCCATTCGAAGTCACTAAGGTTCTTCGAAGTGGTGCAGTGGAAATTAAAGGGAAATCAAGTGATCCATTTATAGTGAATGGACAGCGTTTAAAACATTACCACAATGTCGGAAACAGAGACTATTCTGATAGTCTTAAGTTCTTAGAGATTCCCACTGAGTCTAAAAACTAACCTTTGTTGTGTCGAGCTAGCGACATTAAACAAAGCGCTTAGTGGGAGGCAACTCACTTATTAGTTTTAGTTTTAGTTTTATTTCATAAAATTGCACTTTTATCATATTTTCTCTTATTTCTATTTTTCTTGCTTTTCTAGTCTATTTTTCATTGTTACTCTTCTAATTTTCTAGTCTATTTTCTCCTAATTTCATTGCATTTGGGACAATGCAAATTTTAAGTGTAGGGGAGTACGTTTTACCCTTTTTAAGTTTTTATAGGATTAGATTTTCTTTCAATAAAAGCATATTTATGTTTCATTAAGTCTAATTTGCGAAAATTTTCTTGAGCCATAAAAAAAAAAAAAAATAATAATAATATTTTTAGTTTGGTACAGTGCGTGACATACTTAGAAAGTATATAGGCTGTAGCTCGCTTGGGCGATGTTGGAAAGTTGAAAACGATTCGACAAAATTAATACAGTGTTGACACCCTTAGCTTCCCAAATATGCGAATCAGTTTAAGTACTTATGGTGCCGAGACCTTAAGTTTTAGTATTTAAATGAGCCTTCAGTAGTTTATATTAGCAGTCAGCACCGTCTGAAGCACAAACTAAGTAGAGAGTCGATGAATATAAGTGAATGATCCAAAATAATAAATAAATTTGTGCTCTATTGTTATAAATAGGGAATGCACTAACTAAGCTAGGTGGCCCTTATCCGGTCATTTAACCCAACAGCTGCAGAACCTACGAATTGTTAAGAAAGAAACTCATTGTCGGTTGGTTCAGAAGTCTCTGGTACTGAACTTGGTAGGGCGGACTACAGTTCGATCCCCCACAACTTGCAATTGGGAAAATAAAAGGAGTATACCACATATTTGTGCCAGAACTCTATGCTTAAAAGGATCATACTCACTAACCGGCGACTCTACCATGTGCGTGTAAGGATAAAGGGCTTAATGTGATTGCGCTTGAATGAAAATGGGTGAATTTAGGACTAAAGAATTAGATTGAGTTATCATAGCATGATTTGGACTGGTTTGTATAGGGCGGAAGTTTTTGATCATGACTTTATGATTCTGTGTCATCTCTATATCATTAGTGTTAAGGTCGACTATCTTCTTTCTAACATATGCCCCTCGACCACGTATGATCTGAGTTGTGTCATGTATTTGCATCAGACATGTGTTTACGATATTGTTTGCTTGAGGACAAGCAAAGGTTCAAGTGTAGGGGAGTTTGATAACACGAATTTATATAGCATATTTGATTTAATTCTCATAAATATTGTTATCATTTTCTTTTAATTGTTTTACTTTATTTTAGTATTATGCAGGTATTTCTATTGTTTCAGGTATTTATGTTATTAATGCATGCTTGAGAAATAATGAAGAAATGAAGATAAATTTGAGAAGAAATTGATTCATAAAGTCAAAGAAATGGAAGGAGGCTTAAATAACAAAAGAGATGTGGTGCAAAAGAAGAAAAGAAATGGATTATGAAGCCCAGCCCAAAATCATGCACGTGAATAACACACGCAGTAAAGTGGAGCATTTGTTATTGAGGCCCCCGCCTCAGCAAGGGAGGCGCTCGCCTCCAAATAAAACAAAATAATATTGAGGCCCACGCCTCAGGCCCAATGAAGAAGGGAGGCGATCGCCTCTTACCGTTATTGCTCCATTCCACTTTTTCCTCGAATCCAAAACCAATATTCAATTTTCTAGCCGTTGAGAACGAATATTTCTCAAACCCTTCCTATCTTCTCTCTCTACTGAGTCACGAGAATCACGAAAGTATCTCCACCATTTTCTCAACCTAGAGGTTACACGAGCTTTATAAATACCCAGCGATTGAATATCAAAGGGGACCTCCCCTCTTTTGCTCGTTCTTTTTCATACCAGTTATTTTTCCAGCAATATTCTCAGAGCTCATTTTTACTTCCCCAACCCAACCTGCAATAGATTTCTACATCGGAAATCTATTGTTCCTTTAGTTTGTTTCTAAGCTTCAGAATACGTTTAGGCTTTCGTTTTTAAGTTTCTGCAATAAATTTGTATTCGGATCGAAGTTGGTACTAGAAGTTTCTACTTTAATTTATTTATTCAATTCAATATCAGGTTTCAATTTTATATGTTTTTATTTATTTTCGTATCTAATAATATGCCTGCAACTTTGTTTAATTATTATTGCTGTGATTTTGTTTTGAAAAATATGTCTGGCTAAACCGATTAGATATCGGTATGTAAATTAAGCAAACAAAAGGATCCGAAATAAACTGGCTAAATTACTATTTTATTAAAAATAACTTTTTCTGGTTTTAGTATCTAATTAATAAATTGTCAAGAGTTTATTACGAGAGTAAAAACGATCAAAGGTAAAAATCAATAAAGCGGGAGTTTGAGATTTAAACCGGATAGTAGATACTGAACATTGTTTTTAAAGACAGCGGGAGCGTTTTAAAACCAATTAAATGTTATTTGTTTCCAAAAAGTGTTTTTAAACCCGGCGGGATAGCGAGAGCATACGTTAGGATTTAATTGCATAATCTAAGTCAACAAAGCGAGAGTTTGAGATAAAGGTTTTTAAATAAATATTATTTACTGAAAAGGGAATTTTTATAGTTTAGGAACGAGCCAGTGGAACTTCGGATACCTTAAGTTTGACGAAATACATACCGATATCCGCTTATTAATATTTCATCTAGATTTAAGTTCATTTCCCCTAATCCAATTAAAAATCATTAGCCTTAGATTTACGTAGTAACTTAAGATAACGGTAGATCGATTCATAGTCCCTGTAGATACGATATCTTTTTAAGACTACGCGACAGGACTGTGCACTTACAGTCTCACGATTATTAGACATACAGTCTACGCGGGCTTCCAAAATAGTAAGTCAGGATCGAATCTTTCATCCACTGGTACCAACCTCGTCACTCATCAGATATCAAAATCCACAAATCTGTAACACAACAACACAAACCAAAACAACACAAAATAAAAAGAAAACTAGAGTGAATTGAAATAATAGAAATACAAACAAAACAATAACCCCCCCCCCCCCACACACACTTGAACCAAACATTGACCTCAATGTTTTAGGACAAGATATGAGGGGAACTCACAGAGCCTCACTGGGGAGGAGGGAATCACAACATTAACGGTTGCATCATTTGGTGCATCTCATCCATCACAGCTCCCTGACGAGCCTGCTCTACTCCTTAGCGTGACTGCTTCGCGCAGAGGTCACCCATGTCAGTTTTCACCCACGACCAGTGGTCTTGAGTCATGGACGACAACCCTGCACCGGTTTGGGTTGGCATTTCTGGAGGAGGTACAAACTGCTCATTGTCCTGAGCATCCTCGTCATTCTGATCAGCTGCACCAAAATCGTCAACCTCGTACTCGTCCTCAGGGACGGTATCAGTATATAACCAATTATTGCAGTCATCAATAGAAATTTAATTGGGGTTAGGGAGAGCTATAACAAACTTCCGATGATTAACAACAAAGTAAAAATTAGCACTAAAAGCAATCATGCCCTGCTGAACCAGAGCATTCATGTCAAGCTTCATATTTCCCGCCACTGGGGTCTGACTATCCAAGATAGGGTCATACTCAAAATGCCTAGCTATCTGGGTAATCATACCCCCAATAGAAATCCCACCTTGGACCGTTCGACCCACTCTTCCAAGATAATCAGCCGCAAATGCGGCAGCATTCACCGACAACTTATGAGCCATCGCATAGAGGAAAAACAATTACTTCTGAGTGGCTACGCCAGTACTATCACCGCTGCCAAATAAAGTATAAGCTAAGCCATTTTGGGCATATCTGAAGCAAGGGTTTTGGATGCCCGAGGCTTTTTCCGCTTTCGCGACATACTCGGTCTTACAAGTAATGGCAGTCCAAAAAGTAGCAGCGTCAAAATCATCCAGAACAGCTCCGGGGCCATATAACGGGAGTCAGAGAATGCCTCCTAACTCCTCTATAGTCAAAGTGTGATCAGCATTAAAAATACGGAACTGTAAAGTACCGTAATAATAGCGCATGGTACCTGTCCATCTTTTCTGCAATTGAAACTCCACTGTACTCAAGAATTCCAAAGTTATGCGCTCGTAAGTTGGCGATTAAAATTGTATATATTCAAGCATACCCAAGACATGGAACATTCAATGAACTTCTACAATCAAACCTAAATCAATAAGGGTGTCATCGCACATGTACCTTGTTGGGGTGATCTTACGTTTGACCTGATAAGAGTATCGTCGTTCTTGTGCCGGCGAGGAGAAAATGATGTCATGAGGACTTGGCGTGTGACTACTCCATTTCCTTGTTCCGGATGTCTCCACGGCAGGTTGTTTTCCCTTAACAATTCTTCGTGAGGGCATTTTGGGTACCTGTAAAAATCCGCGAAAATGAAATACGACGTTAGTAGAAAAAGCTACCGGAACGTCGTAGGCGGCGGAAAATGGAGCACTTTTTGTGAAGGTCAATGGTGGTTTTAGTGAGTGGGTGAGTCAAAAGTTGAAGCTTTGGTGAGTGGAGGTTATGGAGTTTTGAGAGAAAGATGGAGGAGATGAAGTTATACGATGCAAAGTGAGAGAGAGAAAGTGGAAATCTGAGGTTAAGGAGATAGAATGAGGGTTAATTGGTCATGAGTAGGGCTTAGGAGTGTGTGGGGACCACCAAAATCAAAGAAAAGGAAAAAAATTTAGGGTCTGCGCATGTCTGACACGGCCCATGTCAGGGGATACGACCGGTCGTGTCAGGCTTCTGGTCTCCACTTCAAAATTCATTTTTTCTTTTTTTTTTCTCCCAATAGAGCTGACACGGGCGGCCGTGTCAGCCTACTGGTAACCCACCAAATCATCATATATTTTTTCTTTTCTCACCATCCTGACACGGGCCGTGTCCGGTGACACGGGCGACCGTGTCAAGCCCCTGTTTTTCCATATTTTCCGTCGTTTCTTCGGCTTTACTCCTTCTTTTCCTGACATATCGTATTCTACTGATGACATAGGAACTATTTCACGCCTTCGCTCTCCTGTGAAAGACTCGGTGCATATTTGCATAAAACCTAAAACACAACAAAAACAAAATAAACCATTAGAAATAAAACGCGTGGGTTGTCTCCCACGAAGCGCTTTGTTTAAAGTCGCATGGCTCGACGGTCGTCCATCCTAACGTGAAAGATGAACAACATCTATCTGACCACTCTCCTGTCTTTGGTAATAGGGCTTCAACCTTTGCCCATTCACCTTAAAAGTTTCCCCGTTTGCTTGATTTTTTACTTCGATCGCTCCATGGTGAGACACCTTGTGAACAATAAATGGTCCCGACCATTTAGACCTTAGCTTTCTTGGGAACAACTTCAACCTGGAATTATTAAAAGAACCAATTGTCCTTCCCAAAATTCCTTCTTTTGGATCTTTCGATCATGCCATTTTTTAGTTTAATCTTTGTAAACTTTGGCATTCTCGTACGCTCGATTCCGAAATTCTTCTAACTCATGGGTTGAAGGATTCGAGAACTTCCCGCTTTGGAAAGATCCAAATTTAGGAATTTTGAGGCCCACAAAGCTTTGTGTTCCAGCTCTAGAGGTAAGTGACAAGTTTTTCCATAAACGAGTTGATAGGGATACATACCTATAGGTGTCTTGAAAGCAGTTATGTATGCCCACAGTGCATCATCCAACTTGGTCACCCAATCCTTGCGAGATGAACTCACGGTCTTCTCTAGGATCTGAATGAGTTTCCGATTTGACACCTCTACTTGGCCACTGGTTTGAGGGTGGTAAAGGGTATCAATTCTATGCTTCACATTATACTTCCGGAGTAGCTTCTCTATGAGATAATTTAGGAAATGCGTTCCTTCATCACTTATTAGAGCTCTCGGCACTCCAAACCTAGCAAAGATATTTTCCTTCAGAAACTTGACTACCAATTTCGCATCATTGGTTAGAAAGGCAACGACTTCTACCCATTTAGAGACATAATCCACTGCCACTAGAATGTGACTTTTTCAAAATGACGGTGGGAATGGGCCCATGAAGTCTATACCCCAAACATCAAACAACTCGACTTCCAGTATGGCATTCTGAGGCATCTGATTTCTCTTTGAAATATTGCCAGTTCTCTGACATCTGTCGCACTCCTTGACTATCTCTTGGGCATCTTTGAATAGTGACGACCAATATAACCCTGACTGAAGGACTTTTGTTGCGGTTCTATCACCGGTAAAGTGTCCTCCGTAGTCTGAGTCATGACATGCTTTAAGAACATCCCTCTGTTCCTCCTCTAGAACACATCTTCTAACCAACCCATCTACACCTCTTTTGTACAAAAATGGGTCATCCCATAAATAGAACCTGTAATCATGCAAAAAGTTTTTCTTCTTGTTAGAGTCAAAATCATCAGGGATAACACCACCTACCAAATAGTATGCATAGTCTGCGAACCATGGAACACCAATAACATCGAGGATGTGTTCATCAGCAAACTCATCCTTTATTGGACGCTTGTCCTCTGTTTCTTCAATCGATGACATCCGAGAGAGGTGATCTGCAACAGTATTTTCACACCCTTTTTTGTCATGAATCTCCACATCGAACTCCTGAAGGAGCAAGATCAATCTCAATAGTCTTAGCTTAAAATCCTGCTTAGAAAACAAATACTTCAAAGCAGCATGGTCAGTATAAACAATGACTTTAGAACCCAACAGATATTGCCTGAATTTATCAAAGGCATAAACTACTGCTAACAACTCCTTTTCGATAGTTGCGTAATTCATATGTGTAGGGTTCATAACATGTAATAACTTTTCTCTTCGCTGTCCTAAAACTGCCCCCACTGCAATATCGCTTGCATCACACATAATCTCAAATGGTAGAGACCAATCAGGAGCAATAACAATTGGTGCCGACACTAATTTATTCTTTAGTGTCTCAAATGCATCGACACACTCCTTATCAAACACAAAAGCCTTATCCTTAACCAAAAGAGTAGTTAGAGGTTTGACTATCTTAGAAAAGTCTCTTACGAACCTGCGGTAAAAACCCGCATGTCCTAAGAAACTTCTTATACCTTTTTCATTCACCGGAGGTGGAAGCTTTGATATCACATCAATTTTTGCTTGGTCCACTTCTATTCCCTTGTGGGAAATTTTGTGACCCAAGACTATTCCTTCACGCACCATGAAGTGACACTTCTCCCAATTGAGAATCAAGTTGGTCTTCTGGCATATTTCTAAAACAAGAGAGAGGTTAGTCAAACAATTATCAAAAGAAGAACCAAAAACAGAAAAATCGTCCATGAACACTTCCATATGCTTTTCAAGCATGTCCGCAAAAATGGATGTCATGCATCTTTGGAATGTAGCGGGCGCATTGCACAACCCAAATGGCATTCTTCTGTAAGCAAAAACACCATAAGGGCATGTGAATGTCGTCTTCTCTTGATCTTCCAAAGCAACTGCTATTTAATTATAACCGGAGTAACCATCAAGGAAATAATATAAATCATGACCCTCCAACCTTTCTAACATTTAATCAATGAATGGCAACGGAAAGTGATCTTTTCTCGTTGCCAAGTTTAACCTCCTGTAGTCAATACACACTCACCAACCTGTAACCGTCCTTGTAGGAATGAGCTCGTTCTTCTCATTCATGATCATAGTGGTTCCCCCTTTCTTAGGAACAACATGTACTGGACTAATCCATGAGTTGTCAGATATAGGATAGATAAGCCCTGCATCTAACAACTTTACCACTTCTTTTCAAACCACTTCTTTCATGGTGGGGTGGCGGGGTTAAGTCTTTGTTGGGGTTGGACAACTGGTTTATGATCATCTTCCATGAGAATCTTATGCATGCAAATCGTAGGACTAATACCTTTTAAATCCTCAATTGCCCATCTAATAGCATTTTTGTATTTTTTTAGAACTTGGATGAGCTTGTCCTCTTGAACTCTCTTGAGGCTCGAGTTTATGATAGCCGGGCATTTACCTTCAGTGTTGAGGAAGATATATTTGAGATTTTTGGGGAGTTGTTTCAACTCTGTCCCTTTTTTAGTCTCCTTATTCTCTTCCGATAACTGAGGTTGCCTTAGATCTTCCCGCCGGTGTGGTCTAGATCCTTTCCACTGAGGTTGTGCTTCTATCATAGCTAACAATTCTGACTCTTTGTTGTCAACTTCTTGGCCACTTTAAAAAATGGACAAACTCAACACTCTCTCCAAAGGTAACTATGGTGCATTTAGAGGATTTTCATGAGAAAACACTTGATCTATCACCTCTATGGTGTGACTAGTCCCGACATCATCTTTGTATTTCATGGTGTTTCGAACATCAATTTTCAATTCCTCATCATAGACTTTCAACGTCATAGTACCCTCCTCTATGTCTATCAAACACCTTCCGGTCTCCAAAAAGGGTCTCCCAAGAATGAGAAGAATCTCCTCATCTTCCGGCATCTCTAAAATTATAAAATCCACCGGAAACACGAACTTATTAATCTTCACAAGAACATCTTCAACGACACCGTAAGGTTTCTTTACAGAATGATCAGCAAATTGAAGTGTCATCCTAGTATCCTGCACCATTCCTATCCCCAATTTCTTATAGATGGATAACGGCTTGAGACTCACACTTGCTCCCAAATCAATAAGAGCTTTTTTGAATGACCTATCCCCAATGGTGCAATAGATGATGACGGAACCTCGATCTTTCTTCTTTGCTGGAATCTTCATACCCTGCAAAGTAGCACTACAAGTTTTGGTTAGAATAATAGGATTAGTATCACTGGTGCGCTTCTTTGATATGATGTCCTTCATGAACTTGGCATAGGTGGGCATTTGTTCAAGTGCCTCCAAAAACGGGATGTTGATTTCAAGCTTCTTGAACATCTCAAGAAATTTTTCAAAGTTTTTCTCGTGCTGCCCCTTCTTCTTGTTTCTTGTTGGGAATGGGAGCTTTACGATCAGTTTCTGCTCAATGGTTTTCTCTTTCACCACCTGTTTAGATCCAACCACTTCCTCATCAACAACTTCATTTTCTTTAATCTCCAAATCAACTTCAAGTAATTGGTCTTCATTTTCCGACTCTTCCTCAGAAACCTCAAAAGCTTTACCACTTCTTGTAGTCACAACATTAACATTCTGATGATCTCTTGGATTTGTTACAGTAGCACTCGGGAGAGCACCTGGTGCTTGAACATTGGTAAGTTGTTGCGCTATCTGACTCATCTGTACTTCAAGATTTTTTATGGAAGCAGTGGTGTCCCAATCTGCCTTCTCTGGTGCTTGTTGTTGGTAGGATTGCTGTGGTTGTTGCTGGTACTGTGGCAGTTTCCGAACATTCCTTTGTTGATCCTTCCAAGAGAAGTTGGGATGATTCTTCCAACCCGGATTATAAGTCTGAAAATAGGGATTATTTTGCCTCAGAAACTTAATCTCCTCAATTTGTTGCGCAGTCGCAACGCAATGTGCAGTAAAGTGCGGTCAATTACAAATCTCACAATTAACTGTTTGGACAGGTTGAACTCTGGAAACAATCTGAGTGTTCACATTCATTGCTTTTAATCTTCTTTCTACCTCGGCAGTAATCTGATCTTCCATTTTTACCACCTGGTCTGCAAGCTTTAAGTCAATGATCCCTTATGGCTTACTTACAGTACGGTCATATAGCTCCAAATGCTCATTATCTGTTATAGCTTCTATAATCTTTTTTATACCAGTGGCTGTTGTAAAGTTTGATGAACCACCGCAACTGTATCAATTAGTTGTTTGGTCTTCATCCTCGACCCATTCAAAAACATCAGCATCTGTTCGGTAGGATCCATATTGTGAGTTGGGCAAGCTACCAATAACCTTTTGAACCTTTTATATGCATCCCCAAGTGATTCTCCCTCTTTCTGTTTAAAATTCACTATGTCATATCGCTTGCGGATGTAAACAGAAGCAGGAAAATACTCATTTAAGAATGTTGTTTCCATTTCTTCCCAAGTAGTTATACTTCCCGCAGGTAGGGAGTAAAACCACTCTTCAGCATCTTCCGCTAAGGCGAATGGAAACATCCCTAGCTTCTTTGCCTCTTCTGAATGCCCCTCGATCTTCAAGATTGTGCTCATTGTAAGAAACCGTTGCAAATGTTTGTTTGCATCTTCATTTATTTTTCTGGTGAACAGTCTCTTTTCAAGCTTCCTGATCGTAGTCGGGTGCAACTGAAAGTGTGCTACATTGACCGGTTGATTCACTATGGTCAACCGCCTAGTTGGGGCATTTGCTCTGCCATAGTCACCTAGAAGTCTCTCTGCTGGTTGATTTCCAACCATGATTATAATCTCCGATTGTGTCTCTGTGCCTGTATCAGCTCCTAAGTCAGAATTCTCAGAATAGACAAAAATTTCTTCCTCTTTTTCCGATTCTGAAATTACCGGTTCTGAACCTGATGCTGCCAGTCTTTCTCTTTTAGCTTTTTAGAGTCTAGCGCGCAACGATCTTTCTGGTTCTGCGTCAAAAAGAAATTGAGCTGAGGGCTTTCCTCGCATACACAGATTAGACAACTATCAGTAATAATCCAAAAATTATAAAATAAAAATAAAAATAACAAAAATAAAATTTTAGTCATAGAGTGACAAAAATCCAATTGAATTAAAACCAAAAACTTATATTTTGGCAGTCCTTGGCAACGACGCCAAAAACTAGATCGGAAAAATAGCAAGTGTATTATTTTCACCGATGTAGTAATAATAGGGGTTTATCCCCTGTATTGATCTTGAGGACTGCATAGGAAATATAAGTTTGATAATGATTCAATTAAACAAAAATTCCTTTGGGTTTTGGTTTTGTTTTGAGAATAATTAACTACAGAGAGAAAAGAGAGCAAAAGAATAAAATTGACTTTTAAACGACATAAGAAAGCATGTCAGGGCAAGGTGTATGAATTACTTTGCATTAACCTAAATCCTTATACAAGGAGACATTGCTTAAAACAAACTCTTACTGAATCTTACGATTGTTTTTTTTTTCTAATTTCTTAGCAGAAAAACCTTTGATATTCATCCTATACCCTAATTCTTTAGCAGTTTAAGAAGAATATCAAGCATTGTATTTTAACAAGATTGTTACGGTTACTACAGGGTATCCCTATTCCTAGGCAATATCTACTGTAATATTATTATGCAAAAACGTTAAGTTGGTTTGTCCGACCTAAACCTTAACCATAAATCAAATTCCATTGGTCCGATAGAAAAAGCATTAAGCACTTTGCACAATAAAGTAGATTAATAAAAAGCACTTATCTCATAAAATAAAGGAAATTAGAGTCAATACAATAGCAATTCAGGGACACCCCTAGCATTGGGGGTTTAGCCGCTCATCATATTCAAAGAGATTACAACAGAAAAGTTAGACATTACAAGATAAATGGATTGCTTTGATCTTCAATCACGAGTGTTCATGAAAATTTTCGTTCTCCGAATCCCTTGAAAGCACCCCTTCTTATCGTAAAATTCTTTCGTAGTCTAAAAAGTGTATTTTTCTTCTCAAAACGTGTCTAAAATACTCTCAAGTCAATTACATAAGTCGGGAAATGAAGGTTTGAAAAACACAAGAAAGGGGGGTTTGAATTGGTTTTTCAAAATAAATTTTTTCTTCTACACTAACCCCTTTTTAACAACTCTTTAACTTATGAGTGATAATCTTACTGAAGCTTGAAAGAGATAACACAATATGTTTATACTAGTTCACTTGAGAATTTCTCAAATTAATCTAGTCCACCCACCAAGGTGATTTCGCCTCTCTCAATCGAGCTCTTAATCCACTAATCAATCAAACTAATACAATGCATAAGCCTAACTGCTGGTGACTAACAACAACCTCTAAAACTTTCAAGTTCTAGACTTCTCGAGAGATCTAACCACACTGGTCTCTCTTAAGGAACAGCCTCTAAGACTCTCACTAGTCCTAGACTTCTCAAGAAATCTAACCTCACCAGGTTTTTCTTAAGCAACTTCAAACAACAGTTTGAAAAGGTTTTGTTTACAAGGTATTGCTTCTAGCACAAGCTGAATATGTAAACTATTTTACAGCACAGAAAATGACTTTTTGAATGATAATAGCAAAATAGAGCGTATTGGAATCGGAGAAGTTATTATAATTCTTTGAGTCTTCAAGTCCTTTTATAGCCGAGTAAAAGTAACCATTGCAAAGTAATCATGACTATTGACGGCGGTTTGGTAGAAACGTGAGGACAGATAAAACCTTTTGTGTCCTGTCTTGTCAATATATCTTTGTTTTGCACTGCTACCAAGATATCTTTATTTGAAATTTTGCACAGTTACCAAGATATCTTCGTTTGAACTTCGTTGCTTAGTCTTCTAATCTTCTTAACTTTAGAGGCTTCTGCGAGCATGAGTAAGAAGGGAAAACGTAGCTTGGTTATTAATATCTTCAAGTCTTGGAGTCCTCAGAGCTGCGCCTTCGGAGTCTTTAGCACTTGATCTTCAGAACCTTGTTCGCTTATAATGTTGTCATCATATCTTCAAAGGCTTCTGATGGTATTTAGTTGAAGCATGAGTAGAGACTATGGTTGAGTCTTCAGAACCTTTATCTAAATAGCGTAAATCTTCAGCATCTGAACTTCGTTCATCAGAACCTCAGTCTTCAGATCTTCAGAGCTTGTTCTCTTTACGTATTATATCAGAGTCTTGCAATCTTCAGATTCTTCACAAGCAATTTTTGTTATATAGCACATCAAGTGTAACACATAGGCGAAGTATTTTCTTTTAGCAACATATTCACGCCTTTTAACGGAAGCAGAACCTGTTTGTTAGATTCTCATAAATAACAAACATTAGACTTATAAAATTGTTCATACAAACATACTTGTTTGATATCATTAAAACTCAGAGGTATTAATGCAGAACCAACTCTTGTTCTTACAATCTCCCCCTTTTTGATGATGACAAAGCTATGTATTTTGATGACACAATTTTGTTCATAACACAAGGGTAATCGAAATAAGAAGGTTAAGAAATACTTATACTTCACATGTGATACTCCCCCTGATTCTCAGACTGGGTGAAGATTAAATATCCAATTTTTTTCGAGATGGACTCCCCCTGATTCCAAAGGGTCAGATACTGAAATCTTCATAGACTTGATTCAACTATAAACTTGATTCTTCAGAGTTTGACACGAACTTGCCATCAAAAGTTCTGATTTCCTGATTTTTGATTTCTTTATCGACTTTATGATGATTAATTAGATAATAATTCCTGAAAAGAGAGACAAAGAAATTCTAACAGAAATAGCAATTTACTGGTTAGACTGTAAACAACTTTTTATTCAGAGATTGACTATAAGAAAAAATTCGCATTCATTACTTCTCCCCCTTTTTGTCATAATAAAAAAGTTTTGTGAACAAAGGGTGAAAAACAAAGTCCTAAATCCTAAAGTCATAGAAACAAAACGAAACAATGTTAGATGCTTCCAGAGGACATTTTGTCCAAAATCTTTTGAAGCAGGTTAGGAACATTTGCATTGACAACCTTCTGTTCTGCAAAATTTTCTCTGAAAATCTGTTGTTCTCCTCTGATTTCTTTAATTGTGTTTTCCAAACGCACCACATTAGGTTCAGTTGAGGAAACAACTAAGGCATCTTGCGTAGCTTTTTCTATAGCTTCGGCTTCTTTTGCCAGCTTGGCTTCTTCTTCTGCAAGAAGTCTCGCTTCTTCAGCAGCCTTTTCTCCAGCCTCTCTTTGCTTAGTCATCAGAAGATTGGATTTTCTTATCCTTTCCTCAGCCTTTTCTCTTGCCTTCACCAGTTCAACTCCAGCAGCTTTAGCAGCTTCAGAGAACATAGACATCCTTGCAAATTCAGAGTCTAACCACTTCTGAAATGCGTCCCAAGAATTTACAAGCTCCATATGCCTGACACTTGTCTTGGCCTCTGCTAGTAGCTTTTCTACTTTCTCCAACGCCTTTTCGTGAAAATTGCTAATGCATTCATCAATGGTTTTTGGAAGGAGTTTTTCATAGATGACCATGGCCAGGTTGGATTCACTAGAACTTGTTTCAGAAGGGTTGGGTTCATTAGATGAAGTAATTTCAGATTGAGTGGGTTCAGGATTTGGTTGAGATGAATTGGTTTCAGTAGTATGAGAAGAGAGCATAAAAGTTTCTAATTCTGAAGAAGATTCAGAAGTGGCAATCTCAAGGGGTTCAACTCTCGTTTCTTCAGATGCTGGTTCAGGAGGATCAGAGTGTTGGATTGAGGATTCAGCCATGGTTTTCTGATGAAAAGCGTACAACATTGGTGAGACAGGTATATCTGGTTGGATGAGTGAGGTGGTTGTTGATGAAGTGTATGTAGGAATGGCTTCGGGTTGGATAGGTGTACTGGTTGATGGAAAGGAAATTTGTGGAATAATAGTTGTTTCAATTACATGAATAGAGATTGTTGGTGGTGGAATTGAAAAAGATGGTGACTTGAAGCTGACTTGTGGATTTGAAGTGGGAATGTAGGTAGTTTGTTGAGACGATGATGAAACAATGACAGGTTCAGTATTAACTATTGAAACAGAAAAAGTGATGGCAAACTTACTAGCTCTTTTAGAGTGAGAATCTTGAGCAGAAATCTTGGAGGTCTCTGACTTGTTAGCCTTTTTCTTTTTATTGGGTTCAGGATCCTCTTCGATTAACTTCCTTTTTCCTCTACTGATCTCAACTTCTTCAATTCTGACCTTAGACACGTCTTGTCCTTCCTTTTCCATTATAGCAATAAGTGCAACAATAACTGCCTTGTTTTCACAACTGTCAAAAGAGGGATAATCTTTCACCTGAATTCTGCTTTGTGTCACATTTTCATGAGGGATAACCGTAGGTTTAAGTTGAACATCTTTGATTATTTTCATATGTTTCAGGGTAGTGGCATTTAAATACTCTCTAATGCTTGCAACCAAATAGTCTGTATATCTGGCTTCTTTAATCAGATAATCCACTAGGCCGCTTTCAACAAAAATGTCAGAGAGCAATCTCCCGAAAGGAATGTAGGTTGGAATCTTCTTTGTAGGTGAATCTGTTGTTCTGGACTTGCACACTTTGTCTCTTAGATAGGAAAACAGAATGAAGGGCAAATTCATTTTCTTCTTTTTATGCAAATAGTACAACATGTTCCTTTGAGTAGTATTGAAGTTGTAACGCCCCAGTTTTGTGAGTTTTTATTTAATCGAGTCGTTTTGATTATATTATTATATTATTTTATTTTCGACTTTTATTTGGAAATATGTTATTTTTCATCGTTGGGATATTTTATCGCGTTTTGGGAGCGTTTGCGAGATATTTGAGTGTAGGGGTATTTTGGTCATTTCACTTTAATTTTTCTTAAGTTGATAGAAATAGAAATAGAAAGAGAAAAAATAGAAAGGAAAGAAAAAGATAAGAAGAGAAAGAGGAAGAAAGAAAAGAAGAGAAGAAAAAGAAAGAAAACTTGGAAAATCTAGGAATCGATCAACCGACTTTCTAAACACGATTAAATTGGGTAAGGGTGCGAAACTTGATTATTATATACTTGTGTATGATTATGTATGTTTGTATTTGGTTGTTTTTGAGTTGAAATTGAATGTAGAACAAAAACCATAATATGTGGAATTGATTAGAATTCGATTAAATTGTGTCGGAAATCATGTTTTCAGGTCCCTTATTGTTGATACATGTTAGATACATGTTGTTAGGCATTGTATTGGTAATTTTTCTGGTGTATAGGTGAAAATTGGATTGATTTTGGGTTGAAAACGCAGAAAAAATCTGCGGAAAATTCTGGTTTTTTCACTGCCCATACGCGTATCACTCAAGGCAATACGCGTATTGGTCAAGGCAATACGCGTATGGCATTGAAGAAATGTGGGCAATACGCGTATGGAGCTTCATTATCTCGGCCATCTACCCATTTGCGTAATGGTACGCGTAAGTTTGAGGGCAATACGCGTATGAAACAAGGCACTACGCGTATTGGATTTTTAATGGGAATTTTGGGAAAAATGGGTCTCTGCCCATACGCGTATGACCTTGGGTAATACGCGTATGGAATGGGCGAGCCAGCTAGGCAATATGCGTATGGCTCAGGGAAATACGCGTATGACCAGAAGGTGTGCATTTTGGGTTCCAATTTTGTGTCCGAGGTCGTAACTTGTGTTCCGATTATCCGTTTGGAGTATTCTTGGTATCGTTGGAAAGCTATTGAGCTATTCTTTCTTATGATTTTGAGATTGTTGGCCGATTTAATTATGTCGGGAATTTGGAATAGTGTCGTTTTATCGACTTTTGCCGTTTGCATTGTGTGTAATTGATGTGTTATCATGCAATGTGCTGTATAGGAAGTGAATGCACGCGATTAAATGTTGTGATGATGTTTTGTGGCCTTATGGCAAATAAATGCCTTGTTTTGAGCTTGAGTGCAAAGCATGATTATTGTTGAATGAGGCGATTGCGTATGTGTATGTGCATTTGAATGTCATGAGTCATTGTATGCTAAGCATCATGATATGCATGCTTGTGATGTCGTGTGCCCTTGTGGGGTGTGAGCGACGAATCAATTCCAGAGGGAATCCGCTATAACATCGTGAGCCTTATACAAAGAGGACTGAAAACGATGATTATAGACGATCGTGAGCCTTATACAAAGAGGACCGAAAGCGATCGGATCGTGAGCCTTATACAAAGAGGACTGAAAGCGATCCATAAACGTCGTGCGCCTTATACAAAGAGGACCGAAAGCGACGGGGAACATCATATGCCCGACGGGGAGTTACATTATGTAACGAGCGATGGTTCCAATAGTTCCTGAGTGAACTGGTGTTGAGATGTTGATGTCGGTACCGCATTGCATTGCATAGAGTCGTTGTGTCGGTCTCTGTGCATTTGCATTGAATCATGAATGGAATTGATGAGTTATATATATATTTGGGTTGGTGAGAATATCATTGTGTTGGTAATAAATGCGAAAATGTGTGTACTTTTGTGTTAATTTATAATTGTATGCAATTATATTATGATTGTGTTTCTCACCCCTTCTGCTGTTTTATAATGCTCTATGAGGCATTGCAGATTAGATTGTTGGAGGTCTTTTTGTGAAGCTTAGGTCTTCATTCTTTTGTCGGTCGGCTCTGATATGTGACACCGGGTAGTCGGGGTGATCGACTGTGATTATTTGTATTATGTATACACATGTTTTGGATTGTACTTGTGTGACTTTGTATATGACAGATACACTTTGTATGATGTATATATATGAGATTCAGTTGCAGATTTTCCGCTTTTATTCTATAACTGAATTGTGGGTGTTAGGAACTGAGTTCCTTTGTTATGTGCTACCTGAATTGTTGCATATCTATATGAGCAGGTGATTGTATTTTGTTTCAATTGATGTGATGCCTCCGTCTATGCCGTAAATTTTTAATTATACTCTGATTATTTGTTATTGCTTTATTATTTGGGGGTGTAGATTGGGGGTGTTACATTAAGTGGTATCAGAGCCAGTCCGTGTCAGCTTGTGTCAGTCCTTGTTGGTGTTTGTGTTTGGGTGAGCTATTTGTTTAACCATAGTTGCTGTTATTGGAAATAAACAGAATATGGCTGGTAGGAACGATGCTGCTTTAGCTGCTGCGATGCAGGCTATGGCTCGGGCTGTGCAGGGTGCACCTCATGCTGCTGGAAATAATGAGTTCAGAAAGAATAAACCACCTGTCTTCAAAGGGAGACACGATCCTGATGGTGCTCAGATTTGGATGAAAGAGATTGAAAGGATTTTTCGAGTGGTGGATTGTGCAGAGGATCAGAAGGTGAGACTGGGTACTCACATGTTACAGGAAGAGGCGGATGATTGGTGGGTCAGTACTCATCGTGTGTTGGAAGCTGCAGAGGAAGAGATCACTTGGGCTTTGTTTAGTGTTGAGTTTCTGAGGAAGTATTTTCCCGAAGATGTAAGAGGAAAGAAGGAGATAGAGTTCCTGGAATTGAAACAAGGTAATATGTCTGTTGTTGATTATACTGCTAAGTTTGTGGAACTTGTATAGTTTTATCCCCATTATGCTGAAGCGACCGCGGAGTTTTCTAAGTGTGTAAAGTTTGAGAGCGGATTGCATCCTAAGATCAAGCAGACAATCGGGTATCAAAGGATTAGGAGGTTTTCTGATTTGGTAGATTGTTGTAGGATTTATGAAGAAGATAGTAAAGCTCGTTCTACTTATTATAAGAGTGTGAGCGACAGGAAAGGGAAGCAACAGTTTCGTGGTGGTCCTTATGTGACACCAGCGGATAAGGGTAAGCAAAGGGGTACTTTTGATCGAAGGCCAAGTGGAGGAGGTATGTCTAATTCTTTGAGATGTTATAGATGTGGTGAATTGGGACACCGTCAGTTCGAATGTAAGAAGAATTTGGAGAAGTGTTCCAATTGTGGAGGTGTAGGGCATGTCGCAGCTGATTGTAAAAGGAAGAATGTGGTCAAGTGTTTCAACTATGGTGAAGCTGGTCACATTAGTACAAAGTGTCTGAAACCGAAGCAAGCTCCAGCAGGTGGGAAAGTGTTTGCATTGGCGGGAACTCAGACTACAAGTGCAGACCGTCTGATCAGAGGTACTTGTTTTATTAATAGTACGCCTTTAGTTGCTATTATTGATACCGGAGCAACTCATTCGTTTATTTCGTCTGAGTGCACGAAGCGTTTGAATCTTTTATTGTCTTCGATGGGTGGTGGGATGGTTATTGATACTCCAGCAATGGGGTCAGTAACTACTTCTTTGGTTTGTTTGAGTTGTCCTTTGACCATTTATGGTAAAGACTTTGAGATGGATTTGGTGTGTTTGCCGTTGGAGGGTTTAGATGTGGTTCTGGGAATAAATTGGTTGCAATTCAATAGGGTTCATATTGATTGTTATCATAAGCTGGTAAGATTTCCTTCTCTTGAGGAAGACGAGGACTCGAGTTTCTTATCTACCAAAGAGTTGAAGAAACTTTTGGAGGATGAAGCTCAGTTGTTTGGGTTGTTTGCATCGTTGACTGTGGATATTCAAGTTTCACTTGATGTGTTTCCTGTTGTGTGTGATTTTCCGGAACTGTTTCCTGAGGATATTTCTGATGTGCCGCCAGAGAGAGAGGTGGAGTTTTCCATAGATCTAGTTCCTGGTACTAGACCTGTGTCTAAGGCACCATATCGAATGTCAGCATCTGAGTTGGTTGAGTTAAAGAAGCAGTTGAATGAATTGTTAGAAAAGAGGTTTATGAGGCCAAGTGTGTCGCCTTGGGGTGCTCCAGTTTTATTGGTGAAAAAGAAAGATGGAAGTATGCGATTGTGTATTGATTATCGCCAGCTGAATAAGGTGACGATTAAGAATAAGTATCCTCTTCCAAGGATTGATGATCTGATGGATCAGTTGGTTGGTGCGCGTGTGTTTAGTAAGATTGATTTGAGATCCGGGTATCATCAGATTAGGGTGAAAGAGGAAGATATTCAGAAGACGACTTTTAGGACACGATACGGTCATTATGAATATTCTGTGATGCCGTTCGGGGTTTCTAATGCGCCAGGTGTGTTTATGGAGTACATGAATCGTATCTTCCACGAGCATTTGGATCATTTTGTTGTAGTGTTTATTGACGATATCTTAATTTACTCTAAGTCTCGGGAGGAGCACGCGGAGCATTTGCGTATTGTTTTGCAGGTTTTGAAGGAAAGGAAACTTTTTGCCAAATTATCCAAGTGCGAGTTCTGGTTGTCGGAGGTGAGTTTTCTTGGGCACGTAATTTCAGGTAATGGTATTGCAGTGGATCCATCTAAAGTAGATGCAGTGCTACAATGGGAGGCTCCTAGAACCGTTACTGAAATTCGAAGCTTTTTGGGGTTAGCCGGATATTATCGAAGGTTTATTGAAGGTTTTTCTAAGCTAGCACTTCCTTTGACCCAGTTGACTTGTAAAGGCAAAGCGTTCATTTGGGATATTCAGTGTGAGGAAAGTTTTAGTGAGCTAAAGAGAAGATTGACGACAGCTCCGATCTTGATTTTACCGAATCCTAATGAACCGTTTGTGGTCTATTGTGATGCGTCTTTGATTGGGTTAGGTGGAGTGTTGATGCAGGAAGGTAAGGTGGTGGCTTATGCTTCAAGGCAATTGAGGGCTCATGAGAAAAATTATCCTACTCATGATCTGGAATTAGCGGCTGTGGTCTTTGTGTTGAAAATTTGGAGGCATTATCTCTATGGTGCAAGATTCGAAGTCTTTAGTGATCATAAGAGTTTGAAATATTTGTTTGATCAGAAAGAGTTGAATATGAGGCAACGGAGATGGTTGGAATTCTTGAAGGACTACGACTTTGGCTTGAATTACCATCCTGGTAAAGCTAATGTGGTAGCCGATGCATTAAGCCGGAAATCGTTGCATATGTCTGCTTTGATGGTTAAAGAGTGGGAACTTTTGGAATCGTTTAGAGATTTGAGTTTGGTATGTGAATTGACGTCGGATAGCATGAGGCTTGGAATGTTGAGGGTTACTAATGATTTTCTGTTGACGGTTAGTGAGAAACAAAAGATGGACGTGAAATTTGTGGATTTGATGACGGTTGGAGAGAAAAGTGTGAATGAGGACTTTAAAATGGACGATAAAGGTGTTTTGAGATTCTGAGGTAGAATTTGTATTCCGGACGATTCAGAGTTGAAAAGGATGATTTTGGAGGAAGGACACCGGAGTAATTTGAGTATACATTCGGGAGCTAATAAAATGTACCAAGATTTGAAGAAGATTTTCTGGTGGGCTGGATTAAAGAGAGATGTGGCTCAGTTTGTTTATGCATGTTTGACTTGTCAGAAATCAAAGGTAGAACATCTGAGGCCTAGTGGTTTATTGCAACCGTTGGATATTCCTGAGTGGAAATGGGACAGCATTTCTATGGATTTTGTGACAGGGTTGCCGAATACTCAGCGAGGGCATAATGCTATTTGGGTGGTTGTTGATAGGCTGACTAAATCGGCGCATTTCATTCCGATTGACATCCGTTTTTCTTTGGAGAGATTGGCTGAGATTTATATCAGTGTGATTGTGAAATTGCATGGTGTTCCGTTGAGCATTGTTTCTGATCGAGATCCTAGGTTTACCTCCAGATTTTGGGAAAGTTTGTAAAAGGCTTTAGGATCTAAATTGAGGTTGAGTTCTACTTATCATCCTCAAACGGATGGTCAGGCCGAGAGAACGATTCAGTCGTTGGAGGACTTGTTGAGAGCTTGTGTTCTTGAGCAAGATGGTGCGTGGGATAGTTATCTTGCATTGGTTGAATTCATGTATAATAACAGTTTCCATTCAAGTATAGGAATGACACCTTTTGAAGCATTGTATGGACGACGATGTCGAACACCTTTGTGTTGGCAAGAATCTGGTGAGAGTTCGGTGGTTGGGCCGGAGTTAGTGCAACAGACTACGAAAAAGGTGAAGCTTATTCGTGAGAAAATGAAGGCTTCTCAGAGTAGGCAGAAAAGTTATCATGATCGACGAAGGAAAGATCTCGAGTTTCAAGAAGGCGATCATGTATTTCTGAGAGTTACACCGGTGACGGGCGTTGGTCGTGCATTGAAATCGAATAAGCATACTTCTCGGTTTATTGGTCCTTACCAAATATCCGCGAGAGTGGGTGTTGTGGCTTATAGGGTGGCGTTGCCGCCGATTCTTTCGAATTTGCACGATGTATTCCATGTTTCACAGCTTCGAAAGTATGTTTCGGATCCGTCGCATGTGATTCCGATGGATGAGGTGGAGGTAAGGGAGAACCTTACAGTTAAGGCGTTACCAGTGAGGATTTTGGATCGCGAGTTGAAGCGGTTACGAGGCAAGGACATTGCGCTTGTGAAAGTGGCATGGGGAGGCGCTGCTAAGGGCAATTTGACTTGGGAGTTGGAGAGTAGGATGCGGGAGTCGTATCCAGAGTTGTTCGTCTCAGGTATATTTTCGAGGACGAAAATTTCTAAGTGGGGGAGAGTTGTAACGCCCCAGTTTTGTGAGTTTTTATTTAATCGAGTCATTTTTATTTAACCGTAAATTTTTAATTATACTCTGATTATTTATTATTGCTTTATTATTTGGGGGTATAGATTGAGGGTGTTACAGAAGTAGTCTGCGGAACTCTTCAGGGGTCTTGGGTTGATACAACCTAGAATGATCTTGTGCCACATTCTAAGTTTATCATGCAAGTCTACACTTTTATAATCTATTTTCTTAGATTGATAGTTCGTAAAGATTTCTTTGCTGATGGCAATGTCAGAATTTTTGAGCTTTCCATTGATTCGTTTCCCTTCCAAGAACTTTATTCCTAGAAGATCTGAAATCGATTTTTCAGTAATGATAATCCTCTTTTCCATAACAAAAGAGACGACATGGAAATCGTCAGTATCAGTCATTCTCCAGAAGTATTTTACAAGGGATTCATAGATAGGACCTTTAAGCCTTTCAAAGTAGTTATTCCATCTTTGACATTCGATTTCAGCAGAAAGATCAACCTCATTGTTTGGAAGATTCTGGAAATCCACATGCAGTTCCTTGAGAACTGTTAGTTCGTCCGCAAGACGCATACACGTAACAACTGCATTTCTTTGAGTAACGTGGTTTTCATCAATCTCGGGAGGAGACGATGAAGTCGACGCAACAGTTGCAGTGGTTGCTGAGGTGGTAGCATGCACAACTGATGAAGATGATAACCCTTTCGATGGATTCAAAGATGCTTCCAATTCTTTGGAGTATTCGACGGTTTCTTTTTTAATGTGATTCATCATGTTGAAGTTTGTGATTGATCAAGATGAGAACAATAGATGAGCAGTTGAGAGAGAGAGAGAGAGAGAGAGAGAGAGAGAGAGAAGCGATTTGGGGGTTTTTAGGGTTTCTTAAAGTGTGGAAGTGAATGTAAGGTAGTGTGAATAGATTTAATGTGTTTTTGAGATTTGAAAAATTAAAATAATGTGTTGGGAGTTAAAGAATGAATGCAATTATGATTTTAAATCAATCCCAAGAAAGATTACTGTTTATTGTGTACTTTAAAATAGATGTAATGATTTGACTATAACCGAGGTTACACGCGTTAATCATCTTCTAATTCAAGTGACACATTTTGATATTCTCAGAATCTGGACAACTCAAGAGTTTCCATCTGATCAGAGACATTTCTGACCGAAATAGCTCCTGATAACTGAGATTAAATAAGTGTATCTGAAAGAAATCTAATTTCTTCAGATTCTAACTAAACACATCTGATTTTGATACGATCTTACTCTGGACAAAAATCCATTTTCAGATGCGTCAGAATAAATTGAAATCTATCTTCATCCAAGGGTTTTGTAAAAATGTCAGCCCATTGATGGTCTGTATCGATGAATTTTAAACATAGAGTTCTCTTCTGAACATAGTCTCTAATAAAGTGATGTTTAATTTCTATGTGCTTAGCCCTAGAATGCAAGATTGGATTTTTACTTAAACAGATAACATCAGTATTATCACAATAGATAGAGATGTTACTCTCATGTATCTGATAATCTTCTAGCTGATTTTTCATCCAGAGCATCTGCGTACTGCATAGAGAAGCGGAAATGTACTCTGCTTCTGATGTAGAGAGAGCGATTGTAGATTGCCTCTTGCTTGACCATGAGATCAGATTTTTCCCTAAAAACTGACAGTTTCCAGATGTGTTTTTTCTTTCCAATCTATCTCCAGCATAGTCTGCATCACAGTAACCAGATAGAGTGTACTCTGACGTTTTCTCATACATCAAGCCAAGGTTAGTAGTTCCTTTCAGATACCTTAGAATTCTTTTAACAGCAGTTAAATGAGATTCTCTGGGATCTGATTGAAATCTAGCACACAGATGAACGCTGAATAAAATATCAGGTCTAGAAGCAGTTAAATACAAAAGAGACCCTATCATACCATGATAGGTCTTCTGACAAACTTTACCACTTGTTTTTGCTTTCTCCATGATGCATGTTGGGTGCATTGCAGTTTTTGCTATCTTACAATCTATCATGTTGAATCTCTTCAGAAGTTCTTTAGTGTACTTACTTTGATGAATGTAAGTAGCTTCTGATTTTTGATCAATTTGAATTTCCAGAAAGAACTTCAACTCACCCATAAGACTCATTTCAAATTCTGCTTGCATCAATTTTGAAAACTCCTCGCATAGAGAGGGATTAGCAGAACCAAAAATAATATCATCAACATAAATCTGAACTATGAGTATATCATTTTTGTACGATTTACAGAAGAGAGTAGTGTCAACCTTGCCTTTGGTGAAGTTATTTTCTAAAATAAAATTGCTCAATCTGTCGTACCAAGCTCTGGGAGCTTGCTTCAGACCATAGAGAGATTTTTTGAGTTTGAAAACAAAATCTAATTTTTCTGAGTTTTCAAATCCAGGAGGTTGTTTGACATAAACTTCTTCTGATATATAACCATTCAAAAATGTACTCTTAACATCCATTTGATATAAGATGATGGTATGATTTACTGAAAAGGAAATTAACAGGCGTATAGCTTCTAGTCTGGCGACTGGAGCAAAGATTTCATTGTAATCTATCCCTTCTTGTTGACTGTAACCTTGTGCAACAAGTCGTGCCTTGTTTTTGACGACTTCTCCCTTTTCATTGAGTTTGTTTCTGAATACCCATTTAGTCCCAATTACATGGACATCTTTAGGTTTTGGGACAAGATCCCATATGTAACGCCCCGATTTGGTTAATCGTATTTATTTATTTCATTTATGTGAAATTTTGTGAATTGTGTAAATTAAATGAGTTTTACCCGTTAATTGGATAATTTCTCTGATAGATAAAATAATTGCAATTGATAATATTTTCTTATTAACTTTTAATTCCTAATATATTTTGCATCGATGTTTATGTTTTATCGCTTTTTGAGAGCGTTTGGGAGATATCTGAGCAAAAGCGTAAAATAGTCTTTTGAGGGGTAGATATTTTGTTATAAAAAGGGAATAGAGAGAGAGCAACTAGAGATCAATTATTTTATTAAAGAGACGAATTAATAATTATTAGTTCAAGAGGGTATTTAAGGTAACTCTAATAATTGATCAATTGGGTTGAGATGACTAATATCAATTGGAGATGTTTTACCCTATCAGATTATATTATATAATATTGGATTATATATATATATTTGTTAGTAAGAAAGAAGAGAAAAAGGGGAGAAAGAAGAGAAGGAAAAGAGAGAAGAGGAGAAAGAGGAAAAATTGAAGAAACCTCCGTTTCAATCGCGATTAATCGGGTAAGGGTGAGAAGTTCCGATTATATTTCGATTGTATATGTATATGTATGTGTTTGTTTGGTTTGATTTTGGTTGAAAATGTTAGGGTTTTAACATTTAATAGAAATGGTAAATTGAGTGGAAATTGATGTTTTCACGGTTGAAACTCGGTATAAATCACGTAGTATAGTCGGGTGAGGTTAGGAATTAGTTGGACATGCTTACTTGTATGTTTTCACATGTTTGGTTGAATTTGATGGAAAATTACAACATTTGATATGTTGAGATTTTGAGATTTGGGATCAAAACCAAAGTATTAGAATTCATGTTTTATGGTTCCAAATCATTACTATATGTTAGGTATGAATGAATATGTGTTTATTTCCTAAAACATGATTGAATTAGGTGGATTTTAGAGAAAATTTGCAGCAACCGGTAACAGTCCGCATGCCAAAATTCTGTTTTTGGGAAATCTTGAAAAATTCATATCTTTTGATCCGTAAGTCCGTTTTGACCCCCTTTCGAAGTGTTGGAAAGCTAATGAGATATTCTTTCTATTAAAAATGGTTTGGAGGCTAAAAGATGATTTAATTAATTCGTAGTTTTGAGAAATAGTCGTGCTGTCGGATGTTCTTATCGCGTTAAATGAGTGCGGTCGGTATTTTGTCGTGTGTTGTGCTATTGCCATATAAAAGTGGAGCTTTTAGGATATTTATATGATGTTGAATCTTGCTATAGAATGTGGTTGTAAGTTTGGATGCTAGAATTGATCAGAATTTGGATTGGTGTGGAAATAGGAAAATTCTGGGTGTTCGCTGCCCATACGCGTAACGGGCAAGGCAATACGCGTATGGCAAGGGCGATACGAGGGCGTTACGCGTATGGCAAGGGAGATACGAGGGCGTTACACGTATGGAACCCATTTTTACACGGCCTTTTGCTGAAACACGTAATGGTACGCGTAATGGGCAAGGCAATACGCATATGAGTATGGGCAATACGCGTATGATCAGCGAGAGTGCAGAATTTTGCTGTTTAGCGATTTCTTTCCCGATTTTGCATCTGATGCGGTTCCTTTTTGGTCTGAGAGGTTGGGATAGGTGTCAGAACTTGTTGAATTTAGGAATGGTAGTATAATAATTTAAAATGGAATTTGGATGGATTAATTAGATAATTAACTAATTAAGGCCACGTGAGGTATTTTTCTTAATTGTGTGTATTATGATGAATTGATTTGACAGTTGTGGTAATACTAGTGTGTCTTACGGCGAGTATGTATCTCACGTGTGATCATGAGGATCGTGAAGATGTATAATTGTTATTATACATGTGTTTTGTATGTAATCTGTGTCATGCATTTCATGATGTGTCTGGTGGAGACAGCTGGGTGGGAATCCATGATGGGTGCCTAGTATTGTCCGGACTCCAATGTGGAGTTGTGATGGAGATAAATCACTACTCAGTGGGAGTGTATGTGATTTGTCCAGACTCCAATGTGGAGTTGTATGGAGATAAATCATTGCTCAGTGGAGTGTATGTGATTTATCCGGATTCTATTATGAATCGGGTTCAATTGAATGAACCATGTTATGTGGTACCACTTGCATTGCATTGTGTCATTGCGTCACATTGCATTATTATGTCTTTGTTGAATCATAAATGGAAATGACAAGTGTGCCGTGAATGTGTGCACATTAGGTGTGATTTCTTAATTACTACTCCTTAACATGTATTTTACACCGTTAATTATTGAATGTAGTTCTCACTCCTTTGTTGTTTCTTGTGTCTGTGCAACTTGGGAAGTACATAAATATATATCATAACTTGTGTATATGACTATATGATATCTTTGTATGCTATATGTGTTAGCATGTGGTGTGTGGGTGAGTTAAATAGTATATGTAAATTATATGTTTACATATGATTATGCAATCTTTATTTAGTTGTTATTTCTCACCCTTCTGCTGGAATATACTTTTTATGGCATAGTGCAGATTAGCCACTGTAGAGGCGTGGAGGCAAGTGGAAGAGTTAGATCTTCATTTTGCTTAGATCTTTGGTGTCTGCTCTGATACGTAACACAGGAGTCGGGGGAAACGCTTTTGTTATTTATGTTTATATATGTGAATATATATATTTTGATAACTTGTATGTATATTTTGATGTTATGAAACAACTTATTTTGTAAAACGAGTCAATTATGGATCGTTCCGCTTTATTCCATGATTGAACTTTCCTTTTGTTAGAAAAAGTTTCCTGTTGTTATTTATTCCATTTTGTGTTATGTATCAAAGTTTGAGCAGGTGGATTATGTTTTTCTCGAATGTGGCATCCTGATTTCTGTCGAAAGGTTTTTTTTACTCACTCTGATTTAATTATGTATTATTTATCCGCGATGGGATTTGGGGTGTTATAATTGGTATCAGAGCAGGTAGGTCCATCCGGCCAAGTTGTTGAGTCGGTGTGGCATGACAGTTGAATATTGTCGATGCTGCTTGTTCCTTAGTACGTGATATGTGTGTGAAACACTGCCAGTGCCTTTTGGTTTTCTAATCCTTTGTCTTCAGGATTGAGAATGAGATAAGTGGGGGAGAAGCTGGTGCTTCTCCAAGTTGCTTCAGTTGTGGAGCGTTGGCTTAGTGTGTCGTTGTTTGCAAGATTATAAGTGTTGTTTGGACAGTGTTGTTCCCGATTCCAGAGGGAATGCGGAGGTAAGGGTTATGTCGACTAAGGATTTGTGCCTTAGATAGTTTTGTGCACAAAATTCAAGAAATGCTATTATGGTCTGGTAACGATGGTCTATGCCCCATCATGATTGTCGGTTGTCTATTGATAAATTCAGGAACTGATCACCCTTAATCTCTTGTTGATAGTAGACGTAATTATGTTGGATGGAATAGACGTGTCTTTCTGGCTTTGATAGGGTGTGCAATGAATTGTTGGGAATTAAGAAAATGATTACGGATTATTTTGAGGAGTCGATGAAGATTATTTTATCGGAAGAGGAGGCGGATTAGAGGCTTTGGTATGTTGGTCAAGTTGGGATGTCTCTGAGGGAGAACGATCAGGTATTATTGATGGTTGCTCCTCAGAGAGTAGAAAGTGAATTTAAATTGGACGAAGGTGAATAGTTGAGGTTATATCTGCTAAGTAAGTAGAAAAAATCTTAGGAGATGAGACTAAGATGTTTGTTATCATCGGAATAGGTTGTTATTTACTCGTTTAAGCTTGTATGTGAGTCTGGACAAATTTGGATGAGGTTCGGTTTGGTTTTATGTCATAAAGACAGGTTTTATTCAATTCTGTAGCAGAGTAACCGGTTACCCAGTGAAAAAAAAATTTGCAAAAACTTTAAGGAGTTATATCTTTTGGAATTTGGTTGGGCCTTACAATGTACATTGATGTTGTTCGGTATTAGTAACGCATCTGGAATGTTTGTGGAATATATGAATCGTATCTTCCATATTTAATTGGATAAGTTAGGAGTGGTGTTCATTAGGGATATTCCGATCTATTATAAAATCAGAAGGAGAGTATGTAGGGTGTTTGAGAATCGAGTTGCAAGTGTTGACAGAAAGGAATTTTTATGCTAAGTTATTCAAGTGAGAATTCTGGTTGAAAAAGGTTAATTTTCTAGGATATGTTATTTCTGATGATGGTATTGTTATGGATCCATCGGAAGTAGATGCAGCTCTACAATGAGAGGCTCAGAAGTCGGTTAAGGCGATTAGAAGCTTTTTGGACTTTAGTTAGTTATTACCGGAGGTTATGGAAGACTTTTCCAAGTTAGCATTATCGTTACTTCAGTTGACTTGCACAGGGTAAGTCGTTTGCTTTGGATGTTCATTGTGAAGAAAGTTGGAGAGGGCTAAAGTAGAGTTTGTTTACGGCTCCAATTTTGATTCTGCGTGATCCTAATAAACCGTCTGTGAGGTATTGGGATGCGTCTATGATGAGTTTGGTCAGTGTGTTAATGCAAGATGGTAAATTCGTGGCTTATGCTTTACAACAATTGAGGATTCATGATTTCAAGATGGCTGCGGTTACTTTTGTGTTGAGAATATGGAGGTATTAGTTTTATGGTTTTTAGTCCGAAGTGTTTAGTAATCACAAGAATATGGAGTACCTGTTTGGTCGAGAATAAGAGGGTATGAGACAACGAGGATGGTTGGAATTTCTGATGAGTTATGACTTTAGCTGGGATTATCCTATTGGTGAAGTTAATGTCGTGCCTGATGAGTTAAGTCGAAAGTTTTTATACATGTCTGTTTTGATGGTCAGAGGATTAGAATTATTTGAGCAGTTTAGAGACTTGTGTCTGGTGTGTGTGATAACACCGTAGAGTGTGAGGTTGGGTATATTAGAAATGAACTATGATATTTCTGGTAAATATTAGAGAGAGTCAGAAGTTGGATATGAAATTGGTAGATTTGATTGTTGCGAGTAATCAGAGTGCGCATCGAAAGCGTGAGGTGGCACATTTTGTATATGCGTGTGTGACTTGTAAGAGTTCATAGGTTGAACATTGGAAACATGTAGGAATGATGAGACCGTTGGACGTTTCAGAATGGAAGTGTTAGGCGAAAGGTTTAAGTATTATTCATGGGTTACTATGAAGATGGATGTTTTGGTTATATGTTCGATTGGTGAATCGTAGCATTGTTGTAATAATGTTGGTGATAAGGAGGTTGGTATTATGGTTATGTAGAGGTTGTTGAAACGATGTTGTGTCGTGGGACTTTATGTTCTTGTTTTTGTTTTTGCCTCGTTTCCATCGTGATGGTTCGAGTGCGAGTAGCTAATTCCTATGTGGGGAATTAGGGGAGGGTTACCTATGGTGAGGGTAACGATCTTGTTGTGTTCTGGTTCTAGAGTGAACCTATGTGTTCGTAACTTGGGTATTCTTTGAGTCGTGAGTTAGTCGTCAAGTGCATTGTATGGGCATTGCATCTTGTCGTTGTTGTAGTTGTTGTTAGCAAGGTGGTTTGTCAGTTTGTGTTATTCGTGGTGTGCCTTTTGTTGGCATGATAGTTGGTTAGTCGGATGCGAGAGTCGTATCCGGAGTTGTTCGTCTCAGTTATATTTTCGATGACGAAAATGTCTAAGTGGGGGAGAGTTGTAACGCCCCGATTTGGTTAATCGTATTTATTTATTTCATTTATGTGAAATTTTGTGAATTGTGTAAATTAAATGAGTTTTACCCGTTAATTGGATAATTTCTCTGATAGATAAAATAATTGCAATTGATAATATTTTCTTATTAACTTTTAATTCCTAATATATTTTGCATCGCTGTTTATGTTTTATCGCTTTTTGAGAGCGTTTGAGAGATATCTGATCAAAAGGGTAAAATAGTCTTTTGAGGGGTAGATATTTTGTTATAAAAAGGGAATAGAGAGAGTAACTAGAGATTAATTATTTTATTAAAGAGGCGAATTAATAATTATTAGTTCAAGAGGGTATTTAAGGTAACTCTAATAATTGATCAATTGGGTTGAGATGACAAATATCAATTGAAGATGTTTTACCCTATCAGATTATATTATATTATATTGGATTATATATATATATATATATATATATATATATATATATATATATATATATATATATATATATATATATATTTGTTAGTAAGAAAGAAGAGAAAAAGGGGAGAAAGAAGAGAAAGAAGAGAAGGAAAGGAGAGAAGAGGAGAAAGAGGAAAAATTGAAGAAACCACCGTTTCAATCGCGATTAATCGGGTAAGGGTAAGAAGTTCCGATTATATTTCGATTGTATATGTATATGTATGTGTTTGTTTGGTTTGATTTTGGTTGAAAATGTTAGGGTTTTAACATTTGATAGAAATGGTAAATTGAGTGGAAATTGATGTTTTCACGGTTGAAACTCGGTATAAATCACATAGTATAGTCGGGTGAGGTTAGGAATTAGTTGGACATGCTTACTAGTATGTTTTCACATGTTTGGTTGAATTTGATGGAAAATTACAATATTTGATATGTTGAGATTTTAAGATTTGGGATCAAAACTAAAGTGTTAGGATTCATGTTTTATGGTTCCAAATCATTACTATATGTTAGGTATGAATGAATATGTGTTTATTTCCTAAAACATGATTGAATTAGGTGGATTTTAGAGAAAAATTGCAGCAACCCGTAGCAGTCCGCATGCCAAAATTCTGTTTTTGGAAAATCTAGGAAAATTCATATCTTTTGATCCGTAAGTCCGTTTTGACCCCCGTTCGAAGTGTTGGAAAGCTAATGAGATATTCTTTATATTAAAAATGGTTTGGAGGGTAAAAGATGATTTAATTACTTCGTAGTTTTGAAAAATAGTCATGCTGTCGGATGTTCTTATCGCGTTAAATGCGTGCGGTCGGTATTTTGTCGTGTGTTGTGCTATTGCCATATAAAAGTGGAGCTTTTAGGATATTTATATGATGTTGAATTTTGCTATAGAATGTGGTTGTAAGTTTGGGTGCTAGAATTGATCAGAATTTGGACTAGTGTGGAAACAGGAAAATTTTGGGTGTTCGCTGCCCATACGCGTAATGGGCAAGGCAATACGCGTATGGCAAGGGCGATACGAGGGCGTTACGCGTATGGAACCTATTTTTACACGGCCTTCTGTTGAAACACGTAATGGTACGCGTAATGGGCAAGGCAATACGCGTATGACCAGCGAGAGTGCAGAATTTTGCTGTTTCGCGATTTCTTTCCCGATTTCGCGTCCGATGCGGTTCCTTTTTGGTCTGAGAGGTTGGGATAGGTGTCAAAACTTGTTGAATTTAGGAATGGTAGTATAATGATTTAAAATGGAATTTGGATGGATTAATTAGATAATTAACTAATTAAGGCCGCGTGAGGTATTTTCCTTAATTGTGTGTATTATGATGAATTGATTTGACAGTTATGGTAATACTAGTGTGTATTACAGTGAGTATGTATCTCACGTGTGATCATGAGGATCGTGAAGATGTATAATTGTTATTATACATGTGTTTTGTGTGTAATCTGTGTCATGCATTTCATGATGTGTCTGGTGGAGACAACTAGGTGGGAATCCATGATGGGTGCCTAGTATTGTCCGGACTTCAATGTGGAGTTGTGATGGAGATAAATCACTGCTCAGTGAGAGTGTATGTGATTTTTCCGGACTCCAATGTGGAGTTGTATGGAGATAAATCATTGCTCAGTGGAGTGTATGTGATTTATCCGGATTCTGTTATGAATCGGGTTCAATTGAATGAACCATGTTATGTGGTACCACTTACATTGCATTGTGTCATTGAGTCACATAGCATTATTATGTCTTTGTTGAATTATAAATGGAAATGACAAGGGTGTCGTGAATGTGTGCACATTAGGCGTGATTGCTTGATTACTACGCCTTAACATGTATTTTACACCGTTAATTATTGAATGTAGTTCTCACCCCTTTGTTGTTTCTTGTGTCTGTGCAACTTGGGAAGTACACATAGATATCATAACTTGTGTATATGACTATATGATATCTTTGTATGCTATATGTGTTAGCATGTGGTGTGTGGGTGAGTTGAATAATATATGTGAATTATATGTTTACATATGATTATGCAATCTTGATTTAGTTGTTATTTCTCACCCTTCTGTTGGAATATGCTTTTTATGGCATAGTGCAGATTAGCCGCTGTAAAGGCATGGAGGCAAGTGGAAGAGTTAGATCTTCATTTTGCTTAGATCTTTGGTGTCTGCTCTGATACGTAGCACGGGAGTCGGGGGAAACGCTTTTGTTATTTATGTTGATATATGTGAATATATATATTTTGATAACTTGTATGTATATTTTGATGTTATGAAACAACTTATTTTGTAAAACGAGTCAATTATGGATCATTCCGCTTTATTCCATGATTGAACTTTCCTTTTGTTAGAAAATTTTTTCCATTGTTATTTATTCCATTTTGTGTTATGTATCAAAGTTTGAGCAGGTGGATTATGTTTTTCTCGAATGTGGCATCCTGATTTCTGTCGAAAGATTTTTTTTACTCACTCTGATTTAATTATGTATTATTTATTCGCGATGGGATTTGGGGTGTTACACCATACATCGTTCTTTGAAAACTGGTTAAGTTTTTCTTCCATTGCCAGAAACCAGTCCTTGTCCATAAGAGCTTCTTCAACTGTTGTTGGCTCAATTAATGACACCAATCCCAGAAGCGTTTCTTCAAAGAGTTTGAAAGCTGATCTGGTTCTGATGGGAGCGTCCTTGCTACCCAGAATTAGTTCTTCAGGGTGTGAAGTTGAGATTCTCCTTTTCTTTTGTTGTGGAGCATTAGACGATACATCAATGATATCGAGAGTAGGAACTTCTGGATTTTTAACTTCTTCTGCCTTTTCTTTAGGTTCTGAAAAGCTGATTTCTAAATCTGCACTTTTCAACTAGCTTTGACTTTTCAGGGTCAAGCTTATCATTGAATCTGACATGAATTGATTCTTCCACAATCTGTGATTCTGTGTTATAAACTCTGTAGTCTCTTGAGTGTTCAGAGTATCCTAACAGCAGACACTTCTGTGCTTTGGAATCAAACTTGCCAATATTCTCTTTAGTGTTTAACATAAAACAAATACACCCAAAAGGGTGAAAATAAGAAATGTTGGGAATTTTATTCTTCCACAATTCATAGGGAGTTTTACTCAAAATAGGTCTTATGGAGATCCTATTTTGAATATAACATGCTGTGTTAACTGCCTCTACCCAAAAATGCTTAGCCATGTCAGTTTCTTGGATCATGGTGCGAGCCATTTCTTGTAAAGTTCTGTTCTTTCTTTATACAACTCCATTTTGTTGTGGAGTTCTGGCACAAGAAAAATCATGAGATATCCCATATGAATCAAAAAGTTTTTCAAAATCTTTGTTTTCAAATTCTCCACCATGATCACTTCTGACCTTGACGATTTTGCAATTCTTTTCGTTTTGCACTTGGGTGCAGAAAGAAGAAAACACAGAATGTGACTCATCCTTGTGTCTTAAGAATTTCACCCATGTCCAACGACTGTAATCATCAACGATGACTAGTCCATATTTCTTACCATTGATAGAAGCAGTTTTCACTGGTCCAAATAGATCAATGTGAAGAAGTTCCAATGGTCTGGAGGTAGAAACAATGTTCTTTGCTTTAAAAGAAGTTTCTGAAAACTTGCCTTTGTGACATGCTTCACAAAGAGCATCTGAAGAGTACTTCAGATTTGGAAAACCTCTGACAAGTCCAAGCTTGTTTAGCTGTGAGATTCTTCTCAAGCTAACATGACCCAGGCATTTGTGCCAGACCCATTGCTCTTCATTGACAGACAGAAGACACTTTACATTTTGATGTTTTAAATCTGATAATTTAATTTTGTAAGTATTGTTCTTCCTTTTACCATTGAACATAACAGATACATCCTTTTGACTAACAGCCTTACAAGACGTTTGATTGAAAATAATGTCATAACCATTGTCACTAAGTTGGCTAATTGACAATAAATTATGCATTCGACCTTCAACTAAAAGAACGTTATTTATAGAGGGAAGTTTACCATTACCAACAGTTCCGGAGCCAATGATTCTTCCCTTCTGATTTCCTCCGAAACTGACGACGCCTCCAAGCTTAAGTTTCATATCTTGGAACATATGCCTTTCTCTCGTCATGTGTCGCGAGCATCCACTGTCCAGGTACCATGACTGGTGTTTTAGTGGCGCCATTAAGGATATCTGCAACATAAATTATCTTATTCTTAGGTACCCATTTTGTGGGTCCTTTCACATTAGCCTTTGCAGAGGTTCTGACACCTTTGGATTTCCGTGCAGCAGAATAATAGTGTGGAATTTGTGCATAATATTTAAGCTTAGAAGTTTTCTTCCGTGTCTGTGTTTGTGTTGCAATAGATTTAGAACCTTCTAGTTCTGTACATTTTAGTTTATTTTCAGCACACACAAAATGTTTAGATAGAGGTATTAGTTTGATATTCTTGGTTTCATCATATGGTTGTGATGGTCCTAAATATCCTAGACCTCTACTTCCATTTCTGCTAACTCCATAGATCATTGAAGCCATTTTACTTCTATCTATGCTTTTAGCAAGGAAGTGTTGAAAAGCTCTATCATATCTGACTACTTCATTAGTGTTGGTTATGTTGGAAGTGATCTCTTCTTCTAACTTAAAGACTTTATTTTTTAAAGCAGGATTTGAGTTTTCTAAGAGAAATCATTTTTCGTTTAATTCAGAAATATTTTGCTTGCTTTTAGTAAGGTCCTCTGAAGGAACCACAAAAGTCCTTTTCAGAGTTTTGTGTTTTCTTAGAAGGAGTTGATATCTTTCCATAAGTTCAGATAATCCTATTTCAAGTTCAGAACGAGATAAGGAAGAAAGTACCTCTCTTTCATCGTCGGAGTCTGATAGTTCTCCTTCTGATAGGATATCGTTTGTGTTGGTCTTAGCCATGAATGCCACATTGGTATGTTCTCCATCAGAATCTTCTTCTGACTCTGAATCATCCCATGTTACCATAAGACCCTTTTTAGCTTTCTTAGGTCTTCCATCTTTCTTGAACTTTGGACAATCATTCTTGATATGTCCAGGCTCCTTGCATTCAAAACATGTAACTTCTCTTCCATAAGTTTTCTTTTGACCATGTGTAGACTCAGATCTTCTTCTTGGTCCTTTGAACTTATTCTTTCTGTATTTCCATAGTTGACTTATCTTCCTTGATATGAGAGATATATCATCTTCGTCTGAATCTTCTTCAGATTCTCCAGATTCTTCTTCTGCTTGATAAGCCTTTTTCTTTTCAGACTTAGCCTTTAGAGCAATAGATTTACCTTTCTTCTGAGGTTCATCTTCTTGAAGTTCTATTTCATGACTTCTTAAAGAACTAATTAGTTCCTCAAGACTTATGTTGTTTAAATCTTTTGCTAGTTTCAAGGTCGTTACCATTGGTCTCCATTTGACAGGCAGACTTCTGATAATCTTCTTGACATGATCAGCAGTAGAATAACCTCTGTCCAGAACTTTGAGTCCTGCAACAAGCATCTGGAATCTTGAAAACATAGTTTCCACAGATTCATCGTCTTCTATCTTGAAGAATTCATATTTCTGGATTAGTGAAAGAGCCTTTGTCTCTTTGACTTGAGCGTTGCCTTCATGAGTCATTCGGAGAGAGTCAAAAATAGACTTTGCGGTTTCTTTATTTGTGATATTTTCATATTCCGTATATGAAATTGCATTTAATTGAATCGTTCTTGCTCTGTGATGATTCTTGTAAATCTTCTTTTGAGCATCTGTTAATGCACTTCTAGCAATCTTTTTGCCTTCAGAATCTACAGGGTAACTGTAGCCATCAACTACCAGATCCCATAGGTCTAAGTCAAAAGCCAGAAAGTAACTTTCAATTCTTTCTTTCCAATAGTCAAATTTTTCCCCATCAAAGATAGGAGGTTTTGCACTATAAGAATCTCTTTCATTTACAGTAACATTTAATTCAGGTGCAACCATTGTTTTTCACAGTTGGATCGGTACTGAACACTGTTAAGTGCTTGATAAAAATTCAACCTTTTTATCACCTCAGAACTGGAGCTCTGATGCCAATTGAAGGCGTGAAAAACATAAGAAAAGGGGGTTTGAATTGGTTTTTCAAAATTAAATTTTTCTTTTATAATAACCCCTTTTTAACAACTCTTTAACTTATGAGTGATAATCTTAATGAAGCTTGAAAGAGATAACATAGTATGTTTATACTAGTTCATTTGAGAATTTCTCAAATTAATCTAGTCCACCCACCAAGGTGATTTCGCCTCTCTCAATCAAGGTCTTAATCCACTAATCAATCAAATTAATACAATGCACAAGCCTAACTGCTGGTGACTAACAATAACCTCTAAAACTTTCAAGTTCTAGACTTCTCAAGAGATCTAACCACACCGGTCTCTCTTAAGGAACAACCTCTAAGACTCTCACTAGTCCTAGACTTCTCAAGAAATCTAACCTCACCAGGTTTTTCTCAAGGAACTTCAAACAACAGTTTGAAAAGGTTTTGTTTACAAGGTATTGCTTCTAGCACAAGCTGAATATGTAAACTATTTTACAGCACATAAAATGAATTTTTGAATGATAATAGCAAAATAGAGCGTATTAGAATCGGAGAAGTTATTATCATTCTTTGAGTCTTCAAGTCCTTTTATAGCCGAGTAAAAGTAACCGTTGCGAAGTAATCATGACTATTGACGGCGGTTTGGTAGAAACGTGAGGACAGATAAAACCTTTTGTGTCCTGTCTTGTCAGTATATCTTCGTTTTGCACTGTTACCAAGATATCTTCATTTGAACTTTTGCACAGTTACCAAGATATCTTCGTTTGAACTTCGTTGCTCAGTCTTCTAATCTTCTTAACTTCAGAGGCTTCTGCGAGCATGAGTAAGAAGGGAAAACGTAGCTTGGTTCTTAAGATCTTCAAGTTTTGGAGTCCTCAGAGCTGCGCCTTCGGAGTCTTTAGCACTTGATCATCAGAACCTTGTTCGCTTAGAATGTTGGCATCATATCTTCAGAGGCTTCTGATGGTATTTAGTTGAAGCATGAGTAGAGACTATGGTTGAGTCTTCAGACCCATTATCTAAAGAGTGTAAATCTTCAGCATCTGAACTTCGTTCATCAAAACCTCAGTCTTCAGATCTTCAGAGCTTGTTCTCTTTACGTATTATATCAGAGTCTTGCAATCTTCAGATTCTTCACAAGCAATTTCTGTTATATAGCACATCAAGTGTAACGCATAGGAGAAGTATTTTCTTTTAGCAACATATTCACGCCTTTTAACGGAAGCAGAACCTGTTTGTTAGATTCTCATAAATAACAAACATTAGACTTATAAAATTGTTCATACAAACATACGTGTTTGATATCATCAAAACTCAGAGGTATTAATGTAGAACTAACTCTTGTTCTTACAGGAAATACCCAAAGTACCCTCAAGGATCTCAAAAGACCAAAAATCAAGAAAATCAGCAACTAACACGCCCCAGCCAACACGGGCCGTGTCAGCTAACACGGGCACCCGTGTTGGCCCTTTGTATCTCATAAAATGTGTGAAATTGCTCCAAGCTTGCTGACACGGGAACCCGTGTCAGCCCTCTATATCTTATTCAATTTCCATCTTTCTGGTTCCTTCCTGACACGGCCCATGTCAGGTGACACGGGTGACCGTGTCAGGCCACTGTATCTTACCCCAAAACTCATTTGAACTTCCGGAAACTCCGTTTTCTCCGCATGGGTTCTTCGGGCTTTTTCATATAGACCTGAAATCAACAGAAATACCACACAAATGCGTAAAACACAATAAAAGGGAAATAAATCAAGCATGCGAGAATAAAACAAGAAACGTAAAATTACTTGAAGAAACAACAAAAAGACTAACGAAAGTATTACCGATTCATGGAAAAAGTACCGAATAAGTGGTGGAAACGTAGTAGGAATGGTGACTGATCAGTAGCGGCCATCCTTTTATGTGTGCTTACTACAAATTAATGGACTAGCTTCTTCACAAAGTCATGATAGATGGTGATGAAGATTTAGGACAGGCCCACGTTCTACTTTAGAGCCGCATCTGTGAAGGTGTTAGAAAGGAGTTTGCATTTGTAGGAATCAGGAGCCCCAATAATTGACATTTGCGTGTTGATAGGGGTGACATGCTCGTACGGGTCGTTACATCCATCAAACTTAGACAATGAAGGCGATTTGAAATTCTTTGGTACTATAGCCTTCCATATTTCATTTGAGAGAGGCTGATGGTCTAGTACTTCAACCTCTTCTGTAGGGTTAACTTCATACTGGCATTATTGGATATGGAGGACGTTATCCTCAAAAGTTAGATAATGGTGGTGTAAATCGTTCATGGCAACACACATCTCTGAAATGGTGTTTACCACGCTATTTGACTCGTCATTGGCTGGAGTTATTGCCTCTTATTCACCATGATGGATGAATGGGTTGAAAGTGAAGACATCAATCTAGTTGAATGTTGTAATGGTGGCCATGGTTAATTATACCAGAGCCCTAAAGTGCGTGCCAATTTCACTTGCTAAAAGTACAATATGCGACAACCCCTTATGATTAAAAGTTGTTATAAGCTTTTAGAGTCTGTTGTGGGGTTTAGAACTAGCTCATGCAGAGAGGTGAGAAGCTATATATATATATATATATATATATATATATATATATATATATATATATATATATATATATATATATATATATATATATATATATATATATATATATATTGAGATTGGATCCCTCTCAACCTCATGGTCGAGGTATTTATAGAAGTCCCTGGGTTTGGATCTCAGACTCCAAAGAAATAGCAACTGCTTTTGGGAGCTGGGGAATGGGGCAATTAGCCCCTTATTATTAAGGATAACGTGATATATTCTCCTCTGACCCCTCTTCGCATAATTGTGGACTGGGACACGTCACTTTCACATTTCTTCTAAAAGGCGACCGATCTGAGAAATGAGCACCACATCTAAATAAAATGTGCTTGATCTTATAAATGTTCAATTAGGACATACTTTTTGCAATATACAACATAGTTCATTAAACAAGTTTTTCTTCTTGAAATTACTCTATTCCTAATAATAAAAAACCCTAGCCTTTATTAAGACTAAGAACATCCAACTACTCATGTCAAAATCCATGGTTATTAAACTACAAATTATATTCTTGGGTCAATAATGTTACTCTTATCCTTGAAGTTGGCTCAAAGGTTATGGCCGATTCTATTATCAGGAACATCATAATTATATTAAATTTGTTTTACATAATAGATAAGTTAATTAAGTAATCTATATTTGTTTTAAATCAAATATCTATTATGCACAATTAGAGATATTAATCTTTGAAATCATAAAGGATTATAATGAACAATAAAGTTCTACCTCAAGAGTAATTTAATTTTAATAAATAAATTTTGCTTATGTGTTTACCAATAAATATTTAAATTTAAATTTAAATTCTTTCAAATATCTTTTTAAATATAATAATAGTAATAATAAGAATAATAATAATATTAATTATTATTATTATTATTATTATTATTATTATTATTATTATTATTATTATTTTATTGTTCTTGCTAAAAACATCATTTGGTTAATCCCCCTGAAATTAGTCAAGTGGAATCACTACATTTAAGTGATTTTAGTGTTTCCTTTTTTTTGTGTTATTCATCGGTCAGATCCCCCTTTGTTGTTTGGTCTCAATGACCTATTTATATTGCAAGTTTTCCCCCTTGGATACTAAAGAAGCGTGGTTTAAATAGGTTTTAGTAACAATATATAATTTGTAACTGATTCATCATTAACCTTTCTGTAACAGATTCGGCCATTGATTGTTCCAAGAATATCATAACGACTCTGAAATGGATGGTCTTTTCAGAGCCCGGTAAATTGAGTCCAGGATGTGCATAGAACTCACTGTCCGGCCTCATAAAAATAGCGAGATGTGCATAAACCCCCAAAACAAGAGGCCTATAATGGTGAAGTGTTTTGAGTTTATCATGGATCACATAAAATTGTCATAATCGTATTTTGATAGAGTAAAATACCTTTTAAGTTTATAGTCTTAAGGATGGATCAATTCCTAATGTATATTGGGAATATTTAAGATTTTGACGAAGGAGCCAGAGAACCTTGGTAGATTCCTGATGTAGAACAATCAGAGAGCCCAGGTGGGATCTCGACCCATTTGAAGTCATAGAACCCAACGAATTCTAGACATAAAGAAGTAGGAGAACCCCAATGGGATCTCGACCTACTGGTGTCATAGAACCTGGTAGGTTCTAGACATAGAGAAGTCGGAGAGCCCTAGTGGGATATCGACTTATGGGTATCGTAGAACTCAATAGGTTATAGACAGTGAGCAGCCGGAGAGCCTCAGTGGGATCTCGACCTGTTGGCGTCGTAGAACCCGGTAGGTTCTAGACATAAAGAAGTCGGAGGACCCTACTGGGCTCTCAACCTATTGGTGTCATAGAACCCAATAGGTTCTAGACATAGAGAAGCTGGAGAGCCCTAGTGGGATCTCGACCTGCTGGTGTCTTTTAACCCGGTAAGTTCTAGACATAGAGAAGTCAGAGAGCCCCAGTGGGATCTCGACCTATTGGCGTCGTAGAACCCGGTAGGTTCTAGACATAGAGAAATTGGAGAGCCCCTATGAGATATCGACTTGTTGGCGTTGTAGAACTCGGTAGGTTCTATACATAAAGAAGTCGGAGAGCCCTAGTGGGATCTTAACCTATTGGTGTCGTAGAACCCAATAGGTTCTAGACATAGAGAAGTCGGAGAGCCCTAGTGGGATCTCAACCTGTTGGTGTCATAGAACCCGGTACATTTTAGACATAGAGAAGTCAAAGAGCCTATGTGGGATCTCGACCTGTTGGTGTCGAAGAACTCGGTTGGTTCTAGATATAGAAAATTCGAAGAGTCTTAGTGGGATCTTGACATGTTGGCGTCATATAACCTGGCCGAGTTCTAGACATAGAGAAGTTGGAAAGCCATAGTGGGATCTTGATTTGTTGATATCATAGAATCCGATAGGTTTTAGACAGAGAGAAGTCAGAGAGACTCAGTGGGATCTTAACCTGTTGGCATCGTAGAACCCGTTAGGTTCTAGACATAGAAAAGTCGGAGAACCCTAGTAGGATCTCAACTTGTTGGTGTTGTAGAAACCAGTTGGTTCTAGACATAGAGAAGTCGGAGAGCCCCAATGGGATCTCGACCTATTAGCGTCGTAGAACTCGGTAGGTTCTAGATATAGAGAAGTCTGGGAGCTCTAGTGGGATATTAACTTGTTGGCATCATAGAACTTGGTAGGTTGTAGACATAGAGAAGTCGGATATTCCTAGTGGGATCTCTCGTAGAACCTGGTAGGTTCTATACATAGAGAATTCGTAGATTTCCAGTGGGATCTCGACCCATTCAAAGTCATGGAACCCGATGGATTCTATGTGAGGGCAAGGTGTCTTATACTCGATCTTTATTTTAATGATGTCAAAATATGTACTAGCTCGTAGTATGTAATTTGGACGGTATCATCTCATCATTGTCGGCATTCATATTTACCAATGCATAAATAATCAATAATCATGTGTCCAAACATATAGGAAGAGTTTTGCACAACTATTATGTGTGTGATCATGTTATGAGTCTTAGGTATGCATAAACATTGCCTAAGTAGATGAAAACATGTGCAAAAATCAGTTTTTAAGAGTTTTGGTAGCTTGAGTCGACCTAAACCAAGATTTGGTCGACTCATGAAAGGTTGGCATTGTTGAATTTTCCTCGGGTTAGCGTACACTGACCCTTTGGTCGACGCATACTGAAGCCATTCCTCATTCTGCATTTTCTTAAGCCATGCGTCGACGCATGACCCCTGTAGCGGTCGACACATGGTACTCAAACTTGTGCAGATTTACCCACGGGTCAGCGCAGGCTGACCCTCATTAAAGTTAGGTCGACTCTTCGCTTAATGTGGGTCATTTTTCTGGTTTTTCTAAGTTTCAAAATGCTGTTATTTGTGGTAGTTGGTCCTAGCATCATATAAATACTTTGTTCCTCATTTTTTACACAACAACAAGAAAAAGTGAAATATTTACATTGGAACTTTTCTCTCATCATCTTGATCTTCATTCTTGCATTTTCTCAACAAATACACATAACTATTTTTGTTGATCCTTTGCATCATGAGGTGATAACGTCCAAACATAGAAGTGTATCTTGTTTGGGGTGACTGTTTCAGTGGGTTTTTTCTTGAATAAAACCTCTAGGGTTTTGTCCTCCAAGATCAATTAGATTTGGGGGATTTTTGGTTCAGATCTTTGTGTGCATTGAATTTAGTCGAGCAAAGGTGATAGAAGAACGATGGGTTTTATCGATCTAGTAGCATCAACCGGAGGATTATGCAACAAAGGTTTGGGGATCGAATTGTGTATGGATCGGAATCATCCAAGTGAAGGTGATTGAAGACCGGTGTGTTCATTTAATCTAGTAACGATAAAGGAAGGTTCATCCAACAAGTTCGAGGCACTTGATTCGACTCGAATCAAGGGAAAAGAAGACATAGTATCAGCATCAACGGATTTTCTTGAGTGTGTGATAGCTACGGCTTCTCTTGTAAAAACAATTTGCAAACAAGATTATAGATATCTCAATTCTAGATTTAGAATTGGGGGCAGACGTACCCGAAGCGAGGATAAAAGGGGAACTGCCTAAAAAAACTTGGTGTCGTTTCTCTTTCCCTATCTCCTTTAATTTTCGAACTCTTTATGCTTGTGATTGTTCAATTGATCGATAAAAATTCTGGTATAGTATAGTGCAGAAAAACTGATTTGAAAAACATTGCACAATCATTTTGGGCTGTGCTTAGTGAAAATTTTGCACTAACTAACATAGAAGGTTTAGCTTGGAGTGTTTCGCACTCCAAGTGCTCGATAAATTGAACACTTACAAGGTGTTTGATATATTGTCAATTTGGTTTAATTTTTTATTGTTCATTGGAGATTGCACAACATTGAGTGTCGTTGGTAAATTTATTAATAGTTAAGTTGTGATTAAATTTTTCTCATCGAGCCTTTCATTCCATTTGGCTTACGTATATCTGATTCTCTCAGTAACCGGTTCGTTTAGACAAATTGTCCTCGGCCACTTCCGCAAACAATTTTTTTTTAAAATTCACATTTAAGCGCCGACTCACAATTAAAAAGTAGTGATCTATTCAACCCCCCTTCTAGATCAACTTCCGTCGTCTAACAAGTGGTATCACGAGCACCTGTTCATCTAGTGCTTCAAGTATAACTTTTTAGAAAATGGCAAACGAACCGAAAGGGGCTTATAATAGAGCATCAGTTTTTAACGGTGAGAACTATAGTTACTGGAAGGATTGTATGCGTGTACATATTGTCGTACCTCGAAAAATGAGAACGACCTCGCGAAGCGCAATCGCACGCCCGCGGGATGGACTTAACAGAGTCGCCACTGATCTTTATTTATTCCATAGAGGGAAAAGGAAAATATCGAATAAAACCCTTAAAAAGAAAGGATAAGAATATGGTCATCGCAACCAATGTCTGAGTTCGGGAGTCAGTTACGCAAGGGGAAGGTATTAGCACCCCTCACGTCCGTTGTACTCAACGGGAACCATTTAGTTAAGATTAAATGTATGTTAGCGCAAGGTTTGTATCTAATCTTCTACTTAATGGGGAAAGAAGGTAAATGATTATTGTTAAAGGAGAAAGAACCTAAAGAGGTTTTATTACTAGGGTGCTCGCAAAGACTTAGCAGTCTCGTGCCTACGTATCCTTATGAGGATGGAATCAGAGCAATCGTAGTTCACCTAACTAAGGTGAGAAACCTTTGACTATGGTCAGAGTTCCAAGGGGAATGAGTATTCATGATCATGATACTCACATAGGGTTTAAGAACTCTCTAATTCTAAGTTGTGATGGGATTGAATGGCTATGAAGTCAAGGGTTGAAAATATTTTGGTCTCTTGATGAAAATCAAGACTTGTCCATAAAATGGAGTTTTGAGTAAGATTGGATGTATTTTAATAATGATGATCATCAAATGATCAAAGAGTTTATGATAAAGTGTTGAACTCTAACACTCTCTATCGTTCAAGATTAGTTTGAGAAAATTGTTTGTTGGACAATGAACATCGATAAAGATCAATGGTTCAAAGAGCTGTGCTAGAATGCTAGACTCTAACATCTCTTTGTCCAAATTGTTTTTAAGTGCTTTAAGAATGAAAGAAAGAAGTGATTGGCTACCTCAATGTGCAAGACTTGAGACCAATCTTTCAAAGGGTTATGCTAGAATGCTAGATTCTAACAATCCTTTTCTTTCAAGTTTGTTTCAAAAAAAAGATTTGATGTGCTTTGAGGTATTGATATCCTTAAAGAAGGATGGATTCTTGAGATGACGATTGGCAAAGATAAGAGGTAGAAAAAAAGTGTAAGGTAGAACAGAAAAAAGGTGAAAGGTGGAAAAAGTGAAGGGTGGCTCGCCAAGAATTAAGATCCTTGTGCCTACGTATTCTCATTGAAGAATGAGAAATCAGAGCATCCGTAGTTCTGATTACTACAGATTGTTGGTTGAGGTATATCAAGCGACTGGCGAATATTTGAGAAAATGCTCAAAGAGTTACGCTAGAGTGCTAGACTCTAACGACTCTTATTCATCTAAGATTGATTGTAAAATATTTGATGGATAATGAACATTTGATGAAAATCAATTGTTCGAAGAGTTATGCCAAGATGCTAGATCTTGACGGCTCTTGTTCATCCAAGTTATGATTTAGATCGTTTTGAGGACGACTAGCTTTTGACAATAATCAAAAGCTCAAAAGGGTTATGTCAAGATGCTAGATCTTAACAACCCTTATTTGTCCAAGTTGATATTGAAATTGTTTAACGGACAATGAACGTTTGATGAAAATCAAATGCTCAAAGAGTTGTGCCAAGATGCTAGATCTTGACGGCTCTTATTAGTCCAAGTCTAGACTTAAAGTTATCTATCGGATAACGAACATTTGATGAAAGTCAAATGTTCAAAGAGTTGTGCTAAAGTGCTAGACCTTGACGGCTCTTTTTTATCCGAGTTAATAAAAATTGTTTAATGAAATGTAAATCGAAATGGTCTCGTCTCAATCAAAATTTAATCGAGAAATCGATAATATACTGATATTTGACTTTCATTGACTAAACAAAAAATGGCCTCATACTAATCAAGATTTTTAGTGATTCGAATAAATCAACAAATCAAGATTCTTGAAATATCATTGGCCCAAAGAAAATGGACTCGAAGTAAAAATAAAATCGGTCTCATCTAAATAAGGATTTAGATCGATAAATTGAATACCTTTCTATTAGATTTTCATTGACCAATAAAAATAAATTGAAAAATGGCCTCATATGAATCATGATATTTGTGACTTGAATAAATCAACAAAATCAAGAAGTTTTTATGTCATAGGCCCAAACTGAGGAAGTAAATGATCACCCAAAATAAAATCGGGCCACAAAGAAGAATTGTTAATTAATCTAAATATTGAAATTTAATATGTTCCCATGAAAAAGACTATGCATATGGACTTGGAGTTTTAATGAAGATAATAACAGTGATTGGGATTTAAAGAAAAACTGACCCATATATGCACAAACTTAAAAAAGTCTGCTTATTTTCTTTCACTCTATATAAAATAATCAAATAAAAAGAAGTGTAAATGGTTTTTTAATATAAGGCTAAAATGATCAAATATAAAAAATAAACATATTTTGGGTTTTGTTTTAATATTAGAGAAATTAAAATTAAAACAAAAAGAAGTGTAAATATAAATTTGGATTAAACAATATGTAAAATAAAAATTAAAAGTGAAAGATTAGAAAAAAGTTATGCTTGGAGATACTGATGCAAACTGAAGCGCAGAGAAGACATCCATCTTCCACTGTCCATTGTCAAACTTCCAATCTTACCAGCATTATCACAACCACACGTTTATTGATAGAATAATGAGTATCTTTAGCTAACCCTGTTGTGGAAACATAAACGAAACGGAAAGGACGCGTACGATTCACACTTCACACTCACACATCGTTGTGCTGTTTATAATGATGTCGCCACTTCCTCGCTTCACTCCCTCCGCTGCGGCTTCCTCGTTCTTTTCCCGCTCGTCTCATCTATCTTTCTTTCACGGTTTCACGGTGGTGGAAAATGGCGGTGATATCATGTGAATGTGATTATGGATGGTGATGTTGTTTCTTCTTGCAGGTTGTGTATTGTGTGTATTATAAATGGATAGAGGAGATGGAAGGTTGTGTTGTATTTACATGAAGAGGAAGCCTCGGCAGAAGGTGAAGTCTGGTGGTGTGAGGTGATGAAGATGGTTTACAGTGGTGATGTAAGGTTGTGAGATATAATGGAGAGGGAAGTTGTAAAAGAGAGGTAAGGATATGGAGTGGTGAGGAAGAACGTAGCTCACAGTAGGAAGAAAGCTTCCATTTTGCCTCTACTGAAACTTGTTTTTCATTTTTCAAAATGAGAGAGAAACATGAACAAGTGGAGGCGCACGGATATCCTTGTCCATTGGTCCTCTCAAACAACACTTATATAGTGTCCTAACTATGTTTTCTTTAATTTTCAAAATGACAGAAATGCCCTTCTAGAAACTTAATCAACAAGCATGGTTCTAAAAATAAATAAAAGAGAAAGAGAAAGGACAAATATTTAAATAAATCAAAGTTAAAGTTTTAAAATTTTAATTAATTAAACACAATACTTTTGACTAAAAAATAAAATAAAGGGGAAAAAACGGATGACAAAGTCGGGTATCAAAATTCTCGAAAAATTAAAAATGACTACACCAAAAAATATCAGCACAAAATAAACGACTTGGAAAAATACAGCGTTTGGTCAAATTTTGAAATTAATCGGAATTGGCTTTTAGTTTGACTTACTCGGCTGTAAATTCAAAAATTTATTTCAGCTGACTAATTGGGTAATATGCAAAATGATTGGCTTAAATGATATGCAAGAGATCAAAGAATCTAAGGGTAAAATTTGGGGTACAACAGTTGCCCCTATTTAAATATCTTCACTGGATGACATGCGAGATGAAAATCCTCATGAAATCATGGTGAAAGATATTTAAATATAGATAACCGAAAATTTTGCCCTTAGATACACTGATATGCAATGCTATGGACAAAACTAATCTATAATGCTGATATGCCATGAAAGCTACCATGATGATATGATGCCATGATAGTGCAGAAATGCAGAAAACAAGACACCAAAGGATAAAAAGCCAACAACCACAGGTGAGCTTACTGGGGGAAGATAAAGGTTAGTATCCACGACGAAGACTCACTAGGGATACAGGCTAACCAACAAAAGAGACTCACTGGGGAGACTCTGAGGAAACACTGGGGATAGAAAAGACTGAGGAAAATCCTACAGGTCCTCACTGGAGATAGGAGCCAGAGAGGTATTCTCTACTGGGGAAAAATCCAAGGAGATGGACGACAGGTTCATAGGTGACCGGACGATACTGGGAAAAGAAATACATATTCTTACTGGGCATGAAACCAGAAAGAAGACATGATCTCCACTAGGGATCAGTTTGAAATAAAGGACAGACATCCTACAAAATATTTTCTGGGGATTTCTTATACTGAAGAGTTCAAACAGGATCTTCAAGAAAAACCAGAAAAGACAGAGACAAACTCTGTGCATCGGATGATGAAAGGTGACTGGACCTTTAGCTGAGAATAAGGTTAATGAACCAATGGTTACCAAAATTGGTTGAGATAAAAAATATGATTCTGTTTATGGAGGATGCCAGCGATGACTGGACTTTAGGTTCAAGCTTGACACGATTCAAGCAGGAACAAACTGAAATAAAAGCCTAAAGTGACTCGATTCAAGCCAAAGACGGTGCCAACGATAATTAGACTTGGGGTTCAAGTTTGACACGATTCAAACAGGAACGGGATCTTAAGACAAGAGACAATGTTCAACACGATTCGAATAAGGACTCGGTTCAAGTTTGACATGATTCAAACAAGAACAAGATCCTAAAACAAGAGACAATGTTCGACACGATTCGAACAAGGACTCGGTTCAGGTTTGACACGATTCAAACAAGAACAAGATCTTAAAACAAGAGACAATGTCCGACACGATTCGAACAAGGACTCGGTTCATGTTTGACATGATTCAAACAAGAACAAGATCTTAAAAGCCTAAGGTGACTTGATACAAATCAAAGACGGTGCCAAAGATAATTGGACTTTGGGTTCAAGCTTGACATGATTCAAGCAGGAACGGTTTTAAACAACAGGAAAGATGCCAGCGATGACTGGACTTAAGGTTAGACTTCTTGGGGAATACCAACTATGGTTGCAAGAAGTGCTGACGACCAGGAAACAAAACAAATCCGAGAGTACAGAACCTGAACTCGGAACACCCCATCAAACAGATTGACGGAAAGGAAAAAACACATATCCGAGGGTACGGAACCTGAACTCGGAACACCCCATCAAACAGATTGACGTAAAGGAAATAACACATATCCGAGGGTACAGAACCTGAACTCGGAACACCTCATCAAACAGATTGACGGAAAGGAAATAACACATATCCGAGGGTACGGAACCTGAACTCGGAACACCTCATCAAACAGATTGACGGAAAAGAAATAACACATATCCGAGGATACGGAACCTGAACTCGGAATACCTCATCAAATAGATTGACGGAAAGGAAACAAAACATATCCGAGGGTACGGAACCTGAACTCGGAACACCTCATCAAATAGATTGACATAAAGGAAACAAAACATATCTGAGGGTATAGAACCTGAACTCGGAACACCTCATCAAACAGATTGACGGAAAGGAAACAACACATATCCGAGGGTACGGAACCTGAACTCGGAACACCTCATCAAACAGATTGACGGAAAGGAAATAACACATATCCGAGGGTACGGAACCTGAACTCGGAACACCTCATCAAACAGATTGACAGAAAAGAAATAACACATATCCGAGGGTACGGAACCTGAACTCGGAACACCTCATCAAACAGATTGACGGAAAGGAAATAACACATATCCGAGGGTACGGAACCTGAACTCGGAACACCTCATCAAACAGATTGACGGAAAGGAAATAACACATATCCGAGGGTACTGAACTTGAACTCAGAACACCTCATCGAACAGATTGACGGAAAGGAGATAACACATATCTGAGGGTACGGAACCTGAACTCGGAACAACTCATCAAACAGATTGACGGAAAGGAGATAACACATATCCGAGGGTGCGGAACCTAAACTCGGAACACCTCATCAAACAGATTGACGGAAAGGAAAACCTGAAATAGGGATCATATCAAACGGGTTGATGGAATACGATTGATTGAAGGCGAAATCAAGGACGGATAAGCTACTCGTGAGATAGATGACCACTTATCGTTGTAGAGATAATGATAGCAAACAAGCTTCTCAAGGAGATTGTCACTTGTTGTTGGGTATAAATTCCAAGGAAGTGTTGACATTACAGCACTGCTGGAGAGATAATTTTGTCTTCAATGAGGATCTGTAGAAGATTCTTCTGCGAGACACAGTGCAAAATAAATGCACGTTCAAAGATAGGTTTGAAAATCTAACCTTCCAGAGACCAAAGTTCAGTCTAGAAGCAAGCTAGAAAGAAACGGTCAAACAAGACTCCAATTGAGGAATGAACTCAAATGGGGACTTATCTTATCCGAATGTGGAAAAGACATCTGAACCAACCAACATCCACGAGGATAAAACTCTGTGGGGATTTCAGAAAGGATGGTCACTTTAAGCCTAGGGCTGACAACTCTATTGGAGAGAATAGAGAAACCCAGTCACTTGGGGAGACAAACGCCAAAGTGAACCCAAAATAGGTAAACACCAGAGAAAGAAACAGAACTGCAAAGATGCTATGCATATGAGTGCTTATGCCATGCTTATGCTTATGCTGACAAAACAGACAAAAGGAAGCGAGACTGGAGATGAAAATAAAACATTTCGACAAGGATACCCAACCAACCTCACCAGATTAGACCAATATCGTGGATGAAAAAGAAGGGTCAACAACTTTGTTGGTGAGAAGAGTATTCCACTTGAGGTATAGCATCATGAGGATTGCCATCATGAGCTCGATTTCTTTACTAGAGGGAACTCCATAGAGAATTGCCAAGATTAGCTGAAGCAACAGCTTACTGGGAAGTTGGCAAAGGATATCACGAGGACAGGGTAATTCTACATCCTGACTTGTATGATGATCACCATAATAAACAACAGCTCTTGTAATAGGTAAACCTCAGATCTTCTCTGCCCCAGATTACATGGTATGTTGGGAGAAGGTACCAAGAGGATTTTACAGAAGAACCGGCATGAGAAATGCCTCAATATCTTCAAACTCTTAGATTCATGAATCTCAGCGTAACTTCCCCAGATTAAACAGCGCTTGCACAACAAAGTCTTTGAATTTGCGCTTCAGACTAGCTGATCTGTGAAAGAGATGCCCCAGACTGATTGGCCCTTTAGAGATTTACCGAATCTCGACCTGATTGCTTTTGATTTGCTGTATTTGCAATACAAAGTCCTCGGACTGTGGTAGAAATAACTGGGGAACAATCTTTCCCCTGTGGATGGGTCATTGAAGTCCAAACTTGTCATAAGATGACCTCAAGAAGACTTGCCCCAATATCCTAAATTTGAAGAGTTCCTGCCCCTGATTCAACAGCTCTTGGAATGGTGGATTGGCAGATCCTTTCGCTTGGTTGCCCCTGACTAAGCTTCCTTTATCAAGTCGAATTCCCTAGCTGGCTGCATTTGTTGGGATTTCTTTGATATTGAATAGTTTCACAAACAAGTATTGTTCATTTAAAATTGGCAATTTCAGTGCAAAAATTCATGCAAGCTTTGAAAACAAAGTTTTATTAATGAAACACACGCAGTGGAATGATTAAATAATAAAAAACGGATATAGTCATTTACAGAATGACAGATGAAGTGATCAACAAACACAATTTAGCAAAGATCATTAGGAGTCAGGTTAATCAACCTTGTTGTAGTATGCTTTCAAAACAACCTTACCTCAATTAGGTCTCTTAAGGGTTGTAACGTGGCTTGGTTCACGGTTGTATGAAACAAAGATAAAGGCTCAAAGTTTGTTTGGTACCCACCCCATCTTCATGATGAACACCAATCCTACACTCAGTTAACTCCAGCTATACATTTAGGTTCCTCTAGGTTAGGAATGAATTGATGATAATTGATGATTCAGACACCTTGGATAGTCAGTACTCCCTCGCAGAATTTAGCTAATCTTTGAGACTTTGTGACTTCTCCTTGTCTTTGCTGGTTGAGGTCACAATACCTCTTCTTTTGATTTGCTTGAGGTCACGGTACCTCCTTTTTGTTTGATTGTTGCTTTGAAACTCCTTTTTTGGCTGTTGTACAAGTTCTTTTTGTATAAGCCAAAGTTCTGGGCTTCCCATCTTTCTTGGCTTTTGCCTTGAAAGGGACTCAGCTCATTCTTTGATTAAGGATTTTTCAACGATCCGACTTGTACAAATGCTAACTCATTTGATTTGAGAGAGCTGACTGGTGTCTTGCATGAAGCACTTGCGTTCGAATGCGTAACCAAGTTAAACTGAGAAATACCCTGCCCCAAGGTTGAGATTTAAGGGGTTTTTTTTTTAAGAAAGAAAACTCCTACTTCTAGGCTCGAAGGGTTAACGAGGGATTATCTTCCTTATTTCTCCAGTGTTTGGGGATTGAAACAATGCCTTACATCCTCGGCAAGGTTTAATCGAAAGCATACCACAACAATTATGGATAATATTTTCGTCATCCTCCCCAATCTTTGCTTAACAACAAGTTTGATAAATGGAAAGAAACAAGATAAATATATTTTCTGCTTTTATGAGAATAACAGTAAATGAGTGAAACAAATGGATTTAATCAAAAGATGAATAAACACTCCATTAATCTTGCCAATTTGAAAGTACAACAAAGTTTATAAGCAAAAACATATTCAAATATGCAAAGAAAAAACAACAAAATGCTAAACAGTCGAAAGTTTGCCGGCTTCGGGGAACTGGAACTCCCTTCCTTATTTGGCAAGCTGTGATAACCGTCTTCAGAGTTGTTTGTCGAGATCAGTCTGAGAATCATCTTCACATCCACTCTCAGAAATTTCTTCCACTTCAGAGCCTGATAAATCCGCTTGATTAGGTGCAGGATTGTTGACTTGAATACCTTGAGGTGTGAATGAGATCTTCTTAGAATCTAACAGACTCTGAACCTTGTTTCTGAGCACTCTACAATCTTCAGTTGAATGCCTCTGTTCCCCAGTGTGGTAGTCACAACGGACGTCGGTGTCAAAGTCCGACGAGTCTGGAAAAGACGTTGGATCTATCTCCTCTGGCACTATCAATCCACTTTTGATTAAATCTGGTAAGAACTGACTGTAGGGTATTGGAAATGGAGTGAAATTCCTTTTTGGCTTTCTTGGCCTTTGTCGTGCATGTTGACGCGGCTGACAGCGATAGGACTGTTAATTTGGAGAAGAATATTGCCTCTGAGGAGAGAATGGTGTCTGACGCGGAGACCCAAAAGATTGCTGACTCTGAACACTTGAGTTGCATGAGCACTGAGGTATGGGAGATTCCCAAGTGGAATTACTTTCTTTCTCCCATTCTTCTTGAGAACTAATGATTGATTCACTCTCACCAGCTAGGATGTCTCTGACGCCCTGGATTTTTCCGCTCTTGAGACCACTCTTAATGCGCTCTCCAGCTTTTACCAAATCAGAGAAGTTTGATGTCACCATGCTAAACAGCTTTTCTCGGTACGGGCCTTGCAAAGTATCCACGAACTAGTCAACTAATTCCCTGTCCAAAAGTGGTGGTTGGACGCTAGTTGTTACTTCTCTCCACCTTTGAGCATATCCTCTGAAGGATTCATTGTCTTCTTGAGATAAGTCTAGCAAACGCAAACGACGGAGAGCCAAGTCAAGATTATAGTCGTATTGCTTCACGAAGGCATTGGTTAGGTCTGACCATGATTGGATATGATTGCTTTCTAGCTGCATGTACCAATTCAGTGATGCCCCACTCAGACTGTCTTGGAAACAGTGAATCATGAGCTTGTCGCTACGGATATGTGAAGTCATTTTTCTGCAAAACATCACCAAATGCTGCTTTGGACAGCTATCCCCTTTATACTTCTCAAACTTCGGCGTTTTGAATTTAGGAGGTATCACAAGGTCGGGCACCAAACACATGCCCAAAGCATTCAGATCAGCAGTGTCACTGCCTGCAATGGCATCAAACTTCTTTTCCAAGGCACGACATTTTTCCATTAACCCAATGTCTCATGGATCCTTGATTTTTACCACAGGGACTACCTCTTGGGAATCTAGCTCAGAGAAAGCGAAACTGCGGTATTCCACGGCATCAATAGAAGAGGAACGTCCATCTTGGATAATAGCACGCTCTTGTATAACAGGAATCTGCACAGGTTGAGCTTGGGCAATATTGTTCACAGAAATCCCCTGAATATTATCCTCTCTTTTTGCCAAGGCTGTTATAATCTGATCCAACTGGTTTCTCAACAAGTCAAAATCCGCTCTGGTCACAAACTGGTTCTGCTCTTTTGAGTTCATGATCCTCCAAAATCTACTTCAAGTCCAATGATGGCTTCGGGGAGTCAACTGGGTAATAGACAGAGGACGGAAGAAACTCAAAGATGAGAAATGAAAATGCGATGCAAATGCACATGCAATGCTAATGCAAGCCAACTGGTTTCAAGGAACTCGAAGGCAAGTTGCAAAAAAAATTTTTTTGGAAAATTGAAGAGTTTTTATTTTGAGATCCAAGCTCTGTTGATCTTTTGAAAAGGAAATGAAATTTTGAGTTCCTTGAAACCAAAAATGGATGCAATGTGATGTATGCAATGCACAAACACGGGTACACAAAAACACAGGCATATGTACATACAACGAAGCACATAAGTTTTAAAGGCTTCATGAATGCATAGTAAAGGTTTGGGATAAGTTAAACACCTCATAACTCCCTTGTTGGTAGGCCTCTTAAAAGATGGTTCTACGGCAATTTACCCTTAAACCCGCTCACGTGATAGTTTCTAGGTTTTTTGGTAATGGTTTCAGATTCACGGACCTTAGTCGTATCAACATTATGCAATGGGCTAGCCACTTTACAACGAGAGTGACGAAAAGATCTCTTCTGATTAGGGTTTTCATATTGGTTGGAGCAAGGAGATGTCCTTGAAGTCCAATATTACGCAACCACCGAAATAGAACTGGTTCTAAATGGGGACCTAGAGTCACGGACCCTTCACGAATCAGCGTTATGCAACAGGCTAGCTGTTTTATAACTAGATCTACAAACAGGTCTACTCTAGATGAGCCTTCATGTTAGCTGCTACAAGGAGCTTGCCCTCGTAGTCTAACACTACTAACTACCAAATCTATCCTTATGTTTTCTCTCTTCTTTTTCCAAAGCTCGGGTGTAGAGCTTTATTCAAGATATTAGATCCCCAAAGCCCACACATGAATATACAGAGATATATATGAATAAGCAATAAAGCAAGAGCAATAAAACATAAAATAAAGAAGAAAGAGAAACAAACAAAGCTAAACACACATACGAAAACCTAACTAAACTAGGTTTGACTCACTTAGGGAAATTGTTCCCCAGTAGAGTCGCCATCTATCGTACCTCGAAAAATGAGAACGACCTCGCGAAGCGCAATCGCACGCCCGCGGGATGGACTTAACAGAGTCGCCACCGATCTTTATTTATTCCATAGAGGGAAAAGGAAAATATCGAATAAAACCCTTAAAAAGAAAGGATAAGAATATGGTCATCGCAACCAATGTCTGAGTTCGGGAGTCGGTTACGCAAGGGGAAGGTATTAGCACCCCTCACGTCCGTTGTACTCAACGGGAACCGTTTAGTTAAGATTAAATGTATGTTAGCGCAAGGTTTGTATCTAATCTTCTACTTAATGGGGAAAGAAGGTAAATGATTATTGTTAAAGGAGAAAGAACCTAAAGAGGTTTTATTACTAGGGTGCTCGCAAAGACTTAGCAGTCTCGTGCCTACGTATCCTTATGAGGATGGAATCAGAGCAATCGTAGTTCACCTAACTAAGGTGAGGAACCATTGACTATGGTCAAAGTTCCAAGGGGAATGAGTATTCATGATCATGATACTCACATAGAGTTAAAGAACTCTTTAATTCTAAGTTGTGATGGGATTGAATGGCTATGAGGTCAAGGGTTGAAAATATTTTGGTCTCTTGATGAAAATCAAGACTTGTCCATAAAATGGAGTTTTGAGTAAGATTGGATGTATTTTAAGAATGATGATCATCAAATGATCAAAGAGTTTATGCTAAAGTGTTGAACTCTAACACTCTCTATCGTTCAAGATTAGTTTGAGAAAATTGTTTGTTGGACAACGAACATCGATAAAGATCAATGGTTCAAAGAGCTGTGCTAGAATGCTAGACTCTAACATCTCTTAGTCCAAATTGTTTTTAAGTGCTTTAAGAATGAAAGAAAGAAGTGATTGGCTACCTCAATGTGCAAGACTTGAGACCAATCTTTCAAAGGGTTATGCTAGAATGATAGATTCTAACAATCCTTTTCTTTCAAGTTTGTTTCAAAAAAAAGATTTGATGTGCTTTGAAGTATTGATATCCTTAAAGAAGGATGGATTCTTGAGATGACGATTGACAAAGATAAGAGGTAGAAAAAAAGTGTAAGGTAGAACAGAAAAAAGGTGAAAGGTGGAAAAACTGAAGGGTGGCTCGCCAAGAATTAAGATCCTTGTGCCTACGTATTCTCATTGAAGAATGAGAAATCAGAGCATCCGTAGTTCTGATTACTACAGATTGTTGGTTGAGGTATATCAAGCGACTGACGAATATTTGAGAAAATGCTCAAAGAGTTACGCTAGAGTGCTAGACTCTAACGGCTCTTATTCATCTAAGATTGATTGTAAAATATTTGATGGATAATGAACATTTGATGAAAATCAATTGTTCGAAGAGTTATGCCAAGATGCTAGATCTTGACGGCTCTTGTTCATCCAAGTTATGATTTAGATCATTTTGAGGACGACTAGCTTTTGACAATAATCAAAAGCTCAAAAGGGTTATGTCAAGATGCTAGATCTTAACAGCCCTTATTTGTCCAAGTTGATATTGAAATTGTTTAACGGACAATGAACGTTTGATGAAAATCAAATGCTCGAAGAGTTGTGCCAAGATGCTAGATCTTGACGGCTCTTATTAGTCCAAGTCTAGACTTAAAGTTATCTATCGGATAACGAACATTTGATGAAAGTCAAATGTTCAAAGAGTTGTGCTAAAGTGCTAGACCTTGACAGCTCTTTTTTATCCGAGTTAATAAAAATTGTTTAATGAAATGTAAATCGAAATGGTCTTGTCTCAATCAAAATTTAATCGAGAAATCAATAATATACTGATATTTGACTTTCATTGACCAAACAAAAAATGGCCTCATACTAATCAAGATTTTTAGTGATTCGAATAAATCAACAAATCAAGATTCTTGAAATATCATTGGCCCAAAGAAAATGGACTCGAAGTAAAAATAAAATCGGTCTCATCTAAATAAGGATTTAGATCGATAAATTGAATACCTTTCTATTAGATTTTCATTGACCAATAAAAATAAATTGAAAAATGGCCTCATATGAATCATGATATTTGTGACTTGAATAAATCAACAAAATCAAGAAGTTTTTATGTCATAGGCCCAAACTGAGGAAGTAAATGATCACCCAAAATAAAATCGGGCCACAAAGAAGAATTGTTAATTAATCTAAATATTGAAATTTAATATGTTCCCATGAAAAAGACTATGCATATGGACTTGGAGTTTTAATGAAGATAATAACAGTGATTGGGATTTAAAGAAAAACTGACCCATATATGCACAAACTTAAAAAAGTCTGCTTATTTTCTTTCACTCTATATAAAATAATCAAATAAAAAGAAGTGTAAATGGTTTTTTAATATAAGGCTAAAATGATCAAATATAAAAAATAAAAATATTTTGGGTTTTGTTTTAAAATTAGAGAAATTAAAATTAAAACAAAAAGAAGTGTAAATATAAATTTGGATTAAACAATATGTAAAATAAAAATTAAAAGTGAAAGATTAGAAAAAAGTTATGCTTGGAGATATTGATGCAAACTGAAGCGCAGAGAAGACATCCATCTTCCACTGTCCATTGTCAAACTTCTAATCTTACCAGCATTATCACAACCACACGTTTATTGATAGAATAATGAGTATCTTTAGCTAACCCTGTTGTGGAAACATAAACGAAATGGAAAGGACGCGTACGATTCACACTTCACACTCACACATCGTTGTGCTGTTTATAATGATGTCGCCACTTCCTCGCTTCACTCCCTCCGCTGCGGCTTCCTCGTTCTTTTCCCGCGCGTCTCATCTATCTTTCTTTCACGGTTTCACGGTGGTGGAAAATGGCGGTGATATCATGTGAATGTGATTATGGATGGTGATGTTGTTTCTTCTTGCAGGTTGTGTATTGTGTGTATTATAAATGGATAGAGGAGATGGAAGGTTGTGTTGTATTTACATGAAGAGGAAGCCTCGGCAGAAGGTGAAGTCTGGTGGTGTGAGGTGATGAAGATGGTTTACAGTGGTGATGTAAGGTTGTGAGATATAATGGAGAGGGAAGTTGTAAAAGAGAGGTAAGGATATGGAGTGGTGAGGAAGAACGTAGCTCACAGTAGGAAGAAAGCTTCCATTTTGCCTCTACTGAAACTTGTTTTTCATTTTTCAAAATGAAAGAGAAACATGAACAAGTGGAGGCGCACGGATATCCTTGTCCATTGGTCCTCTCAAACAACACTTATATAGTGTCCTAACTAGGTTTTCTTTAATTTTCAAAATGACAGAAATGCCCTTCTAGAAACTTAATCAACAAGCATGGTTCTAAAAATCAATAAAAGAGAAAGAAAAAGGACAAATATTTAAATAAATCAAAGTTAAAGTTTTTAAAATTTTAATTAATTAAACACAATACTTTTGACTAAAAAATAAAATAAAGGGGAAAAAATGGATGACAAAGTCGGGTATCAAAATTCTCGAAAAATTAAAAATGACTACACCAAAAAATATCAGCATAAAATAAACGACTTGGAAAAATACAGCGTTTGGTCAAATTTTGAAATTAATCGGAATTGGCTTTTAGTTTGACTTACTCGGCTGTAAATTCAAAAATTTATTTCAGCTGACTAATTGGGTAATATGTAAAATGATTAGCTTAAATGATATGCAAGAGATCAAAGAATCTAAGGGTAAAATTTGGGGTACAACAGTTGCCCCTATTTAAATATCTTCACTGGATGACATGAGAGATGAAAATCCTCATGAAATCATGGTGAAAGATATTTAAATATAGATAACCGAAAATTTTGCCCTTAGATACACTGATATGCAATGCTATGGACAAAACTAATCTATAATGCTGATATGCCATGAAAGCTACCATGATGATATGATGCCATGATAGTGCAGAAATGCAGAAAACAAGACACCAAAGGATAAAAAGCCAACAACCACAGGTGAGCTTACTGGGGAAAGATAAAGGTTAGTATCCACGAGGAAGACTCACTAGGGATACAGGCTAACCAAAAAAAGAGACTCACTGGGGAGACTCTGAGGAAACACTGGGGATAGAAAAGACTGAGGAAAATCCTACAGGTCCTCACTGGAGATAGGAGCCAGAGAGGTATTCTCTACTGGGGAAAAATCCAAGGAGATGGACAACAGGTTCATAGGTGAACGGACGATACTGGGAAAAGAAATACATATTCTTACTGGGCATGAAACCAGAAAGAAGACATGATCTCCACTAGGGATCAGTTTGAAATAAAGGACAGACATCCTACAAAATATTTTCTGGGGATTTCTTATACTGAATATATCAAACGGGATCTTCAAGAAAAACTAGAAAAGACAGAGACAAACTCTGTGCATCGGATGATGAAAGATGACTGAACCTTTAGCTGAGAATAAGGTTAATGAACCAATGGTTACCAAAATTGGTTGAGATAAAAAATATGATTCCGTTTATGGAGGATGCCAGCGATGACTAGACTTTAGGTTCAAGCTTGACACGATTCAAGCAGGAACAAACTGAAATAAAAGCCTAAAGTGACTCGATTCAAGCCAAAGACGGTGCCAACGATAATTAGACTTGGGGTTCAAGTTTGACACGATTCAAACAGGAACGGGATCTTAAGACAAGAGACAATGTTCGACACGATTCGAACAAGGACTCGGTTCAAGTTTGACATGATTCAAACAAGAACAAGATCCTAAAACAAGAGACAATGTTCGACACGATTCGAACAATGACTCGGTTCAGGTTTGACACGATTCAAACAAGAACAAGATCTTAAAAGCCTAAGGTGACTTGATTCAAACCAAAGATAATTGGACTTTGGGTTCAAGCTTGACATGATTCAAGCAGGAACGGTTTTAAACAACAGGAAAGATGCCAGTGATGACTGGACTTAAGGTTAGACTTCTTGGGGAATACCAACTATGGTTGCAAGAAGTGCTGACGACCAGGAAACAAAACAAATCCGAGAGTACAGAACCTGAACTCGGAACACCCCATCAAACAGATTGACGGAAAGGAAAAAACACATATTCGAGGGTACGGAACCTGAACTCGGAACACCCCATCAAACAGATTAACGGAAAGGAAATAACACATATCCGAGGGTACGGAACCTGAACTCGGAACACCTCATCAAATAGATTGACGGAAAGGAAATAACACATATCCGAGGGTACGGAACCTGAACTCGGAACACCTCATCAAACAGATTGACGGAAAGGAAATAACACATATCCGAGGATACGGAACCTGAACTCGGAACACCTCATCAAACAGATTGACGGAAAGGAAATAACACATATCCGAGGGTATGGAACCTGAACTCGAAACACCTCATCAAATAGATTGACGGAAAGGAAACAAAACATATCCGAGGGTACGGAACCTGAACTTGGAACACCTCATCAAATAGATTGACGGAAAGGAAACAAAACATATCCGAGGGTATAAAACCTGAACTCGGAACACCCCATCAAACATATTGACGGAAAGGAAATAACACATATCTGAGGGTACGGAACCTGAACTCGGAACACCTCATCAAACAGATTGACGGAAAGGAAATAACACATATCCGAGGGTACGGAACCTGAACTCGGAACACCTCATCAAACAGATTGACGGAAAGGAAATAACACATATCCGAGGGTACGAAACCTGAACTCAGAACACCTCATCAAACAGATTGATGGAAAGGAAATAACACATATCTGAGGGTACGGAACCTGAACTCAGAACACCTAAATAAACAGATTGACGGAAAGGAAATAACACATATCCGAGGGTACGGAACCTGAACTCGGAACACCTCATCAAACAGATTGACGGAAAGGAAATAACACATATCCGAGGGTACGGAACCTGAACTCGGAACACCTCATCGAACAGATTGCGGAAAGGAGATAACATATATCCGAGGGTACGGAACCTGAACTCAGAACACCTCAACAAACAGGTTGACGGAAAGGAGATAACACATATCCGAGGGTACGGAACCTGAACTCGGAACACCTCATCAAACAGATTGACGGAAAGGAAAACCTCAAATTGGGATCATATCAAACGGGTTGATGGAAAACGATTGATTGAAGGCGAAATAAAGGACGGATAAGCTTCTTGTGAGATAGATGACCACTTATCGTTGTAGAGATAATGATAGCAAACAAGCTTCTCAAGGAGATTGTCACTTGTTGTTGGGTATAAATTCCAAGGAAATGTTGACATTACAACACTGCTGGAGAGATAATTTTGTCTTCAATGAGGATCTGTAGAAGATTCTTCTGTGAGACACAGTGCAAAATAAATGCACGTTCAAAGATAGGTTTGAAAATCTAACCTGCCAGGGACCAAAGTTCAATCTAGGAGCAAGCTAGAAAGAAACGGTCAAACAAGACTCCAATTGAGGAATGAACTCAAATGGGGATTTATCTTATCCGAATGTGGAAAAGACAACTGAACCAACCATCATCCACGAGGATAAAACTCTGTGGAGATTTCAGAAAGGATGGGCACTTTAAGCCTAGGGCTGACAACTCTATTGGAGAGAATAGAGAAACCCAGTCACTTGGGGAGACAAACGCCAAAGTGAACCCAAAACAGGTAAACACCAGAGAAAGAAACAGAACTGCAAAGATGCTATGCATATGAGTGCTTATGCCATGCTTATGCTTATGCTGACAAAACAGACAAAAGGAAGCGAGACTGGAGATGAAAATAAAACATTTCGACAAGGATACCCAGCCAACCTCACCAGATTAGACCAATATTGGGGATGAAGAAAAAGAGTCAACAACTTCGTTGGTGAGAAGAGTATTCCACTTGAGGTATAGCATCATGAAGATTGCCATCATGAGCTCGATTTCTTTACTAGAGGGAACTCCATAGAGAATTGCCAAGATTAGCTGAACCAACAGCTTACTGGGAAGCTGGTAAATGATATCACGAGGACAGGGTAATTCTGCATCCTGACTTGTATGATGATCACCATAATAAACAACAGCTCTTGCAATAGGTAAACCTCAGATTTTCTCTGCCCCAGATTACATGGTATGTTGGGAGAAGGTACCAAGAGGATTTTACAGAAGAACCGGCATGCGAAATGCCTCAATATCTTCAAACTCTTAGATTCATGAATCTCAGCATAACTGCCCCAGATTAAACAACGCTTGCACAACAAAGTCTTTGAATTTGCTCTTCAGACTAGCTGATCTGTGAAAGAGATGCCCCAGACTGATTTACCCTTTAGAGATTTACTGAATCTCTACCTGATTGCTTTTGATTAGCTGTATTTGCAGTACAAAGTCCTCGGACTGTGGTAGAAATAACTGGGGAACAATCTTGCCCCTGTGGATGGGTCATTGAAGTCCAAACTTGTCATAAGATGACCTCAAGAAGACTTGCCCTAATATCCTGAATTTGAAGAGTTCCTGCCCCTGATTCAACAGCTCTTGGAATGGTGGATTGGCAGATCCTTTCGCTTGGTTGCCTCTGACTAAGTTTCCTTTATCAAGTTGAATTCCCTAGCTGGCTGCATTTGTTGGGATTTCTTTGATATTGAATAGTTTCACAAACAAGTATTGTTCATTTAAAATTGGCAATTTCAGTGCAAAAATTCATGCAAGCTTTGAAAACAAAGTTTTATTGATGAAACACACGCAGTGGAATGATTAAATAATAAAAAACGGATATAGTCATTTACAGAATGACAGATGAAGTGATCAACAAACACAATTTAGCAAAGATCATTAGGAGTCAGGTTAATCAACCTTGTTGTAGTATGCTTTCAAAACAACCTTACCTCAATTAGGTCTCTTAAGGGTTGTAACGTGACTTGGTTCACGGTTGTATGAAACAAAGATAAAGACTCAAAGTTTGTTTGGTACCCACCCCATCTTCGTGATGAACTCCAATCCTACACTCAGTTAACTCCAGCTATACATTCAGGTTCCTCTAGGTTAGGAATGAATTGATGATAGTTGATGATTCAGACACCTTGGATAGTCATTACTCCCTCGCAGAATTTGGCTAATCTTTGAGACTTTGTGACTTCTCCTTGTCTTTGCTGGTTGAGGTCATGATACCTCTTCTTTTGATTTGATTGAGGTCACAGTACCTCCTTTTTGTTTGATTGTTGCTTTGAAACTCCTTTTTTGGCTGTTGTACAAGTTCTTTTTGTATAAGGCAAAGTTCTGGGCTTCCCATCTTTCTTGGCTTTTGCCTTGAAAGGGACTCAGCTCATTCTTTGATTAAGGATTTTTCAACGATCCGACTTGTAAAAATGCTAACTCATTTGATTTGAGAGAGTTGGCTGGTGTCTTGCATGAAGCGCTTGCGTTCGAATGCGTAACCAAGTTAAATTGAGAACTACCCTGCCCCAAGGTTGAGATTTAAGGGTTTTTTTTTAAGAAATAAAACTCCTACTTCTAGGCTCGAAGGGTTAACGAGGGATTATCTTCCTTATTTCTCCAGTGTTTGGGGATTGAAACAATGCCTTACATCCTCGGGAAGGTTTAATCGAAAGCATACCACAACAATTATGGATAATATTTTCGTCATCCTCCCCAATCTTTGCTTAACAACAAGTTTGATAAATGGAAAGAAACAAGATAAAGATATTTTCTGCTTTTATGAGAATAACAATAAATGAGTGAAACGAATGGATTTAATCAAAAGATGAATAAACACTCCATTAATCTTGCCAATTTGAAAGTACAACAAAGCTTATAAGCAAAAACATATTCAAATATGCAAAGAATAAAATAACAAAATGCTAAACAGTCGAAAGTTTGCCGGCTTCGGGGAACTGGAACTCCCTTCCTGATTTTCCAAGCTGTGATAACCGTCTTCAGAGTTGTTTGTCTAGATCAGTTTGAGAATCATCTTCACATCCACTCTCAGAAATTTCTTCCACTTCAGAGCCTGATAAATCTGCTTGATTAGGTGCAGGATTGTTGACTTGAATACCTTGAGGTGTGAATGAGATCTTCTTAGAGTTTAACAGACTCTGAACCTTGTTTCTGAGCACTCTACAATCTTCAGTTGAATGCCTCTGTGCCCCAGCGTGGTAGTCACAACGGACGTCGGTGTCAAAGTCCGACGAGTCTGGAAAAGACGCTGGATCTATCTCCTCTGGCACTATCAATCCACTTTTGATTAAATCTGGTAAGAACTGACTGTAGGGTATTGGAAATGGAGTGAAATTCCTTTTTGGCTTTCTTGGCCTTTGTCGTGCATGTTGACGCGGCTGACGGCGATAGGACTGTTGATTTGGAGAAGAATATTGCCTCTGAGGAGAGAATGGTGTCTGACGCAGAGACCCAAAAGATTGCTGACTCTGAACACTTGAGTTACATGAGCGCTGAGGTATGGGAGATTCCCAAGTGGAATTACTTTCTTTCTCCCATTCTTCTTGAGAACTGATGATTGATTCACTCTCACCAGCTAGGATGTCTCTGACGCCCTGGATTTTTCCGTTCTTGAGACCGCTCTCAATGCGCTCTCCAGCTTTTACCAAATCAGAGAAGTTTGATGTCATCGTGCTAAACAGCTTTTCTCGGTACGGGCCTTGCAAAGTATCCACGAACTAGTCAACTAATTCCCTGTCCAAAAGTGGTGGTTGGACGCTAGCTGCTACTTCTCTCCACCACTGAGCATATCCTCTGAAGGATTCATTGTCTTCTTGAGATAAGTCTAGCAAATGCAAACGACTGGGAGCCAAGTCAAGATTATAGTTGTATTGCTTCACAAAGGCATTGGTTAGGTCTGACCATGATTGGATATGATTGCTTTCTAGCTGCATGTACCAATTCAGTGATGCCCCACTCAGACTGTCTTGGAAATAGTGAATCATGAGCTTGTCGTTACGGACATGTGAAGTCATTTTTCTGCAAAACATCACCAAATACTGCTTTGGACAGCTATCCCCTTTATACTTCTCAAACTTCGGCGTTTTGAATTTAGGAGGTATCACAAGGTCGGGCACCAAACACATGCCCAAACCATTCAGATCAGCAGTGTCACGGCCTGCAATGGCATCAAACTTCTTTTCCAAGGCACGACATTTTTCCATTAACCCAATGTCTCGTGGATCCTTGATTTTCACCACAGGGACTACCTCTTGGGAATCTAGCTCAGAGAAAGCAAAACTGCAATATTCCACGGCATCAATAGAAGAGGAACGTCCATCTTGGACAATAGCACGCTCTTGTATAACAGGAATCTGCACAGGTTGAGCTTGGGCAATATTGTTCACAGAAATCCCCTGAATATTATCCTCTCTTTTTACCAAGGCTGTCATAATCTGATCCAACTGGTTTCTCAACAAGTCGAAATCCGCTCTGGTCATAAACTGGTTCTGCTCTTCTGAGTTCATGATCCTCCAAAATCTACTTCAAGTCCAATGATGGCTTCGGGGAGTGAACTGGGTAATAGACAGAGGACGGATGAAACTCAAGGATGAGAAATGCAAATGCGATGCAAATGCACATGCAAAGCTAATGCAAGCCAACTGGTTTCAAGGAACTCGAAGGCAAGTTGCAAAAAAAAAAATTTGGAAAATTGAAGAGTTTTTATTTTTGAGATCCAAGCTCTGTTGATCTTTTGAAAAGGAAATGAAATTCTGAGTTCCTTGAAACCAACAATGGATGCAATGTGATGTATGCAATGCACAAACACGGGTACACAAAAACACAGGCATATGTACATACAACGAAGCACATAAGTTTTAAAGGCTTCATGAATGCATAGTAAAGGTTTGGGATAAGGTAAACACCTCATAACTCCCTAGTTGGTAGGCCTCTTAAAAGATGGTTCTACGGTAATTTACCCTTAAACCCGCTCACGTGATAGTTTCTAGATTTTTTGGTAATGGTTTCAGATTCACGGACCTTAGTCGTATCAAAATTATGCAATGGGCTAGCCACTTTACAACGAGAGTGACGAAAATATCTCTTCTGATTGGGGTTTTCATATTGGTTGGAGCAAGGAGATGTCCTTGAAGTCCAATATTACGCAACCACCGAAATAGAAATGGCTCTAAATGGGGACCTAGAGTCACGGACCCTTCATGAATCAGCGTTATGCAACAGGCTAGCTGTTTTATAATGAGATCTACAAACATTGCCCTCGTAGTCTAACACTACTGACTACCAAATCTATCCTTATGCTTTCTCTATGCTTTTTCCAAAGCTCGGGTGTAGAGCTTTATTCAAGATATTAGATCCCCAAAGCCCACACATGAATATACAGAGATATATATGAATAAGCAATAAAGCAAGAGCAATAAAACATATAATAAAGAAGAAAGAGAAACAAACAAAGCTAAACACACATACGAAAACCTAACTAAACTAGGTTTGACTCACTTAGGGAAATTGTTCCCCAGCAGAGTCGCCATCTATCGTACCTCGAAAAATGAGAACGACCTCGCGAAGCGCAATCGCACGCCCGCGGGATGGACTTAACAGAGTCGCCACCGATCTTTATTTATTCCATAGAGGGAAAAGGAAAATATCGAATAAAACCCTTAAAAAGAAAGGATAAGAATATGGTCATCGCAACCAATGTCTGAGTTCGGGAGTTGGTTACGCAAGGGGAAGGTATTAGCACCCCTCACGTCCGTTGTACTCAATGGGAACCGTTTAGTTAAGATTAAATGTATGTTAGCGCAAGGTTTGTATCTAATGGGGAAAGAAGGTAAATGATTATTGTTAAAGGAGAAAGAACCTAAAGAGGTTTTATTACTAGGGTGCTCGCAAAGACTTAGCAGTCTCGTGCCTACGTATCCTTATGAGGATGGAATCAGAGCAATCGTAGTTCACCTAACTAAGGTGAGGAACCATTGACTATGGTCAAAGTTCCAAGGGGAATGAGTATTCATGATCATGATACTCACATAGAGTTAAAGAACTCTCTAATTCTAAGTTGTGATGAGATTGAATGGCTATGAGGTCAAGGGTTGAAAATATTTTGGTCTCTTGATGAAAATCAAGACTTGTCCATAAAATGGAGTTTTAAGTAAGATTGGATGTATTTTAAGAATGATGATCATCAAATGATCAAAGAGTTTATGCTAAAGTGTTGAACTCTAACACTCTCTATCGTTCAAGATTAGTTTGAGAAAATTGTTTGTTGGACAACGAACATCGATAAAGATCAATGGTCAAAGAGCTGTGCTAGAATACTAGACTCTAACATCTCTTAGTCCAAATTGTTTTTAAGTGCTTTAAGAATGAAAGAAATAAGTGATTGGCTACCTCAATGTGCAAGACTTGAGACAATCTTTCAAAGGGTTATGCTAGAATGCTAGATTCTAACAATCCTTTTCTTTCAAGTTTGTTTCAAAAAAAAAGATTTGATGTGCTTTGAAGTATTGATATCCTTAAAGAAGGATGGATTCTTGAGATGACGATTGACAAAGATAAGAGGTAGAAAAAAAGTGTAAGGTAGAACAGAAAAAAGGTGAAAGGTGGAAAAAGTGAAGGGTGGCTCGCCAAGAATTAAGATCCTTGTGCCTACGTATTCTCATTGAAGAATGAGAAATCAGAGCATCCGTAGTTTTGATTACTACAGATTGTTGGTTGAGGTATATCAAACGACTGGCGAATATTTGAGAAAATGCTCAAAGAGTTACGCTAGAGTGCTAGACTCTAACGGCTCTTATTCATCTAAGATTGATTGTAAAATATTTGATGGATAATGAACATTTGATGAAAATCAATTGTTCGAAGAGTTATGCCAAGATGCTAGATCTTGACGGCTCTTGTTCATCCAAGTTATGATTTAGATCGTTTTGAGGACGACGAGCTTTTGACAATAATCAAAAGCTCAAAAGGGTTATGTCAAGATGCTAGATCTTAACGGCCCTTATTTGTCCAAGTTGATATTGAAATTGTTTAACGGAAAATGAACGTTTGATGAAAATCAAATGCTCGAAGAGTTGTGCCAAGATACTAGATCTTGACGGCTCTTATTAGTCCAAGTCTAGACTTAAAGTTATCTATCGGATAACGAACATTTGATGAAAGTCAAATGTTCAAAGAGTTGTGCTAAAGTGCTAGACCTTGACGGCTCTTTTTTATCCGAGTTAATAAAAATTGTTTAATGAAATGGAAATCGAAATGGTCTCGTCTCAATCAAAATTTAATCGAGAAATCAATAATATACTGATATTTGACTTTCATTGACCAAACAAAAAATGGCCTCATACTAATCAAGATTTTTAGTGATTCGAATATATCAACAAATCAAGATTCTTGAAATATCATTGGCCCAAAGAAAATGGACTCGAAGTAAAAATAAAATCGGTCTCATCTAAATAAGGATTTAGATCGATAAATTGAATACCTTTCTATTAGATTTTCATTGACCAATAAAAATAAATTGAAAAATGGCCTCATATGAATCATGATATTTGTGACTTGAATAAATCAACAAAATCAAGAAGTTTTTTATGTCATAGGCCCAAACTGAGGAAGTAAATGATCACCCAAAATAAAATCGGGCCACAAAGAAGAATTGTTAATTAATCTAAATATTGAAATTTAATATGTTCCAATGAAAAAGACTATGCATATGGACTTGGAGTTTTAATGAAGATAATAACAGTGATTGGGATTTAAAGAAAAACTGACCCATATATGCACAAACTTAAAAAAGTCTGCTTATTTTCTTTCACTCTATATAAAATAATCAAATAAAAAGAAGTGTAAATGGTTTTTCAATATAAGGCTAAAATGATCAAATATAAAAAATAAAAATATTTTGGGTTTTGTTTTAATATTAGAGAAATTAAAATTAAAACAAAAAGAAGTGTAAATATAAATTTGGATTAAACAATATGTAAAATAAAAATTAAAAGTGAAAGATTAGAAAAATGTTATGCTTGGAGATACTGATGCAAACTGAAGCGCAGAGAAGACATCCATCTTCCACTGTCCATTGTCAAACTTCCAATCTTACCAGCATTATCACAACCACACGTTTATTGATAGAATAATGAGTATCTTTAGCTAACCCTGTTGTGGAAACAGAAACGAAACGGAAAGGACGCGTACGATTCACACTTCACACTCACACATCGTTGTGCTGTTTATAATGATGTCGCCACTTCCTCGCTTCACTCCCTCCGCTGCGGCTTCCTCTTTCTTTTCCCGCGTGTCTCGTCTCTCTTCTTTCAGGGTTTCACAGCGGTGGAAAATGGCGGTGATATCATGTGAATGTGATTATGGATGGTGATGTTGTTTCTTCTTGCAGGTTGTGTATTGTGTGTATTATAAATGGATAGAGGAGATGGAAGGTTGTGTTGTATTTACATGAAGAGGAAGCCTCGGCAGAAGGTGAAGTCTGGTGGTGTGAGGTGATGAAGATGTTTTACAGTGGTGATGTAAGGTTGTGAGATATAATGGAAAGGGAAGTTGTAAAAGAGAGGTAAGGATATGGAGTGGTGAGGAAGAACGTAGCTCACAGTAGGAAGAAAGCTTCCATTTTGCCTCTACTGAAACTTGTTTTTCATTTTTCAAAATGAGAGAGAAACATGAACAAGTGGAGGCGCACGGATATCCTTGTCCATTGGTCCTCTCAAACAACACTTATATAGTGTCCTAACTAGGTTTTCTTTAATTTTCAAAATGACAGAAATGCCTTTCTAGAAACTTAATCAACAAGCATGGTTCTAAAAATCAATAAAAGAGAAAGAAAAAGGACAAATATTTAAATAAATCAAAGTTAAAGTTTTAAAATTTTAATTAATTAAACACAATACTTTTGACTAAAAAATAAAATAAAGGGGAAAAAACAGATGACAAAGTCGGGTATCAAAATTCTCGAAAAATTAAAAATGACTACACTAAAAAATACCAGCACAAAATAAACGACTTGGAAAAATACAGCGTTTGGTCAAATTTTGAAATTAATCGGAATTGGCTTTTAGTTGACTTACTCGGCTGTAAATTCAAAAATTTATTTCAGCTGACTAATTGGGTAATATGCAAAATGATTGGCTTAAATGATATGCAAGAGATCAAAGAATCTAAGGGTAAAATTTGGGGTACAACAGTTGCCCCTATTTAAATATCTTCACTGGATGACATGAGAGATAAAAATCCTCATGAAATCATGGTGAAAGATATTTAAATATAGATAACCAAAAATTTTGCCCTTAGATACACTGATATGCAATGCTATGGACAAAACTAATCTATAATGCTGATATGCCATGAAAGCTACCATGATGATATGATGCCATGATAGTGCAGAAATGCAGAAAACAAGACACCAAAGGATAAAAAGCCAACAACCACATGTGAGCTTACTGGGGAAAGATAAAGGTTAGTATCCACGAGGAAGACTCACTAGGGATACAGGCTAACCAACAAAAGAGACTCACTGGGGAGACTCTGAGGAAACACTGGGGATAGAAAAGACTGAGGAAAATCCTATAGGTCCTCACTGGAGATAGGAGCCAGAGAGGTATTCTCTACTGGGGAAAAATCCAAGGAGATGGACAACAGGTTCATAGGTGAACGGACGATACTGGGAAAAGAAATACATATTCTTACTGGGCATGAAACCAGAAAGAAGACATGATCTCCACTAGGGATCAGTTTGAAATAAAGGACAAACATCCTACAAAATATTTTCTGGGGATTTCTTATACTGAAGAGTTCAAACGGGATCTTCAAGAAAAACCAGAAAAGACAGAGACAAACTCTGTGCATCGGATGATGAAAGGTGACTGGACCTTTAGCTGAGAATAAGGTTAATGAACCAATGGTTACCAAAATTGGTTGAGATAAAAAAATATGATTCCGTTTATGGAGGATGCCAGCGATGACTGGACTTTAGGTTCAAGCTTGACACGATTCAAGCAGGAACAAACTGAAATAAAAGCCTAAAGTGACTCGATTCAAGCCAAAGACGGTGCCAACGATAATTAGACTTGGGGTTCAAGTTTGACATGATTCAAACAGGAACGGGATCTTAAGACAAGAGACAATGTTCGACACGCTTCGAACAAGGACTCGGTTCAAGTTTGACACGATTCAAACAAGAACAAGATCCTAAAACAAGAGACAATGTTCGACACGATTCGAACAAGGACTCGGTTCAGGTTTGACACGATTCAAACAAGGACAAGATCTTAAAACAAGAGACAATGTCCGACACGATTCGAACAAGGACTCGGTTCAGGTTTGACACGATTCAAACAAGAACAAGATCTTAAAAGCCTAAGGTGACTTGATTCAAACCAAAGATAATTGGACTTTGGGTTCAAGCTTGACATGATTCAAGCAGGAACTGTTTTAAACAACAGGAAAGATGCCAGCGATGACTGGACTTAAGGTTAGACTTCTTGGGGAATACCAACTATGGTTGCAAGAAGTGCTGACGACCAGGAAACAAAACAAATCAGAGAGTACAGAACCTGAACTCGGAACACCCCATCAAACAGATTGACGGAAAGGAAAAAACACATATCTGAGGGTATAGAACCTGAACTCGAAACACCTCATCAAACATATTGACGGAAAGAAAATAACACATATCCGAGGGTACGGAACCTGAACTCGGAACACCTCATCAAACAGATTGACGGAAAGGAAATAACACATATCCGAGGGTACGGAACCTGAACTCGGAACACCTCATCAAACAGGTTGACGGAAAGGAAATAACACATATCCGAGGGTACGGAACCTGAACTCGGAACACCTCATCGAACAGATTGACGGAAAGGAAATAACACATATCCTAGGGTACGGAACCTGAACTCGGAACACCTCATCGAACAGATTGACGGAAAGGAGATAACACATATCTGAGGGTACGGAACCTGAACTCGGAACACCTCATCAAACAGATTGACGGAAAGGAGATAACACATATCCGAGGGTACGGAACCTGAACTCGGAACACCTCATCAAACAGATTGACGGAAAGGAAAACCTCAAATAGGGATCATATCAAACGGGTTGATGGAAAACGATTGATTGAAGGCGAATTCAAGGACGGATAAGCTTCTCGTGAGATAGATGACTACTTATCGTTGTAGAGATAATGATAGCAAACAAGCTTCTCAAGGAGATTGTCACTTGTTGTTGGGTATAAATTCCAAGTAAATATTGACATTACAACACTGCTGGAGAGATAATTTTGTCTTCAATGAGGATCTGTAGAAGATTCTTCTGCGAGACACAGTGCAAAATAAATGCACGTTCAAAGATAGGTTTGAAAATCTAACCTGCCAGGGACCAAAGTTCAATCTAGGAGCAAGCTAGAAAGAAACGGTCAAACAAGACTCCAATTGAGGAATGAACTCAAATGGGGATTTATCTTATCCGAATGTGGAAAAGACAACTGAACCAACCATCATCCACGAGGATAAAACTCTGTGGGGATTTCAGAAAGGATGGGCACTTTAAGCCTTGTGCTGACAACTCTATTGGAGAGAATAGAGAAACCCAGTCACTTGGGGTGACAAACGCCAAAGTGAACCCAAAACAGGTAAACACCAGAGAAAGAAACAGAACTGCAAAGATGCTATGCATATGAGTGCTTATGCCATGCTTATGCTTATGCTGACAAAACAGACAAAAGGAAGCGAGACTGGAGATGAAAATAAAACATTTCGACAAGGATACCCAGCCAACCTCACCAGATTAGACCAATATTGGTAATGAAGAAGAAGAGTCAACAACTTCGTTGGTGAGAAGAGTATTCCACTTGAGGTATAGCATCATGAGGATTGCCATCCTGAGCTCGATTTCTTTACTAGAGGGAACTCCATAGAGAATTGCCAAGATTAGCTGAAGCAACAGCTTACTGGGAAGCTGGTAAAGGATAACACGAGGACATGGTAGTTCTGCATCCTGACTTGTATGATGATCACCATAATAAACAACAGCTCTTGCAATAGGTAAACCTCATATCTTCTCTGCCCCAGATTACATGGTATGTTGGGAGAAGGTACCAAGAGGATTTTACAGAAGAACCGGCATGCGAAATGCCTCAATATCTTCAAAATCTTAGATTCATGAATCTCAGCGTAACTGCCCCAGATTAAACAACGCTTGCACAACAAAGTCTTTGAGTTTACTCTTCAGACTAGCTAATCTGTGAAAGAGATGCCCCAGACTGATTGGCCCTTTAGAGATTTACCGAATCTCGACCTGATTGCTTTTGATTAGCTGTATTTGCAATACAAAGTCCTCGGACTGTGGTAGAAATAACTGGGGAACAATCTTGCCCCTGTGGATGGGTCATTGAAGTCCAAACTTGTCATAAGATGACCTCAAGAAGACTTGCCCCAATATCCTGAATTTGAAGAGTTCCTGCCCCTGAGTCAATAGCTCTTGGAATGGTGGATTGGCAGACCCTTTCGCTTGGTTGCCCCTGACTAAGCTTCCTTTATCAAGTCGAATTCCCTAGCTGGCTGCATTTGTTGGGATTTCTTTGATATTGAATAGTTTCACAAACAAGTATTGTTCATTTAAAATTGGCAATTTCAGTGCAAAAATTCATGCAAGCTTTGAAAACAAAGTTTTATTGATGAAACACACGCAGTGGAATGATTAAATAATAAAAAATGGATCTAGTCATTTACAGAATGACAGATGAAGTGATCAACAAACATAATTTAGAAAAGATCATTAGGAGTCAGGTTAATCAACCTTGTTGTAGTATGCTTTCAAAACAACCTTACCTCAATTAGGTCTCTTAAGGGTTGTAACGTGGCTTGGTTCACGGTTGTATGAAACAAAGATAAAGGCTCAAAGTTTGTTTGGTACCCACCCCATCTTTGTGATGAAGTCCAATCCTACACTCAGTTAACTCCAGCTATACATTCAGGTTCCTCTAGGTTTGGAATGAATTGATGATAGTTGATGATTCAGACACCTTGGATAGTCAGTACTCCCACGCAGAATTTGGCTAATCTTTGAGACTTTGTGACTTCTCCTTGTCTTTGCTGGTTGAGGTCACGATACCTCTTCTTTTGATTTGATTGAGGTCACGGTACCTCCTTTTTGTTTGATTGTTGCTTTGAAACTCCTTTTTTGGCTGTTGTACAAGTTCTTTTTGTATAAGCCAAAGTTCTGGGCTTCCCATCTTTCTTGGCTTTTGCCTTGAAAGGGACTCAGCTCATTCTTTGATTAAGGATTTTTCAACGATCCGACTTGTACAAATGCTAACTCATTTGATTTGAGAGAGCTGACTGGTGTCTTGCATGAAGCGCTTGCGTTCGAATCCGTAACCAAGTTAAACTGAGAACTACCCTGCCCCAAGGTTGAGATTTAAGGGGTTTTTTTTTAAGAAAGAAAACTCCTACTTCTAGGCTTGAAGGGTTAACGAGGGATTATCTTCCTTATTTCTCCAGTGTTTGGGGATTGAAACAATGCCTTACATCCTCGGCAAGGTTTAATCGAAAGCATACCACAACAATTATGGATAATATTTTCGTCATCCTCCCCAATCTTTGCTTAACAACAAGTTTGATATATGGAAAGAAACAAGATAAAGATATTTTTTGCTTTTATGAGAATAACAGTAAATGAGTGAAACGAATGTATTTAATCAAAAGATGAATAAACACTCCATTAATCTTGCCAATTTGAAAGTACAACAAAGCTTATAAGCAAAAACATATTCAAATATGCAAAGAAAAAAACAACAAAATGCTAAACAGTCGAAAGTTTGACGGCTTCGGGGAACTGGAACTCCTTTCCTGATTTGCCAAGCTGTGATAACCGTCTTCAGAGTTGTTGTCGAGATCAGTCTGAGAATCATCTTCACATCCACTCTCGGAAATTTCTTCCACTTCAGAGCCTGATAAATCTGCTTGATTAGGTGCAGGATTGTTGACTTAAATACCTTGAGGTGTGAATGAGATCTTCTTAGAGTCTAACAGACTCTGAACCTTTTTTCTGAGCACTCTACAATCTTCAGTTGAATGCCTTTGTGCCCCAGCGTGGTAGTCACAACGGACGTCGGTGTCAAAGTCTGACGAGTCTGGAAAAGACACTGGATCTATCTCCTCTGACACTATCAATCCACTTTTGATTAAATCTGGTAATAACTGACTATAGGGTATTGGAAATGGAGTGAAATTCCTTTTTGGCTTTCTTGGCCTTTGTCGTGCATGTTGACGCGGCTGACGGCGATATGACTGTTGATTTGGAGAGGAGTATTGCCTCTGAGGAGAGAATGGTGTCTGACGCGGAGACCCAAAAGATTGCTGACTCTGAACACTTGAGTTGTATGAGCGCTGAGGTATGGGAGATTCCCAAGTGGAATTACTTTATTTCTCCCATTCTTCTTGAGAACTGATGATTGATTCACTCTCACCAGCTAGGATGTCTCTGACGCCCTGGATTTTTCCGCTCTTGAGACCGCTCTCAATGCGCTCTCCAGCTTTTACCAAATCAGAGAAGTTTGATGTCACCATGCTAAACAGCTTTTCTCGGTACGGGCCTTGCAAAGTATCCACGAACCAGTCAACTAATTCCCTGTCCAAAAGTGGTGGTTGGACGCTAGCTGCTACTTCTCTCCACCTCTGAGCATATCCTCTGAAGGATTCATTGTTTTCTTGAGATAAGTCTAGCAAATTCAAACGACTGGGAGCCAAGTCAAGATTATAGTTGTATTGCTTCACGAAGGCATTGGTTAGGTCTGACCATGATTGGATATGATTGCTTTCTAGCTGCATGTACCAATTCAGTGATGCCCCACTCAGACTGTCTTGGAAACAGTGAATCATGAGCTTGTCGTTACGGACATGTGAAGTCATTTTTCTGCAAAACATCACCAAATGCTGCTTTGGACAGATATCCCTTTTGTACTTCTTAAACTTCGGCGTTTTGAATTTAGGAGGTATCACAATGCCCAAAGCATTCAGATCAGCAGTGTCACGGCCTGCAATGGCATCAAACGTCTTTTCCAAGGTACGACATTTTTCCATTAACCCAATGTCTCGTGGATCCTTGATTTTCACCACAGGGACTACCTCTTGGGAATCTAGCTCAGAGAAAGCGAAACTGTGGTATTCCACGGCATCAATAGAAGAGGAACGTCCATCTTGGAAAATAGCACGCTCTTGTATAACAAAAATCTGCACAGGTTGAGCTTGGGCAATATTGTTCACAGAAATCCCCTGAATATTATCCTCTCTTTTTGCCAAGGCTGTCATAATCTGATCCAACTGGTTTCTCAACAAGTCGAAATCCGCTCTGGTCACAAACTGGTTCTGCTCTTCTGAGTTCATGATCCTCCAAAATCTACTTCAAGTCCAATGATGGCTTCTGGGAGTCAACTGGGTAATAGACAGAGGACAGATGAAACTCAAGGATGAGAAATGCAAATGCGATGCAAATGCACATGCAATGCTAATGCAAGCCAACTGGTTTCAAGGAACTCGAAGGCAAGTTGCAAAAAAAAAAAAAATTGGGAAAATTGAAGAGTTTTTATTTTTGAGATTGTAGCGAGCGATTTTGGACGCGGTTCTTAAGCGCTGGTCGCTCTCTGCGGTTGAGTTTACTACAGGTCGATTCATTTTTTATCCTATTGTGAGCTGATGAAGGAAAGGAAATAGATGTCTCCAATTAACCCTGCTTTGTATACTGAGTTTAAACAGCGGTCTGTTAGGTTGCGAATGCTATCATTGTGGGGGGGCCTTTGTACTGGTTATTTGTATTTTCGCCAATACTGTTTTCTTTCTTTCTTGGATTTTCTGGCGGGGAACAAGGATTAGGATGTTAGGACTGATGCTTTTTGATGTGAGAGTATGGGATTTAGGTTTTTTGTTTAGTGTGCTCGCTAAGATTTTTCTTTCAATCTTATGCCTACGTATTCCCGTTTACCGAAACAGGGAAATCAGAGCGTTCGTAGTTCCTCCTATTCTATGGGAGGAAATGGGTGTTTTTGGTGTCTTGTTCAAAGCCTAAGACGTGAAGCGAAATGTGATTTGTATCTTGTTCAATGCCCAAGATGTGAAGCTAAAGGGGTTTACTTTAGAGAGAATTTGTCATCTCTAAAGAGGGGCTTGTCTATGACAAATGTTTATAAAGGAGAATTACTTTAACCGGGATTTGTGAATCCGGCAATGCCATAATTTCCTTTATAGGGATTTTAACCTGAAGGAGAAGACTTTAACTCAGTGTAGAGCAATGCTATCTTTCCTTAGGAATTTCTCATGCTAAAAGAGGGACAGTGGCGTGGATGTAAATAATCCAGAGGCTTGCCGCTTACAAAGATTAGATGGAGGGAAAGGAGTTGTTGATGTTTGTGTACTGTGAACGAGGCACAGTTTTGATGCTAAAAGGTTAATTGGATCAACCAGTGGTTTTCTTATATAAAGCCTAAGAGGAGGCTAATATGTGTCTCGTACAAAGCCCGAGAGAGAGGCTAAAAAGTTTTGACTTGACGATGAAGTCTTTTGGTATCTTGTATGAAGCCCGAGATGGAGGCGAAAATTCGTTTGGCTCAGTAAGAACCCTTTTGTATCTCGTATAAAGCCCGAGATGGAGGCGAAAGGGTGATTGACTCAACGAGGGAGTCCCTTATGTGTCTCGTACAAAGCCCGAGAGAGAGGCTAAACGTTGTTTGACTCCGCTGGGGAGGATCATTGTACAAAGCCCAAGAGGAGGCTATGGTTACTGTTTCAGTTAAGTGACAGGTCCAGTATACTGATTTTAAAGAGAAAATCAGTTCTTATATGAGCAACACTGTACTCATGGATTTGATTCAAGGATCCGGGTTATTCCTGTTCTTTAAGGAAGCGGGAAATCCAAAGGGTATTGTGACTGTCCGAGTCTGCGGGTTTCCTTCCTATTTAACGAAGGGGTTACTTGAGAATGTCTTTGAGACTCAAGGAGATTAGACTGTCCAAGTCTAGAGTGTCATCTTTTGTACTATGCTTTGAGAAACAGTAGTAGACTCTATGAAAGGACTTTTCTATGAAGATGATTAAGTTATGTTCCTATACCTCTAGGAGGTCGTCGGGACAATTTGTACGAAGCCCAAGAGGAGGCTGGAAACTTTTAAGAAGCCGACGGGTCCTTGTATGAAGCCCAAGAGGAGGCTATCATTCCCGGAGGAAGAGATCATTATACGAAGCCTAAGAGGAGGCTGTGAATACTTCTAAGAAGCCGTAGGGTCCTTGTACTAAGCCCAAGAGGAGGCGGGGTTGCTTTTAGGAAGCCTGTGGGTCCTTGTACGATGCCCAAGAGGAGGCCGGTGCTTTTAAGAAGCCCGTGGGTCCCCAAACCCCGAGAAATTCAAGGCAAACTATTCACAAGGAATAGATCAAGTCAGGAAAGTTCGAGAATTTGGAAGAAACTCAAAGATTCCATTCACGGAGAATACATTCATCTCTGGGAATAGAGTTTCTTGACAATTCCTAATGAGGACAGTCGAAGAGAAGACTGTATCTGGTGCTCCTATTGGGGATCTAGCTGTCTATTTCTACGAACTAAACAAAACGGCGTCACCTAGTTCTAGACGTAGTTGCCGGGGAAACTCAAAATATCTATACTATTATTACACAGTTGATATGAGTTTATGAAAGAAGACTTACAGTGAAACAGCCCCACAATACAGTTATATGTATATGAAAGCGGTAAATGAAAGCAATAACCACTTACTCGGTTGTAGAGCTTCCATGCTGTTTGGTTAGTTGTTCAACAAAGAAAGATTGAAAACAACAGTATATTCAAAATCAAAGGAGAAAGTGCTTTGAAAAGAAGAGATTTGGGGCTTACATCTCAAGGAGAGGCCCAGGGTTTTATCAGTGAGCGCACTGTTTGAATTTGTACAGAGGGACTTATACAAGTGACTGGGGCCCAAAATGTTTTTCTGTACAAAGGGATGGGTCTTACACTATTTCAAGAGGCCCAAATTTTTTAAAGAAAAAGAGTGGGGCTTATAACACGAGGGTATGCCCAGATGATTTTTCGTTTAAAATGGCGATCGCGCCGAGATTTTCTTTTAACGCAAAGGGGCTTATACAATAAGTGAGGCCCAAAATGTTTTGGTTAAAAGGGGGTTGGGTCTTACACTCTATTAGAGGCCCAAAAGTTTTGAATGGCTCTTATAGCTCAAGGAGAGGCCCAGAAGGTTATTTTTCAAAAGGCGACGATCGCGCCGTTTGTTTTTGACGGTATCGGGACTTATACAATACACTGAGGCCCAAAAATGGTTTGGTCAAAAAAGGATTGGGTCTTACACTCTATTAGAGGCCCAAAGTGTTTTGAAAATGATTTATGAGGGTTGAATTAATCCAAAAACCCTAATTTGTTTTCAAAAATGTATTTAATTGAATAAAAATTCAATTAAAATGATCAAAATTGTTTAACATGTGAAAAACAAATTGTTATCTTGGATTAATGCTTCAAAAATTAAGTATTGACCTACAAAATAATTAGAAAGCATTTAAAGTTGCAAAATCAATATGGAAAAAATATTTAAAATGTCAAAAACAATAAAAATATTAATTCTTTGTAAAAATATCAATTATACAAAATAAATAATATTTTTGGGATTTTTTGGGAAAATAAAATATTTTAACATTTTTGTGAATTATTAAAAAAAGAATCAACTCAAAATCATTAAAACTTAGAGAGAAATTAATTTTTGAATCAATTAAACAAAATCACAAAATTCAAATATTTGAATTTGGAAAAAAGGCGCCAAGAACAAGCTGAAGAACACGCGCGTGTTCTGGGTTTGGCTGATTTGCATTTTCTATCCAATCTCCCTGAATACTTGATTATAACATGCAATCCACATATCATTATGCTCGTCTCAACCTCACGATCATGTTTATAACACTTAATTTCATTTAAATTAAACATAGAACATGAAATCACGAAGAAACCTCAAGAACCCTAATTTCTGCATGAAGGCTACGATTTTTGATACACGATTCAAACAATGCAATTAATTGAGGGAAAACATTCCATGCATGATTATGAACATATGGCAAAATTATTGTGCGAGGAAATATGCATAGATTGAGAGATGGCCAAGTTTATGCTTACCTCTAGGCCGTGACAGCAAGTGCAATGTGATTTTTGATTTGGAGGTGTTACAGATGAGTGGTGATGATCTGAACAGCTTCCTTACACCCTATGGAGTGTGTTTGAATGCTTGGACTTGATTGAAAATGGCTGGAACGATTTGTGGTACCTCAGCTGCAACTTGATTGAAAGTTTGAGCAACCAGCTGGTGATTTTGTGATTTTGGTGTTCCAGATGTTATGTGAGTGTTTGGATCACTTCTATATGATGTATGTGAGGTGTGTGAGTGATTGGTTTGATTGGAAAAGCTCTCAAACTCAAAACCCGATAGCTACCTTGCTAAGAAAGGCATTTTTGCCAAGAGAAAGAGATTTTGAGGAAAGCATCTGTTAGATGGCTTTGGTGTACTCAAACTGATCACAATTGAGCTCTATTTATAGTAGAGCAAGTTTGTTTTGCAAGGAATAGTGAATGGCAACTGGCAAGTAGGTTTGGCCAATGTTGGCAAATGAAAATCCAAGTCTCCTCTAGCCATTGGCTAGAGGTTAGGGCACAAAGCTTTGGTTCCCTTGGTCTTGGATAAGTCTTGACTGATTTCAGATGAGAATGACTCAGTCCATGCCACCTTGATGCTTCCATTGAATGCTTCAATCCAAATTTGGAGTCTTGTCCCTATTTTGGCCATTCTAGGTTCAACATGTTATTTCTTGTTCCATGGACTTTGGAGGCTTGGCTCAGTGATTGTCCCCTTTAGATTCAATCCTCAGATGTGTCCAAGTGGATAGGAGCATTTGAATTTGGCTGATTTTGGAAAATCGAGCAAAGTTGCAAATTCTGCCTTGCCTTTGACAGATTTCAGCAAGGCAACTTTCCAATGTCATAACTCATGGTGTAAGTTGAATTTGGTAATGATCTTGACCATTTAGGAAAGCCCTTACATGATATAACAACTGTTTGAACATGTTTGGTTTTGATCTCTTTTGAATCCAAGTGAAAAATCCCTCTACATTTGGCAAAAAGTGAAGGCAGATTTGGACTTAGTGAAAATTTCACTAAGTGTTGGAAAAAGTGACATTTTCATTTTTCAGCCATTTTGATCACTCCATAACTCAAAATCCTTAATGAATTGGACTTAGGTCTAGTTGAAGTTTTTGTAGAGGGTAATGAGGGCTACAAATCCATCTTTGGATGAAAAAAAAATGGCTGTGGTTTAGGAGTTATGATCCTCCAAAGTTGGTACCCTTGTCACTTTATTTTTAACTTAGAAAATTTTCTAAGTTTTTATGGTTACCCCTTTTACAAGTTATCCAACTTTTCTTGATTTTTCTTGATGAATGATGATTCAAATCATACATTAACATCATCTTAGGGTTAAAAATCCATTTTGGTGAAAAATCTCAAAAAGTCAAAGTTGACTTTTGTGCACAGTTGACTTTTTATCAGATGAATTCCAAACTGTGCAATTCTTCAGGAAATCATGTCCTTGACCTAAATCAAACTTGATGGACATGTTCCATGGGTGTCATAGGGTATATTAAATCATGTCTTAGGGTTTGGGAGCATGTCCTGGTCAAAAGTCAAAGTTACAGTTGACTTTCCTCGCGAAACCCTAATTATGGTGCAGATGAAATTGGAACTTGTTACTCAAGCTTCTTGGATTAATCCATTGTTGTAAATGGATCAATATGGTATATTAAAGACCCTCAAATCATGTCTTGAGGTCTTGGCTCATGATTTGTCCCAAAAGTCTACTTAGGGGTGAATTACGTCAAGAAACCCTAATTCCTGATTTTTGATGTATGCATCCCCTAAGGCAAAATTGACTTGATGAATGGGTCCATGAGGTTCCATGGAGTATATTAGGTTATGTTTTGGATCATTGGCTTGTGCCCAGATGAAAATTTCCATCTGGAGGCCCTGGTCGACCAAAACCCTAATTTGGTGACACTGTTGATCTTGAGACTTGATCCACCTAGAAGGGAGCAACCTTGTGCTTAATCCTTGAAGTGGGAGTCCTTTTTGATCCTTTGTGTATGTTTGAGAGGTTAGACAAGTTGAAGATCATGTCATTCCTTGATTGATCCTTTGTCTAAGGCTCTGAGAGGGCTTAAAAGCCTAATTTTGATTGTAGTGGATGCTCACCCATCTTTGGGGAGACTGATGAGGTATGATGGTTCCTCCATATTGTGATGATGATTTGCACAATGATGGGACATCTTAGTGGTCAAAATTTGGGGTATGACAGATGCCCCTATTTAATCTTCTTGGACCCGAAGGTGTGAATGGCGAAGGTATTCGGGCATTCGGGGTGCAAGATGATTAAATATCGGAATACCCGAAATTTTGATGGTGGTTATGAATGGCGGATCGCATCCATCTTCTTTAGCTAAGAAATGATGCTTAGAAAAGGTAAACTTCCCCTCGATCCTGGTTTTTAGCCAAGGAACTGGTCTCAGTTTTCTTTTGTCAACCTCCATCCCGTTCCTGGTTTCCTACCAAGGAACTGGTCTCAGTTGCTGATTTAAACTTCCCCTCGATCCTGGTTTCCCGCCAAGGAACTGGTCTTAGTTTCTGATTTAAGCTTCCCCTCGATCCTGGTTTCCCACCAAGGAACTGGTCTCAGTTTCTTTTGTCAATAAACTTTACTGACAAGGAACGCTATTTGTAGCGGATTTCCCTCAAACTTCTCGCCGAATTTTCCTGGGGAGATGCCATTTGATGGAAAAAGCTTTGATGTCAGACTTGCTGGAGAACCCATTCGTCTGAGTTGTAGAGTTGCACAAACTTCTCTGTTGGAGACGCCATTTGTCGATTCTACTGGGGAAAGCGGGTCTCTTAAGAAACTGTTTTCGTTTGGGGGCTTACATCATACTTTTCTCGGGATCTTTCCGGAGAAATGCCATATGATGCGATCCAATTTTGAGGTGCCAATGACCTTTTCATCGGTGGGTTTTTCGGAGAATGGCAGCTGTACTGCCAAATCTCCGATTAGGAGGCTTTCTCTGGGGATTTTTCTTTAATCCGGGAAAGCAAGGATATCATCTTCAATGGCAAAGAGTGACATCGGTCGAAGATTCTCTGGTCTTTTAGAGGTTCAAGTTATCAAAGTGGTCAAGGGCCAATTCTGATCCAGAAATAAACTGGAGGAGAGAGAATGTTTAGACGCAGCGTTTCCTGACGAGGCAAGAACTGACGACTCGATTGAGAGAACTTCTATCACTAGGGGATAAGACCGACTAGAGTGATAGTGATGCAATATGAAATGTGAATTCAAATTAATAATGCATGATGTGTGTATGTTTATGCTGACAAAACTGACGCGGCATACAAACTAATGGATGAACACGACTGGATACTCGACCATCGCGGGGCGAAGAAGTACGTTGGTTCAGAATAGTAATTCCACCTTGCTTAGAAGAGATAGTCCCTGTTGGGAGCACCGTTGATCGGGCTTAGGAGATAAGAACTCGGTCGAGGTGTGTCAGACGAAACAAGGTCTCTGACACAGTTGATCCCTTCATTCAGGCGTACTGGGTTAGAAGGAGTACTTTGATTCTGCACTTTGAGGTTCGATTACTTCTGGAGAAACGACCGATGTTCTTCCGATGTTCAACAGTCAAAAGAAATTACCGTCTTTAATTTAAAAAGCAGAAAAAGTTTTAACAAGTAAATTCATTTTTGTTTTATTTCAAGGATCGTTAATCATGTTAACAACGTCGCTCTGTAAAGCTAAAACAAATAAGAATTATAAACAAAAGCACAAGGGCTCAAATTTTATTGATAAGATGGAGATCAGCCAAACGCGTGATTCCAAAGAGTATATACAAAGTTTGAAAATGGAAATTTACAGGGAAAAGGGCTACGTCGAAACATAACGACCACTATCCTTTTACCAACTTTGAATTCGGGGCATCCTGAGCTTCTGTCGAAGATGACCTTGACTGGAGTTTTCTGACAGATGATGTAACTGCTGCTGCTGAGGGATTCGCCTCTGTTGAACATAGTTACTTGCCATTATCCCTAACTTTTTCCTGGATTGTACTGTGATGTTTCCAATCCACCGGGATGATTTTTTTTCTCTGTCTCTAACTTTTGCCTGGACCGCCCTTTCGGGTTTTCAATCCACCGAGATGTTTTTTTTCTTTTTTAGTTTAGGCGAAGTATTTCTTGACTACATCAACATTTGTGGGGTAGGCAAATTCCTCTCCGTCCATGGTTGCAAGTCTCAAGGCACCGCCTGAGAAAGCATTCGTGACCACATAGGGGCCATCATAATTCGGAGACCATTTACCTCGCGAATCAGTGAGAAATGATTGTATCTTCTTGAGCACGAGGTCTCCTTTCCTGAAGATGCGAGGTCGAACCTTTTTGTCGAATGCCTTCTTCATTCTCTATTGATACAGCTGACCATGGCATAGTGCCGTGATTCTCTTTTCTTCGATCAGATTCAGTTCGTCGTGTCGACTTTGACACCATTCAGCTTCGGTGAGCTTGGCTTCCATCAATACTCGGATTGATGGGATCTCTACTTCTATGGGGAGCACTGCTTCCATGCCATGTACTAGAGAGAAAGGGGTTGCCCTTGTTGAAGTACGGACAGATGTGCGATAACCGTGAAGAGCAAAGGGTAACATCTCGTGCCAGTCTTTGTAGGTTACAACCATCTTTTGAACGATCTTCTTGATGTTCTTATAGGCCGATTCTACCGCTCCGTTCATCTTGGGTCGGTAGGGAGATGAGTTATGGTGTTCGATCTTGAACTCAACGCACAACTCCTTCATCATCTTGTTGTTCAAGTTAGATCCATTATCAGTAATGATCTGGCTTGGAACACCATAACGGCAGATGATATTGTTTTTGATAAATCGGACCACCACTTGTCGGGTTACATTGGCGAATGACGCTGCTTCGACCCAATTGGTGAAGTAATCAATGGCTACTAGGATGAACCGATGTCCGTTTGAAGCCTTAGGTTCAATCATGCCGATCATGTCGATTCCCCATATGGAAAATGGCCATGGGGAAGAAAGAACTTTGAGATGTGATGGCGGTACATGAATTTTGTCGGAGTATATCTGACACTTGTGACACCTCCTCATGTACTTGTAGTAGTCGGATTCCATTGTCAACCAATAGTACCCTGCTCTTAGAATTTTTTTCACCATTGTATGTCCGTTGGCATGAGTGCCAAAGGACCCTTCATGAATTTCTTTCATCAGCATTTCTGCTTCTGGTATGTCGACGCATCGGAGCAAGACCATGTCAAAATTTCTCTTATAGAGAGTGTCACCGCTCAGGAAGAAGTTTCCAGCCAATCTTCTGAGGGTTTTCCTGTCTTTTCTGAGTGCCCCAGATGGGTACTCTTGTTTCTGAAGGAAGCATTTGATATCGTGATACCAAGGTTTGTCGTCTATGACTGCTTTAATTGCGAAGACGTAAGCGGGCCTTTCAAGGCGCATTATGTCAATCTTAGGTATGTCATTCCATCGACCTACACTAATCATGGAAGAGAGAGTGGCTAATGCACCAGCCATGTGATTCTCTTCACGAGGGATGTGATGAAACTCAACTCTGTTGAAGAAAGGTAACAACCTTCTTGCATAATCTTTGTAAGGAATCAGTCCTGATTGGTATGTGTTCCAATCTCCTTTTATTTGATTGATAACCAAGGCTGAATCGCTGTATACGTCCAAGTTTTTGATCCTTAAATCAATCGCTTCTTCGAGACCCATAATACAAGCTTCGTATTCGGCCTCGTTGTTCGTACATTTGAACGTAAGTCTAGCAGTGAAAGGAATGTGGGTACCCTGAGGGGTAACAATGATTGCCCCAATTCCATTTCCGTAATGATTAACTGCTCCGTCAAAGATAAGTCCCCATTGGGAACCTGGTTCTGGCCCTTCACTGGGTAACGGTTCATCGCAATCTTTCATTTTTAGATACATGACATCTTCGTCTGGGAAGTCAAACCCGATTGATTCTTGATCGTCAATCGGTTGATGAGCCAAATGATCGGCTAAAATACTTCCTTTAACGGCTTTCTGAGCGTGGTACTCTATGTCATATTCTGATAACAACATCTGCCAACGGACAATTCTTCCCGTGAGAGCAGGCTTTTCGAAAACGTACTTGATTAGATCCATTTCGGAGACCAACCAAGTAGTATGACAAATCATGTACTGGCGAAGACGTTTGGCTGCCCAAGCCAAAGCGCAGCAAGTTTTCTCGAGCATCATGTACCGAGTTTCACAATCGGTGAATTTCTTGCTCAAATAGTAAATGGCAGACTCTTTCCTCTTTGTTTCGTCTTATTGGCCAAGTACACATCCCATTGAGTCCTCTAGGACTGTGAGGTAAATGATCAGTGGTCTTCCTTCCACTGGAGGTGATAGAATCGGCGGATTCAACAGGTATTCCTTAATACTGTCGAAGGCGGTTTGGTAATCTTCTGACCAAACGCAATCCTGGTTCTTTTTCAGTAATTTGAAAATCGGCGCACACGTGGCGGTCATAAGGAATATGAATCTGGAGATGTAGTTCAAACGTCCCAAGAATCCTCTGACTTGTTTTTCAGTTTTCGGAGAAGGCATTTCTTGAATGGCCTTGACCTTGTCAGGATCAACTCAATTCCTTTCTGGCTGACGATGAACCCTAATAGTTTCCCTGAACGGACACCGAAGGTGCACTTGTTGGGATTCAAGCGGAGCTTGAATTTTCTTAGACGTTCGAACAATTTTGACAGATGTTCAACGTGCTCACTCTCTGTTTTTGATTTTGCGATCATATCATCGACATACACTTCGATTTCTTTGTGTATCATGTCATGAAACAGAGTAGTCATGGCCCTTTGATAGGTTGCCCCGACGTTCTTCAGTCCGAACGGCATTACCTTGTAACAAAAGGTACCCCATGGGGTAATGAACGAAGTTTTCTCTATGTCTTTCGGCGCCATTTTGATCTGGTTATAGCCCGAGAATCCATCCATGAAGGAGAAGACTTTGAATTTTGCTGTACTGTCCACCAGCATGTCAATGTGTGGTAAAGGAAAGTCGTCCTTTGGACTTGCCTTGTTCAGATCCCTATAATCAACACACATTCTGACCTTTCCGTCCTTTTTGGGAACGGGTACAATGTTGGCTAACCATTGAGGATATTCAGATGTAGCGAGGAAACCCGCGTCAATCTGTTTTTGTACTTCCTCTTTGATTTTGATGGCCATGTCCGGGTGAGTCCGTCTCAACCTTTGCTTTACTGGCAGACATTCCGATCTCAACGGTAATTGATGTTCCACGATGCTGGTATCCAACCCTGGCATATCTTGATAGGACCAAGCGAATACATCGGGAAATTCTTTGAGAAGCTTTATGAAACTCTCTTTGGCAGTTGGACTGAGCAGTGCCCCAATCCTGATTTCTTTTCTCTCTTTTTCTGAACCCAAGTTTACCGTTTCCAACGGCTCTTTGTGAGGTTCAATGGACCTTTCCTCTTGTCTGAGTAGTCGGGAGATCTCTTCTGGGAGAAGGCATCGGATCGTATGTTTCAACGGGGTTTAAAACAAGCAATCTGCATGACGGTATGATTCGTGTTTAGAAGAGATAGAGAAAATGCAAGTGTGTGCAGTGTTTTTATTTTACTGCTTGTTTTTATTATTGAATTGTTTTTTAGGATTACCATTTTCTGAAAAAGCAAAAAGAGAAAACAGCAATTAATGCGGAAATCACAGAATGACGTTATTTTATTAATGAACAAGTCGATCCTTGAAACTACAGCCCTATAAAACAAAACTCTGTCGCTTTGGGCGAAGCGAAGAGGGAAATTTTACAGAAAGCGAGCCCTATCAAAACATCCATTTCACCTGGGCAGGGTGAAAGGTTAAAGATGGTAATTACTTTGACTGATGAACGATCTTCGGAACCTCGACGACAATCCATTGGCGGCGAAATCCTCGGTGAATCACAAAGTCTGGCACCTTCCCTGATTTGTCTTCAGAAATGACGCTGATTTCTGGTGGAGAAGGATCATTGGAATCTGTCTCCCAAGCAGAATTGTCGTAGGAGAATTCCTCTGTTGCATTTTGCATAGCATTTGTGCTCTCAGCTGTACCTCCCCACCCAGTAGGCTGGATATCTTCGAGCCTGATACGAGAGCTTTCGGGAGCAGTGTATTTGACCATGAAGTCGTACTTTCCACTTGGTTCTCCCAGAGTGTCCCAAACTTCTTTGGAACTGGAGGAGTCATCCCTCTCGATGACGTTGACCTCGGGAAAAGCATAATTGATGAATTCAAGTCCTGCAAACGTTGCAAATTCATCTTCATGTTGAGTAGTTTCTGAATGACCTGAGTGTTGATCCCATGACATGGTGGGGACACAGGTATTCTGTTCAATGATTGTCAGTTGATTTTCATTGTTCGGCTGACTCTCTTGCCCCAAGTTTCCTAGGTAAGGCTGCCACATTGGCAAGCCATCCATTGGGCCATAGTAATCGTGGTCAAAGTTGTCTTTCATCAGAGTGTCCTTCTCTAATGAATTTGGCGGAGCACGGCATCCTTCTGGATCACAATCTCCGTATATCATTTCGATGTCTGACCGTGGTATAAATTTCGGACTCTGTGCGGGATAGCAAAATGGTATAGGCACCTCTTCCTGAGACATATAACTGTCCTTATTAAGATAGGATTTCCATTCTTCATCTGGGTCAGAGGGATCTTCCTCATTAATATCATGTACTGCTTGAGACACTGGGTGAAGGAAACCTCCACTGTGGAAGAAATTTTGAAGGGGATGAAGACTTTCATCGCTGGCAGCTGTCTGGGTACAGGTTGCAGAAAAACCAAGACCCTTCTTTGTTTTATTGTCAATAGGAATGACAAGCTGTCCCCATCCGTTTGTATTGGTACTCTCGACCGCTGTGATAGCATCATTGTATAAGGAAATCGAGGTTCCTCCTTTGAACTGATTATTCTTTCTCACTGACAGTGCTTGGAACTGTGTTCCAATAACCTCCTCGGGTTCTATACCAGTAGATGATGATAAGTTGCTTACAAGCAAGGCTTGTTCTCCACAGACCGTGACAAGTTGATCGTTCTTGACGAATTTTAGCTTTTGGTGGAGGGTCGAAGTGACCGCTCCAGCCTGATGTATCCAAGGTCTTCCTAATAAACAACTATACGTTGCCCGGATATCCATGACCTGGAAAGTGACTTGGAAAGTGTGAGGACCGATAGTTATGGGAAGATCAACTTCGCTGATAACCATTTTTCTAGATCCGTCGAATGCTTTGACGACGACCTCGCTGATTCTCATCGGAGGGCCCTTGAATGATAATTGCATCAAAGTGGACTTCGGCATAACATTCAGGGCTGACCATGTGTCTACCAGTACGCTGGCTAAAGCATCGTCCTGGCAGTTAATTGTTATGTTGAGTGCCATGTTATAACGGCGACCCTCTTCGGGTAATTCCTCATCACTAAATCCCAAATTGTTGCAGGAAGTGATGTTAGAGACAATGCTATCGAACTGTCTGATTGTTACATCCTGTTCCACAAAGGCTTGCTCCAAGACTTTCTGTAGAGCCTCCCTGTGGGCTTCTGAACTGAGTAACAGCGATAATACAGAGATCTTTGAAGGAGTCTGTAATAGTTGATCAACAATGTTGTATTCAATCCTTTGGATGAGCTTCAGCATCTCATCATTATTTTTCGAAAGGTCGGGATTACTGGATTGACCGACTGGTGGATCGGGAGCTTCCGTCTGAAGTTCCTTTTCTTTGTTAAGTTCTCCAACTCCTCGGTTGAAGATTCGACCGCTTCGTGTTACACGACTGATGTCTGCAATATTCACGACGGAGGGTAATGGAATTTCCTTTCCATTTTCAATTATCGTTGCACCGTATTTGTAAGGGATAGCCTTAGCTGATTCATACGGTAATGGTCTCGACAGATAGATAACTATGGGAACCTTCTGATTTTTCTGACCATCATAAGTGATCTCGATTCGTTGCCGGCTGGGAACTTTAGATTCGTCAAGTAGAGGGATAATGGCAAAAACATCCCTGGTCCTGTGATGACCAGAGATTGTGACAACATCCTCAACTTGATCGGCAAGGTAGTTCGGCGTCCAGTTGATGGGTCCAGAACCCAGATATGGACAAATTTCTCCACGATCGACCTGACCCTGAAGAGCTGCTCTTACAAGGTAACACCCTTGGTTACTTTCCGAACAGACGCCACAACGTTCATAGTTGTGTGGTGGCACCTGGCCACGCCCACTTTGAATACAATGTAACCTCACTAGGTTAGCTTCCACTGATCGGACATCCTGACTCTGACGTCGAGTAGGATTCCTGTTACTGATACTAATTTGTTGAGTATCTTCATCCATATAAATTGGCATCCACCAGTGATTTAACAAGTACTGAAGTGCCTCCTGGACAAAGGTACAACCTCGATCATTTTCGCAACCCGCTTTACAGCTTTGATAGTCATGTGATATTAAGAATTCGAGCCGAACTTGCTCAGCATGTAACTCTACCAGGTTGGTATTCATCACGAGAATGTCGAAGATCTGAATCATGTTGATCTGATAAGGGTTCCTATCATGGCAGTCTTGGATCCATCCAAGATCCATCTGACGCTGGAGGGCCTCCTGTATGAAAGAGCATCCCTGTTTGTTTACCGAGCAAGTCAGACAGGAATTGTAATCGTGCCGCGGCAGATTATGATACTGGCTTTGCCTTGAGTGCATTGCCACCAAGTTGACACTCATTGCACGGATGTCGTGGTTCTGAATGATGTTAGAGTTTGTGTAGACCATGTTAACTCCACGAACTCAGTGCTCTTGGATCCATCCGAGATCCATTTGTTCCTGTAGAGCTGCTTGCACCACAAAACATCCTTGATTGTCTTTAGAGCGGATATCACACTGATGATAGTTACGAGGTGGCACATGGCCATATCCACTCTGTCTATAATGTATCTTGACCAAATTGGTCTTCAACAAGAGTACATCGTGAATTTGATAGACATCGTTAGTCTCTCCTTCTATCAGGTTGACTGCAGCTTTCTCATGTTGAGGCAGCGGGTTTGTGAGAACATTAGGATTCGTATCCTTGAAGGATAAGACCCCGCTCCTAACAAGTTTTTGCACGTCGGATTTGAAATTGAGACAAGTCTCTATGTTATGCCCTGAACCTCCTTGATGGTAAGGGCAAGTTTGATCCACCTTAAACCAAAAAGGCAGATTTTCTGGTACCGTAAAAGGAGATTTAGTCTGAATGTGTCCCTTAGCCAGTAGTAATGGAAACAGCTCTGCGTATGATATGGGTATAGGATCAAATCCTAGTGGCCGTGTTGTACGGTTGTTGTTGTATGGAGGACGAGCCTGATGAAGAGGCTGTTGTGTCCTTTGCTGATCAGGTTGGCTCTACGCAACCTGAGGTTGATACGTAGGAATAGATGCAGGGTTGATAGCAGGAGTCACAGCTGCTACCGGTTGATAACGTCGCCTTCGCTTTCCGAGAGAGATATTCCCAATATCTTGCTCTTTTTTCTTAGGGAGAGCACTACCATATTTTTTAGTACCGCTAGTCGATCCAGTGTCTTTTACCAAACGTCCTTCTCGGACGGCTTCCTCGAGACGTACACCCATGCCGACCATCTCGGTGAAATCACTGGGCGCACTGGCAACCATTCGGTCATAGTAAAATGAGCTTAAGGTCTTTAAGAAGATCTTTGTCATCTCCTTTTCCTCAAGAGGTGGACAAATTTGAGCGGCAATTTCATGCCACTTTTGAGCATACTCCTTAAAGGTTTCCTTGTCCTTTTGCGACATTGATCTGAGTTGATCTCTGTCCGGTGCCATGTCCAAATTGTATTTGTATTGTTGGACGAAGGCAGTGCCAAGATCTCTGAATGTACTGATCGTGGCACGGTTTAAACCCATGTACATCACCAGATGGCTCTGAGGGCAAGAGTTACCCCTGTACTTTTCAAAGTCGGGCACTTGGAATTTGTGCGGGACTTTCACATTGGGGACCAAGCAGAGATCTGCGGCGTCCTTTCCAAATAAATCTTGACCACGAATGGCTTGCAGCTCCTTCTGCATTTCCAAGAACTACTCCTGGAATTCCTCCATTTTGTCAAACATAGTTTTCTTCTTACCAGAAGGTGTCTGTGGAATCTGCCCTTCCGGGACAATGTACACCACAGGGGGTGGTACCGTTACTACGGCAGTGGATCTTGGCGTTTCCCAAAGTTTGTAACCTTCAGGAGTCTTCAATATGCCCCTGGCATCTTCGCTTTCCCGAAGTTTGTAACCTTCAGGCCCAGCAACTTCTGTTTTGATTCCCTGATCTTCAGTGATCGGCGGAACATATCCTTCCGGGATATAGTTAACAGGCATGCCCCAAGGATGATCTTTTGGCATTTGATACCTAGGATCATACTTCTCCACTATGGGCGTTGAGGTGATCTCTGAGATCACAGTTCTTTGTAGCTGAGCTTCTGCCATGGCTTGCATGTCGTTACGAAGCTTTCTCATATCCTCTCTCAGAGCGTCGATCTCTTCTTTCAACTCTCTGTTTTCTTCCTCAAGATCATCCAACTTTTTCTGACGATTGGCCCGAGTGTTATACGAATGAGACAGATTAAATCTAGAACCGAGACACAAACGTGAGATTCGTAGGTAAGAAGAATACGCGATGTGAGAATGATGAATGCAATGATTATATTAATTGTTTATGGTTTAATCAAAATAAACTTCGAAAATTAGATTGGAAATATCAAACAGTGGGGAAACCCCTTTTTATTGAATTCAAAGGATTACAGAAATGGAAATACAGTAGATTACATAGTGCAGAAACAGAAACCTAAGCTAATGGGCCCAGAGTATTCTCTGAGGAGAACTCGGGTGCTGATTCTGGTATCTTCCTTTTCTTTGACCGGGGCTCTTGGGCCGTTGTCGGGTTGTCATTCCTTTGCCAAGTGAAAGGAGCGAGCAAATTCCTTTGGTCATCTTGATTCTCTACAGCATGTTGCTCCAAAATTCCAATCAGAGCATCCTTTTCTTTCAGTAATTGCTGTATTTTGATGCACTCTACATCGAGGGTGCGGTACTTGTTCTTCCAAGACCTTCTCTCCTTTTGAACTTTGTTGAGAGTAACCTGAAGCTTTTCAGTCTCAATCATGAAGTACATGACAGATTCCCTCGGCAGAAGAATCTCGTAACGAGGATAAGGCATTTTTAGCTTGAGAGCTCTAGTTTATACCCAATGAAGATAAGGCTCCACCGAGGCACAATCCGGTTTTCCTAGAGAATCTCGTCCTTTCTTATGAACCTGCTTCCAAGCATGCACTATTTCCATCTTTAGTGCTCTGTCGTTTTCCCCTTCCTTGAAGAAAAGACCTTCCAGATGAACACCCCGTGGGACGTGTCTCATCGGGTATCCAAACTGACAATGAACGAGAACTAGATGATAGTTGATTCCTCCCTTAGTTCCTATAAGGGGAACGTTGGGGAAATTTCCACAACGGTCAATGATCCTGATCCCATCATAGATCCTATTACACCAATCTATATCAGAGTTGGTAAGAGACATGATCTTCTGGGACCAACGTAAGGCACTCTTACAATCCCAAAAAGCAGCAGACTTGGGCAAGTGAGAGATAAACCATTTGTAAAGCAGAGGTACACAGCATGTGATCTCCCCTCCGCTGTACAAATTTCCCAAGTGTACAGAATGATACGCATCTGCGAGCAAAGTCGGCACAGGATTTCCAATGAGAAAAATCTTAATGGAGTTAATATCGACGAAGTTATTGATGTTGGGAAACAAAAATAACCCGTAGGTGAGCAAGACAAAGATGCTTTCAAAAGCAGTCACGTTTCCTATACTGGCGAAATACAGGGCTTTCTTTGTCAAGAACTGGGCTGGCAAACCTTGGATGCCACCCTTAGTAGTAAGGTGAGTCCTAACCTCAGACTCGTCCAAATGAATTGCTCTTGCAATGGTCTGATTCTTTGGGATTTCTTCCAGTCCAGAAAATGGAGCTCGATCTGTGATGTGTAAATCGATCAGATGAGAATACTCCTCCAGCGTTGGTGCTAGCTGGTAATCCGGGAATATGAAACAGTGATAAACTGGATCATAAAACTGAATGAGTGCATCCATGATTCCCTCAATCACATGGACTCTTAACAGTGGTAGCAAACCTCCGTGCTTGGCTCTGAAAGCCTCTGGGTTAGTGATCATCCTTGCTAACCTTCTCAAATCCTCTAGTTTTGGAACCTTGAAGGTATAACTATGAGTTCTTCTTCTACCGAAATCCATTAGTGCAATCCTTTTCTCTGATATTTGCAATCACAGTCTTAGTTTAATTTGAAAAACAGAGAGACTAGAAGAGAATTTTTTTTTAATGTTTTTTTTAAATGAATGCATGAATGCAGCACACAAAAACATAGAAAAAACATGGGGTCAAAGGGTCGTTGTCATGAAGTCAAGGCTCTACCCATCCCCCAAAGGTTTATACTAGGGTGATTTTTGTACCTGTACTCATTATCCTCAGCTCCTCCCAGGAAAGCAAAACAACAAGCGGATCGCCAGCGAGTTGTAGAGAGATCTTAGAGTAAGTGCCATTTACCGAGAATAGATCACCAGCCTCAAATGAGGGTAGTATCGCGTAACAACTATTTCCGATAGTTTCCGCACTACGAAAGGGTTTGGCTCCTCAGCTTCTCAGACTTAACAACCGGCCCATTGTCTAGGTGAGAGAATGGGTTGCGTTGGTCAGCCTCCACTGAGGTTGATGGTCGACCCCGTCGCCATCACTTATCTTAAGTGTATACTCAATCTTTCCACATATGGCATCACTCGCATTCCCATTAGCAGAAAAATAAACACGTATAGCAATTAGGAAAAGCGGTATATATATTTGTCCTAAACATCCTAGACCTTTAAAGCTATGAATCTTAAGTTCCTGACAGAAATTGGGTTCCCCGGCGGAAGCCCCAATCCGTGGTATTCACTCAAGATATGAAAAGGAAGACCGTGCCTAGATCTAACTTTGAAAGGCCCCACGGTGGGCGCCATTTTTCCTGTAGCGAGCGATTTTGGACGCGGTTCTTAAGCGCTGGTCGCTCTCTGCGGTTGAGTTTACTACAGGTCGATTCATTTTTTATCCTATTGTGAGCTGATGAAGGAAGGGAAATAGATGTCTCCAATTAACCCTGCTTTGCATACTGAGTTTAAACAGCGGTCTGTTAGGTTGCGAATGCTATCAATGTGGGGGGGGCCTTTGTACTGGTTATTTGTATTTTTGCCAATACTGTTTTCTTTCTTTCTTGGATTTTCTGGCGGGGAACAAGGATTAGGATGTTAGGACTGATGCTTTTTGATATGAGAGTATGGGATTTAGGTTTTTTGTTTAGTGTGCTCACTAAGATTTTTCTTTCAATCTTATGCCTACGTATTCCCGTTTACCGAAACAGGGAAATCAGAGCGTTCGTAGTTCCTCCTATTCTATGGGAGGAAATGGGTGTTTTTGGTGTCTTGTTCAAAGCCTAAGGCGTGAAGCGAAAGGTGATTTGTATCTTGTTCAATTCCCAAGATGTGAAGCTAAAGGGGTTTACTTTAGAGAGAATTTGTCATCTCTAAAGAGGGGCTTGTCTATGACAAATGTTTATAAAGGAGAATTACTTTAACCGGGATTTGTGAATCCGGCAATGCCATAATTTCCTTTATATGGATTTTAACCTGAAGGAGAAGACTTTAAGTCAGTGTAGAGCAATGCTATCTTTCCTTAGGAATTTCTCATGCTAAAAGAGGGACAGTGGCGTGGATGTAAATAATCCAGAGGCTTGCCGCTTACAACGATTAGATGGAGGGAAAGGAGTTGTTGATGTTTGTGTACTGTGAACGAGGCACAGTTTTGAAGCTAAAAGGTTAATTGGATCAACCAGTGGTTTTCTTATATAAAGCCTAAGAGGAGGCTAATATGTGTCTCGTACAAAGCCCGAGAGAGAGGCTAAAAAGTTTTGACTTGACGATGAAGTCTTTTGGTATCTCGTATGAAGCCCGAGATGGAGGCGAAAATTCGTTTGGCTCAGTAAGAACCCTTTTGTATCTCGTATAAAGCCCGAGATGGAGGCGAAAGGGTGATTGACTCAACGAGGGAGTCCCTTATGTGTCTCGTACAAAGCCCGAGAGAGAGGCTAAACGTTGTTTGACTCCGCTGGGGAGGATCATTGTACAAAGCCCAAGAGGAGGCTATGGTTACTGTTTCAGTTAAGTGACAGGTCCAGTATACTGATTTTAAAGAGAAAATCAGTTCTTATATGAGCAACATTGTACTCATGGATTTTATTCAAGGATCCGGGTTATTCCTGTTCTTTAAGGAAGCGGGAAATCCAAAGGGTATTGTGACTGTCCGAGTCTGCGGGTTTCCTTCCTATTTAACGAAGGGGTTACTTGAGAATGTCTTTGAGACTCAAGGAGATTAGACTGTCCAAGTCTAGAGTGTCATCTTTTGTACTATGCTTTGAGAAACAGTAGTAGACTCTATGAAAGGACTTTTCTATGAAGATGATTAAGTTCTGTTCCTATACCTCTAGGAGGTCGTCGGGACAATTTGTACGAAGCCCAAGAGGAGGCTGGAAACTTTTAAGAAGCCGACGGGTCCTTGTATGAACCCCAAGAGGAGGCTATCATTCCCGGAGGAAGAGATCATTATACGAAGCCTAAGAGGAGGCTGTGAATACTTCTAAGAAGCCGTAGGGTCCTTGTACTAAGCCCAAGAGGAGGCGGGGTTGCTTTTAGGAAGCCTGTGGGTCCTTGTACGATGCCCAAGAGGAGGTCGATGCTTTTAAGAAGCCCGTGGGTCCCCAAACCCCGAGAAATTCAAGGCAAGCTATTCACAAGGAATAGATCAAGTCAGGAAAGTTCGAGAATTTGGAAGAAACTCAAAGATGCCATTCACGGAGAATACATTCATCTCTGGGAATAGAGTTTCTTGACAATTCCTAATGAGGACAGCCGAAGAGAAGACTGTATCTGGTGCTCCTATTGGGGATCTAGCTGTCTATTTCTACGAACTAAACGAAACGACGTCACCTAGTTCTAGACGTAGTTGCCGGGGAAACTCGAAATATCTATACTATTATTACACAGTTGATATGAGTTTATGAAAGAAGACTTACAGTGAAACAACCCCACAATACAGTTATATGTATATGAAAGCGGTAAATGAAAGCAATAACCACTTACTCGGTTGTAGAGCTTCCATGCTGTTTGGTTAGTTGTTCAACAAAGAAAGATTGAAAACAACAGTATATTCAAAATCAAAGGAGAAAGTGCTTTGAAAAGAAGAGATTTGGGGCTTACATCTCAAGGAGAGGCCCAGGGTTTTATCAGTGAGCGCACTGTTTGAATTTGTACAGAGGGACTTATACAAGTGACTGAGGCCCAAAATGTTTTTCTGTACAAAGGGATGGGTCTTACACTCTTTCAAGAGGCCCAAATGTTTTAAAGAAAAAGAGTGGGGCTTATAACACGAGGGTAGGCCCAGATGATTTTTCGTTTAAAATGGCGATCGCGCCGAGATTTTCTTTTAACGCAAAGGGGCTTATACAATAAGTGAGGCCCAAAATGTTTTGGTTAAAAGGGGGTTGGGTCTTACACTCTATTAGAGGCCCAAAAGTTTTGAATGACTCTTATAGCTCAAGGAGAGGCCCAGAAGGTTATTTTTCAAAAGGCGACGATCGCGCCGTTTGTTTTTGACGGTATCGGGACTTATACAATACACTGAGGCCCAAAAATGGTTTGGTCAAAAAAGGATTGGGTCTTACACTCTATTAGAGGCCCAAAGTGTTTTGAAAATGATTTATGAGGGTTGAATTAATCCAAAAACCCTGATTTGTTTTCAAAAATGTATTTAATTGAATAAAAATTCAATTAAAATGATCAAAATTGTTTAACATGTGAAAAACAAATTGTGATCTTGGATTAATGCTTCAAAAATTAAGTATTGACCTACAAAATAATTAGAAAGCATTAAAAGTTGCAAAATCAATGTGGAAAAAATATTTAAAATGCCAAAAACAATAAAAATATTAATTCTTTGCAAAAATATCAATTATACAAAATAAATAATATTTTTGGGATTTTTTGGGAAAATAAAATATTTTAACATTTTTGTGAATTATTAAAAAATGAATCAACTCAAAATCATTAAAACTCAGAGAGAAATTAATTTTTGAATCAATTAAACAAAATCACAAAATTCAAATATTTGAATTTGGAAAAAAGGCGCCCAGAACAAGCTGAAGAACACGCGCGTGTTCTGGGTTTGGCTGATTTGCATTTTCTATCCAATCTCCCTGAATACTTGATTATAACATGCAATCCACATATCATTATGCTTGTCTCAACCTCACGATCATGTTTATAACACTTCATTTCATTTAAATTAAACATAAAACATGAAATCACGAAGAAACCTCAAGAACCCTAATTTCTGCATGAAGGCTAGGATTTTTGATACACGATTCAAACAATGCAATTAATTGAGGGAAAACATTCCATGCATGATTATGAACATATGGAAAAATTATTGTGCGAGGAAATAAGCATAGATTGAGAGATGACCAAGTTTATGCTTACCTCTAGGCCGTGACAGCAAGTGCAATGTGATTTTTGATTTGGAGGTGTTACAGATGAGTGGTGATGATCTGAACAGCTTCCTTACACCCTATGGAGTGTGTTTGAATGCTTGGACTTGATTGAAAATGGCTGGAACGATCTGTGGTACCTCAGCTGCAACTTGATTGAAAGTTTGAGCAACCAGCTGGTGATTTTGTGATTTTGGTGTTCCAGATGTTATGTGAGTGTTTGGATCACTTCTATATGATGTATGTGAGGTGTGTGAGTGATTGGTTTGATTGGAAAAGCTCTCAAACTCAAAACCCGATAGCTACCTTGCTAAGAAAGACATTTTTGCCAAGAGAAAGAGATTTTGAGGAAAGCATCTATTAAATGGCTTTGGTGTACTCAAACTGATCACAATTGAGCTCTATTTATAGTAGAGCAAGTTTGTTTTGCAAGGAATAGTGAATGGCAACTGGCAAGTAGGTTTGGCCAATGTTGGCAAATGAATATCCAAGTCTCCTCTAGCCATTAACTAGAGGTTAGGGAACAGAGCTTTGGTTCCCTTGGTCTTGGATAAGTCTTGACTGATTTCAGATGAGAATGGCTCAATCCATGCCACCTTGATGCTTCCATTGAATGCTTCAATCCAAATTTAGAGTCTTGTCCCTATTTTGGCCATTCTAGGTTCAACATGTTATTTCTTGTTCCATGGACTTTTGAGGCTTGGCTCAGTGATTGTCCTCTTTAGATTCAATCCTCAGATGTGTCCAAGTGGATATGAGCATTTGAATTTGGCTGATTTTGACAAATCGAGCAAAGTTGCAAATTCTGCCTTGCCTTTGACAGATTTCAGCAAGGCAACTTTCCAATGTCATAACTCATGGTGTAAGTTGAATTTGGTAATGCTCTTGACCATTTTGGAAAGCCCTTACATGATATAACAACTGTTTGAACATGTTTGGTTTTGATCTCTTTTGAATCCAAGTGAAAAATCCCTCTACATTTGGCAAAAAGTGAAGGCAGATTTGGACTTAGTGAAAATTTCACTAAGTGTTGGAAAAAGTGACATTTTCATTTTTCAGCCATTTTGATCACTCCATAACTCAAAATACTTAATGAATTGGACTTAGGTCTAGTTGAAGTTTTTGTAGAGGGTAATGAGGGCTACAAATACATCTTTGGATGAAAAAAAATGGCTTTGTGGTTTAGGAGTTATGATCCTCCAAAGTTGGTACCCTTGTCACTTTATTTTTAACTTAGAAAATTTTCTAAGTTTTTATGGTTACCCCTTTTACAAGTTATCCAACTTTTCTTGATTTTTCTTGATGAATGATGATTCAAATCATACATTAACATCATTTTAGGGTTAAAAATCCATTTTGGTGAAAAATCTCAAAAAGTCAAAGTTGACTTTTGTGCACAGTTGACTTTTTATCAGATGAATTCCAAACTGTGCAATTCTTCAGGAAATCATGTCCTTGACCTAAATCAAACTTGATGGACATGTTCCATGGGTGTCATAGGGTATATTAAATCATGTCTTAGGGTTTGGGAGCATGTCCTGGTCAAAAGTCAAAGTTACAGTTGACTTTCCTCGCGAAACCCTAATTGTGGTGCAGATGAAATTGGAACTTGTTGCTCAAGCTTCTTGGATTAATCCATTGTTGTAAATGGATCAATATGGTATATTAAAGACCCTCAAATCATTTCTTGAGGTCTTGGCTCATGATTTGTCCCAAAAGTCTACTTAGGGGTGAATTAGGTCAAGAAACCCTAATTCCTGATTTTTGATGTATGCATCCCCTAAGGCAAAATTGACTTGATGAATGGGTCCATGAGGTTCCATGGAGTATATTAGGTTATGTTTTAGATCATTGGCTTGTGCCCAGATGAAAATTTCCATCTGGAGGCCCTGGTCGACCAAAACCCTAATTTGGTGACACTGTTGATCTTGAGACTTGATCCACCTAGAAGGGAGCAACCTTGTGCTTAATCCTTGAAGTAGGAGTCCTTTTTTATCCTTTGTGTATGTTTGAGAAGTTAGACAAGTTGAAGATCATGTCATTCCTTGATTGATCCTTTGTCTAAGGCTCTGAGAGGGCTTAAAACCCTAATTTTGATTGTAGTGGATGCTCACCCATCTTTGGGGAGACTGATGAGGTATGATGGTTCCTCTATATTGTGATGATGATTTGCACAATGATGGGACATCTTAGTGGTCAAAATTTGGGGTATGACAGAGATCCAAGCTCTGTTGATCTTTTGAAAAGAAAATGAAATTCTGAGTTCCTTGAAACCAACAATGGATGCAATGTGATGTATGCAATGCACAAACACGGGTACACAAAAACACAGGCATATGTACATACAATGAAGCACATAAGTTTTAAAGGCTTCATGAATGCATAGTAAAGGTTTGGGATAAGGTAAACACCTCATAACTCCCTAATTGGTAGGCCTCTTAAAAGATGGTTCTACGGCAATTTACCCTTAAACCCGCTCACGTGATAGTTTCTAAGTTTTTTGGTAATGGTTTCAGATTCACGGACCTTAGTCGTATCAGATTATGCAATGGGCTAGCCACTTTACAACGAGAGTGACGAAAAGATCTCTTCTGATTGGGGTTTTCATATTGGTTGGAGCAAGGAGATGTCCTTGAAGTCCAATATTACGCAACCACCGAAATAGAACTGGTTCTAAATGAGGACCTAGAGTCACGGACCCTTCATGAATCAGCGTTATGCAACAGGCTAGCTGTTTTATAACGAGATCTACAAACAGGTCTACTCTAGAGGAGCCTTCATGTTAGTTGCTACAAGGAGCTTGCCCTCGTAGTCTAACACTACTAACTACCAAATATATCCTTATGTTTTCACTCTGCTTTTTCCAAAGCTCGGGTGTAGAGCTTTATTCAAGATATTAGATCCCCAAAGCCCACACATGAATATACAGAGATATATATGAATAAGCAATAAAGCAAGAGCAATAAAACATATAATAAAGAAGAAAGAGAAACAAACAAAGCTAAACACACATACGAAAACCTAACTAAACTAGGTTTGACTCACTTAGGGAAATTGTTCCCCAGCAGAGTCGCCATCTGTCGTACCTCAAAAAATGAGAACGACCTCGCGAAGCGCAATCGCACGCCCGCGGGATGGACTTAACAGAGTCGCCACCGATCTTTATTTATTCCATAGAGGGAAAAGGAAAATATCGAATAAAACCCTTAAAAAGAAAGGATAAGAATATGGTCATCGCAACCAATGTCTGAGTTCAGGAGTCGGTTACGCAAGGGGAAGGTATTAGCACCCCTCACGTCCGTTGTACTCAACGGGAACCGTTTAGTTAAGATTAAATGTATGTTATCGCAAGGTTTGTATCTAATCTTCTACTTAATGGGGAAAGAAGGTAAATGATTATTGTTAAAGGAGAAAGAACCTAAAGAGGTTTTATTACTAGGGTGCTCGCAAAGACTTAGCAGTCTCGTGCCTACGTATCCTTATGAGGATGGAATCAGAGCAATCGTAGTTCAGCTAACTAAGGTGAGGAACCATTGACTATGGTCAAAGTTCCAAGGGGAATGAGTATTCATGATCATGATACTCACATAGAGTTAAAGAACTCTCTAATTCTAAGTTGTGATGAGATTGAATGGCTATGAGGTCAAGGGTTGAAAATATTTTGGTCTCTTGATGAAAATCAAGACTTGTCCATAAAATGGAGTTTTGAGTAAGATTGGATGTATTTTAAGAATGATGATCATCAAATGATCAAAGAGTTTATGCTAAAGTGTTGAACTCTAACACTCTCTATCGTTCAAGATTAGTTTGAGAAAATTGTTTGTTGGACAACGAACATCGATAAAGATCAATGGTTCAAAGAGCTGTGCTAGAATGCTAGACTCTAACATCTCTTAGTCCAAATTGTTTTTAAGTGCTTGAAGAATGAAAGAAAGAAGTGATTGGCTACCTTAATGTGCAAGACTTGAGACCAATCTTTCAAAGGGTTATGCTAGAATGCTAGATTCTAACAATCCTTTTCTTTCAAGTTTGTTTCAAAAAAAAGATTTGATGTGCTTTGAAGTATTGATATCCTTAAAGAAGGATGGATTCTTGAGATGACGATTGACAAAGATAAGAGGTAGAAAAAAAGTGTAAGGTAGAACAGAAAAAAGGTGAAAGGTGGAAAAAGTGAAGGGTGGCTCGCCAAGAATTAAGATCCTTGTGCCTACGTATTCTCATTGAAGAATGAGAAATCAGAGCATCCGTAGTTCTGATTACTACAGATTGTTGGTTGAGGTATATCAAGCGATTGGCGAATATTTGAGAAAATGCTCAAAGAGTTACGCTAGAGTGCTAGACTCTAACGACTCTTATTCATCTAAGATTGATTGTAAAATATTTGATGGATAATGAACATTTGATGAAAATCAATTGTTCGAAGAGTTATGCCAAGATGCTAGATCTTGACGGCTCCTGTTCATCCAAGTTATGATTTAGATCGTTTTGAGGACGACGAGCTTTTGACAATAATCAAAAGCTCAAAAGGGTTATGTCAAGATGCTAGATCTTAACGGCCCTTATTTGTCCAAGTTGATATTGAAATTGTTTAATGGAAAATGAATGTTTGATGAAAATCAAATGCTCGAAGAGTTGTGCCAAGATGCTAGATCTTGACGGCTCTTATTAGTCCAAGTCTAGACTTAAAGTTATCTATCGGATAACGAACATTTGATGAAAGTCAAATGTTCAAAGAGTTGTGCTAAAGTGATAGACCTTGACGGCTCTTTTTTATCCGAGTTAATAAAAATTGTTTAATGAAATGGAAATCGAAATGGTCTCGTCTCAATCAAAATTTAATCGAGAAATCGATAATATACTGATATTTGACTTTCATTGACCAAACAAAAAATGGCCTCATACTAATCAAGATTTTTAGTGATTCGAATAAATCAACAAATCAAGATTCTTGAAATATCATTGGCCCAAAGAAAATGGACTCGAAGTAAAAATAAAATCGGTCTCATCTAAATAAGGATTTAGATCGATAAATTGAATACCTTTCTATTAGATTTTCATTGACCAATAAAAATAAATTGAAAAATGGCCTCATATGAATCATGATATTTGTGACTTGAATAAATCAACAAAATCAAGAAGTTTTTTATGTCATAGGCCCAAACTGAGGAAGTAAATGATCACCCAAAATAAAATTGGGCCACAAAGAAAAATTGTTAATTAATCTAAATATTGAAATTTAATATGTTCCCATGAAAAAGACTATGCATATGGACTTGGAGTTTTAATGAAGATAATAACAGTGATTGGGATTTAAAGAAAAACTGACCCATATATGCACAAACTTAAAAAAGTCTGCTTATTTTCTTTCACTCTATATAAAATAATCAAATAAAAAGAAGTGTAAATGGTTTTTTAATATAAGGCTAAAATGATCAAATATAAAAAATAAAAATATTTTGGGTTTTGTTTTAATATTAGAGAAATTAAAATTAAAACAAAAAGAAGTGTAAATATAAATTTGGATTAAACAATATGTAAAATAAAAATTAAAAGTGAAAGATTAGAAAAAAAGTTATGCTTGGAGATACTGATGCAAACTGAAGCGCAGAGAAGACATCCATCTTCCACTGTCCATTGTCAAACTTCCAATCTTACCAGCATTATCACAACCACACGCGAAACGGAAAGGACGCGTACGATTTACACTTCACACTCACACATCGTTGTGCTGTTTATAATGATGTCGCCACTTCCTCGCTTCACTCCCTCCGTTGCGGCTTCCTCGTTCTTTTCCCGCGCGTCTCATCTCTCTTTCTTTCACGGTTTCACGGTGGTGGAAAATGGCGGTGATATCATGTGAATGTGATTATGGATGGTGATGTTGTTTCTTCTTGCAGGTTGTGTATTGTGTGTATTATAAATGGATAAAGGAGATGGAAGGTTGTGTTGTATTTACATGAAGAGGAAGCCTCGGCAGAAGGTGAAGTCTGGTGGTGTGAGGTGATGAAGATGTTTTACAGTGGTGATGTAAGGTTGTGAGATATAATGGAGAGGGAAGTTGTAAAAGAGAGGTAAGGATATGGAGTGGTGAGGAAGAACGTAGCTCACAGTAGGAAGAAAGCTTCCATTTTGCCTCTACTGAAACTTGTTTTTCATTTTTCAAAATGAGAGAGAAACATGAACAAGTGGAGGTGCACAGATATCCTTGTCCATTGGTCCTCTCAAACAACACTTATATAGTGTCCTAACTAGGTTTTCTTTAATTTTCAAAATGACAGAAATGCCCTTCTAGAAACTTAATCAACAAGCATGGTTCTAAAAATAAATAAAAGAGAAAGAAAAAGGACAAATATTTAAATAAATCAAAGTTAAAGTTTTAAAATTTTAATTAATTAAACACAATACTTTTGACTAAAAAATATAATAAAGGGGAAAAAACGGATGACAAAGTCGGGTATCAAAATTCTCGAAAAATTAAAAATGACTACACCAAAAAATATCAGCACAAAATAAACGACTTGGAAAAATACAGCGTTTGGTCAAATTTTGAAATTAATCAGAATTGGCTTTTAGTTTGACTTACTCGGCTGTAAATTCAAAAATTTATTTCAGCTGACTAATTGGGTAATATGCAAAATGATTGGCTTAAAATGATATGCAAGAGATCAAAGAATCTAAGGGTAAAATTTGGGGTACAACACATATCAATTCTATTGATAGGAAGGTATGGAGCGTTATACAAAACGGTCTAATGGAAATCACCATGACCGATGCGAATAACGTGGTAGTACCTAAGTCTGAAGCACAATGGAATGAAGAAGACGAGAAAAAATACAACTACGATTGGAAAGCTAGAAATATTCTGATCTCCTCATTGGGTGTTGATGAGTATTATAAAGTTTCACATTGTACAAGTGTTCAAGCTATGTGGGACGCGTTGCAAGTTTCCCATGAGGGAACTAACAACGTCAAGCTAGCTAGAATCAATACCTTGACTCAAAAGTTCGACCTCTTTCACATGAAGCAAGGGGAAACCATTGCCGACATGCAAAAGAGGTTCACTCATTTAATCAATAGGCTTAACTCACTTGGTAGATGTAAGACCCTAATTTTTGACCCCTAAGATTCCACATATCATTCGCATTTTCATTTGCATCTTTACCACAAACAAGATCACACATTGGTTCCCTCGTCCCTCTCATCTTTGGGTTTATGCCTTGTAGGGTTTACTGATCATCTGTGTGTTTTCTTATTCACTTTATTGCTTTATTTGTTTATATTTTACTAACCATTAATCAAAATCCAAAAAATATTTTGTTTTCTTTCACTAACATTTTCAGGGGAAGAACAGGTCAAAAATGCCAAAATAACAGTCCCACAGCTCGATTGAATTTCACCTGACAAAGTCAAAGTTGATCTGCAAACAATTCAAAATTCATCTGATCAAGAGTTTCCAAGATTTAATTGATTATTATTCAAGGAATTCCAAGGTTCATGTGTTTATTTTCATGCCTTCTTTGACGAGCAAAAGAATCGAGCCGAACCACAGTAGTTCATTCAAAAAGGGAATTTTTTTCAAAATTTGCACTAAGTAACCGATTAGCAGATATGCTGTAACTGGTTACCATCGTGAAATTTTGAAAAATGGCAGCAAATTCAAATTTCAGCATTTGGCACCAATTTTGATCACATTTTGGAATATTCCATACCATCTCATTTTAATTCCCTACATCACTTTGATCATTTCCTACTATACACCTCCACTAATCACCACTCTTTTGATAATTCCCTCCAAATTTAAATTCTAATCCTAACTTTCAAATTCCAAGCGTAATTCCAAACCACCAAATTCCCAAACCTAAACTCTTTAAATAGAGGCTTCATTTCACTCATTTCACAAGCTTTTGAGAGCCAAATTCACCTTGCTAAAATTTCATTCAAGCTTTTGATAGCCAAAAAACCTTGCAAATTCTCTTCCCAACCACAAAATTCACCAAAGCTCACATTTCTTTCTTTGAAAGTTAACAAGAATTCACATTGAATCTTGTTCAACTTTGAGCTAAACCTTCATCCATTCTTGTTTTTGTTCATCAATTACAATAGATCAAGGCTTTGGAGTGTAGATCTTGAAGCAATTTGAAGGAATTTTTCAGATTTGAAGTGGTAATTCATCTTTCACCATTGTTGAAAGTTCATCTTCATCTTCCATAATGTAGATCTTTGGAGATCCTTGTTACTTGATCCTTTGGATCTTGTAATTGTGTTTAATTGTTGGTTTTGGCTGTTATTTTACTTTAAATTTCGTGCAATTTCAGTTCCATGATCATAAGGTGTTTGTAAAAAGTTTTGGAAATGGATCATGCTGAATTTTGCACATTTTTCTGCATTCTGGTGCTGTGTAACCGGTTAGCAGTTATGCTGTAACCGGTTACACTATGTAAATTTTGAAAAACTGCACTTATTTTGAACTAAGTAACCGGTTAGCAGTTATGCTGTAACCGGTTACTTCGAAACAGAATGCATATTTTAGCTTATTTTTGGGGCTGTTTTGGTTCCCTTTCCATTTTCTTCCCTCTCCTTTTGTTTTTAGCCTTAGATCAGATAATTGTGTGGTTTAATTTGGCCTTCTCTTCATCTATTCCTCTTTTCTTTTGATCGATGAAAGTCTAAAAGATCTTGGAATTCTTTTGTTGAATTTCGATCGAGACGAGATCGCTACCACTTTTCTTTTCGTGCGGTATTGCTTTTGGATGACGATCTACATATCGTTCATCTAGCATGCATTAGCACAAAGAGCTATTGACCGGCCTCATTGTAGGGTAATTACTCCATAAATTACTCGGCGATTGCTTAACATAGCGCAATATTTGTCCCGCATCGGAAAACTATCAAAGATTATTGATTATTTGTCTTTTGGTTCAACACTTATGAGACTTGTTGTTAGGAGGCTTTGGTCTTATCAATCCTCTAATGAGTTCTCATTAACCTTGACCTAAGTGCAATTATTCAATTATTATTGATCACTAACTCTAACAACTAATCACTAACTTACTAACATTACTATTGTACTAATCTTTTACAATTCATTCTCGCTCCTTATATCTTTTACTTTTATGCTTCATTCTTATCATTTCATATCATGTTTATGCTTTCGCAATTTTTCCTTTGTCCGTTGGACACATGTTTATGCTTATGCCTTTTTCTCTTTGTCCACTTGGACCAAAAACATTAATAAAGGCTAAAACCTCTAAAAAACTTGTGCTTCTAATCTTGGACTATGGTTACTATCCTTTGCAATGGACATGGAGCTTTGCACCTAGACCTTGGACATTCAATGCAATTCTTGGAACCTTGGACTTAGAACTTAGGACCTTTCTCCCTTTGCTTTGGAATTATGGTTCAAAGACTTAGAAGCTTACTTGTGTGGTTAGGCTATTCTTATCTTTAGCTTTTACTTTATGCTTTAGGATACTCACTTCTTTTCCACCCATTCTTCAATTTTCAAAACTCTCTCTCTTTTTCAAAACTTTCTCGATTTCAAACTATCACCTCTTTCATAATCAAACCTTGACTTTGTCAAGTGATTTTACTCTTTCCCTTTCATTTCTTAATAAATGCTAAACTACATAAGCATATTGACACCTTTTTCAAAAGACTTAAAAAACATCAAACTCATAACTCTCTTTTTGTGCCCTCGTGCACTCTTTTCCTTTAACTTTTTCATAAGTTTAGACATGATTCATTTCTTTAAGAGGAATTATTCGCTTGGATATGACGACTTGTCTTTACATTTAAAAATAACCAAAACAAACAAATTTCATTCTTTGTACCATGAACTACGGGGTTTTGATCCTACATTGCACATCGTGGGTACGTAGACATGAGGCGACAAGTCTCTCCAAACACAAAAATCTTAAAAACAATTTCTTTTCTCATCTCCTCAATCACTTTTCAAACAAACTTTTTAAAAAAAAAAGGGGTAGATATTTCAAAGGGCTCCTATAGAGTACTATAGACGTTTTGGGTGCTAACACCTTCCCATTGCGTAACCAACCCCCCTTACCTAGTCTCTCTTCACTTGTTCTTGTTGTAGAGCTTGTGTAGGTTTTGTTCTCTCTTTTTCCTTTCCTTTTTGGGATAAAATAGAAGTGCGGTGGCGACTCTTGCTTTTCGAGTTAAGTTAATCAATAGCTTATACTCACGATTTTTCCGCTACAGAAAAAGTGGCGACTCTGCTGGGGAGAGATTGGCCTCTTGTTGGTCCATTCCTTGAGGGGTTTAGCCTACTTTGATTTATTTATCGCTTTTTGTCTGATTTGCTTGTTACTTGCTTGTTCTGTTCGGGAATTCTTCTGTGTGGTGAGATAAGCCCAATACACAGGCTTGAGTGTACACCTAAGACTAGGGTGGAAAGTAGTGGGACCTACGCGCCGTCTTGGTACGTTTGGTGTTCATGAAATTCACATCCAGACGAGGTTTTCTTGGGAGATATTCTGACGTGCGTGTCTTGCGCATTTCAGGGTGTTGATCTAGAGAGCTTTCGACCATTCCCGAGGACTCAATTGAGGCACTCCTCCCAAGAGGCAATAATGGCAGACCAGAAATGGCAAACCCGTTATGCTTCTTGATCCGAGGACCCGAAGCTAAGAACTTTAGAATCCTTTAACCCATCTTAGCCTTATTAGGACGTGGTACGGTGGCTATTCAGGTACAAACTTGAATCAGTTGTTATGCGATACCACACTCAGACGAGACTCTCTTGAGAATATTATTGACTACCAAGCAGTTGGGAAATCGATAATATCCGAAAGATGGGTTGTAGACTCTGGGAACTTCTTTAGAACCTTGTTCGGCAGGTGTTATACCCTTAGCATATACCTTTGTAGGATTGGTTCTTATCCTTGACTCCATGCTCGTGAATCGAACCTTTGAACCTACGTGCTTTGAGTGATCTTGTTTGTGGTTGTTGCATCCATGCACTCTTGCATCCATGAGCATACATATACATTTATCCCAGTTGTCTCAGAAACTTATTTCAACTGTCTCCTTCTTCAGTTATCTTCTCACCGTCAAGCTGTTTCCTCAACACAACTACGGAACTAGAGTTGCTGTCAGATTGAGAATGGAAAACCAAGAACAACACAACGCCGAAGTCAGAATGGAAATTGATGAGTTGAAGGCCGGTATGACCAAGCTCACAAAAATGCTGCAAGTTCTGATTGCTAGGGGAGAACCACCTCAGAGGACTGTGATTATTGAAACTTCACCTGCTGCTGTTGACCCTCCACTGACTCAACAACCAGCTTCTACTTGGCCAGAATTTGGGTTACCTCCGAATTACTCGCCACCCTTTGCAACTACTCCTGTGTTTGTCTCGCCAGTATCTTCAGCTCCATTGTTCACGGAACCTCAGCCTATTATGCATTCTATTGCTCAAGCTATTCCTAAGAATCCTTTCGTGTACCATGCTGCTGGTCCACAATCTGAAAGTCAGGGAGAACCTGGATACATTGAAGAAGTCAGAGAGCAATGGCAAACTCTAGACAAAAGGGTAAGAGCCGTGGAAGGAAGTGATGTCTTTAGTGCTGCTGCAATGGACATGTGCTTGGTTTCAGACTTGGTTATACCTGCAAAATTCAAAACTCCTAATTTTGAAAAATACAATGGACACACCTGTCCCAGAACCCACTTGGTGATGTACTTCCGCAAGATGACTGCTCATGCAAAAAATGACAAACTGCTCATTCACTATTTCCAAGACAGCTTGAGTGGGGCTTCAATGAAATGGTATATGGGACTTGAGAAGAACCGTATCCAAAGCTGGATGGACTTGTCTGATGCTTTCTTAAAGCAGTATAAGTACAATCTGGACATGGCACCTGACCACAGTCAATTGCAAAACATGTCTCAGAAAGAAAAAGAATCCTTTAAGGAGTACGCTCATCGCTGGAGAGAGCTAGCTGCTCAAGTGGAGCCACCCTTAGCTGAAAAAGAATTGACTGGATTGTTCATGGACACTCTTCAGCCACTCTTTTGGGAAAAGATGATAGGCAGTGTATCATCTGGTTTTGCTGACCTAGTCACTATTGGAGAAAGACTAGAAGAGGGTATCAAGAAAGGAAGGATTACTAATGCTGAAGCCTTTAGTGGTGCTAAAAAGTATGCTGGGAATTTTCAAAAGAAAAAGGATGGTGATACCCATGCTGTTTCAGTTGAAGGTAAACCTCGTCACAGACAACAACAATATGTAGCTGCAGTTGCTCCTGTTGTCAATGCTCAACCAGTTCAAGCTCCTCGTCATCCTGTTAGACAAAATCAGAATTGCAATAGGGTTAACTTTGATCCTATACTGATGTCTTACACTGAGCTATATCCATGTCTTGTTCAGAAAGGCTTGATTACAACGAGGGATCTACCTCCTCCTCCAAATCCTCTCCCAGCCGGTTATAGGGCTGATCTTCACTATGAGTTCCATCGAGGTGGGGCAGGCCATAATTTGGAAGGTTGCTATGCATTGAAAGCTAGAGTACAAGAATTGGTGAACTCAAAGATTCTGTCCTTTTCTGATGAAAATCCCAATGTTGTCAAAAATCCTTTGCCAGAGCATGCCAAGTGAAGTTTGAGTCAGTTCAGACGGATCATCTCCTAAAGCCAGTGTTTCAGACAGGACAACTCATCCTTGTTGCTGATTAGTCACTAGGCCTTGGTTCTTTCTGTTTGCATTTTTCTTTGATTATATTGTTTGTTTGCTTTCAAATTTTATTTGTACTTTCATGGTAATTTCAATGAAATGAGCATTGCAATGTTTGATTCAATTCATTTTTATCCACTGTGTGCATCTTTATGCTTTCTTTTTCACAAAACAAAAATATATCTCCTGTTCACTTTCTTTATCAAGCTTTTGTTTATGCAAAGATTGGAGGGAGGATGATGAAAACGAAATACCTAAAATTGCTGAACTGTATGCTTTCAATTGAAACTTGGCTGATGATATACATGCATTATTTCAACTCCCAAACACTGGAGAAATAAGGAAGTTAATCCTTTGTCAACCCCTTCGAGCCTAGAAGTTGGAGTTTCTTTCTATACGAAAAATCCCGCAATCTTAACCTGGGGATGGGTAGTACTCAGTTGATTTGGCTGTGTATTTAAACACATGAAAAATCATTGCAATAAAAAATTTTCCTTCGCACACATCAAAGAGGTGTCTAAGATGCCTTTCAAATCAAAAGCTAATGATGGTTCACCGTAATCATTAAGCCAGGCAGTCACTATCTTTCAAAAAAAAATTTGAAAAAAAAATCAAATGAAAAGCCCGCTAAGTCAAAACCTACGAAGGAGACTTAGGCAAAAATTGGGGCATCCCGCTGACTGTAAGCTCAAATGACACAGTTCAGGCAAAAGTTAGGGATAACAAAAAATCAATCAAGAGGTTACCAAAATCCTCAAAGACAAAACAAGTTGACTGAGGTCCTCATCAAAAACAACAAAATGTTGTAAGAAAGAGTGACTGTCATCTCAAAAATACCTTGGCCCTTGAGCCATCATCATAACAGTGTTGCAATTCCAAAATCACTTGGAACCCGAATGCATAGTTTGAATTAACTGAGCATAGGACTGGAGATCATTACGAAGAATGGGTTGGGTACAAATGAACTTTGAGTCTATATCCTTTATTTCAAAAATCGTGAACCATACCACGTTACAACCTTCAAAAGACCTAATTGAAGCCAGGTTTCTTTTGAAAGCATACTACAGCAAGGTTGCGTAAACTGACTCCTATGTTTGTTGACAATCATTTACTTTGATGTCTTACCTTTGCTTTTTCTTTCACTTTGCATCAATAATATCATTCCAAAAATGATTTTTGATTTCAAAATTGCATTGAGCTTTGCATTAAAATTACCATGTTTGTTTGAATAATCCTATTTGTAGACAAACTTTCCTCATCAAGAAATTTTCAAACAGTTGAGAAACTTGGTTAGTGATCCTATCAGGGGCACATTACTTCCAGATCCTGTTGTGAATCAGTTCAAGATTTGTTGCTCAGTGCAAGTTACTTTCAGAATTGGTTAGCCAGAAGATCTCTTTTAAGACTCATGCTGAGTTTAGCCTTCTCAACATTCATTTCAAGAACTGAAGCCATGATCAGTTCATCCCCAGTAACTGAAGCCATGATCATTTTATTCTCAACAATCATTTCAAGAATTGAAGCCATGATCAGTTCATTCTCCCTCTGCAGCAATCAAACTGAAGCCATGATCAATTTATGCTCATCAGTTTATCAATCTGGCGCAGTCTTCTTCAAGAATCCTCAAGATGTCTTTCTTCAAAAGACCATCAGCCTGATACAATTCATAAGTGTGACAGAGATGTGTTCAACATCTTCTCTTCAAGCAGAGTGGGCAGTGTTCCCTGTGTTGAGGAATCAGAATCCCTTTCTTCCCTCACAAAAGAGTATATCTCAGTTGTTCCTATCATCTGCATTTGCATACATAAATCATTCATATATCATACATAAAAAGATTTTCATAGCTCGAAGTGTGCTTCGCGCTCATATGCATTTTTCCTGAGGTCCTGTTGCTGTCAACATCTTACCTTGTGATCAAAGTCTAACTTACTTGGCGCCTATCGAAACTTTTATCCGCCTTCTCATTCAGTACCATTCCTGAATGTTGTCGTTTACCTGTCTTTTCACCCAGTGCTATTCCTGGATGTCTTGTTTATCTGTTTTCTTTCTTTCCAATGCCATTCCTGGATGTTGTCATTTCCCTGTGCATCTATTGCTGTTGTTGAATCTTTGTCTTCTTCCATTCCAGTGCCATTCCTGGATCTTTGTTTTCTTTCACTCCAGTGCCATTCCTGGATGTCTGTCTCTTTTGATCTCCAGTGCCATTCCTGGATATCTTATTCCTCTTGTTTTCCCCAGTGCTATTCCTGGAAGTTTTGCCTCTCTTCTGTAATCCCCAACAGATTTTCTTGGATATCTTTCAGTGCCATTCCTGAAAGTTTTATCTGTTCATTCAGTGCGATTCCTGGATGTCTTTCTCATTACCATTCAGTGCCATTCCTAAATGTAGTGATTTACCCTTACCTTTCAGTGCCATTCCTGAAAGTTTTATCTGTTCAATCAGTGCCATTCCTGAAAGTCCATGCTCACTCTATTCAATGCCAGTCTTGGATATTGTGAACTCTTTTTATCCAATGCCATTCTTGGATACTTATGATGTATTTTCCAGACCTTTCTCACTTTATCCAATGCTATTCTTGGGTGTTGAGTTTCCTTCTGTCCAATTCCATTCTTGGACACCTTTTCCCCAGCCAAGCCCAATGCCATTCTTGGATATCTCTGATGTTTAACCTTGCCATCCAATGCCATTCTTGGATGTCCCAGTGAAGTTTTTCAAATGGAAGTCTTGCTTCTATCCAATGTTATTCTTGGATGACTCTGATGTTTGTTGTTGCCTCATTCAATGCCATTCTTGAATGTTATAGTTCCTTTTATCCAATGCCATTCTTGGATATCTTATCCCCATATAGAATGTTTTTCACCTCCATCCAATGCTATTCTTGGATGACGCTGCTGCTTTTACTAGAAACTTTCTTGTTGTTGTCCAATTCCATTCTTGGATATCTATTAGCATACTTTTGTCTCGTTTGTAGTTTCCATCCAATGTTATTCTTGGATGTCACTACTTGTCTTCCAGGGTCTTGTCCCTCTATTTCCGACTATTGATGGATACTTCTTGTCACCTTGACAGATCTCCAGAAATAGCTTGTTTTCCCCGGCGTGTCTTTTGCGTCATTTCTTTCAATCTACCCTAAATCCTTTGTTTCAAGTTTTCCCGCAGTCTGTTTTCATCCTTTGCATTCATATCATCTTATGGCATCTTAGGGCTTAAAAATGTGGCTTTTTGTATTTAAGTATCTTCATATCTCCCGATAGAAGAGACTTAAATAGGGGCAGCTGTAAGACCCTAACTTTTGAACCTTAAGATTCCACATATCATTCGCATTTTCATTTGCATCTTTACCACAAACAAGATCACACATTGGTTCCCTCGTCCCTCTCATCTTTGGGTTTATGCCTTGCAGGGTTTACTGATCATCTGTGTGTTTTCTTATTCACTTTATTGCTTTATTTGTTTATATTTTACTAACCATTAATCAAAATCCAAAAAATATTTTGTTTTCTTTCACTAACATTTTCAGGGGAAGAACAGGTCAAAAATGCCAAAATAACAGTCCCACACCTCGATTGAATTTCACCTGACAAAGTCAAAGTTGATCTGCAAACAATTCAAAATTCATCTGATCAAGAGTTTCCAAGATTTAATTGATTATTATTCAAGGAATTACAAGGTTCATGTGTTTATTTCCATGCCTTCTTTGACGAGCAAAAGAATCGAGCCAAACCACAACAGTGCATTCAAAAAGGGAATTTTTTTCAAAATTTGCACTAAGTAACCGGTTAGCAGATATGCTGTAACCGGTTACCATCGTGAAATTTTGAAAAATGGCAGCAAATTCAAATTTCAGCATTTGGCACCAATTTTGATCAAATTTTGGAATATTCCATACCATCTCATTTTAATTCCCTACATCACTTTGATCATTTCCTACCATACACCTCCACTAATCACCACTCTTTTGATAATTCCCTCCAAATTTGAATTCCAATCCTAATTTTCAAATTCCAAGCCTAATTCCAAACCACCAAATTCCCAAACCTAAACTCTTTAAATAGAGGCTTCATTTCACTCATTTCACAAGCTTTTGAGAGCCAAATTCACCTTGCTAAAATTTCATTCAAGCTTTTGATAGCCAAGAAACCTCTTGCAAATTCTCTCCCCAACCACAAAATTTACCAAAGCTCACATTTCTTTCTTTGAAAGTTAACAAGAATTCACATTGAATCTTGTTCAACTTTGAGCTAAACCTTCATCCATTCTTGTTTTTGTTCATCAATTACAATAGATCAAGGCTTTGGAGTGTAGATCTTGAGGCAATTTGAAGGAATTTTCAGATTTGAAGTGGTAATTCATCTTTCACCATTGTTGAAGCTTCATCTTCATCTTCCATAATGTAGATATTTGGAGATCCTTGTTACTTGATCCTTTCGATCTTGTAATTGTGTTTAATTGCTGGTTTTGGCTGTTATTTTACTTTAAATTTCATGCAATTTCAGTTCCATGATCATAAGGTGTTTGTAAAAAGTTTTGGAAATGGATCATGCTGAATTTTGCATATTTTCTGCATTCTGGTGCTGTGTAACCGGTTAGCAGTTATGATGTAACCAGTTACACTGTGTAAATTTTGAAAAACTGCACTTATTTTGAACTAAGTAACCGGTTAGCAGTTATGCTATAACCGGTTACTTCGAAACAGAATGCATATTTTGGCTTGTATTTGGGGCTGTTTTGGTTCCTTTTCCATTTTCTTCCCTCTCCTTTTGTTCTTAGCCTTAGATCACATAATTGTGTGGTTTAATTTGGCCTTCTCTTCATCTATTCCTCTTTTCTTTTGATCGATGAAAGTCTAAAAGACCTTGGAATTCTTTTGTTGAATTTCGATCGAGACGAGATCGCTACCACTTTTCTTTTCGTGTAGTATTGCTTTCGGATGACGATCTACATATCGTTCATCTAGCATGCATTAGCACAAAGAGCTATTGATCGGCCTCATTGTAGGGTAATTACTCCGTAAATTACTCGGCGATTGCTTAACATAGCGCAATATTTGTCCCGCATCAGAAAACTATAAAAAATTATTGATTATTTATCTTTTGGTTCAACACTTATGAGACTTGTTATTAGGAGGCTTTGGTCTTATCAATCCTCTAATGAGTTCTCATTAACCTTGACCTAAGTGCAATTATTCAATTATTATTGATCACTAACTCTAACAACTAATCACTAACTTACTAACATTACTATTGTACTAATCTTTTACAATTCATTCTCGCTTCTTATCTCTTTTACTTTTATGCTTCATTCTTATCATTTCATATCATGTTTATGCTTCCGCAATTTTTCCTTTGTTCGTTGGACAAATGTTTATGCTTATGCCTTTTTCTCTTTGTCCACTTGGACCAAAAAAATTTAATAAAGGCTAAAACCTCTAAAAAACTTGTGCTTCTAATCTTGGACTATGGTTACTATCCTTTGCAATGGACATGGAGCTTTGCACCTAGACCTTGGACATTCAATGCAATTCTTGGAACCTTGGACTTAGAACTTAGGACCTTTCTCCCTTTGCTTTGGAATTATGGTTCGAAGACTTGGAAGCTTACTTGTGTGGTTAGGCTATTCTTATCTTTAGCTTTTACTTTATGCTTTAGGATAGTCACTTCTTCTCCACCCATTCTTCAATTTTCAAAACTCTCTCTCTTTTTCAAAACTTTCTCGATTTCAAACTATCACCTCTTTCATAATCAAACCTTGACTTTGTCAAGTGATTTTACTCTTTCCCTTTCATTTCTTAATAAATGCTAAACTACATAGGCATATTGACACCTTTTTCAAAAGACTTAAAAAACATTAAACTTATCACTCTCTTTTTGTGCCCTCGTGCACTCTTTTCCTTTAACTTTTTCATAAGTTTAGACATGATTCATTTCTTTAAGCGGAATTATTCGCTTGGAAATGACGACTTGTCTTTACATTTAAAAATAACCAAAACAAACAAATTTCATTCTTTGTACCACGAACTACGGGGTTTTGATCCTACATTGCACATCGTGGGTACGTAGGCATGAGGCGACAAGTCTCTCCAAACACAAAAATCTTAAAAACAATTTCTTTTCTCATCTCCTCAATCAATTTTCAAACAAACTTTTTTCAGACCAAAAGCGGTAGATATTTCAAAGGGCTCCTATAGAGTACTATAGACGTTTTGGGTGCTAACACATTCCCATTGCGTAACCAACCCCCTTACCTAGTCTCTCTTCACTTGTTCTTGTTGTAGAGCTTGTGTAGGTTTTGTTCGCTCTTTTTCCTTTCCTTTTTGGGATAAAATAAAAGTGCGGTGGCGACTCTTCCTTATCGAGTTAAGTTAATCAATAGCTTACACTCACGATTTTGCCGCTACAGTAGACCAATTTCCAACGACGTTGCTACTAATAAAATCTCAAGGTGTCTTACTAGGGATTGGCAACCAAAGGTGACCGCTATAAAAGAAGCCAATGACCTAATAACGTTAGACATCACAACTTTATTTGGGAAGCTAGAGGAACAAGAGCAAATGCTCATTAGCCTAGACCAATTTGAGAAAAGAGAGAAGAAGGAAAAGAACAAGACCAAAGATGCGGAAAAGAAGTCAATAGCTCTAAAGACTTCTAGTTCAATGTCCTCCGCAAAAGAGCTAAGAGAGAGTGAATCTAGTGATGACGAGCAAGAGGATTCGAATGAAGACATGGGATTATTTGTGAAGCGATACAATCGCTATATAAAGAAAAATAGTATTCAATATTCGGAGAAAAACCTCGTCAATTTTAGAAAACAATCAAGGTCTTCCAAGAATGAAGACAAAAAGAGTGGAAAAACTAAGGGGTCTTGCTGTAACTGTGGAAAAGTCGGCCACTATAAGCCGGATTGTCCATTGTTGAAGAAGGACAAAGGAAAGGATAAAATTCGTCAAGGGAAGAAACAAGGTAAACCTAGAAGAGCCTATATCGCTTGGGAAAGCGATAATGAATCATCTAGTGATGAAAGTTCAAGTGACAAAGGAGAGTCTGTCAACCTTTGTCATTCCGCTCACCAAAGGAAAAAGAACAAAAAGGTAAGACATTCTAAATACGATAAATCTAATACAATGTCTTATTCTGAATTATAACATGCTTTTGATACTCTACACCATGAGGCCAAGGAAGCCTTTAAACGTTTAGCTTCAAATAAACAAATATTTTCTCATTTGGGGCAAAAGATCTCTGATTCTGAAAAGGAATTAGAGGCTCTCAAAAAGTCCATGGTGGAAGTATCAAAAGTAGATGTTGAGGAAGACAAGAGTAAATGGTTAAATTTTGGTTGTGATACTTGTCATATTTGGCAAAAAGAGGTTAGAACTCTTAAGGCCAAACTTGACAAGGCTCTAGAACCAAAAATGACTTTTGCTATTGATAGATCACATTTTAAGAAAAGTATGATTAATCCATATAAAAAATACACTTATGTGATTAGAGATCAACCTAGCAAAAGTGATTCTCATGTTAACCTTACTTGCTTGTATTGTTGCAAAAAGGGTCATACCATTGCAAAATGTTGCTTTAGGAGGTTTTTAGTTCCTAAAGTCGTTTATTAATGTTTGCCCAAATGCAATCCTATTTTCACTCACAACCAAGGACCCAATAAGAATTGGGTACCTATTTCCCTTGATTGATTGTGTAGGTATAACTTCTTAAGACCATGGAAAGAAGATGGGTTCTTGATAGTGGCTGCTCAAGACATATGACGGGAGACATATCTCTTTTCATCGACTTTTTGGCGAAGAAAAATGGATTTGTTACCTACGGAGACAACAATAAAGGGTCAATAACGTCTATATGCTATACTTGAATGAGGTATCGTTGAGTAGCGACAAGTGTCTAGTCACCATGAGTGAAGATTCATGGTTATGGCATAGACGGTTGGCGCATGTCAATTTTGATTTTCTTAATAAAATAGTTTCTAAAGACCTAATAATCGGCTTACCCAAAATCAAATTCACAAAGGATCACTTATGTGATGCGTGCCAAATGGGGAAGCAAAAAAGGATCTCGTTTAAGTCTAAAAACATTGTTTCAACCACGAGACCCCTTGAGCTCCTCCATATGGACCTCTTTGGACCATCTAGGATTAAGAGCCTAGGTGGTAACTATTATGGTTTTGTGATTGTCGATGACTTTTCTAGGTTTTGGTGAACTATTTTCTTAGCAAGCAAGAGCGATACTTTTTCGGCTTTTGAAAAATTTGCCAAGTTATCCCAAAACAAATTGAACATAAACATTATATCAATTAGAAGTGATCATGGAGGTGAGTTCGAAAATCATCTTTTTGAAGCATTTTGCGAAAGCCATGGGATTGATCATAATTTTTCCGCACCACGTACCCCTCAACAAAACGGGGTTGTGGAACGTAAAAATAGAATTTTGAAAGAATTAGGAAGGACTATGATCAATGAGAATGGCCTTCCAAAATACTTTTGTGCGGATGCCATTAGTACGGCTTGTTACGTTTTGAATAGGGTGCTCATCCATCTTATTCTAAACAAGACACCATATGAGCTTTTAAAAGGGAGGAAGCCCAACGTATCTCACCTTCACATTTTTGGTTGTAAGTGTTTCGTGTTGAATAATGGTAAAGAGACACTTGGTAAGTTTGATGCTAAGGCCGATGAAGGTATCTTCCTTGGATACTCTCAGTCTAGTAAGGCATATATGGTTTACAATAAGAGGTCACTTACTGTTGAGGAGTCGGTTCACGTTACTTTTGATGAGTCTAATCCGAAAAATGTCGGAAAAGGTAGTTTTTTTCATGGTGCAGATGTATCTTCAGAAGACATACTCAAGGACACTGATAAAGGGACTGATCAACCTGAAGCAGTGCATGTTGAGGAGGAAAAAGATCACCAACTCGTGAAGAGTGAGGAGGATCATCCGTCTAATAAAGATGACCTTCCTCCAGCTTGGAAGTATTCCAAAGACCATCCCATCGACAACATTCTTTATGACATCTCAAAGGGAGTAACAACTCACTCCAAGCTAAGTAACTTTTGTTATTATTTCGCTTTAGTTTCATAAGTTGAGCCTAAAAACTCAAAAGAGGCCTTACTCGATGAACATTGACTTTTGTCAATGCAAGAGGAGTTGAATCAATTTAAAAGAAATAAGGTTTCGGACCTTGTCCCTCCTCCGCGAGGCCATCGAGTAATCGGCACCCGATGGGTGTTTAGGAACAAGCTCAACGAAAATGGAGTTATAACTAGAAATAAAGCGCGCTTAGTTGCGCAAGGGTATAACCAAGAGGAAGACATAGACTATGAGGAAACTTATGCACCTGTTGCCCGACTCGAGGCTATACGCCTGTTGCTTGCCTACGCATGTGCGAAAAACTTTAAATTATTTCAAATGGATGTAAAAAGTGCATTCCTTAACGGTTACATTAATGAAGAGGTTTATGTTGCCCAACCTCCTGGATTTGAGACCCATGAGTATCCCGATCATGTTTACAAGCTAAAACGTGCTTTTACGGTCTCAAACAAGCCCCTAGGGCTTGGTATGAGCGTCTTAGCAAATTTCTACTTGATCAAGAGTACTCTAGAGGAAAGGTTGACACAACTCTCTTCATTAAACGTCAAGGAAAACACCAAATTTTGGTACAAGTATATGTAGACGATATTATATTTGGTTTTACTAACACAAATATGGTCAAGGAGTTTTCTAAGTTAATGCAGGGAGAGTTCGAGATGAGCATGATGGGCGAGCTAAACTATTTCCTCGGGTTGCAAATCAAGCAACTTGTTTAAGGGACATTCGTGAGCCAGACAAAGTATTGTCTTGAGTTACTCAAGCGCTTCGACATGGCTAGCTCAAAGGCTATTGACACTTCGATGCCTACTTGCGTCAACTTGAGTCGAGATGAGAATGGTAAGGATGTAAATGTTAAGAGATATAGAGGTATGATTGGCTCTCTTCTCTATCTTACCGCATCTCAGCTAGATATCATGTTTAGTGTCTGCATGTGTGCTAGGTACCAATTGTGTCCCAAGGAATCTCATTTAAAAGCTGTGAAGCGCATACTTAGGTACCTATGCGGCACTCCAAAGTATGGGCTTTGGTATTCCAAGGGAAGTGATTACTCTTTGGTTGGCTATTCCGATTCCGACTTTGCCGGTTGCAAATTGGATAGGAAAACCACTAGCGGTACTTGTCACTTTTTCTCAAATTCCTTAGTGAGTTGGCATAGCAAAAAGCAGGTTTTCGTTGCTTTGTCAACAGCCGAGGCGAAATACGTTGCGGCCGGTAGTTGTTGTGCTCAAGTCTTGTGGCTTAAGCAACAATTACTCGACTACAATGTTTAACTTGAACGTATTCCTATTTTGTGTGATAATATAAGTGCCATTAACCTAACCAAAAACCCGGTATTACATTCTCGCACGAAACATATAGAAGTACGCATCATTTCCTTAGGGAACATGTAGAGAAAGGCGATGTGGTATTTGAGCATGTTGATTCTAAGAATCAACTTGCGGATATTTTCACCAAACCTCTTGCGACGAGCCTTTCTTTAATATCCGTAGGGAACTTGGTGTTCTCGATATCTTGGATCGCTTTTGATTATATATATACATGATTGCATGCTCTATACTATCGCTTGTCTATATTTTTCTTTGACTAACAATAATTGAAAAGATTAAGCTACATGTGAGGGCATCTATCATCAATCGTCGGAGGTTATATCGTTCCTTCTTAAATTACTACTCTTGATCAATTATGTGTGTAACCTATTGTGCCAAAATATGGATTGAATTGATGTTTATTTCATGTTTAGATGTAATTTTGATCCATGTTTTAAGTTTTTGTATATGTGTGGCTTGTTATTTATCCATACTTGATGCATAATGTTCTCAAAATATGCATTTTTCCATGTTTTACTTGTTTGAGTCGACCAAAACAGGGTATGGGTCGACTCATGAATGTCAAATTTTCTCACATTTAGGAGCGGGTTAGGGCAGGTCGAACTTATGGTCGACGCATCCTTTTAAAAATTTGAATTTATGAAAATTTCTTCAGTATGCGTCGATACATGACCTGTTTCGTTCGACGCATCGCTGACAGAATCTGAATTTTTTTTCTCAGGAAGACGCGCGCCCCTTTTTCATGTTAGAAAAATTAACCAAATTAAATTGCATGATACATTTTTCAATTCTCATCATTATACATTGCATCTACTACCTTTCCTCATTCTTCTCCTCTCCTTCAAACTTCCAAAACCCTAAAAACCCATTACAAATACCTTCTAAAAAATCCAAGAGTTCCAAAATCAAAAAGGTGTTCAAGGGTTCTCTCAACATAGAATCAAGGTTTCCTAGTTTGTTCATCTTCATCATCAAGATTCGACCACTGTTCATCATCATCTATAATTTCGTGTACTGTTCATTTGTGTCAAAGAGGGTGTCTTTCAATGGCTTTAACAAGGATCACCGGAAAGAGAACATCCAGAGCCTCCACTTCAAGAGCGGGAACATCAAATATGCCGGTAAATGCTCTCTCTTTGTTATCTAAAAATTTAACTGAGACTTTCAACAAGGATTTTTGTAACCGGTCCATTGTCAAACAATTTGTTTATTATCCTTTGAGGCTGAGCATTTCCATTTGACTGAAATTATTGAACTGTTGAATTTTCAACAATTTGATGAGTTCTTGGAGTGTGACACCAAGTACAATAAGGACTTGGTTAAGTTGTTCTACACAAGAATTCAGGGTAAGTTCAAAGGTTCTACGTTTAAGTACATGATAGGTGGTAAAATGTACTTTATAAATGCAACTGTATGGAAAATTTTGGCTAACATAGATCCACAGGGATCCACTATTCCTAAAGTTACTGATTCTACATTTGTTGATGGATATGAATTTAAGACTGCTCTAAACTCCATGCTGCGAGACCCTTATTCTGACAGCATTGTGAATAGTAATTTGTTTCCTAAGACGGTTACAACAGGGCAGTTGAAGACCGTTGATAGGATTCTCTAGTGGATCGTTGTTCATATTCTACGTCCCAAGAAGGGAGGATACTCACGGGTTAATCAGGCTGTGGTTCATTTGATCTATCTGTTGAAAAATAAGAAGCGTATTGATTGGCCTCATTACATCACAAGTCGGATGTTTGCTCTCCGTGACTCCAGTCGAGGTACGGCCCTATGTTATGCATCTTTTATTCAATGCATTTTGAACAAACCTGCAGTGGTAGTCCAAGGCATTCCTTATATGTCATTGACATCTGATCAAGAGTTCATCCAGAAAACTCTCACCATGATGGGATACTTCTGGGACAATCAAGAGAAACAGTACAAGTTTCGGTCTAGAGCTACACATCAAGATATTCATAATGATGTCGCGGATGAAGACGAAGATGAAGAAGAAATTAAGCAATAAGAAGAAGCTGGTGATGAAATGCAAACCGATGATCAAAATGTGGAACAGGACAATGTTGAGTGGATGGGTCACTCTCCCTCTCAAGATCCATATGCTAATCAGGGATGGGGTGAGTGGCAACATACCGGCTGAACATCACTTGGTTCATCCTATAATCCTCCAAATAACGAGTGGTACCAACAAGAAGAGTATGAGTGGCAGCAACCTGAGTACTACATTCCTACTCCTACACCGTAACCACAACTGAACAATGAGGAAATCCTAGAAATGTTGCGCTCAATGCAGCTCCAGCAACAAAATTTTATGACTGCTCAGGAGGAGAGGCATACCGCTCTCATAAACCAGTTGGAAGCTCAGAATCATAGCTCGTAGTATGTAATTTGGACGATATCATCTCATCATCGTCGACATTTGTATTTAGCAATGCATAAACAATCAATAATCATGTGTCCAAACATATAGGAAGAGTCTTGCACATCTATTATGTGTGTGTGTGATCATGTTATAAGTCTTAGGTATGCATAAACATTGCCTAAGTAGATGAAAACATGCGCAAAAATCAGTTTTTAAGAGTTTTGGTAGCTTGAGTCGACCTAAACCAAGCTTTGGTCTACTCATGAAAGGTTGGCATTGTTGAATTTTCCTCGGGTTAGCGTACGCTGACCCTCTGGTCGACGCATACTGAAGCCATTCCTCATTCTGCATTTTCTTCAGCCATGCGTCGACGCATGACCCCTGTAGCGGTCAACGCATGGTACTCAAACTTGCGCAGATTTGTCCACGGGTCAGTGCAGGCTGACCCTCATTAAAGTTAGGTCGACTCTTCGCTTAATGTGGGTCATTTTTTTGGGTTTTCTAAGTTTCAAAATGTTGTTATTTGTGGTAGTTGGTTCTAGCATCATATAAATACTTTGTTCCTCATTTTTACACAATAACAAGAAAAAGTGAAAGATTTACATTGAAACTTTTCTCTCATCATCTTCATCTCCATTCTTGTATTTTCTCAACAAATACACATAACCATTTTTGTTGATCCTTTTCATCATGAGGTGATAACGTCCAAACATAGAAGTGTATCTTGTTTGGGGTGAGTGTTTCAGTGGGTTTTTTCTTGAATAAAACCTCTAGGGTTTTGTCCTCTAAGATCAATTGGATTTGGGGGTTTTTGGTTCAGATCTTTGTGTGCATTGAATTCAGCCGAGCGAAGGTGGTCGAAGAACTGTGGGTTTTGTCGATCTAGTAGTATCAATCGGAGGATTGTGTAACAAAGGTTTGGGGATCGAATTGTGTGTGGATCGGAATCAGCCGAGTGAAGGTGATTGAACACCGGTGTGTTCATTCAATCTAGTAACGGTAAATGGAGGTTCATTCAACAAGTTCGAGGCACTTGAATTGACTCGAATCAAGGGAAGAGAAGACATAGTATCAGCATCAACGAAGTTTCTTGAGTGTGTGGTAGCTTAGGCTTCTCTTGTAAAAACAATTTGCAAACAAGATTATAGATATCTCAATTCTAGATTTAGAATTGGGGGCAGACGTACCCGAAGCGAGGACGAAAGGGGAACTGCCTAAATAAACTTGGTGTCGTTTCTATTTCCCTATCTCCTTTAATTTTTGAACTGTTTACGCTTGTGATTGTTCAATTGATCGATAAAAATTCTGGTATAGTATAGTGCAGAAAAACTGACTTGAAAAACATTGCACAATCATTTTGGATTGTGCTTAGTGAAAATTCTGCACTAACTAACATAGAAGGTTTAGTTTGGAGTGTTTCACACTCTAAGTGCTCGATAAATTGAACGCTTAAAAGGTGTTTGATATATTATCAATTTGGTTTAATTTTTTATTGTTCATTGGAGATTGCACAACATTGAGTGCTGTTGGTAAATTGATTAATAGTTAAGTTGTGATTAAATTTTTTTCATCGAGCATTTCGTTCCATTTGGCTACGCATATCCGATTCTCTCAGTAACCGGTTTGTTTAGACGCATTGTCCTCGGCCGCTTCCGCAAACAATTTTTTTAAAAGTTAAATTTAAGCGCCGACTCACAATTAAAAAGTAGTGATCTATTCAACCCCCCCTTCTGGATCAATTGCCGTTGTCTAACATTCTAGACATAGATAAGTTGGAGATCCCTAGTGGAATCTCGATCTATTGGTGTCGTAGAACTTAGTAGGTTTTAAACATAGAGCAGTCGAAGAGCCCTAGTGGGATATCGACCTATTGGCGTCGTAGAACCCGATAGGTTCTAGACATAGAGAAGTCGGAGATCCCTAGTGGGATCTCAACCCGTTAATGTCCCATTTTAACTACGCAAATGCATGGCCTTGTTATTAGAATCGTGATAGCCCATGTGAGTTTATTTCTTTGATAACAATTTGATTTGTTCAAATGGAAATCAAATAGAATGGAGGGCCTCAAATGAATCTTATCTTATCTTTGGCTGAGGTTTGTACCATATAGGTTCAAAGCCCTAATGAAATGGGCCTTACTGATTGATGAGTTTCGTCATTTTAAACACAAACCGGTTAATCCCGGGTGATCATGGCAGATATCAGTGTTTGGCCAGAGATAAGTTAACCAAACCACTTAAGGTCAGAAGTATGTTAATTTGACTAGGATTCCAGATGTATATTAACTTGGGCTTTCGTTTGAGGTCAGAGGTATGTTAACTTGACCGGGCCAGAGGTATGTATACTTAGCCGAGATGCCAAAGGTATGTTAACTTGGTCTTTAGTTTGAGGTCAGAGGTATGTTAACTTGACCAGACCAGAGGTATGTTAACTTAGCCGAGATGCCATAGGTATGTTAACTTGGTCTTTAGGTTAAAATCAGAGGTTTCAATTAACATAACTCAGTCAGAGGTTTCTATTTACTTGACCGATTTGCTAGAGGTTCTTATTTACTTGGACTTTAGTTTAAGGTTAGAGGTTTTAATTAACATAACCTGGTCAGAGGCTTCTATTTATTTGACCAATTTTTCTAGAGGTTCATATTTACTTGGACTTTTGATTCAGCCAAAGATATTTTAACTTTACCGGTGTGCCCCTTTTGGAGGTCTTGGATTAAATTCCCTCAGTGGAAGTCTTCGTCGTTCTCGGCCCATACTTTTATTGAATAATAAGTTTCTGTCCGGACTTTGTACTTAATGAACTATATAAAAATGATTAAAAGCACAAACAATTCCTAATACTCAGAAGGTGATGTCAAATTTTGCATCAGATTGTTGTCATGACGAGATCAATCGACTTTTCTTCTTCAACTTCTGATTGTTTAATTTGTGTGACATCTTGGTTTCTTTTGACCATGGCATATGATGTCCTCTTACTGAAAATTTGAGTTCTTCGATAGGATATAGTTTCTTCTAACAACCACCCTGCATAATTTTAAGAGTTAGAAAAGAGGGGGTGCCTCCCGCCCTCACAGGGGAAAAGAGTGACACCATTTGCCTAAAGTAAGTTTTAAATGGATCATTAGTTACAAACGGAAGAGAGATTAGTTTGCCTTAGCTGACAATAAAGATAATTAATTTAAAGCATACACTTGTATTTGTGAGTCTCTTAGTTTTATCGGCGGTCTCGCTTGATAAATTCATGATTTATGTTAGCTCATATTTTGGTAATTGTGATGTATTTATGACACATCTTGTCTCTTTGCATGCAACTTGCTCAACTTCTAATCCTTTTGCATAATAGTTCGACTATTCTTTATGATTTTGCCAAGTTATTCATAGACCGACACGTCCTCTCTGTCTTTTAGATTCAACAAATTTAACTCTTTAGATTTAGTAGCATTAACCTTCTCATAGGAAGAAAAGTACCTTCAATTGTTTTTGCTTAGACATAAAGTATAATATTTAGGTGTAGTGGCGTAATGCTATTTCGCGAATAATTTGAGTCTTTAGGCGATTCATCTCAGAAGAAAAATCTATTCTCCGTAATGGTTACCAAAAAGGGTTGCATATCGCCATTACTGAGAAGGGTGGCTCGGCAAGACCGCAACAGTCGTCTCCTGCATCTTGGCCATTCTGAACGAGACATCACCTATACACTTTGGAATAACGAAATGATCTCATCAATCTCTCTGCAGACTTCATCATGTTTTCATATAAAAACATTCAAATTATGCTCTTTTATGCAATCAAACTACCACCACATTTAGCTACTTATAATTGGCCTTAACGAGTTAATCACATAATACAAAAACAAAAGTATGCAACAAGCCCTTTCATGAGCACTTAAATAGGAATGAACCACTCTTCCTTACGTCCCCATCAGAATCGTAACTTATTCCAATCGAGTAGATCATTTTTGCCTTGTTATCTCCAGTACCTACTTTGTCGTGGTATTTTGTACGTTATCGACGTAACAGTTTAGAAATCCTATGGATTCACACACACACACACACCCCCTAGTGCTCGTTTCTCGTGTAAGAGCTTCCTCGTGGCAGAGCAACTGACGACCTCGTCCTTTCAACGGTGAGGCGAGGACATACTGTAGGCGTTTATGAGTGTCTTTACGTAAGCCAACTTCGGTTTTATCATTGCAATACCTTTACAATCCACGCCATGAGAGTGCGGGACCCAGTTTAAATCCACAAAGCGATCGATGATGCCTGAGTAACAAGACCCTCATTCGCATGGAATTGTTTTATTGGCTCATAATTGAAAGAACTTATTTTCCTCCGAACAATGGGTATTTTTTTATACTCATAATTATAACTAGTACCAGAATGACAAGATTCTTGAATATAATCTCGATGCCAATTATAATACACATAAGTAGTGTTAGTTATAAAATAATGAATATGGAATCAATGAAATTCGATGAGTATAACTTTGAACATACTGACTTGGATTCAAAGCCATCGTGAAAATCAGAAGGCATTACATTGCTTAACCTAGACGAGCGGACCTTGGTCGTCTTCACCTGGGAAATTGGAAAGGGCGGCACTTTACAGGAGCTTAGTGAGTTCGAGGCATGGCTTCATTCTAGGATTAATGTTTCATTGCCATCCTCGTCATGGACAATAACAGTATTGTTATCGCCGCTAGTGGCATAGTCTTGTCAGCGGAGAGAATATGAAAGGAATTAGAGTAGGAGTGTGGCTCATGTTAGTTTTACCGGACCCAACGATGGGCGCCAAATATTCTAACTAAAAATATCATTTGGTTAATCCCCCTGAAGCTGGTCAGGTGGGATCACAACAGTTAAATGATTTTGATGTTTTAGGGAGGGATGAATGACCACTATTATTGATGGTCCAAGGTTTTTCATGTGTTTCCTCTTTTTTGCGTTATTCATCGGTCAAATCCTCTTTGTTGTTTGATCTGAATGACCTATTTATATTGCAAGTCTTGCCAGCCTTGTCCATTTGGATACTGAAGAGGCGTAGTTTTTAGTAGGTTTTAGTAACCATCAATAATTTATAACTGATTCATTATTAATCATTCTATAACGGATTTAGCGATTGATTGTTCTAGAAATATCTCTAATTTAGACGACCCTTTCAAAGTCCAGTAAATTGAGTCCGAGATATGCATGAAACGCATCGTCTGACCTCATAAAAATCTATAGATGTACAATTATTATTATTATTATTATTATTATTATTATTATTGGAGTTCCTATTATGTAGCTCCAGATTGAATTGATGTAAATTTAGAACGATTGACCTGACTTACTCTAATACAATATGATTGCCTTTTATAGTTATTTGTAACAACCAATTTTGTTTGTTAAACATTCAAACATTACTTATTCGGCACGCCACTCCAAACACAAACAACTCTTCCTCTTCCTTCACAACGCAGCGCGTGAACAACAATAACATCTCCATAACCTCCACCAACTACCCCATCTCTCTCACAAAACAACAAAATTGAGGTTAGTGAAATTAACGTTAATAAGAGCGTGTGCCCCCCCACGCTACAATACAAAACACAAATCAATCGATCAATCACCGGCATAACATTATTGCAGAGATTGTGATTTCGTTGAATTCATAAATGAAGAATGATAGTAATATGAACGAGTTGACTCAGGGAAGCGAGATGTACTCGCCGATAACTCACCAAGCATGGGGGGCACTGTTGAATTTGTTAGGTTTTTTCTACCAGTTATTTTCTCAGATTATTGGATCCTTTGCGCATTTTCCTTTACTCTCTTTCTCTTCTCATGAATCATTCAAATCTCTACCCAATCTTGACCATGATTCCGATCTTCAAATCACCTCAGACGCCGATCACCGCCCGCTCCAGAAGCTCACGGTATGATATCATCCTATTTTTTCTTCCATTCTTTTATTAATCACTGCTATATGCTTCAAAACACGTTTTTTATTAGAAAATAAGATGAGTAAAATATGACATTTTTGTTATGGGTTCTTAGTACCTCTGTGTCAGATTAGATATAATTGGATATAAATTACAATTAGTTCAATATTGTTTAAGGTTTTTTCCTAGTTAATTATGATTAGTTAGAAGTTGGTTATATTAGTTACACTCTATGTATCAACTTCTTTGTACTATAATTCCAAAAAAAATTTACACAAAAAACTAGTTCTCGGCACTTCTTGTCAAAATTGAGGTTATGTGATAGAAACAAAACATGAAACATGTGTAGCACGTGTTCGATTCGGCATCCTCAGAGGTGTCTGTGTTACAGAGGTTTCAGCTTTTGTGGTTAGTAGCCTTGGGATGCAAGAAACAGGAAATCGCAAGCCCTAAAAGATGTGTAATATAGCTAGAATCACATTTAACCAAAAACAAAATCAATTATGAAACAATGTATCATGAAACCAAACACACACTCAGCAGTGTGCCTAATATGAATGCTCCTGTTGATGTGATAAAAATTTAATGTAGAAGGTATTCTTCATTCGTTTGCTACTGCTACGTGAATTATATTCTGTTGAATAAATTCATAGAATTAGGTGCATATTGTCATGATATGCATTCGTTTGCTCCTTCATTTGCATTCCTAGATCTTCTGTTCCAGTTTAATCACAAATTTCATGTTCTTAATGTACATTCTGATCTCACATATGCACTTGAAGGTAGTGCTTGACTTGGATGAAACACTGATATGTTCATATGAGACATCAAGTTTGCCAGATATACTAAAAACTCAAGCAACTCAAGCTGGTTTGAATTGGTTTGAACTGGAATGTGTATGCGCTAACAAGGTTAATTTGTTACTTGATTACTTGTATCCGATTCCTTATGTTTTGATAAATTATTAAATCTTCACACATGAGAATGTTGTGTCTTCAAGGAAGTTGATGGAAAACCAAAAATCAATCATGTCACTGTCTTCGAACGCCCCGGGTTGAAAGAATTCCTAAAGCAACTAAGCGAATTCGCTGACCTGGTTCTGTTTACTGCTGGTCTTGAAGGTTTGATCCAAAATACTATGCTCTTCTTCTGTTGTATCTTTGTTTTATGGAAGCTCTTTGATATACTTTTGCATGATATTTATCGGTAAATTCTCACAGGTTATGCTAAACCACTTGTTGACAGAATCGACACTGAAAATCGATTTAGTCTACGACTCTATCGGCCCTCAACGATCAACACGTAAGTACTTATTCTGTTTTTTTGAATGATGGATGGACTTGTTTGTTCCACCTGTATTCTTACAAATGTTGAATGCTTACAGTGAAAACCGGGAACATGTAAAAGATCTTACGTGCATATCGAAGGATCTAAGTCACATTGTTATTGTAGACAACAATCCTTTCAGCTTTTTATTGCAGCCAGACAATGGAATTCCATGCGTACCATTTTCTGCAGGGCAACCAAATGATACACAGGTGCATATATGTTCTTGACAATGAACAATTCTAATCAGTAATCAACCTTATGATTTAAGATGCTTTATTGAATTAACTTCTCTTGTGTCTTTATCATGTGTGTTCATCAGCTTATAGATGTCATTCTTCCACTTCTGAAACACCTCTCTGACCAGAAAGATGTTAGACATGTGCTCCATGATGCGTTCCGTATGCCTGAATGGTTCCAACAACATGGATTTCCAGTTCCCAGTTGACATCATTGGAAGTTTTTTTTTATTACACTCTTGTTGAGTTTATCTTAAGAATAGCTAGCTGATCATTCAATACAACAGCATAGATTTCAAATGCTGCTTCTTGAATCAAATCAATCCTCATTTATACATGTAGATCACTAGAATTTTGATTCTTGTTTACAGGCTTCAAAATTAGTACCTCATAGACTAGGCACGGGCCAATACAAAATTTGTTATGCTTTTGTTTTTGTCATCTATTAATGTCTTTTAGTTTTATTTTTTTGTGGTCAATCATACATAGATAAACAATAATAGTAAAGGATGTCTTGGTTTTGAACTCCCACCTACACTCATGTTCCAGCAATGCTAACTACCGCATTATAACATGATAGACATTAAAAATTGACTTATTCATTGATAGGGGTGGAAGTAGGCCAGGCCGATAACAGGGGCCTACAGGCAAGCCTACATAGGCTCAGGCCAGGCCAAACTATTTTTTTAAATAGAAAAGGCCTAGGCTTTTTTATAAGCCTATTTAGTTAAAAAGGCTAGGCCTCAGGCCATAAAAAAAGCCTTTTACGCCTAACAGGCCGACCTATTTAAATAAATATAAATAATTTTTTTATTATCTTATGTTATATTTTGTACTTTGAGTTAAAATACATAAATAAAAATTGGTTATTTTGGAGAACTTATGAAAATAAGATGAAAACACCTTATGAACAATGTTATAAGTTGTTTTCATAAGTTATCTTAAACAAATAGTCTCACAAAACTTACGCTAATAGGTATGTTAAAATAAGTTAATGCAAACAAACTTTTAGTCTCATTGATTTTTTAGTCTGTTAGTTTATTTAAACATTATTTTAATTGCGTATTTACATATTTCTAAAATAATAGGCTTTTATGTAGGCTAACAGGCTAACCAGACCTTAGAAAAGACCAGGCTCATACCTAAAAATAAGCCTATGACAGGCTACAGGCCAGACTTAGGCTTCTGTTTTTTTGGCAGGCCAGGCTTAGGCTTGGCAAAGCCTAGCTCGGCCCAGCCTATTTCCACCCCTATTCATTGACTTATTTAATAGAGGGCCTATTGGCCAAATTGTAGATAAATCTTTTTTTTTTTTTTTTATCTTTATCTTTTGATTTCTGAGAAAACTGGGTATTGGTAATCTAGAAAAATTTAGCTAAAAATCACTCTAGCCAAGATTCTTAGTCAGATATTTTCAATCAACTCAAGATTTAAATTATTTGTTAAAAAATAACAAATACATTTAAATTTATTGATTGTTTGAACAACCAAATAGTTTGTTATGCATATATAATAAGTATAATTTGTCGATAAGTTCCATAATTTAATTTAATGTTTCGTTTTAATCTCTGAGTTAAAAAAATGTTTAATATATTTTTTGGTCTTGTATTTTAACTTCGGAGTTCAGTTTAATCTCTTAATTTTAAAAGATCCATATTAATTTCTCAACATTTTGAATAGTTAATGGACTAATATGAATCTTTTTAAAATTAAGAGATCAAAATAAACCTCAAGGTTAAGATACAGAACTAAAAAAAGTATTAAATCTTAAAAAAAGTTATACATTAGTTTTTTAACTTCATTTTTGTTATCCTAATTGATCTTTTCTGTCAATTAATAACAAAAACACGTCACATTTAACCTTTTTTTTTGCTATAAATTAACGGAAAGAACTAAATAAGATAACATAACTGAAGCTAAGAAAATCCCTTATAACATTTTTTAGTTGAAAATCTAAAACGGAATATTAGATTAAATTTAGAGACTAAAATATGTATTACGTCTATATAATAAGAGCATTATACTTTAACATCTTATTCTACACGGTATCCTAAGAACCACCGTCATTAAAGGAAAAAGAAAAAATATTACAAAAATCACAACCGTATATAAATACGGCGTGGAACATTTTTTAGAGGTTAATTAAATTAACATTTTTGATATAATAAACTCTAACAATATTTTGTAATTCGAACATATAAATAATGTATTTTATACTTTTAAACTATTTTATACTTTTAAATTTTATAATTTAAACATACGTTTTTTTAATTTATAATTCTTTGTATCGAAGCAGGTTGTTTGACATAGACAAAGAAATGTCGAAATGTCTATGTATGTCGAATTAAATTAGTTGTTGAAATATTATATTAACTTTATTTGTTTTGTTTTAATTGAGTTAGTTAGGTTAGTTAGGATTTGCTTGGTGTGCAAGAAATTTCAACCTATGAATAGGGAGTAACCCTATTATTGTATACAAGTGTGAATAATTGCAGATTGCAAAGTTTGAGAGCAGTGAGAAACTCTGCAGTTTTTACAATTTATCTTCTTCCTTTCTCGCTAAACCTTAAACTCTTTCTTTCCCAATTCAATTTTTCTTTTCTTTCTTCAATTATCAATTGTGCAGCGATATAATTTTGCAAACAAGGGTGGTTGATTCACTCGAGTGAAGAGTTAAAAACAAGAGGGATAATCAATCAGGAAGATTGATTCTCGTTCATCAAGATTTGGTTCAGAATTTATCAAATTTTGGTGAAATTTCACATTGGGAATTTGGTTTAATTCCAACATCTCATATCTAGAGCACTGGCTGAGCGATTCATGGAAAGCAAAACATGAAGGCAATGAATCACTCGAATGAAAATTTTCGGGCGAGTCTCCCAATTCTGAAGGCTCGAAATTATGAGAATTGGTGTAAACAGATTGTCGCTATGTGAAAAAATAGACGACGTGAGGCGAAAAAGAAACACAGAAAGTCGCCATCGAACTTTATTTATCCCAAAATAGGAAAGAAAAACATCAAGAAAACCCTAGAAGAAAGGATAAGATGGTTTCACAACCAAATTATGGATTCAGAAGCCGGTTATGCGAAGGGAAGGTATTAGCACCTCCCACATCCATCGTACTCGATGGAAACCATTCGCTTGTCTACGTGTAAGGATGTTTGCTAAGGGTATTGCTTTCTAAAAGTGCTCTAAAAGAGAAAGAGAAGGGTAATAAATGAAGATTGAAAGAAAATAAAATAAAAGAAAAGGTGGCTTGCCAAGACTTCGTTGTCTTGTGCCTACGTATCTTCACTTAAAAGAAGTGAAGAATCAGAGCGTCCGTAGTTCAGAGAACTACGGGTGGGAAATGGAAAGTTTGGTCTCGATCACACGGGGGCGAGAGAAAAGGTTAAGTTATTTGTTAGTGTGCTCGCTAAGGATAGGAATCCTTGTGCCTCCGTATCCTCATTAGGGAATGAGAAATCAGAGCATCCGTAGTTCATGGGACTACGGTAAAAAATGGGAAGGTTGTTCGCCAAGGATTTGAGGCCCTTGTGCCTACGTATTCTCAACAGGAATGAGAAATCAAAGCATTCGTAGTTCGGAGGACTACGGGTGAAGGAAAATAGAAGGGTGCCCGCCAAGGATTGGAGCCCTTGTGCCTACGTATCTTCTCTTAAAAGAAGTGAAGAATCAGAGTGTCCGTAGTTCGTGGGACTACGGTTTGTTGGTGTTTTTATGGACGATGCTAACGTGTGCATTCTAGCAGTTAGGTGTATTGCGGCTCGCTCGTGGAGTCTTATGCGTTACCTGATTGTGGAAGAACGAACGTAACATGTCCTTTTTGAAAATGATGAGTTTTCGCCATCAGGGCAAGTTGTCACATTTGATTTGTTGAAGGTTGATTTTAGGAGTGAAATAAGTCCTCAGATAGGAACCCCTATGGGTAGTACCCAATTCTTTATCTCAAAAGATTTGTTATGAACGTTGTGTGGCGAATATAGTCACGTCTTCGTATTGAAAGACGAGTATCGAGACCACACACTCTAAAGTGGGTATCCTAATACTTGGAGAGGGAGAAGTCTTTACTCAACCCTCTCTCTTTAGTTCAATACAAAGAGAACCTTATTCTCTTATTTAAAGTGTTTTGATTTTGAATGGTAAGTGTTTTATAACAGTGAACCCTAAAGGTACTGTCAAGCACTCGAGATAGGACATGGCATTCACCTAACCACTCCACAACCATCCAAGTTTATTGAGAAATAGAAGTCATTCTTCCATTTCTGAAACACCTCTCTGACCAGAAAGATGTTAGACATGTGCTCCATGATGCGTTCCGTATGCCTGAATGGTTCCAACAACATAGATTTCCAGTTAGTTTCCAGTTAACATCATTGGAAGTTTGTTTTTTTTTATTTCACTCTTGTTGAGTTTATCTTAAGAATAGCTAGCTGATCATTCAATACAACAGCATAGATTTCAAATGCTGCTTCTTGAATCAAATCAATCCTCATTTATACATGTAGATCACTAGAATTTTGATTCTTGTTTACAGGCTTCAAATTTAGTAACTCATATACTAGGCACGGGCCAATACAAAATTTATTATGCTTTTGTTTTTGTCATCTATTAATGTCTTTTAGTTTTATTTTTTTGTGGTCAATCATACATAGATAAACAAGAATAGTAAAGGATGTCTTGGTTTTGAACAGCCACCCACACTCATGTTCCAGCAATGCTAACGACCGCATTATAACATGATAGACATTAAAAACTGACTTATTCATTGACTTATTTAATAGAGGGCCTATTGGCCAAATTGTTGATAAATCTTTTTTCTGTCTTTATCTTTTGATTTCTAAGAAAAATGGGTATTGGTAATCTAGAAACATTTAGCTAAAAATCACTCTAGCCTAGATTCTTAGATATTTTCAATCAACTAAAGATTTAAATTATTTGTTAAAAAATAACAAAAAGATTTAAATTTATTGATTGTGTGAACAACCAAATAGTTTGGTATGCATATATAATAAGTATAATTTGTCGATAATTTCTATAGTTTAATTTAATATTTCGTTTTAATCTCTTAGTTTAAAAAAAATTATTTTTTTTTCCCGTATCTTAATTTCGGGATTCATTTTAGTCTCTTAACTTTAAAAATGTTAATATTGATTCTTTAAATCTTCAAAACGTTCTATATTAGTTATTTTTGTCCTATTAGCGACGGAAAAATTCAAAAAGCAGTTGCTAAATTTGTTGTTAATTAAACAAAAAAAACTAATATTGAACGTTTTGAATAGTTAATGGACCAATATAAACCTTTTTAAAGTTAAGAGATCAAAATAAACCTCGAGACAGAATTAAAAAGAAAATTAAACCTTAAAAAAAAGTTATAAATTAGTCATTTAACTTCATTTTTGTCATCCTAATTGGCCTTTTCCGTCAATTTATGACAAAAACACGTCACATTTAGCCTTTTTTTTTTGCCATAAATTGACGGAAAGAACTAAATAAGATAATATAAGTGAAGCTAAGAAAATTCCTAATCTAAAACGAAATATTAAATTAAAGTTAGAGACTAAAGCATGTATTAACTCTATATATTAAGAGCATTATACTTTAACATTTTATTCAACACGGTATGAATACGCCTAAGATCCACCGTCATTAAAGGAAAAAGAAAAAATATTACAAAAATCACAACCGTATATAAATAAATACGGCGTGGAACATTTTTTAGATGTTAATTAAATCAACATTTTTGATATAATAAACTCTAACAATATTTTGTAATTCGAACATATAATTAATGTATTTTATACTTTTAAATTATTTTATACTTCTAAATTCTATAATTTAAACATGTTTTTTTTTTTATTTGTAATTCTTTGTGTTGAAGCTGATTGTTTGACGGAGACAAAGAAATGTCGAAATGTCTATTTATGTCGAATTAAATTAGTTGTCGAAATATTATCTTAGCTTTATTTGTTTTGTTTTAGCTGAGTTAGTTAGGTTAGTTAGGATTTGCTTAATGTGCAAGAAATTCAACCTATGAATAAGGAGTAACCCTAGTATTGTAAACAAGTGTGAATAATTGCAGATTGCAAAGTTTGAGAGCAGAGAGAAACTCTGAAGTTTTTACAATTCATCTTCTTCCTTTCTCGTTAAACCCTAAACTATTTCTTTCCCAATTCAAATTTTCTTTTCTTCCTTCAATTATCAGTTGTACAGCGATATAATCTTGCAACCAAGGGTGGTCGATTCACTCGAGTGAAGAGTGAAGAACAAGAGGGATAATCAATCAGGAAGATTGATTCTCGTTCATCAAGATTTGGTTTGGAATTCATCAAATTTTGGTGAAATCTCACATTGGGAATTTGGTTTAATTCCAACATCTAGTATATAGAGCACTGGCTGCGCGATTCATGGAAAGCAAAATGTGATGACAACGAATCACCTGAATGGATATTTTCTGGCGAATCTCCCAATTCTGAAGGGTCAGAATTATGAGAATTGGTGTAAACAGATGAAGGTTTTTTCGGTTATCAAGATCTTTGGGATCTTGTGATTGAGGGAATGACATCACTTCCAAGAAACATGACGGATGAAGAAAAAGATGCACACCAAAAATTGAAGAAGAAAGATTATAAGGTTTTCTTTATAATTCATCAATTTGTTGATCCAAACAATTTCGAAAAGGTCAGTGGTGCAGAATCGTCAAAAGAAGCATGGGAAATTATGGAGAAATCATTTGGAGGCGTAGAAAAAGTGAAAGAGGTGAGGTTACAAACTCACAAAATAACGTATGAACTACTTTAGATGGAAGACAATGAAAGCATAACAGATTTTTTTCACTAGGGTTACAAAACTAGTGAATCAAATCACGGTATGTGGAGAAGTGTTGACTTCAAGATCAATTATTTTAAAGATTTTGAGGTGATCGGCTCCAAAGTTCGACCACGTGGTAGTAGCCAAAAAAGAGTCGAAAGATTTGTCAACATTGACAAAGGAAGAGCTTCAAGGGACGCTTGAATCTCATGAACAAAGAATGGTTAAAAGAGCTGCAAGCAAGTCAAAGAGCGATATGGCTTTACAGGAGCAATCAACAAGAGAAAAAAAAGGCAAATGGAAGTTGGTCGACAATAAAAGTAGAGGAGGCTAAAAGAATTCGACTGGTCGAAGTCAGCAAGAAGGAGGTTGGTCGAATCAGAGAAAATTATCATACCAAGGTAACCAAGGAGGTGGTGATGCAGGCAGAGGAAGAGGTGGTGGTCGAAAACCTGTCAAAAGTCACATTCAATGCTTTAATTGTCAGAAGTATGGTCACTACTCCAGTGATTGTCATGAAAAAGATTAGAATCAAGATAATGATGCAATGTTTGCAAAGCATGAAGAAGAAAAGGTGTTGTTGATTGTCACAACAAGATATTAAGAAAGATTCCAGGACCAATGGTACTTGGACTCAGGATGCTCATCACACATGACTGGTAGGAAAGATTGGTCTGTCAACATAAAACCCTCAATGATGAACATGGTAAAATTTTCAAATGACAATACTCTAGCAGTTGAAGGTATTTGTGATGTTCTGATTATGAGGAAAGATAGCGAAAGGTCACTAATTTCCAATGTATTGTACATACCAGGCATAAAGAGTAATTTGCTCAACATAGGTGTTACACTTGGATTTTCTGCTACTAGAAAGTCAACAAAGAATGTCAACGAAAAGACATTTACTATGAACATTAATGAAGTATCTTTAAGGAAGCATTAATGACAAGGTGTCGACATACCAACGACGAGGGGTCAATCGAGTCGTCGACGCAGTGAGACATGGTTTGGAGGAATCCTAGGGATGAATCCCCATGACCCAACTCACTGGGAAATGTCCAAAATCTCGAAAAGGGAAGTCGACAGAAACATGTCCAGAATCTCGAGAAAGACATTCGACATAAGTCCTCATTCCAAAAAGGATCGGTAGATCGAACAACTTGGTATAAAGGACTTATGTAAATTTATAAGTCTTAGGGGTCTTGGCATGCATCGTTGACAACATGTTTAGAACAGTTATCGTAAAGAGATCTTGAAGAAGTGGAAGAAGTGGAAAAGCAGTTACTACTAAACGTGGGTTGCAAAGAAATAGTGTCTTGAAGACACGTAAGTGCACTAGTAAAAGCTTAAAGGATGGAACGTGGAGCAAATGAAATTATTCTTCTAGTGGTAATAATCTTCGTTGACTGTTATTTTGTAAATGGAATAAATAGCATACTCATACATGGAATCAGGGGTCGCAAAATTTCATACATACTCTCCATACCACTGGTGTACCCAAGTCAAAGAGCGAAATAGTTGAGCGAGAAACATGTATGCCTCTGTGTCTACACTTTTTTCTTAGTCTTTTTTTCTTCCTCAAACAGTACTTTGTACTTTTCCTTTCTCTTTGTTTAATATTATTTATTGCATTTTACTTTACCATTTGACTTCATTTAAAGTCTTTTACTATGCTACATTATATTTACACGTATGTGTGTTCACACAAACTATTTCCACAAATTACGTTGGAGATTTTTTAAGTTAATCTCATAGACTTTCAAACCCGTGGTTATTTACCAAAAACACCGGTAAACAAATTGGCATGCTCAATGGGACCTTTTTGTGCGAATATTTTTGCATAAAAGTTGTCTTATGTTTTGTTTTTTTTCTTCCATTTTGGTGGTCTTTTGTGTTGTATGCACTTGAGGAGTGGTAAGCGTCTTTCCAATATGTCTCAAAAAAACCAAACCCCTTCCCAAGGTAATACTGCAAACCCAAAAGGACAACCAGCGGTCTCTAGTGTCGACAGTTCTATGACTCCAACCTCAGTCGGGAAGATGCCTAGTGTCATAAGCCAAGAAATAGCATATTTTATACCGCCAGATGTAGGAATTTCATCACCACAAGCGTGAACCACACCATTCATTTCTAGGGAATTACAGAATCTTGGAGACCATAGGTCTCCTTATCTGCATTTCTCGTTGCCTTAAAAAGAGCAACTGTATAGCATGTCAACTGCAATGATGGCAAGCTGAAACCCTAGTACAACAATGTACTCAAAGAAAGCGATGGAAATGTCATCGCCATTTAATCCATTTATGGCCTCAGCGTCCATCATGGGCAACTTTGGCCAACTAGGACAACCACCAGGGGGTTAGGGTATTTCCTTCCACATGGTGCTTTTACCTTAACCAATAAATCTCTCCAAGTAATGAGATAGTTAATGGATGAAAGTAACCATGATATGGTTCACACACTAATGCAACAGATAGGAAACGTGTTTACCCATATTCTATAAAACACGGCTAGGAGTTATCAACAGTTAACCCACCAAATGGGTAGGATTGCTGATTTTTTGGGGGCACCACCAGTGCCTCTGAATCAAGTGCCTAACATTCCTCATGGGGATAACCCCATAGAGAATATGGTAGTCGAAAACAATCAAATGCCAAAAGGCCTCGACATGGTCCTAGTGCAATGTAACGAAGATGCCGACCAAGTCCTGAGACAAGCCCGACAGAACAACATAGGTGTACAGGATAATATCACCAACGTCGTCGAACGTGTTTTGGTCCAGAATGGCCTTAACGTAGGCCTCCACATACCAAATTTTATATCCCCATTGTCTAAGTATGTAAGGCAAACCAAATTTCCTAGGGGCTAGAAAGTCCCAAAATTCACTAAGTTCGCTGGTGACATTAACGAGTCTACCGTGGAACGCGTTTCCTGATATCAAATTGAGACTAGTGATTTAGCCAACAATGAGAACCTAAAAATCAAGTATTTTCCAAACTCAATGACAAAGAACGCTTTTACAGAGTTCACCACCCTTCCCCCAAATTCTATTTTTACATGGGCTCAATTAGAGAGAGCATTCCACGAGCAATTCTACATGGGGAAATTTAAGATTATCCTCAAGGAATTAGCTAGCGTGAAGAGGAAGGTAGCAGAGAGTATTGATGATTACCTCAATAGGTTCAAAACCTTGGAAGCGAGATGTTTCACGCAGGTTTCAAAACATGAGTTAGTCAAACTGGCAGCAAGGGGTCTCGATTACTCCATTAGGAAGAAGTTAGACACCCAATACGTGAGAGACATAGCCCAGTAGGCCGATAGAGTGTGAAAAGTCGAGCAGTTAAAGGCTTGAAAAGCCAAAACTTCCAAGTTCACTAAAATGAAAGTAGTTTATGTCGAGGTCGACAACATAGAAAATCCAACCGACTCAGAGTATGTGTATGTGGAGGAGAATGAGGTCAACGTGGCCAAACTAAAACCTGGACCTCCCCATACATGCAATTTACTAAAACCTTCAAACGAGAAGAATCCCATGGAGCCCAAAAATGAAAATTTCGTTGCTCGAACATATACCTTCGACATTACTAAGAGTGACAAAATCTTTGATCTATTAGTTACTGATAGACAAATTGTTGTTCCAAAAGGGACTAAAATATTACCATTGGAACAGAGAAAGAAAAAAGTTTTTTTTTTAATTTCATAATTTTTTGGATCATAACACTTCTCAATGTGTACTTTTTAGGGACCTGGTGCAGAATGCATTCAAGGATGGCAGACTTGAGTTTACTAACAAGCATAAACCATGCCCAAAAAGGGAAACTGAAACAAAAGTTGAGGCTCTCTTTGTCGAGCCAGTAGACATCATGGTTGTCAATGCTGGAGCTACAGACAGTAAACTGAATCACAAGGATCAAACAGCAAAGGCCTATCATAAAGCTAAAAAGGAGTTGGTCAATTTTCTGAATTATTGCAGATTGAAAAATTCAAAAGTAATATTGTGTCCCAGGTGCAGCTTCTTGTTCGACAAAGAAGGTGTTAAAAAGTTGGATATGACAAACCTTTACCCAGCCAAGAAGTTTGTCTGATAAGACAGATCCAAGGAACTTTTCTCCAATCAAGGAAAGGGTCCAATAAAATTCCAAGGTAAGACTTATGTTCCTGCTGTAGACGCACCTCCCAAAGAATAGTTACACCTTACTCGAGTATCAGAAGTTGGTGGGGGAAAATGGAAAGTTGTGAATGTCGATTCTAATGCCTCATATAGAGATAACTCTTAAGTTTCAAAGAAAAATTCATATGTCTTACAGAACTACATGGGAAAAAATCTCATGACTAGGACTTAGTGGAGGAGACACCAAAGAAATAAGAAAGTTTCTCGAGAGGCTGGAAGCTCTAGTGGATCTGAGAGCATTTGATATGTCTATAAAGGCCGAACTAGTCAACTTTCAGTCAAACAAATATTTTCCCCCTCTATCACCCATAAAAGAGGAGAAAGCAGCAAAAGACAAGGTAATTGAAGACGCTGATATGGAGACAAATAACTTCAATTCAAGATCTGAGTTGGAGTTAGATATCATCTATAATATGATATATATGTGCTACATTTGGAGTATAATTATAGAAGTGGTTGATGAGGAAGGGCTCAATGAAGAACTAGCCACTCACAAGCCTATGTGTTATTATGTAATGAATGATGGCTCAGTTGAGGATATCTTTTTTCAGTATTTGTTTTTAGAATGTATCTTTTGAGAACCATGTCTGTAGTTTGTACTCAGCTCATCATGAGCTAAACCTTTTGTATGTTGAGCAATGAGAAGTTAATGTTATGTTTTTTTATGTTAAGTGATGTGTTATCTAATGCCTTGTTTTATCATGTGTTAACTTGCTTATAAATCTGATTCTTTGAGTGATCAACTTAGAAAAAGATAATAACTTATTGTTGTGAGAGACCCAACAACAAGTGAATTTCATAATAAAAATAGTTGAAAAAAGTAGGGTAAAGATATTCACTTGAATAGTTCACTTAGAGATAAGGAACTACAACTATAAGGGAATTCATAATACAAAAATACACATTTTAGGGTTATAAGTGTGACTTATAGATTTGTTCCCTTGCCCTAGTAATGCATGCTTTGATGTTATAGAAACACACCTCTAGATCACTCTGACCTTTCATGGAACGGCACTACATATCATGAACACATAGTTACGTCATTAACATTAATGGACATTGGCTCAACATGCACTCTCTTGATATCATTTCACTCTCATCTTGTTGTTGGCTTATAAATTCGACGCCTGTATTAAGTTGGAGGAATTAATTGGTGTTAAAACTCTTTGAAGAGGTCCAAAGGAGTGTTCGACTGGATCTTCACGTTGAACTCATGTCGAAGATGCTTGTATAAGGAAAGGATATGCTTGGGACTTAGAAATATTTCCAAGAATTTGGAAATAACCTTCGACCGATATTACTGATGATGTCTGACGCTAAGGGATTCAAATTCAAATAAAGGAGAGAGTAGTTATTCTTGTCCGCTCGTGAAAAAGACAAGTGGCGCACATCCAAGGGATAGAAGCATGCAGCGAGACACTTGTAATGTGTTAATTGCTTTAGGGAGTTAATAGCATTTAGTTTTATTATTATAAATAGGAGTTCTAGCAATAGGATTTGAGGTTGCGTTCACTTTGTACAAGTTACTCCAAATTTACTCAAAGTATCCGCGTGTAGAGAAAAGAGTCTTGTGAGAATGTATGTGATGTAAACACCATTTTCTTTTTCAATGCAATTTACTTCAGCCTTTCATTAAGAATTTTTCTTTTACTTTATTGCAAGTTACGTTTCAGCATTATGTTTTACCTTTATATTCTCAGCCTTTCGTTGATGCCTTTAGCCTTTTCGACTTAAAGTTCTTGTACATCTTTTAAAAAACCACATTTTAGATAAACTTCTCTTTATGAACACTGTTAAAGTGTTTAGTTATTTAGAATTTAGTTTAAATCAATTGTTAGCACATGTCTAAGGATCAATCTGATCGATCCTGTGAGTCACCAAAGTTATATTTGGAAGATCAGCGGTTGTTTACCAATTTTCACGATAAACAAATTGGCACGCCCAGTGGGACAGTGCTAACTCTATAAAGATCTTTCTAAATTTTGAAAATCTATATTCATCAATCTTTTCCTTCTTAAAAGACTTCGTTGCATGTTATTGAGAAGTGGTAAGGTAGCCACTACAAACGAAGAAAGACCAAGGAGAAGATACACAAGAAAAATGGCGACAAACACTAGTCAGCCAAACAATCCAAACCCTCAAGGGAGTGGTTCTAATCCTCAACCAAGTAATTCAAATGCCCAGCCTAGTAACACTAACCCTCAAAATGTGTCTAGGAACGATGTGGTGTCACCCCCAGTCCCTTCGACAGGAGAACCAATACCGCCTCCTGTTATGTCTGAACCAATGCCATCAATGGCAGGTTCAGGGTCGACATATACAAGGTCTTACACTCAACCCATTTTGGAGTACATAGGGCCACAAGGATCTAATCCCCAGACTCCACCAGGAGGAACTTCGACGTTTAGGCATTTCCCCCTCCAGGATTTTCACAACCATTACCAAGGAATCCCCCTTATGGAATGCCAACATCAGTAATGCAAAGCCTAAAAAATGCCCCCCGGTATTCTCTGAAAATGTAATGTCTTCACCATTACAAGGGTCAGGATCTGGGATAAATGTGGGTCGAAATAGTCGAAGTGTAGGTGTGGAATATTCCACTCAAGGTCCTAGTCTGATAAATACTTCTATAGCATGTTTAAGACAATAAATGGATGAAAGTAACCTACAACTGGTACAAACCTTGTCCCAAACTATGGGGGAAATTTTCCAGCCCTTGATCCAGAACACTACCCAAACTAACCAACAATTAGCAGCGCAATTGGCACGCATGGCAGAATTTATGGGTGTACCAGCCCTTATACGAGGTGCGACTGTTGTGGAGAACATTCCACGACAGAACCTAGGGAACATACCTGAGGCGAATCTAGAAAACCAGGGGATAATCGAACCCCCTAGAGTCGAACCCCCTAGATTCGAACCACCTAGGAACCAAGTTCCAATTCCTGTAGATAGGGAACAATGGGTAGTTATAGTAAATAGAAACCAAGATGTTGACCATGTTGTACAACATGTTCGACGTAACAACGTAGCAGCAAATAACAACCTAGTTGCTATTGTCGAAAGGATAATGGCTCGAAATTGGGTAAATTTTGGTTTTACTAGGCCAAACTATACATCACCGATAGTAGATTACATTCTCCAATCAGAATTACCTCCTAGGACGAAGGTCCCAAAGTATACCAAATTCTCAAGAGATACCACTGAATCTACTATCGAACACGTAGCCTGGTATATGATCGAGGCTGGAGAGATTGCAAATGACGAAAGTCTTAGGATAAAATATTTTCCAAGTTCTCTCACCAAAAATGCTTTTACTTGGTTTACAACCCTACCTCCTAACTCAATCTGTAATTGGACCCAGTTGGAATGTTTATTCCATGAACAATTCTACATGGGACAAACCAAGATTAGTTTGAAGGAATTGGCTAGCATAAAATGAAAGTTTACTGAGCCAATAGACGATTACCTAAATAGGTTTCGATTACTTAAGGCTGGGTGTTTTACTCAAGTGCCAGAACATGAATTGGTTGAAATGGCCGATGGTGGCCTTGATTACTCTATTAGAAAGAAGTTGGATACCCAGTATCTAAGAGATATGGCCATACTGGCTGATAGGGTTCGACAATTAGAACGTCTGAAAGACGAAAAGGCTGAGTTTAATAAGGGTAAAAAGGTAGCCTATGTTGAATATAATGAGGATGTCGAAGGTTTGTATGATGAAACCATTGCAGTTCGACGAAACTGAGATAGATGTTGGTGAATTGAAGCAGGGTCCTCCTTATGCTTGCAAAATGTTAGCCCCTTCGAATGGGAAAAATCTGGTCGAATCTGAAAAGAATGATAAGTTTCCAAAGAAAACATATACTTTTGATATCACTAAGTGTGACGAAATTTTTGATTTGTTAGTTAAAGATGGACAAATGATAGTGTCTGCTGGCGCTAAAATGCCACCTTTAGAACAAAGAAAAAAGAGGGGATTTTTTAAGTACCATAATTTTCTGGGTCATAAAACTTCTCAGTGTTTTCTTTTCAGGGATTTGGTGCAAAACGCTATTCAGGAAGGCAGGTTGAAATTCGGAGAGAAGACCAAAGGTCAAATGAAAATTGACTCTAACCCGTTGCAAATAGTCGATGCCTATTATGCTAAGCCCACAGAAGTACATATGGTTGAAGTTGTTGATGACTTCGATTGTCCAATCAATATGGTGGAAATTACTAAAGATATCGCCAATGATGATGTTTTAGCCAAGGTTACTGAAGACCTTGACATCAATGCCATGGAGAAACTCATGAGCGAGGCCGCTGATGGCTTAGATGATGGGATCACTGAAGATTCCAACATGATGCTGGTTACCAAAGAAATTGCCGATAGTTTCGTTGAGATGGACAAGGCTGCTGAAGGCCTTGATGTAGACTTCTGCAATCTGAATCTTAGTGCTGATGTCGACATGGACATAAATATGGTCGAGATTACACAACTTAAGACCATGGTGGTTGATGAAGCAAGCGGCCAAGAAGATCGTAACAAAGTGGTGTATCCAAAACAGGAAGAGACTATCATTGAATTCCTTCACTGCTGCCAAAAGAAGGGATCATGTGTCATGGTATGCCCCAGATGCAGTGCAATCTTCGACCAGAAAGATGCCCATAATCTTGAGGGGGTTAGGAAGGCTAAAGAAATAAGGGAGCAAAGAACATCTCAGGGTCAAAGGAGTTTCGATCCTAGAAGGTCCTCTTCAAAACAAGTGGGAGGAAAAACACAGTTCCCAGGGGCCAGACCCAACACCTTCAAACCAACAAGTAATGCACCAATGGGAAGCTGGATGAAACCTGTCAAAGGAAGGGAAAAAGGTCAGAAAAAGTGGCAGAGGTTTGATGTGGACAGAGGCTCTTCAATAGAGTATCGAAAGGAGTTTCAGACTTCCAATAGGTTGGCTTATGTCTCTGAAAACTATAAAAGGAAGAACCCAATGTCGCGATCTCAATGGAGGAGAGAACAACGTAGAAGGAAGGCTCTCAGGGAGGCTCAGTCAAAGGACCAAGGAGAGTTCAGTACTAATGTCCCTACTGATAATAACTGAGGGAATCAAATAAAGATTGCTGAAAAAGTGCCCGTGGGGCAAAAATTATTTTCCTCTCAAGAAGACTGACATGAAAAGACTGTCGAAGATGATGAAGAAATGACAGATAACTTTGACTCTGAGTCTGATGCTTCTCTCGACATCATAGTCAATGTGGTGTCTGTAATGCCAAGGGAGTTCGACCAAATTACAGAGGTCAAAGATTTAGATGCTTGCACTGAAGCAGAGATGGCAGCACATAAGCCTGTGTGCTACTATATTATGAATAATGGGTGCGTTGAAGAGCAGAACACCTTCTTCGAACGACCTACAGAGGCGATGAAAGGCCACCTAAAGCCTCTCTATATTATTAGAAAAGTGGAGAACGTACCAATAAACAAGATATTACTTGACTGTGCCGCAACAGTAAACCTGATGCCACATTTTTTATTGAACAAGATTAGCAAGTATGATACTGATACTAACCCACACAATATGGTTCTTTCAAACTACGAAGGAAAAGTTGGCTCTACACTGGGTGTGATACAAGTTAACTTGACAGTTGGGACAATCACTAGGCCTACCGTCTTCATGGTAGTGGAAACAAAAGCCAACTACAATCTACTCTTAGGACGAGAGTGGATACATGGCATTGGTGCAGTGCCATCTTCGATGCATCAACGAATCACCATCTAGAGGCCAAATGGCATAGTCGAGAATATTGAAGCTGATCAGGGGTATTTTAAAGCACCAATAAATCATGTCGATAGAAGACAGTTCGATAAGCACTTAGCTCATATTGCCCCTTGCGTCCCAGCAGATTTTGAGTTTGTCCCGGATGATGAGACATTTTGCTCTTTGTACCTACACCCCGTTGATGGTTTCCGTTGGGATAAGGAGGTGCCAGGAGAAAGGCTCCCATACCTTCGTGAGCCTGAAGTAGACCCCACATGGTGGGGAAGTGAATTCAGTGACAATGACTTAGTTCGAAGCATTGAAAAGAATTTTGGCCTATGTGGCTGAAACCAAACTACAAGCGACTTTGAAAGCTGCCAATGAATACATGGTTGTCGAAGCCAATTCTGGATTCCACCAAGAAGGTCCTGGTAAGGATTTTGACCCGGGGCCACCTGATAAGGTTCAGGGTGTAGAGCGAAGCCAGAGGCTATATGCCATCTATGACGATGAGCCTTTGGGATTTGAAAAGGATCCGCTGGAAAATAACATTAAGATACTAGCACAGGATCCACTAGAAGAGATCGACCTGGGAGAGGGAGCAGCTAGAAGGCCAATTTACATTAGCGCCAACCTCAATCCATAACTCAAGGTCGAAGTCACCCAGTTGCTAAAGGAGTTTAAAGACTGTTTCGCCTGGGACTATGATGAGACGCCTGGTTTGAGTAGAGAGTTGGTCGAACATAAGTTGCCAATCAAGCCTGGGAAGAAGCCAGTCAAACCGAATCCATGACAGTTTGCCCCAGAAATTCTCTTAAAGATAAAAGAGGAAGTCAAAAGACTGCTTTGATGCAAATTCATTCGCACTGCCAGGTATGTCGAATGGTTAGCTAACATTGTACCTGTTATTAAAAAGAATGGTTCTTTAAGAGTTTGCATAGACTTTAGAGATCTAAATTCGGCAACTCCAAAAGATGAATATTCCATGCCTGTGGCAGAAATGCTAGTCGATTCTGCCGCAGGACATGAGTATCTTAGTATGTTAGATGGGTACTCTGGTTATAACCAAATATTCATTGCTGAAGATGATGTCCCCAAGACAGCTTTCGTTGTCCTGGAGCCATAGGCACCTACGAGTGGGTAGTAATGCCTTTTGGCCTAAAAAATGCTAGGGCAACATATCAACGAGCAATAGACTCAATCTTCCATGATTATATAGAGACTTTCATGCAAATATATATTAATGATATTGTGGTTAAGTCTGTTTCAGGGAAAAGTCACTTAGACCATCTTCGACAGTCCTTTGAAAGGATGAGAAGGCATGGTCTTAAAATAAATCCTCTTAAATGTGCGTTTTGTGTGTAAGCAAGGGATTTTCTATGCTTTCTGGTCCACAAAAAGGGGATCGAGATCAATCAGAATAAGACCAAGGCCATCATGGAAGCGAAAGCGCCATCAACAAAAAAGGAGTTGCAATCACTGCTGGGGAAGATTAACTTCTTGAGAAGGTTCATATCGAACCTAAGCGGAAAAATGCAGGCCTTTTCACCATTACTTCGATTCAACAAAGATGTGTTCGAATGGGGGCAAGCTCAACAGGAACCCTTCGACAAGATCAAGGAATACCTTAGTCATCCTCCAATTCTTTCACCACCTTGTAGGAATAGGAGTATGAGATTGTACATAGTTGCGTCAGATAAAACCTTAGGGAGCATGTTGGCTCAAGAGGATAAGGATGGTGTCGAACGGGCCATCTACTACCTTAGTAGAGTTTTGAATGATGCAGAAACTAGGTATAGCATGATAGAAAAATTATGCTTATGCTTGTATTTCTCTTGTACAAAATTAAAACAATATATAAAACCAGTTGATGTTTATGTTTCGTCTCATTTTGATGTTATTAAACATATGTTGTCTAAACCTATTTTTCATAGTCGAATTGGTAAATGGGCGCTAGCATTAACTGAGTACTCTTTAATATATAAGTCTTTAAAGGAAGTTAAAGGACAAGTGGTAGCAGACTTTATAGTCGACCACTCCATAAATGAAAGCACTTTGAATTACGTCGAACTGGAACCTTGGAAGTTATACTTTGATGGCTCTAGCCACAAAGATGGAACAAGCGTAGGCATGCTAATTATTTCTATTGATAAAATTCCAACAAAATTCAAGTACAAGGTCGAAAGACTTTGTTCCAACAACGAGGCTGAGTATGAGGCCCTGATAGCTGGACTTGAAATTTTGTTAGAATTGGGGGCAACTCGAGTCGAAATAATGGGAGACTCAGAGTTGGTCATAAAGCAAATTACAAAGGAGTACAAATGCGTTAAGGAAAATCTTATCATGTACTTTGTAATAGCCAACAGACTACTAAAGAAATTCGAAGTAGTAAGCATTCGACACATACCTCGACTAGAGAATCAAGTGGCCAATGACTTGGCTCAGATTGCTTCTGGGTATAAGGTTTCGAAGGAAAATTTACAAGAGGCAATCGAAGCTAGAGGTAAAGTCGTGTCTGTTGGATTATGCCCATCAGATCTAGAAGTAACGAAGCTTGGATACACTGATGATGAAAATTTTGAGATTTTTGCAATAGACAGCTTGACGGACAAAGACTGGAGGAAGCCTATTGTCGAATACTTACAGAATCCAACAGCGTCCACAGAGTGAAAAGTCAGGTATCAAGCTTCAAGTTATGTTCATCTAGGTAATGAATTATTTAAAAAGACCCCTGAGGGAGTCTTACTTAAATGCCTTAGTGAATCAGAGGCGTATCTTGCCCTTTCGACTATCCATAGTGGGGCATGTGGGGCACATCAAGTAGGTCATAAGATGAAATGGCTATTGTTTCGACAAGGCATGTATTGGCCTACCATGCTAAAGGATTGCATTGAATTCGCCAAGGGCTGCCAGGAATGCCAAGTTCACGCTGGCATACAACATATCCCTGCAAGCGAGCTACATTCTATAGTCAAACCACAACCCTTTAGAGGTTAGGCTTTGGACTTGATTGGAGAGATTCAACCAACATCCTCCAAGAATTAGAGATACATTTTGGTAGGTATTGACTATTTCACGAAGTGGATCGAAGCGATACCTTTACCAAATGTGGATCAAGAGGATGTGATCGAATTCATTCAAAAATATATCATTTATAGGTTTGGAATTCCAGAAAAGATTACAACAGATCAAGGATCAGTGTTTACTGGTCGAAAAATGCAGGAGTTTGCTAGAGAATTGGTTTCAAACTCTTAAACTCTACACCTTATTATGCTCAGGCTAATGGTCAGGTCGAAGCATCTAATAAAATGGTGATTAGTTTGATTAAAAAACATGTGGGAAAGAGGCCTAGGAATTGGTATAAGACATTGGACCAGATCCTCTGGGCATGTCGAACCTCTCCCAAAGAGGCAACTAACACTACTCCATTTCGATTGACTTTTGGTCACGATGCAGTGTTACCTGTCAAAATCTACCTTTAATCAACAAGGATCCAAAGACATCATAAAATTTCTTCTGAGTCTTATTGGAATATGATGATAAATGAATTGATAGATTTGGACGAAGATAGATTTAACGCTTTGGAATTGTTAAGAGACAAAAGAAAAGAGTAGAGAAGTCTTACAATAAAAAGGTTAATATTAAGACCTTTTCGCCTGGAGATTTAGTTTGGAAGGTAATCCTGCCTATGGATTAAAAGGTCAGAGCCTTGGGCAAATGGTCCCTAAAATGTGAAGGCCGGTTTCAAATTACGCAAGTATTTTCTAATGGAACCTATAAAGTCGAAGAATTGAATGGGGATAAAAGAATATTGAAAGTAAATGGTAAGTATTTGAAAAAATATAAACCAGCACTTCAAGAAATCAAAATTGCTAAAGAGTAATTCGATGTAAAAAGGAAAATCCAACAATGGTATTCATGAGTGCCAAAATGGCTTAAAGTCATTACATAAAAAAAGCCTCGAAGGGCTATGGAACATTGTACTTAAAGGAAAAAAAAAGTTTACAAAGAAATTAACAAGCTAAAAAGGGAGATTCTCTTTCATCTTCAAGTACTTTGACTTCTGGAGTTCAAGACGCCTTTCACACAGGGTTATGTCAGATTTTAAATGGGCAGCCTCTTTCTCCAGTTGTCGAGCTTCCTCAGCAAAAGTTATGGCATTGTCAAGTTCTTTTGACAAGCTAGAGTCATCAAAGGCAGACAACTCAGCGTTGCACTTTTTGGCCTTTGAGATCTTGGTTCGAAGCTTTTTGATCTTTAGCTCCCAGGAGGCAATGTTTTGTTCATTAGAGGTGATCTCCTGCTTGTTCTTTTCTTTGGTTTCCTCCAATTCTGCTACCTTATTCTCAGAGTCAGTGGCAGAAGCCCAAGCAGCAGCCTCACTTCCAGATTTGGTCAAAATTACATTCTCAATTTGAGGCAGCCGCTTGAGGTCACCATAGACTTGGTCAATCATAGTGCCAAGTGTCGCTCCCGGGATTTTCATCCAAGTACAAACGCGAAAGTGGCACCGAAATAGAGTCGCCAGCAATGTGTATTTATCCCAAGAGAGGGAAAGGAAACACTGCATAAACCTGAAGAGAAAGGAAAGAGCATGGTCTTGCGACCAAGAGAACTGGGTTCGGGAGTCGGTTACGCGAGAGGAAGGTATTAGCACCCCCACGCGTCCATCGTACCCGATGGGATCCACGCTTGATGTCTCAATCAAAGGGTGATAAAAAACTGGAAAAAGAATGGAAAGAGAACGAGAAACAAATGTAGGGAAAATAAAAGAAGTGATCGCATGGGCCCTACCCCACTGCCTACGTATCTCATCGGGAACATGAGAATCAGAGCGACGTAGTTCCCCTCAACAAGGGTTGCTTTATTTGTGTTTTTTTTGTGGAAACGTCAGAGTGCGCGTTCCAGCAGTTAGGTGTTGTAGCTCGCTGTAGGGTGACTTAGGCGTTACCTATTTGCGGTAGGACGGACATGACGAATCCTTTTAGAAAGGAATAGAATGAAGGAGATGAGAAAAGAATTCCCGAAGGAAATATGTTATTGTTTGTTTGAATTTTTTTAGCAAGAAGTGTTTTGGTTATTTTTGTGTTTATAACACGTATTGTATTTAAGTCTCTCATGTAGGATCGAATGCCTCGCATATCAACCCAAGACGGGACGTACGCTAAACATTCTAAGAAAGTGAGAGAAGACCCCTCACTATCTCATTCTCACATGAAAGGCTCAAATACAATATATGTTATGCCTTTATTAAGTGTTTTTTGCTTTTTGGTTTGAGATGAGAAGAAGAGAGACTCAAAGGTTAAAAAAGGTAAAATCTAATGAGGGAGACTAAGACTCAAACCCTAAAGTTATCATACATGGATGTTCCTAAAGGTTAAGTGTGGTTTGAAGAGCACTATCCTAACAAAAAGGAGAAGAACATAAGAAGCAACTTACTTCCAAGATGGAAGTTAAGTTGATCTTAAAGAGGGATGAAGAAAATTAAGTAAGCAAAGAAGCATTTAATCAGGAACTAAACAGAAAGAAGCATAAAAAATCCAAGTTAGAATTAAAATGCTAAGAAAAAGCAATATAAAAAAAATGGTCAACAGTAACCAAGTTAGAGTTAAAATGCGAAGTAAAAATCAAGATTAAATTCTACCAAGAAAAGTTAATTTGTCTAATTCTAAAATTAATCCTAAAATTAGTTCAAGGCAATTCTAAACTAAATCTAAAAACATTAATCCTAAAGTTAAATCTAGAATTAAAACTAATATTAATCCTAAAATTAATTCCAATTGATTTCTAATTAAATTCTAATTCTAAAATCAATCTAGTTAATTAAAAGAAAATTTAATTCTAAAATTATAAACTAAGATTAATTATCTAGTTAATGCTTAGTTAAAGAGAGTTAGAGCAAAAACTAAACTATTAAAAAACAATTAAAGCAATCAAACAAAGGGATGCGGTCAGCAGATCAGTGGGTGTGGATAGCCAGGCGTAGGCTCTCTGAGTTCAGGCCCAATTAAACCAGATCAACAAAATCCAGGGGGTGCAGGAAATGAAACGGGGTGCAAGCAGCAGGCCCATTGTCCTGTTTCCGTCCAAGGGGTGCGAACGAACTTGGGATGGTGTGGAGAGTAACAGACGCCTGGGCCTGAGGTTACAGGGCCCAATAACTTCACTCAATTGAACTTAGGGGGTGTGCGAAGAAGTCGGGCGGTGCAAAAAAGGTAACGTGGGCTTAGGGCCCAAATCAGAAAGCTCTTAACCTAAAAAAAGCAACAACAAAAGCATCAGAGGCCCCCTTCTTCATGCCCTCACGCTGCGCCATCCTCACCATCATCTGTTCGCTTCCGTCTCTCACCAACACCACCACCACCACCATCAGTCTTTCTTTCTACTCTCAACGTTCTTCCTCTTCAATCAAACCTCACCGCCGCGATTCACCTTTCCTCTGCTCACCCCGCCGAAAACATTCCTCCGCTCACATCGCCGTCAAACTTCGACCTCAACGTTCTTCCGTATCGTCACCTTCACCAAGATATCTTGCCGAAAACAACTTAATCACCGCCGGCAGCTCCCTCAGTCTCGTTTCACTCTCTTCCCCGTCCGCTTCCGTTCAAAACACCAACACGTCGAGGTCCTCTTCTCCTCTCCAGAATCCTATATCAAAAACTCCTCCGTCTCCTTTGCATCGCGATCGCACCACTACAACGCCCTCAACTTGGTTCAAACAACAATCTCAATGATCCTAACACGACGCGAACCTCATAACAACTTCGACGAACAGCGCCCTCCCTCTCTCATGATGCGATACGCTCAACAACCTCAATCTCTCTCACAACGCGAATCAACAACGCAATTGAAGAACAACATCAACACAGAATCAAAGTTCAGACCGAGATTGACTTACCTACCGGAGTAAGTCCGGTGCTTCTTCAAATCGGCGAAGGAAAACAGAAAACCAGAGGTACTGTCGAACTTGATCCTAGCCAAATCTTCTTCTTGATTCCTTGATTGCTGCCTGATTTCTTCTTCCTCGCGTTTCCGAAATAACTTCTAATTCGTACTTCTGATGTTGCTAAATTCTTGAGTTCACAAATTCTTGTGTTGCGTGAATCGTGTAACTACTCTGAATCAGAGAAATTGTTGTTAAACTGATGCGTACGTGAACTCTTTCTTTGTACTTGTGATCGGTGAATCTGAGGAGTTCTTGAGTGGCAGAACCAAGCTGATTTGTTTTGAATTTTTGCAGAGAATGAATTGATGATGAAGGAACTCGGAGATCGAAGGTGAATCGAGCTTTGATGAAGATGAAGATGAAGCTATGGCGTTGTTGATGAATTCGATTATGAACTCTTGGTGAAGAATTCTGCAGGTTATTGCAGAGAGTGAAGGATGGTTGAAGAATAAAGATGAAGAGAAAATGGAAAGATTATGCAGAATGATGGTTGAAAAAGATGAAGATTGGTGCAGATCCACTTTTATACCAGAAATTGGGAAGGGTAGAATAGGATTTTCAGTTGAAATTCAGTTAGAGTTTGTTGGAGTTTGTAAAATTCAGTTATCTTGAATTGGAGAAAGATTTTGAGCTTGGAATTTTTCTGTTATGGAATTGTAATATTTTTTCCTTTTTATTGTATTGATGCGTTGAATTTACAACATTGGTTTAAAGAAAAATGGGCAAATGGATGTTTAAATGAGTATTTGGTTTGAATTAAAAAAGAGTTTAAAATGGATGTTGAATTTGGATATGAAGTGTAATGGATAAAATGAATTTGGTTGTTGGAAAATATGGATATGGATTTGAGAAGTGGATAAATGGATTTAAATGGTTTTAAAATGAAATGCCGTTATGAGATGAAATGGATAATGAAATGGATATTAAAAATGATGTGGATAAATTGGTTTAGAAAAATGGATATTAAAATGAAATGGATATGGACCAAAAAGTGGTTTTGGATATTTGAATATGGATATTTAGGAAATGGACTCTTGCAATGGATTAATCAAAGAAAATGGTTTAAGAAAAGGTTATGAAAAAAATGGATTTACAAAATGTATATTGGATATTGACTTTGGAATTAATGAAAAATGGTATTAAATGAATATGGGTTAGAAAGTGATTTAAAACTAATATCAAAATGGTTATGGGTTAGAAAAAAGGAGTTGTGTCTCGAATTCCAAGTAAGTCACATGATTACATTCAATCCACATCCAACTTCAGATCCAAAGTGACTAGGAAAACCTCAGATCAGGAAGATTACAATGAGGAGAATTCAACCTCTTTCTCCAACTTAACCGGGAATAGAAACCGAATGAATCCCTTATGAATAAGGCCAAGAAAATCCTTTGATCCCATGTCTTAAAAGACCAATGCAATGATATGATTATGAGTTATGACCTAAATGAGATGCAAATGAAAGCAAAGCAAAAGCCAAAAAAAGGGTAGGGCAAATTTTGGGGTGCTACACCAAGCTCTAGAATGATGGTGGCATATTCAAGGGAAATAACATGGATGTCCACTTGTTGGAGGAGGTTTTTCAGAGAGATGTGAGTGACATGATCCATCTGTAAGAGTGTGAAAAGGTTACCCTTAAAAATCTTCACTTTGATCTTCAGAAGGATGTGGTCCTCAGGCTTGCTTGAAGGCTGATCTCCAGAGGCAGTCGAAGCACTAGGAGTTTTATCAGAGGAGCTTCCTCGACTGCCAAGAAGGATCTTTATGTATTGTCGAGGGTTGCTGGCCTTCAAGGCATCAAGTTCCTTTTCAGAAAGGCCTGCTCCATACACAGTTGAGGTTACCTTGCCTTCAATAGCAGCAATAGTTGATGGAGTAGTGGTGGTTTCGACAGGGGTCGGCTCATTATCAGGCCCTTTGTCAGCTTTCTTCTCCTCACCTTTGTTCTCCCCTTCATCATCTTCATCCATTTTGTCATCAACATTTCCATCATTGTTGCCATCAAGTTCAGACTGGTGCATTGTCTTATTATCATCTTCCTCCATCTCCTCACTCCCTTCTGGATCAACATCTTTAGCGCCAAGAGTATCGTCCACTGGGGAGCCATCTTCATCAACCAAGGTTGTGTCTTCATCCATGATGACGACTCCTGGGTTTTCTGTTTCAAGATGCTGCTGATCATCATCTTCCTCATGGTCGGAGCCATTTGTTTGGGATTATTGGGTAGTGGTTTTTGTTGGCGAAGGACGAACTGTTTTAAAGTCAAGTTTGTTAATTTCACCTAGTGAACTCATTCCAGAGCCCAAGTCAGAAGTGGGATGGTATGTAGGCTCACCTTGGCTATTCAGAATAGTGGCTGGAGAGGAAGACTTCACCACTAGTGGGTTCGAGCCACTGGCATCAGCCTGAATCAAATCGAAGCAAATCAGATCAAAAGGAAACAAGGTAAGCAAATGGGCA